>CM029646.1:4801337-7201337 GCA_017311315.1 Dendrocalamus latiflorus
TGTGGTCATATCTTAAAAACTATAAAACGTTACAAACGTCCTAGTAAAAAGAACAAAAAAAGGGGGGCTGTGTGTGTGTAAATGGGGGCACCATGATTTCAAATGCATCAATTCCATCTAAATTCGGATAATTTTTTTTAAAATATCAGTTTTAGGGTATATACTCATCTATAACAATTCAAATGAAACGTATAAGTTTGAAAAAATATACTCAAATTCAAAGTTTTGAATGAATTTAGATCACATACTTTGTTGATTTATATATAATTAGCATATACTTATAATTAAACTATCATAAAAAAGGCAACTACAATTCGAAATTTAGTTCAACTTGTTTGAACTAATTAGTAAACTAGTTAAACTTGACATCTAAGAAAATTTAAAATTTTTCGCACATAAAACATACCTATTTTAAACTATGGTGCCCGGGCTATATATATATATATATATATATATATATATATATATATATATATATATATATATATATATATATATATATATATATATATATATATATATATATATATATATATATATATATATATATATATATATATATATATATATATATATATATATATATATATATATATATATATATATATATATATAGAGGAAAATTACATAAGGCACCTTGGTGCCAAGGCACCAACATCAAGAACCGTCCGATACACGTGTATGATTGATAATTTTTTTGAGTTTGGGTATGGAAATATTTTATACCCTTGATATATTTATGGTAAGTAAGTTTTGAACTCAGTTCAAACTAGTTTGAACTACTTTTGAGTTCAATGCGACTATAGTGAGTATATACCATAAAAATAGTTCAAACTAATTAAACTGAAGTTGAATTTATTTTTTTTCGGAGTTTGACATCTCAAATATACTTTTTTATGGGTATATGAAGATACCCACATCAAACGTTGCAAATCTCAAAGCAAATCAACGGGTATTGATATGGGTGCCTAAGCACCAATATATATATATATATATATATATATATATATATATATATATATATATATATATATATATATATATATATATATATATATATATTCTTTGGTCTATTGAAAAGAGAATAAGCTTTCATGCGCGGGGCACCAGCCTAGTGCTCTAAGGCCCACCCCTTCCACATCAGCCGTATGCTCTCCACCTATTTAGAGCAACTCCAAGAGATGGGCTAATACATCCCCTAAAACAAATTTTGGTGATTAGTGAAAAAAACCATCTCCAAAAGATCCCCAAAACCATCACTAAAAATTTTAACACCCCCAATATCTCACCCCACCGGAGCCAAAAATGGCCTCACCCCACGCGTCCCCAATCACCCTTGCCGCGCGTGAGTAGCGATTCCGCGCCCAATTTTTTCCTTCGCCGGCCGCCTGCGCCTCTCTGCCAGCCGCCTGCGCCTCCCCGCCAGGCGCTGCGTGCGCCTCCTCGCCGGCCGCCTACGCCTCCCCGCCGGCCCCTGCGCCTCCCCGCCGGCTGCTGCGTGCGCCTCCCCGCCGGCCGCCTACGCCTCCCCGCTGGCCGCCTGCGCCTCCCCGCCGGCCCCTGCGCCTCCCCGCCGGCCGCCGCGCCTCGCCGCCGGCCGCCTACGCCTCGCCGCCAGCCCCTGCGCCTCCCCGCCGGTCGCTGCGTGCGCCGGCCGCCTGCGCCTCCCCGCCGGCCGCCGCGCCTCCCCGCCGGCCGCCTACGCTTTTCCGCCAGCCGGTTGCGCAAAGTAAGCCGACTGCGCCTCTCCTAGTTGCACTTTGCATTGCTAGTATGAATGTATCATTGGTGATTGACTCATTGTAGATTAATGAATCTCGCGTCTGCAAGTTTTATGAACTAGGATATATTTTCTTTAACTTCTGCGAGATATCAGCTTTTCTTGACTCTATTGTGAATATAAATAGAAAAAATACAAAACAAAACAGAATGCTTATTTTGCTCCATGTTCTGCCATGAGTTTTGCTGATATGGCTTCTTTTTTTCGACAAACCATGTAACCAGATTGAGGAAAGTGATTGAAAGACTTCTACCTTCTAGGAAGTAAACTAAAGCAAGTACCTGACAGGTTTTACACAACTACAGGAACATGTAACTCCCATTGCTTGTTTCACTCCAAATTACACATAATCTTGTTAGCAAGTGGCCTAAATTCTTAATTTTGTTCCTGGATTGTTTTGTTTCAAATAGTACTGAACCATGGATGGTGATGGCTATTTTACAAACCTGTTGTCAAATGGAAATAGTGAATTTGCTTGGGAAGGACTTGGCCCTGTTGAGGAGCAACCATCACAGAATGTGGATCATACACCCTCCTTGAGACCAAATCAAAAAAGGACAAAGAATTTCAGCAGGCCGGAAGATGAACTATTGGTGTCGGCATGGTTGAATACAAGTATTGATCCTATCCAAGGCACTAAATCAAACTCGTGGAGCATATTGGAAGAGAATACATGAGTATTTTCATTCCAATAAGGAATTCCAATCAGATCGCTCTGAAAATTCTCTTTTTCATCGTTGGAAAGCTATACAAGATGGCGTAAACAAGTTCTGTGGATGTATTAGTCGAATTGAGAGTAGAAGGCAGAGCGGGGTGACAATAGAAGACAAGGTTATTTTGCCTCCTTGTATATTTTACTTGCTTCATATGTATAACTTTTGAAATGAACTAACTAACAAATGTTTATTTTTTTGTGTAGCTAGAGCAAGCAAAAGCATTGTATGAAGCTGAAGATATCAACAAGAAGTCATTCCTATTAATGCATTGCTATGTACTGTTGAGGACACAACCAAAGTGGCTTGAAAAGCAGAGATCTTTGGCTGAGAAGCCTGCTAAGAAATCTGCTCACAAGAAACAAAAGACAGCCTCTGAATCAAGCCCTCATGATTGTTCTTCTAATGACGAGATAAATGAAAATGCAACTCCAGAGAGTGAAGGTACACAAAGCAGACCAATGGGTAGGAAGAGGGCGAAAGAAACACTGCGACAAGGACAGGTTGGCTACATGGAGGCATTAGATCATTTGTGGGCAACGAGAGAAGTGAGTGATGCGGAGAAAGAGCGTAAGAAAGATGACAGGTTCAAAGAAGCTTATGCTTTACAAAGGGAAAGGATTCAGCTAGAACAGGTGAAGGTGGAAAATAAGAAAAAGAAGTTAGAACTTATGAGTGATGAGATATGTTTGAAAAGAATGATAAAAGAAGAAAGAATTATGACCATGGACTTTACTGGCCTATCAGGCATACAACAACAGTTCTACAAGAGCATACAGAATGAGATTGTAGCTCGACATTTCTCTAAGTCGGGTTAAATTTCAGAACTATGTTGTATGGTCTTCATTTGTTTTCAGATCAGAACAATAGTGTTTTAATTTAATTTCAAAACTATGTTATGGTGTCTTTATTTCAGATCAGAACAATAGTGTTTTAATTTATTTCAGCTCAGAAAAAACAATAGTATTCGCGCACTGGTGGATGTGCGTAGCCTGATGCTCTAAATCCCTGACGCATTGCTTGATGAATCATCCAGCTCATGCTTATATATGCATTGGTGGATGTATGAAGTCTGCATGTCCATACAGAGCCTTCTGGACAGCCAGAAAAATGCATGGTCATGTGCAAGTTAAGCATGTGAGGGGATTGCTTGTGTCTTGTTACATGAAAACTAACCTAATTTGGTGTGTCACCACTTCGATTGGTCATGTCGCATGTACATGGCTTTTCCATACAAGCCATATACACTTGAAAAAGCCCATGTAGCAGATTTAAAATATTTAGGGGATGAATTTTGGGGATGACTGTTGGAGCAAAGGAGTTTATATTGATCCCCAACTTTTTGGCATGTCCCCTAAACTGAGATTATAGGGGATTAAATTTAGCCCATCTTTTGGAGCTGCTCTTACGATGGTGCCTTCGTTTGGACTTATGATTAGACTTTAGCTTTTATTTCTACAATAACTAGCTTTTAAATGATATGTTTTTTCAATACGGGATCTATAGATATATTATAGTAAACACTGTACCGAATTCGGTTATACCGGCCAAAATCATATGCAACTATTTTTCTTTATGTATTGTCTCTTGCGAATAGCCAGAATTCAAAAACTATAAGCTAAAAGTCATAAGTTACAGCCCAAAAGAACCCACCTGTCCAAAGCCGGAGCTAGCAGCTAGCAAAAGCGACTATGGTCCTATTCTCAAACGTGCTGTGTCTTTTGGTTTTTGGCTGTAGTTTTTTTCGTTTTTGTTTGATTGTGAGAGAGATTGGGTGAGCAAGGGACACTCGTATTGAGAAATCACTCCATTCAAAACGGCTCCTGCAGTGACTCCTGCAACTAGTTTATAGAAATCACCTTAAGAATCCACCACGTACAGAATCCAAAATTTAAAAGACAAAAACCAAAAACTGTGGGGACTTTGGTTTATAACTGAAGCCACGTGTTTAACGACTTCAGTACAGTAATTGGCAGCGCAATGTTACCATGCATCAAAGAAAACAATACGCCATGTGCTCTTGAGAGCTCCCTCAGTTCGCCAATGGGGAGTATTTGTTAACCTTGACCGAGACACGTGTACGATATTTATTTATCCGATGTGACTAAAATGCACTTTATACCTAATCCAGTAGGCCCTAGGCCACGAAATATGGGAGTGGAGGGGAAAGTAAGGGCAAGATGGACACTATGGCCCGCTCGGTTAGGGCAACTCCAAGAGGAGAACTAAATCATTTTCTAAAGGTAAATTTGGCTATTATTGGAGAAAAAACGTCTCCAATAGACTCTGTAAATGACTCTTCAAATTTAGTAGCTCTCCATCACTCCTCCTTCGCTCTCTATTTTTGGATAGCCTGCCTCGCTCGCCATCCAGCCTCTTGGCGCGGTCAGCGTTTCCTTCCCGCGCGCTGCGCCCCATTCCCGCGCGTACGCGACCCACCGCGCGCCCTCTAGTTCTTCTTCTGCGCGCCTCTGCTGCTTCCGCCGCCGGCTCGCAGGGCTCCTTCTGCCGCCAGCTCGCAGGGCCTCTTACGCTGCCCGCACGCATATTCCGCCCGGCGCCCGCTCCCCCTGCAAGCGCCGCCATGTCCCTGCTGCCGCATCCTCGTGTTCCAAGCACCGCAGATCCCTACCGCGAGGACCTTGTGGATTTGGATTGGATGGAGATGGAGAACGGAAGGGTCGGTGGCCAGGCACCGCAGATCCCTTTCCCAGACGCCGGCTAGCCGCCGCAGTTCCCCTACCCAGATGCAGCACAGGGCGTCGTCGAGGCTGCACCCACGTGGCTGGACGAGTCTACAGCGGCCGGAACCAGCGGCCAGGACGACGTGAGAAAGCCTGGCCGAGCGAACGACGAGGTCTTCGCGATGGATCCGAAAAGACGAAAGGTCCTGATGACGTGGCAGGTTTGAATATGGAGAGTCCCAGTTTAGATAGCCTGTTGGAGTAGTCTAGTTTTTTTGGGTGAGATTAATTTTAGAGAATAGCTAAATCATTAAATTTAGATACTTCTTTTGGCTAATCTCTTGGAGTTGCTCTTAGGCTGAAAAGCTATAGTTTATGACTGAAAGTATATTGTAGCGACTGAAATTTCACTATAGCTGAAGGTGACTTATTTGACGTAATTAAATTTAAAAATAGAAAAAAATATGCTAGCTCATCACAGACAAACGCAAATAAATACGGGAAAAAAGAACCGAGAAAAAAGCTCAAAAAAGTCAAAAGTTTAAAAAAAACGAAATTTATGAATACTGAAAAATAAATCAGAAACCAGAAGGGTGAAATAAGCGGGGCCTATGGATTGCGAAGCGTGAGGTTGTAAACCAAATGAAGTCATCGAGTGGGTAGTATTCACTAACCGAGAAAGTAAATTGTAAAAGCGACGTTGTTTTCAGGTTTTTTTTACTCACTCAACAAGTGAGGATAACTAAACATGCCAAAATCACACTGGTTAAGTGTCACAACGCCGTATAAATTAATGGATAATGAATGAGTCATCCTGTGCTAGGATTAGGATCTAGGGGATTGGGTTCCTACCAGAAATGATCCTGCTAATTTAATATTCCAGTGCTTTGTCCTTTTCGGATTTTTAATCATTAAGGCGTATGTACCTTAAGATAAAAAAAGGCAGCTTTCCTTTAGTTAATGGTAGAATGGAAGCACTTTAATTTTCAAATCTATTTTACAAAATAATTATAGGTGTTTTTCTTTCACCAATATTATGTGCTCCATTCTAAATGGCACATCATGCTATCTATTATCAGCACCGGATCGAAATTAAGTAATAGTAAATTAAAATCCAAAGCGAGAAACGGGCCTGCACAGTTGCTAACACACTGACATATAACATGCATGTCAGGTACACATCAGCGTGCCAGATTGGCTAAGAAACTTTTGACCGTTCGATCTCGCTTTTTTTTTCTTTCAAAAGCGACCTTGGTACGACAAATCGCCCTCCATTCCTGTCAGTTTCAGCCGTGTGTGCATCACTTGGCGTGGATCGAATATCTGAATTCCCACTGCTGGAAGAACGGTTTGCAGTCTAGCCCTTCTGCTGTTTGCTAGCAGGGGCAGAGAGTAAAATTTCCATTGGAGCCCGTCAGATCCTACAGAATTTTGTGCGCGTGTACTGATGTTAGTTAGCCTTCTCCTCCAGTAGAGTGTACCACTGTTCAACTAATTTTACCACTTTGATTTCTCCGATTCCTGTCCCTGGTTACTTGTTGCGCTTCAGCGGTTATGGACGAAAAGATCACTGACGGGGTAGTCACGATAAAAATACATGATGAGTTTAAAGGATTAAGTTAAATTGAGATAAGCATAACAAATATAGTTTTGTACAATGGAAATTTACTTCTGTTGGGCTTCAGCTTCTGGCTTCCAGCTTATTTTTCACTATTCATAAATTTCGTCTTTTTCTGAACTTTTGACTTTTTGTTGAGCTTTTTTGCCGGTTCTTTTTTCCCGTATGTGTTTGTATTATACGTAATGGGCTAACATATTTGTTTTATATTTTTAATTTTTTTAAATTTAATTATGCTAAATAAGCCTCTGTCAGCTACAGTGTTTTTTCAGCCAACTACAGTGTTTTCAGCCATAAGCCACCAAAAAAAAGCCGAACTGATCAAAGCAAGAAAGTAAAATAAAATGACGGTACGTCACGACATTCCAAACATATAAATATGCATTCAACGAGTTCTTTAGGATTAATTTTAGTCGATGCCTCTTTGATTTGGTTATATTTTTATTGGTTGGAGGAGTACTACTTGAAAAATTCGTGAAATAGTTACCTAAAGTTTGCTTATACATTATTGCAAATCTACCAATAAATTATAAATTTCATCGCTTCATCAAAAATTACCAAATACCAATTTCATCATTATGCAATATCACTAGAATCAAGGCTCAAGAGTAATTGAGTAAAGAAAACGAATATATATATGCACCAAATCAACTTCTCGTTGGATGCTGGCTTGCTGCCACCCTAGTACCCACAACCATTGCTGGCACCAAGTGCCGAGTCGATGCCTACTACCCGCTGCCTCGTCACCCTGGTGCCCAATGCAGTCTTTAGTTCGCCAATCCTTCGCCTGGCTCATCCTGACTCGTCGCATTGCCAATTGCCAGTCCCCTGCTCCGCATGGCTGCTAGGCCATGCCTCGTCGCGTCGCCCGCCCCTGCTCTGCACGGTTGATCCAGCACCCAACGTCCTCCTCTCCTTCCCCTGTTTTCCTTCCTCCCATCCCAGCCTGCCCAGCTCTGGCTCATCGGGCCGCACCTCCTCATGTTGTCATCTCGACTTCCACACGTAGGAGCCAGCCTTTCGCCGCCTACTAGCTGCTAGGGTTTCTTCGGGCTCGCCCAAGTGCTCTCTCTCTCTCTCTCTCTCTCTCTCTCTCTCTCTCTCTCTCTCTCTCTCTCTATTTGTCTCTATTCAATTGTAATCACCAATCACCACCGTGGATGTGAGGATGAGATGCTACTTGCTAGTTAGGCCTTGTGGACTGGTGGTTGTGGGCCGACTACTATGGAAAGCCTACTTCTAATCTCTTCTTCCCTCTGTCCCTCTGCTTCAATCTTTGCCCTTTAGGAGCCCTAAGCTCGTATCCATGGCGCCATGTCCAGGGGAGAGAGTTTACTGTACCGGTAGAGGGTAGACTCGAACCTAATAAAGCCTCTCAGTGGATTCGTTCCTAAGGCCAATGACATTCGTTGGTACACATATGGAGTGATTGGTTGGCTGTACGTAACAATGTTATTCTACGAGATATCCAAGGCTGTTATAGCCCTGTTCGGAACGCAGAAGTTTTCACAGATTAGACGAGAATTAACTTGTTTCATAAAATTCCAAAGAAATTATCGCGTGTGTTGTGAACGACACATAAATCGATTAGTTTTGGCCTGGGAAAATTCTCGCGTTGTAAGCATGGGCTCACAGTTCTAATGATGCGACAATTTCCGTTAAATGCCAAGCGATGTCCAATCCTTTGGAGTGGAATCTCCCCGGTGCTCCTAACTTGTAATGACGCAAAGAAAACGAACAGAGGAAGAAGAGAGGGAGTAAGCAATGCTAGGCAACCTGGGTCTGGATTTAGAGTCTTGGTCTATGGTGGACACCTCTCCACCATGATATGAATAGGAAGTACTGTTGGCTATTTTGTATACGGAATAAAAAAGCAATAAATAAAGACCAGGAGTTCTCTCTACCTCTGTGTGTTTCAATCTACTATTTTCTGTTTTCTGTGATTGATCTGGTTTTGCATTAGCAGAGGAATCGATCGGATTGGTCATCAGCGACGGTTCCTCAACACGTTATCAGTATGAATCGCTCCGGTGAATCGAAGGTAACTATCGAAGCATTAGTAGATTGAATTGTCTACTTCTAGATCACTCTAAATTCATAGTTTTCACTTTCTAGATTATTTTTCTACGTACAAATCCGCTCTAATCTACCGTGAGCAGACTTGAAATCGCCGGCACAATGTTGATCGGTAGATTACATGAAAGAGTATATGTTGATTGCACTATAGATTAAAAAAAGAAAAAAGAACAAAAAAATCCGTGCATGGTCGGCCCCGTACGGCCACCGTGCATGAATCCAGCCACCGGCTCCTTTCCCCTGGAGCGCTGCCCCGCACGCGCGGCCTCGAAGTCACTGGTTGCCCTGCATGGCCGCTCGCGTCGCGCGACGGCTCGCACGGCCGCTGCGCGGCCGGCGCCTGCCTCAGTGAAGAGCTGCCGCCGCCCGAGGCTGGCCACGCTCGCAGTGCCGCCGGACCCGGCCACAGCGCCGCCGGCCCTTTTGCCCGAGTGCCACTCAGCTCGGCAGACACACGGCCCGAACGCCACGGTCGACCGCTGCCCGCTCGGCTGCCGCCGGCTCCTTCGCCTGTGAGTAGCCCTAAAGCGCCGCCTACTGCTACGCCGGCCCCTCCGCTTCGCTCGGCCCGGCGGCCCCGCTGCGCGCGCCGCCCGAGTCAGTCGGATCCGCCACCGCCCGAGCGTCCCGGCCACCCGCCTCCGCGTCGCCACCGAAGGAGCAGGGTAGGGGAAACCCTACCCCGCTGCCTTAAGCCGGCTGAAGCAGGCCGAAACGGGTCGGGAGAGTTGTGCCGAAATTTTGGCTTAGACCGGAGGGGTTGGGGCGCTGGCAAAATTGCAAAAAGGCCCTCCGAATTCTGAAAATTACGGGACAATCCTCAGATTTTCAGATGGGTCCTTAATTTTGCAGAAAGACCCTTGAAAAATCAAAAAATTACGCAAAATTTTTCTTTGAATTGAAAACTTGCGTATAGGCCCTTGGAAATTGCGGAATTCACTGAAAATTCATATTCTGGCATAAAAGAGCCTCAGGAATTCGAATTTTGAATTATTTTGAGTATTTGAAGTATGTTTATTTTTGTCATTATTATTTTCTATATTTTTTGTATTTATTTACTATTTTGATTAATCGTAATTATTTAAATCACCCTTAATCACCGAAATTAACAGTAAATTTCATAGAAAATGCATAGAAAATCATGGAACATTACAAAAATCTGTTGTACCATTATCCAATTTATTTCCCTGAAGTAAATTTATTCTATGCATGGTTACCGGCAGTAAACTTATATATTCCTTTCATACATATGTAGTGACAGGAATCACAAACCGGGAGTTCGAGTAGCTGGTCCAGCATGGCTAAAACTACTTGATTTGGACTTCCGATATCGAGATAGTACTTGAAGCCAAGAAGTTCCGCACTGCCATTGGGATTAGCGCACCGCAGGATGCCCAACCCACATCTAGGTCTGTAAACGAGCCGAGCTCGAGCGAGCTTGGCCTTCCAGGCTCGAGCTCGGTAGAAGCTCGAGCCGAGCTCGAGTCGGGGTCCGAGCCTGGACTTGGGCTCGAGCTCGGCTTGGCTCGGCCTAAGCTCGAGTAGGCTCGAGCTCGGCTCGTTGAAGCTCGATAACCATTAAAATAATTTATTATGCAAATGATCAGGCACTTCACTTCCTCAGGCATCACCTCTGTCTCATTTTCAAGAATGAGTACATGGCAGAGAAGAGCGCGCTAGCATTGTGGACTACACTTAAGAAACGGTTTGAGAGGTTTTTAATGAGACAATTCGTGCAACGCAACATAACATCTATTATGTACTCTTTCTCGAAAAAATTTTCCATTGGATTTTTATAGAATTTTGATGAGGCATGAACATGTCGGACGAGTGCCAAGGGGGAGTGTTAGGAAACCTGAGTCTGGGCTTGGAGCCTTGGCTCATAGTGGACACCTCTCCACCAGGATATAAATAGGGAGTACTATTGGCTGTATACGAAATTAGAAAGAAAACAATAAAAAAGATCAGAAATTCTCTCTACCTCTGTATGTTTTAATATACTATTTTTTATCTTCTATAATTAATCTATTTTTACATTAGTAAAGAAATTGATCTGAACAAGCAATTCGGGGAGACATGCATGACCCGAGTGCATCACCCGGGAGACTTTGCGAGTCGCGGCCACTGGACGCCGCCCTGTACAAAAGTGGGTCCCGCGTGGACTGACGTGGACCCGTGTGACCCCAGAAAGATTAAAAGCGGCGCCCCGGTCTGACCCCCAGGAGCCACGAGACGGGCGTCTCGACTCCAAGGAGGCCGCCAGCTGGGGCCCACCACGTCATCGTCCGCATCATTAATTAGCTCAACTTGTCGCTGCCGTCGGAACTAGGGCACCTCTAAGTGACAAAGACATGCCACTTAAGCAGGGGCGGATCCAGCAGTGGGGCGGGGGGGGGGGGGGGGGGCTCGAGCCCCCCATACCGTTACCGGACCCTTGGAGCCCCCCCTAAATTTTTAGCCATGGATGTATAATGTAGAAGGGGCTGAGGTCGAGCTGAAGGTACTTCAGCCCCTCCAAAAAATTTTTCTGGATCCGCCACTGCACTTAAGCGTGCATGAGACACATTTTTTTAATTCCGGAGTACATAATCGATTTTCATACTCTACGAGAGAATCACTTTATATTAAAAAAAAGAAAGAAATAAAATACTTCCTCTCAGCAGCTCTCTCCCCCCTCCCATTCCCCTCTTTGGGTCTCCAAGCCTCGATCTTGTCTCTCCACACCTGTTGACGCCCTTGTCCACGCCGACAACGCAGTCCACCTCCCCACCCCGTGCGGTGGCACCACCTGTTCCCACCATCGCGCCACCCCATGCCACCACCGGGCAAAAGAGACAACAAGGATTCGTTGCGAAATCAAGGCAGAGGTGACAACTCTGGTGCCTGAATCTGTAGTAGGACCGGCGACTAGAGACAACTTCGGTGATCGGTAGTGGACATGATGGCTTCAACAAGTGTTGGAACGGGAGGCGACGACGACCTGTCCAAGCGTTACAAGTCACAAGTGTTTTATCTTTTGCCATCTTTTCAGGCCAGCGCCCAAACAGATACAAAAAAACATTGCCTAAAATAGAAGGCAAAAAGATCCAAGAGGCAAGATCGGCCCAGTTCCAAACAACAGTGACTTTTAGAAGGCAGAAGCCAAAAACTATTTAGAATGTGTTAGTTTTTTACTGTGGCTTTCCCTCTTTTTTCCTATGCAATATCCGTGGAGATATAACGGTGTTTTTTATTTTATATTTTCTTCTAATTAAATACATCAGAAAAAGATAACAACCACTACGGTGCTATTTCAGCAAAAGACCACATTCGTTTGGAACATGGCCTATAGACTGACGAGCACTAGCAGTGCAAAGTTTGCAGCCAGAAGGAAGGGGGATTTGAGGATTTGCCACTACAAAAGATGTGTATTTAAGAATTTGCTATTTATGTTTTATTAATATATGGCTTTAAGATTTATATGTCAGTAAGACAACGAGTGACAAATGCTCGGCTATTCCAAATCGAATACGAAAGAAAAAAAAAAGGGTTGATCGCCCTCCGATCTTTCCTTTGAACGAGCAGTTAGCGAAGCGATGAAAGTGCTTCTTTCCCGGGGGGATGTGCTGGGTTTCCGGCATTCAAGTTGCAGTTTCTGGCATGTGTTCGTAAACGCATGAAATCGGGTGAGCCCCGACCTTTTAGTATCAAATTTTTTTCACGCACTTCGCTTCCCAGCTTATCTAATTCATCTTGGCGCTTCAAGCGACTTAATAATAACAACTCGGTCAACTTTTTTCCCGCTTTCCAGCACGTGCGAAAGCTGCCAACACACTCACGCCGCACGCGGCAACGCCTCTGCCTCCTCTCTGCTCTCTATATATACCTTCGTCCCTCCGCTCCCATTTCACAGATACAAACGCACTCGCACTCCTCAATCTCTCAAGCATCGTCCAAGAACACACACCACTCCTAGCTCGGCCTCAGCCTTTGCTAGCCTCCTTCTTACTACCCGCAGCGCGCGCACTCGATTGATTCTTCTCTCCGAGAAGCTGAGAGTTCGATCGATCCGTGACTAGATAGATAAGATAAAAATGGCGGTATCGCACAACGGCGGCTGGAGCAAGCACGTGGTGGTGGCGCCGATGGAGGTATCGGTGGAGGCTGGCAACGCCGGCGCGGCGGCGTGGCTTGACGATGATGGGCGCGCGCGCCGGACAGGCACGTTCTGGACGGCCAGCGCGCACATCATCACCGCCGTCATCGGCTCCGGGGTGCTGTCGCTCGCCTGGGCAATCGCGCAGCTCGGCTGGGTCGCCGGCCCCGCCGTCATGCTCCTCTTCGCCTTCGTCATCTACTACACCTCCACGCTGCTCGCCGAGTGCTACCGCTCCGGGGACCCGGTGACGGGCAAGCGCAACTACACCTACATGGACGCCGTCCGCTCCAACCTCGGTGGCGCCAAGGTCGCCTTCTGCGGCGTCATCCAGTACGCCAACCTCGTCGGCGTGGCCATCGGATACACCATCGCGTCGTCCATCAGCATGCGGGCGATCAGGAGGGCCGACTGCTTCCACGCCAACGGGCACCAGGACCCCTGCCGCAGCTCAAGCAACCCCTACATGATCCTCTTCGGCGCCGTGCAGATCGTCTTCTCGCAGATACCGGACTTCGACCAGATATGGTGGCTCTCCATCGTCGCCGCCGTCATGTCCTTCACCTACTCCAGCATCGGCCTCTCCCTCGGCGTCGCCCAGACCATATGTACGTATTTATATCCACATGTTGAGTACTCACATGGAGAGAATTGCACTTTTTCTTTGTCTTAATTTGCTGTTCATGACACTTACATGTGATGCGCTCTGAATTGCAGCCAATGGTGGATTCCAGGGCAGCCTCACCGGCATCAGCATCGGCGCCGGCGTCACCTCGACAGAGAAGGTGTGGCGCAGCCTGCAGGCGTTCGGCGACATCGCCTTCGCGTACTCCTTCTCCAACATCCTCATCGAGATCCAAGTAAGTCATGGCCGGTGCTCTGTTTGCGGCGATTCGATTTGCTCTGTTTTTTGTACGGTTGCTTACGTGCGGATTGCGCCGTTTCTTTAGGACACGATCAAGGCGCCGCCGCCGTCGGAGGCGAAGGTGATGAAGAGGGCGACGCGGCTGAGCGTGGCGACGACGACGGTGTTCTACATGCTGTGCGGGTGCATGGGCTACGCGGCGTTCGGGGACGCGGCGCCGGACAACCTCCTCACCGGGTTCGGCTTCTACGAGCCCTTCTGGCTGCTGGACATCGCCAACGTCGCCATCGTCGTGCACCTCGTCGGCGCGTACCAGGTGTTCTGCCAGCCCATCTTCGCCTTCGTCGAGCGCTGGGCCTCCGCCACCTGGCCCGACAGCGCCTTCATCTCCCGGGAGCTCCGCGTGGGGCCTTTCGCGCTCAGCGTGTTCCGACTCACGTGGCGCTCCGCGTTCGTCTGCCTCACCACCGTCGTCGCCATGCTGCTCCCCTTCTTCGGCAACGTCGTGGGCCTCCTCGGCGCCGTCTCGTTCTGGCCGCTCACCGTCTACTTCCCCGTCGAGATGTACATCGCGCAGCGCCGCGTGCCCCGCGGCAGCACACGGTGGATCTGCCTCCAGACGCTTAGCGTCGCGTGCCTCGTCGTGTCGATCGCCGCCGCGGTCGGCTCCATCGCCGACGTCATCGCCGCGCTCAAGTTGTACCGCCCGTTCAGCGGCTGATTCGCCGTACGTGCATGGAGCACTCGATGCGTTCGCGCGTACCGGCCGGCCGGGTCCCCGTTAATACAGTGCACAATGTGAGAAGTTTGCGCGGAGACCCTTGGAGAGTCTCGATATTACGATAAACGAATTAGGCGCCCCTGCGCGAACGGAATGGCGGGAGGTAGTTGCTTGTAATGCCGAGAAAAGTATAGGGTGTCTGGTAAAAAATTACTAGGTTTTGTCTAGGCCTGCTGTGTTACTGTAATTTTCGTTTTCAAGTGATATACGAAGAGGAGCAAAAATTATCTTTCCGTCTCGACTTCTAAAGCATGCCACTCTTAGTCATAGGACATGTTCTTTTATACTATAGTTTTTAGTTTTTGGCTATGCTTTGTTAGTATAATAAATAATGATTACGGAGAAAAGCTAAAGATCATTGAAAAGTAAAAAAAAAAGCAATAGTTTTGGAAAGTACTTTGAAGCATCCAAAAGTGTGAAAAACACAATCGCGGCAACTTCAATTTCAAAAGTGCGAAGAGTATGGCTTGTTGCATGATTTACTAATCCCCGACCTCCAAACAAAGCCCTTAGGTTCCATTTGAAACGCCAGAATTTTTTCAAAACAGGCTCTTGGCAGAAATTTCAGCTTGACACAAGGACCAACTTTAAATTGTGTCCTCTCACAAAAAGCAAATGATCTTAACATCCTTCAAATTTTCGCTTGATGATCTGAGTTGTCCACATCAGCGAGATAGCGTGCCTAAATCTTTGGAAGAAATCATTCTAAAAACTCCATTTGTAGAGGAATATCTCGATCTGAAAGTGGAGAATCTTAGATAGAGAAGATCATGATAAGCCCTTTTTTCCTCCCAAAGAAAAAATGGGTGGACAGACAATTAGGACGAGAATGCAGGAACTAGTCAGGAAAGGAATTGAAGCTCATCTGGACCATTTGTGTTGCTTTCTTTTGGGTCCTTTTTATTCGTCTTTTCTGGCACAAGATTTTGCCGGCAAGGGGGAAAAAAAGGAACGGCTCAGCGAAACTCGGAATCGTTTCATTAGCGCCTCAGATCTCTGGCAATCTGTCGACGTTGCTATTTTGTGCATGGTTTGTCTTACTTAGCTGCTACATTAGGCGACTTGGAGATCCAGGGGCTGTTTGGCACATGCCGAACCTGGCCTCACCAATGCGTGTGGAAATTTGGCGACACCAAATTTTGGTTATAAAATGAGAGATTTGGTTAAGAATCATATTGTGACTACTGATCAAACAGTAAACTAAGAGAGTAGTGTAGTGGTTGTGATGGTGAACAATGCCTGCCCCTTCTCCATGTTTAGGGCACATATATATCTCCATAAAGCATGATTACAATATCGCCTTTACAGTTGTATATCTTCTAGAAGGACATACATGTCATTACACATATCACATTGGACCTTACAATCCTCCCAAATAGGCCGGATGGGCTTAGATAGGGGCCACCACTACTATAGGAGCCTCTCATGGTAAAGGGCTTCTCATGGGCCGAAATCATGCCGCCAAGCCCTTTGGCCCCCTCCGTCCCTGCAGCTTGTGATGCAATCCGTCATGGGCCTTACAGGCTGAATTCATGCTGATGCCTGACCGAAGTCGTACTACTTTTTTTTGCGCGTAGTGGGACACGCGACCGAATGCTGCTGGCACGCTGTGCGGTGCCGGTTGAAGTTTGACCATGGTTGTGCAGCCGTTTGTGGCGTTGTGAGACACGTGTGAGCGCATGGTAGGCGGATCGTGCGCTGTCAATTTTCGCCGGTTGCGCTTCCCAATCGTGGGGGAGCTGAAACGGGCTTTAAAGCTATGCTCACTGTCGCATCGCTGTCCTTTACACTTGACCTGTTGTGACAGCGTTGCTTTCCATCACCACTCCTGTGCGCACTGTTGCCATATGTGCCGCTCGTTGTCGCCATCCATCGCCGCCATATCTCTCCCTTTCGCCAGCCCCATTTGGTAGGCGGTGTCGTTACTAGGCTAGCCGGAAGCACGCCATCATTTGTCGCTGACCGTCCTCTGAAGAAGTGCAGCGAAATGGCCCGTGGCGGTGACCGTTCCCGCCGACCGAGTGGCGGTGCCTCATCGAGTCGTGGCAGCTCTTCTAGTCGCCGTGGGTCATCCACAACTGAGGCGGAGTACGAGCTAGTCGGGCGCGACCTGTCCATGGTGAACAAACGGTGGAGCGCAGCGAGGAAGCTCAATAGCGTCTGCTCGAATGTGCTGGGGCAGAGCTTGGTGACCGAGGAGACCATCCGGTTGCTTGTCCGCGAAGGGAAGATTTCGGACCGCGATGCTGTTCGGGTACCCTCCACAGACGAGACGGAGCCCCACCCAATGGAGTCGGAGGCTGTGGTCTTTGTCCTCTATCTTGAAGCTGGGCTTCAATTCCCCTCCACCATGTTTGTGGGCGAGGTACTGAGGCTGTACGGGCTAGAGCTCGCGCAGCTGACTCTGAATGCCCTAGTTCGCCTAGCTGTATACTGTTGGGCTTCGTGAATGGAGACGGTATGGCCCAGTGCATCTCTGTTTGTGTTTCTTCACGACGCGCGATGCCAGCCGAAGAAGCTGAGGACAAGAGTGCTCCAATTTGGGGAGTGTGAATTTCATGTTGCGTTTAGTGTGCAGGAAGTTGGTTCCAGCGAACGCAACCCGGATGAAGTGGGAGTCCAATTGGATGCGGCGGCGGTTCTACCACTGTGTGAAGGGCGGCAGTAGCTTGAGGTGGACAGGGCGCCTAATGGACTTCAACACCTCCCCTTCGGTGGCCCTCGACCACGACGATGAACATCGGGCACGGAGGTTGGTGGTGATTGCCCTCCGGTTCAACATGTGGGACCTCGTGGAGTATCTGATGTATGGCGTGGCTCTTCTTGCCCACCTGTGGCACGTGCAACCCGGCCCTGCCCGCGATGATGGCATTCATCCGACTATCGCATCACTGCCGAGGCTTGCCGAGCCAAGTAAGTCTTCGACCACACGCATTGCTTCTGGAGTGCCTATGCTATATGTGAGTGTGATTTGCTCTATCGGCAGGGCTGACTCTGGAAGCTATGGAGCTCGTAGCGACGGTGTTCCTTGGGCCATATGTGGCCAAAGAGCATAGCCTTCACGAAGCGGTGATGGCAAACGTTGGGCGAGTAAACCACGTGTGCGAAGCTCTCGGCATCCCTGTGCTAGAGCGCACCGTGCCAAGTATTGGCTGGCTTCGTGCCCTTGACGGCGATAGCAAGGGGGAGGCTTCTCCTCCTCGGTGAAGGGCCCACTCTCCTATCGCGCGACCGCCGAGCTTGGTGGCCGTTCTCCCCGACGAACCCACCGAGGCTGAGGAGGCCACTGCGGGTACCGACTCCGACCTGGTTGAGTATGCCAACTTGGACCTGGAGGCGGAGCCGGACCGCGGCGCTATCGGCGAACAGCGCGTGGGTGACCAGGGTCCCGCGGGCAATGCGGGTGACGGAGGCGATAGCTGTCGTGGGCCCAAGTAGACGTAGGAGGTGAGTGCGAGGCCTCCTCGCCTACGCCGACTATGGGGGCCGACGAGGTGCCTCCGGAAGTGCTGACTATGAAGTATGCTCACGTGGCTCCGCCAGCAGGGACGAGTGAGTGTTTCCAAGTGGCGGTGGCAACGCTCTCGGAGAAATCCTACTCTGAGGCAGAAGCCGTTGGCCCTAAAGTGGAGTCTGTCGCGCGTGATGTTGGTGATGCCCCCGCGGTCGCCCCTCTGACGAACACCGGCGCGGCTGCTTCTCAACAGTCTTCGCCCATCCGTGATGCAGGTATAAATGCCTAGGGCCAGCGGACGAAGTGGCCTACTAGTCCCAATAGTACACCAATGTTGGAATCTAAGGTTGGTTTCATTGTCTGCTAGTTTTGGTTTTGGAGTCTTCTCATGACCAAAGAGACAGACAACGTCTCACCAACAAGATACAAGATGCACTAGCACGGACGAGTAGACACTGAGATGTAAGGCCTGCATGGAGGCTGCGAGTGAGCCTACCCCATTAGCGCTGAGGTTAGTGCTAAGGTGGCCGGCGCTGACCTCTGGGATGTAAGGCCCGAGCAGAGGCTACTAGTCGGCCAGTTCCCACTTGTAGCCCAACGCACAGGAAGAACAAAGATGTCTATATGTGTTCACGTCTCTCCTTCCTCTCCTCAATCCACCCCATATGTGCCCAAATCGATCGATTTTTCTTGGGATTTCTCGGGCATTTGAGTTTGAAGTTCAGCTGTCCCATTTTCCCATATTTTTACTACTTGGATTTGGTTGATTTGGTGACATTTTGAGCAAACCCTAAATGCTAGGTGACCTCCAAGATCCAAAAAATTTACTACTTGAATTGATGTTCTTTGTTGGGATTAGCTGTTCTTGCATGTTTAGTAATGGTTTGTACTCGGATTGTGGGCTATATTTTGTTACTTTTGTTGTGTATTGTTAGTTTGTTTGGATGGAACCAGTATGGACCATGGAGAAATCATTACTGTTTGTTGTAAAATCAGATAAACTCATAATAGTTTGTGTTAATGTAGGGTACAAATAATGTTTATGTGCTCATGTGGTAGTATGTAGCATTTTCTTCACGTAGGTTTGGAGAAAACTTTTTTATAGAGCGTGTTCATGTAGTTTGTTAGTATTTTAGTGTAACTTGTGAATATCTCTTTATGGCTTGATGCAATTTAATTGGTCCATTTGATTAGTATTTCATATCATTTCAATGTCTATGCAAAGGAATGACATTTTTTAAGTTCATTTATTCCATTTGGTGTTTAGATGGATAAAATAGTGTGTGTGCATCATGGTGGTACGCTAACTCACAATGATAACGGTGTCAAGTTTGCGGTCATGGAGTTGACTATATTGGTGTATGGCAGACGCCCCTCATTCAACGGGTTGGTGGAAAGTGTGAAAGGCAAGTTGGGGTAGATGGGACACGAGGTTGGTATTCGGTTGGAGGGAAGATATGATGCTAGTGTTGGGCCCAATAGCTTTTGATGTTGCAATTACCTCTGAGTTCAAGTGGGACACCTATAGGGAAGTCGTGGCTGGGTTCCAACTAAAGTCTCTTGACTAGGTGGCAGTGAAGGTCGTGGATTCTAAGCCTTGGGAAGGCATCTTCGATTTTAACCATCCTCCCCATGCGGAGGAGGAGATGAAAGCTGCATACCTATCACTTGAAGTGATGGCCAATCGTGCAAATGATCTTTTGTTTGAGATGGATGATCATCTCGATGGGACATCGCTGGTGGTGCCTCCATGATATTATTCATGGTATGTTTGTCGAGCCATTAGAATAGTGGAGTCTTGAGCCTGTGGGTGCATGGGTTGATCAACTTGATGTTGCAAAAAGAACCTTGATAAGGGTTCTAGGTTGGGATAGGATCGCAATCTTGCCCAATTACCCACAAACCTATGGGTAAAACCCTAATAGAAGTATTATGTTCCTCCCTTAGTGCCCACAGGCACGTTCATGGGGGTAAATCTCTGTCCGGCGGGCAAATGGGCATGGGCATGAGGGAGCTCTACCTGTGCCCGTACTGCTGGACAACCCACCAATGGGCATTGACAGGTGGGACCATGTCTAAAAACCCTAGAGACATCCCATTTCCATGTACCAACCCACACTAGGCCGCCGCCACCACTTCCCCAATCCCTTTTCCTTTCCCTACTCTCCCCAGCTCCTCTCTCGTCGGCAGTACAACATCCCAATTTCCACATAGCCATGGCATGCACCCTCTTGCTCCATCCCTGAACTCCATCCCCAATCTCTCATTCTCTCCCCTACCTCGTCACATCCCTATATGCATGTGGTCTCTGCTTTGGTGCCTCACAAGTTCCTAACTGGCCCTTCCCTCTGGCGTTCTAGGATATGGAAGTTGAGCATGTTGCTGCTGAGGCAAGAGCTGTCCTTTTATTTTCTTGCTACTAGATTTGATTTCTCTATCCTCTTTATTGTCCTCTAATTTTTCTATGATTTCTTGTAGACTGTTGGTGGAAACCAAGTGCATTTCTCTTCCTACATGCACAAGCTCCCATAGACAAGGTACACATAATTATTTTGATTGTTGAGCTTAAGCCAATTGCCATGTTAGATCTAAAATTGTAAACTATTGTATTTGTATTTGTATTTGTATTTGTTGTCGAACTTAACCTTCTGTGATGTGACATTGTTATGATATTATTTGAAACTATGTCAGATCTGATATCATTTGTTGTTTTTTGGCTTGTTTATCTCATGTTCTATGATATGAGTTATGGCGGGCACACGGGCTTGCCTGCAGATGATGGGCATGTGCGATGTTCTCTGTCTGTTCCCTTGCTGGGCATGCCCGTGGGCAAAAAAATGGCTAGTGGGCATGGGTATGGGTGAAGCCTACCTGTGTCCACCTCCCCTAATTGTCATCTCTAGGTTGGGATCTCCATGTTGCAATATTGTAAAATATAGGTTTGATTGCATGTTCAATTTTGCAGGAACAATTTTTTGAGGATGTTGAACTATGTGGAGATGCTTCGAAAATGAAAATAGGTTGGCAAGAAGGTAGGAAACCAGTTGACGTGCAAGATAAATATGCACCAGTCAATTTAGAAAACCAGCAAGGCTTCGTGTGTGGGTACACCACGTGTTCTCGGGGGTGAGTCTTCTATCGAGATATTCATCCTACTTCTCTGAAATACCACTAACTTGTTTGTCTACAGCAGAAAGGAAGAATGCACAAATGGTAAATGTGGCCGACTCATGAGCAATTGGACCTTATCAATTATGGGCCTACGTATGTTGCTAGGCGGGAGGCGCATAGAGTTGAATGGGAGAAGAAGAAACAAGAGGATTACATGGAGAAGCTACATAAGGAATGCAAACAAGCTCAGGAGACGAGAGGAACAATGTATCAAAGAAGGACCTTGTAGAGGAGTGGCTGGATGAGTATGAGGCTAGGAGGAGAGCCCCAGCTGGTGGGAGTAGGACGTATGTCCGCAAGCCTAACTAGATTTCCATCTATCCAATGTTTTCCTTTCCAAAAGCCATGTTTGTATCGTACTTGTAGTTCGGGTCGATGGTTCGTACAGCTACCATTTGTATCATAGGAATAGATTGGCAAGCATATGCACATCTCCGTTGGGCTTCAAATGCTATCTCCGTTGCTCTATTCACACTCAAACCGAATATTACAAAATATTAGTCTAGTTTATAACATAATAAAAATCTAGCTAATTTATGTGGTTCTAAATTTCTCTATTTTCTAAAATATATGATTATGCTTCCAACATGTGTCTCTGGTATTTCAAAAAGGGATAAAATACCCCACTAACAGACACTGCACCCTATGCACCATCTAACTCCCAACATCCTTCACGAATTATTGCCAAGTATCGCTATGGCTAATGTAAGTGCATGTGCCACTCTACCTACCATAAATAAGTACTACATACTACTGGTTGAACCACAGCCAACTACAACTATAGTTAGGCCAACACCTTAGTGCCATCCACGCTCGCGCTGAGGTTGTAGATGGCAGCGCCACACTAGCTGGCGCTGACGTGTGTTGACATGGTATCTACTAAGACATACGTACTGGTGTGGTATCTATGTAGCGCTGAAATGTACAAACTCAGTGTCATTCGTGCTGGTGCTAAAAATAGTCATTTCTGAAATTAGTTAGGTACTTTTTAAAATAGAATAGAAAAAGGACCAAAGTAGACCAAAAAAAAAAACAAATTGACAAGTCGTTGCAGCACTTGCAGTTTTCACGCGTGATCCATACTCGTTAGGGAGTCACTCGCTTTTACGTCGTCGACAGGGCAGAATTAAAGCATGCGCGCGCTAGCTCGCGCTTTACTCGGGCAATTAGTGGATACACACGTTTAAAATATATGCGCTTTTAGCTTTACAAAGAAACTATGCATGTGTTTAATTAACGAACTAACTTACATATATCGATCGTTGCTTTATCCCATGAGATTAGTTCGACCGACTAGTAACTCAAAGCAAACGAAACGTGCTCCATTTCGTGGCAGTGTGGCACACGTGCTAAAGAATAAAGATTAAGATGCAAAGATATATATATATATATATATATATATA
Source organism: Dendrocalamus latiflorus (assembly GCA_017311315.1). NCBI lineage: Eukaryota > Viridiplantae > Streptophyta > Magnoliopsida > Poales > Poaceae > Dendrocalamus > Dendrocalamus latiflorus. The sequence continues at coordinate 4,824,018 of CM029646.1, forward strand.
TATATATATATATATATATATATATATATATATATATATATATATATATATATATATATATATATATATATATATATATATATATGGAAAGTGGCTATTATTTACATTGTTGTGCTATATATACGTATGTATGTGCGGTTGAATCTAGTTCGTTTATAGAACTTTGTTCGCCTATTGTAGCAAAATGTTATGTACGTTGTGGCTTGAGGAAAAAGGAAGCTATATATTAATTAGTTAGTACGTACACAAACAACAAAAATAAAGCTACCCCTTTAAAACACATTAGCTTGGATTTCTCGAGTTGAAGAAATATTTTCAAGAATAAATTTGCCATAGTTATCTATAGAGCAAAGAAAATTTATCAACCATTCATTGAGAATTGGTTTAATAGTTTTGATTGATTTTTTCTATTTCTTTTTTCTCTCCTTTTGTAAATACTGCATGTATCTTCTTCTAAAAATCATTAATACACTCTTTCAGTAGAAATCCTTTCCTACTGCCGCTATTAAAAAAAAGCTACCCCTATTCATTGTTCCCTCGTGTAAGTTAAACTCTAGTAAAAACGCATGCCAGGTGGGCAGCCAAAAAAAAAAAAAATTCAAACACAATCGATGAGCCGCGTTTGCTGAATTTGCACCATGTAACAAACATTTCTCCTAGACTTTAGAAAAATCGTTTAAACCCCGATCATCGTCCGGATTTCAAGTGACCGAAGCATTGACCATACAAAAAGCAACCAATAATTGATCACCATGGATATGTAGACTATAGTGCCCGTTCCATATCTCCAATGCTGCGTGCAAAGCCATCGCCGTCAATCCTAAGCTCCGCGCACCTTGCAAAAAGCAACCTAGCCGCGCATATAATTGCTTCATGACCTGAAAGCAAAATGCTTGACTTGTCAAGAGCAATGAAAGCATAAATTAATATATATAACTAATTAATAATCAGTAGACGATATCGGCGATCGATCAATATTATTTCTTACAAGAGATGCTGTGACGACCCGTATCATCATTACCTTAGGTAACAGCACTAATATATGATTATTACCCAACAAAATATGATAACTTCATGTTTTATTAAATAATAGCTACATGTCCAAGAGGATGAGAATGTGTCATTAGTTGATGCATGTCCAAGAGGAGATAATCATGTGTTGATCATCAAGTTAACAGAAGACCCATCATGTGTTGATGGAGATCAAGTGAAGGATGCATCATGGGTTGATGTCTATCAAGACAATGACTTGGACTTGAAGTGAAGATGTGTGTCATCAAGCTTCAAGAGGATGCTCAAGGTAAGGTATGACTAACTAGGGCTAATGATGTATTTCTAGTCTTTTACCAATCTTAGTGTTTGGTTGGAAGACCAGATTGGTAGTATATGTTGTCATACAATTAAGAGGGGTCATGTCTAGTAGCTTGAGTCTTATCATATGTTGATAGCTCAACCTCACTTGCTCTAACTCTCTTTGGCATGATGCTTATATTTGCGAATGTGTTTTGTAAATAGTTGAAACTCATGTGTTGAATCCGTGTAATATGGAATTATACATTGCGAATGTGTTTTGCAAGTATTTGAAGTCCATGTTTCCTACTCTTTGTTGTATAAAGCTTATATTTGCAAATATATTTTGCAAATGCTTGAAGCTCATACATAATCCTTGTTGCATGTGAGTTAGATTTGTGAATGTGTTTTGTAAATGTGTTAAATTCATATACTTGTACCTTGTGTCATGGTTTTAAAAGTGTGCAAATGTGTTTTCAACTTGTTTGAAATCATGTTCAATCCTTGTGTGCATGATACTATAATTTACAAATGTGTTTTGCAAGTTTTGTTGAAATATATACACTTGTCAAGATAATCGAAACTACTGGCGTGCATTGCACGATACTACCGAAGATCAAAAGTACCGACATATGTTGCACGGTACTATCGAAGATCAGCAGTACCGGCATGTGTTGCACGGTACTACCAGACATCGGTACTAACAGCTCTGTGTGGGCGGTATTACCGGACTTTAGAAGTTCTGAAAAACCCAATGGTACATTTTTTCCAGAGAATACCTGTTGAAAACACTTCATCTCCTGGAAATTGGAAGTACCGAGTTTTGAATGGTGGAACTACCAATTTTGCTGATAACAGCTAGTTTTTTTAATTATTGCGAGGAGAGCGGTAGTTTGAGTTTATAACTACGATACTACCAGATTTCCTGATTCTTGTCTCCAACGGCTAGTTTCAAGGTGTAGGATATAAATATCCTCTTGTGGCTGGTTAGAAAAGGTGTTGTTGGACTCCATTTCATTCTTTTGAGTTAGTGTGAGGTCATCCTTTTAATTGTGCGTGTGTTGCACCTTGTGAGTAAGGAGGAATGCTCTAGAATGCATGAGTTGCATCTAGAGGTGGATTGAGTATCCAATCGAGCTTGTGCATTCATTGCACATGGCGAGAGTCAAGCGAGGGGCTTGATTTATTACTCTTGGTCTTTATCAACTCCTAGACAGCGTTGGAGGCATCGTGCGCGGTGATCTTTTCAAAGGAGGTTGTGAGAAGACTCGACGAAGTGTGAATGTTGGAGCTCACCTACCCAGAGCAAGAAAGAGCTACGACTAATTGATTGAGCTGTTTTGGTTTAATTCGTGGAGTCGGTCTAATTCATTTGGGCTAACCTCAACGTGGACTAGGGGAGACTGACGAGTCTTTGAACTCCACAGCAAAATGCTACATGACAATTGTGGTTTGTTTTCTTGTGCTCAATTTACATTCAAGCAATTTACTTTTATAGAATTAAATCGATTGCTTGTCTTCCTAGAATTGCAAACCTTGACATAGCCTTAGAGTGTTGGTGCACTTATGTGAACTTAATTGATTTATGCTTTATTTGTGCTAAACCAATTTGATTTAAGCTTCTGTATTATATATTTGGTTTAGACACATAGAAATTAATAATAATTAAAAAAGAATTTTTTGGACTGCCTAGTCACCCCCTCTAGTCAACCTCCTTGATCTTACACTAGCCACCACCGCCCATAGAACCACTGGTCGTGCCCTAATACTGCCACTGCTAGGCCATTGCCGCACCTAGTCCACCATCTCCCTAGCTCTCTACTGCTTGGATCCATCCCATCTATAGCGATTCCCATCTCCAAATGCTCGTATTTGAACCCCCCTCACTATCCCTCTCTAATCCTCTGGTATACTTTGCTCCCCTCCCCTAGCTTTCTTCCATTTCCCTAGCCTACATTTGTAGATGCTACGGTTCTAGTGTGATGCATGTGGATTGGGAATGTGTGCCTGTGATCCTATGGTGGTGATGTGGATTTGGGAATGTGATGGAAATGGAAAGTATGTAAGGGGCACCTTGTTGGATCTAGTCGGGGCTTGGGAGATCCGACAAGGGTGATAATGTTGGTACCGATAATGTTGGTACCGATGGTTAAGGTTCCTTCTAGTCTGGCATGTGCGACTTTGTTTCCCCTTCTTTACTCCTGCTAGTTCCCAACCCCTGGTCCTTCCCTCAATGCCTTCTCCTCCTTGTCCTAGGCTCCCTCTTCATTGTCTCCTCTTTCTTCTAGTTCAGTCACTATGGCTCACTCCATCCTCTTTTTTCCTCCATGCAATGGGTCTAGGGGTTTGTGGAAATAGGGTTGGATCTGGCAATGGCTTGCTTGCACTAGGTGGTGTGGTGGTGTTGTGGAACATTGGCCTCTCTCTCTTGCTCTTGGTCTCATTGGTCCTTATATCTTTTGCTTAGTGCCGAATGGGTTGGGTTGTGACTCATAGCTGCCGGTGTGCTGCTGCACACTCTGGTAAACTAGTTTTTACTAGGGTTGGCTCATGGTGAAAACTATGCTCTGAATTGATTTTAGATTTGTTTTTATGACAAATGATGATACCCTATTTAGTGAGAAGTGAAAACACGCCCCGGACGGTCACTATTGTAGAAAGCCTAATACTAGACACCACATCACGGACGGTTCCCAAAAACTACCAATATTAAATACAATCATAGATGGTTTTAGTTTATAGACTGTCTATGTTGCTACCAATGATAAAAACTGTCTGTGAAAAGGAAATATCACTGGTGGTTCATGGTGAAAACTATCTATGAAGTATCACAGACGATTAGTAACAAGAACCATCTGTGATATTACCACATATCACATACGGTTTTTGTTTGAAATGTCTGTAATACTTCACAAGCGGTTTGTATTACAAACCGTCTATGATATTTAAGTCATCACATATGGTTTTTATTACAAACCATCCGTGATAATTCAACAATATTAATTGTGCGCAGACCCATCGACTCTCCGTCTTAAATTCCAGATCCAGGCTACTGCTTTGAGTTGGAGGTGAGCTTTGAAGTAGCCATTTGGTGAAAGGAGACTATTTGGCAAGAGTGGTTGTAGATCTATAGCTTTTGGTGAATGAAGAATTGAAGATGGTTTAGATCGAGCTAATTTGATGTAGAGAGAAGATTATTTATATCTAGTATGGTTTATGGTTTAGTCAATTCACAGTCTACTTCTATTTAATTAATCATTCTTGCTACATATAGTTATTTTCTTACAAAACACGTGCAAAATCATTCATACTGTTATATGCGTAATGTAGGACCAAAGCTAGATGTACACTGGGAACCGTGTGACTGAAGAGTACATTAATGGTGTGTCTGCTATTACAAGGGCTGCTGAGGAGGATATGCTGAATAAGGGGGTGGAATATATGTACTATCCACGCATTGACTGCGAGAATTTAAAGATGTTTAAGACTCGAGTGCAAATTGAAGTGCACTTAATTTAAAGGGGTTTCAAAAAGGGTATGCACGTTGGACCGGTCATGGTGAAGAGCAGATTACACAAGAAGGTAGTAATAATAACATCGCTGATCCACTGGATGATGTCAATTATGGTTTCGATTCTGATAAGTTGCATGATGACAATCTGGATAAGATACTTTGCGATGTAGATGGGAACTGTGATGGGAGAGAGTATGTTAAATTCCAGGGCTTGATGTAGGACTCAGAGAAACCTTTGTTCACGTGCTGCAAGTCAAAGTACACGAGGTTGTCAGCCATGCTTAAATAGCTGAAATTGAAAGCAAGCAATGGTTAGTTCGACAAGAGTTTCACAATATTTTTAGATCTTTTAGCGAACATGCTTTCAGAGAGAAATGAGTTGCCCAAAATCACCTATAAAACCAAGAAGGTTCTTTGTCCATTGTAAATGGAAGTAGAAAGAATGCATGCATATCCGAATGACTGTATTCTCTATCGTAAAGAGTATGCAAACATGCATGTATGCCCGATGTGTAACGCCTCCCGATACAAGAGTAAGAATCAATCAGATGACGGCAAGGGCACAGAGGTGAAGAGAGGACCTCCTGCTAAGATGGTATGGTATCTTCCTGTAATTTCCCATTTGAAGCGGATTTTTGCGAACCCAAAGGAGGCAAAACTGCTGCGTTGGCACTCGAAGGAGCGTAAAAAGGATAAAATGCTAAGACACCTTGCTGATTCTGCTCAGTGGAGAAACATCAATAGGAGGTTTGCAGACTTCGATGCAGAACTACAGAATATAAGGTTCGGATTGAGTACAGATAGAATGAATCCTTTCGGTAACATGAGCAGTCGACATAGCACTTGGCCCGTGGCTCTCTGCATCTACAACCTTCCTCCTTGGTTGTGTATGAAGTGGAAATATATTTTGTTGTCAATACTTATCCAAGGGCTGAAGTAACCTGGGAATGAAACTGATATGTACTTTTGGTAACGTTGGTGGAAGATCTAAAAATATTATGGATCAAAGGGGTATAGGTATGGGATGCATACAAATGAAAGAACTTTACTTTACACTTCTTGTTGTTCTGCACCATAAATGATTATCATACCCTTCCTAACTTATCGGGCAAGAGTACAAAAGGGGCCAAAGCATGTACTCACTGCTTAAATGATACTGAGAGTGTGTGGCTGAAGCACTCATGCAAAACCATATACATGTGTCATCGTAGGTTCCTTCAGAGGGCTCACCCATACCTCAGGATGAAGAAACAATTCGATAAAGAGAAGGATAATAGTTCAGCTCCAAGGCATTTAAGTAGAAAAGAGATCTATGATACGGTTAAGGATTTAGATGTTGTGCTCGGAAAGGGACATAAAGCGACGACTTGTGAGAAGAACGTCTGGAATAAGAGATCAATATTTTGGGACTTAAGCACCTAAAAATTTGCCATTGCATCGACCAGCACAAGGATATGCTTCGGTAACAGAATCCAGAGCAGCCGGATATTTAGATCACGAGGAAACACAATAGTCGGTTCAACCAAATTATTGATGGAGCGACTCGGTAGGAGCTCGTCAAGTGATATTTTAACATGGTTGGCAAAAGGGATAACATTTACAGTTGTGACATGATAAGGATATGACATAAATGGGTGCACATTCTATATGCAGGCTCAAGATGTAAAGAGCACTAACCAGAACAGCGATGTCTGCATATATGCGTTCAGTATCTATGGGTTAAGGAACTCCTACTATGGGCTGATAGAGGAGATTTGGGAACTCAACTACGTGCATTTCATGATCCACTTGTTTCGGTGCCGTTGGGTCTATCTCCCACAGGTGAAGGTTGACAAGTACAGTGTCACTACCGTTGACCTGAAACGTGTCGGATAAAAAGACGAACCATTCATACACGCTAACCAAGTTGTTCAAATTTTGTACGTAATTGACCAGGCAAATAAGAAGCACCACGTAATTCTTCATGAAAAAAAGGAGGAGTGCTGGAGTTGAGAATATAGTGGATGAGAAAAAAATACAATCAATTTGACGAGTTGCATCCTTTCGAAAATGGCATAAGGGTCGAGAAAGAACAACATGATCAAACTAGCTACATACACGTCGATCATCATGAAGGGTTAATTTTTAAAGGAAATAAGCAAGTGCAATTATGAATGAAAAGTTTATGTGTCATATGTTCTATATTTGCATTTATATATGTGTATGAGAATATGTGATATGTATGTGAATTTGCATATATGTATATAAGAATGTGTGATATATATGTGAATTTTCATTTATGTATATGAGAATAAGTGATATATATGTGATATATATATATATGTGTGTGTGTGTGTGATATTTATAATCACAGACGATTCTAAATTAAACTGTGATAATTTATTATTATAGATAGTTTTAATTTTGAACCGTCTGTGATGATAACTACTACAGATGGTTCTGAACTAGAACCGTCTGTGATTATTCCCCTATATATTGCACTCTAGGGGTTTTCCTACTGTACTAATGATACACCCGAGCCACCCACTTGACGCCACCGTCTCCCCCGAGCCCGTCGCTGCCTCCCCCGACTCCGGCGGCCCTCCTCTCCCGCGCACGCTGCCTCCCCTGAGCCCATCACCACCTCCCTCAACTCCGGATGCCCTCCTCCCCCGCGCCCAGTGCTCTCATCCTCCCCCCAAGTCTCCTCCTCCCCCGAGCACGCCGCCTTCCTGAGCCACACAATGAGATTTACTTTATGTTCTTGATTTCTCTGTGAGACTAATTATGTATTAGTTAGCCCTGCTAGTTTCTCTGTTCATTATCTCTGAAATCTGATTGTCGGCTAGCACTAGGAGAACTATTGCATGATAGATTGTGTGTTTTTGATTGCTCAATGAGGAAATTTGTCAAGATTGAAATCTCAGTGACAATCTAGAATTATTCTGATAGTTTGAATTCACATTTGCTAGTTGTATTCTTCTGTGCAGTGTAGTCGATAGCTTTGCCAATAGCTAGTCCTTAGTCTCCTGCTCAGTATTGCTTACTGCTGTCCTTTGGCTTTGCAAATATATGTTGGTTCCATAGTAGCTCAAATCTATTACTTGTTTCTGCTACCGAAATCTATTGATTTTCATGTTCTTGATATTGATACCACACTGAGATAATATTCAATTAGACAATCTAGCAGAATTTTTGAGAAGTTATCACTGTGATCATTAAAATATTGACAAGAGTGGAAGAATGCCAAGTTTAGAACTTGTTCAACTCCTCACATGAGAGCTGAAACATACTTCTTAATATGAACGTTATGCAGATTTTCAATGTTTACTTTTATGCTCACTTCTATTATCTTTTGAAGATGTCATGTGCTCATTCTTCGACATCGTCACCTGATAGGTGTGGTGCATCATCCTAGGGAAAATCCCACAAAGGAAGAGGACTATCAAAAAGGCCCAAGGGATGATTTACTATCATAGATGTCGATACGTCTGAACCCTTCTCAATCCTTGCCGAGCAGTGTCCGTATTCCAGAGAATAGTTGCACGGGAATGGATTGAGATCATGTTCAATTCGTGTAAGAAGGTGACCAAAGTTCGGAAAAGTGAGCTGGTGACAGAAGTTTTTCAATTGTTTGAGATCTCGGAAGAAACAAGGCCTCTATGAAACGACATGCATTGCTAGTGGCGTGCAAAGCATAGAAGAACTTCAAGGGCCTGCTTGTCAAGCAATATGTGGAGAAGGATCTGATGCCCTTTCACAAGTATCCATTCCTGGAACTGCAATGGCAAGAGTTTGTGGTGATGAAGATGACATGTAATTTTAGGATTGAAAGTGTGGCCTGTAGGGCCTTTCAGGCAAAAAACATGCACCCCACAGACTCGGCACCACTGGGTATGTGGGTAAAATCCCACAATGGAGGAAAGAGGATGAGCAGGAAATCCTGCAGGACACCTCCCCACCATTTACCAGAATCCCTGATGAGCACGCCCAAGCTGGATAAGCGCGAGGTCATCTACCGTGTCATCAGGGGTCATCTCCTTTCGAAACCCCGCAGACAAGGAAGTGTCCCGACGCTTGGTAAGATATCAAACTACCTAGTTTGTAATTACTCCATAACTTCATACAAAATCACCAGTTGGTTTTCTCGACCCACGCTTGGTCTCCTTAGATATCCTCGAGGAGGATGCATCCTTTGTCGATAATTACATGATGAAGGTATTGGAGGCTCACCGCAGTAAGGAATTCATACTTATGCCCTACAACCAAGGGTAAGTGCCGCACTAGTTGCTATACATGTTGATTTATACTTTATAAACAACATCAAATTATGTTTAATGACCATGACATGCATATATAGGTTATAGTGGATTCTAGTTGTAATTATACCAAAATATAATAAGATAATATACCTTGATTCCCTAAAGAAGAACAAAATCAACTACATAGTTGTCCAATAATTAATCGACAGGTAAACACATTTTCTCTATAAATAACTCTATTGCAATATTTCCTTCCTTTCCAATGACTAAGACTAACCTTTTGGAATCACGTAGGTCATTTGCCACGTACATTGCAAAGGTAAGGAAATCCAATGAAGGGATCGACGCCTTGCAACATGATCTAGATTTTTTGGTATTCGCTAGTATACATTAATCCTATAAAACACATCGTAGTAATGCCTCTCGAACTAATAAATTTTATTTTTGCAGTGCCATCAGCAGCCGCTGGGCAACAACTATGGATTCTATGTTTGCCATAATATGCAACCACTCCTCGATTTCACAAAGAACAATATTGATCTTCAGGTTTGTCAATCTTGCGATAATTATTTCATATTTATCATTTTACATATGTATCCACGACATTGATTTTCCTACCGACAGGTTGTGTCCATCGCTAAAACTCCATTGGAACAGGTCAACCTCAAACAAATTCAAGGACAATGTGCGTACTTCTTATTGTCTAAAGTCATAAAGGAAAATGGGGAATTCCACAATGTAGAATAAATTTCACTAGGATAAGATTGAGCTTAATTATTCACATGTGTATTTATTCATAGATGGATAATTTATTTCATTTTAGTTAATTGATTTACGAAATGGATGTCCTTGTTTCTGAAATGAATGAATGTGAATTGGATGTATATATATACTATATTGATCTGCTTGTTTCAGAGGGCATGGATAGCATTTGTTGAGGCTAGCCAACTACTAGAAATATATTTATGAATAGAAAAGAATATCACAAATGGTTATTAACTCGTAACCGTCTGTGATAGTCAACTATCACAGACGGTTTTTAGTAGAAACCATTTGTGATATATGATTTATCACAGATAGTTTCTACTACAAATTGTCTATGATAGTGATATATCATAGAAACGGTTTCTAGTAAAAACCATCTGTTGACTATTACATATGGTTTTTCGTACAAATCGTCTTTGAAAGTCTACATCTCAGACAGTTCGAAAGCCGTCTGTGATGACCTCGTATCATTACTGACTCATAAACTCAGATGGCTTCCGAAATCGTCTGTGATGATGTTTTTGAACCATCTGTGATGATCTTTTCTGCAGTAGTAGGTCCTAGTATCTTAATGAGCGAAGCTTATAGGATGATATAGACGGTTTGTTTCTGTTTGTTTTCTTAGGTCTTCTCTTTTTAGGTCTTCTCTTTTCTAATATCTTTTCTAATGGCAATTCTTTCTGTTTGTTTTCTTAGGTCTTCTCTTTTTGATACGTAGGTGTTTTTCTTACAAAAAAGGTGAATTGGAACTGCAGCTTAGCAAATTTTAATGTAATTTTAAATCATGATGTAATTAATTATATTCTAGAGATGATTGTCTTGATCAAGATCGGGACTTGTAAATTGATGTAATTGAATTGTAATTGGTGTAATATAGACTGTTATATTTTTATTTGATTTAAAGAAGACATTCGATTTTAGTTTGATTATTGTGATTATTTCTTGTAAACTAGGCTGAAAACGTTTTAACTTGACATGTGCTACCTGTAATTGTGTTCAGATATAATTGTATCTGCAAATTTTAATTTGTGAAGTAGCTTGCATCGTTAACTTGATTTGTCCTTTAGAAATGGTTATATTAATTTGGTCTATTATATATATTTAAACGAAATGATTAGTTTTTTGATAATTGATTTAGTTTGTTGCTTAATTAATTATGTTTAATCATAATTTGTCATTTAAAATAAATTAGAAATTACGGGTCGTCGCAGATGCCAATTAATTGACCAAAAAAAGTTGCATGCAGACCAACTAGAAGTGCACGTCCATCTCTACAATAAAAATGCACTCGATGACACGCAGCCTAAGACCACGTACATATACAAGTCTCATGCCATGCTTTGTAACTAGGGGTGCAAACGGAGTGGATACGGACGGATATTGCTCATCCCGTATCCTTTCCATATTTTTTGTCAGAGTCGGAGTCGGACACAGATAGTGCCGGATACGAATACGAATGCGGATATTCTCGGTCACGAATACGGAGCGAATACATGCTGCTCCGAATACGGTTAGTTTCGGTCACGAATATTTAATCGGATAATACGCGAAAGCAAATTTCACATGATGACAGAGACAAATTAAGCAAACTGAGATCTAATATGAGTGTACCGATGTTGCAACAGCTACCGAAACAAGTAATCTTATATAAATAAATGATGCTACATTTCAAAAAGAGTCGGAGATCCAACCTGGCCGGCAGAGAGGCTAGGTATCCGACTCTGTTTCCGTATTCGGTAACTATCCGAGTAACTATCCGGTAACTGTCCGGAAAAATATCCGGATAGTTCCGTATCCGTCGGATAATGCTTGTTCCGAATCCGTTTCCGTATCCGACAAAAAATATCCGAATCCATTTCCGTATCCGACAAAACCTTTGGATATCCGAAAATTTGCTCCGAATTATATCCGAATTAAAACGGACGAGCGGACGGTCGGGAAATATCCGCTCCATTTGCACCCCTATTTGTAACCTCAATTTCAATACTTTCAGACGTATCTACTTCCGCTTTGTTTTTTTCTGTTTGATGAAGTTGGGCAGCGTGCATGCATGCATGGCTGCAGCATGCCAGTAGATATATAGTTCTTGACGACAGCTTTCCCATAGAATTTATCTATCCAATCCAGGACACATCTTTGGTTAGGGGTGAAAACGGGTCGGGTTAATCCCGACCGATCCGGCACCGAATCCGATTGGTACCGAATTCGACTAGTACCGAATCCGGAGAAAAAAAATATGGGTTAGGATATGGTAACAGCAATATCCGTCCGAATCCGATACATCTTCAAGTTTGATTTCAGGTTAGTGCTACTATTTGACGTTTCATTTTCTTTTACAATGGTAAAATAAAATCTTCCACATCAGCTATTAAATAGTAACATCAAGTCAGTGCGTCCTACTCCATTTACTGCACTGTATGCATTCCTTACAAACAAGTAGGGGTGCAAACGAAATGGGTTAATCCCGACCGATCCGACACCGAATCCGATTGGTACCGAATCCGGAGAAAAAATATGGGTTAGGATATGGTAACAGCAATATCCGTCCGAATCCGACCCTTTTCACCCCTATCTTTGGTCGATCTGTTCATATCCAAATATGTAAAGTTCAGATACAACTAAAGATCACAACTACTACGACAAGCATTTCATGGGCAGATCGTTCAAGGTCCAAGAAAACTGCCAGGAATTAATATATGTAATCGATTAGGTGATGCAGATCAACACAAATTATGCAAAGAAATGGTTCAGAACTTTGCTGTTGACATGTAGTGCGTGCATGCATAGTCGTTTGTCAGAGCATCTCCAACAGTGACTTATGAGCTAGCTCTAAGCATATTATTTCATATTTTAATAGAAGAGAGAGAAAAGCTATCTCTTGATCAAGAGCTAGTCTCATACACACATTCCAAGATTATGTGAGAGTGTCATGTGAGGCTATTTATGTTATGAGCTATGTGCTAAAGTTAGTACTATTGGAGAAATTGTCTTAGAGCTAGTAACTAGCTCATACTGTTGGAGATGCCCGGAAAAGTGATGCTGCTGGATTGAATCGTCAAAAAGGTAATCTCAACTTGGCATGCAGCTATAGGCGAGGGGATAAGTTTATCATTAGATGAAGCGACGAACAGATTCACCAACACCTTAGTCAAAGCTGTGGAAGACAAATAAGGCCAAGATTGCACGAGTTTTCTTGCCATGAAACGTATAGCACGGGAACATGTCATTGAATTTTCCATTCTAGATCATTGAAATGTCGACAGTGCATGTTCATCGGTATTCGGTACTGCCTGTTTTAGAATCCATGTGGTTAAACCTTTTAAAATGTGACTATCAAGATTGAACATATGAGAAAGTAGCTATATCAACATTTGTCGCTAAAAGTATTTTTATTTACCATTATATCTGTATAAATAAGAATAACTAGTGAGATTCAAGATACCTCTTTCGTTTTGAGGGTAAGAAAATCCCACAATAAGGGTAAGAAAATCCCACAATAATCCTAAAAAGAAAAATTCTAGAAATTTTCATATTAATCGAGAAAAAGTGAAGCATCTCCACTACTTATTTTGATAGGGCCAGATTATAACGGTATAGATTAATCATATATGTATATTAGAGTTGTATAGCAATTACAATTGTATTTTAGTGTTAGACCATGTGGATAGTCATAAATAAAGAGATGATGAATAATGGACATTTGATTTGCTTTGGATTTTTGCGTTTGTGAAAATTTTGGTCGTTTGCAGTGGAAGACTTTGCTTTTGAGTGGTTCTGCTCAGTTACGAGTGAATTCGGTCTTCAGACTTCAAACATCAGGCATCATACTACGACCACAGTCTTCAGACTTTAGACTTCACACATCAGACGTTAGTCTTCGACCATGGCATGAACGCGACTATGACCACGGCTGGCTTCGACCACAACAGTGTTCGACCATAGCACTTCGAACACGACTACTACTACAGCAGACTTCGACCACGGCATGAACATGACTACGACTATGACTGGCTTCAATCACGTCTAGCTTTCGACCACGTATGGCTTCGACCATGACAGTACGACTTCGACCTTATGACCACGATAGCTTTTGACCACGTATGGCTTCGACCATGGCAGTACGACTTTGACCTTTCGACCACGGCAGCACGACTTCGATTTTATGACCACGGTAGGTAATCGTAGCTACAATACTCTTTCATGGTTGTAGCTACAGTACTCGATGGTCATAGCTACAGTACTCGATAGTCGTAGACTTTACTGGTTGTACTCGATAGTCGAAGGTTTTACTGGTCGATAGTCGAGGGCTTTGTGGTCGGTGGTCGTAGGTCTTGCAGACTGCTTTTATGGTCGTAGATTTGGCAGTCTTGTCGATACTTGTAGACATTACAATATGTTGTTCTATCTTCGGTAGTCGGAGGCTTAGCGATCGGTTGTCGTAGGCTTCACGGTCGGTACTCATAGACTTTCATGGTCATTTCAAGTGCTTCACTCTTGTGATTTTCGAGTATGTCAAGTACTCGTGTTGAACCAATGGTTGACTGGTCGGAGAGGGGTGGTCGATGATGGATGGCTGTTGTTTGAGGTACTTATGGTTGGAGGACTCGGCACTCGGTAGAAGTTGTTTCATGATCATGGTAAGCGATCGTGTGTCGGAATGTTGTCTGTACTCATAGGATTCGAGTACATTTTGTGGCTGGGATTTCTAATCGATACTCGGTAGTCGGTACTTGAAAGTCGGTATGGTTTCCGCGTACGTGTGGGTTACAAGTACTCTGAGGTAGCGGTCGTATTGAGTGGTCTAAGGGTATGTCGCAGTTAGCGATAGACTCTATGTGGTCGTAAACAATCTGGGGATGGTCGTAGAATGTGTGGTTCTTGTCTGGGGGTAGACAAGGGTATGTTTTGCTAATGTGTTGTATAGGGAGATGTTTTCTTTGGTCTTTTGCTTGTGTAGGTGAGCATGGAGGCGGCTATGGTTGGTGACGAGGAGGACCAGAACTAGGAGGGGTAATCTGAGGTCCAAGCGGTCGGGATGTCACGCGAGGTGGTCGAGCTCATGCTGGAGCACATGGAGGTCAAAGGTGGATGCTCTGTGGAGGCGTGGATACGATCACGGTTGGTGACGAAGAAGACCGGGACTAGGAGAGGGTAATCTGAGGTTTAGGCGGTCAGGTGGTCATGCGAGGTGATCGGGCTCACGCGAGAGCACACGGTGATGGTGCACGATGGAGATACAGGAGGGGATATCCTAGAGGCTTTGTCGTGTGTGTCGTGTGTGTCGTGTGAGTTGTGGATGGAGTCCATGATTTGTACAAGGTGGTTAAAACCCATGTTAGCAAGAGTTTCAGGTCCCTTGATTTGAGGAAGAGATAGATGTCATGTCCCGGAGGAGAGGGACACGGTTTGAGGTGTTTGAGTTGAACATGCCTTGTGCACTGGTTTATAAAAGCAAGGGATGCTGTAGGTTAGCGTACAGGGTTTTAGGGTTTTCGTGGAGAAGGTTTTTAGGGGCTCCATGAGGTGCTTTGTAGCTAAGAACTTGATGATGAAATAATAGATCAGATTCTTTCATCTCCGGCGACTTCCAGAGCATTGCTCCTTCCTCTCTATTTTCCGTGCTCTGTTTTTGTCCTCAGCGCGTCTTGTTCAGGCGATGGCTGAACGACTGGGGGTTTCAGGCGGAAAGAGGTCACAACTTTGTGCGGCGCTATCATACCGAGTGATCGGAACAAGCAGGCGGTCGATCCGTTGTCGTGCCAAGCGATCAGAACGAGCGGGCGATCTATCCGAGTGGTTGTAAGCGTGTGGTCGTAAGCGAGCGGTCGGAGTGAGCGGTTGTAACTAGTGGTCTAACGAGTAGTCGGACGATAGAGGCTTTTCGACCACGTACAAGTAGTTGCGGTCATTCGGTAATTCAGAGCATTCGGGCTACGAGTGGTTGTGGCAAGCTTCGAGCGACAGAACGTCTTCGAGCACGTACAACCACGTAGTCTGTAGTCGTAATTGTCATCCAGTAATTCAGATTGCTTCTTTTTGTTCCTCTGTGTGTGTTCTGATTTCAGGTGGGAAAAAACAGAGACAATCATTGACCCCCTCTGATTTTGCCATACGATCTTACATTTAATTATAGGTAGTAGAGTTGTATACCAAAAATAATTATACCATAATATCTAGCCATGCAATTACACTGGTAAATCCGTTAGTTTTTACTAATTTCTCGTATTATAAAGTTAATCCCAAAATTCCAATTCCCCAATGATGGCAACGGCCAGATTATCACATCTCCCCCCACAGCCTAGGTCCAGGTTTCACTCGTTTATACAAACCGTGCACTTATAATTACTTGGTACATAGGCCCTCCTAATTATCACATAATACACAATGGACCCAAGTCTCATTGCATGTGCCGGCGCATTATGCGCAATTAAGTGGGTGATGACCAGCTGCTTGCGATACATTCGGATCACACACCTTTTGCACTAGCAGGAGTGGGCACCCTGCGAGATTTCGTTGGTGGAAGTCAACTCGACCCGTTTGTGCCCTCATCTTGTCAACGCACTAGCTAGCAAGGTACATGTTAGTCAACGGACAGTCCATTGCTGAGACAAGAGCTACCGAAAACCATACCTACCAGCCTGCCGCGTAGCATGAGAGACGAGCAATGTTCGAAAAAAGTTTAACTAGTACTGGCTCGGCAACTCCATATAGTGGGAGTTAAACTTTTGGCTCTGTTTCATTTCGTATTTATAAAAATAGTTGTATGTGGACATGCGGTGCTGCCGTTGGCGGCAGGTGCCTACCGCTCCCTCACCAGATGGCAGGCAGCCTGCCGTCTGGTGAGAGAGCGGCAAGTGATTAAGCCAGCTAATTAGCCGGCTTAATTATCCACCCTAATTTTTTTCATTAAGTATTTATTTGAATTTTTAAATATATCAAATGAACTCAAAAATTTATGTACAGTCTTCAGAAACAACGTGCCTTGTAGTGTAATTTTGGGTAATTTTATCCCTTGCGTATTTTGCTAAAAAATTCATACAATTTCAATATTTCTACGAGTTTTTACATATAGCAAACGAGCTCTAAAAACTACAAAATTTTATAAGAAGCCTTCTGATATAGTAATAGTTATTGTATAATTTTTTGGCAATTTTATATGATCCAAATTTGTCACATTTATTTGGATTAATTTAATCATGAATTTAATGATCGTCACACATCTTTTGAAGTGGCATGTGTCGACCAATCATGGTATATATTATTTGCTGCTATTTGGTTCGCACAATTGTCACTCTCTATGTATGTGCCCCTCTCACATGCTCTCTCGTTCACACTAATGTCATTATTTCCATGTCGTTCCCCTCGCCCATTCCCTTATTTGCACATTTGTCATTGTTATGGTGTTGTCCCCCCTCACCCGAAGGGCTGCTCGTGATAATGGGTCCTCAATGTATGGTGTGAGTGCACTGGGTTCACCTTTCGCAGTTCATCGTTGCTCATCCCAGTTGCTCATCGCAGAAGTTCATTATCGTGGTTGTTGTTGAAAATTGGGAGTGTGTAGCTCATTTGTTCGAGAAGGCAGTGCGTAGCTCAAAATTGGTAATGCTGATTTCTTCTCTGGAAGGGTAGGTAATTTTTGATCGTATGCTTTCGACGTTATTTCCGTAATCGTAGTCAATTAGTGTTATTTAGTTAGTCGTGATTAATATAGTTTGTATTACGAAGTAAGTATGTCGTAGTAATTTAGACATAGTTTGTACTATTTTTGTGTACGTACAGTACCCATAATTTGTTAGCTCAGGGTAAGTGATGAATTAGTGCTAAGGACGATGGTAATGAATAGCTCGACATTTTTTCAGATGAGTAATCAAATTATCGGTAAGTACTGAAGTATTCATATGTAGTTACATGCGCGCATGTAATCACTGACTTGTAGTATGGTGTTGTCATTATGAATCTTCACAGTAATATTTCATATGTCCCATTTGTTGCAAGGTACTCTCAAAATTTTTTATAGCAAGCTTTCGACGTTATTCCATTAGTCGTAGTCATAATTACTGTTATTTAGTTAGTCATAATTAATATAGTTTGTATTATAAAGTAATTATTAATGTTCACACTAATATTTCGTTTGTCCTATGTACTGGTAGGTATGGCTCTATCGGAATTTCTGGAACACTCATACAATGAGAAACACCGTTGCCACACATGGATGACCCTGTTGGCCATGAGCTTGTTTGCGAGGCTGGTCTTCACCAGGCACGAGTTTACCATCGACGGCAACTGCTCGCGGCACTGGTGGACAGGTGGAGGCGCGAGATGCACACATTCCACTTTCGTTGGGGTGAGATGACGGTCACTCTGAAGGACGTCGCGTTCTTGACCGGTCTCCCTCTTGGGGGTGACGTACTTGTTCCAGCCACTGCATCAGCCCACTGGAAGAAGAGGCTAGCAGACCAGTTCGGTCGGCCTATCCTGGAGAGTACACGTGGTATCCCCCGCACGTGGCTTAACAATATCAGTGTGTGCCCACAGGTTGCACCACCGGAGGTCGTTAGGACACACCTCGTCACGTTCCTTATCCAGCTCTTTGGTTGGAGCATGTTTCCAGTCACACACGGCGATATTTACAACACCAAATTCTTCGGCCTCACCGAGAATTTAGTGGACGCAGAGTTCGGGGCGATGCCTCGGTACAGTTGGGGATCAGCGGTTCTATGCGCCACGTATCGGGGGTTATGTAACGTTTGCCAGCGCGCCGCTACTGGTACCCCCAATCTGGCTATCTGCTACGTGCTCCTGCAGCTGTGGAGCTGGGAGCACTTCCCTATTGGTCAACCATTATGATGCCAATGCACCCGTTCGGCGAGTTCACTAACCTGATAGACAGGCTCACTATGGGCATCCAGTGGATTGCTGCCCGTCTGCGGTGGGCGAAGGGCAAACCGTCAAGGTTCTACTTGTTGTGGCATAATGAGTTTGAGTCGTTGCATGATAGTGATGTCATATGGACTCTATGGATGGTAGATTTTGTGCATCGTGTATCGTCGTATGGGTTGTCCTTGCATTGCCTGGAGGACGGGGAGCTATGGCTGGCGACACACCATCTGGTGCTCTCGTACATGGTGGTGGCTTATGCCAGTCGCCCTCCAAGACCCTGAAAATCGGCCATCTTTGGACCTAAACCTGTGTCGTAAATTTTTGGTTTCTGATTTTGCCCTTTTTCTTGGTCTTCCTTTCAGAATTTGGATTTTGCTTCAACTGAAAAGTTGTATATCTCATCGAAACCTTTCAAATGAGTATATATAAGCCATATAAAACTTTGCTATTTTTTCTTTTCAGACTAGTTGTTTATATTACATCGGTATATAAAAATTTTGTGCTCTAATTCACAGACGGTTGGCATATAGAACCGTCTGTGATATTCATTCATCACATACGGTTCTAGCTACCAACCGTCTGTGATAATCTGACTGCTGGGCCCGTCGATCCTCCTCAACCCAATCCTAGCCAATAGAAATCTGCCAATCCTCACTCCACGGATCGTAGCTCCGCCTCTCCGTCCCCGCGCCAAAAAATTTCGCACTCCCTCCCCTATAAATAATCACCAGAACCCAGACTCCTTTCTGTTCTCCTCCTTGATGTTCTCCTCCTCTTTGTTGTTCTCCTCCTCCTTGCTATTCTCCTCCTCTTTGTTGTTCTCCTCCTCCTTGTTGTTCTCCTCCTCTTTGTTGTTCTCCTCCTCCTCCTTGACCCATACCATAATAGCCCCACGAAGCAGACGATGCACAAGGCAGCGCTCAATCAACGCCGACGATGGTGGGCATTAAAGACATCCAGCTCGTGCGCTGCATCAGGGGCGAGAAGGCCTAGGCATAGAGGATCTTTGCTTTTCTCTATTCTTGTTGTGTTAGCTAGATAGGCAACCTGTTTGTTGTTTTGGGATATTATAATAGTAGGCTCTAATCTTAATAAAAATGAAATGGGCATTGTGTTTCATACTATATTTGCTTGTTTCCATTTCAATTAATTGATTTGCGAAATGTATGTTTTATGTTTGTGAAATGAATTGAAATGTGAATTGGATGTATACATGTACATGTTGATCTGCTTGTTTCAGAGAGCATGGCTAGTATTTCCTGAGGCTAGCCAATAAACAGAAATAGATTTAGGGGTAGAAGAGAATAACACAGACGGTTTTTAACTAAAAACCGTCTGTGCTAGATATCACAGATGATTTTTAACTAGAATCGTCTGTGATATTTAGATATCACAGACGGTTTTTAACTAAAAACCGTCTGTGATTCAGCTATCACAGACGGTTTTTAGTTAAAAACCGTCTGTGATTATCAACTATCACATACGGTTTTTACTTACAAACTGTCTGTGATATTTACACTACAGACTGTTTGAAAACCGTTTGTGATAACCTTCGATTATCACTGACCCATAAATTCAGACGGTTCAGAAAACCGTGACGTTTTTGAACCGTCTGTAATATGATTTTCTGTAGTAGTGTGTGCTTCTGCATGTTCTTGACAACCTCCCCACTGTAGATTTAATCATATATCTATTGATCGACACTACGTACTACACATCTTCCGTCAATCTGTTCATGTCCAAATCAGTAAAGACAACGTAAAGATCACAATGCAACTCTACTACAAGCTTTTCTTGGGCAGATCGATCGTTCAAAGGTCCAAGAAAACTGCAAGGAATATTAACTGATTAGGTGATGCAGAGACGACATCAGTCACATAAGTTATGGACAGAAACGGTTTGGAACTTTGCTGTTGAAGTGTAGTGCATGTGTAGTCGCTTGTCATGGAAAAGTGGTGCTCGCCATGGATCGAGTCGTCAAAAAGGTCATCGCAACTTGCCATGCAGCTATCGCCGAAGACATGGGACCTGTTTTTTTTTTCAGCTTTTGATTTTTTTATAGTAATTAATTTTTAAACGATGTATTTTTTAAAGATAGGATCTACTAGTTAATTATAATATATACTGTACCGACTTTATTTATATTGGCAAAAACCGCACGTGAGTTTCTGTTACTCTGTAATATCCCGTATGAACAGCTCAAAAGTTACAAGCCACAGCCAAAAGCCATAAGTTTTAGCTAAAAAAACAAACGCATAAGTTAATGATTAGATGAAGCAAACAAATTCACCGGCACCTTAGTCAAAGTTATGGAAGACAAGCAAGGCCAAGATTTTACGAGTTTTCTTGCCAAGAAACATAGCATGGGAATATGTCATTGATTTTGCTATTCTACATCATTGAAGTGACGTCTGTATTCCATTCACTCCTTTTCATTTGATTACAAACTTTCTAAAATTTGACTATCAAGATTGAAAATATGAAAGTTATATCAATATATTTGTCACTAAAAGTACTATTATAACATTATATAATTTTTAACTTCTAGTAATGAATGTAAGGTTATAAAAAGTCATGGTCAAAGTTACACCTTGTCCTCCCAAAAAAAATACCGAAAAAGTCAATACTATCGAATAAAAAAGAACTGCATAATTACTACGTAGTTACGTTTCCCTGTTGAACTGTGGTGAGAAGCTAGCTCAACAGTTTTAATACTAGTAGTTGATGTGTGAACGAGGGACTAATCCTTCCATATCTATCAATTCCTCTTTTGAAAAAAATTCATCTGATCGATCATCAACACACAGTATTTGAGAAGAACAAAGGTGCTTAAGTCTAGTGGTAGGCTTGGAATTGTGCTAGCTCGTGGTCATGACTTTGGGGAATAAACTGAAGAAAGCAAACTTGCACTACAGGAGTTTGTCCATTTGGTGATGAAAGCTTGTTTTGCCACTATAGACCATAATTATAGTGACAAAATATTTTTTCCTCATCACTTCATCTATAATTACTGGCGAAATATTAACTCATCACAGTACAATTTAGTAGTGACGATTTGTCGGTGATGAACTATCACGCCGTCCCTACTTAATTTATAATTAGTGAAAAAAAATATTTAGTCATCATAGTACGCCTTAGTAGTGATGATTCTTTAGTGATAAAATATCACACCGTCACTACTTAATTTATAATTAGTGGCAAAATATTTATTTGTCACAATACACCTTAGTAGTGATGATTCTTCAGTGGCAAATTATTATGGTGTCACTACTTGATTTCTAATTAGTCTCAAAATATTTAGTCGTCACAGTACAACTTAGCGGTAATGATTCTTTAGTGACGAACTATTACGCTGTCATTACATGATCTGTAATTAGTGGCAAAATATTAAGTCATCACAATACACCTTAGTCGTGATGATTCTTTAGTGATGAACTATCAAGTTATCACTACAGTGTTTATAATTAGTGGCAAAACTATTTTAAGTCATCATGCTATACCTTAGCAGTGATGATTCTTCGGTGAGGAACTAGCACATTGTCACTACATGATTTAGTAGCAAAATATATTTCATCACAGTACACAGTAGTAGTGATGAATTATGATATTATCACTACAAGATTTATAAATAAGTGGTACAATATTAAGTCATCGTAAAATATGTTTGAATCATCATGTTTTTGATGACACAAAACAATAGCTACTACACATATTTTAGGTACGCATCTTATTTTGATTGTTGTATTAGTTTTTCTTTCTTTCTTTTCTTGGATCTGCATGGTCTTGGAACCCATAATCAACCTAAACTATTAGTGCTTATCTTAAGTAAATTTTGTTGAATTTGTTCCGATAAAGTTTGCATGCAACGACATGTTGGGTTGCTCTAATAGATGGCTTAGGCAGGTTCTGTGCACCATGTATACAAGTCGTAATTGAATTAATTTTAATTTGTAATGGCACGCTATCCTAGTTAAACATGGTTACCTTTCAATTGCACACGTGCATACAAGTTATGCCTCTTGACTCAGCTTGTAGGACTGTACCTAGTTCAGGCCCACAATGTAGCGAGTGTATGCATGCCCGTATGGCTCGTATCGGTGCCGCTCGGTTCATATCTTGGAAGCATGCAGCGATTGGAGAACTTATATATATATATATATATATATATATATATATATATATATATATATATATATATATATATATATATATATATATATATATATATATATATATATATATATATATATATATATATATCCCCAAACCTAATTAGATAATCCTCACATCCTTCCTGAAATCAAGCAACTTGGCCGGGCTCGCGCAACAACTCTATGGCGGCACTAGCCCCTCTAACCTGTTCACCCTAAGCTTCACATATAAAAAGCCATGTTCTCTACCATGCGCACGATAGAGATAGAGATAGATAGGTTGAGATATTGAGTGTTGTGTGTGTTTTTCGGAAGCTTTAGAGCACTTCCATGGCAATGACTTCTACTTAGAATCAACACTCAGTGTGGAGTCTAGTCCTTTCTCTTATTCTTCATCCTCATGTCTTGGGTTCGTAGCGATTATAGATTAACCATAATATCTTGCTGTATTTCTTTCTCTTGCAAGTCAAACAAGCATGAAACTAATGGTTGATGTGTATCCAGCTATTGTGTGGCATGCAAAGTGCTTATCTTGTTTTATAAATACATACATTTACTTGGTCATCTTCATTTGATTGTACAGTACGCAAGCTGCGTGTACGTGCAAATCAATGAAGAAGAACAAGGAGATACATAGGAAGAGAATGGCAGGGATAGAGCATGTTGCTTAAACAAAGCATGGACAAATGAAAGAGGTGGATGATATTCATGCTCGCAGAGGATGATCGGGATCATGAATTTGTAATATGAGATCAATGTATAATGCATATGTTTTCTTGCAGTAATGTAACACAAGTACGTGATAAATACTATTATATTCCAACAAGTTTCTTATGATAAGTATAATTACATATAACAGCATGCTATAAATGATATAATGATGGTTTTCTTGTGTCAGCCATAGTGACAATTGCCATGCGATTTTTTGCCACAATAAAGCATAATATATGTGACAATTTAGTGTTGCAATAGAGTAATATTTCACTATTAAAAAAACAAAATGTGACACTTTTTTCTATCACAAATATGCATGCATTTCTGATGATGGAATTGTCACATATACTAGTTCTACTTGTAGGGCTTCAATTGCCACTAATTGTTATTAATTTGTGGGAATTAGTTTCGTGACCAGCTGCATTATTTGTGATGAAAATGGCAACGCTAATGTAACTCATAATTGTGACACATCAAGTTGTCTCTAATGTAGCAATTAGTAGTAATGATTTTCTTGTCACTAATGAATATATTATTTGTGATGACTCAAAATTTCATCACAAAGCGGTAATTATGATGAAAAATCGACTTATAGTGACAAAATTTGTCGCCACAAAAAGGGTAATCCCTTGTAGTTGTTGGTAGGATCAGCAGCAATGTAGCATGCAAGTGTTGGCTGGTCCACATTTGATTAAGTGCATAACGGACGGGGCAGACTAATCCAAAGCACGAACATTAGTACTTACTTACCTACAAGTTAAAAAGAATATTGCGAACTCGATCTGAAAGATGACTAGGAAGAAAGCATGCATGGTTGGAGAACCTTGTGATGCAATGCATTTTGGGAAAGTTGGGAGGTCTGTCAATTCGTAAAGTGGCTGATTGTTTCTTAAGTATATCATACACACACATTTCAAATCGATTTACACTTTAAAAAATCAGACAACTTACGGATAACAAAACCGTACAATCTTGAACTATATGCAAGGATTAGAATCGTTCACAGTTCACACTATTCTATAGTAATCTATGTTTCTAATAAGATGTGCCTCAAAAAACGCTTTATGGAGGCAATTGGGTTGGGCTGATATCCAGCAACCCCTTTGGGCTGACCTTAAAAAAACACTCAGCAGAGAACTCACCTAAGTGGGCCTTTCATGGCAAGATTGGGCCCGATTGGATTCTCACCTGTGAGGACTTGGCCAAGGCAAAAACAGGATTAATTCAAATCCCTTGCATTTCTGAATTCCAATAAATAAAAGGCAAGATTCCATTAATACCATTCTAAGTTTTCATGGCCATTTGATCGAAAGGCACTGTGTGGATTTTTTTTTTTGGGTATTGACATAGATAAATAAGCTGTGTAGATTTGGAACTCATCGTGTGAATCCCAACTTGCCAAGGTATAGCTATCGTCTTCTGTGTGGCTTATGGAGCTAATAGGCTAGCTACTTAATTACAGTTCATGGGTATTGCACCAAGAGTATATATCTAAATAGATACCCTGTTCTAAAATATAAGTCTAAAACCAACTATACGCATAGATTAATAATGCATTAAATATAAGAAAAACTTAATGTTATTGGATTATTCATACCCATATTAAATGGTGTACTACAACTACTTATCCACTTTGTCAACATTAAAAAAGGGGTATATCGTGAAAATATTGTAAAACTATATCTTTAATATCCGCAATAGACTTGTATTGTGATGCAATGTTTCCCAATAATAGAGGCTTATATTACGGGACGGAGGGATTATATACGCAAGATTACTTTGCTATGAAAAGGTTGTGCAATTCTTTCATTGTTTCATCTATGTAATTAAATTTAGGGTCTGTTTGGCAGAGCTCCACCATTTAAAAAATGAATCTGAAGCAGCAGATTCACCAAAAACAGCTCCACCGTGAATCTGGGATCCCACCATAGAGCTAGACAAAACTGTTTGGCTTGCACAGCAACTCCAAATCTACGAAACTGAGTTTTTGGTGGGAATGGCCTGTTTTGCCCATGGGTTTTATGGTGGTATGGGATGGGGTGTGTAACCAGTGGCAAAAGGTGGATAATTACCACCCAACTCCATGAGTAGGTACGAAACAAGGTTTCGTGGAGCACCCCTTGAGGTGCTCCATGGATTTCATGAATCTGGAGCTCCAGATTTCGTGGAGCTGGAGCGTTTGGGTAAAAATTCATGGAGTGGAGCTGTTTTTGGTGGATCTGGAGTTGGTGGAGCTCTGCCAAACAGACCCTTAGTGCTTCAAGATTTACCAAAAGAAGAATGAAGAAAAAAACAGAGATGAAAATTTTTCTCTGTTGTCAAGTAATCTCCTGCCTACACATTACCTGACATGCACACATTACAACCTAGATTAAAATGACATTTGAGGTTATTGAAGATCACTCACATCAGACCACCATGGCTCCCATCAAATTAATGATGGCATCATCGAGCAGAGCATGTTAGACTTGAAGAAATTCAGCCTGCTGATTCTCTGCTGATGACAGCATCACTACTAATTCACAGATGCAGACATGCATACACACCAGGCTGCCATGCATGATCATTCTCCTTCAGTTTGCATTTGTAGATTGATCACATTTTCCTCCTCTTCAGCTCACTTGTGTTTTCTATCATCATCCTAACACTGCACAACAAAGAAATCCTTCTACACTGTCAGAACCACTTTTAGGATAAAAAGATTAAGTGCTTTCATACCATGCATCATGCATTCGAGCCAAAGAACACGACTGATATTTGCATAGCATTTAAAAAAAATAAAAATAACATAGTCTATACGTATAACGTATCAGCCCCCGCAGGCTCCACGTGTCGCCAATCTACTGTTCCCACTACCGGGGCGTCCTCTGCCAGCCCGCTCAACCTGTGGCACTGTTGGACTAGATAGCTCAATCAAAGAACAGTGTCCACTTGATTGTTGAATTGTCATGCCAATTTCAACTGACCGTAGTGGCGAACCCTGATGTGGAATATGATTGTGGACATAGCTTTGTGCAATTTTGTTTCCTTTTGCTTTTGAATTTTTGTGGCTATATATATCTCATATGTTGTGTGTGTGTGTGTGTGTGTTAAAGAGTCACCATTTCACTTCTATTTATTCTCGCTGTCGTTTGTAGTTGTGATGGCTGCAATTGTGCCATCTATCAAATCTTGACTAAAACTGAAAAAAGCCCCGTCGTCTTGATCGGCTTGTCCCTAAAACATCAAAGATTTCAAGAGTTTAGTTCCATGTTTCTATGCCTTTTACTGCTGTGAATCTGTGTGAATTTGAATTGAGATTTTATATCATACCATACTGCTAGATAGGTCACACTTTGCAGTTTAATGGTGAATGATATGCTGCTAAAACAGTGAGTATACAACCGAAGTTGATAAAATACCTTGTTTATTGGATGCTTAAATTCACATGTCAAAATCACTTCTATTATAGAATTGGAGCTATTTTCTTTCTTTGCTTATTTTCTGCTTTTGCTCATAGCCTTTTAGTGCGTGATGTTTCAATGAAATTGGACTGCCTACCTCATTTTGGTGGTTTTATTTCAAGATAACGGGATGATAGCAACACTGAACAAAATGATTCTGGTAATTTTGGTGAGAAAGAAAGCTTCGTATGTGATGAGGCATGAAAATGAATTTATGTATTGTTTATACCACTGTCATACGGAATATGTTCTCAAGCACTTGCTGTCCGTCATTAAATTTGAAGCAGTGCAGCATATGCTAATGTGAACATTGCAAGATCTGTACTGTATCTTGCTTATGATTTTAATTTGCCCTATCTTGTGCTTCATTGTCCAAAATCTGTATATCCTTCATAGCCTCAATGTTTCTCCTGATGAACTCTGGAAAATCAATTTAGTGATGAGTTTCTTGGGGGCACCAGTCATGGAGAAATTATGCTGACATGTCATTCTGCTTGTTTGTTTTTCACATCATATATTGTTCCTTGTTCAAGGTTAGCTAGATATTTGGTCACGAATGTAGGTACAAAAACTGTTGCATTGCTAATTTTAAACCACCTCTTTCGAAATTGTGAAGGGGTCAAATAAGTATAGTTACTCTCAGACTGACATAATTTTCTCCTTCAAATAGAGAATAGAGAGGGGCAATGAGCCATGACCAAAGGGCTTAGCCTGCATGTTCTGAGAAACATGATATGGCATATACAGGGTATTTCTGTTCGCTATGGTGATAGCCTATATGATGGGCTTGACTGGTTCACATCCACCTAGAAGCAAGTGCAAGACGCCGGGCATGCTACTTCAGTTGCTGGTCCCCATTGCCGCCCACATAACTCCCTTTCTTTTTTTGCATCCTCATAAGATGATGAATCTTGGAATTTGTATACTAAAGTTTTGATTTTTCATCAACCCTAGATTTATGTGCTTTGGATCAACACCTTTCTATTTTTGTGAGATGAAATGTAAATGAGTTGTCGATAATGAAATGCAGACTTCAATAACTAATACTTTTCTATCAGGTGCAAACTAAATGACCAAGCTTGGGTTAAATAAATTACTGTACTTTGGTTTGGTTTGAAACTGTATCCAGAGATACTTGTGTTAATTGAATTGATGTTGAGAAATTATTGATTTCTAAATTGTGGCTTTTGTTGGCCATTTGATAGTCTAGTAAAAAACTTGAAGTGATATATTCATGACAAATTCATCAAGGTGTTCTTCAATTGTGTGCTTATGATATTTGCTTCTAGTTTGTTTGTATTTAAAGATGGTTGTTCAGATGTGCTCCATACCTATACTAAAGCTCTTACCTGTGCTAAGCAATGCCATGTAGGCACTGTTAGGAACACATTAATTTTATAGGATTACTTCAGGAAATGTACTATTTCTGGCTAAATTCTTGCATTGCAAATGAGATAGTATTCTATAAACTTGTTTGCCATTCTTTGTTTGTAGATAGCAGTCCTTACTAAACTTTACAAAATACTTTGTAATGTGAGGGCCTTCTCATTGAGAAATTAGACATAATTTTAAGTTCCAGATAGTAAAAAAGTTTGGCCAGTTTGTATGCTTCAGTGAAATGATTTGAATTCAATGATTGTATACTCAAGCGAATAATATGCTTCAGTCATGGTTAGTACGCATTGCACATAAATTTTCGATGCAAAGGATGAGTTTCCATTGCAACGTATGGTCACTTGACTATCTCTTGACGAGTCCATCAACTGACGACTTTTAATTCCTTTCACCGCTTGGAGGTGATTTTCATGACTTCAGCGTAGATGCCACACTTTGTTTGCTAGATCATGCATTAGGATTTACACCAGGCCTTCATGTTTCCTTTCTTACCATTGTTTGTGTTTGTACAAGTGCAGTATGTGCATCTAAATGCGAAGTAGTACTTTGTAACTTGCAGGTCTTTTCATTGGAAAATTAGAGATAATTTTAAGTTTGAAGTTAGTAAAAAATGATTTTAACAATCGATAATTGTACATTTGAGCGAATATTATGATGCACGGACGGTTAGTGTGCACTGTGTAGAAATTCTTGGTGCAAAGTATGAGTTTCCGTTGCAACATGATTACGTTTGTTGATATGTATTATCTTTTTTTATAGTATTTCGTTATAATGCACAGGCACCTTACTAATGGTCTACTTAATGATTAATAATGCTTCATCTCTAGCTGCTAAATTACACGAAAGGGAGATTAATTACCTGTACATAGGTATCATGAGGAGTGCAAGGAGTAGGCGAGGGGCGCCTAGCTCTCGTGCGAGTTCACCGACGAGCTGTCGTCCCTCTCCAGGGTGCCCGCGGCGCCGCCGCCCTCCTCCCCGAGCACGGTGGCGTCCCCAAAGTGCACCCGCCGAGCGCCGCCGGGTGATCCTGCGGGCGACCGGTCGTGCTTCACACTGCGCAAGCTCTTGAGACTGTTACTGCTCGGCACCGGCGCCACGGCGGCCGGCCTCGACGACTGCCGCTCCACGTTCCCCGCCGCCGCCGCTCCCGACGAGCAGCAGCACCGGTACGCGCACGTGGCGATCCAGAACGCCCACGGGAACGCGACGAGCGTGAGCCCGGCTACAGGCAGCCAGCGCGGCGCGTCGTCCGGCGGCAGCGTGAGGTAGAGCACCAGGCACCCGCCGCCGACGAGCAAGGCGAGGAGGAGCACCGCCGACACCACCCACAGCCACATGCACGCACTCCCCGGTGGCCGCGCCTGGTCCGGCTGCCTCTGCGGCCCCATCGATCGACCCTCCGAACCAAACCAAAATCAAACGGCAAGAAACCAAGAAGAAACTAATCAACAAACCGCCATGAGCATTGCGCTCCCAAGATCAAATGATATCTACAATATTGGCATCGATTGATCGAATTTTCGTCTCCTGTTCTTGGATTCTGATCGCAATCAGGCAAAAGTTTTGATCTTTCTTGGTGTTCTTGCTTTTGTGAAGTGTGTCAGAGAGTTGGAAATGTTCAACCGAAGGTCGTAACTGAAAAGTAGGAGAGGCAGTTGAGGAGGGCACCCTATAATAGAATGGTGCATTGCATGCAATATATGATATCAACTTACATACAAGGAAGTACCTATATTACAACATGCTATGTACATTGCTTCGTTCTTGACCACAAGATACATAATTACATACATCAATGCTAGCTTTAAATTAATTTACAAATTGCAACATCACCCTCGTCCATTATACACTCAAATGATATAATTAAACATACAAACTAAGAAAAAAGAATTAGAAATTAATTAGATATTTCCACATAAATCATGCACAAGTAGCCACAGATTTAATCAGCATGGTAAGTCACTGATCAGCTGTAATACCTCACCCACCTGCCAGGGAGATGTGGCAACCGCAGGCTTGTCCTAGGCGTGCATGCATGCCACCTATGCCTTGCATCCTGCAAAAACCAACACCCCCCATTTTAGCACCTCTGCCACAGCTCAGCTCACAATACTCTTCTCCTCTTCCTCTCCCCTGAACAAACCCCTCATAGCCACACCATCTTCGGCCAGCCCAAGGTGATCCCTCTCCAAACATTTGCAAACATATACTTAGGGTAGCAGGGGGAACAGCCCGGATCTACCAGATTTGGAGGAGGTGCCGCCGGTTCGGGGCGCGGGGAGGCGAGAGGGGGAGCCGGAAGCGGGGACGGTGGCGGGGAGCCCGGGGCTGGCGACACCGAGCCGGGCCGCACGATGCCGCGCCGCCGGGGGTGCGCCGAGCGCAGCTCGAGCGCGAGGGAGAGCGAGAGGTGGGAGGGGAGAAGGCAGGGGCGGCAGGAGGGCCGCCGGCGCGCCTGGCCGCGCGCCGACCGCGCCGCCCGGGCGGAGAAGGTGAGGGGGGGAGGAGGCCGGTCGGCCGAAATGAGTGGAGGGAGAGAGAGAGAGAGAGAGAGTGGGGGAGGGGAGGAGAGGAAGCGGCGACGGGGAAGCCGCCGGCGCCGCCGCGCCACCCCGGGTGGAGAAGAGGAGGAGGAGGCCGTTTCGGCCGGATGTAGTTGGAGAGAGAGAGATGGGTAGGTGGGGGAGGAAAAGAAAGGGGTCGGCCGGGTAGGAAAAAAAAGGAGGGGCCGGCCGGGTAAGAAGGGAAGGAAAAGAAGGGGAAAAAAAGAAAGGAAAAGAAGAGAAGAGAAAAGAAAAGAAAAGAAAAGAGGAGAAAAAGAAAAAAAAGAAAATTAGGGGGTTTTGGTGCCGCGCGGCAGACCCCTGAAAACCCGCGCGTTTTTACGCCCGAACCAGTTTATGCATATAGCATCGACGTCTCCCATTTAATTTCTGGTTTGCTGTGATGCGTTAAATTGGACTGTTTGTTTGTCCAGGTGGAGGTCGCGAGTCGACGCTGTCCGCACGTCGTTCCGCTCCGCTCGGTTTACAGGCAAGTGCATGGTAGAGCGGTAGACCGTGGGTTTTATGTAAAATGCGATGGTTCCATGTTATGATTATGCTTATATGAAATTGCAATGTTTTCATGACATGTTGATGTTAATGATGGCCATGGTATAGAGCGGGGTGAGCAGCGATGCCACCCTTCTCATGATGATACTAATGACAATGACAATGATAATGACAATGACAATGGATACATGCATACACATCCTGTGCATTCATGAAATGAGAACTGGGATCCACCTGGCTGGATTCCGCAAGACCTACTTCGGTAGGCCTCCATGGGAGTGGAGAGACCCCCGTGCCGATATGGGCGGGCCCAAGATTTTGGGTGAACATCGACGAGTGTTCACTCGGCAATACCGGTATATGCAATGAGATGAGCAAATGAGCATGTAGAGTAGTGTTGCATTGCACTAATGGTATGTTAATGAAGGAACTTGAAATGAGAATATGAACCGGATGGTGCATGTGGGGAATGCTATGGCTAGTAAGCTAGAATGGCCGTTTAAAATGGCATGGTGTAAGAGGTCGCTGCTTCATGAATAAAGTAGAGTTTGTTTAAAATGCTCAGCAATGGTTTAAATAAAATTGTTAATATTATGCAATGATGGTGGCACTCTAGGCTCAGAGGATGGGCGGGGTGTTACAGTTGGTATCAGAGCCGGGCGTTAGGTCCGTGGTAAAGAAAATTGATAACTTAGCTTAATTAGTCAACTAAAATTTGACTTAGGCCTAATAAAAATTAAAATTTGACACGCTGGTGCACCGTAGGATGGGAGTGGGTCTTACATTGTATTTACTCTTTCGCTAGCTTTGTCGATGATTTGTGCTGTTGAAATGAATGTTTGTGGGCTAGTTGTGTGACTGGCTGTCTGTCGTGGACAGATATGCCTAGAGGTAGAGGACGTGGATGTAGCCGTGGAGGCCGTGGCCGTGGCCATGCCCAAGCGGAGCCACCGCTTGAGGTTCAGCAGGAGGCACCTGGTGCGGAGGTTGCTTCTACTGAACATTCTGTAGCTAGAGATCCGGCAAGATCTTCAGCCTTGCTGCAGGAGTTCATAGAGGAAGTCCGCGCGCTTCGTCGTCAAGCGTCGACAGTCGCTGCTGTGGCTGTACCCGCTGTTGCCCCTGTTGCCGTTCCGGTCGTACCGGAGGCAAGAATGGGCCTTCGTGAGTGGTTGGCCTTGCGCCTAGATACTTTGGACGGTTCGGGCACACCAGTCCAAGCTGCGGATTGGTTGCGCTACATGGAGAGGCAGTTCGAAGCCCTAGAGATGAGCTCTCAGATGAAAGCTCGCTTTGTGGCTTTCCAGTTGAAGGGTCAGGCGGACATCTGGTGGGAGGGGGTTCTTTCAGCCAGGACTCCTGCCCAGGGTCCCGCTACCTGGGAAATCTTCGCCGAGCAGTTCAACGCGAAGTTTTACCCAGATTCCTTTGTGGAGAGTATGGAGGTCGCCTTGTCGACCTTCGTACAAGGGAAGATGACCGTAGCTGAGTACGAGGCGGGATTCAACAACCTGATCCGCTTCGTGCCATCGGTCGTGAATAATGACCTTGAGAAGGCCAAAAGGTTCCGCCGAGGGCTCAACTCTGAGTTTTGGCATGTCTTGGGAGCTACTGCACCGCGCGACTTTAGGTCCGTGGTGGAGCAGGCTAGAGGGATGGAGCTGGAGATGCAGCTCACTAAAGGGCTACAACCCTCTGGTGGTCCGAGCGCTTCTGGTGGTGACCAGAAGCGAAGCTTCGCTGAAGGGGGTGGGTCGTCGCAGCGGCCCGCTCCTAAAAAGTCCAAGTGGGGCCAGCGTCCCACACAGTCCTCCAAGTCCAAGACTTCGAGGTCGTCTTCTTCCGCGCCTCGTTCTTCATCGACGACCCCAGCTTACTGTCCGGCCCCAGGGCAGGGCATGATCTGTTTCAAGTGTGGAGGTGGGCATCGCGCTGCCGAGTGCACTTGGATGGGGGAGTGTCGGCATTGTGGCCAATCAGGCCATATGGAGCGGGTTTGCCGACAGAATCCCGCTAGCATCATCAAGTGGGAGCCAGTATCTTCCTCTTCCTCAAACTCATCACCTCGGGGGTCTGTCCAGATGATGGCGGCTGCCCCTGTGCCGCAGCCTCCTTTATCTTGGGCTCCACCCGCTGGGTATTACTGGCATCCTACACTGACTCCATTCCAGCATGCTACACCACCTCCAGTCCCGTTGCCGCCACAGCAGAGCGTTGGGGCTCTCACCACCCCAACACCACTCGGAGTCTACTCACTACCTGCTGCCGAGTCCGCGGGTCGACCTGACGTCGTGACAGGTACCCTGTTAGTGGACTCATGTGAAGCCCTTGTTCTTTTTGACTTCGGTGCTACGTATTCTTTTGTGTCTCGGGAGTTTGTTGGGAAGGCCAAGTTGAGTGTCCAACAGATTTCCCAATCGGTTGTGGTTAGTACACCAAAGGGAATCCTTGCTAGCTCCACAGTATGTCCTGGCTGTGTGGTTGCAATAGATGGCGAGGAGTTTATTGCCAATCTCATGGTGATTCAGTTAGAGCCTTTTGACGTTATCCTTGGCATGGATTGGTTGCATCGCTACCAAGCCGTGATTTCCTGCTTCTGGAGGACAGTCACTTTGCAAGCTCCTTCGGGGAAGGAGATAATCTTTCAGGGGAATGCACCCACGTGTTCCCTCTTCGTGTTGGCCAGCCTGTTCCCTGGACGACGTATAATGAAATCTGGGCTACTTCTAGCCCTTACGGAGAAGCCAAGTGCGCAGTTGCACATTGAGGATATTCCTGTGGTGCGTGAGTATCCCGATGTGTTTCCTAAAGGGCTTCCGGGTATGCCACCCAAGAGAGATGTGAAGTTCAAAATTGATCTTGTTCCTGGTACAAGATCTATCTCCATGTCTCCCTACCGTTTGGCACGACCCTTGCAAGAGGAGCTGAAAAAGCAGTTGGACGAGTTGTTGTCCAAAGGCTTGATTCGTTGAAGTGTGTCACCTTGGGGAGCCCCTGTCCTATTCACTAAGAAAAAGGATGGGAGTTGGCGCATGTGTATAGATTACCGTGCTCTCAATCAGGTGACCATCAAGAATAAATACCCATTGCCTCGCATCGAGGACCTGTTTGATCAATTGAAAGGAACCAAGGTGTTCTCCAAAATTGATCTACAGTCTGGGTATAATCAAATCCGAGTGCGTGAGCAAGACATTGAAAAACAGCTTTCTCCACAAGATATGGGCACTATGAGTTTACAGTTATGTCCTTTGGACTGATGAATGCCCCTGCTGTCTTCATGGAGACGATGAACAGTATGCTACACAAGTATCTGGATGACTTTGTAGTGGTGTTCATCGATGATATCTTGATTTATTCCAAGACGGAGGAAGAGCATGAGCAGCATCTGAGGCTCGTGCTTGAGACTCTGAGGAAGAATCAAATCTTTGCCAAATTGAAGAAGTTCGAGTTTTGGATTTCTGAAGTGAGCTTCCTGGGACATGTGATTAACCAGGAAGGTGTTTCAGTTGATCCAAGCAAGATTTCCACTGTCGTGGAGTGGAAGAGGCCGTCTAGTGTTAAAGAAGTGAGAAGTTTTCTTGGCCTAGCTGGTTATTACCGGCGTTTTGTGAAAGACTTCTCACTCATTGCCAAGCCAATGTCTCAACTCACACGGAAGGGTGTGAAATTCCAATGGACCGATGAATGTGAGCGCAGTTTCAACACTCTGAAGGAGAAGTTGGTAACTGCTCCTGTACTTACACTCCCTAAGCCAGGGAAGCGTTTCACGGTCTACTCGGATGCATCTCGAGTGGGTCTGGGTTGCGTGCTTATGCAAGACAACAAAGTGATCGCGTACGCCTCGCGACAGTTGAAGAAGCATGAGCAGAATTACCCTACCCATGATTTAGAGCTTGCCGCAGTGGTTTTTGCTCTAAAGATTTGGAGGCATTACCTATATGGAGAGACTTGTGATATTTTCACTGACCATAAAAGCCTCAAATACATTTTCACTCAGAAGGAGCTGAATTTGAGGCAGCGGAGGTGGTTGGAGTTGATTAAAGACTATGATCTCACTCTACAGTACCATCCGGGCAAGGCAAACGTGGTTGCTGATGCCCTTAGTCGCAAGATGACACCTTCCACTCTGGGTTGTTTCGTTGCTGACTTTGAACGGATGGGAATTTCCTATTGTTTCGCTAGCACAGCACAGGCTGAGATGCAGCTGTCGCTGGAATCAGCAATCCCAGAGCGAGTAAAGGAAGCGCAACAGCATGATCGGTTGCTTCAGCAAGTGAGGAAGCGGCTTGATGAAGGTAAAATGGGGGATTTCAGCCTTGATGAGTCAGGTGCATTGCGGTTTAAAGGCCGCCTTTGCGTGCCGCAGAAGGCTCAAGTCAAGGATGAAATTTTGAGAGAAGCTCATCGTACCCCATACACCGTGCATCCTAGTGAGACCAAGATGTACCGTGATCTCAAAAAGAACTTCTGGTGGAAGAGAATGAAAGTGAATATCGCTAAGTATATGGCATCTTGCGGGGTTTGCCAGCAAGTAAAGGCTGAGCACAAGCGCCCCGCTGGGCTATTGCAGCCTTTGGAGGTTCCTCAGTGGCCATGGGATGATATCACCATAGATTGCGTAGTCGGCTTACCTCGTACCCAGCGAGGTAAGGATGCGATTTGGGTAGTGGTGGACCGGTTCAGTAAGTCCGCACACTTCATCCCCATTCGCACCACGAACTCAGCGAGTGAGTTGGCACCCATTTATGTGCGAGAAATAGTAAGGTTGCATGGTGTGCCTAAGACCATAGTTTCGGACAGAGACGCCAAGTTTGTCTCCAAGTTTTGGGAGAGCTTGCAGGGCGCTCTGGGCACGAAACTCCAGTTCAGTACTGCTTTCCACCCTCAAACGGATGGACAGTCTGAACGTACCATTCAGACACTAGAGGACATGTTGAGGTCCTGTGTTCTGTCTTGGAAGGGTAGCTGGGAGGATCATTTGGCACTCGCGGAGTTTGCCTATAACAACAGCTACCACTCCAGTGTTCGAGCAGCGCCGTTTGAGGTTCTGTATGGACGAAAGTGTAGATCGCCACTGTGTTGGGATGCAGTGGGTGAGAAGGCTGTTTTGGGACCGGATTGGGTCCAGCAAACAGTAGAGCGTGTGGCAGAGATTAGACAGAATCTGCTAGCTGCCCAGAGTAGGCAAAAGAGCTATGCAGATGTCAGAAGGCGAGAACTAGAGTTCTAAGTGGGGGATCAGGTGCTCTTGAGAGTGTCTCCCACTAAAGGCATAGTGTGATTTAATACCAAAGGGAAGCTTAGCCCGAGGTACATTGGGCCATTCCCAATTCGGGAACGGATTGGAAAGTTGGCATATCGTTTGGATCTCCCTGACTCCTTGCGAGGAGTGCATGATGTGTTTCATGTGTCGATGTTGAGAAAGTATTTGCGAGATCCAGAGCATGAGATTGTGTTAGAACCGGTGTGCATAAAGCAAGACCTCACCTTCGAGTCCCGACCAGTTCGGATTCTGGAGGAATCAGAGAAGGTGTTGAGGAATAAAGCGATAAAGTATGTTAAAGTGCTTTGGTCGCATCAGTCCGAGCGAGAAGCGACATGGGAGCTGGAGTCTCGCATGCGCGAGAAGTACCCCGAGTTGTTCTCCATGGGTATGAGTTAATATTATGTTATGCGCAGTTAGTTTTATTTTGGTTTTTTTCGTGCGATTGTTGAACGCTAGAATTCGGGGTCGAATTATGTTAAGGGGGTAGAATGTAATACCTCACCCACCTGCCAGGAAGATGTGGCAGCCGCAGGCTTGTCCTAGGCGTGCATGCATGCCACCTATGCCTTGCATCCTGCAGAAGCCAACACCCCCCATTTTAGCACCTCTGCCACAGCTCAGCTCACAATACTCTTCTCCTCTTCCTCTCCCCTGAACAAACCCCTCATAGCCACACCATCTTCGGCCAGCCCAAGATGATCCCTCTCCAAACATTTGCAAACATACACTTTGGGTAGCAGGGGGAACAGCCCGGATTTACCAGATTTGGAGGAGGTGCCGCCGGTTCGGGGCGCGGGGAGGCGAGAGGGGGAGCCGGAAGCGGGGACGGTGGCGGGGAGCCCGGGGCTGGCGACACCGAGCCGGGCCGCACGCTGCCGCGCCGCCGGGGGTGTGCCGAGCGCAGCTCGAGCGCGAGGGAGAGCGAGAGGTGGGAGGGGAGAAGGCAGGGGGCGGCGGGAGGGCCGCTGGCGCCTGGCCGCGCGCCGAACGCGCCGCCCGGGTGGAGAAGGTGAGGGGGGAGGAGGCCGGTCGGCCGAAATGAGTGGAGGGAGAGAGAGAGAGTGGGGGAGGGGAGGAGAGGAAGAGGCGGCGGGGAAGCCGCCGGCGCCGCCGCGCCTGGCCGGCCGCGCCACCCCGGGCGGAGAAGAGGAGGAGGAGGCCGTTTCGGCCGGATGTAGTTAGAGAGAGAGAGAGATGGGTACGTGGGGGAGGAAAAGAAGGGGGCCGGCCGGGTAGGAAAAAAATGAGGGGGCCGGCCGGGTAAGAAGGGAAGGAAAAGAAGGGGAAAAAAGGAAGGAAAAGAAGAGAAGAGAAAAGAAAAGAGGAGAAAAAGAAAAAAAAGAAAATTAGGGGGTTTTGGTGCCGCGCGGCAGACCCCTGAAAACCCACGCGTTTTTACGCCCGAACCAGTTTATGCATATAGCATCGACGTCTCCCATTTAATTTCTGGTTCGTTGTGATGCGTTAAATTGGATTGTTTGTTTGTCCAGGTGGAGGTCGCGAGTCGACGCTGTCCGCACGTCGTTCCGCTCTGCTCGGTTTACAGGCAAGTGCATGGTAGAGCGGTACACCGTGGGTTTTATGTAAAATTCGATGGTTCCATGTTATGGTTATGCTTATATGAAATTGCAATGTTTTCATGACATGTTGATGTTAACGATGGCCATGGTATAGAGCGGGGTGAGCAGCGATGCCACCCTTC
The DNA here is from genome assembly GCA_017311315.1 of Dendrocalamus latiflorus. Classification (NCBI taxonomy): domain Eukaryota; kingdom Viridiplantae; phylum Streptophyta; class Magnoliopsida; order Poales; family Poaceae; genus Dendrocalamus; species Dendrocalamus latiflorus. The sequence goes on from CM029646.1 coordinate 4,862,435, forward strand.
TCATGATGATACTAATGACAATGACAATGACAATGGATACATGCATACACATCCTGTGTATTCATGAAATGAGAACTGGGATCCGCTTGGGTGGATTCCGCAAGACCTACTTCGGTAGGCCTCCACGGGAGTGGAGAGACCCTCGTGTCGATATGGATGGGCCCAAGATTTTGGGTGAACATCGACAGGTGTTCACTCGGCAATACCGGTATATGCAATGAGATGAGTAAATGAGCATGTAGAGTAGTATTGCATTGCACTAATGGTATGTTAATGAAGGGACTTGAAATGAGAATATGAACCGGATGATGCATGTGGGGAATGCTATGGCTAGATAAATTGTTGCCATGTTTAGGAAGTGTTTATCGTTCTATAATGTACTTGCTGAGTCGGTGGACTCACTCTTGCTTTGTTGATGTTTTTAGGTGACCGTTGAGGACGACATGTACGGGCAGGAGTAGCACATGAATAACTCCACGTACTTGCAGCACTTCACATTTTAGCTTTTGTTAGTCTGTTTAACTTCTCTAGTAAGCTAGAATGGCCGTTTAAAATGGCATGGTGTAAGAGGTCGCTGCTTCATGAATAAAGTAGAGTTTGTTTAAAATGTTCAGCAATGGTTTAAATAAAATTGTTAATATTATGCAATGATGGTGGCACTCTAGGCTCAGAGGATGGGCGGGGTGTTACATCAGCTTAGCCTTAGCAATCTGTAAAGCTCCTTCACGAACAAGCTCTGCTTGTCTTTCATCCTCCTATTCTTAGAGAACGACATGTAAGAGGCACAATTGTCTTCTGCTTCGGCATCTGCCTCATCATCACCCTTCTCTGCCCATTGATCACCTCCCCATCGGCCTCATCGAGCCTCACAAGGTGCCCCAATGGCTGCCTCGGGGCCCGCCACTCAGCCCAGACCGTCAGTGCCATGTTGGTGTCCCTTTGCTAGATGCTGGCCTGCTCCGTCGCCACCTTGTCAGCCTCCATGTGGGCAAGCTTCGAGAGGGCGTGGTTGAGCTTCGCGTTGAGGGTGGCCATGGACAGCTCCATCTCAGCTAGCCTCTTCTTGAGCTGCACCACCTCTGATATACACAAGCCTCGATTTAAGATGTGTATATGCAAGTTCGGCCCCGATCTTCTGTTGTAGAAGAAATCTGACAACTTAAGTTGCGGTGTTGACAAAGGAGAGGCTAACCACGATCCAATCTAGACCAATAACTCGCAATCGCTACACCGCTCCTCGATCGGTTACAAACTGTGTCAAACACATTGGCCTATTCACAAAAAATGGTCCGAACAATTCAACAAGAATTGGAAAAGCAACAACGAAAGTAATCACTCAATGATGAATGATTTGATTGAGACTTCAAGTTTGAAGCATAAATACCTTTACAATAGCAATAGTTAAATCCAAAATCAGGGTCTACTATTTTCAAGGCATATAGACCTATATATATCGACTTAACGAGTTTATGTTGTAGCATGCATAGATTTCCTTTGGTCGTTGGCATAAAAATAGGAAAGATAAGATATAGTAATAGAATAGATAGATTTCCCTTTAATTTTCTGATTTGGTTACAACAAATCCCCATGCATTTTGAACTCTTCATGGCAGCAACAAATTCTTTCCTCTTAATCTTCTTTCTCTACTTGGCTGCATGTATGGACTCATTGTGTTAACTCCCAAGTGTCCAACCACTCGTTCCGAGTACTGGTCACCTGTTCACCTGAGCAGTTACTAGTCATCTGACCAGTCACTGTTCATCCAAACAGTTTATGTTCACTCGACCAATCACTATTCATCCGACCAATTACTGTTTGTTTGACCAGTGCGTTGTTCGTCCGCCTGATCCATGCATTATTTATTCCGATCAGTGCGTTGTTCGCCATCCCAACCCGTGCGTTGTTCGCTCCAACCACTTGGCACCTTGTCCTCGTAAGCATTGTTCACATCAATAGTCAAAAGCAAATAGTAATCATTAGGCATTAGGCAATATCATTTATTCTGTAATTAAATAATTACTATATTTGAGAAACGAATTCACTTATTGTCTAACGATGTGCACGGACTTATGTCATTGGATCTTACGTGTGTGCGCTTGTAATGTCCTTATCAACCTCTTGCCTTGTTCTGGCTGCCTCTTCCTCCACCTTCTTGATGAAGCTCATGACCATCAGATCGGCTTCCTTGCTTTACTGCTCCTCGTCGTCGTCGTCGTCGTTGGCTTAGCTAGCGACGGTGACGACGCGAAGAACGGCGGGGAAGATGGGACCAGGTACATTGGCACAGCATCTCTTATTGGCATTAGATTTGAAGCAGGCTTACTACTACTTCCCTCGTGCTTGGCATTGGCAATGGCTTTTGGCTTGGAGTGGCTTTCCCTGATGAGGAGGCCGGTACACCTAACACCATCACTTCCCTCAAGTTTTGCGTTTGAGGCGGCAATGGCGACGGCGCTTGGCCTAGAGTTCCTCTCCCAAACAACACGCCGGTTGGCATGCGCACTGGCATTCGGCCTGAACTGGGTTTCCCCGACGAGGAGGCGCTTGCCAAACACCGCGACCGCCTCCTTGACGGACCGGCGCGAGAGGTGTCGACGTCTGCACGGTCTGACGATGCGGCGGCCATGCCGCAGCTTTGCAAGGGCACGTGGCTTTCCTCCAGGCCATGGATTGGAAGCAAGAACAAGCTCATGGAGGGGATTTATGAAGGTGATCAAGGAAGTCGGCTTGCTTTGCTTCCAGTACAGTGGCAGATTGCCCAGGCCAGAAAGCAAGACACTACAAGACTTGCCACCTAATAGAATCCTTCAAGTAGAAATGAGGGAGAGCACTGCTGAGCTGAGGCAGGAATGCTTTCTGCGCAAAAAAGGAAGGATGGTAACATCTGCTGCCCCAGGAAAGTACAACATGTCAAAATATCAGATAATCCTACCTTGGCATCATGAGAGAGGTTGGGAGAAATCATGGTCCTTCACCTGTAAAACAAACATATATGGTGTGCCCCATTTTCACTGATCTTCTGAACATTTATTTCATCTTGGCACCCTTGCAAGAGCATCAACCGCACTAGCAATTTTTGTTATCAAATTTTCTGCGGAACTTATGTAACAGTGTGACGCACAAATTTCAACATATACAGATGAATAATTCGGAGGGCAATGTAAAGCTCATTGCACGGCGAAACAGTTCGTTTCATTTCTTTGTATTCAGCATTCAGGACATGAATCCATGGTACATCGAGCTCAACAAGATGTACAACCAATGAAAACTCTCAGGTGAAAAGACAAAATGTACCGTACTCGACACCTATTGAATAAAAAGGTAAAATTTTTATTGAAAAACAAACCAATGATAACAAGGTAATCAGCCAGGGAAGTTAATTACCTGATACCACATAAATGACAGCTTAAATAACTATCTTACATACCAGAACACATGCTACACATCTACTGAGAAGTGACAAGCATCCTATTGTGATTGCCTCAGGGAAAAACAAATCACTGGATGCATCTAAAACGTAAGGTCCTTGGGATCCTCAATTATCTTGGAGAGCGTTTGCAGAAAAGCAGCGAGATCAGCTCCATAAATAACCCGGTGATCAGCAGTAACATTGACCTAGATGCATTGATTAGGTGGGAAAATTAAGTACAAACTCAGTTAATTTCAAAATTGGTTGGTGAAAAAGCAAAAGTGCCACAACTATTCGAGTAATTTTACCTGCATCTGCTTCTTGATACCAATTCTACCATCTTTCATACCAACAACAGTCGGTTGCGATGCTCCAATGGCCATGATTGCTCCCTGTTTTCAGCAGTCCAGATATTCAATGAGGCATGCAGCATTACATGACAATAGAAGTGAAAAGATAGAAACTTCATCGTACATTTCCAGGTGGCAAGATTGCATCAAATCTATCAACCCCAAACATTCCGAGGTTTGAAAGAGTAAAAGTGCCTGCAGATTAAACATGAATAGCTATAAGCATATACACAAACTAGATGGGACCCCACGCATTGCCGCGGACACAATGACAATGAATTTAAATGAGAAAAAATAGCGCAACAAATTAAAATGAGTCTTTGTTGGGAAAATAAAGCCAATATTGCAAAATATTTAATTTATGTTAACATCAAAATATATCCAATATTGAACTTGTTTTGTTGAGCCCATTGTCTAGAACACAACAAATCAAACGGACTTCAAGTCGGACATTCGGTTTGAGAGATGTAACCATTCAAGCCTCTCTCACTAAATGAGTTAACATCATTTGCCACGTCAGCAGTTTTTCCCATCATACCATGCCTTCCGTAAACAGAAAATACTAGGTTTACACAATTATGAGCTGATCTGTGGCCCCATCGTTCATGGACCCCACATGCAGCCTCTCACTCTCCCGTGCATAAGTGAAATGGGACAATTGGAAAGCATGCAGTGGACGCTAGGCAATTGGATGGTCACAGCTCGTGTACAGTGCAACTGTCAGGTGACGGGCGTTCAGTTCGAAGGCGGTATGGGAGGATTTGACTGGATGGATGCAGATTGCGCCTGGGCGCCATGGAGAAGCTGCGGCTAGGGAGAACCCCAGCCGCACTGAAGAAGATGGGAGGAGGAAGGCAAGATGCACAGGAGATCAGGTTTAATTACCCAATCCTTGCTTGCTTTATGCATGCAATCTCTTCTCCCTTAAATAGAGAAGGCCTAACAGATCAAATCTAATTAAAAGGAAAGGATCCAACTAATCTGATATTAAGGATCTTATCTTACTAATCATATCTTGCTAGCAAGTCGCATATCATGCTAACTCCTGGCCTGAATCGTAATTTTTTCAACTGCACCAATGGAATTTTAGATAATATCAAATTATTCAACAAGATCTGGAACAGGTGTTATCCCATTTGACAGAACTGACATTTGGCAACCAGATGAACCCCATACATGTAAACCAAGAACCATCATTAGCATGGTGCATATTCCTTTTTTTACTTAAAAAAAGAATATACCAAGGAGAAGCTCAGTAAAAAATACATGCATCATGTATTTATTTTAATACAATTTGGCGCACACAATGTAATAAATTCAGTCAAAATTTGCAACGGCATATAGTCAATTTTCTCAAAGTAAATCGTGCCAGTGTTTTTGATAGCTCTTGCTTTTCATAGACACTCCGATAAGATACACTACCATATGAGCACAAGGTTTTTCAAATGAAGCTCTGGATCCATGTCTAGGAGTTGTAAATTGGGAATATGTGAAACTAAAAAAAGGGTTAAATTGTCAATGTATGATATAAGCTTAAATGGAACTCCAAATCTACAGTCAACTAGACAAAGCTAATCTAAATTATTTCAGTACTTCTCTGGTCTCATCCTCAGATTAACAAATAACGACTAAACTAAAAATGTTCATTCAAGAAAACTTGGATGTCTTTCAACATGGAGGTTTATTTTCAGCCAGAAATATTACTATTGAAGATAATTTGAACAAATCATGGTTAAGTGTCAGATCATAGTGCAGAAACAAGTAAAACAACAGACCTGTAAGTTGTAACTGGGTCCATTCCAGACCCCATGTAAATAAATGAGTAGCTTGGGAATCTATCTTGGTTTTCTCATACCTGAACTTCAATGAGATATCTCAGTACACACCAGAGTTTTGAATCTAATGAATAGAAGTTGGGGATTGGGCAGTAATATACATGTTCCTATGGAAGTTGTGACTAAAAAATGGGGTTTAGGTAGTTGAACCAGACCTTTAAAAAAACAGAGTTAGACAGGTTCCAGAAAACTGGCCGGTTTTCAGCCCCGCAGAGAACCTAAACTACCTGATGCATACCTCCAACAAAAAATTCTAGTATGGAGCATGTGTTGTAATTGTCACACCAAAAAACAGTCTATTACTCTACCATACTCCTAGAACTGCAGCTAATGGAATATTATTTGGCACCCGTGACTCTTAGTAATTAGTATTATACTATCAGAATGGCACAGTTCAGAAAAGTACTTACCAAGTCACAGCTAATAAAACTACCTAAAGTGTACTCCTCGGGATATCAGGACTCAATTAAGAGAACAGGTACTGATACAATGCACTCTAAACCATTATGAGAACACACAACTAGAAGCATACATAAAACTTGAATATTGGTAATAAATACCTAAAATAGGGCCATGATGTATTGTAGATATAATAGTATTTATTCCGTATAGAAGTATAAAGAATGAAGAGCATCATCCTTAACTTCAACAACAGCTACAACTCAAAGCAAGTTTGCCAACTTCTACAGAGGCTTACACCTTTTTAAAACCTTGCCCAACTAAGTTATACGGAATGAAAGAGGGTTCAATATGGCAAGAAAAATTAAGGACACAATTGAAGAAATATCTACCAGATTATGTTATTCAGGTTGCACTGAGCATGAATTTACTAACAGACAACAGCTAATTCCATATAACCATCAGAATCAGAATATCGAAAAGATGCATATTAATGCACTATAGATTCAAGTTTGTGACGAAACAAAGAAAATACCAGAGTTGTACTCATGGGGCTGCAGCTGCTTTGCTCGAGCCTTATCAACCAACTCCTTCCATTTCCTTGACAATGAATAAATGTCAAGCTGCATAAACCAACAATTAACCATTTACTTAGCAAAGGTATAATCATAAGCATCACCCTTCAGCATATAAAACAAATACAGAAAGTATTCAACCTTATCAGCATCCTGAAGCACTGGTGTTATCAACCCACCATCCATGGCCACTGCCACAGCAATGTTGATGCTACTATTGTAAGTGAAGCTCTTCCCATCCCTGCAGCTGGCGTTCACCACAGGGTGCAGCACCAGCGCCATTGCTGTTGCCTTCGCCAACAGGGCCGTCATTGTCACTCCCTTCGCCTTAATCTGCAAAAAGGTCGCTCCTTTACCCAATCATCCACAGCATACAAGTAAAACACTCATAAACATTGCAAAGAAGCTCACTTTGTTGTAGAGCTCATCAAGAGCATCAGTCGTGATGGTGTACCCGACTCTGAATGTTGGCACGGCAAGGCTCTCCACCATGTTCTTGCTCACAGCGCCCTGCATTGTGGTGAATGGCACCGCCGACCCGAATTGCACATCCGGCCGGGCAGCTGCTGCCACTGGTGCCGGCTTCTTGGGCGCAGCTGCCGCAGACTCGACATCCTTTGCCACAATTCGCCCGCCTGGGCCAGACCCAGTAATTGAGAAAAGATCAACGTTGAGGTCCTTAGCGAGCTTCTTGGCGTATGGCGACGCAACTACCCGCGCCCCGCCTTGTGTTGCTGGCGAGGGCGGCGCCGGAGCAGAGACTGCTACTGGTGCTACCGGTGCCGGAGGCGGAGGAGGCGGCGGCGGAGGGGATGCTTCTTGTGCGGCTGTTTCCTGGGGAAGCGGCGGTGAAGAGGACGAGGGGGAGAAGGATGCGGCCTGGGACTGGGCGAGCAGGATCTCCTCCTCGGACTCCGCGAGGAGCGCGATGGCGGAGCCGACGGGCGCGGACTCGCCAGCGGGGACGAGGACGGCGGCGAGGAACCCATCGTGGAAGGTCTCGACGTCCATGTCGGCCTTGTCGGACTCGACGACGACGACGGGGTCACCCTTGACGAGGCGGTCGCCCTCGGCGGCGGTCCAGGAGACGATCTTGCCCTCGGTCATGGTGGAGCTGAGCGCCGGCATGAAGATCTCCCGGATCTTGGCCTCCACCCGGCACGCGCGGCGCTGCCGGGGGCGGCGCTGGCGAGAGGCGCTGGTGGCCGAGCGGAGCGGGGACGAGGGAAGGAAGGTGGACTGAAGGTGGAGGAGGCCGGCCATTGCGGGCTCGCGGAGGAGTCGGCAGTGCGGAGAGTGGGGAGGGGAGAGAATGGTGAGATTTTGAGTTGGCTTCTCTCTCTCGCTTGGTGGTGTTGTTGGCTACTGCCGCCGCCGCCGCCTTGGGAGTACCGGAGGCGGGGCGGATTAGCCGAGGACGAGTGACGACGATGCTGGAGGTGCGGTTGCCTCCCACGTCCAAAACTGACAAACAAAATAAGCCCAGATTCTAGGGTGCAAACGGAACGGATAATTTTTATCCCTCTGATCGATCGAAAGTTTGGAGAACGATTATGGAAAGAGTAGATGGATATCCGGCATTGTCCGTGTTGACTCCGACTTCGAGGAAAAAATATGAAATAGAATACAGGATAAGTGATATCCGTGCGTATATATCCGTATGTCAAGTGATATGAGGAAGTCTGTTGCGACTTTACCTAGAAACAAGATAACATATAGACAAATTATCATATCTAAACAGGCGGAAGTATTGAGTGTTCTTCTTTCAACATCTCAGTAATTAGTCTCTCCATGTTCGTTCTGATTGTATCATACTGTCCAATGTCTTGTGCAAAGAAGTAGATAATTTTCGACCGACCGACCGTCCGAAAGATTATGAAACAGATACGGAATGGAGAAATAGATATCCGGTATTATCCGTGTCCGACTTCGACTCCGATGAAAAAATATAGAATAGGATATAGGATAAACGATATCCGTCTGTATACACTTCGATTGCACCCTACCAAATATTACTCATCAAGCTTATTAATTTTACTTTTATTTCCATTTCACTTTTTTTATTTGCTTTGTTCATGCTTTTCATCTGAAGTATCTGAATTTTGAAGAGACTCATGTTGAGTTCTTCGGAAATCAGAACAAAAATAGTATACAAGTTAGGGATTCCAAAAAGAAAAGATTGAAATGTTGATGCGGCTAAACAAGTGGCAGCGCAAGAACTAAAAAACAAAAGTTTAGCAAGAAAATGATGAAAACATTTGAGTATACTAACTGGTAGTTTCATATGGCATGGTTAACTCAAAATCTGCCCACAGGATTTTAGTTAATGATTTACACGCATTTCAGCTGAACTACCCATGACCAACGCCAGCAAAACAATGGACACTGCTTCTAAATGAAAAGCAGAATACACACGGTTTTTGAGCTTTGCTGATAACCATAACTTTGATGCCACAGCATAAAATCGTGTAGTGATTCCACTCCAAAAACCATGTCATAATCTACGATATGAAGTTATGAACTATGGCACTAAGGTGCTATACAATGATCACCTATATAGCGACATCCACAAACTCAGAAAAGATCAAACTCCATTCATAACTTATCTAAGCTATCAAAACAGGTTGCTTGGATTCACATTCACTTTGCGTTGAAGAGCATCCTCAAGACGCTGCGCATCTTTGGCCGAGCCTCTGGAGAGAAAGCAACGCAAGCGAGGGCGATATTCAGGACAGACATCATCTGGCCGTGGACAACAGCCGAAGTTCCTGAGGCCCTGGTGTCAAGGATCTGCCCCCTTTGATCAACGGTAGCTGAAAGACTCAGAGCCCACTTGGCTAACTCGATGCCATCATTGACTGATGGTTTCCCGGTCAACAGCTCTAGTAAAATGACTCCAAAGCTATATACGTTGCCAGCCATCGTGAGCCTCATAGTGTATGCATACTCTGCAATCAATTTAGTATTAGTTATATTTGATACCTTTTGTATTTCAGAAACAAATGAACTAAAGTTTCCAAAGACTATGCTAGAGCAAGATTTCAGAAGCTAGTTTCATCTCATAGCATATTTCATGTTGATTTCTTGCTAAACCTGTCCATCAGGAGGAAACAAGTTTCTGAATGGACTTCGGAAAATGAAGTCGCAAAATTAGTTGATCTGAAATAGGGGATGGGCTATGGGGTACATATAAATAAGAGATGAAAGAAAGGAAATTATGCACTGCAGAAACTTCAGAAAACAAAACTAGCACTTTCAGCTTAGACAGAATTAAGGGGCAATTGATGTTTGCAACTCCTGTTCGAGCAGATTTATAGTCAAGCAAATTACTTACTTCAAGAGTTTGCTACCAACAAGAAATAGATGACATTAAGATAGAATATTTACTGCTCAACAGTTTCAGCATAAGTTGACAGGTGCTCAAATTGAAGCAAAATAGTCTGTATTACCTGGTGGGATATAGCCAACTGTACCAGCAATGGTTGAAAGGCTTCCAGAGCTCTTTGAAGGATCAATAATTTTGTAAAGTTCAAGATCTCCAATCTGGGGCTCATTCATTGACTTCAAGTGGATAGTCCTTGTCGACAGATCAAGAAGCAGAACCGGCTGAGTGCGCCCATGAAGAAAGGTCAGACCTTGGGCCACCCCCAAAGCAATGCTATACCGCGTGGGCCAGTCCAGAACATCTGACCTTCCACCATGAAGAAAGTCAAACACCGTGCCCTTGTACACATGCTCATAGAGGAGGTATGCGCTTTCTTCTGTCAACATACAGGCCAATGGCACCATTGTTAGGATGATCTCATGCCAACCCCTTGACCGCGCCCTGATCGGGGGCGCCCAGCCCAATAGGCTAGTGGGCCCCTGTCGCCAGCGCCATATAAACAGAGGTGGGGGCCGGGCGGCTCGTATCACGAGGTTGACCGTGCCGCCATCACCCCACCGACAAACCCTAACCCGATCTGTTGAGGGGGCGCTCCAGCGACGGGAAGCCACCACCGGCCAGGGAGATCGTCGCCACCGCGAGACGCCACCGCACCTCTTCCCCGACCGTCGCTGCCCGTGCGCAGACGTCACCGAGCGTACCCGTGATGGCCACCTCTTCTTCCTCTATCTCCGAAGGTCGGTACCCCTCTCTCCCTCTCGGTCTTACCTCAAGAACACGAACCCTAAAAGAACCCCGCTAGATCTAACCTAGGAGATCCTAAAGACCTAAACCTACAATGGTATCAGAGCCTACTGGGTGTAGATCTAGACGGGAAAGAAAGAACAGTGGACCCCTAACCCTAGAGAAAAGAACAAGAACAGAGAAGGGGAAACCCTAGATCTGAAAGAAAAGAACTCACCTGGCCGTCGTCGTCGCTGGCGTGCGGGAGATCGGCCGAGCCGTGTGCTCGCCGGCGCTCCACGTGCGGCCACCGTCGACGCGCGGGACAGGGCGCCAACACGGAGCCGCTCGACGGTGGCGCGCTCCCTCTCAGGGGAGCGCGCACGCCGGCGAGAGGGCCCGCGCTGGCGCCGGCTTCTCCTTCTCCGACGGCGTGGGCGAAGTCGCCGCCGCCGCCACTGCGTCCGCTCGGGTGCGACGGGAGAGAAGAGAGAGGGAGAGAATGAGTTAGGGTTTCGGGGGGCGTCCGCCGAGCGCGGTTTTGATCCGCCGACATCAACGCTCAGCCGTCAGATTGTGTTGGACGGATGAGATCGCGTGGCGCGGCGCGGGCTGGCTTTCGGCCCAGGCGGGCGAACGCTTTCCCGGCCCAGGCCCATGTTGCGGCCGGGGCGCGGGGGCGCAACGCGCGCGCGAGCGCAGCTGGCGAGCGGGCCGATCGCGCCGAGTGCGGCCGCGTGCGTGGGCGCGTGAGCTGGAGCAGGCCGCCGTGGGCCGCGGGCGCGTCGTGACCGCGCGCAGGAGAGCGCAGGCCGAGCGGGCCGGTTGGGCCGCGGCCGCGTGGAACGGGCCAAATGACCGTTTTGCACAGTAAAACCCGAAATTGATGTTTATTGATTTTCAGAAGCTTTTTTTTGAGTGAATTTCAATGAAATTTGATTTAAAATCTCTGTAATTTTTGCACCAACGTGTTAATTTTTTCAGAGATTAAATGTGTACTGTATAATGCTTCTGAATATTGAATTATTTTTAGAATAATTACAGTTTCCGCTGCAAAAGATAATATTGATTGGTTTTTCATTATTAAATAAGGCATATGATTTTGCTGTCACGTTCTCACTTTATTTGAAATATTTTTCAGGCGGATACAACTTGATGAGTTGTATCAGAGAGATCCCCACTCTCAAAGGTGATAATTATGGAGAGTGGAAGAAAAAGATAGACTTAGCGTTTATCTTGGCTGAGGTGAACTGGGTCCTCACTACAGCACGTCCCACTGAGCCTATGGCACCAGTGAGGGATCAAAATGAGGATGATACTGCTTGGCAGAAAAGACAGAGGGATCATGCTCCCTTACAGATGTCTTATGACCTTGAGCATAAGAAATGGACCACAGCCAACAAGAAATGTATGGCTGTGATAAAGAACACGATTGAGCCTGCTATTGTGGGCTCAATCGCAGAGTGTGACACTGTCACAGAGTACCTTGAGATAATAAAGAGTCAGTTTACTGGCTCTTCAAAGACTTATGCTACACAGCTGATTAAACAGCTTGTGACAGAGAGGTACTCTGGTGGTGGCAGTGGCATAAGAGAGCACATTCTTAGGATGAGCAACTTGGCATCTAAACTTAAACCAATGGATTTGGCTCTCAAGGATGAGTTCCTAATTCACTTGGTTTTTGCTTCTTTGCCCAAAGAGTTTGACACTTTTGTTGTCAACTACAATATGCAGCCCGAGAAATGGGACTTGGAAAAGTGCATAGCCATGTGTGTGCAAGAGGAGGAAAGAATCAAGTCCTCACATGGTGGTTCTATCAACTATGTGAAGGATAACAAGAAAAAGAACTTCAACAGTACCTCCTTCTCAAAGAACAAGGGAAAAGCCTCTGTTCATCAGCCTCAACAGAATAAATTTGCTGTAGACAAAGATCAGTGTCTTCACTGCAAGAAGACGGGACACTACAAGAAGAACTGTCCTGATTATTTAAAGATGATAATGGCAAAGAAAGGTGAGAACATTATTACCTTTATAAATGAATCCCTGTATGTGCGATATTCGAAATCCACTTGGTGGATTGACTCAGGAGCAACTGTTCATGTTGCTAATTCTTTACAGGGATTCCGTTCGACGAGGACTACGCAAAGAAACGAAAGATGCATTAAAGTTGCAAATGGAGTCCAAGCTGAAGTTGAAGCCGTTGGCGATCTTTCATTAGAGTTAGCTAATGGCTCCAATCTTTTACTTAGAGATGTCCTTTTTGTTCCCTCTTTACAGAGGAATTTGATTAGTGTTTCAAATTTGGACAAAGATGGTTATGATTGTAATTTTGGAAATGGCAAGTGTGAAATAATGTTTAATAAAAAATATGTTGGTCTTGCCATCTTACAGAATGAGCTTTATTTGTTGTCACTTCGTGAAAATGTGAATTCCGTATGTGATGTGAATGAGCGTATATCCTCGCCTGTGAATGCGAACAGAAAACGAAAGAGAACTCATAATGAATCGTCGAAATTATGGCACTGTCGTTTAGGCCATATTTCGAGGGGGAGAGTAGAAAGACTTGTTAAGAATGAAATTCTTCCTCTATTAGAGTTCTCAGACTTAGAACAATGCAGAGAATGCATTAAAGGAAAATATGTAAAGAAAATTAAGAAAGACGCTAAAAGAAGCACAGGAGTTCTACAAATTGTTCACACAGACATTTGTGGTCCTTTTCCTGTGAAAAGTGTGGATGGTTATGACTCGTTCATAATATTCACGGATGATTACTCCCGTTATGGATATATTTATCCAATCAAAGAAAGAAATGAAGCCTTGGATAAATTCAAGATATTTAAGGCTGAAGTTGAAAACCAACACGATTTAAAGATTAAGATAGTCCGATCTGATCGTGGGGGGGAGTACTACGGTCGACATACCCCATATGGACAAGTTCTTGGACCTTTTGCGAGGTTTTTACAGGAAAATGGCATAGTGGCCCAGTATTCTACACCGGGCGAACCTCAGCAAAATGGAGTAGCTGAAAGACGCAACCGTACCCTGATGGATATGGTGCGAAGCATGATGAGCTATTCCACACTGCCATTGAGTTTATGGATGGAGGCGTTGAAAACCGCCATTCATATTCTCAACAGAGTGCCTAGTAAGTCGGTGCCCAAAACACCGTACGAGATGTGGACAGGAAGAGTTCCCTCACTAAACCACTTACGTGTATGGGGGAGTCCTGCTGAGGCTAAAATATTTAACCCAAACCTTGGGAAGCTTGATCCCAGAACAGTAAGTTGCCATTTCATTGGCTACCCTGAAAAGTCAAAAGGGTTTCGTTTCTACTGTCCAGATAGATATACAAAGTTTGTAGAAACGAGACACGCAGTCTTCTTAGAGGATGAAATGATGAGGGGGAGCATGGTAGCTCGTGAGATTGACCTTGAAGAGAAGCGGGTGTATGTGCCCACTTCGATGATTCAAGAGTCATTCTTCACACTACCTGCTGTCGCTGCACCGACGGTGCAAGACACTGTGGTGCCAGCACCTGTTATTGTTCCTCCTGTGGCAACAATGAATGATAATGAGAAACCTGTTTTTCAGGATCCTATAGAACCTATTGCCACAGATGAGGGGGAGCAACAGCAGCCTCAAACAGAAGATGTATCAAATGAGGAGGCCCCGAGGAGGTCTCAAAGAGTAAGAAGATCAGTTATTTCTGATGATTATCAGATTTATCATACAGAGGAATTTCAAATGGAGGAGGATCTCACCTCATTTGAAGAAGTCATGAGAAGCGAAAATTCCTCAAAATGGCTTGAGGCCATGGAAGAGGAAATGAGGTCCATGAAGACTAATAAAGTCTGGGACTTGGAAATTATTCCTAAAGGAGCCAAAATAGTAGGCTGTAAATGGGTCTACAAGACAAAGCATGACTCTCAAGAGAATATAGAAAGATACAAAGCGTGACTTGTGGCAAAAGGCTTTACGCAAAGAGAAGGGATTGATTACAATGAGACCTTTTCTCCAGTCTCATGTAAAGATTCCTTCAGAATCATAATGGCATTAGTAGCACATTATGATTTAGAGTTACATCAGATGGATGTAAAGACGGCATTTCTTAATGGGGATTTGGAGGAAAATGTTTACATGGCACAACCGAAAGGTTTTGTCGTGGAAGGAAATGAAAGAATGGGATGCCGCCTAAAGAAATCGATTTATGGGTTAAAGCAAGCTTCAAGACAGTGGTACTTGAAGTTTGACAGTACAATAAGAAAATTTGGGTTTAAAGAGAATATAGAGGACAACTGTGTTTATGAAAAGTTTAAAGATGAGAAGTTTATCTTCTTAATCCTGTATGTGGATGATATCCTACTGGCTAGTAGTGATGTCAGTCTGCTACTGGAGACAAAGAAGTTTTTGTCCTCAAATTTTGATATGAAAGATCTTGGTGAAGTTTCGTTCGTTCTAGGGATCGAAATTTCATCGGGATAGAAACAAAGGGGTATTGGGACTGTCACAAAAGGCATACATAGAGAAAGTCTTAAAGAAATTTGGTATGCATAAATGTAGTCCTTTATCTGCACCTATAGTCAAGGGCGACAGATATGGGGATTTTCAATGCCCCAGGAACCAGTATGAGATCGATCAAATGAAAGCGGTTCCATATGCTTCAGCTGTCGGAAGCTTACAGTATGCTCAAGTATGCACACGCCCTGACTTAGCATTTGTTACCGGGTTACTTGGCAGATTCCAGAGCAATCCTGGAATAGAACATTGGAAATTGATAAAGAAAGTCTTGCGTTATTTGCAAGGAACAAAAGGCCTCATGATGATATACAGAAAATCAGATTTACTCCATATAGTGGGGTATACAGATTCTGATTTTGCGGGAGATGATAGAAAGTCTACATCCGGATATGTATTCACTCTCGCAGGAGGAGCTATATCGTGGAAAAGCTCAAAGCAAACCGTCACTACATCGTCCACAATGTATGCCGAGTTTGTAGCATGTTATGAGGCTACGGGGCAGGTGAACTGGCTAAAGAAGTTCATACCCGGTTTAAAAGTGGTTGACGACATCAATAGACCACTTAAGTTGTACTGCGATAATGAACCCGCAGTAATGTATGCCCACAACAATAAGTCAAGTGGTGCTGCCAAACACATTGACATAAAGTACTATGTTGTGAAAGATAAAGTTCGGGATCAAATTATAAGTCTTGAGCATATAAGTACCGCAAAGATGCTAGCGGATCCGCTTACTAAAGGCTTACCACCCAACGTGTTCAGAGAACATGTAGCCGGCATGGGTTTAAGGGAAAGCCTATGATTCCTGGACTAAAAGATGGCCCAAAAGATTAAAGTAACTATTTCAGAACAGAGAGGTGTATTGTAGCTGTTGAATCTATCGGCGATTGACCGTGATGATGAGATATGTTCTATGCACTAATCTGTGATGGAATGTGTAAAGTCAAAAGTAATTAAAGATAAAGTATAGATTGAGATCAAGGGGGAGAATGTTAAGATGATCTCAGGCATTTGGTCCAACGGCCAAATGCCAACCCCTTGACCGCGCCCTGATCGGGGGCGCCCAGCCCAATAGGCTGGTGGGCCCCTGTCGCCAGCGCCATATAAACAGAGGTGGGGGCCGGGCGGCTCGTATCACGAGGTTGACCGTGCCGCCGTCACCCCACCGACAAACCCTAACCCGATCTGTTGAGGGGGCGCTCCAGCGACGGGAAGCCACCACCGGCCAGGGAGATCGTCGCCACCGCGAGACGCCACCGCACCTCTTCCCCGACCGTCGCTGCCCGTGCGCAGACGTCACCGAGCGTACCCGTGATGGCCACCTCTTCTTCCTCTACCTCCGAAGGTCGGTACCCCTTTCTCCCTCTCGGTCTTACCTCAAGAACACGAACCCTAAAAGAACCCCGCTAGATCTAACCTAGGAGATCCTAAAGACCTAAACCTACAACCATGCCATTCGAATTGCTCAGCTTCCCAAGCACCTCAAGCTCATGACCAAATTTCTCTTGGCTCCCAATTTGGAAAATCTTGTCACTCCAATCAAGCTTCTTAACAGAGTAGGTTGACCCATTTGGCATAACGGCCTTGTAGTAGGTGCAGAATCTTGTCTTTAGAAAGATGTTGTGACTGGAGACCGCTTCCATTGCTTTCACGAAATCAATTGCAGTGGTGTGGATGCTGCTCATGGTTATGAGGTGGCCATTGATGATTTGAACAACACCCTCCTCAGCTGAAGGTCCTTCGTCTTCAACACGATAAATTCTCTTGGATAATGATACCATAACAATTGCAGCAAGCAAGCATAATCCAACAAGAGCAACAGCAACAGCAATGAAGATGATGACAACATTGTGTGTCTTTCTCTTACCACTAGTAGGAGTGTTATTGCTGTTTCCCGTACCATTCGTAAGATCAGGATTTCCAGTGATATTCACTAACACATGTTGACGAAATGTAGGAACAGACCCAGAAAGGTGATTATAAGAAAGAACCAACTGTGTCAAGCTTTGCAGGTTTGAGAGTGAGGTTGGTATCTGGCCAGTGAGATGATTGTTAGGCCAGTCTCAATGGAGTTTCATGGAGGGTTTCATGCACATTAAATACGGTGCCACATCAGCCAAAAGAAGCTTTTTGCATGAAACTAGGAGGAGAGAGAAGGAAAACGTTTCATCCCCATGAAACCTTTGAGCGTTGTTTCCAAAACGTTGGTAATCGTGTGAAATCCCCACTGAGAGCCTTGTTGGGTTTCATCCCGTGCGAGCGTGCTTCTGATTGGAGAAGAGAAGGAAGAGGGGACCACAGAAAGGCTAAAATAACCTATGAAACCGCGCAATGAAACTATACACTGAGAGAAAAGACTTGTTTCATCTTTTGTTTTATATCTTGGAAACTGGGAGGTGAAATCTTGCATTGAGACTGGCCTTACTAAGATTCAAAGCTGTCTTCAAGCTGTTTGGCATTGTCGGGATGCCACCGGTCAGATTATTATTTCCCAGATTAAGTTCAATCAGATACTGCAATGAACTGATTAACTTTGGAATTGTGCCGCTGATCTTGTTGCCTTTAAGATCTATGTTGGAAAGCTTCGTTAACTGGAAGAGTCCTGATGGTATCTCTCCAATGAATGCGTTCTGGCTAAGATTTAATATGGCCAGGTTTCCAAAGTCAGAAATGGTAATTGGGATAGATCCATTGAGATTGTTCATTTGTAGCTTGAGAACTTCCAGATTCTTAAGATTGCTGATCTCCCTGGGAACTGGACCTTCCAACCTATTTGATGCCAGATTCAGAAGGGCCAGCTTCTTACATGCACCAAGTTGGGAAGGGATACCTCCTGTCAACATATTTTCATCCAACTCAAGATAAGACAAGTTCATGGCATCCCCAATCGACTCGGGGATACTCCCATTGAGCAAGTTCCCACCAAGGCGAAGGCGATAGAGGCTAGGAGAGAACTTCCCAGGAATTGGCCTTCAAGCTTGTTAATACTGAGATCAACGGTCTCCAAACTCGAACCAAAGAAGAAATCAGAAGGGATCTCACCACTGAGATTATTGTAACTCAAATCCAACATCCTCACGTGCTTAGTAATCCCGCTAGGAATCGAGCCATTAAAATTGTTCTGATTAGCTGCGAACCGAGACAATGTTGTGACCATCGACAAAGTCCCTGGTATTGGCCCTCTCAGATTGTTGTTACCTGAAAGGAGCAAAGTCTGGAGCTTGGGGAGTTTTCTGAACTCACCCGGTACGACACCAGTTAAATTGTTCTGACTAAGATCCAACATAGTAAGATTTTCACACGCGAATAAACCTATTGGAATGCCACCACTGAATTGATTACCAGACAGCACTAGCTCCTCCAAAGAAAAGACCATACTAGTAGGAACATCACCCTCGAACTTATTGGAACTAAGGTTCAAGCTTCTCAATTTGGGAAAAGAACTCAATCCCGCACTCAAGTTTCCACTAAAAGAATTGAAGGACAAATCGAGAACCTCCAGCCGAGGGAAACCTGGTAAATTGCCGAGCGAACTAACCAAGTGGCTGCTGCTCAGATTGAGTGACCGCAATCCTTTATTTATGGAGCAAGAAGAGGCGAAGAAGGATCGGTCCGCCAAATTGTTGAATGGATTTCTTGAGAGATCAAGAACCTGTAACGTGTCAAGAGCGCATATGGAGGCAAAAATGGAGGAGTTGGATATATCATAGCCAGACAAAGTGATGCCAGTCACCACTGAAAAAGAATTGGAATCAGGAACAGAGCAAGTGATTCCCCTCCATAGGCATGGATTTGAATCGCTTGTGTTCCATTTGGTGGTGAGGGATGGACCCATAGGATTCACCATGCTTGAAAGATTCATCATGATCGCTATTTGTGACTTGTCTAGTCGAGGAGATGATGGTGTGGTGGCGGCCATGGACGCATCAAGAAACAAGAACAAGAACAGTAGTAGCGGCAGCAGGAAGCCATGGCTGGTAAAGGAACAATACCTCCTCACCCCCATGGCCACTAGTTCTTGGTTTCTTCTTGAATCCTTTATCTCCTTCCCTCCCTTGAATCCTTGCTGATCTTCACCGGCTCGAGCAATAGGAAAAAAGGACGATTTTTTTTCTCTTGATTTTGGGTTTCTCGTTGTTCTTGGCGGCCAGGCTTGTTCATGGGTTTTGTCCGGAATGCTTCGGCCTTCGAGGCTTTGATGAACGGTGAGGGAGGGAGAGAGGAGAGGCTGTACGGGTCTATTCTTTTCTCTTCGTCCTATGATTTTTGTTACGATTTATGGTTTTTTATTTTTTGAGAGAGAGTTGTAATAATAAAAATTTATGTGTAGTTTTAACTGATATAAATAAAATCGGTATCTTATATACTATAATCAATTTATAGATCCCACTTTAAAAAGATATTCCTTTTAAAATCTAGTTACTTTGAAAACAAGCCAAAAAATAGGCTAAGGAGTAGGGATGCACTCGGAGCGGATACAGACGGATATACTTATCCTGTATCTTATTTTATATTTTTTTCTCTGGAGTCGGAGTCGGACACAGATAATGCTAGATATCCATTTCTCCATTCTATATCCATTCCATAGTCTTTTGGATGGTTGGTCGGACAAAAATTATTCGCTTCTTTGCACAGGACATTGAACAGTATGGTATAATCTGAATATTCTCTTAGGACTGACGTTATGCTGGCGTCATGCTGACATCGTAATTCCATTTTTCAATAGAAAAATAATTTGGCCAAAAAGAAAATCCCTACTGACGTCATAATTCCCTTTTTCTTTAGAAAAATAATTCCAGAAAATCCAATTTTTTCTTTTTCTCTGATCTTAAAATTCCAAGAGCCCGTTCTTCTTCATCCTAACTCTGATTGAGCCCATTCAAATTTGTAAATTCATCAAAAATTCCCCTCTATCCATTTCTGCCCTCAATTAAAATATTTGAAGTTGATTTGAATTTATTTGAATTTAGTGGGTTATTTTCACGTGTAGATTGCGACGATTCAGGAGAATTCTTCGACAAAGATTTGCACCCATCTGAAGAGCAAGGCAAGTCACACTCCTTAATCATATTGATCCCAAATTTCAAAATAAAACTATGTTGTTTTAAATTATTCTGCATGCATATTTTTATTCACTGTATTTCAATTCAGTTTTAAATTTAGTTAATACCTGATTGTTATTACCTCCTTTGACATTGCAAATCCTTATACCTTGTCACCCTAGATTAAAAACTCTAGTCAGAACTCTAGTATTGGCTAGAGAAATTTTGTATCAAATGCTTAGACCTGCGTAGACATAATCTTTGTTTTGGGATAACATTTTTCACATGAAATGATAAGCTTTTGAAATGTATTCCTAACTTTGGAGAGTTAGGAAGGATTATAAAATTATTTCAAAATAAAATATAAAACCTGGTTTAGACCTAGGCTAAAGGTTAGGTGGTGGGTGCAGGCATGCACTGTTGTTCGAAGACACAGTGTTGATTGTCGTGCACAGGGGTATGTGGTTGAGCCTAAGTCAATTAAGAACCCGTCTGTGACCTACTGTTGCAAAGCCCTATCGTACTACCATAAGGCTGATATGAGACAGTCCTGGCAGAATAATTTGCGAGTCCCAACCTGACTCATGTTGTAGGTTGAAAGTGAGCGTGGCATAGGTCATGAGAAGTCTCACTCAGCTCAAGAGGGGGTCTCGGTTTGGTGGATTCTTTGCTGGGGTGAAACCTTAGTGTTGGCTTGGCCAGGTTGAAGGCTTTGCATTGTAAAGGTCTTGTCATGATCTCCTCGCCGCACACCTAAGGAAGTGTGTAACTCGCGTGGCACTCCGAGATGATCATGTCTTATGGGTAAAGTTGTACAATCTCTGCAGAATGTATATTATATCCTGGATAGCCGTGCCTATAGTCATGAGCATGTTGCGTGAATGTTTTTCATGAATTAGACTTTGTTTTTCAAAAATAATTTTTGAAAACCTTGTGGATGGATGGAATCCATGAGAGATTGAAAACATGTGGATGGATGAAATCCATATGAGTTTTTGAGAAGCTTATGGATGGATGGAATCCACGAGTGGTTAGAAACGTGTGGATGGATGAAATCCACACGAGATCTTTTGGAAAAGATGATCCGGGTGGGATGTCCATGGATAGGTTGGTGTTTGGTCGGAGCATACACTAACGGTATTATTTTCAATTACAAGTTCTGCTTTTACTTATTGTATTAAATTTAGCAATTTCAATCTATTTACTATATTTCATTAAATGTTGTTTTATGCAAACTAACCATATAAGCCTTCCATTGATGCCTTTATCATTATGATGCATTTCTCCGTGTGATTTGCGGAGTACAAGTTTGTACTCACCTTGCTATCTCCACACAAAGAAAGATGACTTCGACTACGGTGAAGACCTGGACGAGTAGGCCGCGTCTTACTGTTGTTTGCATATGGGCAGGCTTAGGCTTCGTTTCTTATCAGTTTGCTTCTGTAGTTATTTATCTTATTATTGTTACCAATGAACATTAATGTAAGACTTGGCCATAAGGCCATACTCTTTCATTTAATATTATTGGTCATTTGTGCTTGATATGCATCTTTGTTCTACTGTGTCCACTAGCTGTTCCTGGACTAGTGTGATTTACACAGAGGGTTTTGAAGTCGTTGCTCTGAGATCCAACAAAACCGAACTATAACATTACACGTTACGATGTGTAAGCCTCTACCATATATGAGAACACTAGATGACGTGTCGTCGTCCATAGTGCCGCGTCCTGTAGGCATTACAGGGATAGCTCGTATGGCAATACATGCTCCACGAAGTCTACAGTTCATGGACCCCTGATGATTTCGCTGTCATGCAACGACTCAAACTCATTGTGCTATAGCAAGTAGCACCTCGACGGTCTGCCCTTGACCCAGTGCAGACAGGCACCCAGTCCACTGGAAGCCCATAGTGGGCCTGTCTATCAGGTCGACGAACTCACTAAACGGGTGCACTAGCGTCACGATGGCTGGACGCCTGACAGAAAAGTGCTCCCAACTCCACAGCTGTAGGAGCACGTAGCGGACACACAGGTTGGGGTTATTAGCAGTGCCGTACTGGCAAGCGTCACACAACCCCTGATATGTGGCACATAGGACGACTGATCTCTAGCTGTATCGAAGCATCACCCAAACTCCGCTTCAACGAAAGACTTGGCGAGGCGGATGAACTCAGCATTGCAAATATCGCTGTGTGTGGCTGGAAACATGCTCCAACCAAAGAGCTGCATAAGGTGCGCAATGAGGTGCGTCCTGACGATCTCAAGTGGTGCATCCTGCGGGCACACACTAAAATTCTTCAACCAAGCATGGGGGACACCATGAGCACCCTCCGGGATAGGCAGGCTGAACCAGTCCACCAGTCTCTCCTTCTAGTCCTCTAGTGCAGGGGCTGGAACAAGTGCGTCACCCCAGAGAGAAAGACCGATCAAGAACGATGCGTCTTACAGAGTAATTGCGACCCCGTAGGATTGGGACGTAGCACTCGACCAACTCCCAGGGATCCCTCCCACCCCACAGCTTGAAGAGCGGAGGGCCAATCGCATCACACATCATCTATGAGTGGCACCGGTGGTTCTCATCGTAGAACTATTCGAGAAGCTCTGGTAAAGCCATACCTTCCAACAAATATAATAGACCAAATACTAATGTGAAGATTGATAATGACACTAAAATACTACAAGTTAGTGATTACATGCATGTAATTACATATGAATAATTCATTAATTACCGACAATATAATTAGCCGTCCAAAAAAATTACGAGCGATTCATTACCGTCGTCCTTACCACTTAATTACTTAGCACTAACTTATTACTTAAACCTAACTAATTGCCACTACAGTAATTATGACTGCTTAATTACACACTACCATACAATAACAAATTATGGGTACCGTATGTACACAAAAAAGTACAAACTATGTCTACATTACTACGATCAACTTACTTCACAATACAAACTATACTAATTATGACTAACTAAATAATACTAATTAACTAGGACTATGGGAATAACGTCGAAAGCATGCAATAAAAAATTGCATGTATTTCGGGATAAACAATCAGCACTGACGTATCCTAAATGAGCTATGCACTGCATTCTCAAAATAATTAGATATGCACTCTTACTTTTGAGAGTACCTTGTAACAAATGGGATAGATAAAATATTAGAGCAAAGATTAATAATGAGAGTAAAATACAAAAGTTAGTGATTACATGTGTGTAACTACATACGAATAATACATTAATTACCAACAAATTTGATTACCCATCCGAAAAAATTACGAGTAATTCATTGCCATCGTCTATAGCACTTAATTATTTAGTACTAACTCATTACTTAATCCTAACTAATTGCCACTACAGTAATTATGACTGCTTAATTACATATTACCATATAATAACAAATTATGAGTACTGTACATACACAATAATAGTAAAAACTATATCTAACTTTTTACGACCTACTTACTTCATAATATAAATTACATTAGTTACGACTAATTAAATAATACTAATGAACTAGGACTACGGGAATAACGTCGAAAGTATGCGACAAAAAATTACCTGCCTTTCGGGAGAAGCATTTATCACTGCCGCGTCCTTAATGAGCTATGCACTGGCTTCTCAAAATAATGAGCTACACACTCTTAATTTTGAGCAACGACTGCGAGAATGAGCTTCTGCAATGAGCGACTAAGATGAGCAATGACAAAC
The DNA here is from genome assembly GCA_017311315.1 of Dendrocalamus latiflorus. Lineage (NCBI taxonomy): Eukaryota > Viridiplantae > Streptophyta > Magnoliopsida > Poales > Poaceae > Dendrocalamus > Dendrocalamus latiflorus. Next base: position 4,886,387 of record CM029646.1, read on the forward strand.
TGCGAGAGGTTCGTATTTATGGCCGAGCGAAAAGGGAACCGGGTGCGCTCACCCTGCAAATTAAGGACTTCTTGTCGACGAGTAACACTTCGGGCGAGGGGGATGGCATGGTAACACTGAAAAATGTGCAGCGAGGGAGCGGGTGAGGGGGACGGCACGGACACAACGACATTAGTGTGGACGAAGGAGCGTGCAGGGGGGACGACATGGACAGAGTGACAATTATGCGAAAGACGCAATGGGAAAGAAAAGATAGCAGCAACGGACTGATATATGTGCGAAAGACAGAGGTCAGGCACTGCAAAAGATGCCTGAGTATCGTTCATCTCATGATTAAATTAATATAAATTAACGTGATAAATTTGGATCATATAAAATTTTAAAAATTACACAATTACTATGAATGTGTCGGAAGGTTTCACATAAAATTTCGTAATTTTTGGAGCTCATTTGCTATATGTAACAACTCCTACAATTATCAAAATCATACGAATTTTTTAGCAACATTCACGGCGGATAAATTATCAAAAAAAAATTACACGGTTAAGTACATTGTGTCGAGAGGCTGCGTATAAAATTTCATAATTTTTTGAGTCTATTTGTTATATTCAAAAATTCAAACAAATAATATGAAAAAATAGAGTAGGTGATTAAGCTAACTTAATTACCTGCCGTCTAGCCATAGGACGGTACGCAGTGGATGTTGCAAAGAGTGCTAAATATGATAAAAATTCACTTCTAACAGGCCGTGGAAGTCACCATCTGGAGCATAATTCCACACGCTGGAATACGAGATGGTGATTTGATGAGTAGTGTATGGACTCAAGCTGGTCTATTAGAAAGAAGCCGAATAACATTTTCTGACTGAAATTTCAAAGATGAGACTGGTAGCAGTATAGTAAGGAGCAGTGACTAGTGAGTGTATGCGTGTCGCATGGGCTAGTAGTGGCCGGTCTCTTCGCTCACAAGCAGCAGCGGCATTGCGTGGCCTGTTTGGCCGAATGCCAAATTTACTAATCAAATCTGGTACCGATCGGATACAGTACCGAATCAGTCGAGATTAATTCAACCTGTTTGCACCCCTATTTGGAATTATGAGGACAACTTTGGCAGGTCTGCAGAACGGTCCATTCTTTCCTGCTGGCTAATTTGACTGGAAAACAGTGGGGAAAAAAGGTTAGGAGCTCCATTGTCAAATTGACCGTAGTTCACAAAACCAGTTTAAAGAAAATTATACGGGTATTGTATTGATGATTGACAAATAGAGAATTCTTCACTAGTTGAGAAGTTCTCTCCATGTATATACTTTTCACATTTTAGTTGTAAGCTTTTGCACCAAGGATTTTTAGTTGTAAATATATATTCCATTGTTGCGCCTATCCAATCGAATTGTCATTTTTAGTGGAGCGGAAAGTTTAATGACTGAATGATACCAAAGTAAAGATTAAACAATCATGTGATATTACCCTCACATTCGGCTAATTGAAAAACATAGTAAAGATAAACCTCCACAAAAATCGTTTGCCATGGTAATTATATCTCAATTCTCTAAAAATTGTCATGATAAATATATCTCAATCCTCAAAAACCGATATATTCCTTTTCATGAAGTTATGCACCTGCTCAACAAAATAAAATTTCACATTAGCAGCCGGTCCATTTCGGCTGAAAAAAGTGGCTTATAGCTGAAATTGCACTGTAGTTGGCTGAAATTACTCTGTAGCTGAGGGTGGTTTATTTGGCGTAATTAACATTTAAAAAAATTAAAAATAGAAAAAAAAACAGGTTAGCCAGTCACGGATAATGTAAACGAATACAGAAAAAAACTGACAAAAAAGTCAAAAAGTCAGAAAACAACAAAATTTAAAAATAATAAAAAATAAACCAGAAGCTCAAACCAAAATGACTGACGGTCTAATTCTATGACATCACAAATTTTAGAAAATACTCTGCACCTCATCTATAAGTCAACCCATAAAACGAGAAGACCTGATCCTGAAGGTACTACATCGCATTGGTTTACCACATGACTTTCTTAATTTCCTGTGTACCCTTATTAGTCCTCCATTACCAACGCACACCTGAAGAAAAGCATGCAAAACTAAAGAGACGCCCGGTTAGACGCCCGGTTAGACTGAAATAAATTGTTTTATAGTTAAAATTGTATTGTAGTTGGCTGAAATTATATTATAACTAATGATGACTTATTTAGCGTAACTAAATTTAAAAATAAAAAAACAGGTTGGCCCATCACGGATAATGCAAACGAATACGGAAAAAAGAAACAACAAAAAAGCTAAAAAGCTAGAAAAAGATAAAATTTAGAAATAATTAAAAATAAATTAAAAGCTAGAAGCTTAAGTTAAAATAAATAAGACCTAAACAAAAAGCTGTGGTTAGTGGGGAATTTGAAAGTCGGAAAAACCGAAAAAGAAAAGGTTGGAATGGGAGTGCATGGTCTCGGTCTCCTATGCTGTTATTTTCATCTCAACTGGCCTACCCCACACTTGACGAGGAGACTTTGAATGGACTCCTGCGTTGCAGTCTCTCTCACTCGTTCACAGATTTTTCTTTCCTCACCATACGTCCATACCGGTGTGTTGTGATCTTTACCAGCAGGCTGCAGCTTCTGTGATGCTGCCTTCTTGAGTGTGATGCTGGCTTCTTGAGTGACCCTGGAGTGCTCACCTCTCGAGTGCAGTCTAGACTTCGTGTCCAATCCAATCCTCTTGTCGCTGATATGAATATTATGTATATATTTATAAAGTCCAAAGGCAATATATGTTGAGAGTACAAAAGAAATATGTCTACTCTACCAAAGGTATACAAAAGGAATATGTCTATTCTACACGCTGAGTTTCAAAAGAAAATACAAATTTCACATTAGTCTGTGGTTTCGTGAAGAAGTGTGGAGCACCGCCGTCGCTTCTGACCTTACCCTTTTTGACTCGCTGCTCAACCGGAGAACAGTGGAGCACCACTTGGACCGCTGCGCCACATTGCCGAGGTCAGCTACAGGGCATGCCCAACAGGCCGCGCTGCTCCCCACTTCTTGTTTCAGTTAGCCACGACCACCTCCGTCAGCCACAGCGCCATGCCATGCCCTGCCACTGGCGTCTCAGTGCATGTTCCCACATCGCCGCCCACTCCGCACCTGCCTCCGTCACGTCCCCGCCTGGGCTCCCGCGCCGAACCTCCCTTCTTCTCCCCTATTCCAATGTCAGCCGCACCTGCTCCTGTCGAGTCACCTCGCCCTGCACTACCTCTGTCGAGTCACCTTGCCATCACTGTGACGCCCATGCCCTACACAAGCTCGTGCACCCGGCCAAGCCATGGCCGTCCTTGCGCCTATGCGTGCACATCGCCTGGCCGTGCGCCGCTTGCGTTGACCACAGACGTCATTGTCCTGTCTCAGACACTGCACCTCGGTCGTCTACAACGTGTGTCAACCGACACCCCGTCGCCATCACCATGCCCTGCATCGGCCACCCCGTCGCCCATGCGCTATCGCCATGCTCCGTTCAAAGCCCCCAAGTCGCCCGGCCGGCTCAGCGCCTATAAAGGAGTATGCGTGCTCGCATCAACCTCACCTCATCCCCCTCTCACTCCCACCTTGAGGAATTGGCCCTTAGAGCCTCACAGCTCGCTGGTCGCCCAATCTTCTCTAGCTCCAACAAACCGACGATCCACCAATCAAGACCACCTCAGACCAATTGCTCTTGGCTAGAGCGTCTCCAGAGCACTGCTATCCTGAGCACGCCCTTGGCTGAAGCTCCCCTTGCCGCCGTAGCCTCGTGCCGCCTGCCTCCCCTAGAGCTCTTTCCCATGTGCTAGCTACTCGATAAGTTTCACTACACCCCACAAATGCTCATGCTCATCTCCGATTCTTCCCCCTCCCCTCCGGCCGTTGCTGCCCCCGTGGCCTCCCTGCGTCAGTCGCTCAAGCCACCGCCGGCCCTCCCTCAGCGTCATCTGGCTCGAGCCATTGCCTCCCAAGGCATCTTCCAACCCTCGAGGTTCCATTCTACCGCTCGTCGTCTCCTCTACAGTCTCCCATCACGAACGATGCCATCACCCAAGCCGGCGCCGCCGCCACCCTGCACTGGCTTGTGGAACTAATCTTGACTCGTACTGGCAGTCGTGGCCGTAGTCATGGTTGAAGCAGTTGAAGTGACTGTGGTCGAAGTAGCAATTACTGTAGCAGTCGTAAGTCCTAACAGTCATAGAGTTACTGTAGCACCCATGGTCGTAAGCCGTGGTCGATGGAGTTGGTGTGGTCAATAGAGCCATAGTCAGTAGAGTTGGTGTGGTCGATAGAGTTGGTGGTTGATACAGCCATAGTCGTAAAGTAGTTGTGGTCATAAAATATCTGTGGTCGTAAAGCAACCATAGTTGTAAAGCAGCCGTGGTCGTAAAATAGTCGTGGTCGTAAAGCAGCTGTGGTCATAAAGCCGCCATGGTCATAAGGTAGTTGTCGTCGAAAGACAACATGGTCGTAAGTCGTAGCGGCTGTAAAGTCGTCAACCATAGGGCCACCACAGCACCTCACCCTTGTCTATAAATGTGTACCTGAGCCCACCTCTAGCCCCCAGTGCATTCCCTCTAAAAGCGTCCGCGTCACCTTGCGTCCCACACCCCCAGGAGCCCATTCGTCGACCGAGGCTTCCCTCCACCTCAGCTTGCTAGCACCGTGAGCCTATTCGCGTTGCCCCAGGCCTCCGTCACTAGGACTACCTCGGCTCCTCTCCACCTTCACCGAATGCTCTGGTAAGTTCCTTGTGATCTCCTCATGCTCACGCTCTTGCTATTTTTCTCCCTCTTCCTCCCAGCCGCTGCCGCCTTGTTCCATCCCTGCCTTCGGCCACCGTGCGTTGCCACTCGCCTAGCTCGGTGCCACCCGGGCCGTGAAGTCGCATCCCCTAATCTATACTCTTTCCCTACAACCCATTTTGGTGGTTTTCACTCCCTCCCTGGCCACCGCCCGCCGCCGACAAAGCCAGCCAACCATGCACCGCTGCTTCTCTACTCTCCCTCTATTTCAACCGAATGCAACTACCCTTCTCTGTTCTTACGTAGGATCCCCTGTGTCTCCCCCATGTATGTCTTGTGGACCCAGCTCAACAAGAATTAGTTGGGGGCAGCTAACATCGGTATGTCATTAGTGTCCAGGTAACATGTGTTCAAATCCTGTAAGAATAAAATAGAATCATGAAATTAGATTAAAAGTTTAGGTGAATTAGATTGAAAGTTTAGGTAAACTGAGAATCCATGTTTGAATAATGACACTAAGATAATCTATTTATCCGTAAGTCTAGCCCAACTCATGGAACTTCCTTAATAAATATAAAATTATAAAAGAAGTTATTAAATTAAGAGTTTAAGTCGTTTTATTCCATAGTCGGCTATGCCTAGCCGTCTTTGAACCCAAAGAAGAATATTCTCGTGAATATTTCTCTTATCATGAACCTTCCTTGGCATTCATCTCGGCGGATTTCCCTCCATCATTCCTCACTTTGTTCAATCCTCATTTGACTCCAGAAATAACCCACGCCTAATAAACTTTGCTTTAGATCACCCGTGTAATAACAATAAAAACTAAATTAAATTCATTTGGATTTATTTGGACCTTTTGAGTTATTTGTATTTATTTGGATTCAGTTTTTTATCGCGTAATTAGAAATTGGAGTCCTGAAGAATCAATGAATCAAGCGAGACCAAGATCGAGATGAAGATAAAAACCGGGAGCTCAAGACCGTTGAATGACAAAGTTTTGAGTGAGCTCAAGACCACGGTAAAACCGCACATGGCAAATCAATACTTTGATCGTGTTGAACCTATATTTTCTGTAAATTATTTTTGTTTTAAATTATCAAATAGCATGTTGTTATTTCATATGCAAATCTATGTTTGTTTTAAGATTCTAGTTACATGCCTATTATTTATCTTGCAGGTATGATACCAACTACATTTTCTTGGAACATTTGAGCTTTCGAGCCTTGTTACCCTAGCAAAATTATAATGGTAGACTTTTAAAAATAAGTCTATAATTATACACCATGCTTAATACTGTTTAGATACTCGGGGGCACCAAAATGCCCCACGCATCACTTTCAATCATGGTAAACTGATTTGGAGATTCATAGGTGGAAATGGTTGGTATATTTTGATATGAATATTTTATGCTCCCAAAAACCTCAACTTGCTTAAATATCTGGGCGGATGGTAAGAGGGGCTGGTGCAGTGGATGCACGAGAGTGTGGATTGTGATAGGCCCGCCCAGATAACCCTAAGAACCGAATTTGTCATGACCTCCTGTGTAAAACAGTATAACCACAAGTTGGCAAAATGCAGACTAGGCTGAATAATTTACTGGACCCTCAAGTCATCTCGAATAGCGGAGGGACTAGTGCGAGCTGAGGTATGTGTGGACAGCTTGAATGGGACACCTGTTACGAGGTGCAGTTTCCCCCTACGCTGCCGGGGAAACATCCTTACAACTCCACAACTAGTGTGAGCTAGGGTCTATGTGAGCTAACTTGATTGGGACACCTTGAAATAAGGTGCAGTTCCCCCTGCGTTGCTAGGGAATTTCCCTTACAACTATGGTGTAAACCCATAGGTCGAGATGGTGACAGGGCGAGGTATTGTAAAGGCCTCGTGATGATCTCTCATTCTGCATAACCAAGAAATTGTGCGGGTGCTACGAGTGATTATGTCTTTTGGGTAAAGTATACAACCCCTGCAAAGTGAAAACTATTCGAATAGTCATGCTCATGGTCAAGGGTGGACATGGGAACTTAACCAGATATAGTAATATTTCAAAAACTTTGTGGGTGGGATTGGAAAAGTGGCGGGTAGTGAAAAGTCCTGATTTGTATTGTCTTGAGTGTCGCCCCAGTGATAAGGTAGGCGGTTATAATGTTGAAAGGTAGCATATGGTGCAAGAGCCATGTAACGGTGGATAGAATCTGTGCTACTATTATTACTGCATTCTTTTTACCCAATATCATGTTTTAGTTCAAATTGCTAAGTCTCAGGAAATTTCTATGTATTGTATTTTGAAAGCAATTTATGGTAAATAAAATAATCTGAGCTTTCTCTTAATAGGCCATGCATGTTATCTATTTGCATCCTATGTATTGGCTTACGAAGTATGAAAATCAGAAGAGGGCAAATCATCAAATAAAAATTCAAAGATGGGGCAAATACTCAATTCAAACTAGCTATGGGGCAAATGAGCTATTGCCAATGAAAGGTAGGGCAAATCTGCAATTATCCTACCCTAGCTGCTGGCCACATGTGTCCAAAACTATCACCATGGAATTTCTTTACAAAATTATTCATCAAGTGCCTAAAGCACTCCCTTTGCTCGGCTTGAGGGAAAACCACCTTCACAGCATTTTCTAATCCCTTGCAAGCATCTGTACATATAGCTGGTTTTGGAGGATCTCCACTTGCACTATTCAGTTGCCTCATGAACCATGTCCAATTATCTTCAGTTTCTGCTTCAAAAAATCCAATAGCTACATGGTACATCTAGTTATGTCCATCAAGGGCTAAGCGTGCAGCCAAATACCCATTCCACTTCCCATACAATGCAGTCAAATCTATACTAAGGTATGGTCTACACCCAGCAACAAAGTCGTCAATGCAGGGCTTATGTGCCATAAAGAATCTATGGAAGTACACTTTACCTTTGACTATTCTAGTGTCAACCTCTACAGTGCTGCCTGGGGACCTCAAGTCAATTTCTGCTTTAAAATTACTGTCTGATGGCTAACCTGAAATCACTCATTGAAGGATACAACGTGCCTCTATTCATCTTCGGGTTATGTCTATCATATGCAATGTGTTGCTCCTCAGGTATGTCATCATGGACTACAATGGTAGCATCATTAGCGTCATCAGCATGATTAGTGTCATCAACATCACAACTACGTCCTGCAGCAGTATCAACATCACCAGGTATATCACAATGGCCTTCATGTCTACCCTCATCCTCATCCCTCAAACCTAGTAGTGCATACATGTCTTCCTCACTTATGGGATAATTGCCCCTATCTTTAGTCTTTGGAGCAATTTCAATAGTGCAGCAGTCTACCACTGGCTGTGAAGCATAAATGTTATATGTTTCATCAACTTGTGACCCTGTATTACCTCCTATAGCAACACCAAGAGAATTGGACTTCACATGACCGGCACAAGGACTGACAACATCAAATGTGATGCTAGATTGTGCACGAGCATTGTCTACAATTTCACATAACACAACCACATGTTTGGCATTCCAGCGGTCATGAAATGGCCTAAGCAAATCCAACATATGATGAATTCTATTGATCTCCCCGGTGCACTTATCATTTCAAAATACATGTAGTTCCTGTCCAGAGCCCCATGAGATTCTCTCATGCATCAGTTCCACAAACTTCTCTAGTGTAAACCCTCTCAGATTAATTTTCAAGTCCACATCATACTAAACTTTTGTTGGGTTCCATCGTCAAGCCTCGCGAAGTACAGTGCAACTCTTACGCATACTTCAAATATGTTTTCTTGATCAATCCTAATCAGACAAAATAATAACACAAATTTAGTTACGACGCCCTTATTGTACTCGCTTGTGGTTTGGTCAAACGCAACATAATGCTTAACAAAATAAGGGAGGGACTGAAATTATCTTACCAACAAGTGGTGGCAGGTCTGGTTCCATCCCAACAAGAGAGGACAGGGAGGCAGCCCCAAGCTCGGTTAACTCCTCAACTGTGTTGGGGAGGGGCGAGGTGGCAAAGCCGGTGGCCTCGGGCGGCGAGGAGAGGGAGGCGGGCGACAGTGTAGGAGCTGATAGTCTTAAGCGACACAGAGGGGCTGGAGGCGGTGCCACACGGTGGAGGGCCGACGTGCTACGTCGCGTAGTGGAGGGGCAGTGGCCTCAGGCGGCGAGGAGGAGAGGGATGCGGCCGATGTGAAGGGGCGACGTGCCGCGCGGTGGAGGGGCGGCGGCCTCAAGCGGCGATGATGAGAGGGAGCAGGCCAACGTGGAGGAGTCATCGGTCTCCGACGATGACGAGGGGATGGAGGTGGCGCCACGCGGTGGAGGGCCGACACGCCACGCCGCGCAGTGGAGGGGCAGCGTCCTTGGGCAGCAATGAGGAGAGGGAGCAGGCCGACGTGAAGGAGCCGCGTGGTGGGCACCCCAACCCTAGCGCTAGCTCCACATGAAATGGGGAATGGGGGAAATCGATCTCAACCGGGATTCCATCTTAATCGGTCACAGCATATGGGAATTTCCCTTAGGGGCACTTTGGTCATTTCCTCAATGTATTTAGCCTTGCGGAGATACAAAATGAGCTGAAAATCAGAAGAGGGCAAGTCATCAAACAAAAATTCAAAGATGGGGCAAATACTCAATTCAAACCAGTTATGGGGCAAATAAGTGACATGCGTCATATTCGCATATATTTACTCATTATTTTACCCTTATATTCTTCACATTTTGGGACCATTTATCACCATTTACGCACTTTTCTATAATTAATTGCTCAAAATGGACTATTTTACATTTTCTATATTTTTCTGCAGGCCGGCGTGATCGAGGCGCATAAACGACAAATGCGGCATTCTAGGGCTGCTCCAAACAGTTGTACGCGTTGTCACGAACGCGAGAGATCAAACCGCGCTGAAAACGGAGCTCCGGAGGGGCCAAATCAGAAGAAACTAAATTGGGAAAGGGACCTAATTGTAAACCCTAGAAAGTTGGAGGGCTAAATTGCAAAATGCCAAAAAAATCCCCATTCTTCAACCCTGCCGCCGCCGCAAGAAGCCCTTGGGCCCGGTCTTCTTTCTGCCCTTCGCCTCCCCCTGCTCTCCCTCCTTCTTCTCCACGCCCGACCGCCGGCGAGTGCCGGGCCGCAGCTCGCCGGTACGCATCCCCGCTCCCCACCGCGCCTCCAAACCCTCGCCGCTCCTTCCTACTCCCTCCGGCGCGCCTCCCTTCTCCTCCTTGCTCTTCCCCGCTGCTTCTCCTCCGCACCACCATCTCCACCTCTGCGCCACCTCCTGCTTCTCTTCTCCACCCTCGCCGCTCCTTCCTGCTCCCTCACACCACCAGCGCCGCCACTCTCCGCCGCCGCCCCATCTACTTCCTCCCGGCCGCCTCTTCTTCTCCACCCGCCGCTCTTCCAATCCGCCATCTTCCTCTACAAGGCCACCGCCCAGCCTCTCCTTCTTGTGCATTCCCTTCTTCACCCGGTGCGTCGCCTCATCGTGCGACGCCAGCTCCCCCCTTGCTCTTCCTCTTCGGCCGCCCCTCTCCTCTCCTTCCAGTGCATCCCGTCTTCCCTCTTGCCACGCCTCATCACCGGCCGCAGGGCCCCTTCTCCTTTCTCACCGAGTGCCGCTCTTCTTCATATCCTACCGCCGCCATCTCCCTAGCCCTCCTCTCGGCTCTTCATCTCCACCGCACCGACGACCACAACCAAGCGCCGGGTGCTGGATGTCCATCACCACCGACGCCGGCCTCTCCGACTTCTTCCTCTTCTTCGACTCCTCTGCATCACCACTCAGCGCCGGCTACGTCATCCCCTTCACCGACGACTCTCGGCGCCGCCACCACTTCACCGACCCAACTCCTCCAGTCTGCTTCATCTTCTTCTTTCTCGGTTGATTCATCTCATTTCCCTTTACTTTTCTGTTCAAATTGTTACACTGTTCTAATTTTGCAACGTTGAATGTTCTTATTATACTGTGATGTATGCATGTGCCCAGTTAATTTGAGTTCTGTTATTGTGATATGTGCTCTGTGATAATTGTGCAATTTGTGCTCTGTTAACAGTTTAGTAGGATTTTTGGTAGCTCTGTTTGTTATCTGTGATGGTGAAATTGTGGATTATGATCATAGCTCTATCTGTTGCTTTTGGTCAGTTTGTGATCGGTGCTGTGTAGGCTCTGTCCTGAGCTTGTGTTAGTTGTCCGTGTTAGTATATGTGTTTGTGTTGCACGAATTAGTTAGCCGGCGACCGTCTCCTTTCCCTCTTGCTATCTCAATCCCCCTCCTTGCTTCTCGACCTGCCTCTTTTCTCTCCCTTCCGCGGTCGTTAGTTAGTTAAGTCGTGCGTTCGTCGTAGTCTTGTGTTTGTCGTCCTGTCACAATCGACTAGTTAGCCGTCGACCGTCTTCCCTCTCTTTCTCTCTCGACTCTCTCCCTGCTTCTAGACTCCCCCAGTGCTTCTCGACTTCTCTCTTTCTTTCTTGCGGTCGATAGTTATTTAGGTCGTCAGTCGGTAGATGTTTTGTTCGTTCGTTTGGTAGTCGCGTTGTGTCGTTGTGTCATTCGTGCGTCGTTCGTCTAGTCTTTCGTCGTTTTGTTCGTTCGGTCGTACGACGTCAATTCGTACGGTCGTTCGTCCCGTCGTCTGTAGTTCGTTCGATAGTTAGTTCGTTTGGTCTTTTTAGTAGCTATTTTAGGTTTAGTTCTCCCCCGTTTCGTTTGACCTAGCTTTAGCCGAGCATCGGTAGCCTCAGTCTAGTCCCTGTGGAGAACACGACACTCGCCGCTATTTCAGTGGCAACCCTGCACTTGCGGGTGTGCTATTTTTGCACGATCAAGCATTTTTATGACATGCGTCATATTTGCATATATTTACATGCCATTTTACCCTCATATTTTTCATATTTTGGGACCATTTATCATCATTTACACGCTTTTATATATTTAATTGCTCAAAATGGACTGTTTTACACTTTTTTGTGCTTTTCCACAGGCCAGTGCGATCTAGGCGCATAAACGATAAATTTGGACTGCTCCGTACAGATGTGCGCATCGACACGAATGCGTAGGATCTGTTCGCGATGAAATCGGAGTTTCCAAGGGCCAGAAAAGAAGAAATGAAATGGGAGATGGACTGATTTGTAAACCCTAGATTCTTCGAGGACTATTATGCAAAATGCCAAAATCCCCCATTTCCATCAAAAGCCGCCGCCGCCTGTGGGAAGCTTCGAGCCTGGCTTTCTTCAGTCCTTGCCCCCATTTGCTCATCTCTTCTTCCCCCTATTTCTTCTCCATCTCCGGCCGCGGCGAGGCCAGGCCGGCTCGCCGGCGCGCCACCGCAGCTCCTCCATCCGCCTCATCCCGCTCACCGCATCACGCCGGGACAGCGCGGCCACCCAATCGCCGCCGCCTCTCCCCGTTTCTGCCTCTCCTCCACCACTTCTCACCCGAGCGCCTCCTCTCTACTGCGCCCCCTCCTCTTGCTCTCCCTCCGGTCTCCGCCCCCTGTGCCCTTCCTCCACCGCTCTTGACCGCCTTCCTCTTCTCCATCCGCACCGGCCACCTGCTCCCGCCGGCGCGTCTCCCTTCACGCCGCCCTACTGCTCTCCACCGGCGCACCTCCTTTCTCCGCCCTCTACACCCACCGCTGCCTCTTCTTACTCCGGCCCGCCGCCACTCCCCTTCACCTTCTCCTGCCACCACTCCTCTCCGCCTCCACCCCCATCACCACCGGCGCCGTCGAGCGTATCGCGTCCTTCACCGAGCGCCGCCGCCTCCAACATCTTCCTCTGTACCGCCGGCGACTCCACCGGCTTCAGCACCGATCTCCGCCGCCTTCCACTTCGCCGCCTGCTTCCACTTCACCGGCACCCTCATCTTCTACCACGCCGGGCCGCTCCTCTGCGCCCTCTGCAACTTCTTCCCCTTCGGTTTATCTCCAAATCCCCTCTCTCTCATTCCTTTACTATTTTGCACTGTGATGAATGTAATCAGTGGATGTTGTCATGAGCCCTGTTAATTTTAGTTTTGTTATGGTGTTATATGTTTTGTTATTGTGCACTGTTCTGTATTTCTGTTATTGTGATATGTGCTCTGTGATAATTGTGCAACTTATGCTCTGTTAGCAGTTTAGTAGGATTTTCAGTAATGCTATTTGTTTTCTGTGATGGTGAATCGTGGATGCTGATCATAGATCTGTGATGTTTGTGTCAGTGTTAGTCTGTGCTTTTGGTCATGTTTGTGATTAGTTCATGTGTTTGTGCTGTTGTCAGTTAGTTTATGTGTATGTTTGAGTTGCGCGGATTAGTGACCCGACGACCGTTTCCCCTCCTAGTGCTTCTCAATCTTCCCCTTGCTGTCTCGACATCCCCTTGCTTCTAGACTCTCTCCTTTCTTCTCTCGCGGTCAGTTGGTAGTTAAGTCGTGCGAGCGATTGTAGTCGTAGCTGTGTTTTGTGTTGTCCTGCCGTCGTTGTCGAATTAGCTAGTCGGCGACCGTTCCCTTTCCTTGTTGTCTCTTCCCTCCTAGTGCTTCTAGTCCTCTCTTGTGCTTCTCAACCTCTCTCTTTGCTTCTCTCAGCGGTCTGCCGATAGTTGAGTCGCACGTGTGTTTGTCGAAGTTCTTTGTGTGTTTGTCGTGTGCCGTCGTCATCTAGTTAGCCGTCGACCGTCTTTCCCCCTTTTCTCTCTTGACTCCCTCCGTGCTTCTAGCCCTCTCTTAGTGCTTCTCGACTCCCTCTTTCTATCTAGCAGTCGGTAGTTAGTTAGATTGTCGGTCGGTAGTCGTGTTCGTTCGTGTAGTCGTTGTAGTTCGTGCGTCCGTGTTGTTCGTACGGTAGTCGTGTCGTTCGTGCGTCGTTTGTGTAGTCAGTCGTCGAGTAGTTCGTTCGGTCGTACGATGTCTATTCGTACGGTCGTTTGTTCCGTCGTCTTTCGATTGTTTAGTTCGTTCGTCGTTTTGATCGTGCGGGTAGAGCTCATTCGTTCGGATACTTTCGTAGTCGTTTTAGGTTTAGTTTTCTCCCCCGTTTTGATTGACCTAGCTTTAGCTGAGCATCGGTAGCCTCAGTCTAGTCCCTGTGGAGAACACGACAGGCGCCAAAATAACTTGATCGTGCAAAAATAGCACACCCGCAAGTGCACGGGTTGACACTGAAATAGCGACGAGTGTCGTGTTCTCCACAGGGACTAGACTGAGGCTACCGGTGCTCAGCTAAAGCTAGGTCAAATGAAACGGGGGAGAAAACTAAACCTACAACGACTACTAAAGCAGCCAAACGAACGAACGCTAGCTCGCATGGACTAAACAACGAAAGAACTAAACAAAAGCACGAACTAAATGACGACGGGACGAACGACCGTACGAATGGACGTCGTACGACCGAACGAACGACACGACGACTGACTACACGAACGAGACGACTACCGACCGACAATCTAACTAACTACCGACCGCGAGACAGCAGGAGGAAGTCGAGAAGCACTGGGGGAGTCTAAAAGCAAGGAGGGAGTCGAGAGAGAAAGAAGGGGAAGACGGTCGACAACTAACTAGACGACGACAGCAGGACAAAACACAGAACTAGAACGCTCGCACGACTTAACGACCGACAGACCGCGAGAAAGAAAAGAGAGGTCGAGAAGCACAAGGGAGGATCTAGAAGCACTAGGTGGGTTGAGACAGCAAGGGGAAGGGAAATGGTCGCCGGCTAGCTAAATCGCACTAGACAACACAAAGACAAACACAGATACAACTAACACTGACATCTAACACAGAACCACTAACAGAGCTAAACATTACAATCTCTACCAACACATAACAAAATTAGCACTGCTGTAAACACTACTAAACTACTAACAAAACACAGATTGCACAATTATCACATAACAAATATCACAATAACAGAACTGGGCATAATTTCATCTCCACTGATCTCATGCATCACAGATCTCTGAACAAAATCCGCAATTCACCATCACAGCGAGACATCAACCAAATTCACATTCCCAGATTAACATTCACAGTTCACAAATCACTAAACACGAATCCCAGTTGTAATTAATAGTGCAAAATTAACAGACAATGTTAGCAGTAATCATGAGCATCAAAAAGATAAAGTGAGAGAATCTGGAGATGAACCGAAGAGGGAGAAGCTGAGGAGATGGTGGCAGCCGTGGATCTGGAGGGGCGTCGGTGAAGTAGCCGTAGGTGAAGTTGATGCAGAGGTTGATGCCGTCGGTGTCGGTGGAGACGCCGGCGGTGAGGGCGGCGCGGTGTAGAAGCGGTGAAGGGGGGCGGACCGATCTCGGTGCTGGTGGGCAGCGTCGGCGGTCGGCGGTGGATGACGGCGTACTGGAAAGAAGATGAGGGGAGGAAGCGGTGGAAGGTGAGCAGAGGGGCGGCCGGAGATAGAGAAGAGAGGAGGGGAGAGCAAAGCGGCGGTGTCAAAGAGGAGAAGCGGCGGCTAGGCAGAGAAGGTGGAAGGAGGTGGAGCGGCGGAGAGATGGTGGCCGTGAGGAGCAGCGGGAGCGCGGAGGAGAGGAGGCGGCGCACGGGAGTAGGCGGCGGACGGGAGGAGGCAGGAAGGAGCCGCCGGAGGGATTAGGCGTTGAGGGCGGTGGCGAGTGGCGTGACTTGGTGGATGAAGAGCGGCGGCGTAGGGAGGCGGAGAAGGGGGTGGAATAGAGGAGGCGCACCAACGAGCTGCGGCCCAGCGCTCGCCGGCGGCCGGTCGTGGTGAAGAAGGAGGGGAGAGCAAAAGGGAGACCAAGGGAGAAGCAAAAAACCGGGCTCAGCTTTCTCCACAGGCGGTTGCGGTGTCTTGAGGGAGATGGGGATTTCGGCCATTTTGCACTTTTGCCCTCCAACTTTCTAGGGTTTACAATTAGGTCCCTTTCCCAATTTAGTTTCTTCTGATTTGGCCCCTCCGGAGCTCCGTTTTCAGCGCGGTTTGATCTCTCGCGTTCGTGACGACGCGTACAACTGTATGGAGCAGCCCTAGAATGCCGAATTTGTCGTTTATGCGCCTCGATCGCGCCGGCCTGCAGAAAAATATAGAAAATGTAAAATAGTCCATTTTGAGCAATTAATTATAGAAAAGTGCGTAAATGGTGATAAATGGTCCCAAAATGTGAAGAATATAAGGGTAAAATAATGAGTAAATATATGCAAATATGACGCATGTCATACCCCCAAGCTTAAAACTTTTACTTGTCCTCAAGTAAATGGCATGATGTTATCGAACCCGGACAACAAATCATATGGTAAAAGACTAGTTAAATGCATGCAATAAGTCAAGAGGCATACAACAATGTAAAATGAGATTATCTAACTAGAGTTTTGAGAACCATCCAAGATGAGAATGAATCAAGCAAAGATCTCAAGTGATAACTACAACATTTGACCAAATCAAGTTATACACTCAAGTGTCGAAATACACTCACGTGATCGCATGAATCCAACCAAAATTGTAAAGCATCGGAACTAGGTATAACATCAAGAATGAGCATAGCAAAGAATCATGCTAAGGCATATACTATTTGAGACAAAGAGACTAGTACTTGCATGATATTTATGAAAAAGCCCACACTTGAGCCATGATACCTAATTTTTGTTGATTTTTAGCAAATTTAAAACACACATTGGGCACAAGTGCCACTTATTCCAATCCTTGGGCAAGCTTGCCACTTATTCACACATTCAAACTTCAATTGGGCAAAAATGCCACTTATTCAGACGTTTGCAAACCAATGTGACAAAGTCACTTATTTCTCACACTCACACATTACAAAACATTTTTTTCAGTTTTGATTAAGCATCTTTAACCGGTTTTCATTAATGCTAAGTAACACGTGTCTCAAGACATGGATACCTAGATAATTCAACCAAGTTATTAGCTCAAGATAGGACTACCCCTTTCACAAATTTTACATTCAAGCAAGGTATCAATATCTAAAATAACATATGCCAAAGCAATGAAACTAAGATATGATCATTCAAGAGGCGATGACTAGAACCAATTCAATCCGCAAATGGTCAAGACACATGCGTAACTCGCAATGAATCAAATGCTATAGGATCACAAGGTTTCTAAGCAATCAAGGATAATAAACAATACTCAAGCTTTAATATGATGCCAAGTGACTTAAGACATACAAGGAACTAGTGACAATATAGCTCAATTAAGAAAATTTCGACATGACCTTTCTTGATTAATAAGGCATGGGCTCACATGGCTAAGATATACAATCAAGCATAACATGAGAGCAATAGTAAAGGCCATATATCATCAACATAAGCACAATATGAAGCATAAGAATGACCATATATCATCAACTACACGACAATAAGCTCAAATGCTCACAAATATAATACAAACATGCTAGAACATCATCCATACACATACAAGTCTTCCCCCAAGCTTAAATTGAGCAATGTATCAAGAATGCGCCTAAAGGGGTAAGAAACAGCTCACCGGGTATATATGATGTAGTGAAAGTAGACAAATCATCCCGTGGCTTCTCGCATATATAAGGATGAGGATCTAGCACGGGACCTGAAATAAAAAGAAAGAAAAGAAACCTACAAAAACTAACAAAAGATATGGAAATAAAAAGATAAAGAAATACTCATTTGGATGTAGCGGGAGGAGGGCCAAGGACGGGACATGGAAAAAGCACATGTCCGCCCTCCTCATGAAGCAACATGCCCCGGAATCCACCCGGATCCCAAGGAATATCGACTCGAGTCAAGTCCACTCGAAGTCGATGGTACACAAGCGTAATCCTGCATATAAACTCAAAAACATGGCAAGTATGTGTGATAGGGTTGACACCCTCTAAGTCATCAATCGAATATCCAATCAAGTAGGTATATCGATAAAGTACATCATGAGGTCTATCAGTGAGATGAGCACAACTAGTAATAGCATATGTCTCGCTTGAGCCAAGGAAATCAAACCTGAGGTGGTCGGGGAAGAGTTTCCATACTACCTGAAGTGTAGGCGAAAGAGAATATATGGTAGTAGAAACCTCCAGAGGGGCGATGTCGACGAAAGAAGTAGCCGGTGGTGGATCAATAGAAATGTGCTCCTCCTCGACATCGGAAGCAGCCCCCTCATCAAGATGTGGAACCTCAGAACTCAAAAGTATATCCATAATGAACTCGTCATCATCTGGCTCAATGATCTCTCTCTCAGAGTCAATAGGCGAAGGATCCGACTGCGGTGCCTCTAGGTGTATCTGTGGTGTGTCCAACAATAGGCCCTCGCTAGCAAGGTCAGGTGTAAGACTGGTAGGCTGACACTCATCTCTATCCAGAACTATCTCTGTGGTGCTAATGGAAGGCTGTGAAGCAGTAAAAGTATCCACACAAGTAGAACTGGTGCTCATGATCGCCTCAATCTCATCCTGAATCGCCATCGCACGATCACCACCAGGAGGCACAGTCATCAGTTCCTTGCATAATGCATCAAGTCTGGTAGCCTGATCTACATGTGAAGGAGGTGGCTCATGAGACTGCTCTAAGGACTCAGACATAGGAACTGTAAACTGGCTCGGTGAAGGCATAGGTGAACTACAGGCAGGAGGTGTCGGATCTAATGAGAAGTCAGTACTCATTCTTCTCTCGGAATCTCCTATAATCCTAGAAATCCTCTCCTCAAATCTGGTCAACTGATCGAGCTCAGGAGTAGGAGTCTGATGCTGAGGTATAGGATAGTGCTGGTGTGACCAATGAGAAATATCCTGATCTCCAAATCTAAAACCCTGCAATGGTGTACTAGAAGAAAAGGATGAAATATCAGGGTTGTTGTTTCCATATGACAGACTCGAGTGCTCAGGCCATCCAGGGTGATAAGTGTCAGGGAATGGCTCACTCGGCTGAGCAAAGCTCATCCCGTAACACTCTGGAGTGGACAAATAACCACACTGGCACTCAGCGGGTGAATGGCCCTGAAAACCACAAGTCTGGCATATAGGAACAACTGGAGAGTGGGCGCCTAATAAAGAACTGTAATGATCATGCTCGCTCTCTAACACAACTCCTCGCTCTAAAGCATAGCGCTCTAACTGACGAGACAATAGATTTACCTGTTCTTGAAGAGTATCATAAGTACTAGGGGTGCTCATATAACCACAAGAATCAGAATAGTAAACCATAGCCTCAATAAGTACCAATATCAATCAACCTGCGAGAATGGATACGAAAATCGCAAAAGAGAGAAATAACTAGGGAAAGGGTTAAGTGTTAGCGATATATCACAAATATGAACAATAACGACATAAAACAAAGCACAAACACTAAACAAGCAAAAGAAAACAAACAACGACCTAGTCTATAGCCTAACACTGTCGCTCTAAGCTAATCCCCGGCAACGGCGCCAAAATGCTTGATCGTGCAAAAATAGCACACCCGCAAGTGCACGGGTTGCCACTGAAATAGCGGCGAGTGTCGTGTTCTCCACAGGGACTAGACTGAGGCTACCGATGCTCGGCTAAAGCTAGGTCAAACGAAACGGGGGAGAACTAAACCTAAAATAGCTACTAAAAAGACCAAACGAACTAACTATCGAACGAACTACAGACGACGGGACGAACGACCGTACGAATTGACGTCGTACGACCGAACGAACAAAACGACGAAAGACTAGACGAACGACGCACGAATGACACAACGACACAACGCGACTACCAAACGAACGAACAAAACATCTACCGACTGACGACCTAAATAACTATCGACCGCAAGAAAGAAAGAGAGAAGTCGAGAAGCACTGGGGGAGTCTAGAAGCAGGGAGAGAGTCGAGAGAGAAAGAGAGGGAAGACGGTCGACGGCTAACTAGTCGATTGTGACAGGACGACAAACACAAGACTACGACGAACGCACGACTTAACTAACTAACGACCGCGGAAGGGAGAGAAAAGAGGCAGGTCGAGAAGCAAGGAGGGGGATTGAGATAGCAAGAGGGAAAGGAGACGGTCGCCGGCTAACTAATTCGTGCAACACAAACACATATACTAACACGGACAACTAACACAAGCTCAGGACAGAGCCTACACAGCACCGATCACAAACTGACCAAAAGCAACAGATAGAGCTATGATCATAATCCACAATTTCACCATCACAGATAACAAACAGAGCTACCAAAAATCCTACTAAACTGTTAACAGAGCACAAATTGCACAATTATCACAGAGCACATATCACAATAACAGAACTCAAATTAACTGGGCACATGCATACATCACAGTATAATAAGAACATTCAACGTTGCAAAATTAGAACAGTGTAACAATTTGAACAGAAAAGTAAAGGGAAATGAGATGAATCAACCGAGAAAGAAGAAGATGAAGCAGACTGGAGGAGTTGGGTCGGTGAAGTGGTGGCGGCGCCGAGAGTCGTCGGTGAAGGGGATGACGTAGCCGGCGCTGAGTGGTGATGCAGAGGAGTCGAAGAAGAGGAAGAAGTCGGAGAGGCCGGCGTCGGTGGTGATGGACATCCAGCACCCGGCGCTTGGTTGTGGTCGTCGGCGCGGTGGAGATGAAGAGCCGAGAGGAGGGCTAGGGAGATGGCGGCGGTAGGATATGAAGAAGAGCGGCACTCGGTGAGAAAGGAGAAGGGGCCCTGCGGCCGGTGATGAGGCGTGGCAAGAGGGGAGACGGGATGCACTGGAAGGAGAGGATAGGGGCGGCCGAAGAGGAAGAGCAAGGGGGGAGCTGGCGTCGCACGATGAGGCGACGCGTCGGGTGAAGAAGGGAATGCAGAAGAAGGAGAGGCTGGGCGGTGGCCTTGTAGAGGAAGATGGCGGATTGGAAGAGCGGCGGGTGGAGAAGAAGAGGCGGCCGGGAGGAAGTAGATGGGGCGGCAGCGGAGAGTGGCGGCGCTGGTGGTGTGAGGGAGCAGGAAGGAGCGGCGAGGGTGGAGAAGAGAAGCAGGAGGTGGCGCAGAGGTGGAGATGGTGGTGCGGAGGAAAAGCAGCGGGGAAGAGCAAGGAGGAGAAGGGAGGCGCACCGGAGGGAGTAGGAAGGAGCGGCGAGGGTTTGGAGGCGCGGTGGGGAGCGGGGATGCGCACCGGCGAGCTGCGGCCCGGCACTCGCCGGCGGTCGGGCGTGGAGAAGAAGGAGGGAGAGCAGAGGGAGGCGAAGGGCAGAAAGAAGACCGGGCCCAAGGGCTTCTTGCGGCGGCGGGAACCGGATTCTCTACAGTCGCGTACGGCGACTGCAGAGTACAGTCGCAACTGAGCCGTTGGATCGGAAAAGAACGGCCCAGATCGGTTCTGCTACAGTAAAATTTACTGTAGCTACAGTAAAATTTTCATGTAGCTACAGTAAATTTAATGTAGCAACCGATCTGGACCGTTCGTTTTCCGATCCAACGGCTCAGATTCGTGACTGTTCTCTGAAGTCGCCGTATGCGACTTCAGAGAATCTCATTTCGCCGCGGCGGCAGGGTTGAAGAATGGGGATTTTTTTGGCATTTTGCAAATTAGCCCTCCAACTTTCTAGGGTTTACAATTAGGTCCCTTTCCCAATTTAGTTTCTTCTGATTTGGCCCCTCCGGAGCTCCGTTTTCAGCGCGGTTTGATCTCTCGCGTTCGTGACGACGCGTACAACTGTATGGAGCAGCCCTAGAATGCCGAATTTGTCGTTTATGCGCCTCGATCGCGCCGGCCTGCAGAAAAATATAGAAAATGTAAAATAGTCCATTTTGAGCAATTAATTATAGAAAAGTGTGTAAATGGTAATAAATGGTCCCAAAATGTGAAGAATATAAGGGTAAAATAATGAGTAAATATATGCAAACATGACGCATGTCAATAAGCTATTGCCAACAAAAGGTGGGGCAAATATGCGATTATCCCAAAGTATAATCATAAGCATCACCCTTCAGAAAGTATATACAACAAATACAGAAAGTATTAAAACTTATCAGCATCCTGAAGCACTAGTGTAATCAACCCACCATCCATGGCCACTGCCACAGCAATGTTGATGCTACTATTGTAAGTGAAGCTCCTCCCATCCCTGCAGATGGCGCTCACCACAGGGTGCTGCACCAGCGCCATTGATGTTGCCTTCGCCAACAGGCGGTGAAGAGGACGGGGGGAGGATGCGGCCTGGGACTGGGTGAGAGGGATCTCCTCCTCAGACTCTGCGAGGAGCGCGATGGCGGAGCCGACGGGAGCGGACTCGCCAGCGGGGATGAGGACGGCGATGAGGAACCCATCGTGGAAGGTCTTGACATCCATGTCGGCCTTGTTGGACTTGATGATGACGACGGGGTCGCCCTGGGCGGCGGTCCAGGAGATAATCATGCCCTTGGTATGGTGGAGCTGAGCGCCGACATGAAGATCTCCTGGATCTTGGCCTCCACCCAGCATGCTTGATGCTGGCGAGAGGCACTAGTAGCGGTGCGGAACGAGGACGAGAGGAGGAAGGTGGACTGAAGGTGGAGGAGGCCGCCCATTGCGGGCTCATGGGGGAGGAGGTGGGCGCAGAGCGGGGAAGGGAGAGAGTGGTGAGGATTTGAGTTGGTTGCTCCCTCTCGCTAGTGTGGTGGTGTTGGCTGCTGCTTTGTGGTTGCCTCCCAAATTCAAAACTGTAACAAAACAAGCCCAAGTACTACTCATCAAACTTATTAATTTTAACTTTTATTCCCATTTCACTTTTTTATTTGCTTTGTTCATGCTTTTCATCTGAAGTATCTGAATTTTGAAGAGACTCATGTTGAGTTATTCGGAAATCAGAACAAAAAATAGTATAGAAGTTAGGAAGTCCAAAAAGGAGATTGAAATGTTGATGTGGTTAAACAAGTGGCAGAGCAAGAACTAAAAAAAAAGATAGCAAGAAAATGCCGGAAACATTGAGTATGACCAATGCCAGTTAATGATTTTAGTTAATGATTTACACACATTTCAGAAATCTGCCCACAGGATTTTAGTAATGATTCACACACATTTCAGTTGAACTACCCATGACCAATGCCAGCAAAACAAAGGAATCTGCTTCTAAATGAAAAGCAGAATACACACGGTTTTTGAGCTTTGCAAATAACCATAACTTTCATGTGACAGCATAAAAATCGTGTAGTTATTCCACTCCAAAAACCACGTCAAAATCTACCATATGAACTATGGGCCTATGGCACTAAGGTACTATACAATGATCACCTATATAGCGACATCCACACACTCAGAAAAGATCAAACTCCATTCATAACTTATCTAAGCTATCAAAACAGGTTGCTTTGATTCACATTCACTTTGCGTTGAAGAGCATCCTCAAGACGCTGCGCATCTTTGGCCGAGCCTCTGGAGAGAAAGCAACGCAGGCGAGGGCAATATTCAAGACAGACATCATCTGGCCGTGGACAACAGCCGAAGTTCCTGAGGCCCTGGTGTCAAGGATCTGCCCCCTTTGATCAACAGTAGCTGAAAGACTCAGAGCCCACTTGGCTAACTCGATGCCATCATTGACTGATGGTTTCCCGGTCAACAGCTCTAGTAAAATGACTCCAAAGCTATATACGTTGCCAGCTATCGTGAGCCTCATAGTGTATGCATACTCTGCAATCAATTTAGTATTAGTTATATTTGATATCTTTTGTATTTCAGAAACAAATGAACTAAAGTTTGCAAAGACTACTAGAGCAAGATTTCAGAAGCTAGTGTCATCTCATAGCATATCTCATATTGATTTCTTGTTAAACCTGTCCATAAGGAGGAAACAAGTTTCTGATTGGACTTCGGAAAATGAAGTCGCAAAATTAGTTGATCTGAAATAGGGGATGGGCTATGGGGTACATATAAATAAGAGATGAAAGAAAGGAAATTATGCACTGAATCTAAATAAGAGATGAAAGAAAGGAAATTATGCACTGCAGAAACTTCAGAAAACAAAACTAGCACTTTCAGCTTAGACAGAATTATGGGGCAATTGATGTTTGCAGCTCCTGTTTTATAGTCAAGCAAATTACTTACTTCAAGAGTTTGCTACCAACAAGAAATAGATGACATTAAGATAGAATATTTACTGCTCAACAGTTTCAGCATAAGTTGACAGGTGCTCAAATTGAATCAAAATAGTCTGTATTACCTGGTGGGATATAGCCAACTGTACCAGCAATGGTTGAAAGGCTTCCAGAGCTCTTTGAAGGATCTATAATTTTGTAAAGTTCAATATCTCCAATCTGGGGCTCATTCATTGACTTCAAGTGGATAGTCCTTGTCGACAGATCAAGAAGCAGAACTGGCTGAGTGCGCCCATGAAGAAAGGTCAGACCTTGGGCCACCCCCAAAGCAATGCTATACCGCGTGGGCCAGTCCAGAACATCTGACCTTCCACCGTGAAGAAAGTCAAACACCGTGCCCTTGTACAGATGCTCATAGAGGAGGTATGCGCTGTCTTCTGTCAACATATAGGCCAACGGCACCATGACATTCGAATTGCTCAGCTTCCCAAGCACCTCAAGTTCATGGCCAAATTTCTCTTGGCTCCCAATTTGGAAAATCTTGTCACTCCAATCAAGCTTCTTAACAGAGTAGGTTGACCCATTCGGCATAACGGCCTTGTAGTAGGTGCAAAATCTTGTCTTTAGAAAGATGTTGTGACTGGAGACCGCTTCCATTGCTTTCACGAAATCAATTGCAGAGGTGTGGACGCTGTTCATGGTTATGAGATGGCCATTGATGATTTGAACAACACCCCCCTCAGCTAAAGGTCCTTCGTCTTCAACACGATAAATTCTCTTGGATAATGATACCATAACAATTGCAGCAAGCAAGCATAATCCAACAAGAGCAACAGCAACAGCAATGAAGATGATGACAACATTGTGTGTCTTTCTCTTACCACTAGTAGGAGTGTTATTGCTGTTTCCCGTACCATTCGTAAGATCAGGATTTCCAGTGATATTCACTAACACATGTTGACGAAATGTAGGAACAGACCCAGAAAGGTGATTATAAGAAAGCACCAACTGTGTCAAGCTTTGCAGGTTTGAGAGTGAGGTTGGTATCTGGCCAGACAAGTCATTGAGTGAAAGATCAAGAATCTCCAAGTCACTTAAAGTGCCAATAGCTGAAGGAATAGAACCAGTGAGATGATTGTTACTAAGATTCAAAGCTGTCTTCAAGCTGTTTGGCATTGTCGGGATGCCACCGGTCAGATTATTATTTCCCAGATTAAGTTCGATCAGATACTGCAATGAACTGATTAACTTTGGAATTGTGCCGCTGATCTTGTTGCCTTGAAGATCTATGTTGGAAAGCTTCGTTAACTGGAAGAGTCCTGCTGGTATCTCTCCAATGAATGCGTTCTGGCTAAGATTCAATATGGCCAGGTTTCCAAAGTCAGAAATGGTAATTGGGATAGATCCATTGAGATTGTTCATTTGTAGCTTGAGAACTTCCAGATTCTTAAGATTGCTGATCTCCCTGGGAACTGGACCTTCCAACCTATTTGATGCCAGATTCAGAAGGGCCAGCTTCTTACATGCACCAAGTTGGGAAGGGATAACTCCTGTCAACATGTTTTCATCCAACTCAAGATAAGATAAGTTCATGGCATCCCCAATCGACTCGGGGATACTACCATCGATAAAGTTCCCACCAAGGCGAAGGCGATAGAGGCTAGGAGAGAACTTCCCAGGAATTGGCCCTTCAAGCATGTTAATACTGAGATCAACGGTCTCCAAACTCGAACCAAAGAAGAAATCAGGAGGGATCTCACCACTGATATTATTGTAACTCAAATCCAACATCCTCACGTGCTTAGTAATCCCGCTAGGAATCGAGCCAGTAAAATTGTTCTGATTAGCTGCGAACCGAGACAATGTTGTGACCATCGACAAAGTCCCTGGTATTGGTCCTCTCAGGTTGTTACCTGAAAGGAGCAAAGTCTGGAGCTTGGGGAGTTTTCTGAACTCACCCGGTACGACACCAGTTAAATTGTTCTGACTAAGATCCAACATAGTAAGATTTTCACACGCGAATAAACCTATTGGAATGCCACCACTGAATTGATTACCAGACAGCACTAACTCCTCCAAAGAAAAGACCATACTAGTAGGAACATCACCCTCGAACTTATTGGAACTAAGGTTCAAGCTTCTCAATTTGGGAAAAGAACTCAAGCCCGCACTCAAGTTTCCACTAAAAGAATTGAAGGACAAATCGAGAACCTCCAGCCGAGGGAAACCTGGTAAATTGCCGAGCGAACTAACCAAGTGGCTGCTGCTCAGATTGAGTGACCGCAATCTTTTATTTATGGAGCAAGAAGAGGCGAAGAAGGATCGGTCCGACAGATTGTTGAATGGATTTCTTGAGAGATCAAGAACCTCTAACGTGCCAAGAGCGCATATGGAGGCAAAAATGGAGGAGTTGGATATATCATAGCCAGACAAATTGATTTCAGTCACCACTGAAAAAGAATTGAAATCACGAACAGAGCAAGTGATTCCCCTCCATAGGCATGGATTTGAATCGCTTGTGTTCCACTTGGTGGTGAGGGATGGACCCATAGGATTCACCATGCTTGAAAGATTCATCATGATCGCTATTTGTGACTTGTCTAGTGGAGGAGATGATGGTGTGGTGGCGGCCATGGACGCATCAAGAAACAAGAACAAGAACAGTAGCAGCAGCAGCAGGAAGCCATGGCTAGCAAAGGAACAATACCTCCTCACCCCCATGACCACTAGTTCTTGGCTTCTTCTTGAATCCTTTATCTCCTTTCCTCCCTTGAATCCTTGCTGATCTTCACCGGCTCGAGCAATAGGAAAAAAGGACGGATTTTTCTCTCTAGGTTTTGGGTCTCTCGGTGTTCTTGTCGGCCAGGCTTGTTCTTGTTCTTGGGTTTTGTTCGGAATGCTTCGGCCTTTGAGGCTTTCATGAATCATGAGTGGGAGGCTGTAATGCGGAGTCTTTTAGCGAGCGAGCGAGCGAGCGAGAGAGAGAGAGAGAGAGAGAGAGAGAGAGAATGAGTGTTGGAATTTTTTTTTTCCTATCTCTATTGGGTTTAGAGTTGACCGACTGACGTATCTTGTAGGAGTGACTAAAACCTAAGCTGAAAACAGTGAAGAAAGGCAGGTCCATGAGGCCTGCCAGATGGACTTCGGAATTCTGAGGACAACTTTGCCAAGTCTGCAGAATGGCCCTTTCTCTCCTGCTAGGTAATTTGACTAATTTCTTAGCTTATGATTTTTTTCAAAAGAAAATTCACTTCATATGTGAGGCATAGAGCTGGCATAGAGTTAGACCAGACTTATCTATGCCAACCTGAGGCCTAGCTAGCCTGACACAGCCCATGCACGGCACGGCACGATGTTGTGCTCAGGCCGGCCAAGCCCAGTGAGCACGGTTCACACGGGGGTACAACCAACACGCCAGCGCCCGCGGTCACATCGGCCTCCCGTCGTCATCCCATCATCCCATGGATTCTAACCCCACAAACTATCACAGAGCTGAGAGAGGGAGTAGAGTACTAGAGAGGAAGGAGCGTACTAGAGCTCGGCGTCATGCTTGGTCACGAGCGGCGTGAGCTCCTCGCGCTCCTCAAAGCCCTAGTCGCAGGTGTCGACGTCGGCGCAGACGGAGTTGAGAATGGTGCCGATGGTGTCCTTGTCGCCTACGGCCATGGCCTTGTCGCCCTGGTCGAGGCTATACGCTATATCGTTGTACGACTCCAGACAGTCCCAGAGCAAGCCTGAGCCAGCGGCGCCATCATGAGGCCACCGCTTCTTGCCTGCCTCATCCTCGCCGCGACGGCGATGCTGCCGGCTACCACAGTTTGCGTGCCACATAAACCCAGGCCGGGAATGCCCCGACACCCCATCGGCCCAGCCTCCCTGCCACGACACCATCGAAGCCAACGCCGATCGCCCTCGGCAGCGACATCATGAAAGCCCTGTGAGCCAAGACGGACTACCCGGACATGTGCCAGGCGTCCATCGTGAAGCAGGTGGCGGGAAAGAAGGTGGAGGACAGCAGCGTGCTGAGGCTGGCGATGGGCGCGGTGCGCACCAAGGCAACGGGCGCGCTCATCATGACAAGTCTGGCAGCAACGCGGGATCAGAGGGCTCACAACAGACATAACAAGAAAAGACAAGCTTAACACCACACTTATGAAAGAATGTAAAGGGCAAGTCTACTTATTCTTTGTCCTCTCAATCTCAAGCAGCCTCCAAGTAAAATTTTGTCTCAGAGCTGAATCATTACTTGGATCATAATTTTGCAAATATTGATCCTAATCTTACTGGCGGAGGCAAGATAGACTTGCTCGAGTGGTGGAAGAACAACAAGCGAATATTTTCCTGTATTGTCACATTTCGCACGAGATGTTATCCTGGTGTCGGTGTCCACCGTCTCTTCAGAAGCGACGTTCAGCATGGTGGGAAGAATAATTGAAAAAAAAGATCATCACTCACGCCTAGGATGGTGGAGGCAATCACATACGCCAAAGATGGGAATTAGCTAAAAAGCGGCAACAGCATCAACTAGAGGATCTTGAAATCGTGCAGGCGTACACTGACTTCAAATGCATGAACAACCTAAACATTTATGAGTAGATACTATATACATATGTTGTTATAGTTAGGATGTACATATATTGTTATATTATTACTATATTCTTTTATTTACTCAGGGAACTCCACTCTGGGGCATAAGGTTTTTTAACGAGGCAGTAATATTGTATTTTTTAAATATCAAAGAAAGTCTATTTTCCCTGAAATATTTACGTCGTTGTGTGCCCATATTTTTATGCAACCAATTCAATTTTAAGTAGTTTTTAACGAGGCAGGTATGAGAGAAAGAAAGATAGCGGTTGCCGCCGCTATCGTCACCACCGCCTTTATCATGTGTAGTTACTTCGAGCTGGACTTGGACTGGTATGGCACGAACACCGGCACGACAGACTTTGGGCCGTGCTTGGGCCTCGCCGAAGGCGAGGTGGGCCGGCATGGCACGGCGGGTTGACTGAGCCAAGCCGGCACGGCACGAAGCGGCCTAAAGCACGGTGGACCCAGACTGTGCTGGCACGGCATGGCCCAATGCCCACCTCTAGTGAGCCAAAATGACTGGAATATTATAGCCTTGTAATCTTATCTGTTTTGGGTTTTAACTAGATGTGTGTGGTTTGAATACTGTGATTTTTGTCTTTTATAGATATGTTGAATAAGTTTAGTGTAAGTTTAACTTCAAAAATATCCATTCTAAACAAATAAAACTAGTGCATGAAGATATGCATGGCCTTGAGAACATTTTCCTTGCCACTGGAACTAATAAAGTTCTTTTTTTCTGAGCATCTTTTGGAAAGAATAGATCAACTTTTTTAAGAGCTAATTCGCCTTGGCTAGCTTTATGCTGTGTCAAGAGAATCCTATGCCATTGGAAGGAACAACGTGAACGCACCATTTAACAACTTTCATGCTATTTCATTCGAGATTAAACTATCTTCCAACAGAATAGAACTACTTAGAACTGTTGTTGCTTTACTTGTGGATTCATGGCTCGAACAACACATGCCATTCTTTATGAATTCTGTGCATCCAAATCCATCAAAGAGGTAGACTGAGATGCAACATTGTGCTAGATCTTAGATTCACATTTGCAGATGCCGGGTCAAACAAGCTGCAGCTCAGTTACACCAAAAACTTCTCAAATCTGAAAAGGGCTGGTACTACGCCAAGCTAAAACTAAGATCAATGCATGCAAGTATGAAATGCAAACGAGATTGCTGAAACAAACGAAATGAATTAAATGCTAGTCTTAAACAACTGTGGATCATGGGAAAAGGACGACGCGTTGGAAGTGCGAGAGGAGCTTGACCAAACGAGGTTCGCTTGGTTAACCTGAAAACAGTGGAAAAAAAGGTTAGGTGCTCCCCTGTCAGATTGACCATAGTTCACAAAACCAGTGTAAACGAAATTATACGGGTATTGTATTGATGATTGACAAATAGAGAATTCACTAATTGAGAAGTTCTCTCAAAGTAGATATTTTTTTCAGATTTTTGTTGTTAGCTTTTTTCACGAAGGATTTTTAGTTGTAAATCGATATTCCATTGTTGTGCCTATCCAACCGAATTGTCATTTTTAGTGGAGCGGCAAGTTTATGGACTGAATGATACCAAGTAAAGATTGAATAATCATGTGATATTACCCTCACTTTAGGCTAATTGAAAAACATAGTAAAGATAAACCTCCACAACAATCGTTTGCCATGGTAATTATATCTCAATTCTCTAAACATTGTCATGATAAATATATCTCAATCCTCAAAAGACGATATATTCCTTCTCATGAAGTTATGCACCTGCTCAACGAAATAAAATCTCACATTAGTTCTATAATAACATCACAAATTTTAGAAACTACTCTGCACCTCATCTAGGAGTTAACCCATAAAACAAGTACGAGAAGACCTGACCCTGAAGGTGCTACATCGCATTGGTTTTGCCGCATGACTTTCTTAATTTCCTATGTACCCTTATCAGTCCTCCATTACCAACGCACACCTGAAGAAAAGCACGCGAAACTAAACAAAACGCTGTGGTTAGTGGGGGGTTTGAAAGCCGGGAAAAAGAAAGGTTGGAATGGGAGTGCATGGTCTCGGTCTCCTATGCTGTTCTTTTCATCTCAACTGGCCTACCCCACACTTGACGAGGAGACACTTGACGAGGAGACTTTGAATGGACTCCTGCGTTGGATTGTCTCTCGCCCGTTCACAGATTTTTCTTTCCACACCACACGTCCATACCTGTGTGTGGTGGTCTTTACCAGCAGGCTGCAGCTTCTGTGATGCTGCCTTCTTGAGTGACCCTGGAGTGCTCTCCTCTCTTGAGTGCAGTCTAGACTTGGACCAGGTCCAATCCAATCCCCCTTGCACCTACTAATAATTTAGATAACCTCCAACATAAAATTCCAAACACCAATCTTGGATTTGATTTCTTGTTTGTGGGAATTTTGGATTCAATTCCTTACACAGAATTTCCTGCTCTGATACCCTTTGCTCAATCAATCAGTGTTTCATGAATGCTACTGGATGCATTGGATTTGGATCGCTTCAACGGTATAACATCATGACGTACACGGTATATATAGAAATCAAAGATGATGATCGTACCAATTAGGCAATAATTAAGAACAAAGAGAACAACAAGACAAAGGTGCAGATTGTCTTTGATTTTGCGTCAGAGACAGGCCGTGTTTGAAGGAGAGGAGCCGGAGAAAAAGTCATCTTTTGTACATGTAGACAGACTCTCTAGTCAAGGCTACAATGTCCTATATAATAAGCCTATGCACTCTTGGCGTTTTGGGTCTCGATAAGCATCTGGCAAACCTAGCTTACACAACCAGCTATGGATTAAAGTTTGGGTAACACATTAGCAACTATATTATTTAGGAGTATTACTTGCCTACACTCCCATTGTATATAATTTTTATCCCTAAGCAGATCTAAACTTCAAGGTACAATGCACAGTGGCAAAAGCCTGATGGAAAAAGGATCCAGTCAGTAGTTTAATGTGATTATTGACAACCACTCACTAATCTCTATGGCAGAGCATTGATATAATATAACCTTCACTCAAAGCAAGCAATGCGATGATGATTATGTTAATCGGGTACAGTACATGCTTTTTTGTTATTAAAACTAGGACGACGTTTGTGTCTCTCTTGCAGGACTCTAGATACATGGCATCATGACAAATGCAGAGGTATGGAAGTTTGCTAAAGCAAGGTTTCTTTATGTTAGACCATGTGGCTAGATTTATGATATTTTGGTGATGAATAATTGACAATGGTTAATTTGTTATGATGAATAGTTGGTGATTTCGTTTAGCGGTGTTATGCGAGTTGTGTTGCATGTGTGCGGACTGATGTTGGCCAAGTTGAGACGAACTTGTGCCGGAAGAATGTTCTTTGGTCTTTGCATGTGCAGGTTGAGCATGGAGGCGATCATGGTCGGTGACGAGGTGGACCGGAACTAGGATGGGGAGATCTGAGGTTCAGACGGTCAAGGAGGTCACGAGATGATCGGGCTCATGCTTGGGGCGCATGGAGATCGAAGGTGGATGATACGTGGAGAAGCTACGGGAGGTGCGGTCCTGGAGGCTTCGACACGTGACGTGTTAGAAAAGTCGTGAGTGTGAAAAACCTGTGTTAGGAAGGGTTTCAGGTCCCTTGAAAATTAGTGGGCCAAAAGTTTAGTTGAGGTAAAAAGGCCCAGGTCTAGTTGGAGTTGGATTAGGATTCGAAGTCCTAGTTGGAGTTGGATTAGGGTTCGAAGTCCTAGTTGGAGTTGGATTAGGGTTCTAAGTCCTAGTTGGAGTTGGATTAGGATTTTAAGGCCTAGTTGGAGTTAGGCTGTGTGTGTATATATATGCATGCGGTGGCATGACAAGAGTTGTACCGAGCAGCCGTGGAAGAAAAATATATATACGGCTTTTGGGGTGGCCAAACGTTTTCTTTGGCATGGCATCTTTTTGATCACGAAGCGCACGACATTGTTCAGCCATCGGTCAGGCAAGCGATCTCATATTTTGCTTAGTTGCATAATTAGGGCTTAATTTATTTTCGTCACTATTTGCATCAGCGATCTTGTTTATTTTATATCTCAAGATCTAGAGCTCCGATTGACGTAATTCCAGTTGGGTTAGTTCAATAACTGTCTCTAGTTTATTCTGAAAAAGTTTGAGGTTAATCGGAGTTACGGATTTTTATCGAGATCAGTTTTAGTAAGGATACATTATTCTGTCCAGAATTATTAAATGAGGCTTAAATAGGTTTTGTGTTTAGGGGAGAGTCTTAAAATTTATTTTTAGCTTCCGCAATCATTCACCCCCCCCTCTGATTGCCTATCTTAGTGTGAATCGATCCTACAAGTGGTATCAGAGCAGGTTAATTTTTCTAATTGATCTTAACCGGTGATTAGAAAACATGTCGACGGATAGGTATTCCACAAAACCTTGTGTTTTCGATGGTGTTGATTTTCAGTTTTGGAAAGCGAAGATGGAGGCATACATTCAAGCTCAAGGCTTTGCAATATGGGAGAAGGTATACAAGCCTTATCAAGTGCCTGAGAATGATGCTATGTCAGCAGCGAATATAGCAGAAGTGGAGTCAAATAGCAAGGCAAGGAATCTGATAATTCAAGGACTAGGAAGGAGTGACTTTGATCGTGTTGTGCATCTTAAATCCGCATATGAGGTATGGAAAGCACTCTGTGATTATCATGAGGGTTCATCTACTATTAAAGAGGTACGTCAAGATATGTACAAAAAAGATTACATGCGTTTTGAGATGAAACCTGGTGAATCAATAGATGATCTCTTTGCCCGCTTTAATAAAATTCTTAGTAACCTACGTGCTGTTAATGTTACTTATACTGATGCTGAAAATGCACGTCAATTACTTGGAGCATTAGATATGTCGATATGGGAGATGAAGGTTACATCCATTAGAGAATCTACTCTCATGAGTACACTTACATTAGATGTACTTTATTCTAAATTAAAAACTCATGAATTAGATGTTTTTGCCAGAAAAAATAATAGTAATAAATCAATTGCTTTAGCTTCACAATCTAGCAAGTCTAATGGTGATAATTCTTCTACTAGCTATGCTTTGTCTTCTTTGTCTTCACTAACCGATGAACAGCTAGAGCAACTCCCGGAAGATGTTTTGGAACTCTTTTCTACACGCTTCACAAGAGCCTTACAGAATGTGAGATCAAGAAAAAGAGGAAATTTTGGTCCTCAAAGGTGCTATGAGTGTGGTGATCTCAATCATATTCGTCTCAAATGTCCAAAATTTCTAGCAAGATTTGCAAGGGAAGAGAATGAGAAGGAAGAAGAGATGGAGAAAGAAAAAAGGAAGAATAAAAAGAAGGGTTATATGAATCGCAAGGTGGTGCATCGTGTTCTTGCCGCTCTTGGACAAATTAATTTGAGTGATGTGGACACGGACAACGAGGATGAAACTCCCAAAGGTAAGAAAAATTTAACTAGGTTGTGTCTAATGGCAAGTAGCAAAAGCTCCACCGACAATGATGATCTTGACAGCGACGACTACAATGAGGTAGAACCTTCTTATGATGATTTAGCTAAAGCTGTTGCTAAACTTGGTACTTTGCTAGAAAAGAAAGATAAAAAGATTAAAAAATATGATACTTTAATTGAATCTCTAAATTCTGAAATTGCAAGACTTAGAGTTTTAATTCCTGATGATGAATCTTGTGAGTCATGTCAAATTTTACATTCTGAGTTAGAGAATGCTAGGTCTCTTAATGCCTTAAACATGGATCAACTTAGAGATGTAACTGCTAAATTTGATGAATTAAGATTAGCACATGACTCTTGTGATGAAAAATTGAAATGTGCTAATGATGAAATTGAAAAGCTCAAGTTTAGCTCTTCTTCATGTTTAGAATCAAGTATTTCAAATGTTCATTCTAAAGCTTGTTCTAAATGTGAATTATTAGAAGCTAGACTTAACTCATCTCAGGAAATAATTCAACAGATGCTTTATCATGAGATATCTTCTTGCTCAAATTGTCCTAAGCTTAACATTGAAATAGAAGTTTTAACTAGACAACTTAATGATTTTGCTGAAAAAGAAAGATTGACTCAGTCTAGTGCTTCTAAAAATCTTGTGAATGAACATGTCAAATGCGCAACTTGTCCCACTCTAGCTAAAGAGAATGAGTACCTGAAAGACACTTTAGAGAGATTTTCTTTTGGTAAGAAAAATTTGAATATGATTCTAGATAAGTCAAAAATAAGTGTGAAAAATCATGGTTTAGGATTTAATTTTGTTGAGCATGCCAAGAATAATCCTCCTAAGGTTATTAAGTCTCTTGAACCCGGAAAAATTGAAGTGAAACTTGAACCAAATCAAACTGTGTTTAAATCAGCTGGCTTTGTGCAAAGTTTATCAAATAATAATGTAGGTGCTAGCTCATCATCTCAAAAGAATTTTGGTTATGTTAAATTTCATTGCACCTATTGTGGAAGAGATGGACACTTGAATGAATTTTGCTTTAGACGTATCAAGAAAGAGAGAATGGAAAGATTGAATGCTTTGAGACAAAAACATGCAATATCTTTTGTTCCTAGAACTAATGTGAAAGCTATGTTTTTTGAGAACTTTCATGATGGCTTTAAATCTGCTTCACATGCTAGATTGGGATTTAATTCAAATGATTCACGTTCTTTTCGGCATTCTAATCATCCACATACACGTGATTTTGGTTCTAGCTTTGTTGCTCCTGTTCGTCGTGTGTCACAGTACTGGATTCCTAAATCTTATTTTACTAACCCCAATACTGTGAGACCGATGTTTCCTGTCATGTAAGAACAGCTGACAAGGATGGAGAACATGAGTTAAATTGGGTTCTGTTTTTTATCATCGCTTGATTGGAACACTTGATGGTTCTTCACTCCTTTGATGGTTTACAAGAGATTTCACTTTTTGAAAGACCATGTGAAAAAGGTGATATTGTCTTACATCTTGTTAAATTCTCAAGTTGTAAATTTGCACATGAAATCGTTTGATACTTCTCGTTTTCCTCAATTGTGAAGTGAGTTGGAAGTATTACATCTTATGGGATTATTCTGAGGGGGAGCTTGTTGTTTAAAAATTTTGAAAGCTTTGTTTATTATCCTTGTCAAATAACTCATCAAATCCAAGTCATTGAAATCAATTGAGTAGTAGAGCTTTCTTTATCATATCTATTCATATGTTGTGTAGTTTTGATCAGGACTGTTTATAATTAAATTGCTACATTTGAATTAAAAGTATGACATGGCGGAATATTTTGACTAGATTAATTATAGTTATTACTTTGCGATGTCCATCGAAAAGGATTAGCTTGATTGTGAGTCTTATTTTAACTCTTGGTTATGAGACTTGCATGTTTCATGTTCCAATTCTTATGATCACTCAATTTGGCATGTTATTAAAAAAAAGAGAGTATATAAAGAAAAAATTGAAAAGATGTATGCTTCAAGCATGCCATGGTGAAAAAAAAAAGTGGCACAAAAGTGCGCAAAATGAAAAGAAGTATGCTTCAAGCATGCCACCATCAAAAAGAAGAAGAAGAAGAAGAAAAGTATGTCATTATGAAAAGAAGTATGCTACAAGCATGCCACATGCCTAAAAATTGAGTGTGAAGCAATAAGTTGTTACATGAGACTGCTAGCCCGTCTAGAGTTAAAATTTGCTTCATTTTTAGGTTTTGACTTTTCGTTGTGATATCTCATTGTGCTCTCTATATTGGTTTGGTCATTGTTGATATGCCTGTCATTGATATAAATTGCTTAATCATATTGAAAATTTGTTTTGACATTGCTATGTGATATATGGCTTAATATGATCTAGATAGCTCTACTCAAAAATATGTCTTGGTTGCTTTATTAAATAAATGCACAATGACTTGGATAATCTACAAAGCTTCTTGATTTTTACTTTCATTGCTCCGTCTTAGAATTATTCTTTCTTTAAATTTTCTTGATGATTACATTGCCAAAGGGGGAGAAATTTGGTGTGCTTTGCGAGAAATTAAAGAATTTGGGGAGAATAAAATTACCTCTCTTGTGTTGAGGGGGAGTGATTTGAGACTTATGGTTTAAAATGTTTTTTCGGCTTTGGTTCTTCACTTATATCTATTTGAAGCTAGTTCATCATACAATTTTGTGGTTTTGTCAATGTATTCATCAAGGGGGAGATTGTTAGACCATGTGGCTAGATTTATGATATTTTGGTGATGAATAATTGACAATGGTTAATTTGTTATGATGAATAATTGGTGATTTCGTTTAGCGGTGTTATGCGAGTTGTGTTGCATGTGTGCGGACTGATGTTGGCCAAGTTGAGACGAACTTGTGCCGGAAGAATGTTCTTTGGTCTTTGCATGTGCAGGTTGAGCATGGAGGCGATCATGGTCGGTGACGAGGTGGACCGGAACTAGGATGGGGAGATCTGAGGTTCAGACGGTCAAGGAGGTCACGAGATGATCGGGCTCATGCTTGGGGCGCATGGAGATCGAAGGTGGATGATACGTGGAGAAGCTACGGGAGGTGCGGTCCTGGAGGCTTCGACACGTGACGTGTTAGAAAAGTCGTGAGTGTGAAAAACCTGTGTTAGGAAGGGTTTCAGGTCCCTTGAAAATTAGTGGGCCAAAAGTTTAGTTGAGGTAAAAAGGCCCAGGTCTAGTTGGAGTTGGATTAGGATTCGAAGTCCTAGTTGGAGTTGGATTAGGGTTCGAAGTCCTAGTTGGAGTTGGATTAGGGTTCTAAGTCCTAGTTGGAGTTGGATTAGGATTTTAAGGCCTAGTTGGAGTTAGGCTGTGTGTGTATATATATGCATGCGGTGGCATGGCAAGAGTTGTACCGAGCAGCCGTGGAAGAAAAATATATATACGGCTTTTGGGGTGGCCAAACGTTTTCTTTGGCATGGCATCTTTTTGATCACGAAGCGCACGACATTGTTCAGCCATCGGTCAGGCAAGCGATCTCATATTTTGCTTAGTTGCATAATTAGGGCTTAATTTATTTTCGTCACTATTTGCATCAGCGATCTTGTTTATTTTATATCTCAAGATCTAGAGCTCCGATTGACGTAATTCCAGTTGGGTTAGTTCAATAACTGTCTCTAGTTTATTCTGAAAAAGTTTGAGGTTAATCGGAGTTACGGATTTTTATCGAGATCAGTTTTAGTAAGGATACATTATTCTGTCCAGAATTATTAAATGAGGCTTAAATAGGTTTTGTGTTTAGGGGAGAGTCTTAAAATTTATTTTTAGCTTCCGCAATCATTCACCCCCCCTCTGATTGCCTATCTTAGTGTGAATCGATCCTACACTTTATTTGCTAATGGGACTGGCTAATCTATGGTTTGGAGCTAAGCGTTATTTTTCAATTACACTGATGGATAATATGCAATGCATGAATAGTACATTTGATGTATCGTTGTCTTGACTGCTTGATGGCTGATGCACCTGAAACTTGGAGGAAAGGATACTGAATTTGTTTCTTTTGAAAGCACAATGTGAGAACAAGCTAGGTTTAGAAAAGGATACCAAATGTTAAAAAAAGGGAAAGAAACCAGGGGGAGAGACGTTCCCTGATTTTTTTTCCTAAGTTGGGTGAGGGACTCCAACCCCTGGACTAGCTAAGTGAGGTCGTCTCACTCTAGCTAGGTCCCCCGGGACAGCTCCTTATCAAAAGAATGCCAAATGCGAAAATAAAATGTATTGTTAAAATCAGGTTTAAAATTTTAATTTGGATGAATTTTAAATTAGAACTCAAGCTATAACTGATTTGGTTTTTCATATGATTGAAAATTTGTAACTGGGGAAATGCAAGAACCTGACCGGCCGGCCCTCTTGAATTCAGCACCAAACAATCTGGAAGGTACAATGCCCAGGGAGTTGACTAACCTTGAGAAACTGCAACTTTTTTTAAGCTTCATTATCCATATGAACAAATCTTACAGGTAATCCGTAACCCCAACTGCCTTGTCCATAGCAAACCTGTGCTTTTAGTCGGAATTCATTCTCTGGTGAGGTTCAACCTGCCCAATTAACTATCAAACCTCTCCAACCTGATCATCCACGGCAGCAGCAACATCACTGGCTCAATTCCGAGCACTCTGTGTGACTCAGAGAAAATCACAGGCCTAATAAAAATAAGGAGAAAAAAACTAGTGTGTTTACCTACTACCAAGCAAATACGGTTCAACGTTCAGATCATCATTCATGAAGCTACACTGTTCTGACAAATGTATCAGGTTTGCCAAGATATGAAAAATGAGTCAGCTCTGTCCAGCCACGTATCAGATTTTGAGGGGGTTGTCAAGCAGGCGTGGACGCTCTTTTTTGTTAAACAGCCGAGCACACTGAGACCAGTAAGCTGCTCTGCAAAAATGCATGGTTGCACCCCAATTTTTCAGCAGTAATATGACATCAGAATCAGATGTGTGCCAAGAGAGTCACCATCAGGCATGCGCATGCTCGATGGAGGTATCCTAGAAATCAACAAGTGGAGTCCCCAAGGCAGCAAAAACACAGCAATTGGTTCACCAGTCGTTCATTTATCACAAAATGTGTATCTGAAGAATGTTGCAGCTGCAGCACACTTCAGTTAAATGCGCACATCGTCATACAGCCACACAGGACAGGCAGATTGGCCTAATTATTCCTGTATCCACCACTGGTCTCTTTTCCCCCGCGCCCACTAATTAAACGCAATTACAAATCGACAGAGGAATCACGTTATCATCGCCTTTCCATCCCATCCAAGCTCGACTGACCTCCACTCCCTCCTCAACCAACGAAAACCCAAACCAATAGCAGGACTGCGAGAGTAAGATTAAGCAGCAGCACTAGCCTGAGCCTGTCTGTCCATCACAACGGGGATACTAATGATTCCCATCACCACTTGCAAACTAGGCGATCGGAACGAGCCACTCACCGGCACGAACACCGCAACGGAGTCGGATATACACGACGGAGAAGGCGCCTGAGGATTCACCGGCGCCGTGATGACCTCAGGGCGTTCCTCTAATTTAGGAGACCCTAGGGCGTAATAAAAGTGGAGACCAGTCGTTCTAATATAAATATGTAATAATACATTTTATTTCAATTGCAAAAGCTAAAACTCAATACAATAACCATTAGACTTAGTACATCATAAAATACAAAGTTATTATTGATGATATTAGACTTAGTACATCACAAAAATACAAAGTCATATAAAGCAATTTCTTCTAACATTTTTAGATGCAAAGTCATTGACAAATAGTATCAACATCGATATGATCCAACATATCCTTCTCAATGCATAAAGTGGTCAGACCATTCAACCTTTCATGTGACATTGATGACCTTAAATAATTTTTCAATAATTTCAACTTCGAAAAGTTTCTTTCAGCTGATGCTACAGTCATAGAAACAGTAAACAAGATTCGATAAGCAACTGAAACATTTGGATAGCAGTCTATATCTCTAACAAAATCAAAAAACTCAATAGCAGACATTGGCACATCTGGCAAAGTCATTTGCAGCATTCTTAATTCAGAAAAAAGTTCATCTAACTCAACATCAAATGAATTATTTCGAGAAAAAGTATTTGCAAATTTAATGCAACATTTTCTTAGTTCAACATCATCCAATGACTTCATGTTTTTTTGAGTTAAGTAAAAATCAAAATATACTTTTAAACACTTTAAGTTCTTCAAATCTATTTTTCAATGAAACATTTGCCACATCCACCATAAACAAAAAGTAATTAACTTCAAAAGCCTTCTCAGCCGATAAAATTTCTTCATTGTGATCACTTTCATCGAATTGCTTTTTCCTAATAGCATGACGTTTTATCAAAAATGATGAATCTATATTCATATCTGTAGGAGCCCAGATATTAACATCCGGAATCCTCTGTGATTTACTGCACTATTCCCTGGATCAGTAGATAGTGCTCACAGTTTACAGTTCTGAATATCAAAATACATATCATGCGAAAGCGTAAATAAAATATTAGACTTACTCATGGGCCGATTAGGCCGAAATCATTAAATTGCAGCAGCGGAATGAAGCACATAAGTGGGACCTTCAGGACGTGCCCACAGGCAGCCAACTGGAGGTTCGCGACCTAGCCCTTGACATCGTCATCTTCTCGGCCAGCTTGTCCAATCTTGTTGCTGAGGTGAGGTGATTTGATTCCTGATTCTGAATTTTGTCGCAAAAGCGAGCATGAGCACTCCGACCCCGTGCTCCGCGAGCCAATACACAGAATGCAATTAAATAGTATGCATGGCTTATCAAAGGAAGGCTCGGGTTATTTTATTTTTGCGTAGAGTGCTTTTGAATACAATTACTTAAAAATCCCTAAGACCTAGCAATTTGAACCAAATCATAATGTACAAGGAAATGCATTATTAATATCGATTAAGATTCCATCCACCGTTACATGGCATCTGCACCATATAGTAATTTCTTCAGCGTTATAGCCGCTTAACTTACCACTGGGACGACACCCAGGACAATTCCAAACCAGGGCAGTCCTTCGCCCTTCAAGTTTCCATTCCCAGTTTGCAATGTTTTTAAAACAGAACTATATCCAGTTAAGTTCCCATGTCTGCCCTTGACCGTGGGCACGGCTATTCGAATAGATTTAACTCTGCAGAGTTTGTACACTTTCACCACAAGAGACAATCAACTCGTTGCCCCACACAATTCCTTAGAAGTGTGGTTAAGTAGATCATCACAGCGACTTTTCAAAATATCTAGTCCTTTCTCCCATCTCACATTATGGGTAACCTCCCATTTGCGATGGGCCCCATCTGTTTGCACGGGATGTTTCTCACTACTACTAGCGTACGGGCTTCCCTCCCCTCTGCGCTAGCACGACTGAGAAACTTCACCCATCACTGGTGTCCCTTCAGGCCCCCTTGCCATAGCATAACCCCATCAATCCACTACCAGTGAGATGAGTCCGGGATTTCGATAAGTCTACTTAGCCAAGTTGTATTTTACAGACTTGTGGTTGTATTGTTTTACACAGGAGGTCATGACAAGATTCGGCCCTTAGGATTACCTGAGCGGTTCTACCACACTCCATAATTTGTGCTTCCACCGCACCACATACCAGCCCCCAAACCATCCGCTCAGATATTTAAGCAAGTTGAGATTTTTGAGAGCATAAAATAACCATATCAAAGGATACCAGTCATTCCCACCATGACTGCCCAACCAATTTTTCTCAGGATTAAAAGTGATGCTTGGGCGCTCTCGCGCCCATGAGTATCTAACAATACTAAGCATGGCATATATTTAGGGACTTATTTTCCAAAGATTACTATTATAATTTTTCTAGGGTGACAAGGTTCTCATGTTCAAATATTCCAAAGGAGGGGCAATATTAACCAAGTTAGACAATAGGCATTTAACTAGAATTCTAAATTAAACATGGATTTGCATATAAATTAACAGCATGCAATTTGATAATTTAAACAAAATAATTTGCAGAAAATGTAGGTTCAACATGATCAAAGTATTGACTCGCCTGGCGCGGTTTACCGCAGTCTTGAGCTCACTCAAAGCTATATCATTTGATGGTCTTGAGCTTCCAGTCTTTATCTTCAACTTGATCTCGATCTCGCTTGATCCATTCATTCTTCGGGACTCCAGTTTCTAACTACGCGATAAACGACTGAATCCAAATAAAAGCAAGTAACTCAAAAGATCCAAATAAATCCGAATAAACTCAATTTAGTTTTATTATGAGTTAATGGGTGATTTGGGTTGTTTGAGGCAAGGCCGGTGATATAATACGATGACTTGATCTTTTTATTAATGATCTCTTTTATTATTTTGGTATTTATAAAGAAAGTTCCATGAGTTAGGTTAAACCTATGAGTTGGTGCAGGAGCTTAGTGTACAAATTTTATCTCTAGGGTATGCATTCCTTGCAACTCAGGTTATGAAGGTTATGATAAAGGCAAACTGGACTGATGGATGAGATCTGTACTTATTCTATAAATCTTTTAGTCGAAGGTATTATAACACTTGGATATCTTTATTAAGTTTTTAGACTAATCTCTGATATATGCTTTTACTATTAATTAGATTAAGATAAATAGCAAGGGCTCAATATTTATTCTTATATGGTAATTAATTAGAATTTAAATCTCTAATAATCCCATTATCATATTTTATGTATCTTTATTCATAGCTAGGCTAAATTTAAGTTGAATTAGGATCCACTCATATGAGTCCTAACTTGTTATTTCATACTCATCACTATTATTTACTAAATCTAGTATTAAGATTTTAATTAATGATACCATTATTATTTTAATTATCTGGGCGAAGCTGGCTACGTAGGGTTATATTTCTAATATTTGTTGCTTCACAAAATCTACCCCCAATATTTATTTAATGACAGCGTGTTAATTATGGGACATATGTCCTAATTATATTTAGGGGTATCTTTACTAAATTTGGGTATTTAACCGAAACCACATTGCCTTATTAATGCCCTTAATTAGTATTTAGATGTTTAATTAATTATTCATGCTACCCTAACTATTTACATATGATAACTAATCTGTTATTTAATATTTAACATTCATATATATGTTTATACTAATCAAATTCATTGGCCTCCCCTGATTTATTTGGCCACATGTTGTTAGTTTACATTTCTACTTGCGATATATATATATATATATATATATATATATATATATATATATATATATATATATATATATATATATATATATATATATATATACACACAATTATACTCCATATAAATACATACTAAACTAGTGTTAAGATTTAATTGATGGCACTATTATTATCTTGCTTATACTTTAGCTACTATTATGCTTAACTTTATTTCTAATTTTAATTTAAGCTTAGCAATTTGCGCAAGGCTTTACATGTATCATTTCATGTGAAATGTTAATCTAAATACCAATTGTCATTATTAACTAAATCTAGCTTCTGATATTTATTTATCGGCGATGTACTAAGGGTGGGGTCTACATTATGAATCCTGACTTTCCAATTTAAATATGTA
This sequence comes from Dendrocalamus latiflorus, assembly GCA_017311315.1. NCBI lineage: Eukaryota > Viridiplantae > Streptophyta > Magnoliopsida > Poales > Poaceae > Dendrocalamus > Dendrocalamus latiflorus. Next base: position 4,929,734 of record CM029646.1, read on the forward strand.
TTTTATTTAATTTGGTGTTAGCATGAATCAATAGCTATTTAAAGCTTAACCATAAGTCAGTTGCATACAAGGCAGCCTCTATTTCAATTTGAATATCATGGCCTAAAGGTTTGTTTATTAATGTTCACATTATTTAATAGTAAAAAGGATTCTCCTAACTGCTAGGGTATAAAGACAAGGGTTTATGGTTTAAACTTTACAGAGATTAATTTTATAACAATTACTAATATGCAAGGTTTTAGGCTTCATTGATTAATCAAATTTCATTTGCTAAGTTGTCATTCCAGAAGAGCATACACCTAACAACATCCCTACTAAGCCTTTAATTAATAGTTAGGATTTAATTAATGGCACCACTACCATTTTGTCTATAGCTCGATTATTATTGGGCTTAGCGTTGATTTCAATTTAAATTCTATTCATCTATCATGGGTTCATGTTTTGACATAGCTATTAATTAAATCTACAAAAAGGGAATTCGTTGAAATGACGGTAGGATAAAGGTTAAAGCTTACATTTTAATTTCATGCAAGGGTGATCTTTATTTAAACTTGGATATTTTAACCAAAGGCACTTTTCTTTATCTATGTCTTTAATTTAGTATTTAGTCTTTTAGACAATTATTCAAACCGTATTAATTAATCATGAACTAAAGTCTCCATATAATCTCATTTATGCCCTTAGTAGATAATTAGATTTAAAATTTAAATATTAAAGTCACACTAATTATTTATCATGATAACTAGTCCAAATCTAAATCATACATAAACTCTCTAAAGCCTTATTTAAATTTTATTAGCTTCCACAGTTTATCCCTAATTTTTCCTAATTTTTCTTCACTGTGTGACGCTCTGCAAAAAGATTAAACCTACTGCTAATTACTGCGAGGGAGGGGATCGAACGCAGGCGGACAAAGCGAGCGCTAGCGCTGCTAGCCAACCGAGCACCGGGCTTACCTGATGTGGGCGGGGATACATTGCACAAGAGCGAAGTGGCAGCGAGGCCCGAAGCAGAGGAAATCGGGGGCGGCGTGCGGGCGACGGTGCCGTCGTTGAGGGGCGGCCGGAGAGGTGCCGGTGAGGGGTGAAACGGAACCCCGGCGGCATGTGGAAGGCGTTGGAGGGGTCGTCGGTGATCGGGGGTCGCCGGAGAGGGGTTGGCAGCGCTGAGAACGGCCGGCGGCGGGGTGGAAAGGGGCGGCGGCGCTGGCGTGGAGGGGGAGGAGGAATTAGCAAGCGCATGAGCAAGGGTGAGGTCGGAGGAAGCTCACTGCGTGGTTGGCCGAGTGGGAAGGTGGCCGTGGCGGGCCGGCGACGGGAGCCTTCGGCAGCGCAAGCGAGCCCACGGCGCCGGCGAGCAGGGGTGGCGGGGAGCATTGGCCGGCGGTTGGAGGAGGTTCGGGGTGCCGAGCTGTCACTCCCACAGCGAGGAATCGAAGCGAAATTGACAGAGGAGGTGGCGGCGGTGGAAATGGCGGTGGTGGCTGGTTTTGGGGAGGATGAGCCGTGCGGCGAGCTCGGGGTAATTGGAGGCAATCCGCCGCGGTGGGAGGTAGAGGGAAGTGCGGCGGAGTGCAGGGAGGGCGGCATAGACTTTATAGGCGGCGGGAAGGGGGCCGGCAACGGGTGAAGCGTGCGGTCACGCCAGGGCGGCGGACGCAGGGGCGTGTAAGGTGAAGGGACGAGGCAGGCGTGCGGTGATCCCTGCGAATCCTCGCGCGTGACTACACGGCGCGGCTTGCAGCTTTGCGCTGCGCGCGCTGGGCGACAGAAGGCTTGCGCCACGTGGCCGGTGACGCAGCGGGATTGAGGCAAAACGGTGGGCGGTGGCGCCGAGCTGTGGGCGGCGAGGGCGAGACCGGGGGCGGGGTGCGAGCGCGCTGCCCGTGCGATGCAACTGCTCGGGGAAAAGCCGGGGCAGGCCTCTGGCGTCGGCAGCGCATGCGCGCCACGGGGAGGCGAGGCAGAGTGCGGCGCAGAGGAAGGATCGGAGAGGAAGAAAGAAAGGAGGAGGAGCGAAGGGGGCTGGCCCACTGGCAGTGAGAGGAATGGAGTGGGTGGGGCAGAAACGGGAAAAGAGAAGAGGGCCCAGCCGGCAGGAAAGAGGAGGGAGAGAGACCGGAAGCTGGGCCCACATGGAAACGAGAGGGAAAGGAAAAGAATTTGGGAAAATTGGAAGTCTTTAGAAATTGCTTTGGGCTTTGAATTTCTAATTTGAATTTCTACTTCACTTTTATGATTATTGATTCCAATTTCTGCATGATATTAAGATTTAAATTTTAAATTTTTGATTATTTAAATGTGAGTTCTGCTTAATTTTGAACTCAAGATTTTTGGTATTTTGATTCTTAGAATTTTTAACTCCAAAAGAATATTTTGTATCTTTTATTACCATAACTTCTATTTGTACTTGGAATTTATTTCTAGTTATTTATTTTGCTCAGCGCAAAACTCAGAAAAATCCAAATAAGAGGTTTAATCAAAATTCAAATACCCGTAAGATGCACATAAAAAATTTAAGTTGCTCAAAATTTCAAACATCCGAAAATTAGGATGTTACAATATCAGATACAAGGCCTTTAGCAATAGCCAAACTAGATGCAAATAGATCCCAGATGGCTGGATTTTGAGTTTTGACTTGCCACACGGGTCACATTGAACTTCACCTTCGCCCTGCTGACTGCTGTAGCTATGCCCCAGGCTAAGCTGCGTGGCTGCGCCTTTGGCCTTTAGCCTTCTCCAAGTCCGATTTCTACCTCGAAGAAACACATAAAACCAAAGTAAGCTATCCATCAAATAAACAGAATAGGTGTGTGTGAGTGTGTCACAGCTCACGAGCATAATCATACCACCAGGAATCGCACATTAGAATGCAGATTGCAGAATGACTGAATGAGAACATGTGTGGTGGGAAATCGAAAATCGTGTCACCTTGAGCTCGTTGATGACCCAGTTAGGTCAAAGAGACGATGAGTCGAAGACTCAAAGTGTAGCCTATGGAGGCGGATGCCGGCGGCACGCTGCGCCGCCACAGAGGCACGGAGCAACTCCTCTGCTCTTGGACAAACTCGTTATCTAGCACTGGTGGTAGGGGAATAGGGGATGCAAATGACCTTAGACTTCTGACCTTCATCCGCCCACGGCCCAGGCTATATGAGGGGATTTCGAGTAGAGCAGTTACAAAACGAAGAAATCAAAGATGAATTGGTTGGGAATCGAAGAAATCGGGCTCTTCCTCTTCTCCATTAATGGTGACACAGTGACAATGGTGACGTTTTTTGTGGGGAAGAGATCAGATTGGGGAATGGGGATCTCCGGATCTGGTGATTGGCGAATCGATGTGTCTCTCAGCGGAAGAGTCGAGTGGTGAAGGTGAAGCCATGGAGAGGAATAGGATACGAGTAGGAGGAGGCGGCGTGCGATTGGGGAATGGGGATCTCAGATCTGGTGAATCGATGTGTCTCTCAGGCTCTCAACGGAAACTGTGGAAGAGACGAAGAGTCGAGTGGTGAATGGGGATCAGGCGAATCGATCATCGATGTGTCACCGTCTCTCAGCGCTAGATAATGCCAATATGCCATTATGGATTGGGCCGCCCGTTATTGTCTAATTGTCTTCCGCTGGGCGTTGGCCCAATCAAAGATAAGAATGGCAGTCGGCACGGCAGAACCCCAATACATAGACTATTCATGTATTGATGTATATATACATGGGCTTGGGCTAGGGGCCCCTAGTTTTCATGGGCCCTAGGCGGTTGCCCCTGCTGCCTAGGCCCAGGGCCGGCCCTAGATGACCTCTGTAACGCCCTCATTTCTGGGACCGTTAGAAATCCCTGTAACTATCTAGAACTGTTCAGTTACAAAGTACTGTACACGAGTAAGTATCATACCAACACATGATTATAACATAAGATCCAAACTTTATTACAGAAATAAGACTTAACAGTTAACTTTTGGACACAGTGAAGCATGCAAGCCCAAAGTTTATTACAGTACAGAAGAAAAACTTCACAGGCGTGCCTGAGCGAGGACGAGACTTAAAATCACTTATCATCTATACTGTAAGACTCTTCAAGCTCTTCATTGGCATTTTCTTCATTATCTTTTCAAGAATTTTCTGTTAATTGTTTAGCAAGTAATAAGTATAACTATATCCAGCAAGTCATAAGGAGAAACCCTAATTAATTATTTACCAGGGCAATCAAGGAACGGGAATATATTAGTTTTATTATTATTGTAGTTGTAGATGCAAATTTTATTTGCAAATATTTTTGCACAATAAATCATTAACTTCTTAAGAAAATAGGGTTTCAATAAATTGATTATTAGACTAAAATATTATGAAAACTACTTAAGTCTTACTGTTGGAATTACCTATTAAACACGGTTTCATTTATCGAAAAGTATGACATATTTGAATACTATTTATTATATGTTGTAAAGTTACCCAGCTTTACTCATAAGATTTCTCAAACTCTCAATGTCATACAATAGACACGCGACAGATAGCATGTGATTGAGTTGAGAAAACAAGATCTTTCACTACTACTCTTTCTAGTCTCCACCCCGGTAGATTATGGATCACACATTGTCGGTATCTATTGGTCAATACGGAACGCTACTGTCCGATTTTGAGTAGATCTACCGTTGTCAAGTATAGTTTTACCGTTTCTATACCATCTCTTTTTTTTTGGGCCATTCCTGCAATGGAAACCTCACCATCCTATAGATATTCAATTGATTTGATCAGCTGCTAAACTAGGTTTGACAAATCAATACTATGGTTGAGTGATTTCTGTGTCCTTTACTCAGCATAAAATTTTGATCCTTACTTTTTACCAATGAGCCAACCGTCCACAAACCAATAACCTAATGCTCTACGACACTACCACCAATCCAATCCAAGCCTTCTCTCTAAGATAAGTTCGTGGGCTCCAATCAACTTGTGGTTTTCCACGATTCATCCTTAGCCCTAGAACTATTTTTATGAACCTATCAGCAAAATGCCGATGTCACTTAGTAGTATAAATATTTTGGTTCGACTAATGTACAGTTAATTAATTATATAGTATTTTAATATTACTAAGGTTGCCAAGGTGAATAAGACCTCAAATTAAACATGGCATTTTCTGGTGGTAGAACATAACTAATTTTCATATCATTCTAATCCATTATTGTAATTAAATAGTAGTGCATAAATAGCTATAATGAAAATACTATAATTAAATAATTTAAACACTATGGGATTCAACATATTGAAAAATATGTGACTTGCCTTACTGTTCAAAATATTCCACTGGCTTTGAAGGCTTCGGTGTCTGGATCAAATCCTTGCACTGTTGCGTCGGAGAACTCCGATGCTAGCGCAAACAATCAAAATAACCTAAGTTTGTGTTTGAAACAGATCAAGCTAGAAAAATAAATAAAATAAAAACAGAGTAAAATTTAATAAAAATCCAAATATAGGTGGGGTTGGGTTTTATGGGAGTCTGAGTTGGCGAAACGAAACTCGAAATGGTTTTAGCGGGTTCGAAACGAAAATAGGTATAAACATATTATCGAGTATGCTAGTGAACAGTACCAGGTCTGACACTACTCACTGTGGGTTGAGTGCAAAAGTGATGGGTTTAACAGTGTTCGGGCTTCAATCCTAGCAGCAGTGGACCGGATTTTACAGGGAGATGGATCCGGGCGATTAGTGAACAGTGCTGCATAGAAAGCTACAGCGGCGGGCTCAACTATTGGGCTTAGCTCATCATCTCTCACTTTTGGGCTGCCTAACTGGGCTTGCTTTCGCGTGCGTGAGCGGCCTCTTCACGAGTGCGTGGCCCAGATGCACGCACAACGTCGTCTTCCTCTCCTAGTGATGCCACTGTTCACCGAACAGAGCAACACAGTGGCGGCCACGGTTAGACGTTGGTGAAGCTCACTGACGGAAACCAAGAGTGTTACTGGTCTCTGCTAGACGCTGGAAAGGGAAAGCGGATTCCATGGGGATTGCCAAATCGGGAAGGTTGGGGAATTCAAGCAAACTCAAACAAAAACTCAAAATTTTTGAATTTTCATGATATTTCAATCTCCGCCCTATTCTCCGCTAGCTTTCTATGGAGACGAAGGCAGGTTCAGAGAGCGAGCGATGGGTGGGAAAGGACGGCAGAGTTGCAACCGAGGGGAGGAGGCCCAAAAGTCCGAAATATTTAAGACAAATGGCCCGGCCCGGTCCGGGCAAGCATGAATGTTCCCAGTTTGATTGTAATCGACCTATCAGATTACACAGGAACGGGCCGATTTGGAATAAAAGAAATAGATCTGATTCTTTTTGGCTTTTTTATGCTTTTGTTTTTTTTCAGAAGTCAAAACAAACAATACGGCTTCTCTAAGCAGTTTCTTAAAGCCGCTTCTTCAAACGGCTTATCGAATCTAAAACCATGTGTACAATCCGTACCAGCGTCTCTGTCGTTCCATCCGTCGTCTTCTCAAAAAACATAGTAAACAATTATCAGCCGTGGTTTAAAAGAATATGACCATAGTTGTAGAAATATGAGAAGAAATCTCGTGTTGCAAAAGGAGCATAAATAGTTATTGCATCTTACAAAACATACCCTCAAGCCTTGTTTGGATGGGCCGAAATCCCAATCCACCTATGTAGAAGGAAGCAGGAGTTAGGTCAACCTCCATTGCCGACCCATCTAAACAAGGTCGTAAATTAGCCCAAGCGTGGTCTCTCTCTCGTCAGCCCAACATTAGCCGCGGAGACAAAAGCCATATTCGATTGCTGCAAACTTCCCCGTTGACCGTTGGATGAGCAATGGATGGATCAAATTTAGTGAGGCTCTGTTTGGCATTGCATTGATTTTTTTTTAAAAAAAAACCACTTTTTATATTTTATATTTACATATATAATAACCGCTTACATGCCTGTTCTGTTAAGCTATAACAACGAAATCTTGCTAAAAAAATTGATGGGTAGCATAGCACGGCACAACAAGTACAAATATTTTTTAGACCAAAACTACAAACTGGATATAACTTGGTGTTTTAGACATCCACTTGGTTTTCAAAATACAACTTTGACTATTATTTTTTTTATATAGATATATTCATAAAATAATCTAATTATACCATTTTCACATGACCAATACAAAATAGTTTTTTTATATATTAGTGATCAAAGGCTCAAAGCTAAGCAAGTTTTACTGCACACGTTTTTAAAACGTCGTATATTTCTGAGCGGAGAGAGTATCACATAACCTTCTACGTTAAACAAGTCTGAAGATAGCTGCGCTAGATAATTATTCTTGCAAAACAAAATGCTAAACAGGTGTTTTCTCTTTTACACTAGCCTCAGCAATCAGTAACACACGCTAATAACACTCCATGCTATTCTTAAACTTGAGTTCAAGTGGCAACACACAGAGAAGAGACTAGGATAGCCACGGGGTGCCTATTACCTTTATCTAAAGCTATATCAATACTATTGAGTAGAGTATAGATAAAAAATAAAATACCTATTTAGATTTGGGTATGGTGAGGATAATATCTATTTACCCATACCCATTCAAAAATAAGGTTAAGAGTGTATTCATGGACTTAGGCCCTGTTTGGATCCCTCCATCTAAAGTTTAGTTACTAAAGTTTAGGTCTAAAGTCTCCAAACAGGTGGTCTAAAGTTAGATCTAAACTTTAGCTAAGCCCTAAAAAACACTTTAGACCATTAGGCCATGTTTGGACCTCATGGTCTAAAGTTTAGTCGTCTAAAGTTTTGGACTAAACTTTAGTTGGCTAAATTTTAGCCTCTAAACTTTAGTCGATGGTCATGTTTGGATCATGTACTAATGGATAGGACTAAAGTTTTAAAAAGACCATACTACCTCTCCTCGTTTAGTGCGCCAGCCATTAAATGGGAGGTGAGAGACCAACATGCATGGGTAAACACGTCTTTGTGCCTAAGAACCTAAAACTTTAGACCACTTTAGTTCACTTTGGTGGACTAATGGTCTAAAGTATTTTTTAGGGGTTAGCTAAAGTTTAGATCTAACTTTAGACCACCTGTTTGGAGACTTTAGACCTAAACTTTAGTAACTAAACTTTAGATGGAGGGATCCAAACAGAGCCTTAGTCCACCAAAGTGAACTAAAGTGGTCTAAAGTTTTGGGTTCTTAGGCACAAAGACATGTTTATCCATGCATGTTGGTCTCTCACCTCCCATTTAATGGCTGACGCACGAAACGAGGAGAGGTAGTATGGTCTTTTTAAAACTTTAGTCCTATCCATTAGTACAGGATCCAAACAGGACCTTCGACTAAAGTTTAGTCCAAAACTTTAGACAACTAAACTTTAGACCATGAGATCCAAACAGGGCCTTAGACTACCTATACTTAGTTATAGTTTCCTATAAAAACACATGGGAGCCACATGTGCATCTGTACCCGCTAATTTGCACAAAGTAATTTCCCTACACACATAATCATTTTCAATAACTTTTAGTTGATTTTCTAATACTTTTGTGATGTGAATGCGAGGTTGAAGTTTCAAGTACTGAAGTTTTACGAAAACTTACTATAAAAACATATTGGGTCCACGTGTACGTCTAGCTTTACCAATTTGCATAGAGTAGCTCCCCTACATGTAGAATCATCCCTAACAAATTTTAGTTGATTTCGGAGAACTTTTATGGTGTGAACGCGGAGTTGAAATTCTAAGTACTGAAGTTTTACAAAAAATTCCTTCGTAAACCTCTTTGACTTAGCCCCTTATTTTTTCTTCTCCTTTATCCACCGGGTTAATTAAACCCATTAGGTATATCATTTTTCATTTGAATATGAGTAATATCATTTTAAATGGACATAAATAAAATTAGATATATATTTAGGTTATCTATACCCTAGCCAGTGGCACCCCTAAAAGAGACAAGGCAGGACAGGACACGCCAGAACAATTCGTCGCACAGGTGGCATCCCCTAGCCATTTAAATTCATGCCACCTCGGATGCTGACAAGGCATTTGGGCCACCTTTACTCTTTTACAGAGAAGTGCGCATCGCCCCGGGCGCGGGGGATGGATTCCAAACAGCATCTAGCAGGCAGCAGCTGCAAGCACTGCATGCCTGCTTCCATGCTCTTCCTGCCTCCCTCCAAAACCATTCAAAAGAGATGACTGCTCCCAACCTCACTACGATATGGATTCCAGCTTGACTTTGTTTTTGAATGCAATCACCTATCAGGCAATCACCCTAACTAACACTACAATTATTTTACAAACAAAATGCAGCTCACACATGTATGTATGCCTGATTGGTTAGCTCAGCATGCAGTTGCAGCTTGTCTTTCTAGAATATATATATCAGCAGTTGCAGCTAGTATATATGTTCAGGCTCAGTTATGTCTGAACTGAACATTCTTTAGGGCCATTTATTATAAGCTTTAGCTCTTGGACTTTAGCTGTGTATAATGGCCCTGCAATTAGACATCAACAATTAGGTCCTTTTCTCTTAGTGCTTGCCTGCTTGGCATTTCTTGATGGACCAATCTAATCAACCAAGCATGTAACTAACCACCATATTATAAATTTATAATAAGAAACCATACCCTCCTCTCTCTCTCTCTCTCTCTCTCTCTCTCTCTCTCTCTCTCTCTCTCTCTTTCTCTCTCTCTCTCTCTCCCCTCCGATTCCTTTCTAGGTATTTCAAGAGGTAGATAAGAAGTTGCAACCTCCATGACAAGTACTCCACATATACATCTCACACAGATGCTTCTATAGAGAGAGAAGCTCAGAAGCAGACAGTCTCATAGGTTCATACACCAACGCAAATTTGAAGCCATGGAAGAGTTCACATTCCCCAGCATTCCACTGGAGCAATGCAATGCCAAGAAGCTCTCCTTCCCGCACTTCGCCTCCCCGCCGCCGTGGTTCGTCCCCGGCGGTGCTGCCGACGCGGCGGCGCACGATCACCGGAGGAGCTTCTCGGCCGTCGAACAGGCCGGCAACGACTACCAGGGGGGAGGCCACCACTACCATGGCTCGGAAAGGTTCGCCGTCGAGGAGAACAAGATGGACATGCTGTGGGAGGACTTCAACGAGGAGCTCGCCCGCGCGGCGCCGCCGTGCCCCCTGAGCAAGGAATGGGCGAGAGAAGCGTGGCTCGCCGGCGACGGCGCCGCCACCGTCGAGATGCGCCGGCACGCGGTCGCCTTCGGCAGCGTGGTCTGGCGAAGGAGGCTGAACCTGCTGATGATGCTGAAGCTGCTCAAGAAGCTCTTCTTGGCGCATAAGTCGAATGCCACCTCGAGGAAGGCTCCACCAATCTGAGCAATAATTTGGATGCAAGAAAGTTAGTGCAACAGAGCATCCATGCATGATATATCAGGTGTATATATCGATCAATACATATTTCTCAGAGGTTTTCTAGTTGTCAATGGCTAAGGTTTTTTTCCTGAGAATATGTTTTTGTTTCTGTCTGAAAATTTTCTTGTCTTTGTGGCTCTTCAGAGTATGATTTTTGCTCACTTTTGGTTACGCCTTGGGTTTGGCATGCCAGAACATACTGGAATTGTGATTATTATGCCACTTTGTTAATTATTTTCGGATGGACTTGTCATGCCAACTTCAAAGATTCAAAACCATTTGAAATTTTGGGACCTTAAGTTGGTAAAAATTGCAAGATAATTTGCTCTCTCCCTTTTGGCATTCCGCATTCATCCATCATCATGCAAATATTGGTCCTAAAGCTCAAAGTTCATCCATGATTACCCATTGAAATCATCATGGCACAATTAATCAAGTGACCTATCAGTCTATCACCTATCCCAATATTTTTTTAAAAAAATAGACACATCTAAATTGGATCTGATATCATACCATTGAATGTAACATTCCTGACGTGACATGAAGACTAACTGACAAAAAAATCAGTTAAATTACTGAAGGTGACATAAGGAGATTCAACATTTTGTACTAAAATCAAAATGCAGCTCTGCCAAACACACTTACACCATCTTTCTCATACCTTCAGCTTTCGGCCGTCTAGATGTCCCTACTTTGTCGCAAAGAAGAATAAAAGCAGCTTTAATGAATACAATCTTATCATTAGAACAGAATATGGACCGAATATAATCCGGCCCCTCTTGTGCATATACAATGCTTGACTGCATTATGACATCTATCTAAGATAAGCAACGAATTAAGGAACGGTCATGTGGAGGACATACCAACAAACTGGTTGGTCCCAAGTAGACAGCAAGAATTAGTTGTATTGTGTTGTGATCAGTGATTAGGTACGGATCTAAGAATCGAGAGTAAGACACTTGCCCTTGAACGGTCAGCCATGCCGCCTCTAAGACTCGGAGGCTTAGTAGAATAAGAGAGAGGCTATGAACTTTGTTTATTTTATTGTTTAATGATAACGATACAGTGTTGTCTTTTTTATATAGTGATAGCTAGATTTGACCACTAAGAAATATATATCTATATTAAGAAAACTAATCCTAATAATAGAAAACTTATTCTTAATAAATATAATAAATCTAAAAGGAAATAAACCCAAATAATGAGAAAACTAATTATTATATTCTTAATCCGTGATATGCTGCCAATACTATCAAATCACCCAAACACATAACATGCTACAGTACTGTGCCATAACACTTCGTTCCTCGCAGCAAGACAACTCGTCGTCGAGCTGTCAAGTTGCAGCCACGGATGGAGGCCTTTGCAACCCCCATGTTGATAGGAGTGACCAATACCGACGCTGAGTAATTTAAGAGCAGATCAGCGATACTCCGATATATGGAGCCCAGAGAGAATCAACTTAGCATGACGTGGCGTCGAGGAAGACACCAGCGACATGGGCTACCGACACAGGACAACAATGACACCCCTTCTACCATGGGGCGTGATGATTACGGGAAGGATGTGATGGCAGGGCTAGCCCTTCAGTCGCTGCACTCCGCATTGCCTATGGCACGGTGTCGGCTAGCCGTGCAAAAAAGACTAGCGTTGGATAGCAACAATCTTCCTCCTCAATGAAGGCACCAAAGATGCAGCCAAAAATAGCGAAGCTTAGAGAAGAGTCGTCGTTGATAAAGGCCATAGCGGGACCAACACCGATGGGAGCTCAGAAACTGCAGCAATATATTGTGCCTTCTCCTTTGCCATTGTCTCCATCTTGTACTCCAATACGAGTTTCTTGATGCTCGCAAGTGCCTCACGGATGATAGCGTAGTCGGCCCTCATGGTTGTGATCTCATCAGCAACAGAAACCATGGTGAGTGGTTTTAATACCAAATATTGTGGTCGGTGGTTGGGTATAGGACAACAGAAGACATAGTGAGTGGCTTTAATACCAAATGTTGTTATCGGTGGTTAGGTACGGGTTCGAGGACCGAGGGTAAAACAATCGCCCTTGAATGGCCGGCCATGCTGCCGCCGAGACTCTGAAGTTTAGTTGAAGAAGAGAGGGAGAGACTAGGAACTTTAAGTTGGTTCTTTTGAGCTATGGTTTATGGCTTAAAATTTTGAATTCTAGCTTTCGCAAGAGGCAGTAAGCAGAGGAAAATAGTCGCATGCAATTTTGGCCGGTACAGCTGAACTTGGTACACTTTTTACTACAATCTTTCTGTTGACTTCGCCTTAAAAAACGCACCATTTGAAAGCAAGTTATTATAGAACAAGCCAAAAGCCACAAGACATAAGTGAAAAAGAACTCAGCCTTTGTTTATGAAGAAGAGAGGGACAGACTAAAAACTTTGTTTATTTTATTGCTTAATGATAACGTTACAATGATGTCCCTTTTATAGGAATAGACTTGACCCCTAAGAAACATGTCTATATTAAGTAAACTAATCCTAATAATAGGAAACTTATCCCTAATACATATAATAAATCTAAAAGAAAATAAACTCAAATAATAAGAAAATTAATTATTATATTTTTAAACCCGCAATATGTTGTTAATACTATTAAACTATTCAAACACATAATGTGTGACAGTACCAGTTCACGTGTCCCTATCAAACCCACAGGTACTGTTTACGTACTGCTACAGCACCATGTTATAACATACAGATAGCAGAATGTAATGTACATGTCAGCTTGAAGTCATTGCATTGCATACCAATCTACACTTGCTTGGTAGGTATTGCATCACAAAAGATAAGCCTCCTTTCACAAGCCAAGGCTGTTGGTTACAAACAGTAGAAAACTCATGGCAGTGTACATAATGCCTCGAATAGAGTACTTAACAACAACCTGAAACTAGTTACAAATGCTAAGCAATGGGATAATGACATCATATGATCTCACGGATTAGCTTATTGACATCATACCTAACATACTAAGAGTACATTGTACAATACCGTGTTTAATTATTCTCTTTCCAAAAAGACAAGTCTCGTGTTTTTCTAAACTCAATTTCCTTACCATGGGACATTGCAATGGCAAATGGGGGGCAGCCAAAACATTTGCACTATCACATGTGTATAAATGTACATGCAACTCCAGTGGCTCACTTATTTTAATTATTTATGAATGATAGAAGGTTTAGAATTATATTACGATGAACCATAATCATTTGAGAAGTGTGGAAATTTGAATTTGCAAATTTATCGGTTTTTGAACGGCTCGTAGACCAACCAGTCTGACTGGCCAGCCGGCGGTCAGACCGGCTCTCCCCAACGGTCAGACCGCCAGCTAAACCGATATGACCGGCCATCGTCAACGGTCTGACCGGCTTGGGCTCTCAGTCTGACCGGCATTGGCTTTTGCCTTGGTATGGAGTTTGTGATTTTTTTGGGAGATTAATTCATGAGTGAGTTGGATTGATCTAGGTCAGTGCATATGTATTGATTGAGGCATATTACAGCTAACATGGGTCAAGTTATGAAAAACTTATACCTAGAAATAATTTTTTTATCTTTTGTGCAAAGTCACTTGGAGTCAACTATGATTAACGATAAGGATCGGGGCTACGCTTGTGGTGGAGTCGAGTCCCAGAATGATCAAGGATACCAGGTGAAATGGCTGAGCTCAAACATAGTGCAAGAAAGGCGAAAAATGCTGAAGGAAAGTTCAAGCGGTAGATTGCACCATGTGGCTTGATCAGTCTTAGTTAGGCGTGGTCTGGTGGAACAAGAATGGGGGAGAGCTACCGACGCGTGGCAAGCCAGTGGTGTATCTACACATGGCAAGTATGGTGATTGCTTACAATGGAAAGTGAAGATTGGGTCAAAATGATATTTTGGTAAGATGGTCAAACTACCATAAACTATTTTGGATCAAAATCACAACGCTTGAACGACATTTGGTAAGGCAGTTTACATCAAGGAGAAGTTGAGAAGATTAATTTGGATCAAGGCTAAAAATTTAGCAGATTCGGACTTATATATTTTGAAAAGCATGCATAATTATAGTGTGAGTAAAACCGAATTATGTGGGGTTAACAAGACGCCCTCGTTTGTGCTAAGTGGATAGGGTTAACAAGCCACTCTCATTTATGCTAAATGAATAGTATCCACTAGGGTTAGATGTGGCTGATTGTCTTGTCTATTTAATAGATTGAGATGAAGACTTCCTAATTAATTATCTAACATTGCTTATTAAACCCAAGTGTTTTAGAGTTAAGATTAGAAAAGTGTGGGGTTAACATTGATTTTTTTAGTGTTCTTATTTGCTATGATATGTAAAATCATATAAAGCCATTTTAGCCATCATCTACTCACGTGCAAGTCATATTCATTGTTTTTTGTTTTTGCCTGCTTTTGGCGTAACCTTCCTTTAAATTGAAAAATGTCATAATTTTGATAGTGATTTTTATTAAGGATAGAATAGGAAATAGAATAGGACTGTTATCTGTTTCCTTATATGATTTGTATTCCTTCTGTACATCCCTCTTGTACTCTATATATATTGCCCTTTGGGTCTCATGAATAGATGCACAATATTCATAACAAAGTATCAGAGCTTAGGTTAAACCCTAACCTCGATCTACTTCCGCCCTAGCCGCCGCTGTTCGGGACACCCCTGCCCGTGCAGCCGCCGCTAACCCTCGGGTGACCTCTGCTCCTCGAGCCGCCGCCGTCTAGGCCCCATTGCCCGAGCCGCTGCCGCCGCACGAGCCGCCGTCGCCTGAGCCGAATCTTCATCAGATTCGCCACCACCGTCTACTGTTGTCCCTCTGCTCTGCAGCCGCCGCCAGATTCGGTCGACGCCGGTCGCCACACCGTCGCGGCCCAGATCCGGTCGCCGTCGGTCGCTGCACCGTCGTCCGGCCCAGATCCGGTCGCCGTCGATTGCTGCACCGTCACCCGGCCTCAGATCCGGTCGCCGCCGGTTGTCGCACCGTCGGTCGGCCCAGATTCGGTCGCTGCACCGTCGCGGCCCAGATCCGGTCGCCGCACCGTCGCCTGCGCCTGGCCACCGCCTGCGCTCACCGCCGGGTCGCCGCTGGGCCGCCGCCTGCGCCGGGCCGCCGGGTCGCCGCCTGCGCTAGAGGAGTCGGCCAACCGAAGCCTCTGAGAAGTGAAGTGAGATTTCACTTTTATAGTTAGTAAAAAAACAAAAAAAAAGCAAAAAAAACGTTGTTCTAACCGCCGCGCCGTCCAGTGCCGCCTGTTAGACTTCGTTGCCTTGGTCGCCGCACCATCCAGCGCCGCCTACCGATGGCTTCCGTTCCATCTGGTGCGATCCCATTCTCGGGAACAAAGCTCCATAGAACGGACTACAGGTTATGATCTTCCCTCATGGAGATCACGCTTGAAGGTCTCCGCTTTTGGGGACATGTTACCGGTGCTCGTCGTTCTCCGCCACCGCCGGTTCAGCCTCCTCCTAGGCAGCCTACTTCTGCACCTCTTGGAGCAGATGACGCTACTAAGAAGAAGGCAGAGGCTGATGCTGCTGCTGCCGACGCTGCTGATGAGGCTTTTTAGTATGCCATTGACGCTTACGAGCGCTGGTGTGCTGATGAGACCCGTGTCCGTGCCATCCTGGTGGTCAGCGTTGACGACTCCATTCAGCCAGATATTGTTGGTCTGCGGTCTACTCGACAGATCTGGGAGTACTTGCGTGAGCGATACCAGCAGAGCAGTGATGCTCAGTTCCTTTCACTTCAGCGTGAGTTGGAGACGCTTCGCCAGGGAGATTCTTCCGTCGACGACTTCTTCCGAGCTCTGGCTAGTCTCTGGCGACAGATAGATGAGCTGGCTTCTCCACTGTGCCAGGAGTGCCACAAAGTTCAGAAGGCGGATCATGATCGCCTTCGTCTTTATGATTTCGTCTACCGTCTTCGCCCATAGTTTGAACCTGTCAGAGCTCAGCTGCTAAGTCGCTCGCCACGACCGACTGTCACCGAGGCTCTTTCGACACTTCGGGCTGAGGAGCTTCGTCTCGGGCTAGCAGCACAGTCCGTTCCGACTGTGCTTGTTGCTCCTTCTTTGACTACATCGACGGTTCCTGCTACGACTACGGTTCCTTCCCAAATGCCTGTTGCCGCTCCTGCCTTTGCACCTACTGGAGTTTAATGCAACTACTGCAAGAACTTCGGGCATGACTACCAGAGTTGTGCGGTGCGAAAAAGCGAAATAAGACGCGTGGGGCTGGACGATCCAAGGGGGGCAGAGAGGCCCTTCCTTCACTGGAGGACAGACCAGCTCATCAGGATCACAGCGAGGTGACTCTGTTCAGCAGCTTTGCCAAGCTCTTCTTCAACAGCTCTCTCACAGCTCAGCGGGTTCTGCTAGTCTAGCTCAGACGTCTCCCCCAGGTACCTCTTGGGTTCTAGATTCTGGTGCCTCTTTCCACATGACACCAGATTCCACATCTCTCACTTCAGTAGGACCTCCTGCCCTCCCTATTTCTGTACAGACTGCTGATGGTACTTCCTTGTCTGTTAGCTGTCAGGGCACTCTTTTGTCCACTGATTTTTCTGTTCCAGTTGTTTCTCATGTTCCCCAACTAACCATGCAGCTTCTTTCAGTGGAACAGCTCACTGACCTTGGTTGTAGGGTTGGTTTTGACTCTCACACCTGTTTCGTTCAGGATTGACAGACAGGGACGATACTTGGGACTGGCCGGCGCCGTAGGGATCATCAAGGTCTCTACATTCTCGATCGTCTTCATCTTCCGTCCGCTTCAGCTGCTCCTACCATGTCTCCTGTCACGCCTACCTCCATTGCCACTACTGCCACCACCTCTGGAGTTTTTGCGCAGTGGCATCACCATTTAGGCCACCTGTGCGGGTCTCGTCTTTCGTCATTAGTTCGTCAGGGTGTCCTTGGACGTGTTACCGTTGACACGTCCATGTTTTGTCGAGGTTGTAAGCTGGGCAAGCAGCTACAACTTCCTTATCATTCTAGTGAGTCATTGTCTTCTCGTCCTTTTGATTTAGTTCATTCAAATGTATGGGGACCTGTGCCTATTATCTCTAAAGGCGGGCATAAATTCTATGTTATTTTCATTGATGACTTTTCCCGTTTTACTTGGCTTTTCCCTATGTCTAATTGTGGTCAGTTTCTTACGATCTATCGTAGCTTTGCCATGATGGTTCGTACTCAGTTTGAGTCCTCTATTCGTACCTTTCGTTGTGATTATGCTGGCGAGTATTGTTCTAGTGCGTTCAGACAATTTCTTTCTGAGCAGGGCACTCTTTACCAATCTTCTTGCCCTGGTGCCTATGCTCAGAATGGGGTTGCTGAACGCAAGCATCGTCATCTGATTGAGACTGCTCGCACCCTTCTTCTTGCTTCTCACGTTCCACCACAGTTTTGGGCTGAGGCTGTTTCTACGGCTGTCTATCTCATTAATATGCAGCCTTCCACTGCTCTTAAGGATGTCAGTCCTATAGAGCATCTCTACTCTAGAGCCCCCAGTACGATCACCTTCGTGTTTTTGGATGCACCTGTTTTGCCCTGCTGCCACCTCGTGAGCGCACTAAACTGATAGCCCAGTCAGTTGAGTGTGTGTTTCTTGGGTACAGTTCTGAGCATAAGGGTTATCATTGCTATAGTCCTTCTACTCGACGGATTAGGATCTCACGAGATGTTGTCTTTGACAAATCTCAACCTTTCTTCTATCGAGATTCGGCTCCTCACACTGTTTCCACCATCGAGACGATCTCCTGGTTGTCTCTCCCTGACTCCTCACCCATTTCCCCCCTTTCCCCGCCTTCGGTACCTACATCTCCTATGTTGCCTCCTGCAGCACCGTCTCCTGCTCCTATGGCACCACCGTCTCGTTTCTCTGGGGTGCACTACTCCAGACGTCCTCGTCCTTCACCAGATCCCTCTCCTGGTCTTTTGTCGACACCGACGTCTGATTCATCTGATGATGCTCCTCGTTACGCCCTTCGTGACCGGCCAACCATTCGGCCTCCTGATCGTCTTGGTTTTACTTCGACAGCTCATGCTCTCTCTGTCACTGAGCCTAGTTCTTATCGTGAGGCTGCTTCTCATTCTGAGTGGCAGCTCGCTATGGCAGAGAAGCTTGATGCGCTTCGTCGTACGGAGACTTGGGATATTGTCCCGACACCTGTGCACGCTCGTCCTATCACGTGCAAGTGGGTGTACAAGATTAAGACCAGGTCTAACGGTACTATCGAGCGCTACAAGGCTCGTCTTGTGGCTCGTGGTTTTCAGCATGAGTATGGTCGAGATTACGATGAGACATTTGCTCATGTTGCTCATATGACCACTGTTCGCACTCTTGTTGCGGTTGCTTCTGTTCGCCGGTGGTCTATCTCTCAGCTGGATGTTAAGAATGCTTTTTCTTAATGGCGTCTTGCATGAGGAGGTTTACATGCAGCCACCACCCGGGTATTCTGTTCCAGCTGGTCATGTCTGTCGTCTTCGTCGTGCTCTTTATGGTCTCAAACAGGTCCCTCGTGTCTGGTTTGCACGTTTTACCTCAGTGATCACCGCTGTCGGTTTCACTGTCAGTGCCCATGATCCTGCTCTATTTATCCATCTCTCACCTCGAGGTAGGACACTGCTTTTTCTATATGTGGATGATATGCTCATTACTGGTGATGATCCCTCGTTCATTGCATATGTGAAGAAGCATCTCAGTGAGCAGTTTCTGATGACTGATCTTGGCTTGCTTACATACTTTCTTGGGATTGAGGTTTCTGTCACGCCTGAGGGTTACTACCTCTCCCAATAGAAGTATGTCCAGAATCTTCTTGATCGGTCTGGTCTGACTGATACTCGCACTGCTGAGACTCCTATGGAGATATCTCTTCAGCTTCGTGCTACTGATGGTGATCCTCTTGAGGATCCTACTCGGTATCGCCATCTTGTTGGCAGTTTGGTATATCTTGTGAGCACTCGTCCTGATATTGCTCATGCTGTCCATATCTTGAGTCAGTTCATGGCTTGTCCTACTCATCTTCACTACAGTCATCTTCTTCGTGTTCTTCGCTACTTGCGTGAGACCATCTCTCGTCGCTTGTTTTTCCCTAGCTCCACCTCACTCCAGCTTCAGGCGTACTCTGATGCGACCTGGGCTAGTGATCCTTCTGATCGTCGTTCTCTTTCTGCTTACTGTGTTTTTCTTGGCTCCTCCCTAATTGCCTGGAAGACAAAGAAGCAGACTGCAGTTTCCCGTTCGAGTGCAGAGGCTGAGTTGAGAGCTATGACAGCTGTGACAACAGAGATTACTTGGTTGAGATGGCTACTTGCAGACTTTGGCGTACCTGTGAGGGGACCTACTATTCTTATGACTGACAGTACATGAGCTATCATCATTGCTCGTGATCCAGTGAAGCATGAGCTCACCAAGCACATTGGTGTGGATGCTTCATACACTCGCTCCCAGGTGCAGGAGGGTGTACTTGCTCTTCAGTTTGTGTCATCAGAGTTACATATTGATGACTTCTTCACGAAGCCACAGACTAGAGCGCAACATTTGTATTTTCTCTCCAAACTCAGTGTGTGTGATCCACCATGAGTTTGAGGGGGGTGTTAAGGATAGAATAGGAAATAGAATAGGACTGTTATCTGTTTCCTTATATGATTTGTATTCCTTCTGTACATCCCGCTTATACTCTATATATATTGCCCTTTGGGCCTCATGAATAGATGCACAATATTCATAACAATTTTCTCAATCGTTAGTTGAAATATATTCGTGTCATTCTAGAGAAGATATATGTCAAGTTTCATATCATTTAAATCTATAGATCAAAAGTTTCATAGATTTTTAGTTTTAAAATAATGCTGAAATTAATATTCCCATCCTGAATTAGGTATGTCTGGGTACTATTCATCCGGTCTAACCTCCGGGCGAGGATTGTTTTGCTCTGTTTCACTTGGATTTTTTGTGTGGTGATTACCCTCTGATCTTCATAGCTATTGGAGTAAAGACCGATAAATACTTTGAGGAAAATTCAAAGGCATTATTTTCATATCGGTCTTATAATTTTTGAAGGGAACATGAGATTACATGGGTACAGGAGCATAAGAACTGTAGGTATAAGGGTACAAGTATCTATCTAAAGAAACGTCTATCTGTTGACCAACCAAGTACCAAGACAACTCGGCAACAAGAGAATCATTTTTCTGGTTATGATGGCTGCATTACTTTTTCCACTGAGTCATCCTGCAAGTAGAAAAAAAACCATTTAATTGAGCCAATCAAATAGAAGAGCGTGTGACTTCTTATCGTAATAGCATCAAAACTGAAACTCAATACGGAAGGTTCGGGTCAAAAAGGACCCACTAAGCTGTGTAAACTCAGGTAGGTACCCAGATTATGTTGTACCTTCATGCATCAGAGACTCTGATATCCCTCTCAACTCTAAAGCAAACCTAAAAAACCTGTAAAAACAAAATGCTCCATCAACTATACTGTATTTCTATCAACATCTAAATGAAAAAGAAAAACTGTATGGCAGTAGCACATAATTTTGCATGTAATATTTAGCCAAGTGTATGGTCAAGTCGGCATACTACTTATCTACAGTGTCAGAATTGACTCCAATGGTACTAAGAGGCCGATTGTACTAGCCAATTCTGATCAAGTAGATTCAACTACCGTTCAACCATGTGTTGTATTTATGCTGCAATGTAGTCTATGTTGACCACTCTCAAGGCCTGTTTATAACTGCAGTTTATGACTTTTGGCTATTCGTAAAAAAGAATATAATAAAAGAAACTCATGTGCGGTTTTGACCGATATAAATGAAGTCGTTACAGTGTGTACTATACTCAACCTGTAAACCCTACCTTAAAAAGATACTTCGTTTGAAAGCTAGTTATTGTAGAAAAAACGAAAAACAACATTTAAAAACTGAAAAGAAGAAACCCTGACACTGCCATCAGGCTTGAAAGTGTCACATTTTCCCTCAATTTATATTTTCTTTTCCAGTGCATGCCTATCATCCTCAATTTATATTTTCTTTTCCAGTGCATGCCTATCATTCACCCATATATAACAATAAATTTTTATTGGTCAGGGATACTACACAGATCTGTGTTGACAATTTCAAAATGACAAACTAATGCATCTATGCTTGGACATACACAGATGACAATATATTGTTTGTTGTTTGTACTCCATCTTAATGTATTTACCATGTACAAAGTACGCAGTGATAAAAATGAGATGTAGATCATACAAAAATGGCATGTCCTTATCACCAAACTAGGGTTATGTTTATATTGGCTTCTAAAAGCTATTTTTATAGTAAACAACTTTTCTACAGTAACTAGTTTTCAAACGGAGTGTATTTTTAAGGCGAAGTCTACTAGCTGATTGTAGTACACAATGCAGCAACTTAATTTATATCGGTCAAAATCGCACGTGGGTGTCTCCCTATAAGCTTCTCCATAATCTGTTACTATTCATAAATCAAAACCAAAAACCTATATGAATGGACACTAGACTTCAAAGTTTAGCACCATCTATTAGGTTGACACTTCTTATAAAACAATAAAAGAGAAAAAAAAATCAGATAGAAAACCTTAGCCACAAGAATCGAGCTTAAATTTAAAAATTCCAAGTGAGAATTTAGAATCGGAACTGGAATTTACGAACTGCAGAACTTCAATGAGAATTTGGTAACTGTAGAAATGAAGCTTACTTTTATTGAATAGTCTTGTTTCACCACTTAAAAATGTTTTTCAGCAATCCAGACAAAGGACTACAGTGTGTTGTTTTGTACTCGCACAGCTCACAGCAAGCTTGAAGTGACAGAAACTCTCAAACACCTGAAAAAAAGCAAGCATGAATAACGCTCCCACATAAGTGTCAGTGTGTCACATATCTCATGCCAAGACTAATCAATTTCAGCCAACAAAATAGTAGTCACTGCCACGTAATTGTCCTATCAACAGATGAACATTCGGCATATCGTAACAGTGTAAAGCTCAAAAGTCAAAAGAGTCATCTAAGTCTACGGTCATGGACCACATTACATGTTATGGAAGGCAACGAAGTACAAATGTTCATCTCTGGAATTTCGGCAAACATAAATACATTCTAAAATTCTAATGCATTATCCAGCTATATGGTGAAGTCAATAATGAAAGAAACCTCTCTCATAATCAAAATGTATACGGGAGAAATTATGTCAAATTGACAAACCATGTATTCTGGGCACAAATCAATCAACATCATGTGTTATGCGTATAGAAAATATACCAGAGAAGAGCAACAGAGTAGCACATCATTATTTTACCATCCAATCTAGACTAACAGTTCCTTGATAATGGCTTGATGCTAGTGGTACTGAAGGACATGTGGTGGTTGCTAGTGATATACAACCAACGGCTAATCTTACAGATAACTCCGACACATTGAAGCCCAACAAATTGTATTTTGGAATTCGTGCATCCCTATAGGAGAAAATGCCTCAATTCATACTTGAATAGGTCACTGCTTAAAAATAAAGGGCTAGCCCATCCTGGCACCTGTGAAATAGACTACAGATACCTGCTTAAGGCATAGGATGACATGCTGGTTATTCAGAAATAACACTTGGATTCTTATCATTTATCTCCCATTTCTCCTTATGATCAATAAATAGGCGATGAAATCGCAGCAATTGGATATAATTGGTAATGCATGTACTATTTTCTCGTAATCGGCATACATATTAATCACCCAACTGAACTTGGCACAGCAACCAACAAGCGACCTACTCAATCAGCTTTCAACGGGCTGCCAATTTCTGATTTCTAGCTGAAATTGCACTATAGTGGTTCTTAGTTTTTTCTGAGTCATTTCATTAAAAATTAAAAAGAAATAAAAAATATAGTTATATCATGACAGACAATACAAAGAATAAGAAAAAATGCAAAAATAAAAAAATAAAAAAAAACTAAAATTAAGAAGTCGACACAGTAAGTGGCTAGAAGCCAAAGACTTTTAAATCGGTTGGTGCAGAACCAAAATCTTGCTGCTATGGCCATCCATCAGAAATTACCTCAACTTGCCCCAACAACAAAGGCCAATTTCCGCATGCCTTTGACGCTACAACCACGCATAGCTAGTAATAACGACGAGGTCACCAGCAATCCCTCCTAACGACCTAACCTGATACAACGCGAAACTACCAAGACCACCATAGCATGAGGTCTCGATGACTCCTAATTCCCAGGTCCAAATCAATGCTTATCTAGGGCTCCCCAAATCTCAAGAAAGAAATCAAGAACTACCCAAGAACCCAGGAAAAAAAAGGAGCTAGGAATTGGAGGATGGGGGATGCCGTACTTCCCGGAGTCAAACATGTTCTTGGAGAGGCAGGCCTGGATGTCGCACGCCTCGTTCTTGCACGGCTCCTTGCTCGGCTGCGCCATCTCCTCCTCTTCTTCCCCCTCCTGCCGCTGCTCGTATCAAGGCTAGAGAATAGAGATAGTGTTGGGTTTTGACGTTCCGTGCGAATAAGAAAAGACGCTAGTCGCGGTGTTCGCTTTGTAGAAGAGTGAACCAGAGGAGTACTAACAGCTATCTAAATAGGGGGATTGGATCATATACCTTCCCTTTAGTTGGGAAATTCAGAATTTATCCTTCCACCTCAATGACATGTGGGGTCATCAAAAGTCACAGACGCGTGGAGCAGGAGGGTAAATCCTGAATTTCCATCTAAGGGGAAGGTATATGATCAATAAAACCTCTAAATAGAGGTATAAGAACATCATCCCCTACATACGCCCGGAAGGATTCCCGGCCCGGGAGGCCATCCACGTCGCCCCCTGCGCACGGCCGGCCGGCGCGTGGCGCCCGGTTCTTGGTACGGCCGGGGGAGGCAAATCCCTTCTATTTTTCCGAAATTACGTAAAAGTCCTTTTTCCTCGCGAAAAGGTCCCTGTATTTTTCCAAAAAAAACCCCTGCGCATATTAATTTTTCGCTGATAACGATCCGCATTTTCGAAAATTACGTACAGGCCCTCAGTTCTTTCAAACCAACCCCTGATTTTTACGAAAAAAACCCTCTGATCTCCTTTTATTGCGAAAAGCCCCTCGCTTTTTTTAAAAAAACCCCTACGCATTCCTTTAGCTACGGATTTTCGCCTCTTTTACTTCGGTACACACGGTGGCTGGCGCGGCGTGCCGCCGCGCCTATGAGACTAGTCGTAACCGATACAAAGCCGAAAGCATTCCGGGGCAGCGAGCCTATCCACGTCGCCCCCTTCGCTCCCTCGGCCGGCGCGTGGCGCCCGGTTTCGCGTACGGCCGGGGGAGCCACTTCCCTTCTGTTTTCCGAAAATTGCGTAAAGGTCCTTTTTCCTCGCGAATAGGTCCCTGCGCCCAGTTTTTTTTAAAAAATTTTTGGATGGCGCCCCGCGGGTTTCTAAAATTACGTATAGGTCCTTATTTACTCACGTACAGGTCCTTACAAGTCCTCGGCTTTTTACGAAAAAGGCCTTTGGTTTTTCCGAAATTACGCACGTGTCCTCGATTTTTTTTACGAAACTCCCTGCGAATTGTCGTCTCTTTTACTTTGATCCACACGGCAGCTAGCGCGGCGTGCGCCGCGCTCATGCAGCTAGTAGAACCTAAGAGTTAACCTCGAGGAGACGAATGACTCTTACGAATGACTCTTTTATATGATAGTATAGATATATCAGTATTATCTGTGACCTAGTGAAATATGAGTTTACCAAATATATTGGTGTTGATGCTTTATATACTCGCTCACAGGTGTAAAAAGGAGTGTTTGCTCTACAGTTTGTGTCCTCAGATTGATTGCAGACTTATTCATGAAGCCACATATTAGGGTATAACATTTGTGTTTTCTCTCCAAACTTAGTATATGTGATCCACCATAAGTTTGAGGAAAGTGTTAGAATATGCATTTTCCTTTTGTATTTACTTATATGTGTAAAGTTGTCATTGCATATAGTAACTTGTACTCTCTATATATTATCCATCGGTCTCATAAATATACATACAATATTCATAACACTAATATCAAGATATATGAGATATTTCTTAGTTCACGGACTTCATGAGATGTATACATAGTGTAAGCTTGTGATTAGGTCAACTCATTATTTTGAAGTTAGAAGCAACTATAGAGCTTCTTATCCATAAATCAAGAAAACAAACCACAAAAATATGATATCTTTTTGTAGTGGTATTCAAAGACTTGCCAGTCTCCTCTAGTCCACGTTGAGATTAGTCTAAACGAATTGGATCGGCTCCACGAATTAAGCCGAAACACCTCAATTCACTAAGGTTGCTCTTCCTCTATTTCGGAGATGGCGAGCACCACACCACTCACAATTCATCGAGACTTCTCACAATCTTCTTTGAGAAGCTCACCACGTACGATGCCTCTAACACCATCTAGGAGTCAGCAAACTCCAAGAGTAATAAGTCAAACCTCTCGCTTGACTCTCACCACGTGCAACAAATACACAAACTCAAATAGACACTAAGTCCAAATCTAGATGCAACATCTGCACTCTAGATCACTCTCCTTGCTCATAGGGTGCAACATATACACAATTGAGAGGAGAGGCTCACACTAGCTCAAGGGAATTGAAATGGGTCAAACAACTCTATCTCCAACCAGCCACACGGGGTATTTATACCCCCACATAAGAAATTTAGCCGTTAGAACCAAATCCCTGAAAAATAAGAGAAATCGGAAGTACTGCAGGCAAAACACCGGTACTTTTGCTCCCCTCGCAATGGTCAAAAACTAGCCGTTATAATCAAATTCAGAAGTTCTACCGTTCTACACATGCGGAACTACCACTCTCGCGGGGAGGAGAAGACTACCACATAGGTGTCTCTTTGGAAAAAACATACTGTCGTAGGGGTGGCCCCCACCTAAACCCAGCAGGCCTGGTAGGAAGGTATAAGGCCCAGAATAGGCCATGTGTAATGACACAAATACCCCTGAAGGGGATGATCAGTTGTAAGGGCATAACTGTAAAAGCACTCCCCATGTGAATATATATAGCATACAGGCCACGGGGAGGAGGCAGGCCATCATACTCATTTCCATCACTCCCCACTACCATCTCTCTCTCTGTTTGGTCTGTAGCCACAACAGTTGGCGCCGTCCGTGGGGAGGACAGGGACAAGCCTGAAGACCGAAAAAGAAGGATGGCACCGAAAAAAGCTTCGTCAGCGGCGGCGAAGGGAAAGAAGGCGGCCGGGCCGGAGCGTCGTATGAGTACCAGGGCTTCGGCATCGGCAGCGGCGGGCGCTGGTGGCGACGCAGGCGCGGTGGCCGAAGACGCCGACGTCCGCACGGTGACGACCAACCTCGTCACCGGTACCGCGACGACCAACCCCGTCACCGGCACCGCGACGACCAACCCCGTCACCGGCACCGCGACGACCAACCCCGTCACCGGCACCGCGTCGGCCCGCCCCGTCACCGGCGTCGCAGGGACGGAGCCCGCGGTCGAAGACGTCGACGCTGGTGCGGTGACAACCGACCCCGCTGTAGGATCAAGGATACCGACTAGAGGGGGGTGAATAGGAGGTTTTTAAATTTTTCTTGTTTACTAGATTAATTCTTCACAATTTTAAGAGACAAAGATGTAAAGCAATTAATCCAATACAATTCTAGTTAACAACTTAGCTCTAAACAAATAAATGATCACAATGAAGCAAATGAACAAGAGCTAAAGAGACAAGAGACACAACCGATGTTTTTACCGTGGTAATCGGAAACTTGCCGGTTTCCCCTAGTCCACGTTGAGGTAAGCCCGGACGTATCGGACCGGCTCCACGAATTGAGCCAAGCACCTCGATCACTAGTGTAGCTCTTCCCCACTCCGGGTAGGCGAGCTCCAACCTTCACAATATGCCGGGTCTTCTCACAATCTTCTTGAGAAGATCACCGAGCCAATCCTTCTCCGGATCGTCCAAGTGCCGGCAAGCACTAAGAGTAAAAGATCCCGGTGTTCACTTGAATGCAAACCTAGTGCCAAATGGATTTGCAATTTAAATCTAGCACTAAATGCTCAACCACCTCACTTTGATGTGCAAAGAAAGAATTGAGGTGTAGTGAATGCTCTAGGGCTTAAGAAATGTGCAATGAGTCACTAACTATTGCCCTTGTGCAGTGGTGGAGGTATTTATAGCCTCCACCAACCAAACTAGCCGTTTGGCACAAGTTTCCCGCAAAAATCAGGATGAGCGGTACTACCGCCCTTCTGGGGCCGGTACTACCGCTCCCAAATATTGCGTCAGAACGGCTCTGTCAGACGAGCACAGTGACCGTTGGATTCGGCGGCGCGGTACTACCGCCGTTGACATTTGCGGTACTACCGCTCTCCGGTAGTTCCGCAACGTCGGCGCGGTACTACCGCTTTGGCCTAAATCCGAAGGGTCCTCAAAATGCCGCTCTCTGGAAATTACATACCGCTTGAGTTTCGGATCAACCGGACTCCGGAAGTACCGCTCTGAATGCGGTACTACCGCTTCAAGCGGTAGTACCGACGTTGTAAATGCCGGTACTTCCGTTCTGGTTAAAATCCGAGATCAACCGGAGGCACTCTCTGGAAAAAGCATGCCGCTCATCCTCCGGTTCTTCCGGACTCCGAAAGTACCGCTCGAAAATGCGGTACTACCGCTCGCAGCGGTAGTACCGTCGTTGAAACGTCCGGTACTTCCGTTTCGCCGAGCTCCAACCGAGTTCGAGAGGTACTCTCTGGAAAAAGCGTTCCGCTCCAAAAACGGAGCTACCGCTCTGCGGTACTACCGCATCTGAGCACGGTACTACCGCTAGCCGGTAGTACCGACGTTGTAATGTGCGGTACTACCGCTTTTCCAGACAGAGCACAAACTTGATTTTGAATTGGATTTTCATGAATGCAAGCTTACA
Source organism: Dendrocalamus latiflorus (assembly GCA_017311315.1). Classification (NCBI taxonomy): domain Eukaryota; kingdom Viridiplantae; phylum Streptophyta; class Magnoliopsida; order Poales; family Poaceae; genus Dendrocalamus; species Dendrocalamus latiflorus. Next base: position 4,958,008 of record CM029646.1, read on the forward strand.
AAGATAATCCAATTGGCACTAGATATATGCTATCAAGTTATTAACCAAGATCCCTCTTGATGGTACGATCATTTAACCTAAAATCCGGTCTTCCACCATTCACCTAAGACCGGTAAAATTCAAAAGGTGACCTATTCTAAGAATACCTTTGTCTTGAGTCAATTTGATCTTCACACGTATCCTTTGGCTTGCATCTTGTCGCTCATGTGTGGACTAACCCTTCTTATGCTCATAAAACACGTTAGTCCCATATTCGCATAATTTCATTAATTACCAAAATCATTTTTAGGGGCCTAGATGCTTTCAATCTCCCCCTTTTTGGTAATTGATGACAACAAAAATTTTGAGAAATGAAAGATTGAATATATCAAATTGTTTGACAACAAATTGTATATTCTATGTGGATTTTAAAATGAGAGATTAGATCTTACGCAATAGGACTTGTTTAGATAAACTGAACTATTTTCATTTTAAAGTCCAAGAGAGAGTGTGACTCCCCCTAAATATGTGCATGGATAAAGATTACAACAATTCATACAAGATGCACAAGACAAAGTTATGATATCAAATGTGAGTAGATAAACAATTTGGCAACAAGATAACAACAAATAGTAACATCAACGCATACGATTATAAAGATCCAAAACATAAGTTCATTACATCCATCATTGCATCTAATAAGTTCATTATATCCATTAGAGATAATACTAACACGATAGTAGATAAGCCCATAGTTCCAAAAGTAAAGTTAGCCCCCAATTCATTCTCCCCCTTTGGCATCAAGTACCAAAAAGAGGTCAACCCTGAGAAGGCGAGGGAGGATCACGAGCAGTACGACGGCGGCGACCGTAGCGACGAGGCGAGGGAGAGCGCTCCAGATCTGCAACCCGACCATCTAACGAGGTCAATCTGCTGTCAATGGAGTCCAGACGCTCATCCATCCTATCCATCCTGGAGTTGATAGAAGAGAAACCCTCAAGCATAGAAGTGTGGATCTGCTGAAGAGTGGGCTGGCCAGGCTCCTGTGACTGAGTGGCTGTTTCTGCTGCTGCTGCTGCTCCAGAGGATGAGCCTGCTCCTGGATCCACGGAGCGATGGCCACGAAGACCAGTAAGAATGGGAGGCTCCGGTCGCAGCTTGTATCGCTTATGCACACCACCGCGTCCTCCACGATAGAGAAACTTAGAGTCAATCAAGGCCATGATGTAGGGCGCATAGTAGATGCGTTTGTAACGATCATTTTTGGAGGCAACTATCTCCCTCATGATTACATCCACAACATCAAACTTCTCTCCCTTCATAATGGAGTCAATCATGTTCCAAACATGGCCTCTAATGGCATCATAGTTACCACCCTTAGGAAGAATAGTGTGGTTAATGACACTACAACACAACAAGCCTTCTATGACAATTAAATATTGTCACAAACAGTGGTTTTTTTGTCACTGTACCCAATTTGTGACGACTCAGTGACAAAAAGGCTACTGTCACAGAAGGTGCGTCTCTAAACACCTTCCATGACGAAACAACAAAAAACGTCATAGTTTTAGTGACGGTACATTTTCGTCACAATCGACTATGACGCTCCAGATTGTCATGAAAAACGTCACGGATCATTGCCTAGGGAGCTGCCACATGGACGCTAACGTGGCGAAATTGACATGGCAGATGACGTGGCAAGTGACGTGTAAAGAATATCGTGACAAATTTCGTTGTCATAGATTATTGGGCTTGGCCCATTTAAATTTAGTTTAGACTAAAATTTAGCCTGTTCTTAAATAGGCTTTAGGCCTGATTTTTGCCCATTTAAAACCCATTTAGCCTTTTGATTCGTGGATAAATTCATGGGCCTTATTATTTGGGCTTTAGCAGCCAGAACTGTTTCACCGTACCTATTTGCAAATTGCTGCAATAAACAACAATACATTTTATTAATTCATTGCATACATACAAAGATGAGAGTTCATACATCAACCATAAATTTGGAAACAGCAACATAGTTTGACCAAACTAGACCCATCAGACCATAGTATAAGTTCACCAAATAGCACAAGTAAGAAACAGTACAAGTTCAACCAAAACTCCAATTACAAAAATAAAATAGTAAAGTCACCTAACTTTAAAGCAACTAACCAGAACAGCTCTAACATCATAAGTAAAGTGATGGATACAGCATAAACTTGTATGTGCTCATGCTCACAAGCAGGCCCTGAAATTTCAAGGAGTCACCTGACTCTGATTAAAGTTAAGTAGTTGACAAACCAATTTTCTTCACAGCAGGCCCTGAAATAGCAAGGGAAAGTTATATAGATGTGCTTAACTAACTATTAAAATATCTATCTAAGAATAATTGACCCAAAAGAAATTCGTCACAAAGTGATAAGCTAAGCTGCTGGATATATGTTCTAGTACTGCTGTCTTCATTTTCCTCCCCACAAGATCAAAGATCTAGCTAGCTAGGTAGAGAAATTTCAAAAAGCAAAGAAAATGAAACCTTCCAAAACAAAGCAAGTTCACTGGGAAAGAATCATCCAGATACAAAGATATAGTGACAATAAAGAAGATTTCCAATCTCAACAAAGAAGCATCAAACTAGAAGTTACCGTTGTTTTTCTTGCAAGAAACTTGAAGCTAGCACAGAAAGGGATTAATTTTCCTCAGAAAGAAGACAACGAGATCTAACCTGCAGCTAGCTAACTGAACAGCAAGGCTACGGATGCAGAAGATAACTGAATATTAGCATGTAAGGAGATAACCTAGCTAAAAAGGCTCTTCAGAGTTCAGAACAGGTTGATATGAAGCTCTCTCCCCCCTTTGTTTCTTGGACTATGAAAGGAGCTCCACTTTGCTTTTCTCCGAGAGTTGAAGTGGATTAATAGGAGCCAGGGGGAAGGAAGGAAGGAAAGTAGAGAGGTGCTCAAAGACCAGCACTGCCCACAAATGTGGTCTTCTTTGCTGGCCTTTGCTATCCTGCTTACCCATTTATAGCTATTTAGACACCTTTATATATTCTTAAAGCATTTAGTTATGGCCTCTCTTTTTCTCTGTACATTTTTGTGTGGCTTATATATACAGGATAATTACTTCTAAGCATTGCCAAAGTATGTATGTCCAAGGATTGGTGGATGTGCAGCAGTAGTGCTAGTAAGCAAAACTAAGCAACCCATTCCTAGCTTGTGTATACGTATTCCTGCAAAATTCAACTCAATTTGTCATCTTTCTTGCAAAATTGTGTGTTCAGTCTTGGAAAGTATAGTTATACATATGCTAATTCCATATTTCGGTTTACATGAAAATTAGGCCCTTATTACATTAGTCCCATTATCACATGTTCAATAATACTACTTGCTCCCAAAGAGGCACTAGCTAACTCCGACATAATTAACTGTTGATTCAAATTTGACACGTGTGTGGAACTTTTCAGTATTCTTCTGTCTTCCCCCTTGTCTTTAATTTCCTTACCATGGAAGAGAGGAGTTGCACAAAGGGATGCATGCACAGAAAACGAATGGAAAAACAAACCTGTGATCGCAACCAGCGGTTGCTGTAATCTTGTTATCTGGATGGATAGTTGTACCTGCTATACCCGGCCGCTCAAGTTCTATTTCTTTCCTAAGAGTAAACGTACCCTGTAATCATAAGAAAAACAATGCCAGTACATCAATACAACATGATCTATTAATAAATTCAAAAGTCATGGCTAACCAATGCAATTGCAAGCATTGCGGAGGAACAAAAACAGTACATCATCCCGTGATGAACTAATGATGATGTTTGTGATGAACAGCAGAATATTTTGATTATTGTCACTAGAAAGAGCAAAAACTGTAGAAAGTTATAACCCATTAAAAAAACTTGGTCTATATGTGGAGCTCCCTCTCTGCTTGTGATATAAAGAGATTCAGCAATCACAGAGTAGATGACATGCTAGCTGTGTCAAACATTACTTTCAAGTTTCAATAGAGCTGTTATCATCAGCATCATTTAGGATGGAAGCACTCATGAACCTTGTAAAAACAGTAACAATATATCATTCATGATATTGCATGGTCATTTTCCTTAGTACATATCAGTTATCACACAGATATAATGCTCCAAATCCAGGCCTGCATCCAAGTACAAAAAACTGATAAACATAACTTTTAAGTTTCAACAGAGCTGCCATCATCAGCATCAATAGGATGGAAGCACTCGTGAACCTTGTAAAAAGGATAACAATTTATCATTCATGATAACAACATAGCATTCACCATATACTCATAAGTCACAACAAGGATTGCACTTGGACAAAACAGATAAGAGAGCCAGAGGAGGATTGGCTACCTGAGCTTCGGTGATTTGGAGACAACTTCTTCCCCCCGATGGCCCGATGTATGTGGATCTGCTGGCTGCTGCACATAGAAATTGCAATTGGAGAACTGAGAGAGAGAGAGAGACGAGGAGCTCACACCAAAATGGCGAAGGCAGTCCAGGCGGAGCCGCGGAGGCGCAGAGGCGCGGTGGCGCTCGAGCGGAGCCGGAGCCCGGAGGTAAGGCGGCGGCCGCCGGCCGGAGCTGGAACCCGGAGCTGAACGCCAGGCGGCTCGCCTCACTTTGCAGTCGAGCGTGCCAAGCAAAGGTCTCGGACGTGGTAGGGGAATTCACCCGAAGCGGTAGCCGCGGCAGGTGCCGCACCAGGGAAAGGCCAGTAGGCGGTGGTGCGGTGCCGGCAGAGGCGCGGAGCGAAGCCAGAGCCTGGAGGTCGCGCGGCGCGGCGCCAAAGCCTGGAGACGCGGGCGGCGCGGCGCTACTAGGGTTAAGGGATTGGGGAGGAACCGGATGGGGCATCGGGGAGCAGTTCAACAGCTGACGGGGAATCGTGGGATGGGGTCATCGGGGACGGCGAGATGGTCCGACCGGCGCACAAAAATGGGCCTGGGCTGCTGCTGCGTGGCTGATCAGTGAATAGTGAGCTACAAAATAGCTATTTTGGCCCAATTAAATATATATATGTATTATACCTTGTATATACTAGTTTTTTTCCAAAAAATTTAGGTGTTCAGCTGAACACCCATAAACTACTGTAGATCCGCCCCTGCCTGGTGACACGATGTAATACTTGGCAAGTGGGCTAATTTTGTTTTTCTTTTTCATATTTTCAACTCTTGATGACACGTGGGCCCCACGCTGCCACGTTTGACGATGTAGCCGGTACGGTTTACTGGGCAAGTGGGCCCGTGGATGCTATAGTGGAATATATAAGATTTGTTTTTTTATTCACTAAATAACTATGACAAAGCAATATATTGTCATATAAATTTGTTTCAAACACTATGCTTAACTAGTTAATGACGATTTTGGATTGGACTTTATGACGAATAATATACTTCTGTCATTAAGTAGGACCGGCTAATGAAAAACGTCATAAACGGAAGCATTTAATGACGAATTGTTCCATTGTCATCACATATTCGTCATAGAAGGCCATGTTTCTTGTAGTGATGCGGTTGATGAGAGAGGGTATTGGATGGAGCCCAACATTTTTACCAAGTGAAAACTTCTCAGCAGGGTTGTAGAAGGGATACATGGCATGAACATCAAGAGCTGGCTTGTCGTGAATCTTCCCATGAGCGCTCAGCTCTGCTCTAATGGCCACCTCAAATTCATGTTTGGTGGCATCCAATCTCGTTCATACTGTCATCCATCTCATGTGCTGAAGATCAGGAGCAACATGCACAGTGGCATAAAACTGACGAATCATCCCCGGATTATAGTCCCGTTTCAAAGCCACAAGCTCATGAAGGCCTGCATCCCGGAAGCGTCTGTACGTCCCATCATACTTGTCAATGCCATCGATGTGATCCCAGTCAATGTATTTGTGTTCTGCAAACTGGCGATCTGTTCCATACATCTCATTAAATATCTTCTCCTGAAACTTGGTATGGAATTGTGGATCGATTGAGTTTGATGGAAACTCATACTGGTTGGTGTGACGGAGGCGAGCATATTCATCTGGCGAGATTTTCTTGAGATCAATCTCAAGATCCTCTCTGTCGGCTAAGTCCTCCTCAGAAGCTTCCAGGGGGGAACTCTCGCGAGAGGCCCGTTCAGACTCGGTGTCAGAATCAGACTCAGACTCTGGAAGAGAAGCCTTGCCCTTGTCTTGGGCATCCTTCTGAATGGTCTCAGATGAAGGAAGAGCGGGAGTTTCAGAAGAATCTCCTGTAAGGTAGGACTTTTTGCGCGCTGCTCTTGTTCTAGGCATCTAGGATCAAGAAGAAAAGATTATGAGAATCAAGGAAGTATGGCCAAGTTAGATTGAAAGGAAATGAATTGAAATTGCTGCAATGTCAGAAAAACCGGTAGTACCGCCGTTCAGGTCCGGTAGTACCGCTAGGCGGTAGTACCGCACCAGTCGGGCGGTAGTTCTGTTTCCTGGCAGATTCTAGGGTTTTTGGAAATATGAGCAGATTTTTGGTATTTTGTTGGATTGAATCCATGGAATGTGTTCATATACATCCTCAAACACCAATTATACCCAAATTTTCCTGGATTTGAACAGCAAAAAGGACTTTATTTCAAATTCGAACCTATACAAGACCTAGGGTTTAAAGAAAATCAAAAGGATAATTTTGATTCGAAATACCTTCAGAATCGGAGGTGTTGAACCTTTAGGAATTGATTTGAGTTGAAGAACTGAAGCAAACACCCCTGGATCCGAAGATTTGAGATGCGATTTTGGGTGTTTTACGTGAGAGAGAGAGAGAACGAGGAGAGGAGGTCACGGGCTCGGGCGGAAGAGGAACGGAAGTACCGAAGAGAGAAGTGGGGCCAACAGAGAAAACACTAGTCTCGGGCGGTTGCTCCCCCTCAAATGCAGGTCCGGTAGTACCGCCGTTTCGGCCGGTAGTACCGCCAAGCGGTAGTACCGCTTCCTCAGACAGAAGTACCGTTCCCCGGAAGTACCGCAGAAGGCAGCGGTAGTTCCGCATTTTCTGAGACTTCACAGAATTTGAACTTTAGGACTATAGATGCAAATGATCCCTAGTTTTTGCATTCAACTAAAGTCATTAAGCATCATTATGCATTAAATAGAACAAATTACTATATTCAAATGCTTTTGCATTTTACCTTTAATAAATCAAAACCCTTTGCATAAAACACATAATTTCGAACAACCTTTCAAGCTTCCTCAAAAAGCATGCATTTAAATTTACCATAAATTTATGCAACATTTGAGTAATCCAAGACATTTAATTCACTCCTAAGCTTGCAAAAACGGTTCTCATCTAATGGCTTGGTGAATATATCCGCTAATTGGTCTTCGGTCCGGATGTGGCTAATGCAAATATCTCCCTTACTAACATGATCCATCAAGAAGTGGTGACGTACATCTATGTGCTTGGTTCTTGAGTGTTGAACTGGGTTATTGGATATTTTCACGGCACTTTCATTGTCACACAATAAAGGCACTTTATCAAAGTTTATTCCATAATCCAACAATGTTTGCCTCATCCATAATAATTGAGCACAACAACTCCCAGCGGAAACATATTCGGCTTCGGCAGTTGAGAGTGCTACGGAGTTTTGTTTCTTTGAGGACCAAGACACTAGGGATCTACCTAGAAATTGACAACTTCCCGAGGTGCTTTTTCTATCCACTTTGCAACCCGCATAATCGGAATCCGAATATCCAATTAGATCGAATTTAGCACCTTTAGGATACCAAAGCCCTATATTTGGGGAATGTTTCAAATATCTCAAGATTCTCTTTACGGCTTTTAAATGACACTCTTTTGGTGAAGCTTGAAAGCGAGCACACATGCATACACTAAACATGATATCGGGCCTAGATGCGGTAAGATAAAGCAAACTCCCAATCATGGACCTATAAAGCTTTGAATCTACCGACTTACCTCCTTCGTCGAGGTCTAGATGCCCGTTGGTTGCCATTGGTGTCTTGATGGGTTTTGCATCTTCCATGCCAAACTTCTTGAAAAGATCTTTAGTATACTTTGTTTGGCTAACAAATGTCCCATCTTTGTGTTGCTTGATTTGAAGTCCAAGAAAATAGCTCAATTCTCCTATCATGGACATCTCAAACTCCCTAGACATCATATCACCAAATTCTTCGCAAAAATCTTGGTTAGTTGAACCAAATATAATGTCATCAACATAAATTTGGCAGACAAAGAAATCATCACCAATGATTTTTGTGAGTAGGGTTGTATCTACCTTACTAATTTTAAATCCTTTCGAGACAAGGAAATTTCTAAGGCGTTCATACCAAGCTCTAGGAGCTTGTTTTAAACCATACAATGCCTTTGAAAGTTTATAAACATGATTAGGACATTTAGAATCTTCGAACCCCGGAGGTTGTTCAACAAATACAAGTTCGGAGATTGTTCCATTTAAGAAAGCACTTTTAACATCCATTTGAAATAATTTAATATCAAAGCTAGATGCAAAGGCAAGCAAGATTCTAATTGACTCAAGTCTAGCAACGGGTGCAAATGTTTCATCATAGTCTAACCCTTCGACTTGAGTATAGCCTTGAGCTACTAACCTTGCCTTGTTTCTTACCACAATGCCATTCTCATCTTGTTTGTTTCGGAAGACCCATTTGGTCCCAATCACATTGTGCTCTTCGGGTCTTTCCACTAAGGTCCATACGTCATTTTGAGCGAAGTTGTTTAATTCTTCATGCATGGCATTTACCCAATCCGGATCATCTAGAGCCTCATCTACTAGTTTAGGCTCAAGAGAAGAAACAAAAGAGTAATGTTCACAAAAACAAACTACTCTAGAGCGAGTTTGAACACCCTTACTCATGTCACCCAATATTTGATCTATTGGATGATCCTTGGCTATTGCATTGTGAATCTTGAAGTTGTTTTGTTGTTGATCCTTTTGTTCATCTTCGATGACTTGTATATTACTTGGAGTAGACGATGTGGGAGGCTCTACTTGCTTTGATGAGCTTGGTGAAGATGGATCTTCCTTTGGCTTGATGTCTCCAATTTGCATGTTTTCCATAGCTTTGCGCAAGCCTTCATTACCTACATCATCCAAGTTTTCTTGCTCTTCTTGAGAGCCATTAATCTCATCAAATTGTACATCACATGATTCTTCAACTAAACCCGAGTTTTTATTATAAACTCGATATGCTTTACTATTTGAAGAATAACCTAATAGGAAACCTTCATTACAACGACTTTGAAATTTAGAGAGCCGAACACCCTTTCTTAGAATGTAGCATTTGCAACCAAATACTCTAAAGTAAGATATGTTCGGTTTTCTTCCAACAAGAAGCTCATAGGAAGTCTTTTTCAAAAGTCGATGTAAATAAAGGCGATTTATGGCATGACAAGCGGTGTTGATTGCTTCCGCCCAAAATTTGTCGGAAGTATTATATTCATCAAGCATTGTCCTAGCCATTTCAATTAATGTGCGATTTTTTCCTTTCTACAACTCCATTTTGCTCCGGAGTGTAGGTTGTGGAAAGTTCGTGCTTTATTCCAAGTTCATCACAAAAATCTTCAACTTTTGTGTTCTTGAACTCGGAACCATTGTCACTTCTAATTTTCTTTATTTTAAAATCAAATTCATTTTGGGCCCTTTTTGAAAAACTTTTGAAAATTCCGGAGGTTTCACTTTTGTCATTTAGGAAGAAGACCCATGTATATCTAGAGTGATCATCCACAATGACTAAACAATAGCTATTTTCCTCCGATGCTCTTATAGGTTGTTGGCCCAAACAAATCCATGTGTAAGAGCTCCAATGGTCTAGAGGTTGACATGATACTTTTGGAAGGGTGAGAACTAGCGACTTGTTTTCCGGCTTGACAAGCACTACAAAGTCGATTTTTCTCAAACTTCACATCTTTCAAGCCAATCACTAGATCATGTTTGAAAAGCTTTTTAAGTTGTACCATACCCACATGACCTAGTCTCCTATGCCATAGCCAACCCAAAGAAGTTTTTGCAATTAAACAAGTTTTTAGGCATGCATCATTTGAAGTGAAATCTACTAAATAAAGATTTCCAAATCTAAAACCTTTGAAAACAAGTTCATTATTATTATCTTTTGAGATTACAACATTTTCTTTTGAGAATGAGCATGTTAAGCCTAGATCACATAATTGAGCAACGGATAGCAAATTAAAATTTAATGTTTCAACTAGAGATACATTAGAAATTGAAAGGTCGTTTGAGATAGCAATTTTACCCAAACCCAATACATTTCCTTTGCTATTATCACCAAATGTGATCTTGTCATTGCTTGCACTCTCAAAGGTGGTGAACATCTTCCGGTCATGTGTTGGGTGCAACCGCTATCCAACACCCAATGCCTTCCACCGGTTTTGTAATTTACCTACAAAAGAAAATCAAGCCTTTTTAGGTACCCAAATTTGTTTGGGTCCTTGGAGGTTAGTAACCAAGGTTTTGGGCACCCAAATGGATTTCCTTTTAGCACAATCGAGGTGTCAATAAAATGAGCAATTACATTTCTATTTTTAGATTTTTTAAGCATATAGCAAGAATCATACAAGCCAATGGAATGCACATTATTTCTAGAACAATCATTTACCATATGTCCTACATTTCGGCAATTTGTACAATACTTACCATTCTCCTTTACAAACCTTGGAGGTTTGTATACCGGTTTATTACCTTTCTTTGGAATGTATCCAAGTCCTTCCTTGTTGAAAGAGCATCTTTGGGTACTTAACAATTTATCAAGAGTGTCTTTTCCCTTATATGCTCTTTCCAAACTTTTATTCAATTTTAGAACTTGTTCTCTTAAATTTTTATTTTCACCTACTAGCATATCATCATGAACATTAGATAAAGCATTAGATGAATCAATCTTAGAAGAACATGGCATAGAAAGTAAATCATCACAAGAGGTTGACATGCTAGATGTTACTTTTTCTACACTAGGCATCTCATTCAAGATATTGCAAGATATACCAATATTCGTACTAGACTTATTTTTATTTTCTTGGAGAAGCAAGTCATGAGCTTCCTTTAGCTCCTCATAGGATTTTTGAAGAGTTATGTGCTTCCTCTTCAAGACCTTGAATTTTGACTTTTCTTTTCCAAGAAATTCATTTAGTTCTACTAACATGTCTATCAAATCATCATAGGAGGGTTCATCGTCATCTAGAGTTTTTACCTTCTCCCCTTTTGCCATAAGACATGTGAGAGTGGAGAATAGCGATGGAACTTCCTTGATGGCGTTGCCGACAAGTCCCTTCTTCTTGGGAGACTCATCCTCGCTAGAGTCGGAGTCGGAGTATTCCGCATCGGAATCCCACTCACCAATGTGGGCTTCATTTTTGCCGTCTTTGTGGAGCTTTTTGAAAAGCTTCTTCTTGCCTTGATAGCCTTTCTTCTTGGATGACTTCTCCTTGTCATCCTTCTTTGTGGGACATTTAGAAGCTATATGCCCCTTCTCATCGCACTCATAGCAACGAATGTTGCTATACTTGTTTTTGGAGGATGATTGCCACTTCTTGCCTTTATCATAGCCTCCTCCTCGATTTGAGCGTCTTTTCATGAACTTGTTCATCCTTCTCACAAGGAGGGCAAGTTCTTCTTCAGAGTCTTCTTCTTCATCTTCGGACTCTTCACTTGCCACCGCCTTTGCCTTGAAGGCGGTGATCTTCTTTCCTTTGGAGGTGGATTGCTCCAAAAGTTCCTCCTTGTCCTTCTTGTATAACTCATTGGTAATTAAGTTGCCCAAGAGTTGTGTTGGCGTCATCCTTGCTAGCTCCAGTGAGTTGAGGAAGAGTGTCACCAACATCTCATACTTCTCCGGTAGTGCCCTAAGCATCTTTCTCACAATATCAAGATCGGAGAGGTTAGTTCCAAGGCCTTTGAGCTCATTCACAATGTTGTTTAGCCGTGTGTACATCTCATTGATGTCCTCATGGGGCAACATTATGAATGTCTCATACTTAATCTTAAGCCGATGCAATTTTGCTTCCTTAACCGTGGATGTCCCTTCGTGAATTTCCGAGAGGGTGGTCCAAATAGCGTGAGCCATCTCAAGATTGCTCACTCTATTGAATTCATCCGCGTTTAAGGCTCCAAAGAGAGCATTCATGGCTTGGGCATCTAAATGAGTGTTACGCCCATCTTGTTCCGTTGGGTTGTCGGGATCAAGTGACATGACGTAACCATCATTTACAATTTTTCAAATATTAGGACTCATGGCCTTTAAATAAATTGACATTCTAATCTTCCAATAAGCATAATTTGAGCCATCAAATAGAGGTGCCTTTCCTACCGCAATTCCCTCACTAGCCATCCTTTTCTCTCTAGACGGTTAAGTCTAAATGTGAGAGACCAAGCTCTGATACCACTTGTAGGATCAAGGATACCGACTAGAGGGGGGTGAATAGGAGGTTTTTAAATTTTTCTTGTTTACTAGATTAATTCTTCACAATTTTAAGAGACAAAGATGTAAAGCAATTAATCCAATACAATTCTAGTTAACAACTTAGCTCTAAACAAATAAATGATCACAATGAAGCAAATGAACAAGAGCTAAAGAGACAAGAGACACAACCGATGTTTTTACCGTGGTAATCGGAAACTTGCCGGTTTCCCCTAGTCCACGTTGAGGTAAGCCCGGACGTATCGGACCGGCTCCACGAATTGAGCCAAGCACCTCGATCACTAGTGTAGCTCTTCCCCACTCCGGGTAGGCGAGCTCCAACCTTCACAATATGCCGGGTCTTCTCACAATCTTCTTGAGAAGATCACCGAGCCAATCCTTCTCCGGATCGTCCAAGTGCCGGCAAGCACTAAGAGTAAAAGATCCCGGTGTTCACTTGAATGCAAACCTAGTGCCAAATGGATTTGCAATTTAAATCTAGCACTAAATGCTCAACCACCTCACTTTGATGTGCAAAGAAAGAATTGAGGTGTAGTGAATGCTCTAGGGCTTAAGAAATGTGCAATGAGTCACTAACTATTGCCCTTGTGCAGTGGTGGAGGTATTTATAGCCTCCACCAACCAAACTAGCCGTTTGGCACAAGTTTCCCGCAAAAATCAGGATGAGCGGTACTACCGCCCTTCTGGGGCCGGTACTACCGCTCCCAAATATTGCGTCAGAACGGCTCTGTCAGACGAGCACAGTGACCGTTGGATTCGGCGGCGCGGTACTACCGCCGTTGACATTTGCGGTACTACCGCTCTCCGGTAGTTCCGCAACGTCGGCGCGGTACTACCGCTTTGGCCTAAATCCGAAGGGTCCTCAAAATGCCGCTCTCTGGAAATTACATACCGCTTGAGTTTCGGATCAACCGGACTCCGGAAGTACCGCTCTGAATGCGGTACTACCGCTTCAAGCGGTAGTACCGACGTTGTAAATGCCGGTACTTCCGTTCTGGTTAAAATCCGAGATCAACCGGAGGCACTCTCTGGAAAAAGCATGCCGCTCATCCTCCGGTTCTTCCGGACTCCGAAAGTACCGCTCGAAAATGCGGTACTACCGCTCGCAGCGGTAGTACCGTCGTTGAAACGTCCGGTACTTCCGTTTCGCCGAGCTCCAACCGAGTTCGAGAGGTACTCTCTGGAAAAAGCGTTCCGCTCCAAAAACGGAGCTACCGCTCTGCGGTACTACCGCATCTGAGCACGGTACTACCGCTAGCCGGTAGTACCGACGTTGTAATGTGCGGTACTACCGCTTTTCCAGACAGAGCACAAACTTGATTTTGAATTGGATTTTCATGAATGCAAGCTTACAAAGATAATCCAAATGGCACTAGATATATGCTATCAAGTTATTAACCAAGATCCCTCTTGATGGTACGATCATTTAACCTAAAATCCGGTCTTCCATCATTCACCTAAGACTGGTAAAATTCAAAAGGTGTCCTATTCTAAGAATACCTTTGTCTTGAGTCAATTTGATCTTCACACGTATCCTTTGGCTTGCATCTTGTCTCTCATGTGTGGACTAACCCTTCTTATGCTCATAAAACACGTTAGTCCCATATTCGCATAATTTCATTAATTACCAAAATTATTTTTAGGGGCCTAGATGCTTTCACCCGCCGACGCAACGACAGCCGACCTCGCCGCCCCCGCCGCAACCCTCGCCGGCAGCGCGGACCGGGCGGTTCGAGGTAGCCACGACGGAGCGACCGGCAGCTCGGGACCCCGCGACGCGGTCGTGCCCGCGCCGATCCGCCCGTTGGGAGTACCGGCGACCCCGCCTGCACAGGCGGCAGAAAGCGCCCTGCTGGCGGCCCTCAACGCGTTCCAGCGGGAGCTAGGGGACCTTCGCGGAGCCGTCCGAGATATGCAAGAGGCTCGGAGCCAGCAGGCCGCGCCAGTAATCGCGCCCGAGCCCACGCCGGAGAGGGCGGACAGTCGCGAAGCCCCCACGTCTAGCCGCGTGCCGCTGCGGCGCGTAGATCTGGAGTCCCCGCTTTCGGCGGGGCTGCAGCAGGCGGTATGGCCCGAAGACTTCAAGTTTCCTAGCGCCATCGACTCGTACAAAGGCGACACGGACCCCCGTGAGTTCGTGCGCGTGTACGAAACCGCGATCGAAGCAGCGTGCGGAGACGACACCACGAAGGCGAAGGGACTCCCCCTCGCGCTGCAAGGCGTGGCGCTCTCTTGGTTCTTTACCATAGAGCCGGGCTCCATCTACGCGTGGGAGCAGCTTCGCGTCCGCCTCCACAACAACTTCCAAGGAAACTACGTCGACCGAGTCGACGCGGACCAACTCTTTGCTGTAAAGCAAAAACCCTCCGAGAGGCTCCGGGACTACTTCAAGCGCTTCGCCAAGATTCGATGCCAAGTGAAAGACGTTAACGAAACCACCATCGTTAATGCAGCCATACAGGGCCTTCGTCCGGGCCCGATGGCCGAGTACAATGCGCGAAAGCCAATCAAGATGGTGGCGAAGCTCTTCGACAAAATGGAGGAATATGCCAGGGCGGAAGAAGACGCGCGGCGAAGGCAAGGTGACGACTCCGACACCAACCAGGCCGAAGCCTCGGCAAAAGCCGAAGATCCTCCGAAGAACGACTCTTCGAAGGGAAAACGTAAGCAGGAGTCATCCAGGGAGGCGCCCGACCGTAGGGACGCCTCGCATAAGGAGTCGTCCGATCAGCCCAAGCGCGGCCAGCAGAGGTCGAGGCGAAACCGGTACGTCCTCGACATCGAAGGCGGTTCCGACGAGGGCGCTCCTGCGGGCCGGGGCGGTCGGGGGCGCCGTGGCCGGGCCGCGACGATAAAGGTCGTGGAGATTACGACGACCAGCACCAGGGACTGTGGTGTGTGGTCCACGGCCGCGGCAATCATGATACCCGCACCTGCACCTCCATTGGGCGCTCCGCGATAGCGTCGCTAGAGACAGGAACCCGGAGACGTGTCCGCCTGCGGTGGCCCATGTCCAATTCCCGTACGAGGCCCCCATGCAGGTACAGGCGCAAGGGATGCAACCCCAAGAAGGCACCTTACGGATCCAAGCTCACGTACAGCAGCCTCGAGAGGGCCTCCTGTCACTGCAGGCTCCGGAGGCAACCCACCGCAGGATCATTAACGTCATATCCGGAGGCTCTGCGCTGGAATTCGCCTCAGCACGGCAGCAGAAGGCCTATGCGCGAAGACTACATCATGTGGCGGCATACCCAGCGCAAGCACCCCCGGACTGGGCGCGGCACGAAGTTACATTCACACTCGACGACGCCCAAGGCGTGGACTTCCCTCATCAGGACCCCCTGGTCATCCGGGTCGCTATCGCGGGATGCGACGTGGGGCGCGCCCTGGTGGACGGCGGTAGCTCCGCGAACGTATTGTTTGCGGCGGCCTTTGACCAGATGGGGATCCCTCGAAGCCGCCTAGGGCCCTCGGGAATCCCGCTGCAGGGCTTCGGGGGACAACCCCTGCGGGCGCTGGGACAAGTATGTTTTCAAGTCTCCTTCGGCCAAGATGACAATGTGCGGGCCGAAGATGCCACCTTCGACGTGGTCGACCTTCTGTACCCCTACAATGCCATATTGGGGCGCCCAATCCTCAACTCCTTCGGCGCGGTACCACATCACGGCTATCTATGCATGAGGATCCCGGGTCCCCGGGCCATCATCACCGTCCGAGGCGACCAGGATATGGCCCGGCGCATCGAGCCAGGTACCAGGTGCCCGCGCCGCGAAGCCCAACAGCGCTCCTAGAGCCGGTGTCACAACGCGGAGGTCCACGGGGCCATTCGGAGGCGCCTTGGCGGGCCCTGCAGAGGTCTAGCGACTAGAGGCTTCGGCCGCACCAAGGGCAAACGGTTAGTACATCCACCCCTTGTAATTGCTTGCCCGCGCAAATGGGGATGTAATGAAGATCGCCGTTTGTCGCTAATCTTTCTTCATCATGCAAGTATGGGGCGGAGACGCGCGCAGGCTTCGCCAGCGCGCGCGCTCCCGCAGTATAAACAAAGACTCACCGGGGGGACGCCCTCGCGCGCACCAGTCTACGGACTATAAATAAGACGTAGCGTTGAGCCTAGCTCCGCACGCACCAGTCTACGGACTATAAATAAGACGTAGCATTGAGCCTAGCTCCGCACGCGCGAGTCTCCGGACAATAAAGGAAGTCGTAGCGTCGAGGTCCGCCTCCGCACGCACCAGTCCACGGACTCTAAATAAGATGTAGCGTCGAGGTCTGCCTCCGCACGCGCGAGTCTCCGGACTATAAAGGAAGTCGTAGCGTCGAGGTCCGCCTCCGCACGCACCAGTCCACGGACTCTAAATAAGACGTAGCGTCAAGGTCTGCCTCCGCACGCGTGAGTCTCCGGACTATAAAGGAAGTCGTAGCGTCGAGGTCCGCCTCCGCACGCACCAGTCCACGGACTCTAAATAAGACGTAGCGTCGAGGTCTGCCTCCGCACGCGCGAGTCTTCGGACTATAAAGGAAGTCGTAGCGTCGAGGTCCGCCTCCGCACGCACCAGTCCACAGACTCTAAATAAGACGTAGCGTCGAGGTCTTCCTCCGCACGCGCGAGTCTCCGGACTATAAAGAAAGTCGTAGCGTCGAGGTCCGCCTCCGCACGCACCAGTCCACGGACTCTAAATAAGACGTAGCGTCGAGGTCTGCCTCCGCACGCGCGAGTCTCCGGACTATAAAGGAAGTCGTAGCGTCGAGGTCCGCCTCCGCACGCACCAGTCCACGGACTCTAAATAAGACGTAGCGTCGAGGTATGCCTCCGCACGCGCGAGTCTCCGGACTATAAAGGAAGTCGTAGCGTCGAGGTCCGCCTCCGCACGCACTAGTCCAAGGACTCTAAATAAGACGTAGCGCCGAGGTTTGCCTCCGCACGCGCGAGTCTCCGGACTATAAATAAAACGGCGAAGCGTCGAGGTCCGCCTCCGCACACGCCAGTCTACGGGCTGCAAAAAGGCAAGGTACCAAGGACTGCCCACGTAAGCGTCATTCTAAGGAACCCTTGCGCAGCCACTTCGCCAACGGCGAGCGTCGAGCGAGAAGATCTCGTCCCCGCGCAACACGTGGCGTACCGGTGAATCCAAAGTGGCATCAACACACAGTGCATATCCTACAATGCTAGAAAGCCTACATACCGGACAAATCACAAGTACAAAGGTCTGGCAACATCCTTGCCGCTCTAAGCCGCTATCCCGCGGGTTCGTCCTTAACACGCGCTAAAGCGGGGGCCTCGCTCGAAGAAGGTCGGCCCGCCCAAAAATCCAGCGACTCTTCGGCCCTTCGCCAGCGTCGAAGGCGTCGCCGGGTCGAAAGGTCGGCCGCAAGAAGCCGGCCCCAGCAAGGAAGCTGTCCGGGACATAAACGAAAGTCAGAATGCATGCAGCAAGTGTGTACTCCATTCGCAAAAAGAGGGAGCAGTACAACGCACGCCTACACCTAGGCACCACGGCGTCAG
Source organism: Dendrocalamus latiflorus (assembly GCA_017311315.1). NCBI lineage: Eukaryota > Viridiplantae > Streptophyta > Magnoliopsida > Poales > Poaceae > Dendrocalamus > Dendrocalamus latiflorus. The sequence continues at coordinate 4,975,899 of CM029646.1, forward strand.
ACCTGCGGGTTCCCGGCACCTTCGGAGGGCCCAGCGCCGCCCTCGTCGCGTCGAGGGACCCCGTCCAGAAATTGGCCGAGGCTCCCCGTCCCATAGACCGACTTCCGGAGCTCGATCCGTGCAGCATCCGGCCCGACGTAATCCCAGATCCGGTCGAAGAAGGGCCCGAGGGCACGGCGAGCGGAGCGGACGGCGCCGGACATTACTCCGGCCCCGCCAGGCATCTCCAGCTGGGGGTCATCCAGCCCGGCGACGTGCGTACAACCGCGGTGCTGCAGGAGCGCGCACACCAAGCATGCCGACGTGTATGCGCAGTGGGTACCAAAGGACGTCGCGGCGTCGTGCGCGACGTTGGCGGCATCCCCGACCCAGCGGAGGGTCCGAGACAACTCCTCCGGGCCAAAGGTGCGGTCCGGCACCTCAGTTCCCAGCCCTTGAAGATGGCTCTCCAGCGCTTGCATTGCGTCCCACGCAACCACCGAGGCGTTGCCCAGCGTCTGGTTACGCTCCGCTAGAGTCAAGGCAAGCTCGCCTTTTTCCTTCTCTAGCGTGGCGACCTGCCCCAGGAGCCCGTCCCGCTCCGCCGCAAACTTTTGTTCAGCAGCCGCCGCGGCGGACTCCTGCGCCGACGCAACAAGTCCCTCGGCGTGTGCCCTCGCTTCGGCACATTCCGCTTCCCGCAGGCGGATGCGGGCGTCCTGGGCAGAGCGGGCTCCGGAGGCTTCGCGTAGCTCCCCTTCGGCGACCCGCAGTCTATCCTCGAGCGCCTTTCGACCACGAGTATAGGCCGCTTGCAAGGCCTGCCCCAGCACAAGTGTCTACAGAGGGACAAGACTCAGCAAGCTTCAGCTAGATCGGGGGTTGTCGCATGAGTACTTACCCTCACCCCAGACACCTCGAAGGCGTCCTCGAGGCGCCCCGCACCGTAGGCCTGCAGCACTTGCGGGTCGACGCTCGTGGCCGCGTCATTCACAATCCCGCGCCACGCCCTCAGCGTCTCCGGAGGCGGCACGAAGTCCGCGGGGCTTACGTGCTCGGAGGCTCCGCGTTCCGCCGAGTGCTCCCCCTCCGGAATGAGCAACGCTGCAAGCAGGGATACGGGTGAGCACCCCAAGCCATAAAAGCATACACTAGAGTAAGCTATGCCACCTTACCTTCGGTAGCAGAAGGAATGGTCCCCCCGCGGGCAGAAGCCTCCGCGTTCGGGGAGGGCGACGGCTGTCCCCGCGCGGCAGGCGGCGTGGCCAGGGGGGCAGAAGGCGCGTATGCCGCAGGGCCTCCGGCGCTTGCACTGGCGTCCCACAAGCTTCTGATGCCCGTGGCCACGACGAATCCCCGCGGTGTCCGGTGGAGCTCCGGCCGCACGCACGGCCATTTAGCCGGGGCAGCCAGCGGCGACACCGCCCCCGCAGCCGCGGTTAGCGAAGCCCCCGCGGCTGCCGTGCCCGGGGGCGAAGGTTCCGTGGTGGCAGTTGTCGCAGGGGGCACCTCGGTTTCTGCTGCTGTCGGTAAGGGCAGCACGGCTCCGTGCGCCCCCGCGGAAGGCGCCTCCGGCACCACAGCGGCCACGGTCGAAAGCCCCACCTCGACATCGTCGGTCCGCACGGGTGCCGCATCGGTGACTTCGGCGGGCGGTGAGGCTTCCCCCCTTCGGCCGCTCGCGGCAAACCCGCCGTCCGGGACGATCGCCGAAGATACCTCGCCTTCGATGTCTGCGCCGCCCAAACCGGAATCGGCATATCTCACCAAGTCCGACTCCGCCGCCGCCGCACCCTCGGAAGCACTAGCAGCAGCAGCAGCAGCCGCCGCGCCAAGCGCGGCAGGCGCCCCGCCGCGGCCCCTCTTCCGAGACGGGGTCTTCTTCTTCTTCGCTGCACCGTCGTCTGGAGCGACACGGTCCGGCATGGCAAGGCCCAAAGCCTCGCACACGCGGTTGATTCACCCCAGCCCCGCCTCGGCAATAGCAGCCGCGCGTTGCTCGTGCTCCCTGCCGGTGTACGGCCCCAAGAATACGCGCGCGGCTTTCTCCGCCTCCTCCAAGGAAATCCCTGAAACAAAGGACAAGACCATCAGCATATAACGCATTCCGCGTGAGCAAAGGAGAGACGCGGGCGAGGCTTATGAAGATCGCCGGGCGCCGGCAGCATGCAGACCGATGGCAAAACATTGTCGTCTCGACGCCTCTCGGCGGCAAGACGCCAGTCGCGGGCAAGCGGCGCCACGCCGTACATCACGAACTCTTCGGCGAGGTCGCGCATGTTGAAGCGGGCGGCCACGCCTACGAGCCGCCGGACCCTCTGCTTGTCCTCATCATCGAGCGTTCGGCCGGGCGAGGGCTTGAACGCGATGGGTCGGCCTGTGCACTCAAGGCCGCTCCCGCTCTCCACACGGTGGTAGAACCACCGCTTCATCCAGTAAGACTCCCACTTCCCGCGAGTTGAGTTTGTAGGGAAGAGCCTCTTGCACGATGGACGAAGAATAAAGGTGACGCTGCCGAAGCTCGACAGCGTCCCGTCCTTCCGGTCCTTGGGCTGGCATCGTGCCTCGTGAAGGTAGGCGAACAGCGAGGCGCTGGGCCAGCACGCCCCCGAGCGCAGGGCCCAGCTGTACACCGCGAGCCGGGCCACGGCGTTCGGAGTCAGTTGCGCCAACTCCAGCCCGAAGGTCCGCAGCACGTCGCCCACGACAGCCGTCGCTGGAATGCGGAGCCCCGCGTCGAAAAAGGCGACGAACACGACCGCCTCCGATCTCTCGGGATGCGGTTCCGTCTTGTCGGCGGCGGGCAATCGTACCTCCTGGCGCTCGGACAACTTCCCCGCGCGCAGAAGCCCTTGGATCATCTTCTCAGTCACGAGCGAGGGGCCTAGCTCGCCGGAGAACGTGCCTCCCTCCTCCGCCACCAGCCGCTCCTTGTCAGCCGCCGCTGGGTCGCGCTCTTGGAGCGCGCATTTCACCTTTAACTGCGAGGACCGCCGGTGAACGTCAGAGCCACCAACTATCTGGCCGCGCTTGCTACTAGAGGCCATCGCTTCCCACGAAGAGATTGAAGCGGTGAAGATATCGCGAAAGTGTTGAGGGCGGAGCAGGCAGGAAAGAAGGACGCAAAGATGCGGGGGCGCTGTTGCGGGGGGCTATTTCAAGCCACCTCGCCCGTTCCGTCGCTATCGAGGCGTCGCAACGATCCGCGTGCCAGATGCAACCGCAGCGGTGTAAAGGTCCGCCCCGCACGATCCCCCGTAACGGAAAGCGAAGTGTTGCGAAGGTCCGCATCGGGGCGCGACCGCAGTCGTACAAGCGCCCGTCCAGCGCAATGCCCCATATCCAAAGCTGGAAGGCCACGACCACAAGCGCCAAGGGCCGTCACAGCACGACGCTACCTAGTCGCAGTTAAAGGCGCATTAATGGGCCAGGGGATCACAACCGCTCCGGCGCCGTGCCATTCACTGCCCGCCCCGTGTCCCCCTTGTCTAGGGAAGAGGCGAGCGGCCGCGCACACGCAACCATCCACATCCCGCTGCCCGCCAGTCGTAGGCCGCCACGTGCCCCGGGCGTGTCGGGTCGCACGGTACGGGAACCTAACCCTGGCAGGCCGGGTGCCGGCGTGATTCCAGGAACCTCTACAGCGCAAGACCGCATCACAAGATCCCGAGTCACCATACGCGTGGCGGTGTTCGCGAGGCGAAGGCGCCAGACGGAGCGAGCTTGAAGAACGGAGAACAGCACATACGACCACCATAACTCGAACAGGCAAAGGTCAATTTGCGGCAAGAGCAGACATGATCTCGTAAACAGATATGCGTCGCCACACCAGCATATGCTCGTTCGCACGATCAGAGCGTATGGATGACTTCATATCTGTCTACGAGAGCAAGTTAGGCCTTACCATTTCCGCATCAAGCTGTGAAGCATCCCCACAAATAGGACGTATTTTGTTCACCGGCGCTCGCGGGCATTGACGCCGGTCGACGCAGTCATCAAACGCAGATGAACAAAATTTTCCCTACATATGAGAAGTTAACCATGAACAGGTACGGGATGTGCAGCAAGGGATGTCTAGGGAGCGGCCCCCGGTGCCAACATATTTATACTCGGCCTCACCAGGCGAAGAGCCGCCAGCGTGAAGAGATGCCAATCGGCGGCACGCCAACCGGTGGAAGCACAAGCGGGGGGCGTCGGGCGGTCCAGCTACCAGGGGTGCGTGAGTACAACCGTCCGCACCCCACCGCGTGCACACCGGAAACCGTCGCACGCTCCACTCACGAGAAGGCGCACTACACGATGCGACAGCCTGCCCCCCGGCAAGCCAACCGGCACCAGGCGGCAAGGTCGCAACGACTACGGCGCGCGCGCGCCTCAGAAGTCCAAATGCCGGGAATCCGCCGTCACATTGATGGTCACGACGCTTAAGGCCTGCACCGCGCCAGGCACGCTTCACCACGTGGACGGCCGGAAGAGCGAGCGTCGCAGCGCGTGTACGCATCTGCTTCGGCCACATCGCAGCCCCGGGTCAGGTTTGGAGAAGTTCACAGGCCGCGGGGACGGAGGGGGCCAAAGGACTCGGCGACATGGCTTCGGCCCTGTGAAGCCCTTCACCATGAGAGGCTCCTGTCGTAGGGGTGGCCCCCACCTAAACCCAGCAGGCCTGGTAGGAAGGTATAAGGCCCAGAATAGGCCACGTGTAATGACACAAATACCCCTGAAGGGGATGATCAGCTGTAAGGGCATAACTGTAAAAGCACTCCCCATGTGAATATATATAGCATACATGCCACGGGGAGGAGGCAGGCCATCATACTCATTTCCATCACTCTCCACTACCATCTCTCTCTCTCTCTGTTTGGTCTGTAGCCACAACACATACCGTAGAAAAATCCAGAATTTCTGAAGTCCGGTAGTTCCACGCAACACATACCGGTAGTTTTGATTTTCCAAATAAGTGCAGATACTTCAATAGATTTTACACAACACATTTGCAAGCTATAGTATCGTGCACACAAGGATCATCCATGACTCCCAACAAGTTGTAAAACACATTTACACACTTTTGAAATCATGACACAAGGAATCGGTATATGGACTTAACACATTTACAAAAACACATTCGCAAACCAAAGTTACGTGCTACAAGGATTGTATATGAGCTTCAATTATTTGCAAAACACATTTGTAAATATAAACCTCATACCACAAGGAGTAGAAAACATGGACTTCAAACACTTGCAAAACACATTCGCAATATATAGTCCCATGTTATAAGGATTTCACACATGAGTTTCAACTATTTACAAAACACATTCACAAATATAAGTATGCTAAAGAAAGAAGAGCAAGTGAGATTGAGCTATCAACACATGATGAGACTCAAGCTATTAGACATGACCTCTCTTAATAGTACGACAACTTATACTAACAACTCAGTCTTCCAACCAAACACCAAGACCAGTAAAAGATTAAGAACACATCTTTAGCCCTACCTAGTCATATATTTGCCTTGAGTATCCTTTTGAAGCTTGATGACGCACATCATCACTTCAAGTCCAGGTCATCGTCTTGACATACATCAACATATGATGCATCCATTTCTTGAACTCTATCAATACATGATGGGTATTTACTTAACTTGATGATCAACACATGATCATTTCCTCTTGGACATGCATTAACTCATGAAGCATCTTCTTCTTGATGGCCTTCAACACATGAAGCCATCTCCATCTAGACTTGATGATCTTCAATACATGATGTCATCACAAGTCATTCTCATTTGTGGAACCTAATCTATTCATCCAACTCAGTCCACAAATTAATTACCATCAATTATCAAACTTCACCATAAACACATAATGGAGGGACTAGATTCTACAATCTTCCCTTTTGGTAATTCATGACAATCTCAATAAATAATGAGATAAAAATTATATTTACGAGTATACAATATGTATACAACACTTTATACTCTAAGATAAACCTTAAAGAAAACTTATCCGATTATCATTAATCATCCAACCATTACACACATAATGGAGAGGTTAGATGACAACCTGATTGCAAATGAGTATATATAAACTACATAATTTATATATACTCAAAGGAAGTGTTTCAAAGTAAAGATCCTAAATATGTGTATTAAAGGAAATATAGATCTATATTTATGAAATCTCAAAACATATAGTGAACTCCCCCTAAATATGTGCATACAAGTATGTATAATGAAAGCATATGCACATATTCATTTTGGACTATTTATGGAGTTCAATCTAAATTTTAGATCCGATGAGTGCACTAATATATAAGAATGTGATTTCGAAAGCATACCTATTTGATTTCACTTTTTCATCTAAATAAGACTAAGTAATATCATGATCAATAAACAAGTTTAGTCTCAAAATCTCATAATTGTATTTGTCATTATCACTAAAACTAACTTAATGGAGTTTGATTTTTCACCATCTTGGTCATCATTCACCAATGAGCAAGTCGTATCCACCGTTTTAGGTTTTTGACCCATTTTTGGTGCAATCTACCTTCAAACAAATAAAAGTCAGAACTTTGGTAACAATTTTCTTAATTATTGATTGAAATAGGTTTATGACATCATATGAAAGGTGTGTACCAAATTTTAAGTAATTTGAAGATTTGATTTGAAAGTTAGTTGAATTTTATGTTTTAAGCTGGTTTTGGTGTAGCAGAGTTTCACAAATTAAAATATCCCAAATCTCTTAAGTTCTTTCAAGTTCTTTAATTTGTATAGGTTCTTAAAGTCATGAACTACCTGTGTTTCAAGTTCCAAGTCTTTTGGTTTGATGAATAAAACGTTACATTATTTTTTGTATTTGAAATAGTGCTGAAATCACTATTTATAGGCTGAAAATTTCAATAGCTCTGAGAATTTTTGGAGTTTTGGCTTCTTGATCTTCATAGTTTCTCATAGCTATTGGAGTAAAGATTAGGTAAATACTTGGGAAAAAAATTTGAAGGCACCATTCACTCCTTTTATTGCCATATCGGTCGTACAGTCTATATGAGATCTTCATAGTATTTGTGATCTTGATAGTAGTCAACTCAGAAAGAAATGCGTGCTATCCAGTGATATTTTATTGCCCACGCAATCGACGTATATGCTTCCACTGTGTGCTCCTCACTGGTGGCGCAACAACCTCTAGTGATGATGACCACCTTTGCTACTTGCTGTCGTGTCGTCTGTGTGTTTCCTCTGGGTACGATTTGTAGGCATTATTTGTAGGAAGTGTCTTGATTATTGTGATGTTGCTGTCCTCTAGATGCTATTATGTTTTTTTTGTTGTAGCTGAAGTGGGATTTTGTTGTAAAGATAGCAACTTTTTTATCAAAAGATGAAAGGCGGAGTAAGTAACTCTCTCTACCGTGATTTTTTGTTGTGTGTTGAATTCTAAACGTTGCACCTATTGATTAGATTTGTTATGTTGCTAGGAAATGTTGCGTCGGATGGTTTTGCTTCCATTAGATGTTCGAACGCCTGTAGCTCATTAGTTTTAAAATCCTTGTTAACCTATAGCTCCATTCATATTCCATCTGTACCCGTCACATATCCGCATCCGACTATCCAATCCATTTTCCAAAGTCGAAGGCGTGCTACACTTAATGCCGCCAGTGAGATGTCAAGGCGTATTCGGCTCTATGTATACATGTTCTCGGATAGGGATGGCAATTGTGCCCGTTTACCCGTGTACCCATGGGTAAATACCCTAATGGAGTCGGGTATGGAATGTATTCTTTACCCACGGGTATGAAAATGGGGAGAAATCTCTACCCATCGGGTAAACGGGTACGAGTATATGTTAGCTCTACCTGTACCCGTCTCACCCGTTTACCCGTGAAATAATGACAGTTGGGCCATCCTAAAATAAAAAACCCTAACTCCCCACCGCCCGCTCAGTCACCCAGACCGCCCCCTCGGCCCCCTCTCGCCTCTCCGCCCCCACTCCCTCTCGCGTCTCCGGCTCCGGCCCCTTCGGCCCCTCCGCCCCCACTCCCTCTCGCCTCTCCACCCCCACTCCCTCTCGCGTTTCCGCCCCCCTCGGCCCCTCCGCCGCTCCACCCTGCACTGGGACGCCTGTCAGCTATCTGGTTTCATTGGGCAGCCATGATGTCTTCATACTCAAAGAGGGAGCATCAAGGGTTCAGATCGGTTCCAGCAGTGTTGGTTTAAGCATCTACATTAAGTTACTTACATTAGTGTTTATCATGTGTTAAACTGGTGTAATGGCAGCTGTAATTTTCCTTAAGCTTACCGTTAGTTGTACCCATATAGATACTTCTTTCAGACGGAATAGGGGATATGCAATATTGCTGCCGTCCTTAGTTACTGTAGCCCTAGCTTGTTCTCTATTGTTCCCTTTTCTTGCGATTCCAGATCTCTTTTGTTCCCCTGCGATTCGGATTCCTCCCCGGGATCTGACAACGCCGCCGCCTCCTTCTTCGCCCCGCCCCTCCGTCCCCCACCAGGCTGCCGGCCTCCTCCTCCGCCCCCACCAGGCCACCGGCCTCCTCCTCCGCCCCCAGATCCGCCGCCTCCTCTTCCTCCTCCTCCGCTCCCACCAGGCCGCCGGCCTCCTCTTCCTCCGCCCCCACCAGGCCGCCGGCCTCCTCCTCCGCCCCCAGATCCGCCGCCTCCTCTTCCTCCTCCTCCGCCCCAACCAGGCCGCCGGCCTCCTCCTCCGCCCCCAGATCCGCCGCCTCCTCTTCCTCCTCCTCCGCCCCCAGATCCGCCTCCTCCTCCGCCCCCCACCCGGCCGTCGGCCTCCTCCTCCGCCCCCACCCGTCCGCCAGCCTCCTTCTCCTCCTTCATCCGCCTCAGCCCTCAGCGCCTCCGCCCTCCGCCGCTCCACCCTGCACTGGGACGCCGCCGCCTCCATCTTCGCCCCGCCCTTCCGCTCCCGCCGCTGCCGCCGCCGCGTGCCCCCTCCGGCCGCGGCTCTGCCCGTGAAGTCCCGCGCCCGCGCCAGGGCTGGCCTCCCTCTCTCTGCTCCCGGCCGACGACAGCGCCCCGGCCGAGCCGCCGCCCCGCCGCCGCCGCCCTCCAGATCGAGCCGCCGCCCCCACCCGCCGAGACACCGGATCCAGCCGCCATCCTCCAGATCCAGCAATTAAGTAATTTCTGTCTAGCTTATGCAATCAAGTAGCAATAACAGAGCTCTGTTGGTAATGGTAGCAATGGTTACTTGTGACTTGTGAAATTTCCATCATACACGTTATTGTATTGCAGTTTAATGCACCAAGGTCTGGAGCACATGCTATAACATTGTGGTTTATCTACGTTAAATATGTCCTTTTGGCTTGTTAGAATTATACCAAGTGAACTTGTTAAGAGCAAGGTTTACCAAAAGTTTGTCATCCCAGAACAAAAATGTGAAACTGTCAATTTGATTATGCGTAAGTAATTTCTGTTGCAATGCCTATGCCTAGTGCTGCTTCATTTTGTATCATATCTTTTGGACTTAATAATCTATCTAAACTGTGTATGTTAAAATCTCAAGATAGAATCACATACTTTTTTCTTGAGAATCCTCAACAGCTCCAGATCCTCCTTGTTTTCATTTTTTAAATGTGATATGGCTAGTGCCTTATATGATGGCATCTGTATAATTTTGCCCAGTGACTTACTAGTTACTAAATTAACATATTACTAGTTACTAGCTCTAGATTCTCCTTGTTTGAATGTGATGTACTCAGTTCGCGGGTAAACGGGTATGCCCGCGGGCGACGGGTATAGGCAAGGTTTTTTTACCCGTGGTCCTTCGCGGCTACGCCCGCGGGCGTAAATCGGGGTCGCGGGTACGGGTATGGGTGAGCACTACCCGTACCCGCCGCGCCCGATTGCCATCCCTACGCACAGCAATGAACCATCCACCCCTAATAATCCTAGAGTCTCTAGTAAATTTAAGCGAGGTTTCTACGAGTCGAATCGTGTGGCTTCCTCACCTTTTCCTTCTCTCGTGTGCTGTTGAACCGGGTGCAGGAGCGGAGACGCCAGGCGGATAGTCGGCGGGCGGCGGCGGCGCAGGCGCGGAGAGGAGGAAGGACGGGAGGAAGCCGCCCCGAGTAGGTACAGTTACGCCCGAAGGAAAATGCTCCGAGAACATGTATACATAGAACCGAATACGCCTTGACATCTCACTGGCGGCATTAAGTGTAGTACGCCTTTGACTTTGGAAAATGGATTGGATAGTCGGATGCGGATATGTGACGGGTACAGATTGAATATGAATGGAGCTATAGGTTAACAAGGATTTTAAAACTAATGAGCTACAGGCGTTCGGACATCTAATGGAAGCAAAACCATCCGACGCAACCTTATTATCTGAAAATGAAGCGTGACGTCATGCAGGTCCTCTGTGAAACAAGTGACTTGCACACCCCCCTCCGATGACAGTTCACCTGAAGAATCAATTTGGTTGTCCGTTCGAATTTGCGAACCCACCACCAAATCTGAAAAGCTTGTTCTCAGCTCCTTTGAAGATATGATGCGCCTTTAGTCCTGAAATGAGATCGAACTGCTTGTTCCGAGAAGCTGATAAAACATTCCCCTCTGTTGATTAAGCTGGAAGGGCAGAGTCTACCATAAAATTGAAAATTTTTACAGCGGTGGCGTCCAATAGCATGCTGATTGCAAGATCCATGGGCCAGAATTGATATAAAGGAGGCGGCATGGTCATCAGATTGGGATAATCTTTAGCAAGATGAGCAAGATACGCATGTGACAGACGCAACTAAAAGTTCAAATCATTTGCAAGAATCAAGCAACGTGTGTCGCAGAAGGCAGCCCAGAGCCCACACCTCGTCGCCGGCTCTATGTATACATGTTCTCGGAGCATTTTTCTTCGGGCGTAACTGTACCTACTCGGGGCGGCTTCCTCCCGTCCTTCCTCCTCTCCGCGCCTGCGCCGCCGCTGCCCGCCGACTACCCGCCTGGCGTCTCCGCTCTTGCACCCGGTTCAACAGCACACGAGAGAAGCAAAAGGTGAGGAAGCCACACGATTCGACTCGCAGAAACCTCGCTTAAATTTACTAGAGACTCTAGGATTATTAGGGGTGGATGGTTTATTGCTGTGCGTGTCTAAAGCGCAACCAAATTCCTTCAAGTCGCGGCCGGAGGGTGCGATTCTCGCCGGCGACGAGGTGTGGGCTCTGGGCTGCCTTCTGCGACACACGTTGTTTGATTCTTGCAAATGATTTGAACTTTTTGTTGCATCTGTCACCTGCGTATCTTGCTCATCTTGCTAAAGATTATCCCAATCTGATGACCATGCCGTCTCCTTTATATCAATTCTGGCCCATGGATCTTACAATCAGCATGCTATTGGACGCCATCGCTGTAAAGATTTTCAATTTTATGGTAGACTCTGACCTTCCAGCTTAATCAACAGAGGGGAATGTTTTATCAGCTTCTCTGAACAAGCAGTTCGATCTCATTTCAGGACTAAAGGCGCATCATGTCTTCAAAGGAGCTGAGAACAAACTTTTCAGATTTGGTGGTGGGTTCGCAAACTCGGACGGACAGCTAAATTGATTCTTCAGGTGATCCGTCATCGGAGGGGGGTGTGCAAGTCACTTGTTTCACGGAGGACCTGCATGACGTCACGCTTCATTTTCAGATAATAAGGTTGCGTCGGATGGTTTTGCTTCCATTAGATGTCCGAACGCTTGTAGCTCATTAGTTTTAAAATCCTTGTTAACCTATAGCTCCATTCATATTCAATCTGTACCCGTCACATATCCGCATCCGACTATCCAATCCATTTTCCAAAGTCGAAGGCGTACTACACTTAATGTCGCCAGTGAGATGTCAAGGCGTATTCGGCTCTATGTATACATGTTCTCGGAGCATTTTCCTTCGGGCGTAACTGTACCTACTCGGGGCGGCTTCCTCCCGTCCTTCCTCCTCTCCGCGCCTGCGCCGCCCGCCGACTATCCGCCTGGCGTCTCCGCTCCTGCACCGGGTTCAACCGCACACGAGAGAAGCAAAAGGTGAGGAAGCCACACGATTCGACTCGTAGAAACCTCGCTTAAATTTACTAGAGACTCTAGGATTATTAGGGGTGGATGGTTTATTGCCGTGCGTGTCTAAAGCGCAACCAAATTCCTTCAAGTCGTGGCCGGAGGGTGCGATTCTCGCCGGCGACGAGGTGTGGGCTCTGGGCTGCCTTCTGCGACACACGTTGCTTGATTCTTGCAAATGATTTGAACTTTTAGTTGCATTTGTCACCTGCGTATATTGCTCATCTTGCTAAAGATTATCCCAATCTGATGACCAAGCCGTCTCCTTTATATCAATTCTGGCCCATGGATCTTGCAATCAGCATGCTATTGGATGCCACCGCTGTAAAGATTTTCAATTTTATGGTAGACTCTGCCCTTCCAGCTTAATCAACAGAGGGGAATGTTTTATCAGCTTCTCTGAACAAGCTGTTCGATCTCATTTCAGGACTAAAGGCGCATCATGTCTTCAGAGGAGCTGAGAACAAGCTTTTCAGATTTGGTGGTGGGTTCGCAAGCTCGGACGGACAGTCAAATTGATTCTTCAAGTGATCCGTCATCGGAGGGGGGTATGCAAGTCACTTGTTTCACGGAGGACCTGCATGATGTCACGCTTCATTTTCAGATAATAAGGTTCTCTAAACAGGTACGCGAGGTTTCGTGGCTCCAACCAAGCTGAAGTTGTGTAAATTGCAAATGAAACTCTACCTTTATCTCTAGAATTTCAAGGGTTGTCTGGTTCATGTACTAAATAAATAATGCCGCCTCTTAGTTATGCTTGTCGAAATTGACTAATTGAGATTTGAGAGATTGTTTGGTTTGTGTCCTCTCTCCCCAACATTAGCCTTAACTCAAAATTTGCATCAAAATGTTACTCAAGCAAGGCATCAAAATTGTAGGTTCTGTTCAAGGCATATCTGATCTGACACCACTATAGTTAATGAGCATATAAAGATAATAGAGCAATCTAATGGGAAACAAAGCCCACAAATCAACATTTCTAGCGAGGCGCTGTTGAGTTTCATGGAGAAAACACATCATAAAGCTTGGAGAACATATTTTGGGGGGGGGGGGGGGGGGGTCAAAGGAAGATGTTTTACCAGACATCATAAAGCAATTTGAATAAGAAGTTCTAAACTTATGTATGTGTTATGACATGAAGCATGCTAATTTGAGCATTTGTCCATTGTCCCCATGTGAGTTAAACTTATGTATTTGCTATGGCATGAAGCATGCTGGTTTAAGGCTTTAAGTATTTGTCTGTTGTCCCCATGTGAGTTAAGCTTATGCATTTGCTATGGCATGAAGCATGCTGGTTTAAGCATTTGTCCGTTGTACCCATGTGAGTTAAGCTTATGTATTTGCTATGACATGAAGCATGCTAGTTTAAGCATTTGTCTGTTGTCCCGTCCCCATGTGAGTTAAGCTTACGTTAGGCATGAAGCATGATTTGGATGAATATTTCGTTTGAATCCCGTCATGTTTGTTTACAGTACGCTATGATCTCCATGCTGCAATTGGTGTAATGTATACTGTAGGAAACATCTGTGAGTTATCTTTTTTTCTTCTTTTTTATGCAGATCTATGCATGGATCGGATGCAACACAGCAAAGTTTGGCCATTTATATGCTGCTGCAACCACTCGGCCGGTAACAAGCACTAGTTATATTATTAGAAACTGATGTATAGTCATTTCTGTAGAATCTGATCATTTTACCATGTTGCCTCTTCATGGTCGTTGCAGGGTAATGGGGTGAGCGTCACCTCTGTACTTGGAGGAACATCTGATAACACTGGATCAAGCATGGCCCGCCGCTTAGGTACTACTATTTCTGTTGGTAATTGACCTACATTTATCATACTAATATATGAAAAACAGCAACCTTACATCACCTCTTGTTTCAGTGTTGAAGGCAGGTCTAAATATAGTTCTAGCATGCAACATTCCAAAAGACAGCCCCATGCTTGAGGTACTCACTGGCGCATCTTTGCGTTTCAATTGCGAAGTTCTGTATCTCATAGAATCATGGTTTCAGGCTGCTGCAGAGAGGAAGCTGGTAGAGAAGCTCAGAAGTTTAGGTTATATCAGATCAAAAGCAGGAGACGCTAACACGTCCGCTGCACATTGATGATGGATACTTGCGGAGCTCTCAGTCAAATTGGAGTTTCATCATTAGGTACAGGAAGCCTTGTGATCTGCTGGGTTCAATTGATGGATTGGCTACTTCTGTTATGTGCCCGACATATTCTGAATTATACCTTCCAAAACTCGGTTCAGTTGATGGATTGGATACTTCTGTTATGTGCTCGAAATATTCTGAATTATACCTTCCAAAACTCAGCAACTACTTGCGATGTAGTTTGGTTGCTCTGAAATTCCTGGGTGATTGGTGATTGCGGCATGTTGACAAAATGATTAAACATCTTGTGATGTAATACCGAAAGTAGATCATTTGAATACCTAACCCGTGTACCAGTTACATTTCCAAGTGGGTATATTTTCATCTATTATTAGCCTGTCTCTGATGATTGTACTAATCCGTCTTAATTAATTGCAAATAAAGCTTGTTTTTCTCTTCATTAGAAAAGCAACTACTGTTTAACCATCAGTACCCAAATTTTCTTATTAAGAAAAAAAAAGATGAAACTTTGCATTTGGAGAAGCAGAACATGTCATATGCGACTGTACTTGATGGACAAACTGCACTGTTATGTACTGAGTGTTGAGCTAGGGAACGGCTCAGGTGCAGGGGCCCCTGCACTTAGCGCCGTGCAGGGGTGCCCAGCTCCTGACACGTGTCCCCCAAAAAATCAAAAAAATTCCGAAAAATTCAAAAAAATACTTAAAAAATCCGAAAAATTCTAAAAAGTACTTTTTGTAAAATACTTTTTATTATAAAGTATTTTTAAGTACTTAAAAAAATATTTTTTAATAAAAGTAAAAAATCAAAAATAAACTTAAGTACTCACAAAAATACTTTTCATACACAAAAATACTTTTTTAGAATTTTTCAGAATTTTTTAAGTATTTTTTTGAATTTTTCGGAATTTTTTTGATTTTTTGGGGGACACGTGTCAGGAGCTGGGCACCCCTTCACGGCGCTAAGTGCAGGGCCCCTGCACCTGAGCCGTTCCCGTTGAGCTACCACGGGTCCATCTTGTGAAGGTTACAAGAACAGTTGTCAAAATACAGTGACAATCTTGACCCAACCTGGGCAATGTCTGGAGTCCATGTGTTTCCCAAACGGGCTCGAAAAGTTTTGCTTGAGCTTGCAAGATTTGCACTATTGATATTGTAGCAGGTGGACACTGCAGACAGGAAAGGAATGGTGGCGATCAATCTAAAGTGGAAGACAATAAGAAGAATGCGTAAATTTATGTGAGCACCACTAGGAACACTGATGCGTAAACTTCAAAGAAAAAAGGCTACAAGAGAATCATCATCCCACGTCACGGCGTAGCAAAACGGATCTAAGGAGCGGTGGCGTAGTCGGAGTCGGACTATTTCTGTGGGGGTCAACTTTAACTATATTACAGATTTTTACAAAAATATTTAATTAGTACTAATATTTATTTATAAGTTTATAAAACTTTAACATTTTTATAATAGTTGATCCATATGTTTCAAGACCAGGCTATGCAAGTTCATTTGCTGTCGCCTTTTAAGACGAGGACCACAGTGATGAGCATGGCGAGTCATGTTGTCTGTTCTTGAAGTTGTCACCGTAAGGGGTTTTTTTTTGAAAAAAAAGACCCATTCTTTTTTTTCTCTGTACAACACACAATTTTTCAGGTAAAGAAACTATTTTCCTCTGTCTTTTTCTGTACTTTCCATATCCATTATCTGCGTCTTATGTTAGTGATATGCTATAGAGACAATCATGAAGACGATTATATTATTTTCTACGTTTATGTTCTTTTAAATAATATGTTATTTTGTCTGTTGAATAAATATACTTTGTATTAATCAATAAGCATGTAACTTGTTCGTGGAACTCTTTATTTATGTTTTGATATTATTCTAAATTATTCATGATCTTATATTATTATGTGGGACAATTATGCCTTATAGATCAACACATATATTGACTAATGATCATGTTTCATGTATCGGATATGGGGATATCAAGTTAATAATATGGACATATGTTAGAGAATATGGTGTTAGATTAACTCATCTTGATATATTGTTGAGATTGTTATGTTTTTATGTGTCATCGGTTGGTCTCAAGTAGTGAGGATGTATAATCCTTGTACCTAATATTAGCATAGTTTTCTACATGTGTAATAGTACACTAGGGATTGTCAGCCGGTACTCTTAACTAGATAGTTATAAAGGTAGTTTTCAGCTATGCTATGAAACATGTTAAAAATGTAACTGGTTGAATATGGGATTTACCCCTCCTACATAATAGGAGAGACATCTCTGAGCCTCTCGATATGGTTGGATAAAGGAAGTGCATAGCCATGTCACGAATAGTCGAAGAGTTGATCACATGAAGTTATCTATCACTAGATCTGGAAAAGATTGAATAGTCCATAAATGACACATTTATTTCCTGGAGTTCAATTAGGTATCATGAGGCAACAAGAGAATACTCAAATAGGTTGTTTAGTCCAACTAGATACGAATTGGTCATATGTGTATACTGATTGGTCGTGAACTGGTCAGATATATCACAAATTGGTTTGCGAACTGGTCGTATGGGGATACAGACTGGTCATAAGAAGTTACGAATTGATCATGAGCGACTATGACTAGATTGCTGATCGTATTGCATAAGATTCGTTCAGTTTGATCTTTGTGTATATTTGAGATTGATATGTCCTACTAGAGACCACTACTGATCAGTGATTAGAAAGGTGTTTCTGGGTTACAACCAAGTATACATGAACCTACAGAGTCACACACACTTAACAGTTGGAAAAATAAGGATCCGGATGATACACTGAGGCTCCATATAAAGAGGAGCATTAGACTATGGGCTAGATAGAAAGAGATAATGCACCACCCACAGAAACCCTAGCTACCTTCTTTAGAAGGCCTACTGTATGCGTTGGTGCTAGCACACCAGTGCACGGTGTTTTATTTCTGAACGTGTGAACCTTGGTAAAGACATTGCTGTGACTGCGGTGCTGATTGGGATAATCCGAGGAGAAGTCGATCGGCTTCCGATGCTCGCTTTTCAAAGACGTTAGAGAATCGACTACTTCTACTAAACCGGCGCCCGTTACGTTGAACTGAGCTGCTTCAATTCTTCTTTCACTGCACTGTAAGTCTAGTGTTAATGATATATAATTTCTTTAGGGGTGCAAACGGGTCGGGTTAATCCCGACCGATCCGGCACCGAATCCGATTGGTACCGAATCCGGAGAAAAAATATGGGTTAGGATATGGTAACAGCAATATCCGTTCGAATCCGATACGTCTTCAAGTTTGATTTCAGGTTAGTGCTACTATTTGACGTTTCATTTTCTTTTGCAATGGTAAAATAAAATCTTCCACATCAGCCTATTAAGTAGTAACATCAAGTTCTTGACAGTACGTCCTCCTATTCTATTTGTTGTACTGCATGCATTCCTTACAAACGGGTTAATCCCGACCGATCCGGCACCGAATCCGATTGGTACCGAATCCGATTGGTACCGAATCCGGAGAAAAAATATGGGTTAGGATATGGTAACAACAATATCCGTCCGAATCCGACCCGTTTGCACCCTAAATTTCTTATTTGGATAGCTTCTTAATTTGCATGATAAAATTTTTAATTTACGCTACTCCGTAACCAACACCTTAGTACGGAACACACGAGCGTGCCTCTGAGGTGACGACGTTTCTTTCTTTCTGACGTGGTCAGCTCATCTCTCCAGCCCCGACCGGCCCCACAAGCCAGCCAGCCAATCATCCATCACCTCCTGTAGCCACAGTCCCCGACGAGTGGGCCCCCTGTCCGTCACTCTCCGCTGAGCCGTGCCCATCTGCTCCTCCCCATACACTCGTCTTTCTCCTCTCTTTCCTTGCTTGTTTTCTTCTTCTTCTCCTCGTCTCTATCCAACTCCAACACGGCCACCTATATGTAAATTCAGCCACCCTCGCAGCCACCACCCTTAGAGATTTAGAGAGGATTCCTCTAGCTGAGCACTTGGGAGCCGTCGTATGTGAGTGTGACATATATATATAGCGTGCGCATGGCTGCTGCTTGGCTGGCAAGGACGTCGTCCCAGTTGGCGCGCCTTGCCGCGAGGAGGCTCCTTTCGCCTCATCATCCCTGCAGTCCCAATCCATGGTTCTTGGGTTCAGTGCCGCCGGTTCTTGGGTCGCCGGCGGCGGTAGCTGCTGTGGTGGGGGATCGCCGGGGCTTCTGCTCCGTCCGGCGCTTCGCCGGAGGGAGCAGCAGCGCCGCCGCCGCCGAGTATCCGGAGAACGGGTCCGCCGGTGGTGATCAGGTATATGCACGTGTATCTTGTGTTGTATGTACAGTAGCTTGTCTGCTTCTTGATTTGTGTGTTCGATGTCTGTCTAAGGATAAATTAGTGCTATGAATATTCAGACTGTTGTGGCTTGGATCATGTGAGTTTTTCTTCTTCATCAAGAAAATTTGCTGCTCTTTTGGGGATCTAGAAGGTTCATCCAGGATATCATAGATAATAGCTAATTAGACATGCTTCAAAATTATGCTCCCAAAAAATAGTTTAATAGTAGATAAGAAGATGAAAAGGACTATCTTTCTCACTTTCTGGTTGGTGCCATTAGTCAGTAGCTTGGTCCTTCGTTCACCATTTTCTTTCACTGCACCTGTGTTTTCCCCCACTGAGATGCAGAATTTCGATACGCCTAGTTGTGAATTCGCGGCCAATTCTTCCACGATCTTGCCGTGCGTTGGGGGAAAAAATGAAGGAAAAGTAGCACAACACAATTGTGGATAGAATTGACAACAAGTAGTAAACTAAGCAGATAAGGATGGATGCGTCAATGGATTGGTGTGATTGAGTTCGTGTTTGGTAAGCTCACACGGCTGTAGAAACGTGTGTCACGACTACTTTTAGTTTTATACTTCCTGTGCTTTCGGTGTCAATGGATGACCAATGATTAGGAGTCTCTCATGGTCTCTTACGTGTAAGAAATGCTGACTTTCTGATGGTCAAGATGATCATGTGCCGTCAACCGGGCAAAATTGTCTATTACCTCCAAGGTTAATGTAGGCCTAATCTTGTTGTGCTTTTCAAATCCAATGGAATTTCCCCTTTTTCTGTCAATAACGCTCAGGAAAATTTGTCCATTACCTCCAGGTTCAATGTTAGACTAATCCTGCTGTGCTTTTCGATTAGATGGAATTCATTTTTTTATTACCATTAATGCTGAGATAAATTTGTCCATATATATACAGTTCACTTAATTTTCACCATTTCCACTGCAGGTAGTAGACTTCCCTGGAGGAAAGGTTTCATTTATACCTGAAATGAACTTCCTGCCGGAGTCGCAAAGGGAAAGGATCAACTGTTATCGTGTTCTTGACGACGATGGCAGAACTATATCTGGTAGCAGATTCCAAGAGGTGTGCTACCATCCATCACTCCATGAGTGGGGATTATTCTCCAAACATGTTGTGAAAGATAATTTTGTTCTCAAGTATGTGTCTCACTGTTGTCAGATCAGCAAGGAGGTGGCTTTGAAAATGTACAGTGACATGGTCACCCTCCAGATCATGGATACCATCTTCTATGAAGCCCAGAGGCAGGGAAGAATCTCATTCTATCTCACTTCCAATGGTGAGGAAGCAATCAACATAGCCTCTCCTGCCGCACTTAGTGTTGACGACATGGTACTACCTCAGGTACATATCAGTTACTCCAAAGCTTAGATGCTTAATCTAGCAATGTTCCTGAAAATTGATTTACTAACCGTCCTTTTCTTGGCTGGAAACTATGGAGCCCAATGTAGTACAGGGAACCTGGTGTTCTTCTATGGCGTGGCTTCACACTGCAAGAATTTGCAAACCAGTGCTTTGGGAATAAGCTGGATTATGGTAAAGGAAGGCAAATGCCAATACATTACGGATCGAACCGTCTGAATTATTTCACGGTCTCATCGCCTATTGCGTAAGTCTGAAACATCTCTTCCATGTCACAAAAATCATGCAAGTGAAGGACAGATTTATCATTCTTAATGATACATCAGCACGCAGATCCCTCATGCTGTTGGAGCCGCCTACTCTCTGAAGATGGACAAGAAGAACGCATGTGCCATCACGTATTTTGGTGATGGCGGCACAAGTGAGGTAGATGAACAATCGCTCATCAGTAACTTACAACTTGTTACCCAGCCTTTCTGACTGTTGGATAATGTTCAGGGAGACTTCCATGCGGCACTAAACTTTGCTGCTGTTTTGGAAGCGCCAGTGATCTTCTTCTGCCGAAACAATGGCTGGGCAATCAGCACCCCAACTACCGAACAATTCAGAAGTATGAAATGTTTCTCCATGCTGAATCATGACTTTTACAAGTGATCAATGCAACGTTGTGTTACATTCAACTGTTATTATAGGTGATGGTTGTGTTACATTCAACTGTTATTACAGGTGATGGTGCTGTTATCCGTGGTCAGGCTTATGGAATCCGCAGTATCAGAGTAGATGGCAACGATGCTCTTGCTGTGTACAGCGCAGTTCATGCAGCCCGCGAGATGGCTATAACCGAAGGAAGACCTATTTTAGTTGAGGTACGCAATAGTTCAACGAAGTTACATTATCCGGAACAACAGAACTTCATAATATACTCGATGTGAGTACTGAGTAGTAAATTTTCAGGCACTGACTTATCGAGTTGGCCATCACTCGACATCCGATGATTCAACCAAGTACAGGCCAGTTGATGAGATCGAGCATTGGCGAACAGCGCGGGATCCCATTTCCAGGTACAGAAAATGGGTTCAGGGGAATGGCTGGTGGTGTGATGCTGAAGAATCTGAACTCAGGAACAAAGTGCGACAAGAGGTAATGTTGCTACGCAGAAAGATGCATCTGTCTAGTGCACTGTCATACATGACATCTGAAACTACCTGTTTACTTCTCTGCAGCTTCTGCAAGCCATTCAGGTGGCAGAAAGAATGCCGAAACCACCGCTCGCTGACCTATTCACCGATGTTTATGATCAAGTTCCTTCCAACCTACTCGAGCAAGAGCAATTACTGCGGGATACGATCAAGAAGCACCCTGCAGACTACCCAGCTGATGTGCCTGCTTAGGTCTATGGACCTTAGGTCTGCAATGTTCTTGTGCAAGTATTGATGAATGATGATTCAGGTTCATAGCATTAATAGATGACGATGATGATGATAATAATAATTCAGCCAATAAGCTGCTGATCCAGCAGGCTCTAAGCACAAAATAATACAATCGGCTGTTGCTCACAGAAAGCCAATTGTTGTATAATATTGTTGCTGACTTCTATGCGAAGCAAAGCCATGCTAAGATATTTCAGCACTACAACAAGGTATATGAGCTAAACTAAGGTTTAACTAAGAGACAGATAAAAAATGCTGAGCCCAATCGGATATATATATATATATATATATATATATATATATATATATATATATATATATATATATATATATATATATATATATATATATATATATACACACACACACACACACACACATGTGATCATCCTGAGTTCCTGACAATATAAAATAATATGGTACAACAAGAAATTGTACTCACTCCAACACAAGCTTGTTTAAACAGTCACAATTACCATTTTGGGATCAACTTTTCATCTGATACATGAGCGAATTACCGTGCCTACGGGCGGTGTCCTCCTTTCCAAGGGCGCACGGCGGTGCCTACGGGCTCGCCGCCGAGGGTGTGTCGCAGCTAAGCCGGCTGTGGGGGTGCTTGTGTGAGGAGATCTACTTGCCTTTGTTGGATTAGAAAAGGGATGAGGCGACGGCGAGGGTCGGGGTTCCAAGTGATCATTGACGGTTCTTACATCATCTTCCTCGTTCCGCCGTCTTCCCTTGCTTCTTGAACTCCTCGCCTTCGGATCTCTCTCCCTCACTGCCTCTCTGTGTTGCTTTGATTGGTTGGTGGTGCTTGACTTTGGAGCTTTGCTCTTGGTGGAGGGAAAGAAAAGAGCTGAGATGAGAAATAGGAATGCTTAGCTTGGTTTCTAGCTGTGTTCTTAGTTGTCTGAGCAAAATGAATGGAGTGAGGCCTCCTCTGGGGGTTTGGCTGGCTTACAAAGGAGAAGGCATTCGGTTGCTTCACTTCTGGCTTTGTGAAATGACCTGGGTGCCCCCTCTTATCCCTTACCCCTCTTCTCAAGAGGTTGTGGGGTTTAGGGATCTTTTGGTAAAACAGGTGGGCTCTGTACTGTTGGCTTTTCTACTGTGAAAAGTAAATCGATAAAAGTGAGCGTTGGCTAAATTTTTCTGCCGAATGACGAAGCCCACAACGGCGAGAGGCGTTGACCGGCCCCGGACTGTCTGGGAACCTTTGTGAGCGCTACTTTTATTCGGCATTCTAAAAGCCGATGAGTCTGACAACAACTCTACTTAATTTCCTTTATTCTCTCTTGGATTGTTTTCATTCTATGTATTTCTCCCATTTGCATTTTAGTGGCATTACGGCCCCCTTAGTCGCCTTTTTGTTCTCTGTAAATCTCCCCTAGCGCGCTTGTCCAGCGCCTCGGTGCACCTTGTAATTTTTTTCTTTTCTCTTCTGCTATTAATATAAGCCAACAAAGCTGGATCTTTCCAAAGAAGGAGAAGAAGAAGAAAAAGAAGAAGAAATGCTGTATGAACCATCATTTACGATGGTTCCATTTACAAGCTTGGTAATATGTTCCAGAATCTCTTGAACTTCATCGTTTCTCAAGTCTTTTGAATCCTATGCAAGTATATCTCTCTAATTAATTAAAAAACGCATTTATGTATAATAACAGAACATGTAAAGAGAAGCATGCGTGAGTTACCTCTTCAGCCACCATGGAAAAGGAGTCAGAAGGTAATTCCATCTTCAGGACGAGACTTACCAATACTTGTGACCCTGGTCATGAAAATGAGAAGTAGCGATCAAATCAAAAGTTAAGAGGAAGCACAAGTTTCATATATTTGCTTTTGTTTTGAAGGACCTTCCAGATATTAACTAGAAGCCTAGAACTGATGAAGAACAAATCATCGTCATGCTCTTAAGTTCCTTCATAAATTACAACACTTCCAATATCAACGTGTGTACCATAATCGGCGACTGTCACAGGGGTTCTGTCCGCCTTAGATTGAACCTCAGATTGCAAATGTCCTGCACTCCTGCTGCACTCTCTGAAGAAACAAGGAAACACAAAACAAGAACAAAGAAGTGAATACAATCTGCAAGCCGCCAAGTCGTTTCAGTCAGAGATTTCCTGCTGCTCAAAATAGAATGCCTTGTCGATCACCACAGCTAAGACTCTCAGTCAATTCCCTACAAGGCTCCATGTAACTCTGTGCCTCTGCGAATCTTAAACAACCCTGAAACGCACTCACCATATCAAGAAAAACTGAAGCCTATGTATAAGGCTTGCCATCTTTTTTTTGCAATATATCTTCACGATTTAGACAAGTATTACCAACTAAATACAGCTTCTAATCAGCTTAGCGTAATCTGTCTTTGCAAACCCCAAGGACTAGACTCATCACCAGCACCTCTCAAGAGTCAACCCTCGCCGCACCTGACAGGACGGGCCCACGGTGTAAGGCACAGGGTAGAAGAGGAACAACACATGGCGCCGCGCAAGCGGATCCCAGAAAGAAACGGCGAAAACAGAGGGAAAGGTCCAGGCCGAAGCGAGTAGCCTGGTATACTATCCAGAATTGCAGACTAGAACAAATTCAACGCATTACTTTCTTCACTCAGATTAAAAAAACATGGCTGTCTGATCACCCACTCCATAGATGTAAAAATGTGGCACAATAAGGAATAGTACGTCCCAACAAAAGGCTGTGAACACATGCACAACAATATGAATGAGAGTGGCACTCATTTTGGATCAATCTAAACTTCTACAACGGGGAAGCAGCCTGGTTTTTCTCCCTGATGGCCTCTTGGACAGCGTTCAGGAGTGAAGGCATAAACTGCTTGTTTGTTGCGATGATGCCTGTGTCAAGATCAAGAAACCTCCCTTTGGAGAAATCCAAATCGTTTCCTGAGGCATCTGTTACTACACCTCCAGCTTCTGGAAAACACCAGAGAAAGGAATAGAAGTAAATACAAATCGTTTAGTCGGATTCGTTGTTTCAAAAAAAAAGGGGGGGGGGGGGGGGGGGGGGAACTCTGTACCTGTAACGACAATTGAGCCAGCGGCATGATCCCATATCTTCTCCCTGTAACCCTTGTGTGGAAAACGCAAGTAAATGGCACCATCACCACGGGCCAGAGCACCATATTTTGCTTGGCTATCGATTCTAACTGGAGGAGCTTGGACACCAAGTTTCTGCTAGCACTCAAATGCAGGATTAGTTATGTAACTTTTGTGGATCTAGACTAAGCAACGAATAGTTCAGATCCAACCTCTGCAATGGAGCTAGTTAAATCATGCATGGAGTGTGCCCCTTCATAGGATTCAAAGAACGAGGCATTGACTGGATTGTCAATGGAGCAAACACCAATCTATAATTAAAGTAATCCAGAAGCAGGTCAAAAATTTAAATTTTAATCTCACATAGGTAGAAATAGGTTATATTCATAATAACAAATAAAAGAGCTAAAAGGCAATAACCTTTTCTGGTGGAGAGCCATCTAAGGACTGTACTTCAGCGCCACAACCAATTACAGCTGAAAAGAGGGCACCAACTTTATCTCCTGATGAGCTACTATTGACGTTGCCTACTGATGTCAAAGGAAGATTTGGACATGCTAATACACCCAAAACAACTTTGCCCTCATCAAGCAATGCCAGTGCAATTGCATATTGGTCTCCTCTTAAGAAACTGAGCCAAGTTATAAAATGAAAACATGGATCAGAAAGGCCACTCATTAGCAAGAGTGGTAACAGAAGGTGGTGCATTATATGTCATTATTTTATCAATACAAGGGGTGATCAAATAATTGAAATACCTTTCTTTTTGGACAATGGTAATTGCTGTTTATGGTTGATCAGTTTACAATGATTAGTTAAAATATGGACTAAGAAAACATGTATTCAATTTGGTCAGGTAGCCATCAATACTAGCACTTCACAATTCACATGCCTTCTCAGAAAAGAGAACCACACATAGTTTGCTTACAACTAGTTCATGAAATTTCCTAAGTAGCATTGACACTTTTACTACCAACACGGCTCTGACATGTGTCAAACATGTTAGTATCATTTCTACAAAATTGTTTGTGCCATAATACATCATGGGGAAAATCCTCCAATATTGCATAATCAAAATGCCAATTTAATGTGACATTGTTTGGATGACTATTTTTTTTCAATTTATGAAATTTTATCTATTTTATATGTAACCTAGCCTATGATTAACAAGAAAAGACAATGCAATGATAAAATACTAAACTTTATTAACCTTGTCTATTTAATATGTAAAAACAAAACAATACATATTAATGTAACATTAGTATAAATCCAAGAGAGGTTAGAATTTTGCTTTACATTTGTACAGGCATGCTGCTATATCCAGTTATAGAAAAATGGCATATTGTCAAATTTGCCCATGCCATGTGCCGGTCTACTATAGTGCAGCATAGAGCCATAGACTAGATATAAGAAAACAGAAGTATTTACTTATACACCAATAATAAAGGAATTCATTCTAGTGTGCAGACATTAGAACCATAGGTCAGCAACTTAGTCTTTTGAAGGAAAAAGGCAGCGGCGTCTACTGCCCTGTATTCATTAGAAGCAGCAACACTAGTTCCAGTGAGCCAGAGCCCAGGAAACATTTGTAGAGAAGCTACAATAGATGGTGCAGTGAATTGTGGAAAGAACCCCACATTTTATTGCAGTGGCAGAATATGGAATCTACAGGTTTAAGATATCAAAGTCACCCTTTAGTCCCATCAATTGGATCCAGCACCCAATGTCGCCCAGATGGACCTCCCTCAGACTTCCCGCTATCAATTGCAGAGAGGATACCTTCTTTAGAGAATGAAATGCTGTAGGAACCATCCTTGAAGATAGTTTCATTCACGAGATCAGTAATGTGTTCCAGAATTTCTTCAGCACCATCTTTCCTCAATTCTTCTGAGTCCTACGTAAGTACATGCCACCAACTAATTACAAAATACTTATGTGTTTTACATAGAAACACGTAAACAGAAAGAGAAGTTAATTACCTCCTCGGCCACCAAAGAAAAGGAATCAGAAGGTGGTGCTTCCATATTCAACACGAAACTGACCAATATTTGAGATCCTTCACGTGTGAAAAGAAAAGTAGCAAGTAAATGGGGAGTCGAGACTTGAGAGAAAAAACAAGTTTCATATATTAAAAATAGCTGACGAAGATAGTATTATCCTGAGTGTTCTTTACATCCCTAAGCAATGCTCCTTCACAACACCTACATGTAAGCTAACCCAAGAAATACTAAAAAGCTACTTGACTGACTTCAAATTCTGGTAAGTACGAGCATCAATAATTCAGTACCAGACACCGTATGCAAGCACTTGTAGGTAAACAATTGCAGGATCAGAATGTACCATAATCAGCTACTGTGACAGAATGTACCATAATCAGCTACTGTGACAGGACTTCTGTCAGCCTTAGACTGAATGTCCGATTGCACAATGTCCTGTTGCACCGTCTGAAGAGGAAAGACACGGAACAAAAGCAATAAGTTCCAACTGCAGCATCAAGCATCCAAATAGTGAAACAAAAGATGCAATCACCCTATTAAAAAATCTCTGGCTTCATATGTAATAATAAGCTGATTACCATAACTTAGACTACCCACACTATCCCATACCAGCCATAAGGGAAAAATCATGAATATATCGTTACAGTCGATGCACTCTCATACACATTATCCTGCTCGCCTTTTCCCCATTTCTTGATCATAGAATCCAAGAATCTATACCCAAAATGGAAAGTACAGAACACGGTGTCTGGCAAGCGGCTCCACACAACAACAAGGGAAGAAGAGATCCGAGGAGCACCTGGCAGAGGCGGGCGGCGAGGGTGACGGCCTTCTTGGCGGCGGCGAGCTCGGCGGCGTAGGGTTTCCCGGCGGACTGCGACATGGCGCGGGCGGCGAAGAGAGGCGACGCGCGGCGGGACCGGAGGCGGATGAGCGGCGGGGAGGCGGAGGCGATGTGGCTGTAGGTGGAGAAGTGGAGGAGAGGAGGAGGAGGATAAGGGAGGCGAGCACGAGGCGAATTTCGGGCGCGAGAGGAGGCGGCGACGAGCGCGTTGGAGAGGGCCACGCGCGCAGCCATGTGCGGTGAGCGGTTGGATGCTTCAACCTGTTCTAGGACCTGTTTGGCTGCGGCTACGCCTTATAGTTTTTAACTTTTTAACTGAAAATTTTAAATTTTAGCTGTTTATGATATATATTACGGAGAGATACTCACTTGCGATTTTTGCTGATACAAATGTTGGGCTTTTAACGTTTATATCGTTTAACTTGTAGATCCTATCTTGAGAAAATACTCCGTTTGAAAGTTAGGTACTATAGCAAAAGCCAAAAGCCACCAGCTTCGGAGAAAAAGAACAGGCCACTAGTGGCCCATTGGCCATTGCTTCAGCCAGGAGGACACATTATTTTTTGGGCTATTTTATGGCATCTAATAATAAATATAAGTTGTTTATTCTTTTTTATTCAATAGGTTAGATTACTTAAGTTTTATTTATACTAGCATCGACAATATTAGTAGTAGAATCTCGAGAGGGATATAATTGTAAAGGACAAACTCTTGGAATGGTCTACTTGGGAGCAACTCAAGAGATGAGGGTCTCGACGCATCTATGATGTGCTCGTCGCCTGGGTGCAGTGTTTGGATGGCGACGAAGCCCTTTGCGTTCTTGTGCTTCTTGGTGCCGCTATCCGGTGGACTCCAAAGAAGCTGAGCGTGTCGCTGTACCCCTCACCCTCGAGCATGGCTGTCAGCACGATCATCTTGCTCGTGCAGTGGGGGAAGAATGACACCTCATTGTTGAATGCACCTCGTCACCATCGCCAAACTGCACGTCGGTGGATTCTGGCTCCCAAAGGGCAGTTCGCGACGTCTCGTTATTCGTCTATGTCATCGTCACCTCGCTACTCTTGAGCGTCACCGTTCTGATGTAGGTAATAGGTAGTAGGCAGACATGCAGCAGAGTAATCATTCTTGATTCTTTTTGTTGTCAAGTGGGGTTGGCCTTGGTGTTGGATGATTATTGTCATTCCAAATGGTGGAACGGGACGTGCTTGAATTGCTCTAAAATCAGTAGATGGCGAAGGTTTTGATAGTCTCCTCTCTAGTATTGGCTGAGATTGGGTTGAATCCAATGAAGGAGCTAGAAAACTTGTGACTTAATGTGTTCGAACTGATCATAATCAAAATTTCTATTGTGCTCATTGGTGGGTTTCATCGGCCCCACTCCATGAGTTATCTCAAATAAAGCAGGCTTTGGGGTGAGTCAAGCGAGCACGCACCACCAACCCGAGTACCCAAAAGCTCCCGCATGGCTGCAATCCACCGCACGGAACAGGTTCAGAACGCATACGGAAGCCTTAAGATGGAGCTAAGTGCATTGATCTGCTAGCATATCTACTAACTGAATTTTTCCAACAAAACAATGGCACAGTGAAGATCCTATGACTGTGCAACCATGCAAGCTGAGCTCCACATGCGCGTTGGCGTCGCCCACTTGAGTCATACTACTTTCCAGCGCAACCCCGCCTCCACAGCACCCAACACTCCGCTGCAACACATGCACGAAGCACATTTTTACGGCAGTTGCATGTCCACCACGCCACCGTCAGTCGTTCATATGACACCACTAGGCCGTAGGAGCGAGTGAGCGGCTTGTCCCCTGCCGCCCGCTGAGCATCGTACTTGAATAACAAATATGTGCGCGCTGATGCCCACATGTTCTATGGTCAATCTATTAGAAAAGTCTATTATGCCCTTGCAAATCAATAGTCAGATTTAATTTATACTACCACTCTCTTACTAGTAGTAGAATGTACTTTAAAAATTCTCTATTTGTAAGGAGTACATGCGCTCTCGCTGTAATCTAAGGTTGAGCTTCAAATGTAACACCTCGACTTAATAAAAGCTCAAGATATTATTCACAACTACTACCACTACCAATATTAACCAATAATCAAGTATTACCAATAACTAGACTTCAAAAATAAACATTCAACAACCTACTAAACATAAATTTCAGCAGCATTATATATATATCACAAATTGAACTTAAGACTAATCAAATAATTGCCAAGATGAATCATAAATAAGTCTAAACTAAGGGAATGCACCAAGTAGCAATATTATGAACCATAAGAAACTAAGTATAACCATAAATTATCCAATTATTACAATGAAAGTTACTAAATTATTCATCACTGTAAGTGATGAATTATTAGATGAAGTGAAGAGCTACAAAAGTGTAATATTCTATATTTTACTTCTACTCTATGTATGTCGCTATCAACAATCATCTAAAAATTACAATAAACAATGGTGAGTTCACGACTCAACAAGTACACGATATACACAATAAAACAATAGGAACAACAACATATTCTTTTCACTTTTTAATTTTCACCATTATCTTTTCTGATCTTAATTTCTTTTAGTGCAATGCAATGCTCATACTCATATCTTCTTCTATAGCTTATACTGGTATAGCGAAGGGAACACCCATCTATATTCACCCTCTACCTCTATCTCGTGGAGGTGCCTGCCCAAGTAGGTCCTTTTCTTCATCCTATGGAGGTGTTTACCTCTGTAAGTCTTACACAAGAGCACGTCATAATAGTCAAATAACTTTTTTTTATAACTATTTGACTTTTTCGCCACCCTAGCTCTAATGCATATGTCATATTATGAATGTAATCTTCCATCATTTTACCACATATCATATTTATCATCAAATTAATATTATATTGAACAAAAGATGATTAAAAATTGAATGATGTAATTAAATCAATAACAATGAACAATTATCAACTATCATTTTACTATGCACTTATCTTTCTACTTGTGATGACCGAATTGATTAGAAAATGATATAAACCCGAAACTACTCCTCCTACAGTAAGTATCCAAATTTAATATAATCTACAGTAATACAAGACAATAATTAATCGACAACGCTCCTACACGCTTCCCAAATCCACAATATTCCTGCTATACCAGACAATTACCACTGTTGTCTCGATACTAAAAATGACACGACTTCCAACTCCCAGATCATAAAATAGCAAACCATACCAGTTCTAAAATCCATATAAAATTTTGTACAACTTCTTAGTTGGCTACATACCCAGATAAAATCACCAATCCCTCATTTTTAACCTAGAAAATAAATCTGTCATCTTCTGGACAATAAACTTAATATTTTCATATATTTTAATCTACTCACGTAAATATATTGAATTATGATATTTTAAGAACCTATAGAATATTATCTATCTCTTCTTAGTTATTCTCAAAAGTTAATTCTTCCATTAAATCAGTCAAATTAATATTTTTTTCTACGACTACGTCTAGCAGCAACTCGGTTCTGGATAACAGTCTCCCAAAAATCATAAATTATGTTCTACTCGTCTAAAAATCATGCTCTTAGACTCTTTGAAATACTTGAGAAATTACCTATATTTTTTATGTAGAGCAAATACCTAGATTATTCTATCTTCTTTTTTTTTAATTTACAGATTAATACATGCTGCCAATAGATGACAATTTACCGGATAGTAAGCTTACAAAATTCATAATTCAAAATCTGTTCATCCTATCAACATGAATAAATATTCTACAGAAAGCTAACAAAATCCTCTATAACTTTTTAGTAGATGGTATTATCAAAGTATGACCATATAGTATCCATTATCAACAATATAACAGATTAAGCGATCTAATGTGAACACTTGCTATTTCTCCCAAATCTATATTTTAATCTAACTAAAATAATTAGTACGACAAAGGAGATAACCAGATCGTTACCTACGATGAGGCCCCAGATCACCAAAACCCTAACTTCCTCGGTTCTCTGGCCGAGACGCTGCGGTGCCCAGGCCAAACGTCGCCGAGCTCCAGGCGTCCCGTGCGCGCGCTAATTTCCTTGGCGATGGCCGAGTCCTGGTGAAGGGGCGGTTGCGTGCAGCTGCCGCGCACTTGCGCCGTTGCGCGCGCGGCGTTGACGCGTGCCGGTGAGGAGCGAGCGGGCGGCAGCCGCGCGACGAACTCCGGCGCGAGGCGAGTTGGCTGACCCGACAGAGAAGACGTGCGGCGAGGCCGGCTTTGAAGAACAGCGACGCGCACAGGTGCTAGATAGCGACACCTGGAACATAGCGGTAGATGCGTACAACGCCAAGGAAAAAGGATAGGAAGAGCTAGGGCTTGGGTTCTCCTCTCTCCACATCTGGCACGAGCATAACTTCCCCCGTAGGACTCATTTTAGAAAACCCCTTCTCTAAAGTTCTATACATTCTATTTTCATGTATCTATTTTTCTTAATTTACGCATACGCCCTCAAGAGGCTATTTTCAGAATATTACACTATATTCTCAATTTTTAGATTCTACTCTGGTTTATTTGAGAATCCATTTCTCTTAGAATCGAGAGTTGCCTCTGAAAAGCGTTTGGCTGATAGGTTGACTTCAAAAACATAATAAGTGGTATTATAGTCAAATAGACCATGATATCTTGGTTGCAACACTTAATCTGTGTTTGTGTCTTATTCCTTTGGTTTTGTATACAAATGATGAAATGCCGTGTCCAAATATTGTAAGACCATATGTAAATAAATTTATTATTTTTTTTTGCTAATTTTTGAACTAATCAACAATGATGTTAGATCATCACTGTTGAAACTTATGGCATCTACAAGATGCCAACATGCACCACACCGTGAGAAATCTGTACATACTTAACAACTTGGTCAATATCCCAAACAGGAGTACATCGTTAAGGGCATCTGTATGGTATATAGCTTGCTGGCTCTTAAGGTGGGCCCCGCATCATTCTTAAGACCGACGCTGCAACGTTTGAGGCCACCGTCGGCTGTAAAGAAGGGTCCACTCGGCTGTAAAGAAGGGGATGTGGTAGTTGGTAGTTGGGAAGAGAGAACAATAGATGTAAAGAAAATTGTATTTTAATGTTTGTGGCCAGGTCTTTAGCTTGAGGACCAGCCTTAAGCCTTTTTTTACTTATGGCCTGCTTAAGGTCACCTCTGTAATGTATAAGGTCGACCTTAAGGTGGCTTATGACCCTCTATTTTCATACACTACAGATGCCCTAACTCCCCTTTCTTCCTGGGCTGATGCATGTTATCCCCACAGGGCACTACTGATCATATGTACATCGGCTACCGAACAGTGGCGGATCTAGGATTTTTAGGATGGGTGTTCGAACTTCAGAGCTATGTTGCTCGGATACGTCAGTACCGCGACACATCGTTTCTCCTAAAACACCGATACAACGATACATGTATACAGATATAATAAAATACAAAAAAATAAAATTAATGATTTCTCATGAAAAAATAGGCAGCATAAGGCTAGCATAATGACATGAATTAAATAGCAAATTATAGAGATCAATGACAATTGTATACCTTATTGACCCCCTTTCTCTTTCCAGCTCTTTCCCGCAAAGATTTTAAATTTGCAGACTTCTTTAGTTTTAAATCTCAAGGATTTACAAAATCATACAATACAAGATTCATGAGTTTACTGCATGCTATATTTTACAGTGCAAGAGACAAAATATGAGTTTGCTACACATGTACAGATTGGACCAAATTAGCTATATTCATGAAATTGAGAACAAAGAAATTGATATATATCAGTTAGTTATAGGTATAATCTTATAACTAGCTCATATATTGTCATGAAATTGAGAACAAAGAAAAAAACCTACTTCCAAGTACTGTTTGGCAATCTGCTTTTCTTGAGGAGACAACTCATATGCATTATGCAAGTTATATTTTGCATGCCTAAACAATGGTGCACACTAATATCTGTTTTAAACAAACTCATAAATGTCTGAGAGGTGAGGAGGTGAGGATCAACAAGAGGCTGATTTTTATGCAAGGCATTAAGGCAAGCTACTCTTGTTTTTCATCTACTTAAAAGTACATTTAAAATAATAATATAATTTTGTTAATCCAATGAAAATAATTGTGGGGAATAAAGGAAAATTTTTGTATGTAATACATTTAGCAAATCCTGTTTGTAGGTTACTATTTTCTTTGGAGATAAAAGGGGAGACAAGGTAGGTTGGTCTGTTTATAATTTTTGTAGATTCTCAAGGTTACAAAATCTGTTAGACTCGCAATAACATTTTGTGATTGTCGTATGTTGTTGTAGTGCGATAAATTTATGAAGAATTTTGTAATGACGATTGAGTTAACAATGATTTGTAAGTGGAAAGATAACTGATATTGCGATGTAGCAGGGAATTCATACACAGAGAAGAACTCTAGATAAACGGCGTAACGATAACAATACAATAGTTGATCCGACAAGGGGTTACATGGCATGCTGGCTAACGAACTAAAGACGGTACACGCATACCTTTAGGGAATTAGAAATATATGGGACATACGTACAAAGAGGGTCGAACTATTGTGTGGAACATAGCCATTTGCCCTTGCAACTGTCAAGACCCGAATATACAAATCCGGACTCTCCTGTATATTCTGCATCAGTCCAGGATCACGCTAGTGCACACAGTATACACAAATATGAAATATCAACCATATCACGATTTACTAAGACAAGGCTCAAATACTATTAATAATTATCAGAGTTGCGACCTTATGGCTAAGCTTACAAATAATAGCCTGAATGGCTCAAGCAACTAGCAGCGAAAAATAGAAATAAGCGTAGTAGTCACTCAACATGCCCATAAGCAATTGACTAAGGAGCGAAGTCCTAATCCGTGAAGTCATCAAAGTATCCTCCTTCTGGTACCACCTGCTAATCTGGTCTTTCTTCCTCAACTGAGCAAATATAGATACAGCCGTGAGTACATAAAGTACTTAGCAAGGCGTTTGTAACAAAGAATGCAATATAGTATGCAAGACTTATCAATGGATAGCTGAAAGGTTAATTTACGTAAAGCAATAATTTAAAGTAAATACCATAAATAGATTGAATAAGCGAACTTTGAGAATGATAATAAATAAGTAATCAAAAGAATTGAGACAAACCATAGGTGAACTGACCATTCACTTCAATAAATCACCCGTGAACCAACATTCACGTAATGAACCACCAGTGAACTAACCATTCATTTCCCAACTTAACCCATCCAGATTTTTATAAAAACTCTACCCATCGTGTAAAATCACCGAGCATTGTCCATAACCGAAGACATGGCTATTCGAATAGTTTTACACTCTGCAGAGGTTGCACAATTGTACCCACACGATGCGATAATCCTCACGTTAAAGAAAATCACAATAAAGCTTTTACACTGCCCCATCTTAACCCGATCTCACTCGCTAAGATTTTGCCATCGAGTAGACTGACCATCTAGTCGATAATTGCCCCCCTTGTGCCAAACCAACATCAATAGCAAAATTAAAGTTAAGACTTCACAAATTATTATGCCAGATCTATCCCATACTAGACATGTGGTATGCACGGTAAGGCTCAGATCAATGGTGCACAAAGTTAAGTCCTTAGATTTACCCAGGCGAAACATTCACATCCCAATGACATAAGATCTATGCCTAGCTTAGCTCAACTAACTTGCTTCTTATTTAGTTGCTAATAAAACTAAGAATTTGATAACCATTTGTTTTTTTCGATATTTGCATTCTTCGGTTCAAGTATACAAAGAAAAATTTTGGTTCCAGATTGTTAGCCTAGAATTCTAGATTTTCAGAGCCTGTGGTTATGTTTGGCGACTAACAAAATGTTCTGTATCAGTTGAAGGATTGTAGATTTTTTTGAAGGTTGGTACTTTTGCCTTTTAGTGTGGTTGATGACTACTTAGTAATATATTCTGGCTAACTGAATGATCTCATAAAATGGTTTTTTTATGGAACCACTCCTAAGGGTACATTTGGAACGTATGAATTTCACAAGAAACACCGTAAATTTCTCGAGATTCAAATGGGGTTTTAAAGTTATATGTCTCTTGCAACTTGCAAGAAAAGTTTAGCATGTATAACCTTGCTCATACAGTAGGATATTGGTTCTCTAGAAGAATTTGCACTTGTTATTAGTACACATTAGATTTTGGCCATGAAAGTGTCTAATCGGCTTGAATAAAGTGAGGTTTTTGAAATATCAGGAGCACCTCAAGGCCTCCACTTTCGTCTCACCCCAAAGCCTTCGAAATGTCAAGAACGGCCCTGGACGTAGATCATATTTCTAACAATGTACATGGTGTTTTTGCAAGTTGAGCCTCTAATTAGAGAACAGAACGTTATGGCGATGAATGAGATCATTGAACTTTTATGTGAGTTGATTGTTACACGCTTTCCCATAATTGCAAAGCAAAAGTTTGTACTTTGCAACCTTGCCTAGCTTCAATTTTTTTGTTCTGAAAACTTGGTTCTAATTTTGTCCTACTGTTTTTCCAACCTGTTTGTAAGGAATGTCCAGCTAACGTGAAAGAAGGTATCTGCAGTTTGATATTTGCAACTCCAAGGTGCTCAGACCTTCAAAAACTCAGTCGAATGTGTGAATTTTTTGAAAATAAGTATGGTAAAGATTTTGTTTCTGCATCAGTTGACCTATGCCGAAATGCTGGTGTCAATAACCTTGTAAGTGTGGATAGTCCTTTGGTCAAAATCATTCAGTTGTGGCTCTTGCATGTGTGTCCTGCTCACTTCTGAACTTGATGTCCTTCTGAAGCTAATTGAGAAGCTGTCAGTTAAGAAGCAAGCCTTCTAGACAAACTAAGCTGAAAGTCCTCAAGAAGATTGCAAAGGAGCGTAAGATTGATTGGGATACCACTGAGACTGAGCAGGAGCTTCTCAAACTTCCTAAAGAGTTGATTGTATATGCTACTGATTACTGAAACCCTCCTGTGACTTGTGCAAACTTCTATTTTACATACGTGATGTCTTGAGCTAATAGGTTTAACTTTTTGCATTGCAGGAAGGACCAAGTTCACTTCTCTCTTTTTTTTTGTTTTTCTTTTATTCATATATGAATTTAAATTACATAAAAGTAAATACTATATTTGTGTTAATCTAACTTAGTCCTTTATGTTATAAACCCACCTTTATATTGGTCCTGGCTTCGCCACTGAGTGTAGACCACTTTTAGTTTTTCAATATAAAGTGATCTTCAGGTAAACAACTCTGTCCAGTTAAATATTTTTTTAGGGGTATCAGATTAAGTATTTTAATATCATTTCAGTGGGGAACGAACTCAACAGTTAGGCGCATTTGTTGGGCTGCAGTCGCAGTACAGGAGCACTGACGGCCAGAGGTTATCTTTCTAGCCTCACGGAAGCCCGGCCGGCCAGTACCCAAAATTTGCAGCGCTATCTAACCAGGGTAAGCCCTGTTTAAAACAGCTAGGCTGCTGATGGTTTTTTTTATGGGACTGTCTATTTGAGATTTGACTGTTTTCAACATCTAAAACAGTCAAAATCTACACTGCACGATTAGAAAAATGGACGTTGGAGATTGTCCACCACAAAAGGCTGCCTAATCTGCTTAACGGGCCCTCAATTTTTATTGGGCCCCGTTTTGTACCCACAACCCTGTAAGTTTCAATTTGGGGGTTGTTTTCGTTTGCTTTGCCAGACCCCATATTGGTCTTTGTGGCCTGTGGAAGTTCTGTTTTCACGGTAAAAAAAATTGAAATCTTTGTACAAAAGGCCCACGATTACAAAGCATCAGTAGTTGTACAAAAGGCCTACAAACACAAAACTTTTTACAAAAGGCCGTTTACAACAGTGTACAAACTTAAAAAATCAAAGGTCAAAGGTCTGTAGTCCCCCATTTTGACTATGTACTGGCTGCAACAGTAGATTCAAATGTCAATTCCTTACTAGCTCCTTTATATGCTCTGATCATGTTAACACCGGCAGTTAAAACACAGGAAAAAAAGTTAGTAGTTATATAAATTCCACAGGCACTCAAAAAACTGCCATGCAAAAAATATTCGATAAACACAGTATTCCATAAAAATATTCCATGAAAAAAAGTTAGTAGTTATATAAATGCAACTCAGAAAAGGAAAACAACAGCCTGGTAGTAGAAAGTAGAAAATTCCAAGTATCAATTCTCAGGGATATATTCACTATTTCATGATTATCTGAGACCATAACAAAAACAAATGATACTTCAGTAATCTCCTGTAAATTGAAGCATTGATATATGGTAGACCTGAAAAAACATGCATAAACACAGTATAGCACTTCCGAAAAAATGTTCAACAAAAAAAATGTATTGTGTTATTGCTCTCAGATGTAGGGTTGCTCAAGATATCAATCTTGGCCGTCCCGCTACTTTGGTCTATACTCTTCATAAATTGAATATGACAAAAGTGAGATTCAAATTTTGAGCTCTGAAACTAAAAAACTAGGCAAAGCTTCCAGAATAACTTGACAAGCTTCCAGAATTTGGGATTATAATTTTAGCAAGTTATGCAACAAAAGCTGAACTGACTAATCAAGATGCAGACAAAACAAAACAAGTGACCACAGCATATACATACTGTCAAAAAAATATCTAACTATAGGACAGTAAGACAGAATGACAGCAATGCAAAAAAGATCTAGAGCTCAAAAAATTTGAACATTCAATTTCAGTATTAGACCACAATTATCCTCATCAAGCATATGTCAGGCCCACTAGCATCTCTTCCCTACCGCAGATCACAGAAAGAAAAAAAGAGATGACACTCACTGTGCAGTGATATTCGAAATCACTTGAAGTAATCGAAAAAACTAGGCAAAGGCACGCGACTGCACTGTCCCAGAAAACCAATGACATGTCAGTTATTTGGTTATACTTGGTTTTAATTACATGTGAGTGTTCATATGTGAGTGATCATATATATATATAGTTCGTGTAGTAGAACACAAATGAATATGCTTGAATTCTATATTGAATCTAGGGGGTACTAAGTCCAAAAAAAAGCAATTTAAGAATCACAAAACAAAACATCTTGGTAAGTTTCACCACACAAAACATCTAGGGACATGTCACCACAGAAAATATATTGGGATGTTTCACCAAACAAAACACCTTGAAATAAAAGGTATATGGTGCTAGGCATATATCACATAAAAGGTATTAAATCTTAAGAAGTATGATAACAGCATAAATCAATTCATCAATTTACAGGAATACAAAACCTAAGTGATTAAGTAATGAACCTTTCAAACATATGCTCTAATCAGAATTCTGCATACTAGAATATTGCACATCAGAGGAGAGTTTGTGTTTATGGCAGTGTGACTACTTGCATTTCATCATAAATAAAGTTCAAAAAATACAAACTAGGCAAATAAAAACCTAAACTATTATGCTAACCTTGTAAGAAACAGTACATATACTAACCTTCTAAGATAGAGTTTACCAAACAAAAGATCAAAAATGATAACAGAACAAAACATATGTCAATGCTTCAATTTACATGGATATATTCAAGCAAAACATATTGGGATGATTCACCTAACAAAACATATTGG
The DNA here is from genome assembly GCA_017311315.1 of Dendrocalamus latiflorus. NCBI lineage: Eukaryota > Viridiplantae > Streptophyta > Magnoliopsida > Poales > Poaceae > Dendrocalamus > Dendrocalamus latiflorus. The sequence continues at coordinate 5,014,713 of CM029646.1, forward strand.
GAAGTTTAATCAAACAAAACATCTAGGGATATGTCACCAAACAAAAATTTACATGTATATATTCAAATACAAAAGTAACAACTAATATTGGGAAATTTCACAATACAAAAAATATTACATGTTTATAGTTCGTGTATTAGAACACAAATGAATATGCTTGAATTCTATATTGAATCTAGGGGGTACTAAGTCCAAAAAAAAGCAATTTAAGAATCACAAAACAAAACATCTTGGTAAGTTTCACCACACAAAACATCTAGGGACATGTCACCACAGAAAATATATTGGGATGTTTCACCAAACAAAACACCTTGAAATAAAAGGTATATGGTGCTAGGCATATATCACATAAAAGGTATTAAATCTTAAGAAGTATGATAACAGCATAAATCAATTCATCAATTTACAGGAATACAAAACCTAAGTGATTAAGTAATGAACCTTTCAAACATATGCTCTAATCAGAATTCTGCATACTAGAATATTGCACATCAGAGGAGAGTTTGTGTTTATGGCAGTGTGACTACTTGCATTTCATCATAAATAAAGTTCAAAAAATACAAACTAGGCAAATAAAAACCTAAACTATTATGCTAACCTTGTAAGAAACAGTACATATACTAACCTTCTAAGATAGAGTTTACCAAACAAAAGATCAAAAATGATAACAGAACAAAACATATGTCAATGCTTCAATTTACATGGATATATTCAAGCAAAACATATTGGGATGATTCACCTAACAAAACATATTGGGAAGTTTAATCAAACAAAACATCTAGGGATATGTCACCAAACAAAAATTTACATGTATATATTCAAATACAAAAGTAACAACTAATATTGGGAAATTTCACAATACAAAAAATATTACATGTTTATAGTTCGTGTATTAGAACACAAATGAATATGCTTGAATTCTATATTGAATCTAGGGGGTACTAAGTCCAAAAAAAAGCAATTTAAGAATCACAAAACAAAACATCTTGGTAAGTTTCACCACACAAAACATCTAGGGACATGTCACCACAGAAAATATATTGGGATGTTTCACCAAACAAAACACATTGAAATAAAAGGTATATGGTGCTAGGCATATATCACATAAAAGGTATTAAATCTTAAGAAGTATGATAACAGCATAAATCAATTCATCAATTTACAGGAATACAAAACCTAAGTGATTAAGTAATGAACCTTTCAAACATATGCTCTAATCAGAATTCTGCATACTAGAATATTGCACATCAGAGGAGAGTTTGTGTTTATGGCAGTGTGACTACTTGCATTTCATCATAAATAAAGTTCAAAAAATACAAACTAGGCAAATAAAAACCTAAACTATTATGCTAACCTTGTAAGAAACAGTACATATACTAACCTTCTAAGATAGAGTTTACCAAACAAAAGATCAAAAATGATAACAGAACAAAACATATGTCAATGCTTCAATTTACATGGATATATTCAAGCAAAACATATTGGGATGATTCACCTAACAAAACATATTGGGAAGTTTAATCAAACAAAACATCTAGGGATATGTCACCAAACAAAAATTTACATGTATATATTCAAATACAAAAGTAACAACTAATATTGGGAAATTTCACAATACAAAAAATATTAGGATGTTTGGACTAACAAAACATACTGGGATGTTACACCAAACAAAACATAGGATGTTTCACCACACAAAACATATTGGGATGTTTCACCAATGACTATCACTAATGACTATGCTGGTTACAAATGAACTTATTGATTAAGAAACTAATGAACTTTTCAAGCATATGTTCTAAACAAAACTGCCTTCCATTCAGGGATGCAGAATGACAACACGCCGAATAAAGATCTGACCACACAAGACAAACCTGAAGACACATATCTAACGCTTGATGAATTGCAACTCTTGAATAATACTTCAGGAATAGTGAGTATATGGAGGCAAAACATTCACTGAGTAAAAAAAATATTTTCTGACTGTGCTTTTAACTGTTATTTGTTTGTCGAAGGGAGTGCATCTACCATTCTCTCAAACTTTGTATCGTTAACTCCTCCACGACAGTTCCTTGTGTCGCAACACAAAAGTGTGGCTATATCCACAGCCAAACATTCTAACCCATGATGTAAACTTCTTGTTTGTTCATGCTCAAATTGATCGAGCATTGACGGTAATACCTCCTTAACCTACAAAACAATGAATATCAAATGCAAAAAAAAAAAGTTAAACTAGTGATTATTGCACTTCAGAGAGACAAAAAACATATTAAATAATTACCTCATCAAACCACGGGTTTTGAACATGGTGATCAAGAGTGGATTTAAAACTTTGATTTCATTTCAGCAGACAATTTATGAGGGTTCATAAAAGCATCTACAAAAAAAGAAAGATAAACAAAAATTACTTAAAAAATTCAGAAACATTGTATTCTATAACTTTGCATACTTGTTTTGTGTTATATGTGATTACAAACACTGCTAATTAAGAAGCCTTCATCTTAGGTAAAATGAAAAGAGTTTAAAAAAGATTTTCAAATCCTATGCAGAGTTTACCAGTTTAACAAAAAAAAGTAGCATGCAGAGGTTTCATTTTTTTAACCTATGTGCAGAAGAATTATGTACACGTTTTTAGTTTCAGCAAAATGTGCATAAAATTAGTATGCAGAATTTCAGTAATACAAAACAAAGCCTTCACTCTCAGGGTAGTATGTACAGTTTGAAGTTTCGATTTCTTTTGCACATTTACCAGATAAACAAAATAATCAACGATTAATGATGCCCACGTGAGAATACGTCAAAGAACTACGGAGGTATACGTCCGTGTACACTAGTGGATGCTCATTTTGGATAATACTACTAAAAAGAGACAGTAAAATAAAGTAATGTACAGAGAGAGATAAAAAGAAAAGAGATCCAGAACTCAACACAGAAGCCGACATGCGACGAGACTTCCGATCCAACTGTACGATAACCTCGTGTGTCGGAGAACAACACGAAGAAGACAGAAGACGCTGCGATGAGATCTCCCGGATAAAAAACAAGTTGCAAATTTGACCTATACATATAGAAGAAAGTACAGACAGAGAAATGCATAGTTTCAGCAAAAAATGTGCATAAAAAATAGTAATACAAAACAAAGCCTTCTCTCTTGGGTAGTATGCAGAGTTTAATGTTTCGATTATCTTTTGCAGATTTACCATATAACAAAAAAAATTGTTTGCAAAATGTTTCAGTTTTTCAGCTACATGCAGGAGAATTATGTACACATTTAACTTTCAGCAAAAGAAACATAATAGCATCAGTACAAAAAAAAAGAACTATAACAGCAACAGCAGCAGCAAAAAAAGCACCATTACCAAAAAAATTATAAAAACAGGACACAGCAGCAGCAATAACCTCAGTACAAAAAAAGAAATAGAAACAGCAACAGCAGAAACTAGCAGTCTTGGTTGGACTTATAGCATTCAAATTTGTTCCTTGGCAGAAAGCCTCAAAGGCAGTCCCTTGAGCATGAAAAACATGTATGCGTAGAAGGGCAATGGGGACATAGATAAAGGACAAAGTGCTGTAATAGTTGTGGCGCCATATGCAAAAAAAGATTAGCTGCCGACCAAGACCAAGGAATCCAAGGGCAAGATTGCCACATCTATGACAGTTACTGCCTTTGCAATTGAAACACTGAAATCAGTAGGCAATATTAGGCATTTAACATTTTGGCCTATTGGCAAACAGGGAGTACTCTACTGAGAATTTGTTGATTAGGAAATCAACAAATCAAAAGCTACTAATTCTCTTTACACTACAAAAGCTACTGATTGTTCTGACCCGTTTGTCCTCAGTACAAAAAAAAGCAACAGCAGAATCATCGCTCCACCTCCCCTCTAGCCTTCAACAAAACTACAGATTGCGACACAAAAAAATGATACTCATGACCACAGTTTGCAGACAATGGACATCTTAGCTGACCTCGGAGACATATTCTAGTGCTGTTTGTTATGCTTTCCTCTTCTTTTTCTATGTTTGTTAGTGAATCTTACAACTGGAATTCCAACTAAACCTATCCTTGGAGATATAAATAGAGGTTTAATCCGAACTCGGGTAGACCATCGTTCTCAAGGATCCGAACGGAAGGAATTGGGTCGACTTTAAGCATCATCCAACTTCAGAAAATGGCATCCTACCAGGTCAAGGAAGCAGACAAAAAGGCTAAAACGGATCTGCTATCTGTTGGATGAGTTCACATTTGAAACTGCAGCGGATTCATGAGGAATAACACCCCCCAGAATAACATAGTACAACAGTGTAAAAGTTTGGCACGCACGCGTGAGCCCGGACATCTATATATATCGTCAGGGCTTCAATTTACAGTTCTTAAAAACACAATAAATTTCCAGGAAGAATTTCTACCAACAAGTGGTAAAGACTCTACATAAAGCTACCTAAGGCTGGCTATTTGTGTGACAATTCCTCCGCATACAAGACGAGCAAGTCAACGGGATAAGCAAAAAAGAAGATATTGCTTACAAAAACAGTGGGAGCAATGGTCCAAGGTGTCATGCATAGACATCACCCTGATCAGTACAAAACCTACGAACTAAGGCAGAAGATTTGAAAGTCTGGTTTGTATTTGGGATAATATGCTAGAATAACAGACAGTAAAGTAAAAGTAATGTACAGAAAAGATATAAACAAAAGAGATCCAGAACATACAGAAAATGTAATCTAGCAAAATTGACCTATACACACAGTAAAAGTACTGACATAGAAAATGGAGAGCGACAGAGGTGGAGCTCACCAGAGAAGACACAGCTCCGTGCGACGAGGTAGAGCTCACCGGAGAAAGACAACGCTCCGGCGACCCATGGGGAAGACGCAGGCGACGAGATCTCCGCTAAAACTGAGAAGGCGACTAGATCTGCGCTCCGGCAACAATATATCCGCTCATACATACAGTAAAAATACAGATATAGAAATGGAAAGAGAAAAAGAGGCAGTACTCACCGGAGAAAAAGACACCGTTAGTCAAAATCAAGACGCCGAATATGCAGATGTTTCAGTTTATTAAGCTGTGTGCAGTATAATATATGTTAGTTTCAGCAAAAATGTGCATTAAAAAAAGTGTGCATGATTTCAGTTATACACAAAACAACAAAAAATAAGCCTTCTCTCTCAAGGTAATATGCAGAGTTTAAAGTTTTTGATTTCCTTGTAGATTTACCAGACAACAAACAAAAAAGTATACAGACTTTTCAATTTTTCAGCTATGCGCAAGAGAACTATGTACACATTTTTTACATTCACTACACTTCATCTAAACTACATATCTGGACGCAATAACAGAGGATAAGCTATGTGCAGGAGAATATATGTTTAGATTCATCAAACATGTGCATAAAAGGTAGTGTGCACGAATATACAGATTTCTTTGAACTTTCAGCAAAGTGTACATGAAATCAGATACACACAAAACAAACTACCCCTACAGCACAAAATATGTGATATAGAGAGATACATACAGAAAAGAGACAGTAAAAAGGTACATAGGAAAATAGAGATCTATCGATAGACATAACATAAAGAGCGATAGAGAGCAGAACTCACCTGAGAAGACGCCACTCGATGAGGTAGAACTCGCCGGAGAAATACGCAGCCCGCGAGATCTCCGCTCGAAACTCTGTGACGGGATCTATCGGATAAATACAGAACATAAAAGAACAAACAGAAGAATAAAAAACATAGAGAGAGACAAACCTCACCTGAGACAGCCACCGCACGACGAGGGTAGAAGACACCGGAGAAAGACGCAGGCGACGAGATCTCCCGCTCAAGCTGAGGAGGCGATGAGATCTAAGCTCCGGCGACGATACCTCCCGCTCAAACTGAGATCCCTCTGGTGCTCCCGCACCACTCCTCTCTCCCCACGAGTGCTCCGCACCTCTAGTCTCTCTCCAAGCGCAACGAGATATCCACACCGGCGACGAGATCTCCCCCCGGGTGCTCCGCACCTCTCCTCTCTCCCCCCTCGAATGCTCCGCTCGGGTGCTCCGCAGCTCTTCTCTCTCCCTCGAATGCTCCGCACTGCTTCTCTCTCTCCCAGCGAGCGAGTGGATTAGGACAGGCGCGAGAATCGACGAAAAAACAATTCGAATAAACGGTGTCCGGACAAGAAGCTTCAAGATCCCGGGTGTTAGACAAAACGGGTGTGAATTTGCCAACCCGCATTCACTGCATCTCCCCCCTGAAACCGAATCTCAAAGAAAAATCCGACGGCTGGAAAAACGACTGTTTCGGCGACAAAAAACATGCGACTGCAGTATAGCATTTCCGTTTTTTATCGTGGCCGGTAGTTTTTAGTTATGCTTTTCGAGATGATGAAGATGTCAATATAAATAGTGCATGCCACGGTGTGCTCAAAAAGTCGTTTGAAAAAGCGATTTCTAAAAACGTTGTTTCGGCTTCTGAGAAACCAAAAACTATCCAAAAACCGGTTTGGATAGGATCTAAAACTAGCTCTATAAACAGACCAGGCGAGAAAAAAGAAAGAAAGAAAGAAAAGGAATACAAAAAAGGTACATTAATTACCTAGGTACTCCTGTCTAGCTAGAACTAGAAGGTCGCAGTAAAGACGTCTCTCTTGATGGAGTGTGACCATGGTGGCTGCTGCTGCTCTTGCCGCTGGAGTCAGAGGAGTCGATGTCGACATCGTCGTCGGACGGGTCCATCGAGCTCTTCCTCACGCCCAGCACAGGCTTCAGGCCCTGCACCAGTTATATTATTTTACATGGATCAATCAACTAATCACAGGGTTAGATAAACTTGTCAACGTAACGATCGAGACGCGATCAGATATACGTAAGATCAAGATCTCGTTGTTTTCGGTTTTCAAGGGGTTTTAATTTTTTTAACTCCTTTCGATAATCACTATTTGGCCTATTTGAAAAACAAGGAAAAGAGAAAAGAAAAGAAATTCTTCAGCCTATTTGGCCTAGTCGACTGGCCCATTCAACCCAGGTGTAGCTGGCCTCAAACCCCTAACCTTAATCCTATCTTCCCCTTTACTCTTTCCTCTCTCTCCCCATTTCCTCTCCACCTAGCCGCTACTCTCCTTTCCTTCCCCTTCCCCTTCCTCCTTCTCTCTCTCTTACCAAGCACCACCCTTAGGTCCACTAACGCCGGTGGCCATCCCCACTACCGACGACCTACCCCACCTTTCCCTCAGTCTCCTCCTTCCCTCCCTTTGTTATCGCCGCCCTCCCCTTCCTCTCTTTCTCTCTCTATTCGATAAGGCCACCTCTAAATCTGCCATCACCAATGGCTTTCCTGGCCGCCGGCTGCCTCCTCGGGCTGGTATTCGGCCTACTTCACCTCGTTGCCACCTTCTTCCTCCCACTCTCACTCCCTATCTCTCCCTCTCTCCCGCGGGCACCATTGGCCCGATGCCACAGATTCGACGCCTCCTCGCCGCCGGCAACCCCTTCCTTCTCTCTACCTCACTCCCCTATCCCCTTCCCTTGCACTACTGGCTCAATCTACCGACGTCGGTGACCTCCAACACCGTCGGCCTTCTTCTTAGCCTCAGGGCCTCGCCATCGCCCTCCACCGACGACAGTCGACACGGGCTCACCGGTCCCTCCCCCGACGACTATCATCACCACGTGCGTGGCCGCCCTTAGGCCACCGACATCGCCCCCATGTGATGTTGACTTGTGGCCTTGTAGCTTCAACCCATGCCAACCACCGCACCCTCGAAATCGGCCTCCCTTCCTCTTCCCCATGAGCTAAGTGAAACCCATGTCGACTCTAGATCCTTCCCTGAGCTCGCTGGTGCCGGATCTGACCTTTCACGAGTTCGTTAGCGCGATTATGGCTTCCCTTGAGCTATTCAACATGGATCTGGGCTTCTCGTGCTCCCAAGCATTGGGGCAGGGTGCCTGTCGGCATATGTGGAATATGGAGGTGGAGGCAGACAAACCACCACCATCGGATCGGGAATGGAGGAGTAGGGGCGCGTCCACGTGTGTGGTGGGCTAACTCAGCAACTCTCTCTAGATGGCATTACAGGTAATTATCTCTAACTTTAAGGGGTAATTTTCTGTAGAGAGAACGAACGATGACCACCAACCCATATTTTTATAAAGATAAAGATAAGCCAAAGTCAAAATCATAATTGCAGCTCAAAATAGCATGCCCTAATTACCTCGGTGAAGATTTTGATGGCTTCCTCTATTGTCTTGGTGCTCAGCACATACAGCGCCGCCTCCTGAACAACAAAAAAGAAACGACAAATAATTAATTTTCTTGCCTTTTCCTTCTTCTCACATTCCAAGATGCTGGCTAACTACCTAGGATGTACGTACATGTATGGTGCACACGTACGGGGAGACATCAATAGGGGTGGCAAAAAAGCTCGAGGCTTGCGAGCCAAGTCAGCTTATTGGAAGCTCAGCTTGTGGCATAAATGAGCCGAACCGAGCCGAGCCAGCATTTTAGCTCGGTTCACTAATGAGCCGAGCCTGAGCCAGCTCCCGAGCCACTTGCTGGTTTGGTTGGCTCGACCAGCCCGGTTCTAGCTTAATATCTCCTAGCCTAGTTGGCTAACCTTATCCCTAACTGCACGCTCAGCCTCTCCTCCTCCTTGCTATCTACCTCCGCTGCCGCCTCCCCTCCTCGCCATCTGCCAGTGCCTCCCTTTCCCATCCCCTTCCGCATCCGCCTCGGCCTCCTCCTCGCCGTCCGCCTCCACCGTCACCTCCCCTCCTCCTTGCCATCCGCCTCCCATCCTTGTCCGCCTCGGCCTCCTCCTCGCCGTTGTTCCAGTGTCGGCCCAGGCATGATGTCACTCCAAAATTCCCTAATCCTCCTAATCTCGAAGAAGTAGAACCATAGAGCCACACACCCCACGGTCCCTACCTCTCTCTTCGCTCTCCTCACTCGACGCTGCCGCCCTCGCCGGCCTGCGACCTCGCACTGCTACCCTCTTCTCCTCCCCGGCTCCTCTATGTCAGGTTCAAGGCGCCGCCTCCGCCGCTGCTGAGGCCCCCAGCGCCTCGACGGCCCCTCCACCTCGACGCTGCCACCATGTTACCGACACCGGTAGCCTTACCATGGAGACCCTAAGGGCCCCTACTTCCCTGACCTTTCTTCTCTCATTCTCTACCTTAATGGATTTGGATTTGAGGTAGATTCTTGTTCAATCCTCAACACCACACTCAATTCGCCGGTGACCGCCGCCGGTCGTGAGGTGGTGTGGTGTTCGGCACCGCTGTAACTCCGGCCGACCACCTACTCTCCAGGTTTGGCCCCTTATCTCTAGCTCCTAAATCCTATTTGGCCAAGTCATGGATGATGCATGGATGAATGGGGAATATCTAAATTGATGCTTGTATGCTGGATGATTGATGCTTAGAAACATAGATGGATGATATGCACATGCATTTGCATCACATTTTTCAAGATTTTGCTTGACAGCCCATACTAACATGATGGTGCCATTAATTTCATATGATAAGGCATAATTAAAATGAGCAAATGATAGTATAGATAATGTTAACCAGTATAGCAACAATCTAATGGATAAAATAGTAACGAGCCAACTAAGCCTAATGAGCCGAGCTCGAGATTCCTACCGAGCCGAGCTACCTTGTCATTCGTTAGCCCAACAAGCCGAGCTAAACTGAACTATTTCCCTAACAAGCTTTGGCGAGCCAAGCCGGCTCGATATCCACTCCTAGACGTCAAGCTCAGAAGTTATACGTGATGTGTACGTATGTACGAGGGGCACGCGGTAACTACGTAATCTTTGTTTGGTTAACGATGCCCCGCTCGTTTTGGCTTCGGCTTCTGTCTTCCGGCTTATTTTTCACTATTCCTAAATTTCATCTTTTTCTGATTTTTTGGATTTTTTGAGTTTTTACCGGTTTTTTCCGTATTCGTTTGTATTACACATGCTGGGCTAACCCGTTTTTCTATTTTAAAATTTTAATTATGCCAAATAAGCCGCCATCAGCTACAATGTAATTTCAGTCATAAGCCATAATAATTCAGCCAAATCGAGCACCACCTTAAATTAAGTCCTTGTCACGTGCGTTGCGACCACACGAGATACATGTGGCTAGTGGTGTGTGGCAGGGCATACGTAAGCATGCATCTCTGTTGCTTCGTTTCTCTGCCTTGTTTACCTCAGTGCCACAAGCTACAAGTGCCTTTAACCTCTTGCTCATTTTGATTTGAACTTTTGACTTCTAATTTACTTTTTTATTATTTTTAAATTTCATTTTTTCTGGTATTTCATCTTTTTTTTAAGCTTTTTTGCCGGTTATTCATCTATTATACGTGATGAGTTAACCTGTTTTTTATTTTTAATTTTTTTTAAATTTAATTATACCAAATAAGCCACTATCAGCTACGGTGAAATTTCGTCTATAAGCTACCAAAATTCAGTCTAACTGAGCGGGCTCTAAGTTTGCACGGGACATGCAATAATTTTTTCTTTGTAGAAAACAGCGTAATTTCTTTTTCTTGACTGTAAAAAGTATAATTCCTCTATAATCCAATATGATCGGTCCAGAATCATACTTCCAACGGAGACCTTAAGGCCACATTTGGAACACAAGACTTTTGTAGGAATTTCATAAAAAAATAGTTTATTTCTTGCAAGAATAAAAAAAATAAAAAAATTATCTGAAGCATAGGAATTTAACAGGAAATTCAATTCCCGTGAATTGGAAAAAAAAATCCTTATATTCCAAGCGAAGGCCCTGTTCATACTAGTTTATAAGATGCTTTTATATGGTAAGGCCCTGTTTGGAATGCGGGAATTGAACTGTTTCCTGTAAAATTCCAGTGAAATTCCTCTGTTCCAAACAGGCCCTAAACGGTTTTTTACAGTACGTACTTTTTAAATAAAGTATCTTTTCAAGATAAGATTACTAGTCGATTGTAGTACATACTGCAGCGACTTTACTTATATCGGTCAAAATCGTACACGAGTGTTTCTCTCTATAAGCTTCTCAACAAGCTATTACTATTCATAAGCTAAAATCAAAAGTTTATATAAACATGCCCAAGTTTAAAGGTAGGTCTTAAAAAAGTAACATTTCTTTTTTGAAAGAGCTGAAAAAAGGTAAACATTTTTATGTGCGCATGGTTGCAGATCATTTCGACGGTTTATTTTAGTGTACAGTGGAGGAAGGTAGAAAGACTGACGTTGCAGCCTTACAGGCAGGTCCTGACTGCAGAGGACGAGTAATGTTACACGTGGAAAAGACGGCCTAAATTGAATATTGATAGTTTGAGAACGGGAGAACAGTGTAATATTTATTTCGTATGAATGGTTTTTAATTTATTTTTTTTGCATCTAGAGATGGAATTTTGAGTTTTTTACTTTTACTTTTTGTAAGAAAACATTACTATAAATCAGTATTTTTATATATTTATCATGATACTTTTGAGAACAAACATGGTTGTATGACCCAATCAGCCAACTGTCCCACTATCCCACCCTATGGATACTTATTAACGTTTGTTAATTATAGTAAAATTACTATTGTATACACATCAAATTATTATCTCTAATTTATAAAGTTACTTACATTTATTATCTGTAATTCATTAAGTTACTGTCGTGTGTGAGTGAAGTTACTGCTAATATGCATACATTGAGAGGAGACAGAAACATGCATGTCAATAGCAAATAACTCACACAGAAAGTTACTACCGTGTGTGAATGAAGTTACTGTCAAACAAATGTAGAGTTACTATCCGTTGTAACACTATAAAATTAGCAGTAACTCTATATATATTTGATAATAATTTCACTCATGCATGATAGTAACTTTATATGACATAAATTTTGCAGCGTCAAGACATATTCAACATAGATGTTGTTTTGTTAACTTCATAATTTTGAACACAATGGTGTAAAGGATTGCGGATCATACTTTTGGTGAAAAAGTTATTTTATTTTTTAATTTGTAAATAAGATAAAAAAATCACAAGTTAAGTGTACTTAATCCCTTCTCTCTCCTGTTATATACATGCATGCAATTCAAGTTACTATTTTCTGAACATAAAGTTATCATCGATTGATTTATAGATGTCAAAATTACTATCTCATGCACATAAAGTTTTGTGGTTGTTTTTTCAGAGCTAAGCAGATGATTTTCGCAACTGTTATGTCTGAAACGCGGGAATTATCACGTGAATTTCGTGAGAAAATCCCGCATCCAATGAGATTGTTTTCTCTCTCCAAAATTTCCACGTTTCTTGTGCCAACCAAAGATCATATCAATTTGGGAGCTGCTAGGCCATACTATGCCATTAGAATGCATTTCCAATGGTATAATAATTTTATGAATTTTTTATGAGGTTTTATCTGCATAATATATGTTTGATACGTTCCAACAACTTTTAGATTTTACATTTGCAAGTTTCGACAGGTTCCCACAAGTTTCAAGTTTCATATTTCAGAAAGGTTTCAGTAATTTTTAAGTTCAAAATCCAAGTTTCAGCAAAGTTTCAATAAAAAAATCAAGTTCCAAAATGCCATATTTTAGCAAGTTTCAATTAGTTTCAAGTTTGAAAATGCCAAGTTTCGGCGAGTTTCAGTAAATTTTAAATCAAAAATCCATGTAAGCTTCATAAAAGTTTCAAAAATTAAAGCGAGTTTCACGTAATTCCAAACAAAGTTTATTTGTGTTTCAGAAAGTTTCAAAGAAGTTTCACAAGTTTTAATAAAAAAAATCAACAACTCAATACAAATATCAAAGAAAATTGCAAGCTTCAAGCTTCAGTCTTGGAGACGATGGATCTGAGCGTGATCTAGAGCTAACCCAGAGATGGGAAGGATGAGGATGAGCTTGGCTGCAAACCTCCATATGGTTGTGACAGTGAAGCATGCCACACGGGCTACTACTGTTCACTGCATGCTGCACAACGGCTCATCTGCGTCCATATGGTCAATATATCTCTTTGCCAAACCTAGATTGTAGCATTACTAAAGGGGGTGCCAGTTTTCTGGTCTAGAGTCACAAAATATATATATGTCATACGATAACAATTTTCTGGTGTATAAACATGTGTGTGACTGGTCGCCAAGAAAAAAAAAACATGTGTGCAACACTACCAAATCCAAATAGAAGTCATCCTTCACTGCAGATGAAGTGTTCTTCTTTCTAGAAAGGAAAAGATAACTCTTTTTCCCTTTTGAGATGAAGGAAAAGTTTACGATGCAAGGAATTCTACACTACATGCAAATCTGAGCTCTTCTACCGTACTACTAGTAGTGTGCCCGTGCTAACGCTACGGTAAAATATAAAACAAGATAAAATTTGTAAAAAATAAAACGAACAATCAGATTCATTAAGATTCATGTCTCATATATGAAGCAACTCATCCGTAACAACGCGGTCAGCAGTCCATAGTCATAAATTGGTAATGGAAAGAAAAACAAAATATTCCTTTGACTTTTGGCTATTAGTCAAGCAGTAAACCCATAGTCATGATTGGAAGAGAAATAAAACAGTTAATATGTAATAGGCCATATGCAGGTTAAAGTTTTCAAATAGAAAAGGTTGGAGATCCAACCATCCAGAAAACAAGAGGGGAACAACACCCACCTGAATGACATCTATGCTTAGCAGTGATTCAAGACAGAACATTCCAAATCCAATAAAGTAAAATATCTGCCAGATCAAAATGCAAAAAAAAAGTACATCAGTAAGGATTTAACTCATGAGCACTTTTTCCTATATTCTAGACACTTAAACACCCAATGTCCACAAAAATGTGCTTGGATACTCATCAATAGTACATTTATTAAAACTCCAGTGATCAATTCATGCATCCAAGAATTCTTTTGATAGAAGTCTGGAACCGACACAATTATGTGAGAATTAGCATGTTCAAATATTGAACCAAGTGCTACCAATCTCATGACTGCAAAAGAATTGAACATGCAGATCAGTTCACAAAAATATTACAGAGTTGATATGAGTTAAATGCAGTACCATGCAAGACATGGTTGGCCAGCAGGTTTAGATACATGCATAAAAGTTTGAAGAATACTGAGTGGAGATGTGCGACATCTATAATAAGTTACTCAGTATTGACCCATCTCTGGTTTTCTCCTCACAGAACTGACAGACCTGCATGCAAGTAAACTTCACTTTTTGAGCGCCAACACTAAACATACAGTAACATCATACCAGACAGTAGCATGGATCAGAGTTCTATTTACCTTTGAAGTACATGTAGACGCCATCTTTTCAGCGCCACGGCTTGTGCTGGCGGATGATGACGACAGGCATGACTTTCTTGCGGAGGTCGGGCTTGCCCTTCTTGACGGTGGCCATGACCATGTCGCCGACGCAGGCCGACGGTAGCCGGTTGAGCCTGCCCTTGATGCCCTTCACGGAGAATGAGATGGCATAAAAAATGTACCAATGACTTGAAAAGATAACTAAACACCATGATGTGTACACAAGGGTACTATCCAGACAAAGAAAGAAGATTGTTTTATTTTGAAGCACTACATAACTAAACTGGGCATATCACCTTATATACACGACAATTGCGCAGGTTGCACAAACATGGTTATTCATGTATTATCTTTTACATCTTTATTCGCAATCTCAATAACATCTGAAATAGCGTCTACAACTGCCATCATAAGAGAAGAAACTAAATGTTATGTATTCTCAGAGGCTACAACTTTGATATTCGTTGATCACATTATGGGCCTAAATATTGAAAACTTTGGCCTTTGGAAGGGGATTGCATCCGCATCAATTTTTAAGGGACATACTGATGATGCTTGTAATTTTTTTTTCTGAACAGAGGTAAATATCTGACAAGTTAACTGTATTAGGAGTGGTCACAATGAATGATCTTGAATGAACAATGACATGAACTTGGGACTTTCAGGAATGTTCTGATTTATTTTCCATGCTAAGCAAGTTGACACGCTGATGAAACTAATGCTGTTTTACGTAAATTTTGTTGTCATATAAAACAGAAAATTGAAGAATAAGGTCATCATCTTAAACCAAAGAAAAAAGTATCATTCCTAGACAGCTGATTTGTTCCCAAACAATGAAAATAAGCATCTGCCAGTGAAAGTCCAAGAACTCCATAGCTAAATTTCTACAGCTGCAGTTTAACCCTACACTCACAATAAGCAAGGAGTTGTAAGCTATCCTTTGTACAATAACTACAAGAAAAAAATGTTATATTAACAGAATCAAGTGATGTATTATCCACAACATTGGAACAGGGGATCCATGGATTATAGATGAAAGAACAACCTCTTGAAGATGGCAAAGCATATCAATATCTCTACTACATATTATCACATTTGTAGTGCTTTATCAGGCTTCGTCCTACTACTGCTTGATCGTGCAAAATAGCACACCCGCAAGTGCACGGGTTGCCACTGAAATAGCGGCGAGTGTCGTGTTCTCCACAGGGACTAGACTGAGGCTACCGATGCTCGGCTAAAGCTAGGTCAATCGAAACGGGGGAGAACTAAACCTAAAACGTCTACCGAATTAGCCAAACGAATGAACTACAGAATGAATTCTAACTCGCACGGACAAAACGACGAATGACTAAATGAACGAACGAACTAAACAACGACGGGACGAACGACCGTACAAATAGACGTCGTACGACCGAACGAACAACACGACAAAAGACTAAATGAACGACGCACAAACGACGACACGAATGACACGACGACTAAACGAACACACAACTACCGATCGACGATCTAACTAACTATCTACCGCGAGACAGAAAGAGAGTCGAGAAGCACCGGGGGAGTCTAGAAGCAAAGAGGGAGTCGAGAGAGAACAAGGAGAGGATACGGTCGACAGTTAACTAGACGACGATGACGGAACAACACAAGTGACTATGACAAACGCACGCACGATTTAACTGCCGACCGACCGCGAGATAGGAGATAAGAGGAAGGTCAAGAAGCAAGGGAGAGTCGAGACAGCACAAGGAGAGGAAACGAAGGAGTCTAGAAGCAAGGGGCGTCAAGACAGCAAGAGGAGAGGTCGCCGGCTAGCTAATACGCGCAGGAAAACACAAAGTCAAACACAGATGCTAATTAATAATTGACAACTACACTAAACACACACAGGACAAAGCCTACACTAGCACTGATCACAAATACACACATCACAGAGAGACATAACAGAACACTAACACATTGCTGCCCAAAACATTCACAGTGCATTCCAGACCAAACATCTCAAAATCAAAGTGCACAATTAACAATTAATTGATAGAAGTAATAATGAGCAGCAAAAAGATATAGGGAGAAGAATTTGGGATGAACCGAAGAGTAGAGCAGAGAGGAAGCAGAGCAGATGAGGGAGTCGGTGGCGGCCGTGGATCCGTAGACGCCGTCGGTGGAGAGGTGATGCGGTCGGCGGAGCAGATGTGGGCGCAGATGCAGAGCGGCGGCGTAGAGGAAGAAGACGCAGTGGAGAGGTCGGAGTCGCAGTCGCCGAGGTTGGCGTCGGCGTCGAGGCGGCGGAGATAGGTGCCGATGTAGGTGGAGAAGCCGGCGGTGGAGATGAAGAAGAGCCGTGAAGGGGAGCAGTCGGAATGGCGGGGAAGAAGCGGCGGCGCCGATGCGGCGGCCGGAGTAGAGGGTGGCGGTGAGTGCCGGCGCCGAGGTAGGAGAGGAAGGGGGAGGAAGCAAGGGAAGGAGGTGGCGCTGAGACGTGGAGAAAATGGCGGCACGGTGGTGGAGGAGCTATGGAGAATCGGCAGCGTGTCACAGAGACGAGAGCGGCCGGTCGGTGGAGAGGATTTGAGGCGAAGCGGAGAGCAAGGGGAGGCTAGAGAAAGAAGGAAGGCGGCGGCCGGGAGTGAGGTGAGCGGCGGTGCCGAGATGGGGCAAAGAGGCGCGGTGGAGGAAAGGAGAAGCGGCACCGAGGTGGGGCAAAAAGGGAGAAGCCGGCGGCTAGGGGTGGAAAATGGTAACGGATAATTCGTTTTATCCGATATTCGTATCCGAGAAAACGTGAATGTGGTAAGCAAAAATCCGTATTCGAAAATATTCGTATTTGTATTCGACAATATTCGTATCTGTATTTAAGAATATTCGTATTCGCATTCGTATTCGAGAATATTCGTATTCGTATTCGTATTCGAGAATATTCGTATTCGTATTCGTATTCGAAAACATCCGTATTCGCATTCGTATTCGTATTCGAGAACATTCGTATTCGTATTTGGGAACATTCGTATTCATATTAGTATTAGTGTATTACCGCCGGGCGCCGGCTTGCCAATTCACCATGGCCCATGGCGCAATGGCACAGGCGCACAGCCGCACTGCCGCATAGCCCGACAAGCGACGCCGCGACAGGCGAGTAGGCGAATGGCGATTTGGCGGGCACATGGAGACTAAAGGCGCCAAGGCGCGCGCCAAGGCAGGACCGCGCCGCGTCACGCGCGGGACGGCGGGATTCACGCGCGGGAGTCACGACTCGGTTGGGCGCGCGGGAGCCACTCAGCCACCCCTAATTATCTCCCTCCTCAGCAAAGCCGCCTCCTCCAAGAACTGTACCCATCACATGCCTCCCCACGCCATTGATTGACCAAGGCAAGGCAGGAACCAAGAAGAGAAAAGCGCTTCTTCTCATTTCTGCTGCCGGAGCCGCGGTGGCTGCGCTCGCCGGCGGGGAAGAGGGGAAGCGGGCCGCGCGCCTCCACTCGTTCTTCGCCTCGGTGCTCTCCGGGCTCTTCGGCCAGGGCGGCGAGGAGGAGGAGGAGGAAGAGGAGCAACAGGAGATGGCGACGCGCAACCAGAACGCCGCTGTCGCTACCGCTGCCGCTCCGCAGCTGCAGAACAGAGGTGAGCGGACGGACCTTGGGCGGGTTCTTGATTGGTTTACTGGCTCGTCTTGTGGGGTTCTTGATTGGGGGTAAGATAGGTCAGCTCTGATTCCGATGAGAGCCAGAAGCAGTCGGAGGGCAGCGCCAGCTCCGTCCGCAAGTGCTCGAGGAAGAAGGTCATCAACACCCTCACTTCTGTTCTCACAGCTCGCTCTAAGGTGCGCTATCTGTGAAAAACTTCTCAAGACATTTACATTCTAGCCATGTCATGAACTAGTGGAATTAGTCTGATTCTCCATTTAATGCCAGGTTGCCTGTGGAATTACTGATAAACCTCGAGAAGTGATTGAAGATCATTTCTAGTTCTAATTAGCTGCTGCGTACTTGCAGGTGAACGATTTCATCTTGATATCAGATAGCGCATACAGTAGGGAACAGATTCTTTCCATGGAGAAGCAAATTCTAAATAGGCTTGAGTGGAATCTCGCTGTTCCTACACCATATGTCTTCATTGTGCGCTTTCTGAAGGCGACATCTTCAGATATCAAAAATGATAAGGAGGTAAAGAATCAAGCTGGTGTCTCTGTGTAGTTTCCCATCCGATGGATTCAAGTTGCACTTTCAAGCAGAGATTTTGTACTTATATTTCTTTGGTTGAATGCAGATGGAACATATGGTCTTCTTCTTCTCCGAATTGTCGCTGGTGCAATACGGGTTGGTGATGTCTCTGCCTTCGATGGTTGCTGCTTCTGCTGTCTATGCAGCCAGGCTCACCCTGAAGAGGAGCCCTCTATGGACTGACACGCTCAAGCACCGCAATGGCTTTACTGAGTCACAGCTAATGTAAGCACCACAGCTATGCCTCTTTGATATGTTTAACAGGGATTACCGTCGGAAATATGTCAATTTATACTAAATGAAACTGGAGCTATTGCAGAAAGGTCAGGTTGTGCAATTTTTTTCAGTATAGCATGCTTTTCCTCATAAGCTATTTTTTTTGGTATTGCCTGTGTGATAGGCCAAATGCATATAATATGTACTAACGTTAATATTAGTTTCTTTTAGGATTGTGTTAATTTTGTATATTATACTATGTTCGAACCCTATGAACATCCTGAATGACAAACTCTCTTATCCTAAACAATCATGTTTTGTTACTAGTAGAGTAGGACTGTAGGAGCCAGCATCTGATTCCCACCTTATTTTAGCTTGACATTCAGTATGTTTTTTGTCTAACAGTATATTTTACCTGAATGATAGTAAACCATTAAGATACTATATTTCTAGGTCGTGGAGGATATGAACTTGATTTATTAATATTTGTGATGATTGTCTGTTGATGAAATTTCAAATGTCAAAATTTGAATTTAAAACCGCTAATCGGAAAAACCGATCGATTACGACATTTGTAGTAGGATATTCGTATTCGACCGAATTAAGCATATATCCGATTCGAATTCGTATTCGTTACGACATTCGATTCGTATTCGTATTCGAGAATGTTCGAATTCATATCCGTATCCGTTTTAAAAACATGAATCCGTATTCGTATTTGAGACTATTCGACCGTATCCGATCCGTTTCCACCCCTACCGGCGGCCGGAGTGGAGGGCGGCAGCCGGATGTGGAGAGGAAGGGAGGAGAAGATGCGGCGGCAAGGCAGAGAAGGTGGAGAACGAGGGGCGCGAAGGAAGAGGTGGTGCGGTGGAGGATGGAGAAGCGGCGGGCGCGTCGACGAGCTGCGGCCCGGCGCTCACCGGCGGCCGGAGTGGAGGAGGAGAATCGGGGGGAGGAAGCAAACGGGGGCTGAGGTAGAAGGAAACCGGGCTCAGGTTCTCCCACAGGCGGCGGCGTGGTTTTGAGGATGGGGATGGGTGTTTTGCAATTTTGCCCTCGCGGTTTCTAGGGTTTGCAAACATGTCCCTCCCGAATGGTGTTTTCTTCTGTTCTAGCCCTTCCGGAGTCCTATTTCAGCGCGGTTTGAACCTACGCATCCGTGACAACGCGTACTTCTGCACGGAACAGCCCGAAGGTCCAGATTTGTCGTTTATGCGCCTCGATCGCGCCGGCCTGCAGAAAAATACAGAAAAATGTAAAATGGTCCATTTTGAGCAATTAAATATAGAAAAACGTGTAAATGATGATAAATGGTCCTAAAATACGAAAAATAACGGGGCAAAATGATGGGTAAATGTATATAAAAATGACGCATGTCAACTACTAAATGAAATAGAAACCGAATGACGACAACAGGAATGCATGGAAAAGGCTATTGCAATAGCATAACAAAGAGGACAAAATTTCAATACAAAAAAGCTTAGTTAAGCACTCTGTTTCAAAATACACAAACACAAAGATTCTAAATAATTGCAAAATGAACAGCTCAAAAATAAAATATGTTCAACATTAGTAACATATGGTTGGTTCTCCCAACATTTCAGAATTTTTACATGGTTATGGGAAAGTTGACTATGCTTCAGATTCTTCTACGTTATTATCGATCTGTCTCGAACAACCAAGTCATGGCTCAAACTCACAACAAACAGAAGATTCTGTTGAAACAGGCTCGCCTTTGACTGAGAAGCCAAAAAAGAAAAGGATAGCTGGACAGCTTTGAAACTTCAAGATTGGAACAAAATATGTTTCATGAAAGGCATTGTAAACAGTTAGTATTGTTGAGTATCCTTGCCTAGAAGACAAGGTACACTATATCCAATTGACGCCCGTACTATTTTTTTCATTTTCATCAGTGTTCTGCGACACATAACCCACTAAGCAAAAATATTTTCTATACGCATAGTCGGCCTCAAGAAGACAGCTTGAATTATGGGCATGACGAGCATCATTTGCAAACCCATAGCACAAGTTTGCTTATTGCACTATCTGCACATGGGGCTGATATGATAAGTGTCCTAATACATACATGTTAGGGTTCAACATGATTATGTGCTAACTATATTAGTCCATTGACCATATCACAAGCTTTACATAATTCAAGTTTTTTCTGAAGGCATATCTATTCAATAATTCCCTAAAAGCAAAAAAAGAAAAATGATGAAGAAAGATGTAAAGGCAGTGCACCTGGCCATCAGTTACAATGTCACTGAAATGTTAGGCTGAATGTTATGTACCAGTTTAGGCTGAATGTTATGTACCAGTTACAATTCACTGAAAGGGAACCGTGCTAGAATGTATAAAGCTTACATGTAATCTATATAAACACATTTGAATCTGAGTAGAATAATGGTTAATTGTTGTACATAACATCCATTGAGACCCTTGGTATACTCACCTCCAACATACTGAAGCAACCAAATTGGCAGAGAAGTCTCCAAGCTCACAATGGTTGTCTGAAAAGCCTATGCCCAAGCCTTTTTGCGACGATGCAAGTGATCATTGAGGGCATCAACTGATGCAACTGGAACACAAAATCATCAAAACTGGATGGTCAACCACTTACATATGGTTCAATATGAAATGTGTGGATTGCGGAGAAAGCTTTGAACTACACGAATGAGCGCAAATAAAACAGGAAGTCCATCATGCTTCACGGCCGGGTGGAAGCCGCTGCGGGCGAGGTAGTGCTCCACCAGCTCGTCCGGAATATGCCGCGCTACCGAATCAAACACAGAACTCGGAAATCGGCCGAAGGAGAGGGTATTAGGGCAAAGAGTGTGTTACCGTACCATGGGGGTGTAGTCCATGAGGGAGAAGAGGAACTCGGTGAGGGCGGTCGGCCGGGTGGGGGTGACGGGCGGCAGCATAGGGGCGGAGGAGGCGGCCGGGTAGGGGTGGAGGAGGCGGCCGACGGCGGGTGCGACGGCGGATCTGGGCGAGGCGGATCCGCGAAGGCGCTGAGGGCTGAGGCGAGCGGGGCGTAGGGCGGCGGGCGAGCGGATTAGATCTGGGCGAGGGGCAGAGGAGAAGGCCGGCGACCGGGTGGGGTGGCGGAGCGGCGGAGGCGCTGAGGGCTGAGGCGAGTGGGGCGCAGGGTGGCGGGCGAGCGGATTAGATCTGGGCGAGCGGGGCGGAGGAGAAAGCCGGCGGCCGGTGGCCGGGTAGGAGTGGAGGAGGCGGCCGGCGGTGGGTGCGACGGCGGATCTGGGCGAGGCGGAGCCGCGGAGGGCTGAGGCGAGCGGGGCGCAGGGCGGCGGGCGAGCGGATTAGATCTGGGCGAGCGGGGCGGAGGAGAAGGCCGACGGCCGGGCGGGGGGCGGAGGAGGCGGCGGATCTGCAGGCGGGCTGTGGACCGTGCGAGAGGGGGGCGAATGAGCCGGATATGCGGCGAATGGTTTCTCTGGGGCGGAGCGCGCTGTGCGCCTGCGCCGTGAGAACGGGGTGGGGGAAGGGTTCAATGACGTGCATGATCCAGATGATTTTGGACTTAGGATCTTCAATGAGTAAGAGAAGAAGACTTGAGAAGAGGTCCAGGCCATTCATTTGTATGAAGTTGGATTACTTTGGTACACAAATCTGGGTGGACTTAGATTAGGCATGACTGTGGGGGTGGTTGAGGGGGGTGGATTTAGTAAAGAAAATTTTGGTGTATTATAGAGGGGTAGAGATAGATCATGCATTGGTTTCAATCTTAACGGATCAGATTAGTTAGGGCTTGATTGTACTACCGTGCTAAGTATGGAAAGCACAATTCTATTAGGGGTAAAATTGTAACTACATGTGATTGTCTTGGACACGTAACGGCAAGCAAGCAATTTCTTTGGTAAGATCCTCTCCCTCCGTGCAACCCTAACCTTGATCGGAATCGCGTCTTGTTTTGTACCCTTGTTTTGCTTTTGATCTTTCCTAGATTAATTAGTTTGTGCGGACTTCGCATGAATTAGGCTCCGCTTAAAACAGTTTAGGCTTCTAACTTCTGGGTTATTTTTAACTATTCAATAGTTTGTTTTTTTTATTTTTTGGTTTTTTTAGTTTTTTTGTCGGTTTTTCCTCAAAATTACGGCATGAGGATTCAAGGATCACGCATGATCCTTTCAAACATAAATAATGGGGATTAATTGCCACAAGATGATTAGTCTAATCGATGGATCCACCGTATACTTGTTTCCCTGGAGGTAGGGACTAGTTTAGGTTTAACCAAAAATTAAATTTAGAGTAAAAAGTATACAATGTCCTTAAGAGCTCAGTGGTCGGGTTTGTTTTTTTTTACTACCACTCCGTATCATAAAAATTCTAGTTTTAGTTTCCTATATCGGTATCTCTCTTGCCATCTGCATCATTAGAACCTCCATTCCAAAGTATTTTTCATCGGAGCAATTCTGAGCTCAGATTTGAAAGAGCACCCATATCAAGAAGCTTGGTGACCACAGAAGTAGCAACAAAAACCGCCAAGAGACAATTCACGAGTGGTGGTTGGATATTTGGTTTCTTCCTCAGGACTACGACATTCTAACAGATACCTATAACAAACTTCTCACAATCTCACCTATTGGAACTGAAAAGCTTGTTATGGCATCCACCTGGCTACCCTTAAAGAATTCTCTGTTCAATTTATGTGTAAGAAGTTGATGTATGAACAAAGCCATAAGAAACCAGGCTGGGAATTAAACCCAAAGAAGCTCCTTCATAAAATCTCTCACATAAGTTGATCTAGAAACATGGCTCTTGCTGGCTATAAGTACATTTAATTTAATAATTTTTAAATTAGTGTACTGAGACGACAAGATTTTTGCTAAATTCTGAGTAACAATTACGTTATTAACAATCTGTAATTAAGTAATCAGCTTTATTAGCAAGTAAAAACAAATCATAACAAAAGTCACAAAAAGGAATTAATAAAGCTCATGAGAGTCCCACTTATACAAATTTATGCACAATCTAGTATCTCTTGATAACACAAATATAACTAAATTACAATAAGAGAAATACTCAAATTCTACTCGTAGTACATATAGAGATACATCCTTGATAAAAAAAATATACATCAAGGGTAAAATACAATAGACATATTACATTTTGACCCTACAAAAGAAATAACAACACAAGTAGAAGTTAATGGTTAATAAAGTATCGTCAAACCCAACCTTTCGTATAGTATCTGTTCTTTTAGCTCATTGAGATGCCAAGGACCGTCCGAAGACGACCGATACCTCTCACTATTTGGGTTTCATCATCCGATAAAAGCCCACATAAATAAGCCAAAAAAGCTCACATAAACCAGCCACAAAGCTCATATGAACTAGCCTCGAAAGCCCACACTGGATAGTTGAAAAAGTTAGATGACAAGAACCACACATAGCTTCAGCTTAGCGTGAGCCAGCTGCAACAAATGATCACCAAAAGCCCCCCATTTTCCCCCAACCAGCCAATAGGAGCTCAACAGCACACTCATGTCTTGCCAAGGGCCAATAGGAGATCGACAACATCCAGTGGCAATCAAGTGCTAAGAGGGGGGGGGGCAAGAGAGTATAAAAGAGAGGGCACAGTGACACCTGAAAGGAAGTAGAGAAAGATTCATTCATACGCAGACCAGAGTAGGGAGTAGAATCATTAGTAGTAGGAATCTTCCAATAGGAAGTATCACCATCCACTGCCCACCAGACCAGTGGTCCTTACCCACAGCCACAATGGTGACATAATCCCCCGAGTCCAGTCAACCAGAAGAGGAGGAAAGCTAGTCAAGGAGCCAAGCTAGTGAAGGAGGGTAGGGCACAAAGCGGTGAACATGTGGGGGCAATCACCAGAAAGGAAAAAAGATCATCAACAACTACAAAAGGCGATTCCCTGCTCACCCTTATTCTTTAGAGCATTCACATACCACGACCTGATGATGGCATTGTGCACACGAAGATAATCAAGTTAACCACACATCACCGATGGCACAGACCATGCAAACTGACTAGGGTAAATAAAAGAATGAAGGGTCTAACACACCATAAGAAAACAGAAATAATACAGCATGGAGAGGGTAAATAACTAGAGCCAGGACAAGAACTAACATGAACATGTAGCATAGACCACAAGCAACTAGAGCAAGAACTAACATGAATACTCACACAGACCAAAGGCAGGTCGGACCATGGCTAGCACATTACAAGGATAAACTGTAGGACCAAACAGGAAACAAAGGGAGGGTGAATGGTGACTTCAAATTCTCTCCAAGTATTCACTTAACCCCTTTCTCCTATAACTACTGAGCTATGAAGACTGGGGTTGAAAACACACTTGAAAAGCCAAAGCAATAGAGAGAGCACAGCAGAAAACTGACTGTGGTCGAAGACTAGCAACGTGGTCGTAAGTTTCAACAACGTGGTCATGAGCTGACAAAGTGGTCGTGAATCCGACTACCAGACGGAAGTACAATATGATCGGAGATCGACTACCGAACAGACATCATAGTCGAAAACTGACTATACGTTGGAAATCAGTGTAGTTGGAAGTTCCACGTGGTTGAAAATTGACTACCGAATGAAAATCACTGTAGTCGATAACCACTGAGATCAAAATCAACATGATCAAAAATGGGTGCAGTTGAAACCAATGTGGTAGTAAACAGCGTGGTCGAACAACAATGAGTGGTCGAACAACCAACGTAGTCTGAACCAGTTGGCAATCAAAATGATCAACGCGGTCGTAACCAACGTGGTCGTAAGCCAATGAGATGGCTGAACAACCAACGTGGTCGAAACCATACTGCAACCAAAAGACCAACGTGGTCGTAAACCAACAGGTGGTCGAACAACCGATGTGGTCAGAACCAGTCTGCAACAAAAAGGTTAACGTGGTCATAACCAACGTGGTCGTAAACCAACAGGTGGTCGAACAACCAACAAGGTCGAAGGCCAACGAATGATCTGCAATCAACGTGATCGATTCAACTCAAAAACTAACCAGAGAAAGCAAGGAACTGTGAGTGGTCAGAAACTCCATGTGCTAGCAAAAAGCAAAGCGGTCGAAAGAATGAATGTGCTCGATACCGATGCAATGCCGTATGCAACTTGACCATGGTCGAAACCAACGTAGTCATAAAACTGATCAATGTTCCAGAGAGTGCATCGACTACCGACTGCTTCAGCTTAGATTCAACAGAAGAACACAAAGAAATAACAAATCTGAACATGGTCTTGCAACAATATAGGGCGAAGCACCCGAAGGACTGAAAAAAGTCGAGAGCAATGTTCTTCAGTATAGAACTCTATCATGGCAAAAATCAACGTGATCGTAAAGCCGATCGAGTTCCGGACAGCGAACAGCGTTGCCGATTGAATCAGTTCAGAAAGAAAACCGAAGAACACGTAGCAATCAAACGAGTGAACGTGGTCGAAAAGTAAAGCACTGCGACGAGAGACTTGACCATGGTCGTAACTGGAAGTGATCGTAACATTCTCGGAAGAATAGAGGAAGGCCTAAGAGGCGCACGACCGCAAGATTCAGATTCCAAAGAACTTTTGATTAAAAAATCAACTGGCCATGAAACTTTGTACGCAACTAGATTAATGTCTCAAGAGATTGCTCTAAACTTGAATTGAAAACTTAGCAAGCAAATAGAAATCTTTCTGCGATTTCTCCAAGAGCGCACAAAATCGAAGCCGAGAGGGTGAAAAGACAATCAGACCATGTTCGTGGGAATAGACTAGCCAAGATCGCTTTGAGTATGATTCCCAACACTAGGCAAGTCAGATCATCAACAAGGCAAGCAAAAACTTTGTCTCAGATCAAGACGGGAAAGAAACAACAAAAGAACAGAAGAATAGAGGAAGAACCAAATCGAAGCTAACTCAATCAGATAAAGACTACATAAGTAGTTGATGGAAACTTGATGTATTAATCTGATGATTGGTTTCACAGCCACTCCTCTTGGGAGGACTAAGCTCCAACCCTAGAGCCAACACCCACTCTCTAACCTAACACACGTGGAGGGAGGAAGAGCTAGCTATCACTAGACCTACTCACGGTTTGCCTCAAGCCTCAACTAATTCTTGCCCCCTCCCCCTTTTTATAGGCTCACAACGAACCCTAGACTTAATGAATCCAACCATTAGTCCAACCAGGGATGACCCATTAACCCCACCTAACACCAGGATTTACTCATGCACGCTTCTCAAAGCAGCTTATATGTGGCCCCAATGACTTGTTGTCAAGCTTCTCACACGTTCGGATCCCACCGAACCAACCTCGCTTGCAAACGACCCAAGTCACTTAATGCACCACATGCTTCTCCTCGCGCATGACGACACCCGGTATCCTTGACCGTCTACACCTCGACTCCTCTCTGAGCCTACTCCCGGTCCACCTCGCCATTGCCCATCATGTCCACCTCCAGTAGCTCCCACTCTGGTTCCTCGTCTTCCTGGCTTGCAACCACCTCACCAGCCTCGATCATCTTTGGCATCTCTTTGACCATTCTGGACCTCAACACCTCCCTGTGCCTAGTCCCGGTCCTCCTACGCCTCACCATGACCTAGCTTCAAAATCCTGCAATCAACACCAACAAGCAAACCACCACATAGTACTGCATGATACACAAAGATCATCAATTTGCATAATCAAAAAGTACTATAGTAAACAACTTCAATTCACAACTGGACTGGTACAACTTATGAGTACTCGAATGATCAAGGGATGAGGTACTTAAAGCCCACGATATCCTACCAGCAGTCTACGACCACTTAGTAGACTGCTACGACCATAACACAGGTCGCTACGATCAAGAAACAGATGCTACGACCATCACACATGTCGCTACAACCATGAAATAGATGCTACGATCACCGCTTATAGAGGCTACGACTTACCAAACCAGGTCGCTATGACTTACAACTACCACAACCGATAGCCACGATCACCGATCACACAGGCTTTGACTTACGCACAGATCGCTACGACTACCGCAACGATCGCTACGACCATCGCTCACAGCGGCTAAGACTTACCAAACCTGGTCACTACGACTTATGACTATTGATCACACATGATTGTTCAGGCGGTCCGTGGTCGTTCTGCCGATCAGTCCATCCGTCCACTTAGTCTTACACAGCCGATAGAACCGACTAGACCTGCCGACCACCAAGTCGTAAAACCAGAAGTCATAGATCTTGCGAACCACCAAGTCGTAAACAGAAGTCGTAGAACTTGCTGACCACCAAGTCATAAACAAAAGTCGTAGACCACAAAGTCGAAGAAAGCAAACTTCTACACAAACCTCAAAACCAAACTCAACCTCTATACAAACTCTAATGCAAAGGTCAATTACTCATCACAACCATGGGGTGGCCTCCACATGGTCTCATAAGGTTGCACGCCTGCTATGTCGCATTACCAAAATTCATTCTGGAATGTTGTCAACAAAATTGTTGGAACTACTGTGGACGTCATGAGCTTGATGCCCATGTGTGCCTTGCTCTTGAAGCTATGAGTACACCGCTAGCTGAGCCCGACATCAAGAAGACGTGGCACCTCAAGCATGCACATGATTGTTTTTTTTTAATAAAAAATCAATGTTTTTTAAAAATGGCTTTCCCCATATTTCGTTAGGTTGATGACTGAAGATTTAGCTGCCTTATGACTTGTGGCAAACTACACCTTACACCCATTGCATGGCACACATGCCAATCAGTTGTTACTGGGGGCAGATAAAAGTCAGCTCATGTCACTCTTGGGTAGCAAGATTGATATGTCCCTCGTTTTCCCAATGTGCCTCAAGACCTATGAAGATATCAAGCCCCAAGGAAGACTATAGGAGAAGAGCATGAAAGGGCTACTTGACCAACACAAGTTCAGTTTAGTGTGCAGCAGCTTGCCACCCTGTGAGGCATATCCACAAGTGATGAAAAAAACAAGCTTGCAAGGATCATTTAGCCCAAAAAGGTGCATGGCTATTCTCCAAATTCCTGATAAGTTGTGCCCTTCAAAAATTAATGCAAGATTTTTTGAAGAAGCGAGTTCAAGCTCCAATGTAAGGAATTGCAAAAAAATAAAGGAAGAAAAATTCATCCTCAGAAGTGAAAAGGGATAAAAAAAATCCCACTTCAAACATTCAAAAAGTTCTTCAGCAATCAAAGGAGAAAATTCTATCTCAAGTCAAAGCAATTGAAAGGAGGAGGGTAGTCATTCACCATCCTCAGCAAAAGTAATGGCAATACTTTTAAGCTGTTTTTCCCAAAGCCATTCTTCCTATTTAAGACCACCTAAGTCTCTTAGTTCGATGAGGCAAAGTGTTGGGATGTTCGCTGTCAACCAGTAATGCTGCCTTCCCTAAACATGAACACTTCAAGAAGTAAAGGTATTGAGTCATGATCATCATGGCCTTTCAACATTCAACAACTAAGTCATTCGGTAGCCTTATCTAAGGTCGCTCTACCTGACGTTTGATAGGAAAGCCACATGCAAATAAAAAAGTTTTTTTAGCAAACAGCATGCATATACTTTGCGCATGTGTGCCAAGTGCAGCCTTCTCTACCATGCAGGCGCATTATGGGAAACTTGCCTCTTCTTGCAAGAGGACAGATCATGAAACATGGCTATGATGACTCTTCCATTAAAGATCATTAGGGAAGGAGAAAAGTCTTAACCTCAACATCATCAATGGCATCCTGTCATCCAACTTTTCTATGTCAATATACATTCAGAGCATCAAGGACAGCATCACCTATGCGTCCATTAAACATCAACTGTATTCCAGTGCATCCTATATTACTTGAGCGTAAATCGGTGATCGATGGCAACACAGTGCCTCATCTCCTACATCAACAACGTTGCGGGTAGCACTGACTCCTCCTGATATACACCGCCAATATCATCCTAGCACCATATTAGCGTGCATTAACTGTTAACGGCTTCTTGACAACTCATCTACACTAACGGTGGCTGGGGTCACATCGTCCTCGTGTAATGCTTTGTCGATGGAATTCCAACACTTCACATTTTGCATTAATATATGTTGATGTCGAGGGCTTTTTGACACCTTGTCACCCACAGATGTCGTCGAGGGCATTCCGACATCCCATCATCAACATCAAATTACTTCAGTGCTGATAGTATCCTGGCACTACCACAATACAAGTGTGCTGCGGCAAGAGCTTTCGCCTCAGCACAAACATATTTTAGCCTGAGTTTCATTCGACAACAGGCTTTGATGGTCATTCACTTCCATTCAACGATGATGACTCATCACATGTGGGAGCAGTGTAGCATGCCAGTGCAGCCAGTGTGAATCTATGAAACCCTTCTACCTAGTTAGCAGGCATCGTAACAGCTACACGATCATGGCTAGGTTGATAAAATTCCTTCAATGCGTGGTAAGAGCTTTCACCGCAAGTTGAACATGAGTACAAGTATTATGGCATGGTCTTTCGCCTTAATACAAGTATGCTATGACATGGTCTTTCGCCTCAACACAAGTATTATTGCACAGTCTTTTGTCTTAATACAAGTATATGGCATGGTCTTTCACCTCAACACATCTAGATGGCATGGTCTTTCACCTCAACGCAGCTATATGGCATGGTCTTTCACCTCAACACAGCTATATGGCATAGTCTTTCGCCTCAACATAGCTATATGGCATGGTCTTTCGCCTCAACACAGCTATACGGCATGGTCTTTGTGCCTCAAAATAAGTATATTATGGCATGGTCATTCGCTTTAGTACTTTTTTCTAACCTTCTGTATTTCTCTTTTTCTTCCTTCGATTGTGTATATGCCAACCTTTGCAGGCATGGTGGCCAAGGGGAACGATTACTACTCAACTCGATGAATATTTAGACCGCTCCGGTAGTCGGATGCTCTGGTTGTAGTTCCATTCACATGGTGTCCAGCTGCCCGACCACGCAATACTGAGAACCGCTGTCTAACCAAGTAGTACTTAGGTGCTTTTGACCACGCAGTAGTTGGCCGTGACCCGACCACATGGTGTCTGGCTACCCAATCACGCAGTGTTTGCACTGTGGTACTATTCAACCAAGCAGTTCTGACCACACAGTGTCTGGCTGCCCGACCACACAGTGTCTGGCTGCCCGACCACACAGTGTTCGGAGTCTAGATACTCTTCGGTTAAGTAGATCTGACCACACAGTGTCCAGCTGCCTGACCACGCAGTAGTTAGAGCTGGGACCCGACCACACGGTGCTTCGACCAATCGACCACACGGCATTGAGGACTACAGCACCTATCGATCGAGCAGTCCTATCCAAGATCCGACCATGATTCTTCACCTACTCTCTAACTCCAATGAGTGCTCGAATACATGAGTATCCGACATATGTCAGGATTATCAATATTACAAGCCCAATTGGTGGAAAGAACATTCAAGGTTGATACACTAGCTCAGTCAATAAAGCATATTGGAGGCTTAGTAGTAATTTTATTCAAGAAAAATAAGTAGATGCTTACAAATTTGGTTAGGCATCTACACAGCATGACTCTGGGAGCATTAAGGATGCCCCAACTATATGTAAGACAAGTCTAATTGCATTATATGGTCCGAACAACGGATCCGACTTTGTCCAAAAAGGCAAGCAAAGCTAGATACTCTAGAAGGCTTAAACCTATTCAAAGCCTACTAAGAAGGTTGGGGAAGGCCAAAATATGGATCACATACATAAGACATAACGACTTCAATCTCCGACGGCACCATGGATGCATGCTGCTCCTTTTGTTTGCCGATGTGCTCCATGCATGTCTTAATGTCACTATGACGCCCTTCCAGTCCTGTGATACATTCAGATAGGTAGTTAACAGCAATGGGGTGAGCTATGATCATATCCTTGTTGTTATTTACAAGGCGAAGAAACTCCGCTTCACGCGTCCTAGCTTTCTGCGCCTCTC
The DNA here is from genome assembly GCA_017311315.1 of Dendrocalamus latiflorus. Taxonomy (NCBI): domain Eukaryota; kingdom Viridiplantae; phylum Streptophyta; class Magnoliopsida; order Poales; family Poaceae; genus Dendrocalamus; species Dendrocalamus latiflorus. The sequence goes on from CM029646.1 coordinate 5,046,351, forward strand.
TCTCTAGTTTTTTAGCTTTCGCCCGCCACTTCTTCAGGGAGGAATTTAGCTGTTGGCTGTGCTTCGTCAGTTGTGCGCCCTCACCCTCCACGAGTTTGAACTCCTATGATACACTTGCGCACGCTGCCTCGAGTTGCTGCAATAAAGAATGTGCTTCCTGCTCAGCGGTTGCGATAGTAGTCTCTTCAAAAGCTTTGGAACTCGGGCTTTCGAACAAATGCTGCTTTAGATCCTCCAAGTCAGTTGTCAACTTTGTTAAGCTTTTAGGGCGGGGCTCTTCATAGTCTTTGGAGCACTCGTGCGTAACCATCTCAATTGATTTGGTGATGTGAGCCATATCAAGGGGTTTTTGTTTTAGGTGTTCTTGGATCTCGTGCAAATCCTTGTGCACACTTACTGCACGGTGTGTAGAGAGGAAGTCATTGATTGGGAGTGCAAGGTCTTGCTGCCCATAATGTTTGCCACCAGGATTGCGGACTGAATTGAGTGCGAACCTCGGCCCATTGGATATGAGCGTTCTTATGCGCTCGTCTAGGCTTCTTTTTAGCTTCTTGGCCCGATCGGATAACAAGGCCAGATTAGCAGGAGCAGTAACAAAATTAGCTGAAATAAAAGTGTGGTCTGAAAAATCAAGTTTACTTCTTTTCATGATCAATGGCAAATTTAGGTACTTATAGGAGAGGCGAGCCTTTGGTCGACCCTCATTGTCCTCCTCAAGATGGTATTCCACCGGTCGCTTCCATTTCTTCTCAGCCAGCAGCAGCAGGAGGTTGATGGCTATCATTGTCAAAAGATGCCTCTGTGGCATACGGGGGAAATTGTCCCATCAAATACAAAATCATGGAGTGCCTAAAATGCCCTCTCGTTAGTAAGGCCGAGCTCTTCCAACATGTCCACATTAACATATGGCCACTTGAGCCCTAGATATTTGCAATAAGCAATAATGCAAACTTTAAAGCTTCTATGAAAAAGGGATGAAGGGACAAGCAGACCTCAGAAGTTTTCCACAGGCCCCTGTCAATGGGCGAGGAAGTCATGGTTGCTAGCGTCTCCTCATGATCGGAAGAATTTTTTTGAGTTTGATAGCGTTGCATCAGATGAAATGCCTAGGGATGGTGAACTGATCTACGGGAAGAGGCGGAAGTAGGGGCTGTAGTACCCAAAGAGCGGTGCTTCTGGTTATTCCTCTGGTGGGTGGATGATGGCAAAAGGCTAATCGATGCAGAATTCTTGCCATGGGTGATAGAGGAAGACCTGACCGGTTGTCTTTCTTTCTAGCTAGCAGAAAGATTGCGGGCTAAATTGGAAGTATGATTTGGGCACTGCATGTCATAGTCACCGGTCGATGGAGGAAGCGGACCAGAGTGATGTGGGCCCTTTCTGAGAGGTTTAGTACTGGAAGAGGCGGCATGTTTTGGCTGCTCGATAGGCTTGGTATGACAACTGCCCTAAAGTCTCGTCGAAGAGCTTGATTCTCATTTGCTGGAAGTCAGCTGTTTACCATTGCACGCCATGGTTGTAAGAAACGAAAAGATGAATTGCAATGCTTGCTTGAAAAGCTGGCAAAGTCCGCTCAAATTGATGACGATGGAAGAAAGCCCAGGTGATGAGCTTGTATAAAGTGTTTCTCACATATGTAACAATGGAAAGGGTCTGAGTTCCCTTATTAATATTGCCAGTTGGTGACACTGGTAAAAGAAGTCGACTACGATACAAACAATGCTTTCCGGTTTAGTCCGAGTGAAGCCTCTTTGCCGTTGTGAGGGAGTTTAAGCTAAAGCTGGCATAAATGGGGCGCATGATAAACTACCCAAAATAGCATCGCCAAGTTAAATTCGCTTTGCTTTGCACATCAAACTTAACTAGGTGGGGGGCATTTGTTTGATGAGTTTTTGTGCAAAGATGTTCAGACAAGTCAAATAAGGAGGTATATGTGGGGTAAGAGCTCTTGTATAGTCGAGTCATGAAGTTGCACTGCAGCTACGACTACGTTGGGTCGATCAGGCCGGTACGACCATGTTTTGTGACCACGTCTTTGACCACATGGGGTGTCGAGCACATTCTTCGACCATATTGTAGCGACTACACTGGGTCGACCGGCTGTTATGACCACGTTGTATCAACTACACTATGTCGACCGGTTGTTACGACCATGTTGTATCGACTACACTATGTCAACTGGCTGATTCGACCACGTTGTGTCAATTATTTGCTTTAACCACAACACCTCTATCCCGATCTTCCAACCATGGTGCTAGAAGCTCACGGGTACTCGACATGCAACTATCGCCAACCATAAATTTACCTCCAAATACACTTTACGGTCTGGTGCAACGATTGTGGTGTCGTGCCTCATACGACCACATGTTCTCGACCGATTGCAAGGCGCGTGGCTACTTTATGGAAACCTATGCCCAGGGATGGAAGGAAAAGATTGATTTTGGGTGTATCGTCTTCACGATGGAAAGATGATCACGTTGTATCACCATCTGATGGAAGTAATTGTCAAGGAATCTGTTGATATGGAAAGCAGAGACCTAGAAGATAAGGAATCTATGGTCGATCAAGAATTCGATCTTAATTTAATGGCACGATTGGTACCGTGTACGAGGCTTACGACCCTTGCTTGTGCCTATATAAGGGAGGGACAGTCCCTAAACAGAGGGGGCACCCCTTGGCACCCACAAGAGAAGATGGATAATAGGGAGACACTCTTGGCAGCCACGAGCGAACGGAGCTCTAGGGGAAGCGGTGAATGGAGGGCGGCAGTAGCGGGATGACTGCCAACACATACGGTCATTGCTGGTGATGCCATCAAGGAAGTGTTTTGGAGGTCGTCGTTGGGCAGCCTATGACCACAACGACGGGCTGGCAAGATTACCGTCGTTGCATCAGGCTTGAAGTCCTCCCCACTCTTGTGTGTGTCACGCGCCCTGACCAAGCCGTGCGGCCGCGAATGATCCATCATCTACCAGGTTGGTCTCGCTTATACCTTTGATCCCATGATAGCTCCATCGGGCGAGGTAGATGGCGCTACTCACAAGTCCTTCTCATCGCTCAAGACATGACGTCGCCAACTGCCATGCTAATCTAATGAGGATGGTCTGCCCTCGTGATCTTGGTGTCTTTCCTGCGGTGTGCCTTCACTACATTGAAGTTGTCCCAGCCTCCCATTGGGCCTGGTCGCCTATGGCCTACCTCCTATACTCGACCATCTCCTGTGAAGCTCAGGCGCCGTTGACCGCCCACAGTACCCAAACGTTACCGACAACCCACCAGGCCCGGACGTTTACGACCACCCTCAACAATCAGACATCATCAGCCCCCTTCTGTGCTCAGTCGCTTACGATCGCCCATAATACTTGAGCACTATCGATCGCTCACGTACTCAGATGTCTTTGACCGTCTGCTATACTCAAACATTGCTAATCACTGGTGATACTCGAACATTTTGACAGCGCGTTGTACGCAGGCGCTTTCAATCACCTCACACAGACGAAAACCTATGACTACTTGCTAGAGTCGAGTGCCTCCGACTGCTTCCCAAAGATGGGCCTCTTCGACCGCTTCTCGCAGACGGACGCCTACGACTAGTCGCCGAAGTTGGATGCCTACGACCACTTGTTCTAGTTGAGTCTCTCTGACAGCTTCACACAGATGGACACCTACGACCGCTTGCTGGAGTCTAGCACCTCCGACCGCTTCCTAAAGACGGGCCTCTTCGATCGCTTCACGCAGATGGAGCGTACGACTGCTCGCTGTAGTCGGACGCTTACGATCACTTGTTCGAGTTGAATCTCTCTGACAGCTCCACACAAACGAATGCCTACGACTGCTTGCTAGAGTCCAACACCTCCGACCGCTTTCCAAAGATGGGCCTCTCCAACCGCTTCGTGTAGACAAACGCCTACGACCGCTCGCTAGAGTCAGACACCTACGACCGCTTGTTCGAGTTGAGTTTCTCCGACCACTTCACGTAGAAGGACGCCTACGACTGCTTGATGGAGACAGACGCCTACGACCGCTTGCTCGAGTCGAGTCTCTCCGACCGCTTCACATAAACGGATGCAGTCGATGGAGACGAACGCCTATGACCGTTTGCTCAAGTCGAGTCTCTCCGACCACTTCACATAGATGGACACCTACGACCGCTTGCTGAAATCAAACGCCTTTGACCACTTCTCAAAGACGGGCCTCTCCAACTACTTCATGCAGATAGACACCTACGACCGCTCGCTGGAGTCGGACGCCTACAACCGCTTGGTCGAGTTGAACCAAGAAGTTTGAACCGAGAAGAAATTCAAGAATAATGAAATTTCTAACTTGGCTAGGATTTTATTTACTTTTTCAATTATTTTTTAAAAAGACTCAGCAATTGACAGGTAGAGTCAGTTGGGTTTTAATTTTTTTTCTATTAATTTTCTTTAAGGAAAATGAAAGAGAATAATATGTGGGGGCCACAGTCCATATGGACTAGATCCACATAGCGATCCACGGGAATGGGGCCCATGTGTCAGTGGCTTGAGCCCACATACCAGGTCTACGTGGTAGATTTAAGGATGTGGAACCCGCATATCAATGACATAGAACTTAAACTTAGGTTTAATTAGATTTTCTAATCTACTTAGAGACACATGTCATACTAACATTAGCTAACTAATTAATTACTAACTAATTATCATATTAAACTAACTATTACTGACTTAATCTAATTAACTTACATGGAAGGCCACTAGTTAGTGAGAGGAAATAGAAGGGCACGGCTACGGCCATGGCCGAGCGCCTTTGTGGGCTCGCTAGTGGCAAAGGAGGGGCGGTGGAGCTTGGGCAACCAGCAAAATAGAACAGAGGGGTCTTTGCAAAGCTGACAAAGGTGGTAGAGTCCAGATGGGGCATGGAGGTGATGATGTGACGGCGAAGAGCGGGGAAAGAGCCTTGGTCGTGCCATGATTTCTAGAAAGGAGTAAAATAAAGAAGGAACCAGCTACTAGGAGGGCTAATAGGAGAAATTGTGACACTACTAGAATGGGCACGGAGACCTATGGTCACCAGAGCTGGGCCGATGAAGAAGAAATGTGGCGGTGTTAGCACTGCTACAGCCGCGATGATTAAGCAAGGGCAAAACCTGGAAACTGAGCATGTCACAAGCATCTGCACAGAGGGGAACTCACCGAAGAAAAAGGTGGAGGTGGAGGGGAGACGAGGTGGGCTGGCGATGGCGATCCGTGGCCGTGTAGTGGGCTCACTGTGCAGACAACGCACTGGGAGAAGGAGGACCCAAATTAGTGACAGGGAAGGATTAATGGATGTGAGGGAGATGCTCCTGTGAGAACAAATCAGAGGGAAGCTTAGCGGGTGAGGAATGGCGATGGGTTCGACCAGTTTTGGGGAAGATGATGACATCTGTGTGTTCCTATGAAGGAGATTCAAAATTGATTAAGGGGAAACACTTTTGGGGGTGTGGAACGCCATGTGATGTGAACAGATTGGGAAGAATCTCACTGAATTGGTTGAAACATGGGGCAGAGGTGGCGGACGACGTGGGCACGGTGTGCCTTAGAGCTCGAGGAGAAAGAAGACAGATTGGGCATGTTGCAGGAGGCATGAGGGAGCAAGAGGGGTTTGAGGCACGGCCTAAATACAGAAGAGAAGGGGGAGACAGGGACATAGGGGCGACACGAGATATCACGAGCAGGAGCACGAGTAGGGAGGCCTGGCTAGCGTGGCGATGTGGCAAGGTCACGACAGTGTTGCGCTCGAGGAGGGGGTGGCAGGGAGGTGATCCGTGTCTGAACCAAACATCATGTGTGCGTACGGGTGCAGAAGCGAGTGAGAGAGATGGCTTGGAGAAGAAGAACAGTACCAAGCACTGATAGGTGGGGCCGGGGCCTACATGGTAGCGACAACGAAAGGGGAAAAAGAGAGGTTGGGCTGCAGGCGAGCGGGTCAGTTGGCTGGGCCACGATGGGGAAGGAAAGGAAGAGAGGAGAGAATGCATGCCTAGGTTGGCGTGGGCGGTCGGATGCGCTCGAGGTGCAAAGAGAAGATGGAAACGACGCGGGCCGGTAGGGAAGAAAAAGAAAAGATGGGCCATGGTAGCGACTTGATGTCAGCCAGAAAGCGAGGGAGGGAAGAAAACAGATATAAAATTTTATTTTGAGACTTCAATTTGGTTTTGAATTTGCACTTGAACTTTTGGGAGATTTTTGCACACAGAAATTTCCGAGGATTTTTATTTGCACACAAATAAATCTTAGAAATTCACAAATTTAATTTTTGAGCCAAGTAATTATTTTAAAATTTTAGATTCAAAGCAAGGTTCTGTGGGGATTTTGAAAATGCCACAATTTTTTTTGAAAATCATGCAAGGTTTTATTTTGACACAAATTTGGACTGTTATAGGCCAAGGCCAACTTTGGTTGCTTATTCTGATCAGTTCATCCATGGTCAGTAAATATGATGGTTCTAATGATGATCCTACACGTATTTCGTGACCACTCTTGAAATCCAAATTCCTTAATAATAAGTAATTGCATTTAGGGCCATGTATATATTGCTCGGCTCTTTGATTGTCCACATTGATCCTCCCTGGGTTTTGGTTCAACCTCTTTTGTTGCTCATCTAACTATGCTAGCTCACAAATATCCCTTTCTGGATATGATGATTGGTTGCTTTGCCGCCCTAAATGGATGCGCCAAGGCCATGGGACGAGGATTGGGCAAGCTAGAGCTGTTCTTGAGCATTTTTAGCATGGATTAATAGATTAAGAATCAATTAAGATAGAATAATGGTTATTAATAAGACACTATCACTGGCTTCGAAAGTATATTTTTTCATTTATTAATAAGACATTATCACTGGCTTCGAAAGTATATTTTTTTTATTTATTAATAAGACATTATCACTGGCTTCAAAAGTATATTTTTTTTTCATTCTGTGCATTCTCTACTTGCATCAACAATACGACCAACAAGAGACATATTAGCTCAACTAGCATGATCTAATTAATATGACCAAACAACAACCCCTACTGGCACCACTCATCCACCGTCATGTCTCGATCAAATAAAGCGTATACCATAGGACAAGGCTGAAAACACCCGAATATATGGGCCTGTTCTTTTTAGCTGCGGTTTGTGACTTTTGGCTGTGACTTATGGGTTTTAGATTGTTTGTACGAGAGATTATAGAGTAAGAGAAACTCATATGCGATTTTTGCCAATATAAATGGAGTCAGGAAAGTATGTACTACAATTAACTAGTAAACCTTATCTTAAAAAAATACTCTATTTAAAATCTAGTTACAGTAGAAAAGCCGAAAAACAGTTTTTAGAAGCTGAAAAGAACATGGCCTATGTAGTCTGTCACAATATCACATAGTTATGGGGGTGATTTGGTCATCTGCATCCACTCAGCCAGGTAACTCTGACTGTATCTTTTGGTAGAATTTAAGGATTTACCACTGTAAAAAATGCATATTTAAGAATTTATCACTCTTGTTAACATATGACTTTAGGATTCGTATGTTAACGAGATATCAAAAAGAAATGTGTTCAGTTGCCTCACTTGGGAGTGGCCTTGGCCCGCTTTAAGGACTTTTCACTAATTAAGATGGCTTAAGGTTTCTCAAGTATATTATGGATCATTAAAGATGACAGCCTATTAGCTCCGTCGGTATTTCTCACATTATACGTTTTCGCTTGCAGCCAACCGAGCAACATTATCTTAATTACATCTCGACCAAAACCAATCACACCAAATTAGGGCCTGTTTGGTTGGTGCCTAAGCTTGCCATGCCTAAGCTTAGGCAATATGTGGCTGCCACAAAAAGTGTGGCTAACAAAATCGAAGCCACACTTGTGGCAAAGTTTGGCTAACAAAATCGAAGCCACACTTGTGGCAAAGTTTGGCAAGAAACTGAGTCTATGACGTGTGGGGCCGGGTGCTAAGAAAGTGTGGCATGCCACATTTACGTCAGTGAACCAAACAGCTACCTAAAAACTGTGGCACGCCTAACTTGTGGCTAGACAACTTCTGGTCATGAACCAAACAGGCCCTTAGTACCTTTGGCATTTGACGTGTCTACGACTGGATCCAAGCCCATGACTGTTGAGACTCCAGTCCTCGATTGTTGAGACTCCAGTCTTGGACGAAAGGTATTTAGTAGTGTAAAACCAAGGTAAACTCGGGGCAAAATCTTAATTCCCCACCCAAGTGGTGGTGGAGTCGTCCTGGACTCACGTCTTGGGGCGTGACGAAGGCTAGATTCTTTTTAGTTTTGGCTTATTTTTTTGTGTTATAGTAGTTAATTTTTAAACGGCACGTTTTTCAAAGCGAAGTCTATAAGTAGATTATAGTAGACAATGTACTGAGCTCAGTTATATCGGTCAAAATCCCATGCAACTGTTTTCTTCTACGTACTGTCTTTCGCAAACAATAGATATTTTACTGAGCTCAGTTATACCGGTCGAAATCACATGCAATTGTTTCCTTCTGCGTACTGTTTTTACAAACAGCCAGAATTTAAAATTTACAAACCAAAAACACAATCCAAAAAACCCCACTCACTCAAGTAGTGGTGGAGTCGTCCAGGCTTTCATGTTTTGGGGCGTGACAAAGGCTAATTTTTTAGTTTTGGCTTATCACTTCCTGCTACAGTAACTATCTTTTAAACGATGCGTCTTTTGAAAGCGGGATCTACAAGTAGATTATAGCAGATATTGTACTAAGTTCAGTTATACCGATCAAAATAACATAAACCGTTTCCCTCTGCGTACTGTCTTTTCACAAACAATTAAAATTCAAAACTCATAAACCAAAAATCAAAGTCACAATCCAAAAACATCCACCATTGCCATCAAAATATGTACTGTGAGGTATGTCAGTCGGATTTTGACAACTTTTAACGTGCGCGGTAACAACATGCTCCCCCATAATGGCGTTGTGCGTAAAATCTACCTCAGGATCTTAACCGTGCTCTCACGCAGCATCAGAGATCCCCAGGAGAGCAATAAAAGAGGATCCGTCCGTCCATCCCATCCGGTCGATCCAATGGTCCAGCCGTCCGATCTTTTCCCGCAGCTGCGCGAGAGCACCGCCATGTGACGTCGTCACGCGGCCGAGACGTGACGCTCCACCACAGAAAACCCAAGCCCCCGCGGCCGCCTCACACCAGTCCCGCGCATACACCCAAGTCACTGACACCTTGCCCTCACCCGTGGGCCCCGGGTGGGCGGACCCCGCGAACCAGTGGCGTACATCCGGCCCGCCCGGCGTGTCACGCGGCACACGCTCCCCTTGACTTCTCCTAACGGAAGCACACACGCGGAAAACAACAGAAAATCTCTTAATCAAGCCGCGAGCCCAGCCGTGTCGCACTCGAAGACCTACCTGCCACGCTCGCCTCCGCGTGGGCCCCCAATAGTACCGGACCCGCACGTCAGTGACGTGTATCCGATTTAGCGCGGTGGGCGGCTCCGGACCTTAATCAAATCCAATGGAATTTTGACGTCCGCAAGGACGGACACGCGCACAAAGTCTCGGTATTTTTCTGCTGCTTTCCGCTTCCTCTTTTTTTCTCTTCCCTTCCCTTCTCCTCGCTTCCTCTTCTTCTTCTTCTTCTTCCTCCTCTCCAAGGAGACGAGGCCTCGCGCGCGGCGGAGTCCTAGAATAGCCTCTTCGCGAGGCCGCGCGCGGGAACCCTACGCTGTAGGCTGCGGCGTCCATCGGGTGCTTCCCGTGCAGTGGTTCGAGCTCCGGATCGTGGGATTCGAGCGCGGGTCCAGGGGCTCTCCCGCGGGATTCGCTTGGATCGAGGCGGTTCTGAGGTGGGAAGGCCGCGGAATCGCGTTCTTGGCCGGTTCCCGGGGCGTTTGTGGAGCTCGTGGGTGGTAAAATTCCGCGCGATTGGCCGCCGTTCGGGCTGCGTGGAGTGGTGGTGGTGGTTGACGGAAGCTGACGTATTGCGGCTGTTTGTGGCGGAATCTGCGCTTCCTTTTTGGTGTGAGCTTGCCATCTTTGATCCGTTCGGTGCTGTTTCTTCCTTGATTCCAGTGGATTTGGAGAGCAAGGACTGGGTTTGCTGCTGTCTCTTTCTTAATCCCATTCGATTTTGGGCGGTGGAGTTGCAATATCTAGTAGATTTGCGCTCTGTATGGTAAAAACTGCAGTATTTGGTATGCTCTGCGGGTGCTTGTTCTCGCTCGAGTCCGGCGGATCTTGACTGGTTTCGCACAACCGGGGAGTCTGTGGTGAGTAGAAGTGCGGTTTTGGATTGGATTCTTGGGGTATCTCCCATTGCCTGCAAGGATGGTGCCGTCGGGGCAGCCGAACCCGATGGGGTCGGGGCAGCCGGTTGGCGCGTCGCTCCTGCGGACGAACTCCAGCCTTCTCGGTGGTGGCCAGCTGGGAATGGGGATGGGCGGCGGAGGCAGCGTGCTTCCGTCTCAGTCTCCATTCTCGTCCCTTGTCTCGCCTCGCACGCAGTTTGGTGGTAATGGTTTACTTGCGGGCGCCTCTAATGTTGCGTCCCTGCTGAGCCGGCCGTCTTTTGGGAATGGAGGGCCTGGGCCGAGTCCAGGGGCCATGCAGGGTGGTGGCCTTCCGATGAATACTCTCCAGCAGAGAGGGGGGCTTGATGCTGTTGGTGATTTGGTTGGCTCAGGAGGGCCAGATTCCCTTTATTTCCCTTCCTCCTCCCAGGGAAGTATGGCCAATCAGCTTGGTACTGATGACCTACAGCAGCAGCAGCTGGATGCACCACAAGATTCACAACAGCTACCGTTGTCCTACAATCAGCAGCATTTGTTACCACAAACTCCGCAGCAGTCGCAGCAGCCACAGCCTACAGTGAAGTTGGAGAATGGAGGTGCCTTGGGTGGTGTCAAATTGGAGCAGCAGATGGGACAGCATGATCAGAATGGCCCAGCACAGATGTTGCGCAGTTCTAGTGGTGTGAAGCTTGAACCACAGCAGTTGCAAGCATTGAGGAGCTTGGGTGCAGTGAAGATGGAACACCAGAGCTCAGATCCATCATTGTTCCTGCAGCAGCAGCAGCAGCAGCAACAACAGCAGCAGCAACAACAACATTTGTTGCAGCTGACTAAGCAGAACTCTCAGGCTGCAGCAGCTGCACAGTTGAGCCTCTTGCATCAGCAGCAGCAGCGGTTCTTGCATCTGCAGCAACAGCAGCATCAACAACATCATCAGATTCTGAAGAACTTGCCTTTGCAGAGAAACCAATTGCAGCAACAGCAGCAGCAGCAACAGCAACAGCAACAGCAACAGCAACATCAGCAGTTGATTCGTCAACAAAGTCTAAATATGAGAACTCCTGGTAAACCAACACCGTATGAACCAGGAACCTGCGCAAAGAGATTGACCCATTACATGTATCACCAGCAAAACAGACCACAGGTAAGCGCTCAACATTTGTTGCAAACAGAGAATGCCATCCTTACAACCTAGGTGGATACTCATTATTCAATATATGGTACAGGACAATAATATTGAGTACTGGAGAAACTTTGTCAATGAGTATTTTGCTCCAAGTGCAAAGAAGAGGTGGTGTGTTTCTCTCTACGGAAGTGGTCGTCAAACTACTGGAGTTTTCCCTCAGGTTTTAGCATCATCTCTGTCAATAAATATAGGTTGACGTTTCATTTTCCATGTCTTAAGTGCTTGTTGTGATTGCTATATCAAGCATATGGTCTTGTTTAACTCGTAGATGTTTTGGAACATAATGGTTTGGTGTGTTAGATTCATATTTTAAGCTGTTTGCTGTCGATTTTCATTGTAGGATGTATGGCATTGTGAGATATGCAATCGAAGGCCAGGAAGAGGCTTTGGTGGGTATAACTGTGATTTAAATCTTTTGTCGTAAATAGTTTTTGTTTTTGTATGATTATTATACATTTGTACATCACTGCTCGTTGATCGTGCACCACCACATTTATAGAAACTACTGTTGAGGTATTGCCAAGGTTGTGCCAGATCAAATATGCCAGTGGTACGCTGGAGGAACTTTTGTATGTTGACATGCCACGGGAGTCCCAGAATTCATCTGGACAGATTGTTTTGGACTATACCAAAGCAATCCAGGAGAGTGTCTTTGAGCAATTGCGTGTGGTGCGTGAGGGACATCTAAGGATTGTTTTCAACCAAGACCTCAAGGTAATCTAATCTATTGTTTTTATGTTGTGTTCTTTTTATTAAAATATTAGTTTGCTTACATTTTTCTCAAAAGCTTTAGCCCTGTTGACTAAATTGTTATATGCATTGTACTCTCTGATTTAGATTGCATCATGGGAGTTCTGTGCTAGGCGTCATGATGAGCTTGTTCCTCGGAGATCAATCATACCACAGGTAACACTCCTTAGTTTGTAATCAATTAATCATAATGTAACTCAGGATTGCCTATTGTGCTGTGAATTTTGATCGTGGAGGACTTAATTTGATCCACCTGGCCCTTTCATCCAGGTCAATCAACTTGGTGCTGTTGTGCAAAAATACCAGTCCGCGGTTCAAAACTCAACGGGTCTCTCCGATCAGGACATGCAGAACAATTGTAACTCGTAAGGAGATTGCTTTGTTTATGTTTTAAAGCTTTTAATTTCAGTTCTTTGTTGTATTCTTTTTTTGGTTAAGATTTTATTTTTGAACTTGCTTATCCAATCCGTTGATGATGCTGTTCAAATAATTACCTTTCCATGCTTATTTACACCACTTAGTTTGCTGAATCTTTGAAAAATTTGTCCATATTCCATTTAAAGAATAGTGTTATTTCTAGTGCTTGCACCTCTGCATCAACATTCAACACTAGTTGCAACTTCATAGCAGATAGAAGTACCGGTTATATACTATTTGCTATTTTTATAGCATCTATTGAATATTCCAAAAGTTGGACATCGAAAACCTAGGTATTTTTAAACGATGTGTTATTGTTGCTAAAAAAGAAGTGTGATTTTGAGGTGTCAAATATGTTGTATTGTATTGTTATCCAGTTAGCCCTATGGAATATTTGCTTATACTAGCCGAGTGCCCTTGCGTTGCAATGGATCTCAAATAAACTCTGAAAACCAAAATGATGCGATTTTCCTGTATGATGTATATTATTTTGTAAATAAATTTTGCCTTAGTGTTTTGTGTGCGGGCATTGTTTTTCTCCCCTTTTCTGTGCTTATTTACTCGATGGTATCGGGACTTGCGAAGCAAGGAAGGGATCACACAAGAGGGGATCGCACGTGAGTGGACTGACAACTAGGCACCATTTGATGGCACAAGATTATTAGAGGGAGGTTAGGAGGGAACGGACCATCATCACCACCAACTCCTTTTATAGTAGTAATAAAGTAGTAAAGGTGTTAAGTAGACCCCCTTGTAACATGTGTCATGTGCTAGCTGTACCACCCTAAGCAGGAGGTGGCATGTTTGGCCCATTTGTGTTGTATTGGTGGGTTTAGTCCCACAACGGAAGTTAAAGGGTGTAGCAGTAGCATATAGTGCTTGACAGTCCAAAGCTAGCGACTTGAGTTAACCTTTTTGGTCGAAGCGAGGACAAAAGCCCAAGTGAGTTGCTGCGCTTGTGTGGGCCAGTCCTGCGTTGGGACTGGACTTTAGGACCCCGGGACATTACACTTGCAATGTGATATGGGACTGGACTTTAGGACCCTGGGACATTACACTTGCAGTGTGATATGCAATGAACTTGTAATTTCCTGCCATAAATATCACAAAGTTTGCTGACACCATGAGGTCCCTGTAGTTTGTCTGGTCTAGGAATGGCTGATAATGTTTACTATAAAAGAATTAAGTTAGTGGTGGTGACGGTGGCTCCCCTTTGGAAGATTTTCTTGTTAGATATGTATTACATAACTGTGTATTTACCCTATTGTATGAGGGATTTCCTGTATATATGCCAGACTTGTACATGTATATATATTGGCCCATTGGCCTCATGATGAATGCAAGCGTTATTCTAACATGGTATCAGAGTAAGGTTTAGAGTTTCGTCATACCTAGGGTTTCGTTATACCTAGGGTTTTAGCTGGCTTGCCGCTTGTTACCTTTTTTCCACCGCCGCTCGTCGCTGTCGCTTGTCATGGACCCGGCCTCCCCCGCACTGGACTTGATGCCGCCGCCATCTTTCGGTTGCCGCCGTCGGGCCTTTCACTAGATCCAGCCGGATCGGGCTCGCCTGGCCAGGCTACGCCTCCTTCCGCGCGTCGGCCGGCCGTCGCCTGCTTCGGGTTGCTCAAGATCCACCGTCGGTGAGGTCGATCTCCTTTCGGTCGGCTACCGCCGACTCCGCCCGAGACCGCTGTCACCGACCCTGCTCGAGACCACCATCGCCAACCCCGCCCGAGACCGCTGTCGCCGACCCCACCCGAGACCGCCGTTGCTCCGCCCGCCGACTCCGCCCGAGACCACCGTCGCCGACCCTACTCGAGACCGCTGTCGCCGACCCCGCCCGAGATCACCGTCGCCGACCCCGCCCGAGACTACCGCGGAAGGAGGCGTGGCCTAGCCAGGCGAGCCCGATTCGGCTAGATCTGGTGAAGGGCCCGGCGGCGGCAACCGAAAGATGGCGGCGGCGTCAGGTCTAGTGCGAGGGAGGCCGGGTCCGTGATAGGAGACGACGACGAGCGGCGGTGGAAAAAAGGTAACAAGCGGCAAGCCAGGCAAAACCCCAGGTATAACGAAACCCTAGGTATGACGAAACCCTAAACCTTGCTCTGATACCATGTTAGAATAACGCTTGTATTCATCATGAGGCCAATATATATATATGTACAGGTCTGGTATATATGTAGGAAACCTCTTATACAATAGGGTAAATACACAGCTATGTAATACATATCTAACATTTCTTTAGATGGATCTGTGCATGTATGCGCATGTGCGGTGGAGCCGTGGAGGATATTCTGTGTAGTATGGGATCATCTGCACGTGTGTTGCTGTGGCTTGTGGAATGATTCACTATAGCTTGTTGATTGGATGCGGATTTTGTATGCAATTTAGGGATAATTATTTCTGCAGGATGAATATGTTGGCGGGTACTATGTTATTGGAGCATATGGTTGCTTTAGTAATTTTAAGTTTGTATATTGCAAAGCATGGGCAACTAACTCATGTATAAAGGGAAACATTATTGTGTTCTTTAGAGTTTAGAACTTGTCGTATCGTTTATTTGAGGTCCGTTACAACACATGGGCGCTTGGCTAGTTAAGTTAATAAACATATGTTGCAATTGTGATCTAGCATAACGGGGACTCGGGGAGACCACTAGGATTGGACTTTATTTTGCTTCCTGAGATAAGGAACATGCTTTTGTTTCCATCATCATGATTTTTATTTGTTATGACGTGTTTGTTACTGTGTGTTTTAACTCCTTAACTTCAGTTCTACCATTTATTCCTTCCTATAAGCTGTTCTAATATGCCAAAATGCTAAACTAGGTTTGTTGCATGTGCTCGCCAATTGGCTAAAGCATTAGAGGTGCCATTGGTAAATGATTTAGGATACACGAAAAGATATGTCCGCTGCCTTCAGGTACACATTATTTCATGTCTCCTTGTATGTATCTCTTGTCATTTTAAGATTTAATTAAATCAAGATTATGACCTATTATCTTGCAATTTGTGTTCATGTGATTCATTGTATATAATCATGTCTTGATTTAGTCACCTATATTATTATTATCTTCTTTTATGCAATCCATCAACTCTTCCTGTTGAAGCGAACTCACTGATCATTTATTTGTTTATCTCAAAAATTGATACATAGATTGCGGAGGTGGTCAATTGTATGAAAGATTTGATAGATTACAGCAGGCAGACTGGATCTGGTCCAATAGGTACAGCATTACTTTCCTTTTATCTCTCCTTATTTTCGCCTAATCTATTCTTGCTTTGTAGTACTTTTTTGTTTCAATAATGGAGCAAGTCACCCCCCCCCCCCCTCTCAATGCAAATACTCTGCAGCCTGCTAATACAGGGTTGACCTTTTCATTTCCTAAGGTTTTACTCCCTGCGTTGATTAATGTAAGGCATACAGTTACAGTTTTTAAAGCTTTGTTGATATATGTAGGGTGTGCATGTAAATGTAATTATGCTTTTCCTACCATGCCCCTATTTTATTACTCTCTTATATGCATTTATTTATTACCACCTACACAAAGTATCCTCTCTTATCTTTCCAGAGCAATTATGAGCGGGGTAATTTGTATTGGTCTGAAAAAATTACTGATGGCCACCATGATATCTGGTACACCGGATATTTCGGTGAAATTTCGCCCAAAATATTCAAATTAGATTTTGAATTTTAAATTTCAAGGTTAAGGATAAAAGTAACTTCAGCCATGCTATAATCATATGAACACAACTAGCCTCGTGGCAGGAGCTCACATGCACGTGTGGGAGGTGTTGGGTTCGACTCCCCACCTCGCAGGTTGCTATTTTTCTATCTTTGAAGCTGTGGGACCCGCATGTCAGATGTAGAATTAGGAAAAGAAATGGAGGCTGAGCTGGCGTTCGATCCCTGGACCAAGGGCATGCAAGCCATGAGCCTTGCTGCTGGGCTAGTTGCTCTGTTGTGCTTACTTTAAAGCCTATCCAGGGTTTTTAACCTCTTAAAATTCAAGTTAAAATGGATTTTTTACCAGTTTAAAATTTTACTGGGAACCCACCGGTAAGGCCGGTAACTGGCTGATACATTTTTCCCTGATTAGGAGAGGGTACTTGGGCTGTTTCTTCTCATAGCTTTCTCAATTTTACCACCTTAATCTTTGTGCATAATCTTAATACACCCTACATTAATCAACAGAGGGAGTATTAGTTATTACTATCGATATCCTCATTACAAGTGTCTTCAGTTCACTATCAATATCTAGAGCACTTTATTTTTGTTTTTTGGAGCCATATTTTTCTGACACTGTATTTGATCACCTTGGATTAAAGCTTAGTACCATAATATTTGATATAGAAGCAGTCAAGCAGGATTATTGGAAAAATGTAACAGGCATTTTGCTACTGGTCATTCTCATCGTAATTTCTCAAGACTCTTTATCTATTTAGCAGAATCGATAGGAATCTGTGTTGAGTTGGCCTTCACATCTTAGTTTCTTAAGGCCAGTGTTCAAGAAGGCGGCCTGGGCAGCCGCCTAGGCGCCGCATGGGCGCTGGGCGGCAGGGTGCCACCCGGCCTTGGCCCCTAGTCGGGTGGCTGGGCGGCGAGGCGGTCCAAGGCGGGGGCAGGCGGCCTAGGCGCGGCGAAGGGGCGGCGCGGAGGGAGCGGCGGGGATGGAGAAAAAACTTACCGCACACGAGGCCGTCGACTCGCTGGACTCCCCGCGCCAGATCCCGCCGCCGCCGCCGGATCTGGACTCCCTGTGCCAGATCCCGCCGCCGCCGCTCCCGTGGCCGCCGGTGAGGGAGACATCAGGTGGCGGGGGAGGCGCGCGGAGCGGGGGATGCCGAAGTGGCGGCGGGGATGGGGCGGCGCGGAGGGAGCGGCGGGGGGGGGGGGGGGGGGATGGGGCGGCGCGGAGGGAGCGGCAGAGGGGATGGGGCGGCGCGGAGGGAGCCGCGCGGAGGGCGCGCGTGTGGGAATGGGATGGGAAGGCCGAAGGGGTTAGGGTTAGGGTTAGGCGGCGGGGTCGGGCAGGCGGCGGGGTCGGGTTGGGTCGGGGTCAGGCGGCGGGGTCGGATCCGGTCGGTTGGATGGTTAAGTTTTTCTGTTTTTGTGATTTAGTCCTCACATTGTTAAAAATTACGAATAAATTTTTTTTGCTTAATAGATTTTTTTCAATCTAGACCTCTTTAAATATATATATTAGGCAAATATATATACACAATTGTTTATTTTCACCTATTATCCTTATTTTTAATTCGCCCGCCTAGGCCCCCTAGGCGCTAGGCCCCACCTCGCCGCCCGCCTAGCGCCTAGCGTCTTCTTGAACATTGCTTAAGGCTATTATCCAAAATAGAAGGGAATGAAATCTAAAAAATGTTTCATGCAGATTCATTTACTGCTTACAAGTTAAGAGTGCATTTGTCCACATGCAGCTAGCAAACACAGTAGCATGCTATACTGTGGTGGTTTCTTTTGCCAATTTTTAACATGCACCATCATTATTTGTTTCAGATAGTTTGCATAACTTCCCTAGGAGGACGCCTTCAGGGATCACTCCCCTTCAACCTCAGCAGCAAGCTGAGGAGCAGCAATCTGTTCCACAGAGTTCTAACCAGAGTGGGCAAAACTCTGCTCCTACAAATGGGATGCAGGTTTCTGCTTCTGGCAATGCAGATGCTACATCAAACAATTCTCTCAATTGTGCACCGTCTACATCTGCACCATCATCTTCCGTTGTTGGTCTCCTTCAAGGCTCAATAAATTCCAGACAAGACCATCCAGCGAGCAGTAGCAATGGTCTGTATAATAGTGTAAACAATGCTCAAGTTGCCAAGGCCACCTCAACAAGCTCCATGCAGTCAAATGCACCCGCATCTTTTCCATCCCCAGCGCCGTCAGCATCAAATAGCAACATGATGCCTGCTCCTCAGCACACAAACCAGTTGAACTCGCCAACTACATCATCAAACTTACCTCCTATGCAAGCACCTGCAAGTCGACCTCAGGAAGCTGAACCAAACGAGTCCCAAAGCTCAGTCCAGCGAATCTTGCAAGATATGATGTCATCGCAGATGAATGGTATTGGACCGGTGGTAAGTGATATGAAGAGAGCAAATGCAATTACCCCTGGTCTTAACGGGGTTAACTCCTTAGTTGGTAACCCCATGGCAAACAGCTCGGGAATTAGTGGAGTGGGATTTGTGGCAATGGGTGGTGGTCTTGGTCCATCGGCAGCAACTGGATTGAGAACAGCAATGGGAAATAATGCAATGGCGATGAATGGGAGGATTGGGATGAACCACAGTGCACATGACCTAACACAATTGAGCCACCAGCAACAGCAGCACGACATAGGAAACCAACTACTGGGGGGGCTGAGAGCAGCAAACAGGTTCAATAACCTTCAGTATGATTGGAAGAGCTCTCAATAGGATGTGCAGAAGTTAAAACCTTGCACCGGATGATAGTTACCCTCACAGGGCTCATCACTGACAACAGAATTTACACCACCACAACATCACCTCCCTGGAAGCCATGGGCTTTCCACTGATGACGCCAAGAAAAAGGAAACAACAGCGATGATCGGTACATGTTTCAATAACTGTCTGTATGGCTGTGTTTGTGTATTTCAACTGTGGAATTTGCTGTCTGCTTCAGTGATCTTACCAAAAGTCGAGGATTAAAGCTTTGATGCACTTGCCCACGCAGGTGGGAGTGTTTGGTGGATTTCAAACTGGGGGGAAGATCATCGCATCTCCCCACCTTTTTCCGGTTAGCCTCCTGAAGTAGTGAAGCATGTGTCCTAATTTCCTTCCTTTCACGACCGAGAATCAGAATCCCATTGTAGCTGTACTGTACTCTGTATAAGCTATCATTTACTGGTGGAAAGCGTCAGGAATATTTTCTGACGGGTGAGTGGTGATTTTGACTGGCATTATATGCTCTCTCCTGAAGTAATACCTAAATATGCAGGTTGGTTGTTTGAGAGCAGCATATTGACCAATATCATAAGAGTATGCTATTGTTTATGTATGTATTTAGTGTTTTGGAGTATTTTTACAGGATAACACCACGTTATTGGAATTCTTGTTTTCCTTCTCTCCATCACTGTCCCATTATTTGGACTAACCGGGATGGAAGTAGGAACTCGACATGAGTTGAAAGCAGGTTTACATTATCATCCGGCATTTCAGCAATTGCATTGTTCACGGGTTCAGAAGAATCTCCAGAGTAGCAACCAACAATTTTCCCTTGCTACGTTCAGGTCAAGCAGATCGCACACATGTTGTAATGCCGTTGCTCCCCTTGCAGCAAGCGTTGGTTCATCGTATCGTATCTGTCACATTTTCTTCCTCTTCGCTAGTCAAAAGATACATAAGAATCGTTACAGCAAATAGAATTACAGCAACATGCTGCATCGACATGCACATACGGCATGCTGATACACGTATGCCTACGAGTCGAATTACATGGCATAATAGTAATATACACGTGCGTACTGACATGCGCCCAAATTAAAATTAATCGATTTCGATTTGAAATCTGAATTAACAGCAGTAGTAACAACTGATCGGTCGGTCGGTCGATCCATCATCTGTATACATACATACGTACGTACGTACATAAAAATATGTATTGATTGATCCATGCAGCATGTAGATGTTGTCCTTAATTAATTAGCTGCCGGTGTACTTGTCGATGATGGTGGAGAGCGTGGTCTTTGGGACGGCGCCGATGACGCTCTCCTTCTTCTCGCCGTCCTTGAACATGAGCACGGTGGGGATGCTCCGGATGCCGTACTTTGAGGCGATGTTGGGGCAGTCGTCGGTGTTCACCTTGCAGCACTTGATCTTGCCGACGTATTGCTTGGCCAGCTCGTCGACCACCGGCGCGATCATCCGGCACGGCCCGCACCACGGCGCCCAGAACTCCACTAGCACCGGCGACTCGCACGCGATCACCATGCTCTCCCAGTTCTTCTCGTCCGCCACCAGCACTGCGCCACCAAATGGATGCAAAATTAATTAAGCGCTTCCCACCTGAAGAGGCCAGCCAAGAAACCTCACGTACGCACGCATGTATACCTTCGTCCACGACGTTCTTGCACTGGCAGACGAAGCGGGACGGCCGCCGCGTCGCGACCGCGCCAGCGGACAGGGTCCGCGGAGACGGCGAGAAGACCGCGGCGGCGGTCCTCGGCCTTGACGGCGCGTAACTGCTGCTACCGACGAGGAGCCTGTCCCTGCTGCCGAGGGAGGCCTGGGGGGCATGCAGAGCCCAGGCTCTGAAGCATGTCTCCAAGGCCATTACTGGTCACACACACAGAGCTAGAAAGGTAGAGAGAGAGAGAGAGAGAGAGAGAGAGAGAGAGATGGTTCGTGTGCCGATACCCAGGAGAGGGAAAAAAATGTCAATGGTGTAGTGTGTGAGGGTGGAGGATAGGGTTTGTGTTGCCTCTGCCATTGGATAATTGGGAGCAGCTTGTGAGGTGCTCAGGGTCTCCTGCTTTGCTTGTGGCTGAGGTGGCTTTGCCCCCCTGGGGTATAGCCTGATCTCGTGTGTCTGGCTGGGGGATACTTGAAGCAAGGGTTTTAAATAGCGGATATTGGATATTTATTATTTGAAGCCTGGTATCGTATAACAATATATGAGAAGATGTATTCTCGTATCACATATTGAACAACGTTTAGTTAGAAACTCTAATTACTAGTTGCTATCAATTCCACTAATTTTTTTGCTATTATAGCTATATAAACGCTTTCAGCTAGCAGTTTTCGTATCGAATCAGAAATATAAAAGTGCTCGAAAGGTCACTGCAATACTAAATTGTACGACGTGGTTTAGGCATGCACCCCTTGGGTTTGCCTGATCTTTTCTTTTTTGTGGCTTCGTGCGTCCGGCTAAGGGACACTTCTTTTAAATAAGCCAAGGGGACGCGATCATCCGTTCTTATAAGGCGAAAATTTTGTGTATGCCATTAGTTGCGGTCCAATTCTCACTTATGTCATCCATCCATTAGTGTCTTGCTTTCGCCCGTCAGCGTCTCGGATTTATCAAGAAACCCCATAATACCCTTTGCTGCTACCATGCTTGTCAATTTCATATCTTCCAAACGTAAACGAGTTTGATCTTGAAATTTTGCATAGCTATATGACATGTTATCTCCTACATCTCGGTTTTTTTAATTTTTGAAAACTTTTACACGTGATGGAAGTTGATGGATACAAAGGTAATCAACAAGCCACTACACAGAATATAATAATAATAGATACAAAGTTGTTAAGGCAAGCTTGAGGTTTTTTATTTGTGAAAATGCCATCATTTTGATATACAATTATAGAAAATTCCTTAGGCCTAGCATTTTTTACTAAACCATGTTTTTAAATATTGTAAGAGTATGCAATATTAATAATAATGCATGTTACATCCATCTATTATAGAGTATGGTTCCATCCACTAAATGCTAGTTTTGTTGTCAGGATTACATTAACCCATTAATATCACTAGGTTATATCTACCCAGGGCAATTCAAATTCAGGGTTACATCCACCCGATGAGTTTTCATCCCACCCACAAAATTTTAGAAATTGACACTAACTCAAATAAGTTTCAATGCTCGCCCATGACCGTGGGCACAATTGTTCGAACAATTTTTCACTCTGCAGAGGTCATACACTTTACCCACAAGAGATAATCAACTTGTTATATTTCACATATTTCCTTGAACATATGAATCAAGAAGATCACCATAAGGCTTTTGCAATGCATTATCCAATATAGGTTACACCCACTGAGATTTCATCTGAGTGAAGTTACATCCATCACGCCTAGACCCCCCCTCTTGCACCACATAGCGGCTTACACTGGTGACACGACCCATGTCCATGACGATTTAAAACCAGTGGCATGACTCATGTGTCACTCCAATGGTGCAACCCATACTGATGGATGCAAATTAGTTAGCCAGTTCATATCGATTACAAAACTCTGGTTGTATTGTTTTACATTGGAAGGTCATCACAGAATTCAGTCTTTAAAGTTATCTAGGTGGTTCTTATCATAAACCCCACACCAACCATCATACCATCTGCCCAGACAAGTATCCGTAAGTTTTTAGGGTTTTGAGAAGTTCAAAACTGAGTTATCTTAAATATACCAGTCATTTCCCTCTAATGACTGTCCAAAATAAGTTTCATGATTTAAAGATGAAGATAGGGCAAGTTAATGCCCTGAGTATCTAAGCAAGATTGAGCATAACACTTAGATATAACTTATAACTAGTATGCTTACCATTAATTTTAGGACAACAAGGGTTCATGTTCAAAGTTAAGGAGTGAGATATAATTAAACAATCATCCATATGAATTTAATTATGAACATGCATGGATATAATTTGCATAACAAGATAAAGCATGCAATTTGATATTTTCAAATAAAATAATTTGCATTCAAAAGGTAGGTGCGATATAAAAAAGTAATGACTTGTTTTGCTCAATTTACCACGGCCTTGATTTTTCTCAAAGCCTCTTCAGTCAATGATCTTGAAACTCTTGGTCTTCGTCTTCATCCGAATCTTGATCTCGCTCAAACTTTTTTGCTTCTTCAAGACTTCAACTTCTAATTACACGATAAATAATTGAAATCCAAATAAATCCAAAGAACATTCAAAAGTCCAAATAAATTCAATTGGATGTATTTAAGTTTTGCTATGATTGAAGATATGAGAGGAGATTTAGTGAATTGCGTGAGGCTTGACAACATCAAATGGAATTTGAGTGAAAGGATGAAACGACGAAGAAACTCTACCAGAAAAAATATAGGAGGATTGATGTCAAAGGAGCATCCACAAGAATATTCCACTTCGGATTGGAAGATGGCAAGACATCGCCGATCGTGGAAAACCATGGCTTCATATTTGATTTAATGAGCTCTTTTATCATTTGATATTTTATTAAAGAAGTTCTATGAGTTAGGTTAGACCTATGATAGATATAAGAGTCTAAAAGAACATTGGGCATTATTTGGTGGGTGTTAACATTTAGAGATTTGGGTGTGAGTTCAACATGTGAAGAGTATAACTTTAATTTGTTGAGTTAATCTTGGAGTTCACATTTTACCAGAGTTCCCTCTTAAGGTTGTGCTTTGAGTTATTGGTACATTAATTATTCTTAATTACTATTAGTGATTTTAAATCCAGATATAATGATAGGACGATTGTTGTTTAGGCAAGATTGCATTTTTTACCAAGATTTCTAACTTAGATTTGTATTTCAAATTAGATGGCAAAGGCATATTTGTTAATTACCTTTTCTTCAGCTTAAATATCATTTGAACAAAGTTGTATATATAATGTCTTTGATTAGCATTCGGATTGGAGATAATTATGTTTGAGATTTTCTTAATCAAGCATAAGATAATTTTTAATTTAAAACTCAGCATATTACAAAGAAATATTATAGACTTGAAATTCAAATAATTTACTTAAAGTATTTAAGTATTATTTGAAAAAGGGCCACAAGAATTTTGAGACATAACCATAATTTGATTACTTTTACATGGCTTAATCTTATACTAATTATTTTTATGTGCTAATTAATTTGCTAATCTTTGTTGCCATGCAATTTATTCAAGATTAAAACTCCACTATTTTATCTTGAATGGATCTTATTCTAATATCATGATTCAATATTATTATTATTTTTGTTTATTAAATTATATTTTATCAAATTTCTATTTGAATAATTCTTAATCATTGAATTCAAAGATTAAACACAAGTTGACTAGTAAATTCCTTAAGCAGCTTTTGGCTACATGGGCCCACCTGCCATAAAGGGAGAGAGATAGAGAGACAGAGGGTATCAAAGAAAATAGAGGAGCCAGGGCTGAACAGAGCAGAGGGAGCGGTGCACGACCAAGCGGTGGCCGAGAGAGGAAGGGGGCCGACAAAATGGAACCCCGGGAAAGTGAGGAAGCTAGGGATGGTGACGACACAACTCAGGGTGGAGCAAAGGAGAGCCGGTGACAGTGTGAAGTGGCTGGGCGCAGGGAAGAATGGAGGCGGCGGCGGTGGCTGGAGAGAGGGGAGAGCAAAGTAGGGTGAGCACGGGCACGAGTAGGCCAAGGGAAACGTACCGGGATGGTCGGGGGAGTCGAAGGCGCGACAAGGTGGCCCAGCAATAGGAGCCAATGATGACGTAGGGAGGTCACTGTAGACTGCTCATCGGATGGGAGGAGCACCAGAGGTGGCACCAGGGATAGCTCTAGGAGGCCGTGGCGATGCTCCCACGGTGAGGAATTGGACCGGGGGGCCAGAGAAGGTGCGTAGCGTTGGAGGCGGGAAAGAAGGCTGGTGCAGCGAGCTATGGCGATAGAACTTCGATTAACTTGGAGGGAGGAATGAAGATGCTCGGGAACACATTTCGACATGATTGGTTTGCGAAGGGACTTGCCGGAGAGGCGGGAATGGCGAGGAGGGAATGGCAGCCAGCGTAGGCACGATATGCGTGAACGTGGGCAGGGTTCGGGGAGGAAGGAGAGGGGCAAGGGGGGCGGGGGAGGCGAGCTAGGGGCTTTAAATAGCGGTAGGTCATTGTGCGGTGCTGTGCTCACATAGGGGGAGGCGGCGTACTACGTGGGGTGGCGCGCAAGGCGAGGTCGGGCGAAGGTCACGGGGGCGTGTGAAGTGTGGCACACGACGCGAGTGGGTCACGCGGGCGGTGCTCATGCGTGCAGGCACGGTGCAAGCTTCGGGGCTGGGTCGACTAGCTACGCACCGAACAGGGTGGAGGAGAAGGAAGAGAGGGTCGGGCTTAGTGGCAGTGCGGGAAAGGAAGAAGAAAAAAAGAGAAAAGAGTGGGTGGCAACTTGAAATTCGATTTTTGATTCAGAATCCCATTTTTAGAATTTGAGTTTGTGTTTGAATTCAAAATTCAAATTCTTGGCTTGAAATTATTTGGATGCGAATTTTAGTATTTGCTTTGCTTTTTGATCTTGTTTAATTTGATTTTAAATCTCAAATTTTGGTTTGAAACTCAAATTCAAACTTTTGCTCAAATGGTTTTCCAAACATTTTGGCTCTTGATTAACATTTCATTTTTATTATTTTAATTGTATTTGGGAAAACCAACTCGAGGTTCTCAAATACACACAGAAAATTTTGAATAGCACCGAAAAGCAACAAAATATTTTTAAAATTTTCACAATTACAACAATTTTCCAAATTTAGGATGTTGCAGAAGTGGATTACAAGTGATATTTGAACCAATCTGTTATATTAATCCAACCAACACCCCAAGCAAAGCAGCCCCAGGGATTTGTCAGCCCAACCAAATTTGGTAAATTTTTTGCTTTTTAGCCCAAATTTTGGAAGTTTTTTTACATATGGACCCTTGGAGGAAAGATTTGCAAAAATGGACCCTTACCACAGCGCTAAAGTATATGGCGCTTACGGTACACAGCACGGAGCCATATGCTTTGGCGCCGTGCTTGGCCACGTAGGATCCACGGTGTCATAACACGACGCCACAGCCCATGGCGCCGTGCTGTGCAACAACAGCGCTAACGGCCGTGGCGCCGTGCTCTGAGACTTAAGCCCAAACTTAGTTTTCGGTGGAAGTCCAGGTATCACGGCGCCAAAGGGCCTGGCGCCGTCGTCAAATATCTTAGTGCCAAAATGTTTGGTGCCATGCTGGCTACAGCTGCATAAAAAACAGCAAGTTGTGCTGTTTTTTTTGCAAAACATATGCACATACACATATACATATAATTCACACATAAAACATCTGAAAACGTAAATGACAACATTGCATAATAATCAATAATCTCAAAATATTACATAACATCACATAACTATCAAAAGTCTCAAAACATCACATAATTATCAAAAGTCACAAAACATAAATAAGTCACTGCCTCTTGGCCTTTCCCTTGCCCTTGGCCAGGGCATCAGACCCTGGAGTGTACGTGCTCGGGGGACGGGCCGAACGATGAGGCCGCTGCGAAGCCTGAGTAGATGGTGCGTCGGGCATCTGCGACATCCCAATCTCGTCGTGGGTAGATGCCTCCTCGTCCTCGTGCTCCTCCTCGTCATCCTGCTCGGCCTCGTCGTCGTCGCCCTGACTGAAAGTCGGAGTGCGTGACGAGCTCCTCGTGGACTGGCGCCTGCCGGCGTGTAATGACGAGGCTGCAGCGGCTGAGGCACCCGAGCGCTGGGAGGCCGCCGGTATGATCACGTTCGAGCGTGCGCGGCAACCACAACGACCTGCCGCCCGACTGAGCCGACGTCGAAGTCTCTGCAAGTAATGATTTGTCACAATTGCATACATGTTGAATGGATCTAACTTAACGAATTATCTTCGTACCTGCAGGAAGTCCCTCAGGTGGTGGCTCTCACTGTCCAAGTCGCCAACTGGGTAGCTGAGAGCCTCGTCAATCTCACGCACCGAGGTTTGGAGAGAAGTCCCCTAAAGAAATAAGGAAACATAAGTAAGTGCGAGATAAACGTATTGAACCAAAGTATTGCAAATATAATGCTTTCCGTACCACTCGATCGAGAATCGGAGTGGCCTCGACCACTGTGCTCTCCCTCGCACGCCTGTCGTACGCAGTGTCCTCGTCCTCGGACGAAGCGAGGTCCACGTAGTCGACATCAGTCCATTGCTGCCTCAGCCTGTAGCGGGTGGCAGTGTGGTACCAGGACAATTTCTCCCGGAAGCTGCATTGTTGTGGGGGGTATTGTCCCGCTCGCAGTTCTCCTCCATCCTCCTCCACCACTCGACGTACTCTCGGTGATGATGAGCGAAGTCCGTCACCTTTCGTTGGCGGACCCTGTCGAACCTGTACATATAGCAGATGTTAACAATAGGTGTTATAGTAAGAACCAATAGAATTCTAAATGAAACAAAAATTGTAACTTACTTGTGCAAAGTAACAGATGTCGACATCTCCTTGGGGGGATAGAACTGCACGAGGCCAAACTGCCACGCAACTCTGTGGGGGAGGTGAATCTCTACGGCGTAGAAGCAAATCAGTGGACACCTCATCCTCCAAAGATAGTTGTCCCTGCGGCACATGGTGCTGAGTGGTAGAGCTGCAACCTGTGGCTCGGAGTAAGGCTCCCACGAGACCTAGCAAGCAAACATACGGGCAAACACACGATTAGCCATGTACAAAAACCAAGAACTGTAGGAAAAATAAATGCATTACCAATTTCTTACCATCATGGGAGACAAGGTGTCTAGCTCGTTGCTGAAATCCACGTACGCCCGCTGAGTGGTCGTGAACAGGACTGAGACGTTATCCCATAGGTACGCCACAGTGGGGCCGAGGTCATCCACACCCTTGTGGACGCCAAGGCTGCGCCTGGAACACTCGAGGGTGTCCCACAGGAATGCGTGTCCACATCCACACCTGCAGGAGGAAGACACAACCACCGAGCGTCGACGTGGGCGCCGTGCGTCTGCAGGCCTCGCAAAGCTGGCGGTAGAGGAACGCGAGGACCGCCGAACCCCAGCTAAACTGTCCAGCGTCGCCCCAGTCCTGGAGGCAGTGGATGTACATCCACGAAGCGGCGTCCCCTGTGGCGTCCGGGAAAAGCACGGCCCCGAACATGTGGAGGACCCAAGCGCGGCAGTGGTAGGTCACCGTGGCATCGTCCGCGTCCTCAGGGCATGCACCAAGTGTATCCCGCAACCATCTAATGTGGACCCCCGAGACGCGGCCTCGCCTGGCGTTCTCTGGGACAGGAGGCAATGACGTGCCCAGGAAGGCCTCCACACGTGCCCTCCAGCCCTTAGACACCGCTGGGCCGACCACCGGCTATCCCCTAATGGGAAGTCCAAGTATCATCGCCACGTCCTGCAGCGTGACGGTCATCTCTCCACAGGGAAGGTGGAACGTGTGAGTCTCTGGCCTCCACCTGTTAATAGTACACGGAGAAAAGAATTAGTTACGTACGTAAGAATATAAAAACGAAAACAAACGGACCCAATAGAGAAAATGCATCTGTCGACAAGTGCGGTCAAAGCTGCGGGGTTAAAGACCGGCATGCCCCGCCGTACTAGGTTGGCGACCGTGTGAAGCCCAGCACGGCGAAGCAGTGGGGTATAGCGATCGTCGTATCGCATCAAGTGGAATCCATCATGGGTTCGAGAACGAAGTATGTGAAGCTCCTGAAAATTGCTATAAAAGTTAGCTGCGTGATGAAAACACATGTACATTTCGACAACACACGTGCCTGGCCGTCCTCCGTGAGCCTACCGCGGTGCTCCCTCTCGTAGAACTCGTCTAGCAGCCGGTACCTCGCCATCCTGTGCATTCAAAAAAACGTTAATGATAAGAATAACAAAAAACACCAAAAACATATGTATCTCTAAACATTCATCAATCTCGCTCAAATCAAACCCTAAAAACATATGTATTTCTAAATCAAACCCTAAAAACATATGTATCTCTAAACATTCATCAATCTCGCTCAAATCAAACCCTAAAAACATATGTATTTCTAAATCAAACCCTAAATCTAAACATTCATCAATCTCGCTCAAATCAAACCCTAAAAACATATGTATTTCAAAATCAAACCCTAAAAACATATGTATCTCTAAACATTCATCAATATCACTCAAATCAAACCCTAAATACATATGTATTTCTAAATCAAACCCTAAATCTAAACATTCATCAATCTCGTTCAAATCAAACCCTAATAACATATGTATTTCTAAATCAAACCCTAAATCTAAACATTCATCAATCTCGCTCAAATCAAACCCTAAAAACATATGTATTTCAAAATGAAACCCTAAAAATATATGTATCTCTAAACATTCATCAATCTCGCTCAAATCAAACCCTAAAAACATATGTATTTCTAAATCAAACCCTAAATCTAAACATTCATCAATCTCGCTCAAATCAAACCCTAATAACATATGTATTTCCAAATCAAACCCTAAATCTAAACATTCATCAATCTCGCTCAAATCAAACCCTAAAAACATATGTATTTCAAAATCAAACCCTAAAAACATATGTATCTCTCAACATTCATCAATCTCGCTCAAATCAAACCCTACAAACATATCTATTTCTAAATCAAACCCTAAAAACATTTGTATTTCTAAATCAAACCCTAAAAACATATGTATTTATAAAATGGACACTAAAAACATATGTATTTCAAACCCTAAAAACGAATCTATACACATTACTACTCTTACACTACGCATATCTATTGAAAATTCAATCTAAAACTGAGCCAAATTGAACAAATTTCATCTAGAGTTTCAAATCTTGCCCCACGAAATGTACCTCAAATAATCCATATTTATTGCAAGAAATCAAGGGAAAGGAGGGGGTTCACCTTGCTTGCTCGGTTTGGAAGCAAAATCGCGAGAAAAACGGAAGGATTGGAGTAGATTTGGAGGGGGAAGAGAGGGGCGGCGGCGGTTGCTCTCGGGCTGAACAGAGGAGTGAGGGGGTGGGGGGCCGGGGGGCCGCGCTCGGGCTTAAGTCCCAGAGCACGATGCCACGACTGTTAGCGCCGTTGTTGCACAGCACGGCGCCATGGTCTGTAGCGCCGTGTTATGACATTGTGGATCCTACGTGGCCAAGCACGGCGCCAAAGCATATGGCTCTGTGCTGTGTACCGTAAGCGCCATATACTTTGGCGCCGTGGTAAGGGTCCATTTTTGCAAATCTTTCCTCCAGAGGCTTATATGTAAAAAACTTTCAAAATTTGGACTAAAAAGCAAAAATTTTACCCAAATTTGCCCCGGTATATGCAAACACACACTTAAGATGGTTTATTACAGAAAGGCCCTCGGGCTACAGCTAAAATAACTCAGGGAAGAAGGCCACACGTTGCAACGTTGAGTGAGATCTAAACTATTCAGAGTGCCTCCCTGCATAAGCCTTCGCCAAAGCCCTAGAAGCGCCGCCTCTCCAGCGGCGGTGGCCACCATGTCGACCCTCTCCGGCGACGGCGACGCAGCCAGCACGTACTACGACGTGTACGGCCCCGACGTACGTGCCCTCTCACCGTCTTTTCTTTTTCTTCTTATTTTCGGGGGTAAATTAGGGTTTCAGAGTTGTAAAAGGGGGAAATTTATGATCAATTAGAGGTGGGTTGGCTTGTTGTTGGGAAATGTTGTGTTTTTTGTTCGCAGTTGGCTTGTTGTTGGAAAAGGTTGCTCTTTTTTTTTTATTTCCCAGTACAGGAACTGGGAATCAACCCTTTTTTAGCATTATTTGTGTGTTATTCTGATTGGATTTTCTTGAGTTTAAACTCTGTTAGGATCGAAAAGGGGGCATGACATTTCAACATTACATCTTAATGTGGTTCCCTTTTAGTAAAATTTTCTTGTGATTTATGTTGAATATGGCAATTTTTAGCTGGGAAAGTTGATCGTATACCCTCCTTTTATTTTGGGAATTCAGGATTTACCCTCCCACCTCAATGACATGTGGGGTCATCATAAGTCACTGACATGTGGCCAGGAGGGTAAATCCTGAATTTCCATCTAAGGGGGTAGGGGTATATGATGAATAAAACCTTTTTAGCTAGTGTTGCTAGTGGAGGAGGGCTGAACCCTACCTATATCATATATGTGTATGAAGCTTCTAGTGTTGTTTGTGGGAGAGTTTGTTCAAAGGGTGAAGCATGGGTACCTACTGATGGCGATATGTTACCAAGACAGCAATGATAGATTGGATTTGTTCCATTGATTTGCCTTCAGCTTGGATTTTCATATTAGGAATTTGGAATGCAAAAACCTGGACCGATTTCTTGTTTGGTAGAGGAGTGGGGTTCCTCTGTTCAAATAGAAGGAATGCACTCCACCTGGAATTGAGGAATGCGATGTGTATTTTGTGATCACAGTTTACCGTCTAAGTTGGCTCTGCAATCAATTGTTTGGCATTGAACTAAATGCTTGAATGAAAGGTCTACATGGCATATCAATGGACTGTTTGGTGAAACACTGATGTGAATTTCATTCTATTTAAGAATTTTATCACAAACATTTATCTAGTTGGACTGTTGGCTATTTGTTCATTGATTGTTGGTGAAGAATAATCTTTGTGCTGCTGACTTTACTGATTGACATTTTTGCTGCACAAATCTATGATTTATTTCTTACTGAACTAATCCTCTGATGCGGGGTGCCCGATCTTCACGACGTAGGATCGATGATGATAACTTGGATCCGTATAATCTGACGAACCGATGGCGCCAACCACTGACATTTTTGGCTGTGCTGTCTGGCTTGTAGCCATGCCTTCTCGGAGGCGTGCGCTGTCTCTGTGACTGTGGCCTTGCTGGCTCCCCTGTTGCTGTGTGGAATTCAAAAGGGCATTAGGGTAATTTGGTTTACGTTGGCTGGTTTCTACATTCATTGAGAATAATTTAGGTTTGTTTGTGCCGAGTGATGACTCTACGGTTGTGAGATGCGCCGACTGGCCCCCGGACGGTCAGGTATCTCTGTGAACGGACTGCCCTGCCCGAAATTAACCTCTAGGGTTCTGACGGCAATTTCTTCGCTTTCCTTCCCTTTTCTTTTCCATGGGTATTACATGAATGTTATGACCACGTTGAGGTTGATTTCGACTACGACCATGCCCTCTTTACGACCACACATCTTCTGCCGATGTTGGCTTCGTCCACTCGTATGACCACGAGTAACAGTCGTTACCTTCGTAGCCACCCGAGCTTCAAAGAGGATTGAGCGGTTTTAAGTCGTAGTTGTAGCGGTGTCGTGGTCGAAAGTCGTAGGCGGTGTCGTGGTTGAAGATATGGTCGATGTAGTCGTGGTCGTAGACACTATGGTCGTAGACGCTGTGGTCGTAGACACTATGGTCGAACGGGATGGATAGCGAACAGCGCCGACTGTGTCCATAGTCGTTGGCTGGATCCGGAAGTCGTTTTTGATGCCGATTGGACTTGATCGAACGGTCGGAGGGAATTTTATGAATTCGAATGGTCGTGGGGCCAAACCGACGTAGCAGAAAAGGCTCAAACATGTCTTTCTTTGCTTGTTTTCCATGTGTTTCTTCTCAATTAGCTTTTCCTCTACGGTTTCAACTCCAAAAGCTTCACAATGTTTGAACATGAGAATACACAAAATATTTGTATGAGGTAATAATCAATTCTCACGTAAGTTAAAACCAAATGCAATTAAGAGCTAATTCACCTGTTGATTAGTCTTTTTAACGCGTGCTCATGTAATCGGTCTAGTTAACAGCTCAGGAGAAGAAAGTATCTTTGGGATGTCCTCATCATCCTCATTCTGTTGCTTGTTTTCCATCCTATCCAGGCTAAACCTGATGTTGTTTTTAAGGAGGCCACTTCAGACTCAACGTTAAATTTGCAGGTTTGTTTCATAACCAAACGCAATGGAAGTTGGCTCCTAAAAACTTTTCTTTTAATGTGCCATTTCATTGTAACGCAGGATGTTCAGGGGTTAGTCACTTGGGTTATTGGTGATGGCATGCTGCCTTCTTGGGTGTTTGTTAAAGTATATTCTCTTCCCATTTCCTTTTTAGTTTTCAGTGTGTAGCGTTTAGTTCTTTTCCTTGCTATTATCTGCGTCATTCTCAATGAAGGTTAATCAAGTTCTTTCTGGCTTCTTCACTGCACCTTTAGAGAACAATCTATTCTTCAACTACATAATTCTATCATGGAAACATGACATGCATTCTAATAACCATAGTACACATGGAACCCTTGCAAGGAGTATTTCCTGAAACTGAAAAAAAACATTGGTACTTCATACACATGATGCGAATTATATAAGGTTTGGTGATTAACTCTGAACTATTTGCTCATTCTTTGCTCCATTATCCTGGTGCTCTCATCATGAACTTCGACTTTGAAAAAAGTTATCATCCTGGTATTCTCATCATGGTACGCTTTTATGTATTTCTTATCTAGAAAGAAGATGTAGATTTGCAGTAAGCACATATACTCGGTTGCATACGCAATGTTGGCTTCTTTTATAATAAAAAACCTGATTTGCAGCAATATATGATAACATACAAAATGTAGATTTGATACGTCCCAGAAATTCTACCTCTCTTTAACACTAAAAATATGCTTGTCTTTGTTGTTCAGAACAAGCCTCTTATACCGAAAGTTACCCTTCTCTATGTTCCTGGCCTCGATGCAGCTTTATATATGTCACAGTCCCGTCTCCTTTCTTCTTTGAAAGAATTTTGTGGCAATCCAAAACCTGTTCTAGCTTCAAGGTTTGTGCATTAAACATAAGACTTAGTTTTTTTTGGTCCACAGCCTTGTGCATTCTCGTGTACTTTTAGTTAATGCCTGCATTCTTATATCAATTCACTGTATTCATTATTGCTAACATTATGCTTTTCTGGCAGCTGTATACCAGATGAAAGGCATACCATTGATGCACTCCTAACATGCAGAGTGAAGAGAAAGCGTGAATTAAAAACGCCAAGTCAATCATATGAATCTGATGGAGAAGGTATGAGGCCCTGACTCCTGAGGATTATGTTTCTAATTGTTGAAGTTGGACTGTTTTCTGCTTTGTTGGGCCCATACAATCTGGTTTGGTTTGCTATTATGGTAGTATCAACTGAAAAGATTTAAGGTTGGTTATAAGATTACCATTCTAATTCGGAAAATCCATTCATTTAATATTTTCCATCCGTTCTGGTGTCATTTACTTACAGGATTGTCATTCCAATTTGAAATAAGGGCAGATTTTCACTGTTACTTGTGAATTTCTCAGTCATGTTCCATTTTGCAACTTAACTGTCACATCTCACATGGCATCTAGCATTAGGATGTAATGATCATAGCAGAAGCTTCCACCAGCTCAAGAGTATAGCCAGGTATCTTTCATGCTGATCATGTATCATCTACTTCTCTAAGCTCTCAAGCTCAAGGTGTTCTAGTCTTTTCTCTATTGATGTATATTGGTTCTTCTGTTTATTTGGTGTATATGTACATTTACTGAAATTAGAGTAGTTTTAATTATTTTCCATGAGACAATGGACACTCCTGAACCTAAATTAGGATTTTATTTACTTTTATATTTCATGCAATTGGTCAACCCATTTTTGTTTCAGGAAAATTATCAAGTCTGCATGACCTAAAGGATATACCATTTCCTATTAAATACTACACACTTTCTGAGAAAGACTTAGAAGACAATGGCTACTCATTCAATTTACCAGGTTGGCTTTTGTTGTCTTCTCCCTCTCCCTTACCCTTTTATATTCTATTCAAATGCACGTTTGTTTATTATTGCTAAATGTTTCAGGTTTTATTCCCATTGTTTCAGCTCCTTCAGGCTCTTCTCCATATGAAATTCTTGCACTTGATTGTGAGATGGTAATGTGACCATCTGTTTCTTAATTGTTTATTGATGTACATTTTGAGGCACTTGTTTGAGTTTTTCTTTTGAAAAGTCTAGCATATTAAATTTAACTACTATGATAGTTACAATCATGCCCTGTGACATTGTTTATACATCATTCTTATTCTAAGATTCCTTAAATATATTTCGTGATAGTTTGCAACCTTTTCAGTGTGTGACTGAAGCTGGATTTGAACTTACAAGAGTGACATTAGTTGATATTAAAGGAGAGGTATGGACTTTGCTTTCCTAAGCTTGAAGAATTGCCCCTAATGCTTCACTGAGATTTTTGTTTCCCTTTTGCTGTGAATCAATGATCTACTCAATAAAACAAGGATTTTTTCTTTATATGCTCTTGAATGATCCATTATCTTCTTCACACTTTACTGCCCCATGATTTTTTTTTGTAATTTATTCAGGTTGTGCTAGATAGACTAGTTAAGCCTGCCAATCCAATCATTGATTACAATACAAGGTAATATGATGCCTTTACTTTCCTTTCTTGTAGGGCTAGTGTGCACTATGTTCATGTTGTGTTTCTCAGTTAACTTTTCCTTTATGTAGTTATATTATAACTTAGTTGTCATAATACATGATATTTGAAGATACTGGAATTTGGTGCCTTTCTTGGAAGCACGTATATCGTAATATCATTGCCCTAATTTATGCCTTCATGTTCTTCCTACGTGATATTCTGAATGATATCTCCAGTAGGCTCTAAATGTTTATTTTGAATATCCATGACAAGAAGCAGTTATTCTTGAATATTGCAGGTTCAGTGGAATCACTGCTGAGATGTTAAATGATGTGACCACAACTCTCCAGGAGATTCAGGTTATTCCTAGTTTTTTTATGACCTTTCGATATGCGTATGTTTAACTTCTATGATACTTTGCCCGCTCTTTACACTATCATGTTCTTTTTTCCAGGAAGAGTTTGTTGGACTTGTCTACAAAGAAACCATTCTTGTTGGACATTCTTTGGAAAATGATCTTATGGCATTACGGATATCTCATGATTTGATCATTGATACTGCTGTTTTGTACAAACATAATCGTGGCCCTCGCTGTAAGATTGCTTTACGTGTCCTGGCAAAAAAATTTCTTAGCCGGGAGATCCAGAACACAGGGACTGGGCATGACAGCGTGGAAGATGCAAGAGCTGCTCTTGAACTTGCTTTATTGAAAATCAAATATGGTAAAATACATTTTTTAACTACTGTTTTGTTTGGTTTTCCAATTGTCATTTCTGTGAATTGCTTAAGTGGGGCATGGAGACAACATGGCATAAGCATATCTTTTTTTGTTCTTTCTGTGCCATTCCATTTCTTTTTCTGTGGCAATGTGTAGCTTCTGATGACTAGTTTATCAGGCCCTGATTTTGGCTCCCCACCATCGTTGTCACGGCGAAAGTTGGCTTCTATACTGCATGAAAGTGGGAAAAAATGCTCCCTCATTGATGATGTGTCTGTTCTCAAGAGGTATTCAGATGCTTCTTGCAATTCGATTGCAGTTTTCTCAGATGATGATGCCCTCTCCAGATCAATGAAAGAGGTTAATACTATACATTTTTAGTGGCAGAATTTGTCCCGTGAAAGTTCTACAGGTTTTCATTAGTTGTCAAAATCGTACTGCAGGTAAAGAATGACAAAGTTAGCTTCGTTTGGACTCAATTTTCAGGATTGATCTCTTATCTACGTACAAGAGCTCAAGATCCTGAGAAGTTGAAATCCTGTGTTGCGGAGGTTATTGCATTGCAAACCTGCGACAGAAAAACTGTTCGGAAAAGAGTAAAGAATAAAACTTGTCCAGAATTGAAGGAAATTTTGAGTGAATTGGACAATAAAATTAGAAAATTATATAGTGCACTGCCTGATAACACTATGCTTATTATATGTACTGGTCATGGGGATACACCTTTGGTACAAAGGTAAAGTTACTGGTAGAAATACATTAATATTTTCCCTTCTAGTTTCAGTTTGTCCGTAGAGCTGTTCACTGGCTATTACTTGAGTTGCAAAATCGTTGTGCTGTGTTACCCTTGATAACCGCTACTTCATGCAGATTACGGAAAATGCTTAACCATGAAGAAGAAGCAATCGAAAGCCGGGAAAATATTGTTCAAGCATTGAATGATTTACAAGCCCAAGCAGAAGTTGCTCTATGTTTCTGTTGTGTCAAACATAAGCTGTAATCATGTTCTTTGTGTCCTCTTTTGCCCTCATGTTTTGGAAGCAGAACACAATACATCATTCTGAATTTGCTTTGTTAACAAGCATTTTTTAAATAATGTACTTACAAGTTACAAACATGGCTTTTGTAATTATAGGAAGGGTGGAGTCAGGGCATGCATCCTAACCGACTGATATGAAAACTTCTGGCTAACATAGATTTGTGGATTCAATTTTGAAAGATGACTGGCTAGTTGCTTGGAAGTTCCAGATATGCTCATGCTGCTCTTTTCTGGGCTACTATGAGAAATTGTAGATTTCAGGCATAGTAACGTATCATTTGGAACAAGATGTATCAGTAGCAAGCTATAGGCCATATAGTAGCAGATAACATTCCTGTTCTCTTGAATACACGGAGAAAATGTTTTTGGTAGTAACAAATTTGTTAGAATTGATGAAAAATCTACATATTTGAGAAATGTGTTCATTCTTCATGGTTGAATCGACATTTTAGTATTTTACACAGTAAATTTTCAACATTCATTTGTACTTGTGCCCCTAGGGAAACTCTAATGACATCATTTACGAATCGTCCACTAGTTTGAGCCATCTAGCTTGATTAAAATTTACATTCATTTTAAACTAGTAATATCCAAAATAGTTCATGACAAGAAACTCTTATCTTAAGTGGTTTTGAAAATTAATCAAACTGTCATGAACCTTAGTTTATAGAGGGTAAAACCACCAAGAAGATGGTCAGATGGCGTCGGCGTAGAGAGAATATAGATGAGGACGACTTTGTTATTAGGGAAAATTGGTTCTCTAGCACCGAAAGTTCCTGTCTTTTGGAAAATACCATTAAAAGTTTAGATCTCCGGAAAATAGCACTGAAAGTTACAAGTTACTTTGAAAATTAGCACTCTGTTATCTTTTAGACATAACAGTGTTAGATAGGACAAAAATGCCCTTTGCTCTGGTTCACATGGTCGTTGCTGTTTGCTCAAAATGAAAGCGACACCAGTTGCTACTTGACAATATAAAAATATAAACTAATATAGCCATAATCAGATGGAAAAAGACAAACTCACATGACAGAATTTGTCTAGATTAAACTGACCAACATTCGAGTCATAGATCAGTGATGCATTTCAAGGGCTACCAGAATACATAACAGGTTGTTTTGATTGACAAAAGCATGGTTTGACAATACAAATTCAAAGCACTAATTTATGATCAATCTTCTAGCAATGCCCCCTGGTGAGATTGCCTGTTCTGCTGCCATTCTTCTAGTTACAGGCCCTGTACTAGTTGGAGCAGATGGTGAAGCTGCCATGCTTCTCGTTGTTGGCCCCGGACTGACCGGTGGAGTAGAAAAGAGTTTTGATGTCCTCCTTGATTTTGAAGGAGCTTGTGCTACAGCATTACTAGAGCTGGAAGCAACAACTCCTCCTTTCCTCTTTCTGTCAACAAGAAAATAAGAGGGGAAGGACCTAAGCCAAGAATGAAGTAAAAGACGCAAAAATAAAAAAGAAAAAGAAAAAGGATTAACATTACCTGGATTTGGCAGGAATTAAAGGTGGCAATTCAGTACCGAGTTCTGCTGGGGGTTCACGGCATGTCTTCTCAATATGCCCAAACTGGAAGCATCTTTTGCATTGGTAAGTGCCTCTTTTTTCCAGCCTCACCACTACTCTTGATCCGGCGAACTCTCGGCCTACCCGCAGGCCTCTCTAGCTTTGGAGGAACCATCACAAACCCAGGATCAACTACATGCCACTGTGTCTTGTCAACCATCGGGTTAATGTCAAACTGATAAGTAGCTTTAAAGCGTTCAACTGAGTAGTAATCATGCACATAGTCCTCCATTTTAATTTGTCTCAGGGAACCAATAAAAGCTATAACATGGGTGCAAGGTTTCCCGGATAGTTGCCACTGACCACATGAACATGTTTTGGTATCAAGGTTGACTGCATGTCTCCAAGATGTGTTTTCCCTAGTAACTCCAGATATTTCAGCTTTAAGACCACCACACCCTTTTACTTCATAAGGCAAGCATGTACTCTTCATGTTTAGCTCATGAATAACACTTGGAAGGATTGGTCCTACAAGTTTGGTAGCTATAAACTGCCTTGCTGCTATCTTTTCCATGATCTTGCCTCGTATAGCATCCATGAGTGTATCTACAGGAAGCGACTTGTAGTCCTTAATCCAATTGTTAAAGCACTCTGATATGTTGTTATTCACATAATCAACCATGCATTCTCCTGAGAACTTAGCTCTTGACCAGATTTGCTTGTGGTTTGCTTGCAAAAAAATGATTGCTTCTGGACTACACTCTGCTATTTTGTCCCATAGGTATTGGTGCCTCTGAAGTGTACATGCCCAAGCACAAGCCACATGTAATTCAACACATGTCCTTGGAACCTCTTCCTGAAATTTTTCATGAGGTGCCTAAAACACTCTCTATGCTTAGCTGCACCTTGGAAAACCTTATGGACTGCCTTCTCGAGTCATTTACATGCATCTGTATGGATAGTCAATCCAGGAGGCGTCCCTATTGCTGTCCTCAATTGTGTCATGAACCATGTCCAATTTGATTCATCCTCTTTGGAAAAAATACCATAAGCGACGGGATACATCCAGTTGTGCCCATCAATTGAAGTTGCCGCTGCTAGCTGTCCTTTGTATCTCCCCGTGAGGTGGGTTGAGTCAACTCCAAGGTAGGGTCTACAACCAACCAGAAAGCCATCCACACATGCTTTAATTGCTACAAACATCCTACTGAAATGATTTTTACCACCTATCTTTTTGCAATCGATCACCACAATGCTTCCTGGGCATGTTGCCTCTAGTTGAGCTTTGA
Source organism: Dendrocalamus latiflorus (assembly GCA_017311315.1). Classification (NCBI taxonomy): domain Eukaryota; kingdom Viridiplantae; phylum Streptophyta; class Magnoliopsida; order Poales; family Poaceae; genus Dendrocalamus; species Dendrocalamus latiflorus. The sequence goes on from CM029646.1 coordinate 5,086,396, forward strand.
AACTCCACAACATTTTGAAACTATTCTCCCAAGTGCCATGGAGCTCTTTGAGTGCCATTTGCCTTCCTTCCCACACCTTGCTATATGATAGTTTTATTGGAAATTGTTGTTCAAGCTGCTGCTGTAGCTTCTTTGCTCCTACTGTTGCATTAGCTCTTATTACATCTGCTGCCCTGTTGGCTATCCACCCTTTTGTGGCCTCTTTTCCCTTCACCTTGCTTGTGCTTGCACATGTATGTCCTTCTGAAATTGAAACAATCTGCAATACAAGATTATGGAGGTGTCAAGAAATGTAATATCAATTAATTAGTAATGCAAAAAAAAACAATGTTCACAATGTACTATCAAATAATCACCATGAAAGTAGGACAGCCATGGAGTTTCTTTGCATGAATCTTCCAATTACAGTCTAAATCCGCACATCTTGCCCTATATCTTGTCTTATCACTATGCACTACAAACGTCTCAAACTCTTTTTTGATGGCATATTGCTTGATAGTTAGCATGAAGGCATCCTTGTCAACAAATGTTGAATTCTTCTCTAATAAAGGATTATCTCGGTCATATGTAGTCTGTTTAGCAATTGCATCATGTATCATAATGGCTTCATCATCTAGCACAACATCAGGATCAAGATCAGCACCACTCTGTTCATTTTCTTTTTTCTTCTTTGAAGGTTGTACTTTTCCACTCTTAGCTTTTTCAGCACCTTTTGCATCACCTCCAACTGTCTTCTTCTTGAAATACCTCCATTCTTCATCAACCCCAGGTGGATCATCTCCTTCCGCATCAAAACCAGGATCCATATAGTGCTCTGTCTCTTCCTCCTCTATTCTATCAGGACCAGCTGTTGTAACTCCATGTTGTGGTTCCTCTGCCCATACTAGATCAGCAACTTCAGCAACTGAGAGCTCATTTCTTGGCTGAATCTGCAACTCACTCTCCTCAATTCTTGGCTGAATTTGCAACTCATTCATCTCATCCACAACAGCCAAAGAGTCATGACATCTGTTCATCTCAGATCTACCCACAGTCATGATAAACTTGACAATTTTTAATGCTCGCAATAAAGTTAACAACTCTTGGTCAGTACCAAGACGAACCATTTGACCATTGTGTCCATCATACCAGAAGTTTGCCTCTTGATTGCTTGCCCAACTATAGTGTTTGAAGACATCTTTCTCCATATCGATAATGGAATACTCATCTGAATCGACCCACCAAGACAAAGTTCTGCCTTTGCGGTACACAGATCGACCACCCTCGATCGTTGAGAATGAGGTGACATCAATCTCTACTTTACAAGCATTCTTCGGATCGATCCTGAAAGAGTAGCAGTACAGAAAAATTAACATACTGTATTGCTGCACTTCAGATCAATCATCGAAGAACATACACAACCAATTACCACTCATGGGCCACAAATTGACCAAAAATTTCAGATCAACTCATGCATAATCATAGTTAGGGTTAGGTTTTGAGTCTTACCCTTCAGGAGTGTCAGGGGGATGCATCTTCAACTCTGTAGGGGCGCCGTGTTGTGGTGAAGCGGTGGATGGTGGCTCCTGAAGGTGCAGCAGCGTGCCTTGCGGAGGAGGAGGGGTGGCACCACGTGAGGAAGGGGCAGCAGCACCTGAGAAGAGGGGGCACGACTCCTGTGGAGATGGGCGGCGGCACCTGGAGCAGGAGGGCGCGCGTTGCGGTGCACCTACAACAGGAGGGGTGGCGCACGTGCAGCAGGAGGGCCTGGAGGGGTGGCCATTGGAGGACCTGCAGGAAGAAGGCGCAGCACATTGGAGGAAGAAGAAAGCAGGAGGCGCAGGACTCAGGTGAGAGTCGATAGGGAGGAAAAGGATCGATACATTTTTGTTCTATTCAGTCAAGGGCACTGATGTCATTTCTCAGATGCATTCTAAGCAAAACTGAGATTAAAACGGTCAAAATCTAACGGAGTGCTAATTTTCGATGTAACTTGTAACTTTCAGTGCTATTTTCCGGAGATCTAAACTTTTAATGGTATTTTCCGAAAGACAAGAACTTTCGATGCTAGAGAACCAATTTTCCCTTGTTATTTCTCTGCTTTCTTCCAATAGCATGCACAGTGTTCAAGAAGTCGGTTCTAGGCGGCCGCCTGGGCGGGCCTAGGCGCTGGGCGGAGCCCCGTCGTCGCGCCTTGGCCAAAATCGGCAGGCTAGGCGGCCAGCCCGCCTAAGCGGCCGTCGGCGGTCAAAGGCGGCTGTCGACGGTCAAAGGCGGAGCCGTCGCCGCGCGGAGATGTGTTTGGCTTGGCCATGGCGGCTGCCGGAGGTGGAAAGGAGGTTTCGGAGGAGGGGGAGAGAAGCAATCGGAGGCCAGAAGAGACGAACCTGGGCTCTGGTGACGGTGCTGCGCTGTAGAGGGGGCGACCGCACAGGGTTTGGAAGAGGCGGTGAAGGACGGTGCGGCGCGGTGGAGTCGGGGTGGCGCGTCGAACTGGCGGGGAAGCATCGCGATGAGAGGAGGATGTAGAGGAGGTAGTGGCCGATGAGCTGTAGATGGCGCAGTGGCGAGATGCCTTGGCCTCGGCGCCGACCGGAGTTGAGGGAGGAGAGGCGTCGCCGACCGCAGTCGAGGGAGGAGAGCAGAAGCTAGGGATTTGGCCGGGGTCGGGGCGATTCGGCCGGCGTGGGGATTTATTGAGCGCACGGTTGATAATTTTGCTATTTAGTCCTCTAAAGTCTGCGATAATTGCAAAATAGTCCTTTTCTCTTGATTTTCTTCTGTTTAGACCCTCTAAAAGTCCATTTTCTTCGCAGTTTGATCCTACGTGTCCGTGATGACCCGTACATCTGCAGGTTTTACAACTTTACATTAAGTATTTAGCTATTTATATTAAATATATATGCATGTTTGCTCATATTTCTTCATTTTTAAGTCGGCCGCCTAGGCCCCGCCTAGGCCCTGCCTAGGCCCCCTAGGCGCTAGGCCCCACCTCGCCGCCCGCCTAGCGCCTTCTTGAACATTGAGCATGCGGTAGCCCTCTTATATAGATGGTTCCCCCTAACAGATAGAATCTAATCCCAATTATATCTCTAAAAAATATAGAAACTTCTATCATATCTCTAATTATATCTCTAACAAAAGGAGACTAATCTCTAACTCAAATAGAAACCAATCTCTATTTCCTAATAATGAACCGACTAGGCCCAAGGCCCATGCCCATGACATTACACCTCTTCCGGACATGCAGCTCGTTCTCAAGCTACTAGGCGGCGGCCCTGGTTGCAGCGCCATGTCGACGAAGTGTAGTACTTTCGGCTAAACGATGCCTGCAAAAGAAAAAAACTTTTTTTCCTTTTTCTTTTTTTTGTGGGCTTAAGTCGTCGGTCGGTTTAAAACCTGACTGAGACCCACGAATGCACCAGGGTCTGTCGGTGTTGACACTCGACCGGCGACAGGCGGAGCGGTGGCTAACGGAGCGGCCGGCGGAGCGGCGGTCGGAGGAGCAATGGTCGGCGGAGCAGCAGCCTGGCGGCGACGACGGAAAGCGTCGGCTGGCGGAGCAGTAGCCTGGCGGTCGGCGACGAAAAGCGGTGACCGACGGAGCAGCAGCCCAGCGGCGACGACGGATCGGCACTTGGAGGTGCCGATCTGGTCGGATCGGACGGAGGCTCGGGCGACGGCGGCCCGGGTGGCGGCGGCGGCACGAGCTGAGGTGACTCGAGCGCGACGTCGATAGATCCAGCAGATCCAAGCAGAACAAGGCCGGCGGATTGAGACGTCTCGGCGGTCGTGGCTGACGCGGCTTCGAGCCGGAGGCTGCCGACGGGCGGTGGAGCGCGGCGGTGGCCGTCGGAGGCCGTGGATGCTGGCGGCTTCGAGCCGAAAGCGGCCGATGGGGAGGCCGGGCGGCTGTCGACAACTTCACGCGCAGGCGACGGATGCTTCGGCCGGGCTTCGAGCGGCGACCATCTCCGACGACCAGCTCCGGAAATGGAGACGGCGGCTGTGAACAAGCACGGCGAAGGCGGCTGGGTCCTGAGGCGGACGAAGGCGGCCGGCCGGATCCAAGTTGAAAGACACGGCCACGGAGACGGCGGCGCGGGAAGCGGTGCCGTCGGCAGCGATGGGCAGTGGATGACGACCAGCGACCGAGGACGCCGACGCCGACGGCTGCAAACCCTAATCTCCCAGTTTGACCGCCGTTCTCCTCCCGGTCTGACCGCCCTTCTCCTCCCGGTCTGATCGCCGAGTCTTCACCGGTCAAACCTTCTTCCGGTCTGACCCCTGCGTCTTCGCCGGTCAGACCGGTCAAACTAGTTCTGTTAGCCCTTGCCTCTCCTGCTTTTATAGGCTAACATCTCAATCATGTTCAACTCAAATATGAACACAACACCTTATCCATTCCTCAAATCAAGGGATCCGAAACCCTTTCTAATACTAGTTTTATTCAAACTCTACCTCTTCCACATTTTGGACTCTATCCATAATGTTCCAATCTCTCCACGTGACGAAACCTCTAGGATATCACCTCCTATATCTTCGTCACGAATCTATACATTTGATCTCCATGTGCTCCAGCATGAGCCAGACCACATCGTGTGACATCCTCGATCATCCAGACTTCAGGCTTCCCCTGTCCTAGTCTCAATCCTCCACGTCACCGATCATGATCATCTCCATGCCCACATGCACATGAAAGACCAAAGAAACATTTGTTTCCAGCACAAACTCTTCCTAGCTTGACCGTCATCAATATAACCACCCTTGTCCATCCAGAACAAGACCAGGACCAAAATCATCCACGACCAACATCCTAGTCGTACACGACCACACCTCCCATCGCTACTGAGAAAACAAAACCATCGAGTACTCAATACTTCTGACTACCGAGTACCGAGCACAAACCACAAAGCTCAGACAACTAATCACAACACCCTGCAGCTACCAATCATCGACCATCTAGTACCAGCCCTTCTGACCACTGAGTACCACGACCACTTGATCACCATGCACCCGCCAGTCAACCCACTATCCTGAAGTACCGAAAAATCACAAGAAATATAGTACTTGTACTGACAATGAAATCTCCGAGTACCAATCGTAAAGCCTACGGTTATCGATCGCAATGTATACAACAACCAACTAGAAAACCAAAGAAAACAACAGGAGAGGATGAAGTCTACGAGTATAACAGTAATCTGCAAAGACTATGAGTATTGACTGCAAAGACTACGAATATCAACTGCAAAATCCAAGACCACCGACTAGAAAGATTTACGACTACCGATCAGCAAAGTTACAACTACCCACCAACAAGATTTACGACCATGAAAAGAAATAATGTAACTTGGTGGTGGTTGACTTACCGTGGTCGTAGTCATACGTAGTCAAAGCTAGACGTGGTCAAAGTCTAATGTGGTTATCGTCGAATGTGGTCAAACTTGATCATAGTCGTAGTTGAACATGATCGAAGCTGGGCATGGTCGGAGAGCCGTTCAGCAGTGGTCGTAGCTCTATCACTACAAGAAATGTGTCATTTATTGACATTTTATTTTTGTCATAATATATGGAATTCATGTCACAATTCAAGATTTGTGACATTCGGTTGACGAAAATCCTAATGTCAAAAAACACGCGTCACAAATTTATTATGTGACGTCTGTATAGTTCATGTCACAAATCTATGACATTGGCTTTTAGTGTCACAGAGGGTTATGACATTCATTTGTTGTCACAAAATCCTAGGCCTTGCCACATGGGCAAATGCCACATAAGATCAAAAACTGACGTGGCGCTGACATGGCAGAATATAAAAATGTCATAAAATGAATTTTGGCCTGTTAAAGCCCACGTTGCAGGCAGCCTCTTCATGGGTCACAACCATTATTTGGGCTGTTTCTTCCTGGCCCATTATTTGGTTTTAGATTTTTTTGGCCCATACAATTTTTTTTATGATTGCAGCCCATACAGTTTTTTTCAGCCCGCACAATTCAGCTCATATAATTTTTCAGCACACAATTCAGCCCATATAATTTCTTTCAGCCCATACAAAAATCAGATTCAAATCAACCAACAGCATATGGAAATATGATTGCATATCATAACCAGTCCACAAGTGTTAAATTAACTATCAAATATCAGTACATCCATCACCCAATTCAGCACACATCCAGACCAAGTCTCAAAGTCTCAAATTTCAGGTTGCTGTTGGAGCTTGCCAAATTCACCACACATGGCATCTACAACCTCAATCACAGATGACCATATCAAAAAAGCATCTACATCCACACTAGGTTTCTGTTGGAAGTTAAAGTCGATCACCAAAATAGCATCCACAGCCTCACAGTCACAGATGTCACCAAAATATCATCTAGAGCCTAATTGAGTTTGAGAGCTTACTGTTGAGCATCAGGTGATGCATACTTGCTGCCAAACAACGAACGAAGGAAGCTTGGATCTCACTTCCTTGCTGCTTCAGCATCTCAGTTTCTTCTTCATGCTTCTTTGCTGCATCTTTCTGATCCTCTACTTGCTTCTGCAGATTCTCCAACTGTGATCGAAGTTCTGATGCTCCTAACTTCTCAGCATGCAATTCACTCTCAAGCTCATGTACACGATCATTCATTGCAGCAGCTTTGGCATTTCTCTTCATTGCTGCGGACTGCATGCCAACATTGCGAAGAAAAGTTGATTTTGGCAGAACATGAGCTACAGCTTGAATAGGAGTCTTCGGATCATGCCCTTCTTGTGTTGGTTGAGCAACATAGGCCTCCATTTGAGCCTAGCAGCAATAGCACAAAAAAAATTCAGGTTTCTATCCCTAGTGTTGTTCATGATAGTACCAAAGAAGATAGGGAAAGGTACTCACAATGGCATCCTTCGCATTCTCACTATAACCTGACTTGCTGCTGCAGTGGGTGTCCTTGAAAAGATCAATCGCAGTTGGTGGCGCATCCTTATATTTGGTTTGCTTCTGAAATTACATACAAACAGAAAATTAAATAACTAAAAGCATGTGAAGAGTTATTTGCAAATGAATAGCATTTTAGTACAGCAAAGTGGCAGCAAACAAATGCAAGACACCATATTCAGATTTTAGTACAGCAAAGTAGTAGCTAAAAAATACAACTATTGAACAAGGAATGTGGCAGAGGATCAATGCAAAGACATACTAGTAGATTTTATAGTAGCAGCAGCCATGGGAGAGCCTAATTAAAATCAAATAGATGAATGATGTGATTTTTTAATCAAAAGCACATGCAGCAGATGTGGTTTTCATTGGTAATTATTTGCAGCACACGTTGCTCATGCATTCACTAAACAAAAACTTCTGAGCTTACAAGAGAATGTATTCACTAAACAAAAACTTCTGCAACTAAACAAGAGAATGTATTCATAACTTCCGAGCAAGATTCTTCACTCCATATTATTTACAAGAGAATGTATTCACTAAACTAAAACATCTGCAACTTACTCATGCATGAACAGTGACCAGGATAAACAACGATTAAATTTAGGACGGACAAACATAAATGTACAGCAGGGCCAGTTCAAGAGAGCACATCAATTTATATAAAAAAGTAGATTGTTGGGCAAACATAAATGTACAGCACGGTCAATTGAAGAGAGCACATCAATTTATATAAAAAGGTAGATTGTTGAAGACCATGGTCTATATATCCAGTTATCCACAAGCCATGTAGAACTTGAGTGGGATGTCTGCTTTGCTAGACACAAACCGGCAAAAGAACAAAAACACTGCATTGGCCTATCTAAGCTTCACTAAGCACATAACAAGATATATGGCCATCATCAAGCATAACAGATGTGTACAAAAACCAGGCACAATTAAGAAAGACAATGAGAAACCATTGATTCTGTACTAGTTTTCTTCATTCAATAATCTCTTATTTCTCCTACATGTGAGTGCTATTTCCTAATTCACTAGGGCTGTACAACAAAAGCAAGCAGGACTAAGTTCCTAGCAAGGTCTGGATACATTATTTTGCAATAATATATGCTTTTTTATTCTGCACTCCACCTTAGTTACATACTTATCATAGCAGCAGATATGTTATCCACATATATTATCTACTTACATATATATACTCCACACATGGCTTAACATTTATTTTTTCACAAAGATTTCATTAAAAAAAAGATACTAGTGATGAAAGCACCAACAGATTACTTACCTGACATGCCATCATTCTATAACTGTATGTATGATTCCCATTAATATGTTCTAACATGCCATCAAACTATAACTCTAGTTTTCTAGTGGAAAGATTAAGGTCCACTTTCAGCTGAATATTTCCCATGTTTGGACATCACTGTAAGCAAGAAGACACAACTTTGGAAGACACATTTGGCAGATACAAATTTGGCAGATTGGCAGACTTCCAACTGCTATTGCTATGTGCTGTCAAAAGCAGCAGCTAGACTCCCTGTCTAAGAAAATAGAGCAAACTGACCTATATATTGGCAGCCAGCTAAAAAGACCATATACTACTAGTACTAGCAATAAACACAAGGATTACTTCTAACATGAACAGCAAGAATGACCCATTCTTTAGAAACATAGCATTGAGAAACATATTTATGATAATTAGCTTGCATAACTGCAGCAGCTGCTGCTGCAGCTCCAGTATCAACTAAAAATCACAAAAGTATCTAAAGATGCAGCGATTTTTCTTACCGTGACATAGCATTGAGAAACATAGCACCGAGATCATGTCATCTGGTGGTACTGAACTAACTCACGTCTATCTTTGTTTTTCAGACATTTTTCCTATAGAAAGGCAAACATTAGTGGACAGATGATCCATTTTCTGTAAGGCAACATTTGTGATAGATATTAAGGAATGATACCTTGTGCTTTGGGGTGGACCACATGTCCACGAGTTGTTTCCACTGCATGTCAGTCATAGTGCTCAATGGTGAAGTTGTTCTCACTTGGTTTGCTGGTATGCCATTGAAGTATTGCTTCTTCAGCTTGTATCTCATCTGCCGCTGTCCTTTTTTGAGCAAATCAGAAAATGCATCTTTCACTGGCTCAGCATTTGTGTCAATGCTGAATTGACTCTGCACAAAAGCATGAACATATCGTTAAACGACATTCAAATGATGTTCTGGGAGTGTGCAGCAGCAGCGAGCAACAAGTAGTATAAACAATTGTCAACTCTAGATTATGCAACACTATATTAAGAAAGAATTTGAATATACAGATAGACCAAGTGTATGAGTAGCAAGGAAAAAATACACAAATTGAACTAAGGTCACTAAAAGAAAAATATATTATGAAAAAAATACACAAATTGAACATATATTTAGTAATCCATAAAGCACAGAAAAATATGTAATGGCAAGAACAAAGGTCACTTTTTAGTGGGATAGCTGAACTTTGATTGTTTAATCTGCTTTAAGTCATTATGAAAAAAAAATTAGATGCTGATGTTGCAATTGAGACTCAGATTCAGACCAGACTGTGCTAATGTCACATGATTAAGTGTAGTGTGATTCTTGCTCAACAGCTTATAGGTACAAGCTAATTATCATTAGCCTATTTGACGAAATAAGGAGCAGACTTTTTTCATGAATTGATTTACTACTAGAACTTTTTTCACTAAAAGAATTGACAAAGGACGAACACCAATTAATTTTCTGAAAATGCAAGCAGCCAGGTATATATTTAGTAATCCATAAACCACAGAAAATAGGTAACAGCAAGAACAAAAGGTCACTATTAGTAATCCATAAACGTAATGAAGACAAAGGTTACTTACACCAACTTTTTCTTTGTAGTTCTGAACAACACCTAGGGCATCTTTCTCCTTATAATGCTTCCAGTGAGTGAAGATTGGGACATGGTTCCGTAGAATAATACCAGCCTCTGATGCTAGTTTTGCAGCTTGCAAAGGCTCCTCTGGCCGTAGGTTTCCTTTAGCGATGCACACTTGGATCTTGTCACTTAACCCTCTTGAAATCCTATCCAAATGTCTGCCTACGTGTCTTTTGCTGATGCATCGACCTATCATGGAATTCGGAAATCAATTAGAGGAAATCATAGACCCATTAATGCAAATATATAAATCATTAATAGTGGAGAGAGGGTACAATCACTTGCCTTCAGTAGACAGCTCATTCTGGTTGTTGGATTCGGTATTAGCATTGGCAGCCATCAACGCATCTTCTGTGGAACCGTCTTGTGGGTCTGTTGTTGGAACTTCATGAGCTGAGGATAGTTCCCTTGTCCTCTGCCTAGTAATTCTTGCTGGTTGGTCTTGCTCCTGAAGTGCCACTGCCATCACTCTCTTTGATGTTCTGGATCCTCCGACAGGGATGGAGACGTTCTGTGCTGAACTCTTGCTAACTTCAGGTTCCAAGTCCTGCAAGGCCTCCTACATGATACAAGAAATTACAACAAAATGAATAATTCTGCATATTTAACACAAATGAGTGAGCTTTGCTCTTGTGTTGTTCATAATTGAAGCTGCCAGGTTGATACACAAATGAATGTTGATACAAAATGAATGTTTATTTAATGTGCTGTTCAAAATGAATGTTGGGTTTTCATGAAGGTACCTTATCAAATACTCCTTGTTCAACATCTTCATCATCTCCAAGTTGATACAATGAGCCAGAGTCTTCACGAGTAGCAACAATGGCCTTTGGTCTTGTGCTGTTCAGAATTGAAGCTGCCTGTTCTATTCCAAGACTACGGAACACCCGACTGTTCCGCATCAAGTTTTCCATCTTCATCCTCTCATATTCAGTCATTGGAGCCTCTGTACTTGCACGAGAAAATTATGAGAACATACATCAGTGAAAACATAAATGAAGAAAAATAATGAGAAAATTATATGATCAATGCACTTAGAGGAACACAGCAGTACTGGATAAACAAATATCAGCTATGCAATACTGTATGAGGAAACATTAACTAAAACATGGTTCATGATTAAAGACAAAGTTGAAGTTTTACTAGGGCTTAAACATAGACCATGTAGGTAGTTTTCCTCAATCTCTAATTAGTAATTCATACAGACCAGCAACTTCCAAAAGTTTAGATATTGGCTTGTGTCAAATTCACAGCGTGAGATACAGAAAGAGATGTCCCTTATGCATCATGTTAATACACTTTGTTGTTTTTGTCAGTGTTGGATACCAATATAGGATAAGGAGCAGGTACAATACTAGGTGATGTATGACTAGCAATAATTTGTATAAGTGATTCGATTCACTGAGAGGTTAAACGACTTAATTACTGTAGACGAGCAGCATGTCTTCCACTGTTTGAAGTACAGAAAACCAACAATATATAATTATGTACTTGCAAAGATTTATGTTACATGTTTACTTGTAAAACCTTAGAAGCATGAAACCTATACATAATACACCATACTATATTACTGTAGCATATAGGTTAGAAAGATTGATAAAGAAAATTCACATGTTTTGTAAGCTGTAGTCTGCAACAATGTATCATCCAGTAGGTTGTACCCTGTTAAATGTCATAGTTCGTCTGATGTGAATTCTTTCATCCAAGTTTACTCTGATAATGGCCTAGTGGCTGGGTGCTTATGAGTAATGGATTTGTGGGATCCAAATCTTGCTCAGAAAAATGGAAAACTTCCAAAAATCTTATATTAATAGCCTGTCTGTTTCAGCCACTTTTGCTGCCATATGCATATGTATCAGAACAATTTCCATCTCAATGTAAGAATTCTTTGGTTGATTTTTATGTTTTCATTAACTAAATTCTGTGGTGCCAGATCCAATCCCGCGGAATACAATTATGAAAGGTTTTGCACCAATTCTCACTTTACATGGAAAGGTTTTGCTTAGTGTCTTGCTTCTTATAGATGCCATCTCTCCTTATTTGTTTAATTTTTGATGTGATTGGTAATATATCCATTTTGGCATATACATTGTGAGGTGCACTTGTAGAAAAGCAATGCAACAATTCTTTCAACTGTCAGAGTAGTGAGGTGATGGTTTTGCCACCTCTCACTTTGTGATCAGATTTGTGCTCTGCGGCTATTGTTTGTTATGCATCTGTTGTCATGATTCGCCAAGATAAGAACTTCACTGACACTAACCATTTAAACCAATATCTGTCATTTTAATATGCTGTTCCAGGTTAAGATTCCCTTATCACTATCCAGCAGGGATACCAAGAAGTCGTTATCCAAGAACATGATCCATATCTGGATCCGTTTTCTACTACGCATCAACATGCATGTTGCAGACCAGCTGTAGTCCTGCAGTCCAGGCGTAGATGAGGTCCAGACCAACCGTAATCACTAACCCTAAGCGAAATAGAGATTGCATACCAAATCAAGAGATCCAGTTCCCCACCATATGGATTGCAAAGTAAGAGGGGGCAGTCGACAAGTTACCTTCTGGTTGATGCCTGGTTGAGGGCTGGTTCGCCCCTTTCCGACCAGGAGCCATCTTCACGAGTTCAGGAAGCCGGGGCGGAGCGCGGAGGGCGTCGTTGGGGGCGGAGCGCAGAGGGCGTCGTCGGGGGCGGAGCGCGTCGTCGGGGGCGGAGCGCGGAGGGCGTCGTGGGGGCGGAGGGCGTCGTCGGGGGCGGAGAGCGGAGGGCGTCGTCGGGGGCGGAGAGCGGAGGGCGTCGTCGGGGGCGGAGCGCGTCGTCGGGGGCGGAGCGCGGAGGGCGGCGGACCCTCTTCCCAGGTTGCAGCCGATGGGGGCAACGAAGTGGCGGCTGCTGAGAGGAGTGAATTGGATTGTTTAGGGTTTAGGGGAGTAGTGACCTGAATAGGGCACGGTAGGGGCAATTTTACTGTATCACCCTTGTCCAAACGATACCTGTTGTAGTATATGTCTGGATAGAAATGACATTTTGGCTCCAAAATTTTTGGTGTGGCGGGGAGACATCGCGCCACTGCGCCAGGCATCCAATCTTTGGCGCACACCCTGCTTTCTTACTACTAATAATGGTACAGGGAGATATATGGTTCAACTGGTTTTTCCTCTTCATGATTGTATCTTGATGTTTAGTTTTAAACTACAAATTTCAAGACGTGTTTTCATTATACAATTGATAACACGTGTTTTGATTGTACAACTGATAGGAATAAAAGCATGTTTTGTATTGATAGAACAAAAATCATTGTCCTTATGACACACAACCTCTGTCATAGATTTATGACATTCATAAATTAGTCCTTATGACATAGCAAATACCGTCACTAGATGGAATTGGACTAGTTGTATGACATTTTTTGTGACATACAACTTGTTATTGTCACTAAGTCCAAATGCCTAAAACATAATGTCATAAACCGGATGATATAATGACATTATGACCTGTTGTCATGCTAAATACGTCAAAAAATAACACATTTCTTGTAGTGTATGCATGGTCGTAAATGACAGCCAAGGTTGTAGCACTGTGCGTGGTCGTAAACGATAGTCGTTCAGCCGTGGTCGTAGCATGTTGTAGTTGTAGTCGGTCTTGAACATAGTCTACATGGTGAACTCGGGCATAGTCGACATCAGTTATGGTTGAAGTCTCACGGTCGAACGCTGGCATGGTTGTAAAGCTATGCAATCTTTTGAAGCCACTCTCTTAAAGCTGTGCGATCTTCTGAAACCACTCCCGTAAAGCTGTGCGATCTTCCGAAGCCACTCAAAAGCATCAAAACCACTCAAAAAGTTCAAAACCACTCAGAGTAAAATCCTGTAACCACGATCGATCGAAACTTTTGCAAACACAAATTCCAAAGCAAACCAAATTTCAATTATTTATCATTTCTTTTTTCACGACCATCCACATGGTCTAACAAAAATATAGCAACTAAATAATATATTTGGTTAACAAAAAAGTATAAGCAAAGAGCAAGTTTACCAGTTCTAGAAAAGCACTAAAGGTCAGATCGGATCTAGGTTTTCAGACGAAGAGAAGAAATTGGACAGATCTAAAAATTGGATGATATAGCTCAAGCCAAAAGTAAACAAGGTAGTTTTTGGGATCAACAAGCTAGCCAAGGTTCTAATGGATTAAACCTAATCTAACTCACCAAAATTTTCAGATTGAAATCAAAAGGCTAAAAGAAAGCAAATATTTTGTGTCTTTTTGGTAGGATGAAAAATAAACCAAACTAAAGGATAGAAGTCACTGTGTTACTGAAGTTTGTCACTATTCAACTTTGAGTTCTGATACCATATGATACGGGGGGCAGCCTGATCTTCACGGTGACGACGAAGATAACGATGAAGATAACTCGAAGAAAGCAATGTGATCGATAAATAAGGTGAGAACACCTCAGCCACAATCGCACCACTACCTTCACAAAGGTAACTCGAAAAAGCAACAAGATTTGGTAAAGAAAGCAAACTTGTGCCAAGCACAAAATTACAACCACCATAACCGTATCACAACCTTTACAAGAGTCCAATCCACACAACTTGCTATTGGCAAGAGCATAAAATGGTTGATCACGACAGATCACTCTAAGCAAACTCAAAGAACTTGCAAAGACATATAAGAGTTACTCAAACTCTCTCTATATATCGGAGATTCAAACCCTAGAGTCAATAAGACTTCACTCATTTCATATTCATCAAAATATCAACAACCTAGTTTATAAGAGGGGTACCTTATATAGAATTTTTAGGCTAGTGCTACAGCACCAACTTGCAACAATACCAGCTTTTAAAGATATCGTTTGTTTTCTTGTGAAAGAAGATAGAAATGTCCAATCTAAATTAGATTTGTCTACGTGCAACGAAAGGAATCCAAATTACTTTTCTCTTTAGGGATGTCCTCATCAAAAATTCAAAAATATTTGAATACATCGAAAGTGGCAAATCCTAGGTATTTGATGCTTAGTAGTGGTAAATTATCAAGAAGAAACTTAAAGGTGACAAATGCTATAATCAAGGTGATTAGGAGTGGCGAATCCTCAATTTTCCCTTGTATATCTGCACGTTCTCTTATGTACAAGACTGTTGAACAAAACCCAAAAAAAAATTTCAGAGAAAGAAAACAAGGTACGAAAACAAAATAATGATCATCTCACACTTTTACAGTACATTTTGGCTAGAGTTTCATTCATGAAAAATTCACAAAACAAAAGTTTACCCCAGTTTTGGCGTGTAAATATGGATCAACATGCATGTTAAGGAGGGTGGCAGGGAGAAGTAAATTTAAGAAGGCGATATAGATAATACCAAGGAGAGACCAGACCAACAAAAATTTGGAATAGCTACCATTGAACAAGTTAAGCAAACCCAAGAAGTCAAAGAACAGAATGACAAGATGTACATGAACATATGGACAAACTTGATTTCAGTCTGAATTCTTGCCAGAATAAACAAGCATGCACATGCTCTACTAGCAGAGCAACTGCTGGTTGGTAGCACAGTGAATGATCACTAATGCAGCTGAATCCCAAATATGGGCAGCAGTTGAGGTTGTTGCCCAAATTGTTCTTGATGTCAGTCACATGACCCTGGACTGGCTATGGCGCAAAAGCTGGGAGCAGCAGTGCTAATTTATGACTAAACCAGCATGCATGGTTCCATGTTGCTTTCACTCAAGCCTCAAGTGGGTTTCTTGATGTCCAAAATGGAGTGTAGTTCTGGAGTCTTGTCTGTTGCTCTACCTTGCTAATAGAGATAGTAGACATGGTTGTTGTATGAATGCTCTCTGGCAAGTTCTTCAAGGAAGTATAAATTGGTGGTAGGGGAGGAGTAACTGTTGAGTTGAGCTTGATTGAATAGGTGATAGGAATGGAGAAACCAACCAACTCTTTTGTAAAAATCTTTAGGACAAACGAAATGCTTCAGTCAAAGATTGCCCTGACCAAAAAATCAGACTGGTTTGATGGGACCTAGTTCGTTCTCTCTCTCTTTCTCTCACTCTCTCTCTCACTCATATATCAGCCCTACTTGAACACCGGTGTGGACTGATCCACGGAATTCAACGATCATGCGAATGCTGATCCATGAAATTTCATCGAGCGTGCATGCATGCGCATGCTAAACTTGTACTAATTTTACTTGCTTCATAACAATTAATTTTGCACGGTACTTTGTAAAGTTACCCAAAGTCGACCAGGTCTAGTCAGCTAAAAGACCGTAAGCGAGTAACCATTCTGATAAAAGCTTCTACAAACCAACCTCATGCACTTACTTAAGAGAACTTCATGTGACTTGGTTAATTAATTCCATGGATCAAGAACCTTCCAACCAATTGACTCATTTGTCAGCATGCAAAGGGATCTTTCCAACCTATTCACATTGATGAGCTAGTTAACACATCTAGTTAACCATGCATGGTACATGAATGTGGCTTTCTTTTCAGATATGAATAATCTGACAACCACATATATATAAGTTGTTCAACATTCAGCTGTTTATACCATAACTTGTTAAGGTTGAATAAGAAAGCATATAGGGTTGTGGAGTTGTACTTTGGTTAATTAGCCCATAAAGTTTTCTTGTTATTCCCTTATCCTCTTGCCATTGGCTGCATGTAGGGGTTGCAAAAAAAACTCGTTAGTGGAGCTCGTTGGTTTGATTCAAAATTACTTTAATTATACTCGTTAATTGGTTAAACATTGAAATGAATTGATTTCAAATGAATTTGAATTTTATTCTAACTCGGCTCGGCTTGGTTCGTTAGCTCGTTTCTAAAAACACTTTCAAATTATACGTAAAATGATATTAAGTCAAATTGTATCAATTTTAGAAAAAGCTTGATAAGATGAGGACTTAGCTCAATATCCACCCTTGCATGCCCCTCTCAATTTACCATTGCCTTTGAACAAGATTGGACCCTTCTTTGCTATATATTTATTCCTACATCATCGTACGTACTTGTTTCTGTTTTTACTTTCTCGTCTTGAGTCAGCTACCATTTAAAAATTACAATCTGTGATAATGTACTTTCTAAGCCAAACCAGTAACCTAAATTTGTTTTATTTTAGCATTAAGACAATCCATCTAGCTAGAAAAAGCATCAGATGACAGCAAATAAACAGAAAGAAACAATGTGTACATGTACACGTTGTGAAATCGCTAGAATTGGATGAAGCGTTTCACCTCATTAGAGGCCGCAGGCTGCGTGTTAATATATGATGGGAAGAGCCCCCACCGTGGCATAAACAGAGACGGAATCAAAAACCGAATCAAAGCCGGGTTACAATCCTTGAGAAGGAAGCAGAACTAAACCTTCTATCTATAAGAAAAGGATTCCAAATCTATCTATAAGAGGAGAACAACAATATATTCTAACATCCCCCCTCAATCATAACTTTATCAAGTTAAGATTGTATCGAAAATCCTCAAGCTGCCGAAGACACAAGGGCTTTGTAAATTCATCTGCTATTTGATCTCCAGATGGAACAAATTTGACCTCCAATTGTTTCTGTGCAACCCTTTCTCGAACAAAGTGATAATCCACTTCTATATGTTTTGTTCGTGCATGAAAGACTGGATTTGCTGAAAGATATGTGGCACCAATGTTGTCACACCACAACTGCGCCGCGCGAGGAGTGGGAAGTCCTAGCTCATTCAACAGACTTTGTATCCAAATTATCTCAGCAGTAGCATTAGCAATGGCTTTATATTCTGCTTCGGTATTAGACCGAGAAACTGTGGCTTGTTTTTGTGCAGTCCATGAAATAAGATTGTCACCAAGAAAGACAGCAAAGCCTCCAGTGGAGCGATGATCATCAGGACTGCCTGCCCAATCAGCATCAGAAAATGCACTTATCAACATGGAGGAAGACTTGCCGATCCAAAGTCCAAACTGCATGGTCAACTTGACATATCGAAGTATTCTCTTGACTGCACTCCAATGCTCAGTAGTAGGGGCATGCAAAAATTGGCAAACTTTGTTGACAGAGAATGCAATATCCGGTCTTGTCAATGTGAGATACTGCAAAGCACCTTGATGTGTTGCGTCAGTCGAACCCAACAGTGCCCCTTGATGTTTTGACAGTTTTTTCGTCGTAGACAATGGGGTGCTGATTGGCTTGCAAGCTGTCATGCCTACTCTTTTCAAAAGATCTGAGGCATATTTCTCTTGTGAAAGCACAATCCCATCCTTTATCTTGGTAACCTCAATACCAAGAAAGCAGTGTAAATCTCCCAAATCCTTCAACGCAAAATCTTGCTTGAGATCTTGAAGTAACGCCATGGTTGCATTCTATGTCGAACTAGCATCAATTATGTCATCAACATATATAAGTACAAATACTATAACAACTCCTTTGCTATAGAAAAACAGAGAGGTATCAGCCTTGGAAGCCTTAAACCCAAGTTGACATAACCATGTACTTAACCTAGAAAACCATGCTCTAGGCACTTGTTTTAAACCATAGAGAGACTTGTCTAATTTGCACACATAATTTGGTTTAACCTTGTCTTCATAACCAGGTGGTTGTCTCATATAAACCTCCTCCTCTAGAACGCCATGAAGAAACGCGTTCTGAAAATCTAACTGACGAAGTCTGCATGCCTTCTCAAAGTCTCATCCTGTTCTCAAAGTTTAGAAGTTGAGAGTAAAGTTCAGATACCGTGATCGGTTCTGTCTTCAAGGTGATGGCAGCCACCACCAAATCGAAGTCAACATCTAGTCTGGCCAGGATGTATGAGGCCATGTCCTCATCATCTAGAGGTCTTCCTGCTGAGGCCATCTCATCGCCAAGTGCCTTCATCTTGAAGCAGGGCCGGCCCTGAGGGGGGGGGGGGCGAGAGGGGCGGTCGCCCCGGGCCCCCAAAATCCAGGGCCCCCCCATATACTATGTAGAGTATATACATGCAACAAATAGAAGGCATGGTTAAATACTTTAATACTTATAGAAATGAAGAGTTTGCTTTGAGTATGATCATTGCCAAAGATATTGCAGCTCAAATGAATGTAGAGCCATCATTTCCAGTTAAGCGGCGTGTTCTTAGGAAGAAACAGTTTGATGAAATCGATTGTGATGAAGCAGTTTTGCAAGCTGAGAAGGAATTTGAAGTTAATTATTTTTTTGTTATGATTGATATGGCAATCAATTCATTGAAAAGTAGATTTCAAGAACTCCAAACATTCGGAAGTATATTTGGATTTTTAATGAGTTCAACAACATTGAAGTCATTGGATCGAACTGAATTAAAAGAATGTTGTACAAAATTTGCAGAAACTTTCTCTCTAGATGGTTCCTCTGATGTTGAGTTAAATGATCTAATTTCTGAGTTAAGTGTTATGCAATTGACTTTATCAGATAAACCAATGTCTGCTATGGAGATCTTTGAGTTTGTCAGAGAAGCGGATTGTTATCCTAATATTTCTATTGCTTATCGGATTTTATTTACTATGCCTGTGACCGTGGCATCAGCTGAAAGAAGCTTTTCAAAGTTGAAATTGTTGAAGAATCATTTAAGGTCAACAATGTCTCAAGAGAGGTTAAACGGTTTGGCAACTTTATGTATTGAGAAGAAATTATTGGATGAGATTGATATCAATACCATCATCAATAACTTCGCATCTAGAAATGTTAGAAGAAATTTTAAGGTAATATCTATGAACTCTTTGATGTGAATTTTTCTTTAATTAAGTGTTTGTTGGTAAAATTAGATATATATATATATATGTGTGTGTGTAGATTTATATTTAGATATTTATACTAAGGCCCCTATTTCTAGTTTCGCCCCGGGCCCCTAAAATCCTAGGACCGGCCCTGTCTTGAAGACATATTCTGCCATGGTCATGTCACCTTTTTGAGTCGTTGCCAGAGCCAAGCGCGTATTTACTGATCGCGCACGAGACTGGCCGGAGAACATTCCTTCAACAGCTCTCCAAACTTGTTCAAATGAAGTCATGGTGGCTACTTGGATGAGGATCTCCCTGGAAAGAGATGAGAGCAAGTAGCCAAGAACCTGCTGATATGCGGTCATCCATGTTTCATAAGCCGGGTTCGGCTTCTTGACAGTCTTGTCACCATCGGTGATGTCGATTTCTGCATCTGGGGCTTGGATAGCACCGGTGAGATACCCTTCCATGCGAGCACCACGAATTGCTGGTAGAACTTGTGCCTTCCACAGCAGGTAATTAGTCTTGGCTAGCTTTTCTGTGATAGCTTGGTCAGACAGTGGATTCATGGTGGTTGACGAAGGATTCGTCATGCTAGATCGAATCTATTCGATGGTAGAGGAGAGGCTCTGATACCATATGAAATCGCTAGAATTGGATGAAGCGTTTCACCTCATTAGAGGCCGCAGGCTGCGTGTTACTATATGATGGGAAGAGCCCCCACCGTGGCATAAACAGAGACGGAATCAAAAACCGAATCAAAGCCGGGTTACAATCCTTGAGAAGGAAGCAGAACTAAACCTTCTATCTCTAAGAAAAGGATTCCAAATCTATCTATAAGAGGAGAACAACAATATATTCTAACACAGGTAAACCAGCTGAAGCTACATATATGTGTGCACAACGTCTATTATTGCAGTTTCCATATTTTCATGCACTTGTATAATTTGGAAGAGCCTTTTTCAGGGATCATTCCGAAGAGTTAGAAGAGTACTGTTTGTTGTTATCTCAGAAAAGTTTTATCCAATATAATATTTTAAAGTTTGTTTTGGGGTCATATGATATTGTTGAGTCACTTGATTAATTAGTCAGAATTATCTCAGTTACATGTGGTGCTAGCAGAAATATTGTGCCCGCCTTCCTAAACAAATGATCAATGGTAGAAAATGATAGATGAAGCAGCTTGTGCAATACTGATTTGCTAACCTCTTTCAATTGTCGTTTCACTGTTTTACCAGACAAGAACCTGCTTGTGCAACACTTCGTTGATATTTAGCTCTCCATTTGTTCAACTCCGTAAAGCCTTTAGCAATTGACAATCTTTCCAAAAACATCAGTTTCAAAGTCACAAGCTAAAGCTCTACTCTTAGAAAAGCCCAAGGTATGCATCAACCTTTAGAATGTGAGACTCTTTAAGCTAGGATTAGGTAATAGGTACCCAGAAATGACTTTTATAATACCTGCGTTTGCAACTGGTGTTTTTATGTTTCAATGGTTGTCATGACCATGGATGGGAGAACATGATCTAAAATATTGTGAAAGTTGTTAATAGGTGTTGTACAATGTTTGAAACGCTAAATCTGACATGTGAAACTACTTGGAGTTGAAGTATCGGGCTAATTAGTTGTGATATGTTCGTTGGTGCCAACTAGTTGCACTCGCCATGCAGATTATTCAGACAAACTAAAAACTGAAGCTTTGGATTAATGAAAACCCGTCTGTCAATAACAAAAGTACAATTTCTTGGTGACTGATAAAAGTAATTTTGAAGTTACACCATCAGCATCTCCAGCTCTTTTCAAACTAATGCAGCTGCTGGTGCAACCCATATTAAACAAACAAATGCTTTTACTGTCAGCAATAACACTTGTGCTAAACTTAGAAGTTAGTTACAAATGCTACTTCTTTTGCTGCTGCAGCTGTGTGACTGTGTGAGCCCTCTTTGCCACCAAAGCTAAGTGCTGCTTGTATAGGCTATCTCTTTGTTTTCCTCTATCTGTTGCCTTTATGCATCCAATTTTCACAGAAAATAATGTGGTTGAAACTTATAGTTTTGGGGACTTCAAGATCCAACCGCCTTCCCTCAATAGCCGTGGACCATGGTTTCATGCTCATCCTCTTTACTTGATTGCTACTATTGTAGATGGCTGTAATATGGCAGAGCAGAGCCATATATATTGGTTTGTCTCTTGGGTGTAGAGGGAGAAGTTAACTACGACACTATTTGCATGGAAAATGTGGTTTGTTACTGCTAGCTAGCTCTTGTAAAAGCAATAATTACAACATTTGCATCCTTAAAACATACAAGGATGGCATTTTCTAACCAAGCAATAATCTTTAGGAACTATAAGACCAATAAAGTACCGAAAAAACATACATAAGAGGTCCTTATGCATAAACATGCACAGCTAATCTAACTTCATAAAAGTCAAACAAATCTTTCCAATAGAAAAGAAATTAAACAAATCTTCAACAACTGAAACTCTGTCCAATTAGCACTTTAACGGAGAAGACGATAATTCCAACCCCCCCCCCCCTTTGGTTTCTACTGACTTATATGCTTGTTATTATGTTACTAAAAAAATACACACTTACTATACATTTCTAATGAACAAAAACGTAAGGATTACGCAGGACCAGCGACAGATGTTTAGATAAAGAACATTAGTTAGCAATACTAGTATGTATCTTTCGCGGATGAGTGAATATTTTAGGTGATGGATAGGAGAATATTGTTAAGGAAGTTATGGATGTAAGAAATGAAGCACTACAAAGAAGCAACCTGGGATAGGTTGTGTTTGATGAGAGGTGTGAGAGGAGAGGTCATTGGCCAATAGCCAAACACGCAAGTTGGTTAGGTGCGCACAGATAGGTCCATGAGATGGGACAGATACGTGCTCGACAAAATAGATTGAGAGAGGTGAATTGAAAGAGGCTTATTGAGCAGCCATCTTGTCGTGCAAAACTAAATAAGAGTGACCTCTCATCCAAACCCTAAACGAACATATTTAGGTATGGGTTTTGTTAAATATCATCCGGATATTTTCTTCCTAACTATCTTCCAGATTTAGGACTATTGGAATAGAGATCTAATGGCTATAAATTCTCCCCCTTTCTTTTGAATTCTACCCCCCTCCTTTAAAAAAATCTCCCCCTTCAAAAACAAAGGCCCCTTGAGGTCTAATCCAAAGATCACAAATTTAGATGATGGTTAAGAAGAAAACATCCAAGTAATATCTAGACACTCCCGGTATACCATCATCCTAGCTAACTTCCTCACTCATTCCATACACGGTTCTTGGTTTGTCCTTGCTAGCTAATCAAACACAGCGTCGTGTACTAGCTAGCCGGGCTTTTGGTCTTCATTTCTCTGTAAATTAAGTTTTGAGGCTTATTACTAATCCATTTTTTCTTAAGTGCTATGGTGTCATCGTCAACGACGAACACGTCGTCGGAGGGGGCGAACTCCAAGGCGTCTACATGCCCGAGGTGCCATTGGCGGCCCGGCGAGGATGAGAAGCTCCGGCAGCTCATCGAGGAGTACGGCCCGCAGAACTGGAACTCCATTGCTGAGAAGCTGCAAGGGAGATCAGGTTGGTTTCTGAACATTGATTGTTTAATTTGGCGCTACTTGATTTCTGTATTTTCTGAAGGACGTAAAGGAAAAAAGTTTGCATGCATGGTCGGTTCATGTGTTTGATTTGCATGCAAAGTGTTAGAATTTAATTGCAAAAGAATCTGATTTTTAGCCATCAATCTATTTAATTTGTTTCTTTTCATTTGGGCCTTCGTTAATTTGGTCATGTGTCTGAGATGGAGATGACTGATGAACTAAAAAATGGAGAGAAAGGATATGGATAATTTGTATATGTGGGTGTGAGAATATTAAGTTGATGGGCAAGACATGAGAACACAGAAGATTGTGTTAGAATTAATTTTGATAACTTGTGTGGTCACAACGACCGTAGTCTGTATGTGGTTAGATTGATTGGAGTTTGTGTGTGGTCGGAGCGACCGGGGTCTGTGTGTGGTCAGAGCGACTGAAGTCCTTGTGTGGTCGTATACGACCGGTCTGTGTGGTCTTAGGCATCGTGGTCGTTGGCATAGAGTGTGTATGTGTTCACAGTGGTTGTAGCAGTTAGTTTGTCTAAATGCTACAGTGGTCGTAGCTACAGTGGTCGTGGCAGTCCGTGTGTCAGTGCTCTAGTGGTCATGGTAGTCGGTGTGTCTAAGTGCTATAGTGGTCGTAGCAGTCAATGTATCCGAGTGCTACAGTGGTTGTAGCTACAATGCTTGGAGAAGCAGTCGAAGACAAGCCGTGGTCGGAGACGCGGTCAAAGGCAAGGCATGGTCGAACCTACAGTCGAAGCCGTGTTCGAAGTAGCAGTCGAAGCTGCGGTCAGAGCTGTAGTCAGAGGACTATGGAAGCGATCGGTGCTCGGAAGACCAGCATGGTCGTAGCGCCCGTGTGCACCGTGGTAGTAGTCATAGTAAATCAGTCGTACCTACACTGAATATTGTGGACGTCATACTCAGAGGAGTACTATGGGTGTCATACTCGGTGGAGTACTGTCAAAGACATGTGCGGCCTATCAATGTAGCGTTCATGTACGATCAAAGACATTATGTGGCCGGTCACTATAGTAGTCGTGTGCAGCCAGTCGCTGTAGTAGTCATCAGCACGAGAGATCGTGGAATGACGCGGTGCTTCACTCAGTTGGTGAACTGCTCGATATGGGCTGGTAGTCGTTGTCAGAGTCAGAGTCGTAGTGGGTGAGTGGCCTGTGCGACTCAGTTATCTATATATACCATGTAATTTGTTGAGAAGAAGAGTAAGTCAAAAAAGAGAAAAGAGAAAGAAAAGGAAAAGTAACACAAGTTGAGTTCGTGTCGGGAAAATTTTTTCTCCGTGTCTCTATGTTTGTTTGACTTCCCCTTGTAGTGTGTATCCATAGGTAACCTGGTGTGTGTGATCCTGGTGTTGTCTTCCAACATTTGGTATCAGAGCTTAGTGTATACCCAAGTTTCTTCACTTCAACAAGATATCTATCACCGAGCAACCAGTGGCACGATCGACGAGGGAGGGAGGCATATCCCTCCAATACCCAATGCTCACCTCCTTCAACTACTCCACCTAAGTGATCAAGATGGAGGCTTGTATGGAGGAGCAGGACATCTAGGAGGCGGTCGAACCCACGACTAGAGTGGTCGTGGAAAGAAGGAAGGACAAGATAACACTTGCGTGCATCTTTCAGGCTATTCCTGAAGATGTGCTCCACTAGGTTGCCAAGAAGAAGACAGCTAAGGAGGCATGGGAGAGCTTGAGAATGAGGTATCTTAGGGCCAACCGACTGAAGAAGGCGTAGCTACAAACCGTGAAAAGCAAATTCGAGGCCCTGCGCACGAGGGAAAGTGACTCCATCGACGAGTTCACTGGCAAGATCAGTGGGCTAGCGAGCATGTTTAGTGGTCTTGGCACCACCTAGGAGGATATCGCGCTCATCAAGAATTTGCTCAATTCGATTCCTGACAAGTTTTTGTGGGTTGTTGCTGTAATTGACCAATTTTTGGATGTGGATACCATGCCATTCGAGGAGGCAATTGGCCGCCTCAAAGCGTATGAGAAGTGCTTACGCAAGCGTGAGAAGGGGGACGAGAAGCATCTGCTTCTCACTAAGGCCGAGTGGGAGACTCGGTTGTCGAAATGAGAAGGAAAGGGCTCCTTCGACAGCTCTAGCAATGGTGGTGGTCGAAGAAAGTTCGACAAAACCAAGGTGCGCTACTACAACTGCCAAGAGTACCAACACATGAGCCAAAGAAGGAGGTGGCTCTTCTTGCTGCAGTGGACGCGGAAGATGAGCCGCCATTGATGTAAAGCCAACAAGGAGTCTTCATCATTTACTTTTCCATCTTGCATGTAGTTGAGTTCGTGTACGTGTATGAGCACATGATTGCATTTTGAGTTGTTGGGCACAGTAGGAGTGTTGCATGTGTCATTTACCTATTTGAGCACGTAGGAGTATTAAATTACATATATGCGAATTTCTTATGTCATGGTCATGCATGTAGGTGAGTCAGTGCATGATGCATGTGAGTGTGTGTGAGTTTTTGTAATCATGTGTCCAGAGTACTCGCGCGTGTTCTTATGTTAGCTGTGTCCATGAGAAAGCAAATAATGAGGAGTGTGTCAGCTCTGATGTGAGTCTTCGTCACCGTCAAGTTGTGTCACCGGTGAAAGACAATTGGGGCTGAGGTTGCGGTTGAAGACATCAGCGAGGTTTGTCACTGGCAGTGAAGATGGTAAAGGTGCTAGCAAGTTGTGTCACCGGCGGCATGGTCAACAAGAAGAAGACAAAACTCCTTTGAGATGCATCAGGAGATCGGGCTTCGTCTTGTGAGTCAAAGTATCAAGATTAAGGGGGAGAATGTTAGAATTAATCTTGATAACTTGTGTGGTCGTACCAACCACAATCTATGTGTGGTTGGAGCGACCGGAATCTGTGTGTGGTCGGAGTGACCAGAGTCTGTGTGTGGTCGGAGTGGCTGAAGTCCTTGTGTGGTCGTATATGACTGGTCTGCGTGGTCTTAAGCACCTGATCTTAGGCGTCGTGGTCCTTGGCACTGAAAGCATGTATGCCCCTAAAAATAGTTTTGGTAATTAATGAATTTATGTGAATATGAAACTAACATATTTACTAAGTGTTTAAAAGGTTTAGTCCCTAAAATGACGATGAGACGCATGCTAAGGGTCAACATGAAGATCAATGTCACTCAAGATAAAGGTATAAGTAGACTAGGATCCCTTTTGCTTTTACTAGTCTTAGGAGAAAGGGTGGAAGACCGGATTATAGGATAAATGCCACACTATTAAGAGGGATCATGGCTAGTAACTTAATAGCATATTCTTGTGCCATTTGGATCAATTTAGGATCATGCATTTTCATAAAACTAAAATTGATAGCCAATCTGTGCTCTATCTGGATAATCAGAATACTGGAGTGTAAACAACGATACTTCTGCTTTTTGGAAGTTCTGGCAAATCAAGCAGAATGTTTTTTTCAGAGAGCACTTGTGGAATCACTTTGTTTCCCAGGAAAATAGAAGTACCAGAGTTTTAATGATGTAACTACCGTAGAACGGTAGTATCGCAACCCTTGAGCGGTACTTCCGGAGCTCGGAAGCTCCGAAAATCCAGGTGGTACATTTTATCCAGAGAGAGCCAACTTTTGGCCCTGAAGCAAACAAGAGTACTACGTTGAAATTTTGGAACTTTCGAATATCGGAACAACCGCGATTACAACGGTGGTAGTACCCCACCAACTTTCAACAGCTAGTTCAAAAGCTCTGAAATAGCCGTTACTGTTGTGTCGGAACAGGAGTGGTAGTACCGGCCGATGAATGGCAGTACTTTCACTAGCCCTAATTTTTTTAGGGATTGCCCTGTAACGGTTAGTTTTGGTGGATGGGGGTATAAATACTCCCCCACCTACTCAGACAAAAAAAGAGACTCCATTGAATATTCTTGAGCATTGAGCATTTACTCCATACCTAAATTTCACATTATGAATTCATTTGAGGTGGTTGCGCCAAAATAAAGTGCATACATCTTAGATTGATCCTTTTGGCACTTGATCGCCGTCAAGGGAAGCTGTGATTTATTATTGTTGGTGCTTGCCGGCACATAGACCGCTTGGCAGGAGCTTGTGCGGTGACTTCTTAAAGAAGGTTGTGAAAAAGCCCGGAGCCAACTTGTGAGTGGTTTGGTGTCTACCATCTTCGGAACGAAGGAAGTATAACCACTAGTGGATTGAGGAGCTGAGGCTTAATTCGTGGAGCCGGCATGGATGAGGAGAAACCAGCAAGTTTTCGAACACCACGGTAAAACATCGTGTGTCAATTAGTTATTTATGTTTCTCTTCTTTTCCGCCCTTGTATTTCTAGTATACTGTGATTGTCATATTTATTTGTGCTAGAGTTATTCTTGTAGAGACCTGTGTTTATATTGCCTTGCACATACTAGTATTGTGTAGGTATGAATTGCTTTAAAATCTTACTAGACTAAATTATAGTAATTGTTTTTAGAAGCCAAGATAATTTTTTAACCTCCTATTCACCCCCCTTTAGGGCCTGTTTGGAACAGAGGAATTTCACAGGAATTTTGCAGGAATTTTGCAGGAAACAGTTCAATTCCCGCAGGAATCGGGAAAAATTCCCGCATTCCAAACAGGGCCTTAGTCGGTTATCTTTGATCCTACAGGCACCGAGTGTGTGTGTTCACAGTGGCCGTAGTAGTCGGTGTGTCCGAGTGGTACAATGGTCGTAACTATAGTGGTCGTACCAGTCGGTGTGTCCGAGTACTACAGTGGTCATGGCAGTCGGTGTGTCCAATGCTACTGTAGTCGTAGCTGTCAGTGTGTCTGAGTGCTACAGTTGTCATAGCTGCAGTGGTTGGAGAAGCGGTCAAAGACAAGCCATGGTCGAAGACACGGTCGAAGGCAAGGCATGGTCGAAGCTGTAGTCAAAGCCGTGTTCGAAGCAGCAATCGAAGCTGTGGTCAGAGATGCTGTTGGAGGACTATGGAAGCGATCGGTGCTCGGAAGACCAGCGTGGTTGTTGCGCCCGTGTGCACCATGGTCGTAGTCACAGCAAACCGGTCGTAGCTGCACCGAGTATCATGGATGTCATACTCGGAGGAGTACTGTTGGTGTCATACTTGGTGGAGTACTGCCGAAAACGTGTGTGGTCTGTCACTATAGCGTTCATGTGCGGCCGGTCACTGTAGAAGTTGTGTGCGGCCAGTCACTGTAGCAGTCGTCAGCGCTAGAGGTCATGGAATGACGCGGTGCTTCAGTCAATTGGCAAACTGCTCGGTATGGGCAGGTAGTCATTGTCAAAGTCAGAGTCGTAGTATGTGAGTGGCATGTGCACCTCAATTGTCTATATATGCCATGTAATCTAT
The DNA here is from genome assembly GCA_017311315.1 of Dendrocalamus latiflorus. NCBI lineage: Eukaryota > Viridiplantae > Streptophyta > Magnoliopsida > Poales > Poaceae > Dendrocalamus > Dendrocalamus latiflorus. Next base: position 5,114,892 of record CM029646.1, read on the forward strand.
TGAGAAGAAGAGTAAGTCGAATAAGAGAAAAGAGAAAGAAAAGGAAAAGCGACGCAAGTTGGGTTCGCGTCATGAAAATTTCCCTCCGAGTCTCTATGTTCATTTGACTTCCCCGTATAGTGTGTGCCCATGGATAACCTGGTATGTATGATCCTGGTGTTGTGTTCCAATAGATTGTATAATCTTTTTGAAGTCCATGAGTAACTTATATCCTTTATGTCATCTCTTGAATTATGCTTTTGAAAACATCTTGTTAATTAATTTGGCAAATTGAACGAAGCTAAAAGCAAGCATGCTTGATTTACCGATATGCATGTACTTCGTCAAATTATGCATGACCCATGACATAAACATGCAGATACAAATTATCACAAGGTTTGCCTGCATCGTAAGTAGATTTTTCATGCATGAATCGGATTTGTGTGCCCTTTCCATCCTTTCCTTTCAAACGAACCCTCAAATATATCTCCAACAAAGAAGCAAAGAACAGAAACAAGATTGATACAATATGTAGTATTTAAGTTTCAACAGTAGATCACCAACACCCATGACGAACTGCACGTGTGTGCAGGCAAGAGCTGCCGGCTTCGGTGGTTCAACCAACTGGACCCCCGGATCAACAAGCGGCCATTCACGGAGGAGGAGGAGGAGCGGCTGCTGGAGGCGCACCGCGTCCACGGCAACAGGTGGGCGCTCATCTCCCGCCTCTTCCCCGGCCGCACCGACAACGCCGTCAAGAACCATTGGCACGTCCTCATGGCGCGCCGCCACCGCCACCGCTCCACTGGCCTCCTCGCCGCCGACGCTAGCCGCTTGTTGCCTTCGTCGATCCATCATCAGCCGGCGACGGCGTCCGGCGGTTCGTTGTGCTTCGCCTTGTCCAAGCCCGGCCTCCGCAGCTTGACAGCCTCTAGTACTACTACCCATTTGCTTGGGTACAGTAATTCCAACTACGTGGATAAGAGGCAGCAGAGTTTGGAGGCCAGGTACGATCAGCGAGAAGTGATGCCTCTCTGCATGGCACTCTCTTCTTCGAGAGAAGCAGCAGCAGCACTTGATCATGGTGGTAACCACCATCGTGATCACAAGATAATTTATCAGATGAAGGTTCATCATGAGGGTGACGACGACGATCGTTATGATCACCCGGCATCCAAGAGGAAGGACGTCGTGCCGTTCTTCGATTTCCTGGGCGTCGGATCGGAGTCTCACCGTGCATTGATCGATCGATGATTGCCACTCATCATCGGTGATTGATCCGTGGATATCATGAGTCGATGTTAGCTAGCTTAGGTGTTGGAATTAGGTTAGACATGGAAACGACTCTGATCAGATCATCAGATCTGGTGATCGATTGCATGATAAGGGATGCGCGTATATATGGTTCATATATACGGATGCTAACTAGAGAGAACTCTGCTTATTGATTACGTGCATGTTGGACTTGAACGCATCTAGTTGTTCATATACTTTCTCTACTTCTTGGGACTTAGCCTGAGAGGGTAAGGAGGAAATCCTTTTTCTATCTAGGGATCGAACTTAAGACATTGTTCATCAGCCCAGTCCAATCAACTAACCCACACCCAACTCAGCCCACCAACAACCACCACGAGCCCACGGCCTGTTTGCGGGCAGACTGCACAGCGAAGGGCCACCACCTCTCGATTTTGCATGGGCCCGCTCACCTCACGCGACCAGGCGGCGCACGACCAACCTTAGTTCACTACGCGTCCTGTGTTTAACGAGACAGCCGTATGCAAAGCAGTGATTAGTGGAGCATGGTTGCTAATTAATCCTTGTGCCCAAGCAACAGTGGGCCTTTCTATTTTTTAAAATCTTTCTTGTTTCTGTCTTCCCATTTTAGTCGCAGCTTTTTTTTTTGGTTGCCAGATGTTGTAGTGAATCTTTGTTTCTGCATGTCATTTATTTCACCGTAGTTTTATTAAATATTTTTAATTTATTTTACTAATTGCCTTGATTTGTTCCGCTACTAGGCTTTAATTGTTTTCACTGGTAGTCTTTGAATTGTTCCGCGAGCATGTTTGATTTTTTTCACTAATTTATTTTCTTTAAACATCATCTATGAACTGTTGGTACATTGCAACCAAATATATGGAACATCGGCCATATCCACCTTTGAAATTAATACGTGGAATATCATCAGTGAACTATTGAAACATCGAAAAACAAATATGTGAAACATTTGTCATTGACCTACTGGAATATCTCATACTCATCTGGTTCATTCCTCTACCTAATTTGAAAGATATACACTGAAACATCGTCAATAAACTAATTTATTTTCACTAGTAGCCTTTGAATTGTTCTATGAGTATGTTTAATTTTTTTCACTAATTTATTTTCTTTAAACATCATCGATGAATTATTGCAACATCGTCGACGAACTATCCGAATATTGAAACAAAATAAGTGGAACGTTAGTTATTCCTCTTTAGAACTTAATGCGTGAAACATCATCAATGAGCTGTTGGAATATCATTGATGAACTGTCGAAACATTGCAGCCAAATACATGGAACATCAGCCATATCCACCTTAGAACTTAATGTGTGGAACATCATCAATAAACTATTGAAACATTGAAAACCAAATATGTGAAACATTTGTTATTAACCTACTGGAATATCTAACACCACCTGGTTCATTCCTCTGCCCAATTTGAAATATATTCACCAAAACATTGTCAATAAACTACTAAAACATTTAGTAAGTAGCAATGGAATATTTTATTTTATCTATTGGACCATATGACATATAATATTATTCATAACCTAAACATATGTAAGTGGAGTCTTGTTTTAAAAATCTCATCATAAGAAATGTAATGCTCAAATGAATCATGAATTGGATACTCCGTTTAGAAGATACGATCACTTGAATTTTTTGTTTGAAAAAAACCATCTTGAAACATGTGTGTCGTAGCTACATACTAGACAGAAAGAGAGGGGGATTGGTAGAAGAGGAAGAGGAGAGCCAGATCTGGAGAGTTGGTGATAATGAGAGGATGTCCCCCCCCCCCTTGGCCCCTCCTGGGGGTTTATATATATGAGTGGGGTAGAATGGGAAATCCCCCTTCTACCCCTTAGTACTTACAAAGGATGAGGGTACAATAGTATATTTACACTGGTATATTCCTCTATACTATTGGGCCTATTACATGTCGGACTAGTTACGCGGCCCAGTCACGGGGGGTTGGGCCACCCCCACAACAGTACTCCCTCGACAGCAAGCGCTGAGGTCCCGATGGGCGAGCTGACGTGATCAACTACCCCAGCCCCCCGTTCCCCGACAGCAAGCGCGAGGGTGCCGAGTGTTGAGCCGTTGCAATTGGTAGCTTGTAGACCCCCGAGGCAATGCCTACGAAGAAATCAGTGAACTCCTGCGCTGAACCCCGCGCCGTTCCGCCGGGGCGATGCCTACAAGGCGGACGGCGGAGTCCTGCGCCGGAGCCATGCCGTCCCGCCGAGGTGATGCCTACGAGGCGGACAGCGTAGTCGAGCGCCGAAGACGTGTCGTCGAGCGTCGAAGACGTGCCGTCCCGCCGAGGCGATGCCTACGAGGCGGACGGCGAAGTCGAGCGCCGAAGACGTGTCGTCGAGCGCCGAAGACGTGCCGTCCCGCCGAGGTGATGCCTACTAGGTGGACGGCGAAGTCGAGCGCCGAAGACGTGCCATCCCGCCGAGGCGATGCCAACTAGGCGGACGGCGAAGTCGAGTGCCAAAGACGTGTCCTTGAGCGCCGAAGACGTGCCGTCCCGCCGAGGCGATGCCTACTAGGCGGACGGAGAAGTTGAGCGCCGAAGACGTGTCCTCGAGCGCCGAAGACATGTCGTCGAGCGTCGAATATGTGCCGAGCGCCGAAGACGTGTTGTCGAGCGCCGAAGACGTGCCGTTCCGCCGAGGACGTGTCGTCGAGCGTCGAAAACGTGCCGAGCGCCGAAGACGTGTTGTCGAGCGCCGAAGATGTGCCGTCCCGCCGAGGCGATGCCTACTAGGCGGAGGGCGAAGTCGAGCGCCGATGACGTGCCGTCCCGTCGAGGCGATGCCTACTAGGCGGACAGCGAAGTCGAGTGGCAAAGACGTGTCCTCGAGCGCCGAAGACGTGCCGTCCTGCCGAGGCGAAGCCTACTAGGCGGACGGCGAAGTCGAGCGCGGAAGACGTGTCGTCGAGCGTCGAAGATGTGCCGAGCGCCGAAGACGTGTCGTCGAGTGCCGAAGACGTGTCGTCCCGCCGAGGCGATGCCTACTAGGCGGACGGCGAAGTCGAGTGCCGAAGACGTGTCGTCGAGCGTCGAAGACGCGCCGAGCGCCGAAGACGTGTCGCCAAGCGCCGAAGACGTGCCGTCCCGCGGAGGCGATGCCTACTAGGCGGACGGCGAAGTCGAGTGCCGAAGACGTGTCCTCGAGCGTCGAAGACGTGCCGTCCCGCCGAGGCGATGCCTTCAAAAAAAAGTGCCCGCGGAGAGCGGGCGCTTGCGGCATAGGCCAATGGCGCTACGCGCGCGGAGGTAAGGAGGCGGAGCCGCCGTTCCCCTACCTTCAAAAACAGTGCCCGCGGAGAGCGGGCGCTTGCGGCGTAGGCCGATGGCGCTACGCACGCGGAGGCAAGGAGGCGACACCGTCATTCCCCTACCTTCAAAAAGAGTGCCCGCGGAGAGCGGACGCTTGCGGCGTAGGCCGAGGGCGCTACGCGCGCCGAGGTTAGGAGGCGACACCGTCGTTCCCCTACCTTCAAAAAGAGTGCCCGCGGAGAGCGGGCGCTTGCAGCGTAGGCCGATGGCGCTACGCCCGCAGAGGCAAGGAGGCGACACCGCCGTTCCCCTACCTTCAAAAACAGTGCCCGCGAAGAGCGGGCGCTTGCGGCGTAGGCCGATGGCGCTACGCACGCGGAGGCAAAGAGGCGACACCGCCGTTCCCCTACCTTCAAAAAGAGTGCTCGCGGAGAGCGGGCGCTTGCGGCGTAGGCCGATGGCGCTACGCCCGCGGAGGCAAGGATGCGACACCGTCGTTCCCCTACCTTCAAAAAGAGTGCCCGCGGAGAGCGGGCGCTTGCGGCGTAGGCCGAGGGCGCTACGCGCGCCGAGGCTAGGAGGCGACACCGCCGTTCCCCTACCTTCAAAAAGAGTGCCCGCGGAGAGCGGGCGCTTGCGGCGTAGGCTGATGGCGCTACGCCAGCAGAGGCAAGGAGGCGACACCGCCGTTCCCCTACCTTCAAAAAGGGTGCCCCGCGGAGAGCGGGCGCTCGCGGCGTAGGCCGATGGTACTACGCCCGCGGAGGCAAGGAGGCGACACCGCCGAGCGGGTGCTTGCGGCGTAGGCTGATGGCGCTACGCCCGCAGAGGCAAGGAGGCGACACTGCCGTTCCCCTACCTTCAAAAAGAGTGCCCGCGGAGAGCGGGCGTTTGCGGCGTAGGCCGAGGGCGCTACGCGCGCCGAGGTTAGGAGGCGGAGCCGCCGTTCCCCTGCCTTCAAAAGCCCGCGACGCACTCCCTGGTGTGACACGCGCGAAAGCGCGATATCCTAGTGGTGCGTCGCTAAAGCGATGCACTCCCTGGTGTTTCGGCCATTGTGCAGTTTTGTATACTCCATAGAGTGCGTGGGATCAACATCCACGTCTTATTTATACCCCGGAGAGTACGCATAAGGACGATGTCCATGCGTGCGCGGCATCCGCGTCTTGTATATACTCCGTAGAGTGCGCAGGGACAACATCCGCGTCTTATTTATACTCTGTAGAGTGCGTGGGATCAACATCCACGTCTTATTTATACTCCGGAGAGTACGCGTAAGGACGATGTCCATGCGTGCGCGGTATCCACGTCTTGTTTATACTCTGTAGAGTGCGCAGGGACAACATCCGCGTCTTATTTATACTCCGTAGAGTGCGTGCGGAGGCGGACCTCGCGCTACGTCTTATTTAGAGTACGTAGACTGCGCGCGGAGGCAAGCCTCCGCGCGTTGCGGGCGGTGAAGGTGCGTGCGGAGGCGGACCTCGCACGACGTCTTATTTATACTCCGTAGAGTGCGCGCGGGGGCGTCCCCCCGCTGCGTCTTATTTATACTCCGTAGAGTGCGTGCGGAGGCGGACCTCGCGCTACGTCTTATTTAGAGTCCGTAGACTGCGCGCGGAGGCAAGCCTCCGCGCGTTGCGGGCGGTGAAATTGCGTGCGGAGGCGGACCTCGACGCTACGTCTTATTTATACTCCGTAGAGTGCGTGCGGAGGCGGACCTCTTGCTACGTCTTATTTAGAGTCCGTAGAGCGCGTTGCGGGCGGTGAAATTGCGTGCGGAGGCGGACCTCGACGCTACGTCTTATTTATACTCCGTTGAGTGCGTGCGGAGGCGGACCTCGCGCTACGTCTTATTTAGAGTCCGTAGACTGCGTGGGAATATCAAACCACATCTTATTTAGACTTCGGAGAGTACGCGTAGGGACAACGTCCACGCGTGCGCGGAGCATCCGCATCTTGTTTATACTCAGTAGAGTGTGCAGGGACAACATCCGCGTCTTATGTATACTCCGGAGAGTACGCCGACGCTCGAGGCGATCGTGCGATTTAAATCCAAAACGAGGACCAGAATAGAGGCAGCGAAGAAATGGCCGAAGACTTGCGACAACAAAACGCTCCCAACTGCCGTGCTAGGAAAGTATTAGATGCTACGGTAGCCTAAAGCAGGCCAAAACTGGGAAAGCAAATACGGCCAAATCGAGCGCTCTCATAATGGAACTGTGGTTGCAATAAGTGACATGATGCACAACTATTTTTTCAACTTTTTTTAGCCATATGCAGTACATACGGAGCGGGACGACTGTACGCTAGTGGAGGCCGAGGGCGAGGGGGCTCTGAGGCGGCCTTTTGTGGCTCGACAGACTGGTGACGCACATGCATGGGCCATGCATGCAGTGCTTGCAACAAAGCCTGGGTGCCTTCACGTGACGAATGCATGTGCTATGCACACATGCGCCTAGACTCCGGAAGCTCGGCGAAGACTTCGGTGGGTTTGGCGAAGACCACTCCGGTCACGCCGGAGTCTTCGAAGACATCGTGGGGACCTCAAGGACTCGGCGGAGACTGAGGCGAAGCGGCCCTGGCCGGCCAGCGAAGCCATCACGAGGTGGAGCGAAGGCCGGCGAAGACTTCTCGAAGTCGGCGAAGTGGCATTGGCGGGCCGCTCGGCTCCGCGTCGCCGAAGCCGTGCTTCGACCTCCGCTCGCCTTCACGCGTGGTCGTGGGTTCCCGAATACCGCTCGGCTCCGCATCGCCGAAGTCGTGCTTCGACCTCTGTTCGCCTTCGCGCGTGGTCGTGACGCGTCGCCGAAGTCGTGCTTCGACCTCCGCTCGCCTTCACGCGTGGTCGTGGGTTCCCAGATACCACTCGGCTCCGCGTCGCCGAAGTCGTGCTTCGACCTCCGTTCGCCTTCGCGCGTGGTCGTGACGCGTCGCCGAAGTCGTGCTTCGACCTCCGCCCGCCTTCGCGCGTGGCTTCGGCTGTGCGGAGTCTGCCACGGCGAAAGCCGACATAGCGAAGTCGGAGCGAAGCCCGGCGTGTACACGCAGAGGAGGTGGGTATTTCATGCCTGTACGTAGGGGATTATTGCTTCGTGCATGCATGGATGGAGCTCGTCGGCGGGGGCTTCCTGGCTTCGTGCGCCTGTAGGCCGCGGCCAAGCCGTCGCTACCGCTGGGAGACGAGGGTAGGCCGCAGCGGGGGTCTTTTGCGGGGTTGTCTTCGCTACGTGGTTCATCGGAGACGAGGAGCCATACATAGGCCGTGCGGAGCGTGCTCGTGGTCCTGGCGCGACACGGAGACGAGCGAGTGGAGGTCCTCCCGGGGAGCTGGTACTTCATGAGGCGAAGGCCAAAGACGTTTCGCGGAGGCGAGCGAAGTCCAGCGAGGTGTATGAGGCGTCGAGGCGAAGGCAGGCGAAGTCCCCGCGGCGTCGAGGCGAAGGCCGAAGACGCTATCGCGGAGGCGAGCGAAGTCCAGCGAGGTCTCCGCGGCATCGAGGCGAAGGCCAGCGAAGTCCCCACGGCGTCGAGGCGAAGGCCGAAGACGTTATCGCGGAGGCGAGCGAAGTCCAGCGAGGTCTCCGCGGCGTCGAGGCGAAGGCCGACGACGTCGTCTCGGAGGCGAGGCGAAGTCCAGCGAGGTCTCCGCGGCGTCGAGGTGAAGGCCGACGACGTCGTCTCGGAGGCGTGGCGAAGTCCCGCGAGGTCTCCGCGGCATCGAGGCGAAGGCCAGCGAAGTCCCCGCGGCGTCGAGGCGAAGGCCGAAGACGTTATCGCGGAGGCGCGGGGTCGGGTGCTTGCCGGCCATACGCGTCCTGGCTGCAACCGGGAGGAACACCACGCAGCGGGCTCGACGAATCCCACACGAGGGTAGAGAGGGAGAAGTCCGCGACCGAGGCCTTCGACGGAGCAGAGCCAACGCGTGCGCCGAGGTCTTCGACGGGTGGAGCCAACTTTTACGCCATCCGAAGAAAAACGAGACAAAAAATGGAGGTCAGGCGGGCGTGCTAAAGATGCATGCGTACTAAATAGATGCATGCATGCAGTGCGGAGGCATGCAGAATTAACGAACCAATGCATGGGCTGCTAGCTCACGTAGAATGCACGAACGTAGACTTCGTGCTTACGCTGATGGATACTTGCCTGCATGCATGAAGACCGAGATGGGCGACGCCTGGAGGTCCGACGCGGCGCGAAGACTCTCAAGAGCTCGGCGCGGGGTTGGACGAGCCGCCGAGTTATCCAAGATGCCTCCAATCAGATCTATCAGATCTGGATTTATCTGCCATGAGAGCTCCAGAAATCCCTTGCATACGTGAACTTCTAGTCGTCCCCACGGACGGCGCCATCTGTCGTAGCTACAGACTAGACAGAAAGAGAGGGGGATTGGTAGAAGAGGAAGAGGAGATCCAGATCTGGAGAGTTGGTGATAATGAGAGAATGTCCCCCCCTTTGGCCCCTCCTGGGGGTTTATATATATGAGTGGGGTAGAATAGGAAATCCCCCTTCTACCCCTTAGTACTTACAAAGGATGAGGGTACACTAGTATATTTACACTGGTATATTTCTCTATACTATTGGGCCTATTACATGTCGGACTAGTTGCGCGGCCCAGTCACGGGGGGTTGGGCCACCCCCACAACAATGTGCATTGATGTGGATTTTCATTTCTTTTGAATTGGACACTCTAGCCGTGCACAGGGGTGGATCCACAGGGTATGCCGGGTGGGCCACGGGCCACGGCATACCCTGGCCCAGCCGAACTTAGTGCCGCAGAACACCATGAAGTTGAAGTTGTACGGGCTGCCGCCGCCGCCGCAGCGCGCGGCCAAAGGCCTGTTGTCGAAACCTGCAACAAAAACAGTAGCAGCAAGAAAATACCCGCCGGAGGCCAAGCGATGCCGCCGCCGCCGAACGGGGGGAAGGTGACGCCGAACCTGGCGATGGACGCGGAGGGCACGCACCTGCTCAACCTCACCGTCTTGCAGCGCCTCGACCCCGCCGTCGAGGACATCCTCATCACCGCCGCCCACGTCACCCTCTAGGACTTCAACATCGACCTCAACCAGTGGGTGAGCTGCGATCCCTCCTCTTTCGCGTGTGATCCGCCGGGATCTGATCCGATTTGTGATTCTGGGTTTGCTTGCTTGTGCAGAGCCACAAGGACGTGGAGGGGTCGCTGTTCGTCGTCAAGAGGTGAGTGAGGCGGGGGGTATAGAGTCACTACTACAGAAAGGCTAATAGTAGACGCCAAATCACAGACGATTTTATGAAACCGTTTGTAATGTACACTATTATAGATGGTTTTAATTTGAAGGCCGTCTGTGGTATTTGTGGCGGGAAAAAGGAGTATCACAGACGGTTTTTATTAAAAACCGTCTGTGATAATCTGGGATTATCACAAATGGTTTTTTATTAAAAACCGTCTGTGTTGTGTCGACTATCACAGCCGGTTGTTGTTAAGAACCGTCTGGGAATGTTCACAGACGGTTTTTCACAAGAACCGGCTGTGATGTCCCTTTGTCTGTCATATTCTAGATCAGAGGTTAATATATAAGTACACATTGCTTCTAATAACTTAACTACAGAACTACTGAGACAAGAGATCACAAATTAAAGACAAATTTATTAATTTCAATTAGAGGCAAATTTATTACAAAAGTCGCACAGGTAAAGAGTTTCCCAGATTGTATTCTTTTGGGCTTCGTAAGCTTCTTCTTCAACTTGGGGACTTGGAGGATCAGCCGCTAAATTCTCGAACGCCGTTAAGATTGCCCTTGTCCTCAGCACTTCCTCCTGCAGCCTGGGCAAATGATCAGCAGCATCCATAATGTCGTAGAGGATAGCATGAAAAGATTTCTCAGAATCTGCCGTTTCTGTTTGATCGGCAAGGCTATCCATCAGTCTCTGCAATGCGTGTAGAGCTTCTTCCGCATTGCGCACATTGTGGAGAAGAACCAGGGTGAGGGCTGTTTCCCTTTCTTGAGCGGCAGCGAGACGCCTCCGTCGACGGCGGAGGATCAGGTCAAGCTGACGGATGCAAGAAAGTCGGGGAAGGAGAGCAGGGCGGGTGCGGAGAAGCTGCTCCAGATGCAAATTGCTGGCCGCCTGTGTAAGGTTCCGGCCGAACAATTCGTGATGAACAGATGAGAGGAAGGAGATGATCACAAGAACAGTAGAAGCCATGTTGTATTGTATATTGTATTGTACGTACGTAGAAGAGACCTGGATTAGGAGCGCATATTTAACCTTTAGCACAAACGGTTCGTATACCCAAACATTAATGATATAGACGCTTCGTATAACGATCGAGAGACATTAATTAGACGATCGAAACACGAAGCGTTCTGGCATCAAAACACGCGCGAAGCGTTCTGGTATGAAGCTTATCACAGACGGTTTTTTATAAAAAACCGTATGTGATAATGACTAAGGCATTTATTGCGCTGCTCAGACCGCATCTGTCTTCATTTCGATCCAGATCTAGCCACTGCTGCAGTTATTCGATTAGATTTAAATCCCGAGCCCGTCGTCGCCGCCGCCTCCCCGAGCCCTCGCCGGCTGCCTCCCCCAGCCCTCGCGGGCCGCCTCCCCGGACGAAGACGTCGCCGCAGCCTCCTCCTCCGTCGCCGCCTCCCCGAGCCCGTCGCCTCCTCCTCCTCCGTCGCCGCCGTCTCCTCCTGCGTCGCCGCCTCCTCCTCCTCCGTCGCCGCCTCCCCGAGCCCGTCGCCTCCTCCTCCTCCGTCGCCGCCGCCTCCCCGGACGAAGACGTCGCCGCAGCCTCCTCCTCCGTCGCCGCCTCCCCGAGCCCGTCGCCTCCTCCTCCTCCGTCGTCGTCGCCGCCTCCTCCTCCGTCGCCGCCGCCTCCTCCTCCTGCGTCCCTAAGGTCACCAAAACCCTAAGGTCATCAAATCCCTCCCCGAGCTTCATGCTTACTGTTAGTGTTTAGGGTTGATGCTTGATGCTTCATACTGTTATGGTTAGTTGCTTAGTACATATTTAGGGTTGATGCTTCCTGCTTACTGTTAGTGTTTAGGGTTGATGCTTGATGCTTGGTACATATGTGCAACCCTACAATTTGAGAGCACAAAGATACATTGACCATTTGGGTGGAAAGAAATACATTGTGTCGTCAGGCTCATGACTGCCAATTTGAAGCATAGCATAGCATCCGAGGCACATCCGAGGCCTGCAGCTGTGTCTTGAAGAATGTCAAGAGCTGTTCTTCAGATGTGGCATTCCTCAAACTATAAATTATGAATCTTATTCTCATAACCCATCTGAATACCAGCTCTTGGCATTCCTCAAGACACAGCAGCAGGCCTCGGATGTGCCTCGGATGCTATGCTATGCTTCGAATTGGCAATCATGCGCCTGACGAAACAGTTGATCTTTCCACCCAAATGCTCCATGTATCTAGACAAAAAAACAGCAAATGAAGCAAGTGACATACTATAGTGTTCCCGTTCAATGAACCGGATACACTAGTTTGTGTCATTTGCTTCATAGACCTTTGTTTAGGGACTTTGCTATTTGGTTTATAGTATTAGCAACTAAAGTAGGTGCTAGGATAGACACTTTGTTTAGAGACCTTGTAGTAATAGTATTACAAAATTCAAGAAAATTTTAGTACAGAAGTTCAAAAAAAAAGAAATTCCCAGATTCTTCGGTGAGCAGCCGATATAGCCGACTTCTTCGGTGAGCGACTATCCATCTGCTTCTTCCCGCTCCTTCTCTTCATCTCTGATCTCTGGATCACGTACGCCAGTAGCGATGATTCAGTTAGATGAATCATTTTGGTGCGCTACAATTATTTACCGAATTGCGTATGAAAATTTTGGTGCGGCATACCCTTTGGTAAAATCCTGGGTCCGCCACTGGCTGTGCATGTTTTTTTAGAGGATCTTGTTGTGTAGGGGTGAAAACGGATCGGATAATGCTTAAAACATATTCGTATTCATAGTTTTTTCTCGGATTCGAATATGAATCGGACAAACGTCGCATACGAATTTGGATCGGATTATACTCAAAATCGAATCGAATTTTATTATTTTTTAGATTCCAATAATTATTCGTGGCTTGTGAGCAAGGACTAGACCGGGGGTGGTCTCGGAATGGATTTCAGCTGGGCTTGTTGGACCTAGGCCTCCTAATGAGCTGAAGCCTAGCATAGGCCTGATCCAAGCCTGAAATTAGGTTCCTTCGATCCAATCCAGCCTAGGTCCAAAATAAAGAAGCTTAGGTCTAATCTAGACCCAAATAATGGATTGGGCCTTGATCCAAACTGACGCAGACCATAATTCAATGATCCAAACTTGGCCACAATCCCACATGCAAAAAGAGAGAGGGGGGAGAGGGAACGACAACCATGTAGCGGCTCCTGTTCGACGAGCTCGCTGAGGAGGCTATGCAGGAGATCTACTGTGAGCAATGCGGGACACATTCCATTGTCGCTCCATCGTCGAGCGCTTGCGCCGAACGTTGAGTCACTGCTCCTGCTCATGTAGAACTACCACATCGATCACTGAAGCATGGGGGGGAGCTCACTGCGCAGCTTAGGGATGCAACCATGCCATGCTGGAATGTGACCGCCTCGCGCATCGGACAGAGACAGCGGGCCACAGCGCTGGCTGGCGCTAGAGCTCAACGCCAGCATCGTCATCACTGGATCCATCAATCCAAGCTCTTCCTCACTATTGATATCACAACACTTCGCTGACGATCTCTTCATCACCGGATCCATCGATCCGCCATTGATCCCAAGATCTACCTTGCTGCTGACATCATGTAGCTCGCCGTCGGCTTCTATCACTGGATCCATCAATCTGTCGGCCTCCAATGCTATCATGTCGTTGGATCTGCCCACATGCTCGAGGGCGTGCGTCACCTATGAGTCGAGGCCAACGCGCGAAGGTGGAGACAACTTGGCATTTGTTGAACTCGTCTTAGGCCTCTTGGCAATGGTGGCAAACAGCAGCAGCAACGTGTGCAGTCCAGGCCAAGCTCGAGCAACGGCGACGGAAATTGTAGTAGCTCGGCTTGACCCGGCCTCTCGCGCACTACGCATGCATTACCTATGCAATAGCAGCTCACTGGGAGACGGAGCCAGCAGCTCAAGCCATGACCCAACGCACATTTCGCTAACTACGCAGGGTTGTAGCAGCCCAGCCCATGTTGTCTTCTCTCCTTCGTATCTTCACCATACGACCGCAAAGAAAAACAAAAACTTCACCTTACGAACTCAAAAACATCCGCTACGATCAACCTGACCGGATCTTCGACATGATCATCGATTGCTAATTAAGCATAGTTTAGACCTCTGTTGGCACACTAATATAAGTTTAAAGATTTAAATATGTATATATCAAGTCAAGGAGTCAAATGACAAGCCCACACAAATTTAAAGCCCTATGGCGCACTATACTCTTTTGATGTGAATATCAAATTGATACTAACCAGTTCAAAATCGAGGTTATACTCCCCCTATTATAGCAGGGGGAAACCGCGCGCGGAGGGAGCGGCCACATCAGCCCGCGAGCGCGTCCGGCCGGCGCGTGGCCAGGGAAATTTCGGTATGGTCAGGGAAGCGTTTTTGTGAAAAAGTCCCTGCGTTTTTCCGAAATTACGTAAAGGTCCTTTTTCCTCGCGAAAAGGTCCCTGTCAGTTTTTTTAGCCCCTCCACTTTGCAGGATAGCCCCCCGCGGTTTTCAAAATTGCGCACGAGTCCTCGTTTGTTTACGTACAGTCCTCGATTTTTTACGAAAAGCCCTTTAACTTTTTTGAAAATACGCATGTGCCCTCGATCTTTTTTTAAAAACTCATCACCAATTATCGCCTCTTTTACTTTGGTACGTACGGTGGCTGGCGCGGTGTGGCGCCGCGCCTATTAGGCTAGTTCTTCCAATGTAAGAACACTACCCAACCATAGCATGGGCAGACCTATGAAGGGGTAGCCGGGGCTAGAACACCCCCTATTGCTAGCCAGGCCCTGTGTACCCTATATCACCGGTATCCATCGGTCATTAGGAGGGGAGCTGGTGAGGTCTACAGGTAGGTGAAGACAAGGGTACTATGAATACTCCTTTATTTTAATCCTAGATCCACAACTGAACCATAGATGCGTCTTTCATGTGATCCCAATCATATGTTGCTTTGCTATGATGGCATGAACACTCACCACAGCTGCAGAGACGAGGCAGCGTGGGGGAAATCAGCCACTGTGTCAAGGTTTGGTTCTAGTGTTGAAAATTGGCCCATGAGTTGAGGCACATTTTTCTTTAGAAATTTCAAAGTATGTATAGTTAGTACCATATTGTCTAACGAAGTGGAGAGAATGTAATTTATAAGGTGGGGTCCTTATTAATCCTTGAAGTATGTGACACATGGCATTGGGGATGGCATAAAGAGGACTTTGGGTAAACACCTATGCGCGCACGCATGCACTCGCGTATTCATGTATTTTCGTGTGAAAAATTGTGTGACTTATGAATTGCGACGAATCATTCATTATCTCTCTTTGTTTATTCTATTTAAATACGATTTAAACATCACTTACTAGTAAGTTAATTAGTTTAAATTGAGTTAATGTCATCAGCTACTAATGAGTAATTGAAATGCGTCTTTAGAAGGACCTGGAGATGTCCAAATCTAAAGACAACCGATTTTCTTCTTGACGAGGATACAATAATCCTCTAATTATTACGTCACTATACCTCCAAGTACACCCCTTAGCGATGAGGGAGAAATTTTCTGAGGTAGTCGTGAGTCTTACTACAACTACCTCTTTGTCATAAGTATTTTTACGACCACTCAGTCGTATGTCTTACTACGACTACCTCTCGGTCATTACGCCCACTCAATCATAAGTTCTTCTACGATCATATGGTCGTATTATGTCCACTCAATTGTAAGCTCTTCTATGATAATGTGGTCGTAAGTCTTTCTACGATTACATATCTGTAAGATATTCTACGACCACCTCGTGGTTGTAGATCTTATTGCAACCAGCATATTCTCAACCACCTTGTTTATGACAACCTACTTCAATGTGGAATCGTCTAGCAAGGCGGTTAGAACATGTACTCATTCCCAATAACTGCACATGATCTCTCTTTGACAACAATTGCCGCGTGGTGAATAGTCCATTACATCTCTCTGATTGTAACTTCCGTCAGACGATTATCATCCGAAGCATTGAGGTATCTTTTGGCACTGGACAACAGCCACCGTTTCATCGTCTATATAAAGGTTGATATTAGGGAAGAGGGAGGAGAGAACACACTGGAGCAGGAGATAGTGATAGGCATTTCGCATTACTCTCAGTTATAATTCTTTCTCTGAGCAATAGCCACACATGACGTAGGGTTATTATTCTCCCAAGAGAAGTTCTGAACCTGTATAAAAATTTTTGTGTCTCTACTCTATATGTTCATACACTGACTCTTCTAGAGTTTCCCCGAATCCAAACAAATTATACGTAAGATCGATATTAGAACATCGACACTTCCCGATTCTTCTTCCTCCTCGCTGAAGAGTTGTACACGCCAGCCTTCCTCCTCGGCGTGCACCAAGAAGGAAGATGAGTGGTATCTCTGAGTCGTTATTGCAGAGACATCTACACGGGATGATAATAAGGCCGACATTCCTCCTTGTGGTGCATCGAGAAGGAGGGTAAGTGGTATCTCCGAGCCGTTACTACAGAGAACATCTACATGGGTCGATAATGAGGTTTCTAGGTAGTGCACATCTGTGTGACCACTCGCTTCGCTGCTCCATCTATGTTCTACACTGCATCGAACCTACGTTGCTTCCTATTCTTTATCAAGGCCAACTGTAAATCGTTCATACGATCGATTGACTTTGTTATAATATTTTCTTGTATATTTTTTGAAATAGAATGAGTAGTAGATGTTAGATTCATTTATTACATCACTAGTCTCTTACTGTATTTATTTTCTAATAAAATTTAAAACTAAAATATTACCTGCATTTCCAAGAAGTCCTATTCTAGTTGTTTCGAAGGAGATTGAACACGTACCTATCTTCTACATCACTAACAAGTTTGTCTTAGCTACGAGTGACAGGAATCCAATACTGCTGCTCACCATGCTTCATCGAGCCAGGCTAGGTGCACGTGGCATTCGGATGCACCTGATTATTCTTTTCTGGTTGTATTCAAGATGATTGTAATTCGCTTGATCTTGAGTAGAGTTAAACTACAGTTGATCTGCTCTAAAAAGCTGGCTTGCAACGCCACCTCATCGTGCTGGAAGCACTCCGATCCGGAGCGAACGGTCCACATGCATCAAGTCAATACAATACAAATCTGGAGCGAACAGTCCACATCGTCTTGGAGGCAGCCCTATCCTAAACCTCCCTTGCTGCGGAGAGGGACCAGAGATCACTCTACTTTTGTTCTTATCACGACACACAAGACATCACAAGTAATGACATCAACTGCCCTATCCAGAACTATGAGGTGTAGTGTAGCACGTACGTACCCGCAGACCACCCATATCTCTGGCAGCGCAACGAGTGGTACGATCGGATATATGATAGCAACACAGTCCACCAGTACAATGTGGACTATGCGGACTACATGACATTGGACTTCGCTACAGTGGACTACCGTGAACCGGAGTATCGAAGGTTCATCGTCCGTGCAACACATGATACCAGTGCTTACAATTACGGGGTTTCATTGCTCTTGTACCTTATGTCGGCTTTAACAAAAACATGTTTTCCTCTACATGATGACAGCAATTACGCTGAGGACTAGGTGCAGCAGATGTTTAGCGCTTAAGAAATTAGGCCCAGTCAATTATCCGATGCCTCGGTTTCCACTTGGCCACCATCGCAATACAACTTACATGATGTATGATGCTCCCTGGACATGCTGCCCTTCTCTCAGGACCAGCTTCACCGCCAGAGGAAATGGACAGCAGGGAACCCCTGACCCAGTTCTGCATTCAGTGCCAGCTCTTCAATTCAAGCAGGTTGAACTTAATTATATACTCGTTAATACTTTATTCCTATTGTAGCAGTCTTAAATGGAACTTGTCGATAAGTATAGTACCAAAGCTTGTGTTTTTCTAGCAGTCTTAAATCAAAGTATGCGTCTTTTACTAGTTTGTACAAGTATTCATCTAGTTACAAAAATACTAAATTTATTGTGTGACATTGCCGAGCTAGTGCTGCAACCGAACACCCCGACGACCCCCAAGGCTCCCCAAGCCCTACCTGTGCTTGCCTGCTTGGCTAGCTACCGAGCTACAGCAGCTCGGCAGCAACCTACCAAGCAAAGGCAGCTCGGCAGGCTGCTACTGAGCAACTACAGCTCGGTAGTGCCTAGACCCGCCCGCCTGTCGTGCCTGGCCATTTGCTGCCACGCCACTGCCCTACCGAGCTCCCCAGGTGTTGTAGGTGACACATGTCGTTTGCCGCGTCTTCTGAGCTTAGGGAGGGGCTATTTTTCAAAAATAGGTGTTTAGGGGCCAAAATTGAAAAAAGTAGCTACAATGTCAAATACGTGAACATTTCTACTATTTGAAGCCCAATATAACTCGAGCCATTCAAGCAAAAATGAGGACATATCATGGTTGATCTACGTCAGCTATCTGTAAGTATTACCGCATAGGATAAGATATGATGTGGAGGAGAGAGGAGAAGCATATAGTTTAGATCGTTTCTCATGCAACAGTTGACTGTAATATGATAAATAAGACACATTCTGTCATAGAAGTGATATTCTATAGAGAGACATAAAAAGATAATTTATTGTAGTGGATGTCTTTAGTACTGTCTCAGATAATATGAATAGGTACTATAGGCAGTAGGTATCTTAAATCATTGTAACAATCATTGACAAATTGAAAAATGGTACGTACGGAGACCAAAAAGCCATATAAAAGAAAGGCTTTGAAATTCAAAAGCCATTAATTGCTGATGTTGTTTCACGCCACCTTATATCTTTATCCAAAATAGACACGATGGCCTACATCCGACGTGGCTTGATCCCGACCTGACAAGGCTTTGTCCCATTAATTTGCATCGTGAAAAAGGCAGCTGGATAATCCAACCTGAATGGCCTAGGATACGGAGGCCGGACTATCAGTGATCGGTTGGGCTTAAACTTTTGACTTCCAGCTTATTTTTCACTATTTATAAATTTCATCTTTTTCTGAATTTTTGGTTTTTTGTTGAGCTTTTTTGCCGGTTCTTTTTTCCGTACTTGTTTGTATTATACGTAATGAGCTAATATATTTTTTATATTTTTAAATTTTTAAATTTTAATTATGCTAAATAAGATTCTGTCAGCTACAGTGTTTTTTTCAGCCAGCTATAGTGTTTTCAGCCATGAGCTTTTAAGCCCAACCGATCACCACCCTAGAGCCTATGCCTGAATAAACACGACACTTCGCTGCCGTGATCCTTGTTGATAGCCTAGGCATAACAATGAAGGAATCCAATAATGTCTGGAGATAAGTCCAAGGTGGTACTGGTAGCTCGCACGTATCATTCGCCTATTTGTCAAGTTGCATGTCAATCACGATGAAACGTACGAGCAAATTGCTCAATTGCCTATCTGTCCAGTACTCCAGTTGCATGCCTGCAGTCAGATAAGCACGTTGGATGTCTGCTCTAGTCCTAATCATCACGATGAAACGTACGAGCAAATTGCTCACCTGCATATCTGTCCAGGTGCATGCCTGCAGTCAGATAAGCACGTTGGATGTCTGCTCTAGCCCTAATCATCACGATGAAACGTATGGGCAGATTGCTTAATTCGCCTGTTTGTCAAGGTGCATGCCAATTGTCAGATAAGCACGTTGCATGTCCGCCAAGCGCTCTGTAGTCCCAGTCATCATGATTAAACGTACGAGCAAATTGCTTATTGGCCACCGTAAATGGTTGCCAATTGCCTATTTGCAACTTTATAAAGCAAAAGTCCTGCCTAGCTGGGGGCAGATCCATTGAGGAGCACGGGGTGCACATGACACAGGGTTTAATTTTTGTTTTTGTGTTGTATAACTCGTGTAAATTTAGGTATAAACCTCTCGGCCCAAATAGAAGGACATCTGCCTAGCCCAAAGATTGAAACTCTCAGCTCCCCACTCATGCTATTCCACTCGGTGTTCCCTCAGCTAGGCGCAAGATGACACCAATCGAGACTTAGGACACGCAGTCTAGCATACACAAGTGCAGCCCAATTGACACAAATGTAGCCCAAAGGCGCTCGGATAGCCAAGCCACTCTACACAGGTAAAGACCGCACCGCACGCACACCACATTGCCCCTGTCACTCGCGTCTCATTCCCTCCCTCCCTTTGTCCAGCCTCATGCGAAAGCAAAATCCACCATCTCGCTTGGTTGTAGGCTCGCAACCACCAGCTGTTGGAGCACGGAGGCCTAGGCTGCAGCCCATCGGCCGCCACGTCTCCTGGTCATCATCACCCGTCAATCGTCTCGCGGAGCACTTGGCGGCATAGATTAAGTCTTGAATCGATGTATGGTATTGCTAAATTTCTTCCAATTCTTTTGATTTCCTTAAGCAAATGGACTGAATTTATGAGTTATGGTTTAAATGTTATGATTATTTGTTGGATTTTTGTTAAATTGTAGGGTTCAGAATTAATATTTCAAGTTGGGTTCTTGGAAATTGGAGTACTCACCTACTTCGTTGCAAATCAGAGACAATTATGCATGTAATTATATATGTAGTGAAACGATGAACCCCGATCATTTTCGTTCGGATTCCACCCTCGTGCCTAGCCACTCTAAAAATGGGAGTTAGGTGACTGTTTCAAGCCACTGCCCGTCCATGATTTTGTTGAACTACCCGAAATACCCTTGCCATTTCTGGCCCCTTCCCCTCTCTATCTTTTGATCCCCTTCGCCACTAAATAAGCTAAAATTCTCACATTAACCCTAGGAGATAAATAAGCTTAATTTTATTTCTCTACCCAAAATGAAAACATTGAAGTTATACGCCCCAAGTGGATTGTGCATCTCGCAAAAGTTCTCACATTAATCCTAGGAGATAAATAGGCTAGAATTTATACATTGATCTTGGAAAAGAAAAATAGGTAGAATTATCTAATCAAACTGATAAAAAGAAAGAAACCTAATATATAGGCTCTACAAATATAATGGCTTGGATTACATCTAACCAAAATGTTTGGTACAAATTGAGATCTATAATCCACGTGTCACGTTTGAGGTTCAAGTTTCAACTAAAGTACACGACTACAAAAAATGCTATACTAGACTCCCATCACAGACGATCTGTGTTGTAATTATCATAGGCGGTTTTACAAGCATGACTATCTATATTAGTAGCGATGGCTAGAACCATCTGTGAATTATCACAGATGGTTTGCATTAAAAACTGACTGTGATGTCTGCAATTATTACAGATGGTTTTTAATAAGAACCATCTGTGATAATTCATAGACGGTTTAGATTAAAAACTGTCTGTGATGTCTACAATTATCATAGACGGTTTAGATTAAAAACCATCTGTGATATTGCAATTAAAAACCATTTGAAAATCCAAATCCTCTTTCACAAATCCAGTGAAAATTGGTGGAATCTTTCTACATATAGCCACAAACTTTCACAAAAAAAAAACAGCAAGTTTGGCCTACAGGATTGAATTCGAGTCTGAGTAGGATTCTATTCCAAGACACCTCTAGTAAAATAGGCATAACTTTTGCATACGGTGTCCGTTTTTTATGTTCTTGTACTTGGAAATCTAACGATGAGCTTGATCCAAAACAATGACCCGCTTGTGCCAGTTGCCCTCTCAGACCACCAAAATTGTCCATCTTTATCTCTAAATTTGTGTCGCAAGTTTTTTATTTCTATTTTTGCCAAAAAAATTTTATCTTTCTTTCAGAATTTGGGGTTTGTCTCAACTGTAAAGTTATAGATATCGTCAAAACCTTTCAAATGAGCATATATAAGCTCTATAAAAACTTTATTATTTTATCTTTTAAGACTAGCTATTTATATTAAGCTAATATATTATCTTTGTGAACTACCATCTGGCCATTATCACCGATGGTTTTTAATAAGAATCATATGTGATATCTCTCGTTATCATATACGGTTTTTGTTAAGAACTGTCTATGATGTCTACATTACAGATGGATTGTAATCTAAAGTGTCTGTGATAATTATATATGCAATTTCAGTCTTGCCCTGCCACATCACCGATCCACAGTATCTCCCCCAAGATCCCGATCTCACCCGTTCATTTTCTCTGCATCAAACAGCAGGCATTGGACTCCTCCCTACCACTCGCCCCTTATTAATCTCCCTCTCTCTACTTCCAGAACCAACACCACCAATACTACTCCAACTCGTTTGTGTGCAGCAAGGATGGGAAGGGGTTCGGCAAAGGTGGATAAAATTTCACTTGAAGAAAGATGAAAAGGAAGAAGGCAATGGCAGATCTACATTATTCTAAGTCACGGGCATTGGCAGAGAGCTTATGCTTGTTACATCCTAAAAGTGTGGCATTCTATTAATTTTGGCATAAAAACTAAAAATGGTGTTCATTGCCTTTTTGCTTCTGCTACTTGAAATTTTTCCTGCTCCACTTGTTTTAGATTATAGTTTAATGAAGGATGTGTAAGTCTAAGTTTCATTAGCCTGAAGTTTCTTATAGTGCAAGCATCTTTCTGAATTTGTAATCGTGAAGCTTATATTTATAAAATTGTAAGTATCCTCTTGTGTATGCAGTGCTATATGTAATTCAGATCTGAAATTCAAATTCAAATGTGTCGTTTCATTTTCAGAGGGTATGGCTAGTATTTCCTGAGACTAGCTAAAAATTAATAAAATTTTTAGGTATGCTATCTAGTTTTTTATGCACAGAAAGAACTATCAAAGACAGTTTTTATTTTAAACCGTCTGTGATATGTCATAATCACAGACGGTTTGTGGTTAGAACTATCTGCGATAGTATACCTTCATATACAGTTCTAATTTCGAACCATCTGCGATAGTATACCTTCATAGACAGTTCTAATTTCGAACCATCTGTGATATGGCTTTCACAGACGGTTCAAAATCCATCTATGACAACCTCATGTTATTCCTGACCCATAAACTCAGATGGCTCATGAACCCGTCTATGATGATGTTTTTAAACCATCTGTGATGACATTTTCTGTAGTAGTGATAGCATAACCAATAAACTGGAAAATTTGTTGGGAATATGTACATAGAAACTTAAAATCAGAACATATGAGTTTGGATAGATAAGAAAATTTTAAAGTATATTTTCAAATTCAAAAATAGATTCTACAAGGTATATCAAATCAACACTAAATTCATAATATGTATCTAACCAATATTACCACATGAACACCATGCTCTTCCTCGTTTGTATTGCTCTGGCCTCCCTCACTTCCGTCTCGATTCCATATCTTGTCAAACATAAAAACATACAAAGTATTTGCATTAGTTAATAGACAATTCTCATATAAATCACAATTAAACTTATTAACAAATAAATTCACATATTGGTTAAGTAATTTAGCTCTAGCTCTTATTGTTGGGCCTTTATACAAATTATGATTACCGTCTTGCATGCGTATAAAGATGTACGATGAGTCCCTTATGCCCTTATCGGTCGCCGTAGTATTTTTGAATTTTTTTATGAATAATCTATTATTTAGTCAAAATAACAGAAATATATCCGCATGAAATTTTTTACAAAAATAGGCTCCAGTCGCCGAGCTGTTGGGTGACTGGAACCTATCGTCGAACGGCCGCACGACATGCAAGCCCATCGGTTAGGCGACTGCACTTCTAGTCACCGAAGGGTTGGGTGACTAGAAACACATATAAAAGGACTGCGCGGCAGAGCGAGCAAGCCTGCTCGACCGCGCGATGAATAGATGCAACAGAAACAAAAGAAGCGGAGGAGAGGAGAGAAAATGAGGACGAGAGGAGAGGGAGAGGAAGAAGGAGAGGTTTTGCGACTCTTGTGAGGTATTTTTTTGTTTGTTGTAGTTCAAATTTTGTATATAAAGTAAATAGTTTATTTAGTGTTAGCATCCATAGAAAATTGTAGATGTAGAAAAAATAGTACAACTTTGGTATATGAAATTTAGTCAATGTAGTTTTCGAAAAATAGCAGCCATTTTAACCTGTAATTGTATAAAATTTAATGAACATAGTTGTAGAAAATTGGCATTGTTAGCAAATTAGCGTGAATACAAAATTTAGTTGTAGAATATTTAGTCAACATTACGTAGAACTTAATCGTCCATAGAAATTTGTAGTTATTCAAAATAATATTTTTGTAAGAATTTAATAATTTATTTTGTATAAAACAATAATACGTAGCATTTATGATTAATTACAAATGAATGTAATGTCGTTAGTACATTGAAAAAACACATGTATTGTTATAACTGGTATATAGGCATTTAAATCGATATGCTATATAAATTGTCGAAACTATTAGGAGTTATTTGCAGTAGGAGAGAGCTCGAGTAGCGAGAAAAGAGCGACATCAGTGCACGGTCTGCCGATAGGAACTTAATGCTACGAGAGTAGTGTAGTTGGTTACAATAGGCGAACAGTCGTTGAAATGTAAATTACAGTACATCAGTATTTTCGTAATGTGTGATACGATTTGACTAGTTGCAAAATTGAAAGTATATACAAGCAGACATCAGTAATGCTAGTACCCACTACATTGAAAGTGCATTACGGTGTTGGAACCGTTTGTGAAAATCCGAATGGTGTGGACTTGAGCGGTTTTGTGCATGCCACTCTGGTATACCCGGACAACAAGAATGCTCGAATTGCAGATGTGATGCATTGGCTTATCCGCGGTTTTTCGTTGGACCCCGAGGTATGCAGCATCGTCATATAATGGCTTTGGAGCCGATCTCCCACGGACATCAGATAGGACTTGAGAACATTGATGGGCACTGTTGCGTGGAAGGGGTTAGTATAAGGGTGCCGACACCATGGATATGAATGCGTGATACTTGTGCAACCATTCCCAATAGAAGGTGTGCAAGATCGTGTAGACGGCCATCATCCGGGAGGTGTGAGCAGCTTGGGCGCTCTGTTTGTTGGTGAAGAGAAGGAAGTTGCTCGTGATGATGCCGATGTGGTACATGGAGGAGAGGGAGAAAGGTCACGCCATGGTGAGGGTACAGTACAAGCCGATGAAAGGAAGCATATGGCGTATATAGTGCATCAAATAAAGAGCGATGACCAGACGACTTGGGCTGAAGAGAAAGCTATATAGGAGGATGATGAGGACAATTCGGATGAGGACGAAGCTCCATCCCACAGGAATAGAAACTATTTGATGTTGAGGATGTTGCCACACATGATGAGTGCGAATCACCATGGGAGTATCATGGCACAGAGGTTTGGTTGCATTCAATGTTTGCTGACAAGACATCGCTACAGGATTCCATCAAGCTGTGGGCCCTGTCTATACAGCGGACGGATCATGAAATCTAGCCAGGAGCAATACACTGTGAAGTGCGAGCAGGCCGGTTATCCTTGGAGGGTGCACGCACGTAGACCAAAGTATAAGACTCACTGGATTGTGTCGAAGGTGGAACCGTACTCTTGCATTCTCCTAATTGTACTATGAAGTCTACTTTAATTCAGACAAGCTTATTTCGTTATCTTTTCGTATTTAATTATTCCTATAGCAAGTTATCCAACAACATTAATAAACGAGTTCTCCTCTGTGAACAAATTCTCAATAACAGCACAATATCACTTACTCTCATACTTACCGATCATTCTCATTTCAATCATTCTTAAAAAAAGTTTCATGAATTTTTTTGTACTACAACAACATACAACGATCGTAAACTCTTATTACGAATCCAACAGATTATCTGTCATTCATAATCTCCGAAAATTACAAATGAATTAACCTATACTGCTTCTTGTTTATAGTCGCTGTACAACCGAGCAACTACAATTGCAGTCGCCCAGCCGCTAGGCGACAAGCTGCAGTCACTGAAGCGTTGGGTGACTGCAACCTGTCGCCCAACAGTCCACGGACAGTTTTCGTGTCGCGCGGCCGTTGAGCGATAGGTGACTGGAGTGTATTTCTGTAAAAATGTTCGCTCATGTATATTTCTGTTATTTCGAATAAAAAAGAAATATTTTTTTAAAAAAAATTCTAGTATTTTCTCGGCGCAACAAATGACAGAACTGTTGTTACAGTACATACTACTGTGCTATCACGGTCAGCTTAGCAACCCTCAAAACACTGTACTAGCAACGCTTGTCTGCAGTACTGTACAGGATCTGGATCCGACGTGGCTAAAACTTCTCACGTTAATCCTAGGAGATAAATAAGCTAAAACTTCCACATTGAACTTGGAAAAGAAAAATCGGTAGAATTATCTAATCAAACTGATAAAAAGAAACAAACCCAATATATAGGCTCTACAAATATAATGGATTAGATTATGGGCGGATTCTTTTAGGTTGATATCTTATGGTTTATGTTTTAAATATTTGAATTCTGATTGTTTGTGAAAGGCAGTACGCAGAGGAAAATAGTTGCATGTGATTTTGGCCGGTACAGTTAAACTCAGTATATTTTTACTATAATTTTTCTATTGACCCTGTCTTGAAAAAACACACCGTTTAAAAGTTAGTTATTGTAGATAGTAAAAATATAAATCAATTTTAAACCTAAAAAAACATAGCCTATATCTAGCCAACATGTTTGGTACAAATTGAGATCTATAATTCACGTGGCCAACCTGTTTGGTACAAATTGAGATCTATAATTCACGTGTCACGTTTGAGGTTCAAGTTTCAACTAAAGTAGCATAAGCAATAAACTGAAATTTTTATTGGGAATATGCACATCCAAACTTAAAATCAGAACATATGAGTTTGAATAGATAAGAAAATTTTAAAGTATATTTTCAAATTCAAAAATAGACTTTATAAGGTATATCAAATCAACCCTAAATTCATAATATGTAAAAAAATCGATTCTGGGAGTTCTTTAAAACCAAAAAAACATTATGTAAAATCGATTATACATCTAACCAATTTTTTTTTTTCAAAATCGATTCGTAATATATAAAATTCATAAATGTGCAGTCCATGCGGATGCACATCCCGATCTCCCGTTCTCTGCACACCTGCCCAAAGGTGGGGCCCACCTCGCCAGTAGCGCAAGTGGAGCGCCTGCCCAGCTGGGCTGCCTGCGTGTGCGTCATGAAATTGGCAGCTCGATCTGATCTCCCGTTCTCTCTGCAGAGCTGCGATCAGAATCGTACTTATATTTTATGTTTTTTATAAATAATTTAAAAATTATAAATTATAGCAAAATATATAAGACAAAATCAAAAAGAATATACCCACAGCTTACTGCCTTGCATGAGCCAGACACTAACCAAGTTTGAGCCCAATCTGGCGCCTAATTATAAAGTTTCTGCTACCTCTAGGTGCTAGCTGCTTCTTCCCTTTGCTTTGTGCCAGCCTCCGTTCCTTTGGAGCTAGCATTAAAAGTAAAACTGAAACATTTAGGCCCTGTTTGTTTCCACTTAAGATTATTATAATCTAGCATATAGGTGGGGATTATATAATCTACCTTATAATAAGCTGGTAAGAAATAAGCTGTCAGGTGTTTGGCAGCCTGGATTATCAGAGTTATGGATTGTTGTATTCGAATGTTTAAATACTACAATGCCCTGGGAGAGAGAGGCATGGGAGTTGGGGGTTGGATGAATGGCAA
The DNA here is from genome assembly GCA_017311315.1 of Dendrocalamus latiflorus. Taxonomy (NCBI): domain Eukaryota; kingdom Viridiplantae; phylum Streptophyta; class Magnoliopsida; order Poales; family Poaceae; genus Dendrocalamus; species Dendrocalamus latiflorus. Next base: position 5,142,178 of record CM029646.1, read on the forward strand.
ATGTGGGTAATATTCCTAAAGTTTTATGGTCATTAAGATAAAAGGTGGATCTATAAGCTGAAATAAGCTCCTTTTTTGAGCTTATTAGATTACAATAATCTGGGCTATTAGATTATAATAAGTTACCTTATAATCTGGGCTGTTTGTTTCCACTTATGATTTATAAGCTAGATTATAATAATCTTAAGTGGAAACAAACAGGGCCTTAAGCTTAGCTTTCAGTACCTTGGAATTACTAGAATCGCATGTAGGTGTATGTATACGGCAGCACGATGTATATAACGTGTGCAAGGACAACTGTACCACATCACAGATAGAGCTGTAAACGAGTCGAGCTCGAGCGAGCTTGGCCTTCCAGGCTCGAGCTCGGTAGAAGCTCGAGCCGAGCTCGAGTTGGGGTCCGAGCCTGGACCTGGGCTCGAGCTCGGCTCGGCCTAAGCTCGAGTAGGCTCGAGCTCGGCTCGTTGAAGCTCGATAACAATTAAAATAATTTATTATGCACTATTTTTCAATAATAAGAAAATTTTAAGTTCAAGCTCAGCTTTAATAAGCTCGATAACAGCCAAAATAATTCAAATACATACTAATTTTCAATAATAAGACGAGCGCGAGCTCGAGTTCGGCTCGAGTAAGCTCGGTAAAAATTAATATGTAGTACTATTTAAGCTCGAATTGGAGCTCGCGAACTATTCGAGTTCGGCCCGGTGAAGCTCACGAGCTCGAGTTCAGCTCGTTTAAAACTCGAACCGAGCCTAGAACGAGCCGAACTCGAGTAGCTCGTGAGCTTCGAGTTTTTTTTACAGCCCTAATCACAGACACATACTCCCTCTCCATACATCAACTAGGGAGTAACAACAACCGAAGCCAACTCACATACATTGATGCTACCTTCCCATTCTTCTTTACATGTCGTTATGGACACTGATACACGGTCTTTAATGCATATTTTTTCAAATTAATTATATATGTTGGTAAAAATTATTTAAAATATAATGATGTAAAAGTATTTTTTATGACAATTCTAGTAATAATGGGTGCGTTCTTTTCAGTTATGACTGATGACTTATAGCTGAGGTTAATGGCTTTTGGCCCTACCACGAACGCTTGTGTGAATGAACCGAATACCGATAAGTAAATAAACACCTTTGAAAAGGTTATGAAGAAGCTATCTCGTTTGTTTATTCGAGGGAAATCATAAACTATAAGCCCTGTTTGTATTGGCTTTTGCTTAGAAAAGCCAAAATCCAGTGCAAACACTTGGCATCTCGAAGCGACTTTTCTACTCTTTTACTACTGTCTCGCTCTAGGGATAAGTCAAGAAGTCATAGGTGCATCATGCACCTTACTCCTCTTGTTTTCGCCAGGCGCACAATTTCTCCCTCATTTTTTCCACCGCTCGTTTCCTCCTTCTAAAAATCACTTCTTTCAAATATTACTATTTATTTTTAGCCAAAAACAATCAACAAAAACCAATATGAACACCCCATAAGCTGAAAAAAAAGGGAGTGTATTTCCATGTGCTACATCATAATACCTTGTGTGCATATTAAGGATCAAGTTTGAGGAGTTCATTGCACATGCTCTAAGTGGGCATTTGGTTTGCGATACCAAGTCGGATGAAATGATTCCATCTAGGATGATGTGGTTTGCTCGATTTGGTTAAGCGGCGCGATACAATATTTAGGTGAAATATTTTTCACCAAACTAACTAAGTAAAATTATCTCATTCGATATAGAAATATCCTATTCATCAAACCAAACAAGATGGCGACATCTTGTCTGCAAAGAAATGAAATTATTCCATTCATCAAACCGATCAAGAATGGCCCACACCTTGTCCGGAAAGGGATGTTCCATCCTAGGAACCAAAGGCCCCAAAGGCGACGTGTAAGAAGGAGTACGTACGCACGCACGCTGCCTCATGCACGCGGGTGAGCAGCGCAGGGACACGTACGGCCCCATGTTCGGTGCCCAATCCGAGCCACGCATATACACCACGCGGAAATGAGAGCCATGCATTATTTTATTCATCCACGTACGTCTATCATTTACTCTCTCCGAGTCTCAGGGCTGTTCTTTTCGGCTGTGGTTTATGACTTTTAGCTAAAATTTAGAAATTTTAGCTGTTTACGGTACAGATTACGGAGAGACAGATACTCACTTGCGATTTTAGCTGGTACAGATATTGGGCTTTTAACGTGTAGATCGTTTAACTTGTAGACCCCGTCTTGTGAAAATACTCCGTTTGAAAGTTAAGTACCGTATCAAAAACCCAAAAACCGATGACTTTTGAGGTAAAGTACAGGCCCTCAGTGTTAGTACCGTCGTAGCTGAGACGTCATTATTACTTACTGATGCTTAAGTAAAAAGAAATAGACATGCATGGCCCACATCCGAGCTGGCTTGAGCCCCACCTGACAGTGTTGGTTTTGTACCATTTGCATCAATCATTTGCCTCAATCATGGCAATGGAGGCTGCCTGATTGACCCAACCTCACCTGACTGGCCAGGCAGGATAACACGACCTGGCTATCTCATCAGGTCCAATAGAGAAACACACACTTCGCTGTCATGGTACTAATTGCTTATACGTCTGATTAGCTAGAGAGGCATCCGATTACATTTTGTGGATCGAGATAAGTACGTCCAAGGTGGAGATAAGCACGCTGTACGTCTCCTTCGACGAGATAGTTTGACGAACTACCCGAAATACCCTTGCCACTTGCTGTTCCATCATCTCTATCTTCCGAGCCCCCTTCGCCCGGAGGGTAATTATATGGGCCTGTTCTTTTTGGTTGAAACTTATGATTTTTTGTTGCGGCTTGTGATTTTTAGGCTGTTTGTACGAGAAATTATAGTGTAACAGAATCTCACGTGTAGTTTTTGCCGATATAAATGGAGTCGGTAAAATATGTACTACAATTAACTAGTAGACCCTATCTTGAAAAGATACTTTGTTTAAAAGCTAGTTACTGTAGAAAAGCTGAAAAACAGTTTTTAGAAGCTGAAAAGAACAGGGCCTCCCACCTCTTAAGGCCTCTCTTGAATTTATGATATATGGCAAATCCAAATTTCAAAACAGCTTATTAGCCCTTTTGTTTAGAACGCATGAATTTTAAATTGCTATTGTGCTAGGGACGTATGAATTGTATGGCAGGTGAGAGGTGAGGAAGGAGCCGAAAGTTTTATTTAAAATTGCTATTGTGCTTTAAGATTGATGTTTGCCACATGCCACATATTTATGATGAACCTCTTAAGAGGTGGGAGCTAGGGCTCTCTGTCTCATAGAATTTCTTCCCCTCCACACCTAGCTTGCCTCTTTTTCGTTTAGCTTCTTACACCGCCATGTCTGTGGCCTTGCAAGTCGCCCATTCATGTCCAAACAAGCGGGCAGCAACGAGTATTGCCATCATAAATTTCCAACTGTATTGCACGAATCGTCAATTTGATCCTTAAAATTTCGACATGGGGCAAATATGATCTATCGCCGTTCAAAATGGCTAAATAAATCCATGAAGTTCGCTAATTGGGCCAAAGCGGTCCTTTCGATGAAGTGAAGAAACTACACACTAAATCTTGTGAAAATTTTACAGATTTATTTACTAAATCTTTGCTAATATCTAGTTTTAAAATGTTTGTATTATTAGAATAAGAAACTTAGAGACGCGCAGTATTTAGGAGGAATAATTCCCTGAATAATATCCCATATATTTTAGATCCTGAGGATCAATACCTATTCATGAAGAATAACTAATTCGAAAGATTAAATATGATTATACAGATCAAAACGCTGTACTCTTTTTTCGTTAGTGAGTTTTTTTTTTATGAAAGGGTTTCTCACACGAATGTCATTAATGAGGCAATCAGTGTAACATAGCTTGTGTATGTGTTATACTCTTTTCTTCATTCTTTTTTCTCTCTGATTTTCGAAAGTAGTTTTTAGCGAGGCATATGTCTATCGCAGTATTAATCCACACCAACACCCTAGGGGTACGGTCTGCCCTGTGGGCCCACATGATTTGTTGTCCTCCAAGGACAGATGTGGGTATCCCTGCCGACGATTTAGACATCGAACTTAGGGCATCTGTAGTGTATATAACCCAAAGGGCCTTAAGGTGGATCTCATCTAAATTTTAAGATCAACTCCATAGTGTATATAACCCAAGGGGCCTTAAGGCGGTCCCACTTGGCAGATAAAGAAAAATTATATTTTAATGCTTGTGGCCAGGTCTTTAGCTTGAGGACCAGCCTTAAGCTTTTTTTTGCTTAGGGTCTACTTAAGGTCACCCCTGTAATGTATAAGGTTGACCTTAAGGTGGCTTAAGACCTCCTCTTTTCATACACTACAGATGCCCTTAGGAAGAATTGAAGGAAAGTACGACGGTCAGGACTACACACAGGAAATAGAGTCTTCGTTGCAATACAGGGTGCATGCTCAGTGGTCATGTAGAACAGTGCTGGGCGTGATTGTGTTGCAATGCGATCTGTCTAATTTGTTGTCTCACCGGCTCTCAAGTAACGTCGAAGGGGTGATGTACAGTCGTCACTGTCGAAGAGGCGCCGTGTAGATTTTGGAGGCGGCGCATGCAGGTGCTGACGGTTGCTGTCAGTGACAGTTCCTGGGCTTTTTTTTTTATCAGGAATATGAGAGCATCGAACAGTTTGGTCATAGTCTCTCGCGTACGTCGTTCTTTTCGTCCTGCTTATTTCGATTTGGACTTCTAATTTTTAGCTTATTTTTTATTATTTATAAATTTCATCTTTTTATAAATTTTTAGCTTTTTAAAGCTTTTTTATCGGTTTTTTCCGTATTCGTTTGCGTTGTTTGTGATGAACTAATATATATTTTATCTATTTTTAAAATTTTAAATTTAATTATGCCAAATAAGTCTCTCTTAGTTATAGTATAATTTCAACCAGGTACAATATAATTTAGCCATAAACCACTATTTTTTATCCCAACCGCGTGGGCCTTTATCTTCCACATGTGCAAGTCCTTGGTGACTTGGTGAACCTGTATACCGGTTGAAATGTGAGCCCATGGTAGACTCATGACACCCTGAACTGATATATCCTAGTATATTCTATAGGGCACGTCTCTATACTTGATTGGTAATAATACATGAGATTAATTCATCATGTATAAGGTACCAACCGGTTATAAGATAGGAATTATTACCAATAAATTATAAATAGCTAAATAAATATAATATCCTCATCAATACTAAATTTCCAGCATGGCTATTAGGCCATAAATATAGAGAAGATGCTTACGCGTTATGAACCTGAAAGTCATTGAATAAACGAGTCGAGAGATTATCCTCTCTCATCTCTTGTATCTATTTATTCATCTACTATTGCTCTTACTAATTATTATGATGTTCACTTTCTAGTTATACTGATTGGCTTGCTTAGCTTAGTAAGCCCTTATTAACGCTTGCTTAGCTTACCCGCAATGCACATCAAAATAACATATTACACTGGCACTTAGTTGACATGAATTCTTCAACATTCAACAAAAAATACTACATGAGCTATTGCTCACATTCATTGGGTAGAATCAAGAAAGGAACTGTGGTCAAGTGTGCGCTTTGTTTGAGGTGAATTTAGCCTATTGTATTGTCGATGAAAAACCACTTCTTCAGCGTTTTCTTGTCACTGCAGGAGCGTTTGCAGTTCATGAATAGCAAAATACATGAGAACTGATTAGAGAAGGCAAGATAATATTAGAAAAAGTGCACATCTTCAATGGGAAAAGAGAAGGTAATTTAGGATGTTTTGTACTTCTCATGTCAAGAATGAGGACACATCTATATCAGAAAAGTGGATAGCTTCATAAGAAAAGCCATACAAAGCCAGCTCTATTACACTTCAAGATTCAGAAAGTTTCGCTACACGAATAAAAAACAAGATCTTTTCAGCCACCCAGAAAAGTCCAAATAGTAGACTAGTCACTTGCATGACATCAACAAATATGGATCAAAGTGTCAAACCATGTTAACTCTGTGCAGGACACGGCGCTATGGGCGACGACACGTCATCTGGTGTTCGCGTCCATGATGAAGGTTTACGTGCCACAGCGCGTAATGCAACAGTTCGGTTTCCACCAGGTCGTGCCCCCTCCGGACGGCAGGTACCAACCACGAGCTGTACATCGGTAAGTCAAACTCCATCTGAGTAATGTTTGCACTTTGTATGTCTTGCTCTGTAACATCGATGATTCTAGAAATGCAGGCAATCGAATGCTGGTCGGCATGGTACAGACTGGCAGCCAATGCAGCATGAGTGGACGACGACATGGACGGACAGGGCGCACGTGGATGCCATCATGGAGCAGCGTCAGTACAACGTCTGGATGTACGACGAGTACCTGGAGTGGTATGTACCCCGGTCGTGTAGCAGACTCACCGTTCGTCCACCAGATTGCCCTGAGCAGATCACGCATAACGACAATCTACAACGCTAGATCGATCGCCATAGCGCTTCGCGGCAGCATGACAGTGTAAGACAATTGCAATTTCCGAGAGATTCATTTACGGAATTCATACTGGTTGGTACCGAACATATTTCGTATGTCACTTCAGTTGGAGCAAGCACAACACATCACAAGCGCGTTCGAGACAACCCTCACTAGCCCGGACACACCATCGACTGTCCAGAATATTTTGAAGTACATCCTAAAGTAGGCCAAAAAAATAGTGCACAATCTAAGCTATGGCCGTTGGACGGATCACACCGTGCACATCAGGCACCATGCTCACCCACCATATCATCGTGACCTAGCGAGTCTGGCCGACCATCACAATCTACCGAGTCTGCCCAGCGTAGTAGTACTAGCCGCCGATCATCCGCGGGCCGTATCGACGAGGAGGTAACTTACGTACAAACCTATGTTTTCTTTTCCTGTTAGGCCTTACGTTCCACTAACATCATGGCATTCTCCCGCTACAAGTCCGTCATTGAGATGCATCACTTTTGACGTCTGCACCACCTACACGACTAATGTTCCCCGTCGTTCATCTTCGTTGTACATCCGGGAGGTCTAAGAATCATATTGTACATCTAGAATATTTATTGTGACTAACACTGTTTCATCTTGCAGCCTCCAATTCAATGTGGGGGTGACGTCGAGTCCACAGATGACGATACGAGTCTCCCGAATGCTTCCAGAGAGCGATACACAGCGCCAGGGTTTGTAGCATACGTAGGATAGAGCTCAACATTCACACCATATGCAGAGTTTGGAGACTTCGATGGGCAGAGCTCCTCCAGCTTCACTGCCACATCGTACGGTCAAGGCGAGAGCTCCTTCGTACCATGAGGGGGATTTTTAGAGTCCTTCATTTACAACATTATTGCTGGTGGCTCGCAGTTCGGCATGTCTCAGCTGGAGGACATCGACTCTTACGAGACCCAGCCTATTGTACTTGAGCCTGCTAGACCACCGTTGGTCACTGAGCAAATGAAACGGTCTCCATACCTCCTCTGAACTAAGACGCAACATCCAGACTGGTTGGCGTACCCCACGGGATATGTTCATGCTCAACGAAAGACAAAGCCACACACGGGGAGGCAGACGCCGTCGGGAGATAGAGTAGCTCCGATAGGTGAGTCATATCGCATCCCATGTGATGCGTTTTTTGTACCATTACATGTACTTCTACAAATATTTATAATGTATGAACTGCAAAAGATGTCTGAGTATCGTTAATTTCATGATTAAATTGACATGAATTAACATAGTAAATTCAGAGCACATAAAATTCCTAAAACAATACACAATAACTACAACTATGTCGGGAGGCTTTCTACAAAATTTCATAATTTTTGGAGTTCGTTTGCTATATGTAACAGCTCCTGCAAATATCAAAATCGTATAAATTTTTGAGCAACATTCACATTGAATAAAATATTACCAAAAAAATTACACATCTATGTACGTTGTGTCAAGAGACCGCATATAAAATTTCGTAATTTTTTGAGCTATTTGTTATATTTAAAAATTCAAATAAATAGTACGTAAAAAATAAATTAGAGCAGGTAGTTAGGCCGGCTAATCAACCGGCCTAATCATTTGCCGCTTGGTGGTTGGATGGCAGGTCCCTACCGTCTAGTGGTGGGATGGCGGGCCACCTACTGTCTGGCTATGGGACGACAGGCCACCTATTGTCCCACCGCGGGACGGCAGTGGCTACGTGTCAGCCCACACGTGCTGCTGTCTGGCCACCAGACGACAAAAATGTTATTTTTGTCAATATGCTATGCATATGACAATTTTTGTAAATACAGTGCCAAACAGTGCTGACAAGGATGGAATAATTCTCAAATTATTACGTCATTATATTACTTGAATATACCTTTTATCGATAAGAGGTAAATATGACAAGATGGTCGTAAGCTCTTCTACAACCATATAGTCATAAGACTTACTGTGGCTATCCTTTGGATGGAAGTCCTTCTACGACCACATAGTCGTAAGTCTTACTACGACTACTCTCTTGGTCGTAAGTCCTTATATGACCAAATAGTTGTAAGTCCTATTACGACTACCCCCTTGGTTGTAAGTCCTTCTACGACTAAATAGCTGTAAGTCTTACCGCGATTACTCCATATAGTTGTAAATCCTTCTATGACCATGTAGTCGTAAGTTGACTTGTGACCACTTTATGATCATGGACCTTCATGCGACCAATCTATCTCCGACTAACTTGTCTACAACAAACAACTGCATCATGGGTTTGTCTGATAAGGCAGTTAGAATATGCGTTTATCTAATAACCGCACACGATCTCTCTGTGACAATAACCGCTACACAGCGAACGGCCTTTTACATCTCTCCAACAATAACATCCGTCAGGTGGTTATCATCCGAAGCATTGAAACGTTTTCTGGCATAGGACAACTGTCATTGCTTCACTGGCTATATAAAGATTAACATCAAAGAGAAAAAGGGGGAAGGCATTCAGATCGAAGGAGGAGATAGTGCTAGGCATTCGCATTAGTCTCAATTGTAATCCTTTTCTAGTGATTAGTGATCACACAGAACGTAGGGTTATTATTTTCTTAGGAAAATGCCCGAACTTATATAAAAATTCCCGTGTCTCTACTCTACATGTGCATATACTGGGTCTTCTAAGAGTTTCCCCGAATCCATACAAATCATACATAAGATCAATATTAAAACATCGACAGCTGGCGCTGTCCGTGGGGAAATCTTCTTCCAAGACTCTGGTAATTTTCTCGTTGATAGGTTTCTCTTTTTCTCCTGATGTCTTCATGCCAGATGAATGGAACGAGGAGAACTGGTTCGACTTGGTTGACTACGCGAATATCGACATGGAGGCCTGCTACGACTATGAGCAGACCATGTTTGCTTTTGACGGTGGATGTCTCTCTGGAGATTCATCCGGTGATCCCAAAGATGACGCTGCTAGAAAGGCTAATGAGGGATCCAAGTCCCCCACAGCATTACGCTCAACGGAGGACTCATCTCCCCCAAGCGGCAAGGGTCAACCCGACCATGATGGGGACTCACAATGCGACGATGGGTCCATTCCCAAGCGTTCGAGTCCCACGGCATCACCCCGTGCAGTTTCGGAGAGCCCCAGACTCTGCCAATTGGGGAGCACATCACCAACTGCTAGTGGTGACTCTCCGAATGACCCAACGAGGCAATGGACGGGCACACTTCATGTTCGTCCGCATTCTCATAGTGAATAGACTAGGCTGGGGACGGTTATAACCCAGACTTCCCCTACCTAGTATGGTTTACTCTAGGCCGCATGACAATCTCACTCGATGATTCTTCGAACGAGGGGCATCCCTTAGAAGTGGATATTTTAGACAGGTCTTTGCCCTGCCCTCAGATTCTCATCACACTCTCAGAGGAAGGTCTGAGGATGCTCCCCGATGATCACACTCTCCCTCCTCTCATGGGAATGGTGACGAGACCTCCAATGATGAGCCCGATCAGTACTCTGATAAGCATGGGAGAATTCCTTGCTCTCCTCTAAAGCAGCCCCAGTTTGCATCAGGAATCGAGGATCTTGAGACTGCTCAGCAAAGGCTACTTGCCGCCCAGAGTGCTTTGCCTGGGCGGGCCCAGTACCAGTCCGGAGAGACACTGGAGCTTCAATGGATCAATGATTTGCTTGAGAACCCGACTCAAAAGCTTGCTCAAGTGCCGAGCTACGACCGCTTCGCTGAAGACATTGCACGAAGGCTCCACGACGTGATGGGCCGACTTGAGCAACCTCGGCGACATCGCTCTGAGAGTCAACAAGGTACAACCATATCTAGTAAGGTAGTTGCAACATGTGTTTATCTAATAATCGCACACGATCTCTCTCTGACAACAACCGCTACACACCGAATGTCCTTTTATGGCTCTCTGACAGTAACTTCCGTCAGGTCGTTATCATTTGAAGCGTTGAGACGTCTTTTGGCGCGGGACAACTGCTGTCGTTTCACTGGCTATATAAAGGTTAACGTCAAAGAAAAAAGGTGGAAGGCATTCGGATCGAAGGAGGAGATAGTACTAGGTATTCGTATTACTCTCAATTGTAATCCTTTTCTGGTGATTAGTGATCACATAGGACGTAGTGTTATTATTCTCTTAGGGGAAGGCCCGAACCTACATAAAAATTCTCATATCTCTACTCTGTATGTGCATATACCGGATCTTCTAAGAGTTTTTCTGAATCCAAATAAATCATATATAAAATCATTATTAAAACATCAATAAATGCTAAATATACTAAAAAGTCCATGCAGGTGAGCAGTGCAGAGACAGATACGTACGGCACGATATTCGATGCCCAGTTCGAGCCATGCATACATGCTGAGACGACAGCCACACATTATTGATCAACGGCTATTAGCTAGTGCCAGTGGCAAGCTAGAAAGCATTTAATGGGTGTGCACATATCGACGCCGTGCACAGCTGTCTGCTGCCCACGCCGGCCTCCGGACACCACCCACTGCTCCCTCGCTTCGTCGTCGTCCATAGCTCACGCTGATCGTCGGGTACTGCCGCCCCGTCCTCCACGGCTTCTTGACCCCTCCTCACCTCCTAGGAGCAGTGGTGGCATGCTGCTAGAGCTGGGACTTGGGCCAGGCTTTTTTGGGCCAGCCCGAAGCACGGCCCAAGCACGGCATGGCCCGACACGTGGTGGGCCGTGCCGGCCTGGCACGAACGGTGAGCCGGGTCGGGACACAAAATCCGGCACGGTGGACGGCACGGCACGGCGGGCTCGGGCGGCATGGCGAGCTCAGGCGGCACGGCGGGCACGAACAGGTGTCGGGCACTGAAGGAGCCGGGCGTCGAGCGCCGAGCGCCGAAGGAGCCGAATGGGGCGGAGGGGGAAGCGGCGGGGAGGGGCGGAGGGGGCGGCGGGGGAGGGGGAGCCGGGGAGAGAGCGGAGGGGGGAGCGGAGGGGGACGCGGCGGGGGAGGGAGCAGAGGGGGGAACGGCGGGGGAGGGGGAGCCTGGGAGGGAGCGGAGGGGGAGCGGCGGGGGAAGCGGGGGGAGGCGGCGAGGGAGGGCGGCGGGGGAGGGGGCGACAGGGAGGGAGCGGCGGGGGAGGCGGGGAGGGAGCGGAGGGAAAGCGGCGGGGGAGGGGGAGCCGGGGAGGGAGCGGAAGGGGGAGGCGCCGGGGGGGGAGCCGGGCGCATCGGAGCCTCGGAGGGACCGAGGGATGGAGGGAGGGAATGGGAGGGCGCGGTGGGGACTGGCGAAGGGAGTCAAGGACTCAAGGCCAAGGACCGAGTGACCGACTGGACCGACCGAGGGAGGACTGGAGTTGAGGACAGACGTGACGCGCACGCGCGGGAGGACAGAACGACAGAGGGAGCGGGCGATGTGGTGGCGTGGGAACGGTGGGCCGGTGGAAAAAAAGGGTGGAGGAGGGGGCCAGACGGGGAAAAGAGAGAGAACGGTCAGAAACGAATGTTAAAAAAGCTGATAAAACTGAAAGATTCTTCACAGAAAAAAGAGTGTAACGTTTAGAAGATAACATTCGGATTTTATGCTGATGAAACGTTCAGAAGATAACGTTCGGATTTTATGCTTATAAATTCACTCCTTTCGCTCTGCAATTTCTTCCTAGAATCACGGATTCACATAATCACATAGCTTCATTCTTCACTCCCTCCGCTCTGCAGTTTCTTCCCAGCATCACAGATTAACAAACTCCATTTCTTCACTCCGCTTCACATTTCTTCACCGAGCGTCTTATTTATTTCTTCTCATTTCACAAGTTTATTTCCTATATTTTATGCATTTGTACTCTTTATTTATTTATTACTTCTAATTTCACAAGCACATTTATTGTATTTATACTTCTTATTTATTAATTAATCACCATGTTACCAAGAAGCCGCAGTACCAGGGAGCAATCAAGTAGTATGCAGAAAAATCAAAGCTCAAAAACGACAGCGGGACGACTTAGTGTAAGCTCTCGCCGTCGCTCCTCTAGTCCTCCGACCCCCATTGATGCTCGTCGGCTCTCGCCAAGCGTGGGAGACTACGACATGGATGACCGTCATATGGATGGTACAGAGGGCTATGAGGAGTACTAGAGCGGTCCAGAGCCAACGGAATTTCTCCCTCGTCCACGGACACCAACATTGGCGGGTCTGCACGAAAGGCGAATTGCTGGAAGCACATGACCAGGAGCCAGGAAATCCGAGACGGGGAAACGGTAGATATCACAACTTGTAATTATTATAATGCTAAATTAAGTGCTCGTACAGTTGTAGGGACATGACACTTGAACCGCCACTACAAAGCATGCTTACGCAAGATGGCGGCACAGGGCCGAGGGGGAGGAGAAGTACAAACACAGCTAAACTTCGAGGCCGATGGCTCTGTAAGTACTTGGGTATACAACCCGCTTAATGCCTGTGAGGAAATTGTTAGATATATAGTTTCAGAAGATCAGCCGATTAGGATGGGTGAAAGTCGCGCGTTCGAAAGAATGATCCAACGCGGCTTTTGCCCATAGTACCAACATATTAGTAGGAGGACTATTACATCCGATATTTTACGGATGTATCAAAAAGAACTTGTAGAGTTAAAAGAACTATTCCAACAAGTTCAGTATTTGTTTGCCATAACCTTCGATATTTGGACATCATCCCACTAAAGAAGTGCATACCTTAGTGTTGTAGCTCATTATTTAGATGATAATTATAAACTAAACAAAAGAGTCATAGGATTTGAACTAATAAATGAATCGCACATGGGAGAGGCACTTGCCGAGCGTATACTATATGTACTTGATGATTTTAAGATAGATAATAAAATTGCTTCTATAACTCTTGATAACGCATCGGCAAACACAACGGCTATGAACATACTCACCCCAAAATTACAAACATATATTAGTGGTTATGTCCTCCACCAGAGATGTGTATGCCACATCTTGAATCTTGTTGTTCAAGATGGTATACAAGTAATTGGTCCATATCTGAACAGTATCCGTGATGCTATTCGTTACCTCGCAAGTTCTCCACAAGTGGTAGCTAGGTTCGCGGAGTACTGTGCAGTTAATGGGAAAGAGCCAAGAAAATTTGGCCTTAACATGAAGGTGAGGTGGAACTCAACATATATTATGCTAAAAAAGATACAAGGTTACAAAAATATCATATCCGTTTTTGTCAATGCCAACTGTCAAAATAATGAATTACTAGTTACTAATTTAGATTGGCAGATTGCTAGTCATTTTCGAGAGTTTTTAAAACCTTTTTATAAAGTAACAAAGGTTTTATCTTGTTTTTATTGTCCTACCTCTGGCTTAGTTATAGAGTTTATTTGGTTAATTGCAGATAAAATTGCTAAATCTAGAGATGATGCTCTTTTAGACCATGCCGTCGTAGCAATGGAAGAAATATTTGTTAAATATTTTGGTTCTCTTTCACACTTGTATTGTTTTGCTATTATTTTTGATCCTACAAAAAAGCTGGCAAGTTTACAAGTAGCTATGGAGGGGATAGGTGAATGTCTTGGCTTAGATTATTCAGAAGCTTTCGAACATGTCAAAAAGGAGCTTTTTCGTGTTTTTCGTTTGTATCATGATAAGTTTGGCAGCAGCGGAAGATCGGAGGCCTCACAGCAGACGCAACATGGGAAGACAAGGTTTGGATCACACTTGTGGAAGAAATTAAAGGGCAAGTTTACTTCTTCGTCCTCTCAGTCTCAGGCAGCCTCCAAGTGGAATTCTGTCTCGGAGTTGAACCACTATTTGGAGCATGATTTTGTAAACATTAATCCTGATCTTACTGATGGAAGCAAGATAGACTTGCTCGAGTGGTGGAAAAACAACAAGCAGATCTTTCCTGTGCTGTCACATTTCGCACGGGATGTTCTCATGGTGCCAGTGTCCACTATCTCTTCAGAAGCGACGTTCAGTACGGTAGGGAGAATAATAGAAGAGAAAAGATCATTCCTTACGCCCAGGATGGTGGAGACAATCACATGTGCCAAAGACTGGGAATTAGCCAAAGAGCGAGAACAACATCAACTGGAAGATCCCGAAATCGTACAGGCGTATGTTGACCTAGACATTGCCGAGTAGATATTATCTACGCATGTTGTAATATTTTGTATATACATATATTGTTACTGCACTCTTTTCCTTACTCGGGAAACCCCACTCTGGGGCGTAAGGTTTTTAACCAGGCAGTAACATTGTATTTCTAAAATATTAAAAAAATTCCACTTTTTCCCGAAATATTTATGTTGTTGCGTGCCCATGTTTTTATGCAATTAATTCAATTTCAACTAGTTTTAAATGAGGCGGGTTCGAGAGAAAGGAAGATGACGATCGTCACCACCGCCTTCGCGTATAGTAATTTCGGGCTGGGCTTAGGCTGGCACGGCACGAACGTTGGCACGGTGGGTTTTGGGCCGTGCTTGGGCCTGGCCAGAGGTGACGTGGGCCGGCACGGCACGATGAGATGATTGAGCCGAGCCGGCACGGCACGAAGCACGACGGGCCCGGACCGTGCCGGCACGGCACGGCCCAAGTCCCAGCTCTACATGCTGCCACTCGCCTGCTCCGCTTGCGCGTGTGCTCCGGCTCCGCCGCTCGCCTCGCGCCGCCGTGCCCTTGCTCCTGCTGGTCTTTCAAATTTCTGGGTGTGCCTCTGCTCCCTGCTGCTTTTTCAAATTTGTGCCAATGCGTACACGGCACCTAGTACGCACCTGGCTAATGCAGCATGCTATGGTACGTAACCGAGAGAAAACTAAGAATTTTGGACGCTTTTGACACTGTAGCTCCTGGAAATTCCAAAAATGGCGCTGAGTAGAACAAAATTCCAATTCTAGCACCCTGTTGACCGCACCACTTAACGGGAGGTTGACACGTGTCAATGGTGCGGCCGGGGACCGCACCACACTAGAGTGGTGCGTTCCCCGGCCGCACCACTCACCTGCCGTACGACGTGACCAAATGGTGCGGTGCCGCACCGCACCACTAGCCTAATGGTGCGGCACCACACCGCACCACTCGGTGGTGGACCCCGCGTGTCAATGCCCGCTCGGTCACTGGTTGCTGCCGTCCCGTCACCCCGCCGAAAGCCACCCGTGGTGCCTCCTTTCCCCCGTGCTGCATTTGTTGATTTCGTGTCAAGACATGAGAACCGGCCCCTGCATTCTTTCTTGCATGTTGTGCAATAAAAGGAGGACCTTCGTTTGGAACGCTCCAGCAACGCTTGCATTTGCGCTCCAGCCAAAGAAGCAGCAAGAGAGGGAGCAAGTGAAGGAAAGAAGAAAGCATTTTTGCAGTAATTTTTGAAGGGATTTGAAGTTCTCGTAATTGTGAAAGTTGTAGATTATCTCGTGAGCTTCAAGAAAAGGTAAATATCATCTCCATGCGTTTAAGATGCTATTATAGTGATTAGCCTGTGATTAGCGTAAACGATCTTAATATGTCTATATTTTATGTAATTAGCGTGTTTTATTCTATATTTTATGTGAAGAAATGAAGTAATGTTGTTGTAATGTAAAATATTTGTAGTTATTTGTGGTCGTAGTATATTGCAATTTTTTTTGGATAAAATGTTTGTAGTTGTAGAGTACTGTAATTTATATTTTATGTGAATAGTTTTTGTACTGATGTTGTAACCAGTAATCTTGCTGTTTGTTAAGTGGATTATAACTACATTTAAATGATGTCATTGTGAAGCACATAGCTAGTCGGAAAGGCCACTTGCGCATGTATTGTTTGTATTAACATGTACTCATTCTTGTAACTGTAACGCTGAGCATGTTCGTGAAAAAAAATCTATGTTAAACTGTAACGCTGCATATATGAAGCATGGCACATTGTTGGGTAGTACTAGAAATGTAGGGAAGTAGTACTAGAAATGTAGAGGATCTAACAGATTGGCAAAAAATGTAGTTATTTGATCGATGTAAGAAATCGTAAGTAAGAAATGATGAAAAATGAGTTGCTCGATTAGTGATTTAATTAGTAGAATAATAATAATAATAATAGGAGTGAAATTACAAAAAAATGTAATTTGATTTGCAGTAAAATTTGAATTTAATGTGTAAAAAATAAAGTAAAAATACAATGAGAAGTTAAAAATAAATTAGACTCTATGAAGTTGAAAAAATTGTAATGTGTGTAGCACAGAAGTAAGATTTGTAGAATAGAAATTGGAAAAAAGTACATTACATTAGTAATTTGATTTATATAGAAATTTGTTAGCGCACTCCATAAATGGTACGCTTGTATGTGATACGCAGTAGGTTATGTATGATGGTACATTAGTTGCCTGTTATATATACTAAAAGGGTTCAGTTTGGGCTTATGTTAGGTACGCCATGGGTGACATCCAAGACTTATTCGTGTTCTATGGAAGTGGTCTCGTACGGGACGGGCCGTACGGGGCAGACCTGAATAATTGTGACCGGACTGTGATCCGGGCACGCAATCTGAACACCATGAGCCTGTTGGAGCTACGGAGATGCATGCGTTCCGGATTCGATCGGGACACCGCAAGGAACAAATTACGGATCGAGGCAGTGTATGCCACAGTTGGAGGTGTTGCAGGGGATACAGTGTGGCAACTTATAAAGGTGACGAGCGACGCTTCATGGGCGAACTACATGGAGGTCGTGTGCAACCCAGACGCATTGATATATGCCAGGCCAATGGTGTATGTTCAATTCGTGGAGAGGACAGAATCATCCGCCATGGGTGGCTCTGGTGGTGCTGGTGGAGATGTAGAGCGTGCATTACTCTCCGGCGGTCATGAAGATGCTGGTGAAGGAGGAGTCCATGAGTCAATGGAAGATGGTGACCTGCAGAGGCGCGTGGAGAATTTTCAGCCGAATGAAGGTGCGGAGAGGTGGTGGGCCGCGCGTGTTGACTGTCACGAGTACCTTGAGAACCAGGTGCAGGAAAGTGAGGAGGAGGAGGATGTGGAATCAGCCAGTTCAGGAGAGGAGGAAGAAGGGGAACCTACAGCGGGAGGTGTGGTAGGTGGTGTTGTAACCACGGAGGGTGCGTACGTGCCGTCCAGATTGGACGACATCGCAGCCGAATCCCTAGTTCTGCCACGGGCGGAGGAGGAAGGGTGGGGATTCAATGAAGGCACCTTGTTTGTAGGGAGGAGCTTCCGTAACAAGAGTGCTGCACAGCAAGCTATTGCCACATACGCCGTGAACATCGGCCGGACATATCGGGTGCACAGGTCCAACCCTGACACCTATGTTGTGAAGTGTGTCGACGGCTCCTGCAATGGTAAGGTCCGTGCGCAGCGGTTCAGAGGCGCTGCCATGGACTTCCGGATAACGGTGCTGAATGATCACACTTGTGAGCTTGCGGCGCCACTACGGAGGCACCGCAACATGACATCGTCATATGTTGCGGAGGTGATAAGGCATCTTGTGGCTGCAAATGTATCCATTTCTCCCAAGGTTCTCATGGCGAATGTAGCGAACACGGTGGGCTTTGTTGTGAGCTACAAGAAGGTGTGGCGGGGGAAACAGAAGGTCCTGCGGAGTATGTTCGGGACGTATGAGGAGGCATATGATCTGGTGCCGAGAATGTTGAGTCAGATTGCAGCAGCAAACCCAGGCACGTACATTAACAAGTACGAGCGGGTTCATGAGACGGAAGGGCTGAATTGTTTTGTGCTTGACAGAGTCTTCTAGGCCTTCCATCAGGCAATAGAAGGCTTCAAGTGGTGCCGTCCAGTGCTAATGATGGACGGCACATTCCTATCTGGCAAGTACAAGGGTACAATCCTGACCGCGGTTGCAGCAGACGCAAATGACCAGTTACTCCCTGTGGCATTTGCAATAGTAGAGAATGAGAGTACAGATAGCTGGCTGTGGTTCCTTGCCAATGTGAAGCAGGCCGTTGTACAAGATCGGCCCAATGTGTGTGTTATCTCAGACCGCAATGCAGGCTTGCTGTCTGCAATGCGAACGATGCAGAACGGGACACAGCCTCCGTTCCAGTGGAATGACATGAAGAACCGGTGGTGCATGAGGCATCTTGCGGCAAACTTCCACAGAAGGTTCCATAGCAAGGAACTAATGAAGATGTTTAAAAAGCTTTGCATGCAGAACCAGAAGAGGAAGTTCGATGCCTTGCGGAGCCAACTTGATGAGGAGACCAGCAAGCATGTGAAGCGTCTTGAGCAGGCTGAAGCGGGGGCCGTGGAGGGAGGCTCCACGAGACTTGGGGAGTTCACACAATGGGTGTAGTCGAATGCACCTGACCTGGAGATGTGGTCTCTACTGCATGACACCGGCGGAGCAAGGTACGGAATCATGACGACAAACATGTCCGAGGTGTACAATGGTGTTCTAAAGGGCGTGAGATCCCTACCTATCACTGCAATCGTTGAAGAGACCTGGAACCGTTCAATTGGATACTTCGTCAATAGAGCCATGATGGCGAAGCAACATATGGACGAAGGCAAAGAATTCTCCGAGGTAGCGCGGGCCTACATGGATAAGAAGATGGAGAAGGCTCGTTCGCATATTGCTCAGACCATGGATGGCTTACGGAGGAAGTTTGAGGTCCGCCTCAGACAGAAGTACATGATGGGGCAGGCTAGAGGGGATCGTAAGCAGGTGTGCACGATTGATGACAGAGCATCGTGCACCTGCAACAAGCTGCAGCTTCTACACAAGCCATGCTCCCACGTGTACGCGGCATGCGCGTTATGGAACCAGGCGCCCACGCATTACATCTCAAAGTACTATGACATGAAGCACCTGTTTGAAACCTAGAGCACGGAGTTCCATTCGTACGGGGTGGACATGCATTATAGGGAGCTCTGGCCAGGGCAGATCAAGTGGGTGCCGAACGATGCACTGAAGCACGTCGGCCGTGGGCGAAGACAGAGCCGTCGCATTCGTAATGACATGGATGATAGCCAGCGTGGGGATCGGGTTCGGCGCCCGAAGTGCAGACTATGCAAGACGGTTGGCCATTCATTCAGGCATTGCCCAAACAGGCCGACATCAAGTAACGCTCCATAGTATGCAGCACATGGATTGTCATTGTGCACTGCTGGTTCCGTGTTTTGTAACTATAGCGGGCCTTTGTTGTGATGCGAGCACAGGATCGTGCATCCTGTAACCTATGCTGAATGTATCTTACCAAATTATTTCCGTGTACAATTTGTTTGAGTCATTTCTTGCAAATTATGTTATGTTGTGACTTATTCGATATTTCGTTATCATTTGTTGTCGTTCGATGCAAATTATGTTTGTTCATGTTGTGTTGTCATTTATGTCACGATGTATTATCATTACCTACAAATTATGTATGTTGCATATTCTCATGACACTGCGTACTGACTTGTTTTCAATCATCCACAGGACATGGCGTACGAGTTGCTTGAGGCCCGTTGGGATGACCACCACCGATGCACAGCGTGGGCATCTATGCCTGAGGGCCCTCCGTGCTTCGTCCTTAGGGGCCCCCGAGAGCACTGGCCGCTAGACGAGCGGTACATCCCGCTGCTACGAGATACCGGTCTTTTGCCCCTTGCTCACATGCTGGATGTTCCATATACGTTGCAGTTCGATGCGGCGTTGCTGTCCGCACTCGTGGATCGTTGGAGACCAGAGACTCACACCTTCCACTTCCGGTGGGGCGAGATGACTGTTACACTTCAGGACGTGTCCATGCTGACAGGTTTACCCATCCGTGGTGCAGCAGTAGTGCCACCCCCCAGGGCGGCGAATTGGAAGGACGCCATGGGTGCCCGATTCGGTCTCCCGATCGCAGAAAACATGTCTGGTGTGCCACACTCGTGGCTACGAGAGTTCATGACCTGCCCTGTGGACGCTCCTGAGGGGGTCGTGCGGACGCACCTCATGGCATACATCCTTTTTTTGTTCGGATGGGTCTTGTTTCCTACGACCACTGGAGTCTCCGTGCATCCGACGTACATACACCTTGCGGAGTCCTTGGCGGATGCCTTGCCCGGCGAGGTGCCGCAGTACAGCTGGGGATCTGCAGTCCTTAGTGCCACGTACCGAGGCTTGTGTGATGCCTGTCAGCGTACTGAGGCCAGCGAGCCGGTCTTGGCAGCGTGCTATGTGCTCCTACAGTACTGGTCTTGGGAGCACTTCACGGTTGGGAGGCCTAAGATCGAGAGGGCCGTGCACCCTTACGACCTCCGCCCGGAGTTCTACGGTTAGGCTGGTGGCCATGACCATAGATGGGCCGACTATGGGGACTCGTTGGACACATGGTCAGCTGCGGTGGGCTAAGGAGAGAGCGAGGCGTGTGTACCCAGATTTTCATAACCTTTTCGAGCGGCTTCATGACAAAGATATAGTCTGGTTCCCATGGGATGCAGGGTTCATTCAGCTCATTGCCCCCTACGGGTTGTCATCTCAGTGCCACCAAGACCACACATACTGGTTGACGACCTGTCACCTCGTCTTCTCGCACTTCGTTGAACCGTACAACCCGCAGAGAGTGCTGAGGCAGTTTCACCTCCACCAGCACGTGCCACCCCTCCCAGGACGGGCACTACCACCGAAGGCCCACCGGTAAGCCATTGCACGGTAACTGTACGCAAGGTAGTAATGTGTTAATAATACTAATTGTACAATATGTGCACTAACTTGCAGGCAAACAAGAAGAGGGCACCATGGTGACGACTGGACAGCCAAACAGCGGCCGTGGACAGACCTGTGGAGTGACTCAGCGAGCACAGAAGTTATGGACGAGACTAGGCCACACGACATCGCCACATACGGTGCGTACCTAGAGTGGTACATTCCACGCACCCGCAGCAAGATTACTGGGCCTGCCCCACCCCGTCCTTCAGAGGTCGCGCACGAAGATGCCATACAGGCCGGCCCAGACCGTCATCGAGCAGCACGTCTTGACAAGGCGGTACGTGCACCTGCAGTACGTTTGTACTCATTGTTTCTTTACGTACAGTGCGTTTTAACTCATTTGTTGTTTACATACAGTGCGAGCATATGCGGCGTGCTAAGCACGAGGCTTTTCAGATGCTGCAGCGTGGGGAGGGCGGCAACCAGGTTCTTGCTTCGGCGCGTAGCATCTTCAATGACCTCAGGAATGCGATCAAGGCCATGAGCTGTAGTCAGCACAAGGATGATGTCCATGCACGACGCGTACGCAGAGAGCAGCCTCCAGCGCCGCCGTCGGCACCACCTTCAGCACGTCCGTCGCTGTACGGTGGTCGTCCGTCGCGGTCCGGCGGTCGTCCGTCGCAGTCTGGCGGTCCTCCGTCGCTGTCCGGAGGTCATCCCAGCTGCGCTCCCTCATCCTCACAGCGTTTTGGACCAGCGGTACGACATTTGCCATCAGTTCATTCGTCCACTCGATTGCCATTTATTCGTAACACACGTTATCCTTGCAGCAGTTGCGAAGGGATAGCACGTTGCTACAGCCGTCGTCATCCCGGAGGGCGGCGGACGAGCCTACAGATAGCGACACTTAGTCACCCCAGCAGATAGCGACATATGCGCCTGGCGGTCAGTCCACCCGAGCAGACACGCAAGGGCGGTACGAGTGGTTCGGGCAGACGTACCGAGGTTACACGGCGCAGGAGTACATGGGTGATTTCCCAACGTCATCGTCATTCCAACAGCCGTATGCACCGGTATGTACGCATGTAGTAAACATAACACATGATATACATAATGATTATAAACTTTTTTGTATTTTCCATTGCAGGACGTAGACCCCTCCTCCGATTGGCTGAGCTCTATTATAGGCCAGCAGTCGGAACTCCCCACAGAGATGTACCCACCACCGCCTCCGACGCAGACCTCGCACTACGAGCTTCGAGATGCACCGCGCTCCCCTAGCAGGTTCACCTTCTCGGAGGATCAGATACGTCGTCCGAGGCGGCGGCGACGAGATGATAAATGAATTTTTGTAATTGTGCTGTTGTAATTTTTGTGATGCTTTTCAAGTGCTTGATGGTTTGATGTTCAAAGATGGTTTCCAGTACAAAAGGGTTGCTCTAAGTTCTTTGATTTACTATGGCATACAACCAACTGAGAGATGACAACACGGGGTAGCGGGAGAAGCCACGATAACAACAACACAAGAAACATGTATTTTTTTATAAATATAACTTTACGAATGCATAAATATATATACAACTAAATTAGACTGGTGATTTCTTGAAGTGCTTGATGGTTTGATGTTCACAGATGGTTTCCTGTATAAAAAGGGTTGCTCTTAGTTCTTTGATTTACTAGGGCATACAACCAACAGAGAGATGACAACACGGGACAACCCACATAATACGAAGGCCTCAGGCAATGACAACACAAAACAACACATACGTTGCACGTACATGAAATGTAGCAAGTAGTACAACCACCAACACACCAACGAACACAACAACTAAAATCCAACACAACCGTACTTAACACATTACCAAAATAGCTTGACGACAACATAGCATAAAACATTACCAACATACACGAGGAGAACCTCCAGCACTACAACTTGAGGATAACAATAATCACAAGAAACAAAATAGCACACAACATTAAATTTATCTTCCACTCTAGTCTGTCGAAACGATGCCGCATCCCGACGGGGTCGCAACCCCCACGACAACTCTCTCATGGCGAACATTGGCTGTCCTATTGCCCATTTCATCCTCCCACACCCAGAATCGGCAACCACTAGGAGCTTCCTGCGATTCCATGACAAGAAGTTTTGTAAACATACCACCACGATTTCAACAAACCCGAAACAATCTGACTCACCGAGTGATTTGGGCACTTGTAGTAGTGTCGCCCAGGATTCGCGGCCGTCTGTGATGTCCTACGTCTAACCAAGGTGTTGCAATTTGGGCACATCACCGTGGGTGCCCATGAAGACATGCTGAGCTGACTCATTGCCAAGTCTGGGGGAGTGAGCACGAAAGGAAACTACACTGATTGTGAACAACTAACTCAGGAGATGACTGATAACATGGCAAGGGAGTATGTGAGGAATGGCTCCGTTTTATAGGCTGTGGGGGGCAGCCTCACGCACAAAGAACACAGACAACACAAATCATACACGCACATAAAGGGGCAGTGAGCAGACAAAAAGGGGCACCTTTGCTTAGTGACATGAAAAAAGAGGGTACCTTTGCCCAGTGATATGACAAAACGGGGCAGCTTTGCCCAGTGACTTGACAAAACGGGCCAGCTTTCCGCAGTGACATGACAAAAGAGGCCAGCTTTCCGCAGTGACATGACAAAACATGCCACCTTTGCCCAGTGGGATGACAAAACGGGGCATCTTTGCTCAGTATTGCATTTTTTGTGGCTTGTGATAACAACTCCACGAAGATAACAACCAATCCATCGCATGCTTAACAACGTTGCACATTACATCGTTACGGAAAGAGGCCACATAACATGAAGGCGTCACGCACTTACAACACGAAACAACACATACATTGCACATACATAATTTATGGAAAGTAGTACACCCAACAATTTATGGAAAGTAGTACACCCAACACATACATGAACTAAAATACGACACAACCATAACCCTCGTTACCTACATGCCAAACGAGCCTCGTGGCACCCACATGGAGAATTGCTGAGGGGGCCGCCTCGGACGTGGCTGGCCGTCGTGGTAGTGGCATGCACATATGCAGCTCGGGTTCGCGCAGCAACATGTGGGATCATAAGAGCTTCCTATATTCACGACCTCCTCGTTGCCCCTCTCGCGTTGCATCTGTTCGCGGAGGTCGTTGTTCTCCTCAGTGAGACTCTCCATTCGGTACTCCAAATCCCATATTCGAGCCCATAATGTATCCACAAAACGATCGACATACCGTTCATGAGGAGGGTCGATCCAGCGGGAGAAGTCGCATTTTGCCATCTGCAAAAAAGGACGGTAAACGTCGCGGGTCCATAAGCAATACAAAAATGTAATATTACTAAATTGTACCCCGGAGCGTGAGCATCGGAAGAAATGTCGCCCGCCATCGTTCGGGGAATCCAAGATCTGGACGACCGCGTACTCATTGTGTCTGCATTTCGGCCACGCTGGTTGAGCACGCCGACTTGGTATCAATCGGTACTGTGGACCGAACATATCCCTCCTTTCTAAGGGAATGTCGTCCTTCGGTGACCCAAATCCCACTGGCCCCTCGGCTTCCGACATGGTTTGTTCAAGCACGAAAGATAGGGTACTTCTTTGTTCGACTGAACAATGTGCTGGGACCCCAACCGTGCTACTTATACCAAACGAGACAACTTGCTGCATTCACCTCAAACGAATAAAAGGACAGTTCTTCACACAGACGTGACATAACGGGGCATCTTTGCTCTAAGAGATGACAGAACAGATCTGCTTTCGCAGTGAAATGACAAAAAAGGCCAGCTTTGCTCAGTGACAGGACAACACTGTGCAGCTTTTCGCAGTGACATGACAAAACGAGGCAGCTTTGCTCAAAGAGATGACAGAGGACAGCTTTTCGCAGTGAAAAGACAAAAGATGCTGGCTTTGCTCAGTGAGATGACAAAAGATGCCAGCTTTGCGCAGTGACATGATAAAACGGGATAGCTTTGCTCAGTGACATGCCAAAACGGGGCAGATTTGCTCAGTGAGATGATAAAAGATGCCAGCTTTGGGCAGTGACACGACAAAATGGGGCAGCTTTGCTCAGTGGGATGCCAGCTTTGGGCAGTGACATTACTAAAGAGAGCAGCTGTGCTCAGTCAAATGACAAAAAGAGGTCAGCTTTGCTCAGTGAGATGACAAAAGATGCCAGCTTTACGCAGTGACATGATAAAACGGGGCAGCTTTGCTCAGAGACATGACAAAACGGGGCAGCTTTGCTCAGTGAGATGACAAAACATGCCAGCTTTGCGCAGTGACATGACGAAACGGCGCAGCTTTGCTCAGTGGGATGACAAAAGATGCCAGCTTTGCGCAGTGACAGTACTAAAGAGGGCAGCTGTTCTTAGTGACATGACAACAAGAGGTCAGCTTTGCTCAGTGAGATGACAAAACAGGGCAGCTTTGCTCATAGACATTACAAAACGGGGCCTTTTTTCAGTGATATTGCAGCACTCCCATCTTTACTCACTGCTACGACCACGCGGACCAGCTTTACACATACGAGTAGAGACAAAACGGCCCCTATAAATTGGTATGCATTCCATTTCCCAGCGAACATTGCACATCCAAACCCCATACTACATCGCGCTTCCCTTACCCAACCGGGATGGACAAAGGCAAGAAGAAGCAATGGGACAAGATGGTGAAGGATTGGGAGGAGACCCGTGATATAGCACGGTTAGCTGCGGCCCGCGATGAGAAAATAAGGGATATACAGGCCCGAGTAGAACAAGCCCATCGTGCTACGATGAAAGGTCCCCCCCCCCCGCGTAGCAACAACCCCATCCCGGACGTCCTCACCGAGCGTTCGCCACAACTACCACCTGAGGGGGAGACACCTGCCCTTTGTTGGTGCGGGGACGTGTGCAAGTTCTTCAAGTCTAAGCACCGCATCAGTCTAGGTATGCGTTACTGGGGTTGCGCAAACTACTCCAGTGACTACCCCAACCGCCGTTTTGACACCGCAACCTATCGGCAGCCGGTAACGACCACATGCACCATTTTCCCCTACTTTTTCTCCTTCACAGCACGCACTAACAATATCTCCCATGTATTTACAGTCTCCGGAGCCCCTGTGTGGCTACCGCAAATGGATCGATCTTGAGATCCACCCTGAGGACCAATGGACCCTCGACTTCGAGGAGTGGAATGTCACAAAGGAGAAGGAGTTGCTGGAGGAGGAGCGCCGCAAGCACGACCACACCCTGCGTATACAGCGCGAGACGCAAGCTCATCTTGAAGCGTGCACGCGTAGGGAGCGGGAGGCTCGCGAGAGGGAGCGCGAGAGAAAGAGGGAAATTGCGGCTAAGGCAAAAGAGGCCGCGGAGGAGTTCAACGCCGAGCGGGCAAGGAAGGGAAAGTGGCCCCGGTCCACACAGTAGGTCGTACGAGCAGTTGGGTGGGTTAGTCGCATATCATGCTATATGTTATGCATGTAATAAAAATCTACGCGGCATGTTACTCCCAACTGTATTATGAAGTTTAATATCTCGTATTTTCGCATTCCATGATTCACGTAGCACCTCATTTAACAATATTAACATAGCGGTCCTCACCTTCAAAATATCACTTACCACTTTATGTATCGACCGTTCTACGGTCAATCTTTCCTAAAAAAACTTACCAAAATTTTTTATGCATCTACAACTTACAATGAACATAATCTTTTATTACAACTTTATCTGATTTTTATCCAGTTTATAACTACAAAATTGCCAAAACTGAAAACAATCACGGAGATTGCAAACCCTAACAACAAACCAAACCCTAAAATTCACTTACCACTTTATGTATCGACCGTTCTACGGTCAATCGTTCCTAAAAAAATTTACCAAATTTTTTTATGCATCTACAACTTACATTGAACATAAACTTCTATTGCAACTTTATCTGATTTTGCCACAGTTTATAACTACAAAATTGACAAAACATACAAACATCACGCGGATTGCAAACCCTTAAAACATACCAAACCCTAAAAGTCACTTACCACTTTATATATCGATCGTTCTACGCACAATCGTTCCTAAAAAAATTTTACCCAAATTTTTTATGCATCTACAACATATAATCAACATAAACTTGTTTTACAATTTTTTCAAATTTTTTTCTGATTCACAACTACAAAATTAACAAAACTTATAATCATACGTGTTCAATATCACTTTCCTTCATTTCCTCCAATTGTTCATATCACATTTGTGCTCACAAAATTTTTCTTTAAATTGCTTCCAATAAAACAACATACCATGATCGAAATTTGTTATTGTCACTTGAACACATTTTTCACGGTCAGCAATATATGAAAATCACAAAAACACTAATCATTACTTCACACAAATTTCGTTCGTACTCTACCAACCAATATTTTTAATTTTCTAAATTGCACAACTAATTACACAAGCAGTAAAGTGGACTCCACTTCAAATTCATATTTTTTTCACACATCATTTCATATACACACATAAATTTTTATTTAAAAAATTATCTTTACAAATGCATAAAAAATAACTTCAATTAAAATCCTACCCGTGCAACCCTAACCCGTGAGAGGGCGTGGGACCCACGGCAGAGTGGTGCGGTGTGCTGCCGCACCATTAGGCTAGTGGTGCGGTGCGGCACCGCACCATTTGGTCACGTCGTACGGCAGGCGAGTGGTGCGGCCGGGGAGCGCACCACTCTAGTGTGGTGCGGTCCCCGACCGCACCATTGACACGTGTCAACCTCCCGTTAAGTGGTGCAGTCAACAGGGTGCTAGAATTGGAATTTTGTTCTACTCAGCGCTATTTTTGGAATTTTCAGGAGCTAAAGTGTCAAAAGCGTCCAAAAGTCAGAATATACATGCATGGCCACCATCCGAGCTGGCTTGAGCCCAACCTGACAAGGATAGTTTTGTCCCATTTTGCATCGTCGTGAAAAACAATCAACCTAAAACCCTGAAAGGACTAAGATAAGAAGGCCCGACTATCAGGTCGCGAGCCTGTGCCTGAACAAAAACGTGCTCCCACATGTCACGAAAGTAGGTAGTTTGATGATATATCCATTTCATATATATGTTGGACAATTGACGATTATTTCATGTTAAAGTTTGAATTTGTGGGAGTTTGTAAGTTTTCAGAGTTATTGACCGACCGGTGCAGTGTAACTGGTTTTTGGTTGGTGGCTATTTTTTTTCTAGAGAGATGTTTTCTGGGTACTTCACCCGAGCTGTCAGACCGGCTATGGGGGCAGTTCGATTGGAGCCAACGGTATGACTGATAGCTTAATGATGGTCAGACCGACGAGATGTTTTGGATATTTATGGGGAATGATCATGGGTTGAATTTTAGAGGCCTATGTCATTGTATTCATGAAGTATGTTTGGACTAATGTGGGTTAAATTGTGAAGAATTTGTTTCTGAAAATGACTTCTCGATCTTTGATGTGTAGAAAGTTTGGAGGCAATCGAAGTTATGTATGAGTGTAAAACCATGTGTGTGGGGGGGGGGGGGGGGGGAGTTAACGTGTTCCCCAGTTATGCTAAAAGATAATATCTATTAAGGTTAGATGTGGGCTGATTGCTTCATCCATATGAGTAGAAGGGGCTGAGACATGTGGCCAAGAAGAGAAAAACTAACTAACTGTGCATTCGTTAGGCTTTGAGAGAGGACTTTCTTGTGGTGGAATCTTTGAGTGAGTGTCCTTATAAGTGCCTTGTCTTTTATAACGGGGTGGCTATAAAACCTTCATTTATAAATTAGAATAAATCAATTTTATTTATCCTACATGGTGTGTTTTTGCTCTTGTTGATTTTGCACGTGTTTTGATTGGTGTTTACCCTCTCTCATTCTCTCTTGATCTTGCTGGGTTCTAAGAATGTGTAAGTAATCGAGATGTCTCATAAGAATCATATTTCATCCATCTAGGGACCAGCTATAGCAAGACCTTAAAAATTGCCCAATTTGGAGCCCTTCGAGTGATATCTTGTTACTATAGTTTTGACATTGAATCTTTAGGTACCCTTACTTGTTGTGATATGTGAGAACTCATCTAGAGTCATTTTTGCTATCTTCTACCCACGAGCAAATCGTTGAGTCTTTCCTGTTTTTTGTGTAATCTTGCTTGTCTTAAGTAAAAGTTAGAGTTTTAGCCAAAATCCATGCGATCCATAGATGGATTAGATTTTTGAAATCCTTAGCAAGGTGTGTGTAAATTTTTAAATCATTTGGATATGTATTTTTAGAGATTACACCTTTTTGAGTTTTGACTTGGGCTGATTTTCAGTTCTGAAAATAGGAGTGCAGTCCGATCGCCTCCAGACCTATGGTCTACTAGGAGGCCGATCGGACCGGTCACCTCTGGCGGTTAGATTGTTCGGTAGGTCTAACCGCTACCTCATAGCGGTCCGACCGGTTCAGAGGAATTGAACTCCGTTTGCTTCCGCGTTTTTGTGAGTTCTTTGTTGGTGAGTAAATATGATCTTTCTAGCTTTTAATAACTAGCGGAGTGAACGTTTTGAAATACCATTTGGAGGTTGAATTTGAAGACAAATAAACGGAATGGTTTCTTCGCCGTCGTTTTGAAGTTGCATATGGGACAATCTTTTAAAACAGCTTATCGATCTATCGGCATTCGATTTATTCACACACATACTTTGTTTTAGAGGTAAAAACCGTAAGAAATCGCAGTCGAAAAGTTCACATCCTTTCTTCTGTGACCGACTGACCGAAAGGTGGAGCTTTGCTGTCATAGTACTTATTACCTATCGGTCACAAGACAGCACTGTACAATTTGCGGAGATGGTCCAGGGTGGCAGCTGGCTACGATTGAATGCATATAAATTAACAAAAACGAGGGCTCGCGTTGCATGTCTCCCTCGGCAAGATGATTTGGAAAACGAGGGCGCCGTCGGTGTCGCAAATTCTTCACGTGGCTGCTAGCTTCTGCAGGATCCTATCGTTGCAGCAGGGAAGATGGCGAGAGGGCGGCCCAGCTGCGTCGTCCTCCTGCGCGCTTTTTTTTTTCTTTTTTTTGGGATAAGGTCCTCCTGCGCGCTGCGCGGCCGGCCACACGTTACAAACAACGACGGCCGAGCATCTCTTGGGCAGCGCGGGTTCGGCTTTCGGTTAAAATTATACCGTAGCAGCTGTTAGTTTTTTGTAAAATAAAAAAATTGAGAAAAAATGTTATATCGTCAAGGACAATGTAAGAGAATACAGAAAAAAAAGCTCAAAAAAACTGAAATTAGAAGATGATATATTTTAAAGAGCTTCTGATTTAAATAAGGTAAAAATTAAAAAAAATCAGATCTGAAACAGTAACAAACTGCAACGCCAACGCGGGCGAAGAAAAGAATCTGGCGAGAGTGGTGATCGGTTCGGTTGAAAAGCTCGTGGCTTATGGCTGAAAACACTGTAGCTGGCTGAAAAAAGCACTGTAGCTGACAGAGGCTTATTTAGCATAATTAAATTTAAAAAAATTTAAAAATAAAAAAAATAGGTTAGCCCATTACGTATAATACAAACAAATACGGGAAAAAAAGAACCGGAAAAAAAAGCTCAACAAAAAGCCAAAAGTTCAGAAAAAGACGAAACTTATGAATAGTAAAAAATAAGCCAGAAGCCGAGTTGATCGGGGCCGTGCAGCCGTACCGTGCTCTCGCACTTGACGTACAGCATCGTCCTTTGTGGTCCGCCATTAACGACGGCGGCCTGCTGAAAGGCTGGTGGCAAGACATCCGTACGTCCTCGATCCTGTTGATCCGCGTCTTGTGGCGGATTTGCAAGGAAAGGAACCCCGTGCATTGTCGGCCAAAACTTACTCAAGCAGAAAGCTGGAGCGCGACGCGGGAGCGAATCGCCTCCTCACCGTGCTTCCCAGGGGCGGCACCGGGGTCGCAGCGAGGCCCCACCCTGACCTCCGCTAGCCTAGCCCTATCTCAATCCCGTTCCGTTAGTTTTACTGGAGAGAATTGGCCCCCCGTCTAGATTTAAAAATAAGGTAAATTATCTTTAAAAATAATAATATGGTTTTGTTTATTAATTTATAATTATTTAGATTTTTTTTGAAAATATGGTTTCAAACTATATATTCTAACATATAGAAGAAAAACATCTGTCCCTAAGATTACAATAGCTTATGTTTGCAAGCTCTACAGAGTTTCGTAATCGGAGTCGTATATACCTAATTACGAGACCTATATAACCAAATAAACAAGCCAGACCTATGTGCTTTTTCCTAACTTCCATAGAGGCCGATCATAAGAATGAAAAAGAAAGAGCAAAAGGAGAAAAGGAGCTATGTTTACCTTTAAGAATGTCGACGTCATATCGCTGCATCATGCACGTCAAGCAGACGATGGCCATGAACCAAATTAGCTAGGGAGACCAAACAAAGGCCAAAGATGCTTTATAACAATTCTGTCCCAGAAGTTATAAAGCATCTTTGGCCTTTGTTTTTTTTGTTGTCATTGCTTCTAGTGATGCTTCCTTCATCTTTTTGTTTCCGATAATCTTGGCGAAAATTTTGAAAAAAGGAATATATATATATAGTATAAATAACAGGACACCATGGTGCCCAGGCTCTATGAGTGAGATTTTTCATCCATGATTAAGACTTTCCATCCATATGAATGACTTCTTTTCCATACTATTGTACTAGCACGCATCTAAAAGCAATCCAAAGGTAGAGAGGCTTGGTGCCCGGGCACCATGGTACCCCATTTTATATCTCACACATTATGCTCAAAGTTGTTAGATATATTATGTCTTTTTTTTATTACAAGGAGATGCACACGCATACGCATGCGAGCGTACCCTTTACACACGCATAGAAAGATGAAAACTAGGGATAAATCCGCGATCTCAAAAAAATTCCTACTAAGAGCACTCGTGTGTACGTAAAGGTAGGCACTATGGTATATGTCTTTGTTGCCGATCACGCCACATTGTCAGTTTAAGTTTAGCTACATTAGCATAGTATGTTGGCCTAAAACATAGCATTTTTGTATGATGTATGCTAGTACATCAAAAGAGTAAATATCTGTCGGAAGGAGGTCACAGTCAAAAAGAACGCACCCATCGCCTCTTTCATGTTGCAGTCAAAGTCCGCACTTGGCCGTCACCACCACCAACTCTTCCTCTTTGTCAACAAAACCTAGGAGATGGTACTAACACGTTGAAGGCAGAGAAGGTGGGTCAATAGGCAAATCAACATGAAAATATCTAAAAAAAAATTTGACGTTCACTTCAAACTCAAAATATGTTAGAACAAACGGGAAAGAAGATAAGTTTGCCATGAACATTAGCATCTGTCCATTTGTTTTTCTTTTCCTTTGAAATTACCATTTGTCTTGTTTTTGTCGTTATTATTACACTTAACGTAGAATAAATTTGAACTTAAAATTTTAAGTAGAGCAATTAAATTGAGAAGTACACCTAAAATTTTTCAAAATTTTTTATATTGATATGGTGCCCAAACGGAAAAGCATTGTCGTTTTTATTACTCCTAACGTATAACGAGTTTCAACTTAAAATTTCGTACAGAGTAATTAATTTGATAAGTACATCTAAATTTTTGTAGAATTTTTTTATATTGATTTTTGTACATCAAAGGGAAAGCGATTGTACTGAGTAATATCGCACAGCAGACATCGACATATTGATTTACTAATCCTGATGAATCGCAGCCTTTCTACTAGCAATTAAGAGAATCCAAACTCGAGGTAAGCCGTGCAGGTTGGGCACGAACAAATCGCATATGGACCAGCTGGCTCGCTGGCGAAAACATTTTTTGCATTTTGCGCGAACCTCGTGAGATCCCAGCGTGGCGTGTCCCCACCACGGAAAAATTTAGAGCAAATCTGACGTGCGCTTCCTTGGCTCGCGCCCCTATAAACTGCCATCCCCGTCCGACTCCGGACAGTTCAAGCTCGCTCCTCGCCATAGCCGCTGCACACCTTACGAGCTAGTGCCAGTGCCAGTGCAAGTACTACTGCCACCGACGACAATGCCACCCTGCGCCGCCGCAATGTCCTCGCCCGCTTTCTCCGCGCTCCGCCGGCCGTGCCAGGCGCTCGTCTCCACCCGCCGCCGGCGCGCCACCGTGGCGGCGTCGGCGTCGACCGGGCGGACGCGGGTCGGGCGGTTGATCGAGTCCGAGGGCGCCGTGATCTTCCCCGGTGTCTACGACGCGCTCTCGGCCGCCATCGTGCAGAAGAGCGGCTTCCCGGGGGGGTTCATCTCCGGCTACGCCGTCTCCGCCGCCCTACTCGGCAAGCCCGACGTCGGCCTCCTCACGTACGCACCGCATGCATATTGCCCCTTCCCGCCGACTGTTTGTCCCGTGTGTGAGAGAGAGGGAGCTAACACCGCTTTTCGTTGTGTCGTGTGCTGTGCTGTGGTGGTGTAGGCCCCCGGAGATGGCCGAGGTGGCGAGGCGCGTGTGCGCTTCTGCGCCGCACATCCCATTCATCGCGGACGCCGGTTCGCTCTCTCTCTCTCCCCCCTCTCTCGTCTCTCTATGCACATAATATCCGTTCCTATTCCTTTTAGTTTTTTTAACAGTATTTTATTTTTTTTCAACTATCACTATTTTTAGATTAATAAGTCGTTCTTCTTTTCAGCTTTTCTATAATAACTAGTTTTTAAACGAAGTGTCTTTTTAAGACGAGTTCTATAAGTTAATTGTAGTACACACTGTAGCGACTTTATTTATATCAATCAGAACCATACGTGATTTAATGTTACTCTGTACTCTTTTATAAACAACCTAAAAGACACAAGTCATTACTACGAAACATAAGCCGAAGCCAAAAAGATTATATGCCTATGTTACAAGTTTAATGTCTGTTAGGTTGCTACGAGTAAAAAAAAATTATTACCAACAATAATGTCTGTTAGGTTGCTCCGAGTAAAAAAAAATTATCACCGACAATTTGAGCGGCTGTCGTTGCGCTCAAATCGCGCCATGCCCTCAGCTCCGCCGCCCGAGCTTCGCCTCGGTCAATGCCGTGCCTCTTCCGCCGAGCTCGACCTGCGTCGCGCCCTCCGTCCCTCCGCGACGGCGAGCGTCGCGCCTTCGCCTGCACGCGGAAATGAAAGAGAAGTGGCCAGTGATGGCGACGGCGGGGCCTAGCTTGCTTGGTGGTGGCGACTGAGAAGCCCGAGGGGATAAGGAGAGGGCGGCGGGAGCCACGAAAATGAATTTGCGGGAGGAGGAGATAATTTACGTAGTTAAATAATCCAAACATCCTGACACATAAACCAAACCACATGCTTTACGAAAAATAGTATTATTATTCGGTAAATACAGGATATGGATAAGTACTCCAAGCACTCGAACTCCATTTTGCTAGTTTTGAGGATCACTGAGGCACCGTGTCGCAACAGATACAAGTATCTACACACAGTACTTGTCTGTGTAATTGAATAAGCACCATAATTAATAGTTTACCAGAGAAGAAGTAAAGGGTAAAAAACCATACAAAAATAAAGCACAAGCCCCCATCCTCTCTCCTAGAATTTATGCACAGTACCGACTTGGTGGAAGTGCCACGAGCAATTCTCTTTATTACCAAAATTTATGACAGCCATGTGCAAGGTTAGTGCTACACCAAGATTGCAGAAAAAAATGAAGACAACCAAAGCACCAAGATAGCTGCTGCCATGTCCATGCCAAAGCTAGTAGTAGTACTCTAGAATATCACTTGGCTCTGTTAAAAAGTAAACAAGATAGGCAGTAAGTTTCAAGCAGTATCCGAATATTATCTGATCTGAAGCTAAAAACACCCTGTGTTCTTCTAGTGTGCATGTAATGATCAACAAATTTGTCATAATCTGAACAGTGAACGGTAAAAAAAAGCTAATCCTGCAAATAGTATTGCTGTCAGTTTAGAACTTGACCGGTTGGATAGAAGTATCTGAATCGCCTAATGATCTCATTAAAGCTTTAAATTAACCACATTAATAGCAGAAGAGTTATAGAACAATAAGAGCTAGTAACAGCAGAATCACATGTCCAACAAAAGTAAATGTTGACACAGCGTAGCAGACGGCATCCAAAGTCTACAGAAATCCCGTGTTTGCGTCTACATGCATCCACGATGTCGCCTTCTTTTTGCATATTCCACAAAAGTGAAGAACTGGAGATAACTATCACATCGGTTCTCAGGAGCTTCCAGACACAATTCTAATAAAAAAATATAATTTGTCTTGTCAATCACGTTTAGTAAACTAATGAAATAGCAAACTGTGGCATCAAAAGCAAAGGTTAGTTTTTGTTAGACTACCAGTTCAAACTTCAGATTAGAGAAGCGTGTTGTTGGTTGCATTCCTGATGTCCATCCACCACATTGCAATTTGGAATGCTTGGGATTGTGGGACACGGCACGGTAGCTCTCCCTGAAGCTGGTAGAAATTGCACCCAAAAAGCTTGACGGCTGGCCTTGGATGTCCCTTTAGTCAGGTCATTGCCATCGGTGAAAAATGAGACAACATAGTGGCTAGCAATTCTGTCAGAAAAGCAATTTAATTTGGTTCCCCAGCACCAAACTCATAGGCATTGGGTGAGCTACCAGATTTACGAAAAGTTTCTAAAATCTGCATCAAGCCTCAATGTTAACTCAAGCAAACCATCTTTATGCCATTGCACTTGTTAATTACCTCCATTTTCAGTAGTGATCTAATCTAGCCTCACACTTTGGAGAAAACCTTCCCAACCTGGTCATTTTACAAAAAAAAATTCACAAGTTACAAATACATAACCTTTGTCTTATGAAATATGTATTGTTTAGTTGGTTTATGTTATATTAGCAACTTGTCTCCAAGAATCAAGCCTTTGAACTTTGAAGATAATGCAGAACAGAAGCATTACGAAAGAAAGAACATTCGCCCTCAACTCTGAAGTTTTACATAGCCTGATTTCTGCACCGCATCAATGTGGAGTTCTTTATCCAGCATATCACCA
The DNA here is from genome assembly GCA_017311315.1 of Dendrocalamus latiflorus. Taxonomy (NCBI): domain Eukaryota; kingdom Viridiplantae; phylum Streptophyta; class Magnoliopsida; order Poales; family Poaceae; genus Dendrocalamus; species Dendrocalamus latiflorus. The sequence continues at coordinate 5,178,228 of CM029646.1, forward strand.
ACTTGTTTAGTACATAGTTATTCTTCTGTTGGATATGAATATAATTTATCTATAGCTGTACCTTATATCACTTATTAATTTGATGGCCTGACGCTTCACTCTGACAAATGATTGCAGACACTGGTGGTGGTAGTGCTCTGAACGTCCAGCGTACTGTTCAAGACCTGATGGCAGCAGGTGCTGCAGGCTTGTTTCTTGAGGTGCTTGCTTCCTGTGGTCCAAGTGATCAGCCTCCGCACCTGCTCTAATTTGTTCAAATAATTTGTATTTTGATACCCCCTAGCTACTAACCACAGTTCTATCTTCTCTTGGCAAATTACAGGACCAAGCATGGCCAAAGAAATGTGGTAAGGAACCATTTGTCACATGAAGAAGCAATTTTTATCTCATCAGTAAAATTTTCTTTTCAAGCTTCTCTTTCTGACATCCTGTAATTTCTCTTGTTTCTCGCCAAGGACACATGCGTGGTAAAAAGGTAAATTCTGATATCTGGACATCATGACATGATACAATATTCTCTTTCTTTCTTCCCTACACATGCATGTGCTACTTTAGTGGAATCGATGCTGGTTAACAAGCTTGTCTGTACAGCAAATCTGTCAAGCCATTGCGTATGTGGGCCGCTTGAAAGTTCACCTGCTGACTTTTTTTTTTACTTGCCATGAATTCTAGGTGGTACCAGCAGAAGAGCATGCTGTGAAAATAGCTGCTGCCAGAGAAGCTGTTGGCGATCAGGACTTCTTTATTGTGGCTCGGACCGACGCTCGATCAACAATGGGCCTGGCCGATGCAATTGCACGCGCTAACCTCTACATGGACGTAAGACAACATTGATCATTCGCATTCGCTTTTCGCTTCACCGGTCGAGAAACTTGATCGTCCTGTTTCTGAATTCCTTCCCCTTACTGCCCTAAACATTAATTAATTAATCGTTTCTTGAGCTAAAACATGATGCAGAAAGGCTAGACAAATAAATAGTTTGCAAACTTCATTTTGCCCTACCAAGCCTCTTCAATTCAGTTTTTAAAAGCTGCTTTTCGTTTTTTTAAGTAATTAGCTTTTAAACGAAATCTACAAGTTGATTGTACTACATACTATAACGACTTTATTTATATCGGCTAAAACTATACGCGAGTTTCTATTATTCCGTATACTCTCTCACGAACAGCTTAAAATTCATAAGCCGTAACCATAAACTATTAGAGTCCGCCTTGCACTCTAATTTTAGTTTAGAGTCCGCCTTGCACTCTAATTTTTTATTTTTGCTGTTGCGCAGGCAGGAGCAGATGGGTGCTTCGTGGAGGCCCCGAGGAACGACGACGAGCTGAGGGAGATCGCCCGCAAGACGAAGGGGTACCGCGTCTGCAACATGCTGGAGGGCGGCGCCACGCCGCTGCACACCCGGCAGGAGCTCATGGAGATGGGGTTCCACCTGATCAAGTGCCCCCTCACCACCGTCTACGCCTCCGCCCGCGCCCTCGTCGACATCCTCAAGACGCTCAGGGACGCCGGCACAACCAGGGAGGAGCTCCGCAAGCTCACGTCGTTCGAGGAGTTCAACAACCTGGTCGGGCTCGAGTCCTGGTACGACCTCGAGGCGCGCTTCTCCAACGATCCCACGCCGGAGAAGGTGGCGGTCGCCGTCGGCGCCAATGGAAGCGCCTAGACATATATGTAGACCACAAGCTAGCCTTGGATGCTACCAGCTATATAAGGCGAATAAATATGGGCTTGATCTTCCAGGGCATCTGTATCAGTATTTTCTTTTGGCTTGATTTACATTGATGTAGTGTGTGATTCATCTAGTGCGAGACGTCGGATTTGAAGGTTCATGAACTAGCTGAATTGCCCGTGCGCATTGCGCGGCTAAATAAATGCTATGTACAATACATGCGTCTTTTATTTACAATTACAATTCTCTCTGTTTGTTACACGTCTCTCTCTGATGTCTACCATTGAAACTTGGGTCATACAACTGGCGTATTACAGATACAACATATATATCTGATTAATCGGCCCCACCATAATCTTGCGTCCCAAAATTAACGGTGCAGATCATTTTCCTTTTCACTTGATCAAGGAGATAATTTCTACCAGTTATTGTGGAAATTTCTAGCTAGTCCCCATTCATATGCTTGGATCTAAGAATTTCAGAATAGGTATTCGAAATACATATAGTAGCATACCTATCTAGTAGATGTACAATAGTATCAGATACATCGAATGCTTCTCTGAAATCAAGACATCGGCCAACGTTCTGTCCTATAAGACAATGTAAGTAAAATGTTAGTATCCTGGCCCTTGGGGCTATATGAATGGTATCAGGTTAAGAGGCTCATAGCATTCTTCGCTCAACACAGGCAAATGGTACACCAGGTGGTTCAGAAATACAATACAGGTGAGCCAAGTGGTATACAATTGCAGCACTAGACGCGTTGGCATACGAAAGGGATCACTGTGGGCATGCAACCCAGAACCTTAGTACCTTCAGGCTTCAGGGGACAGGGGAATTATATGTGGTATCCTACATCTATGTGCACATCTAGGGACTTCAGGGGACAGTTTGTTGATATAATATTCATCCACAAACTTTCACATCTAAGGCACTAAGCACTTGGCGTGCAATCCTAGACTCAGAGTAAGTCAAGCCAACTTCATGTAAGTTGTTGACAATCTTGGTGACAACTCATCCAAATATTTGCTGAGCCTTTGCTTAAATTTGGAGTACTCTTTCTTGAATTGATTGCCTCACTTCCTTGATCATTGTAGAGCCCTTATGATAGTTAGTGAGAGTCCTCCAGATCTTGTGAGTAGATGTCAAGTGAGAGACTCGATCAAACTCAGATCTACTAAGCCTCTGAATCAAATAGTTGTGTGCCTTGTTGTTTGCCTCCACATCCACAAGATTTATTGGAGAGATCTGGTCATCGGTAGGCACAACATAAGCTCTCTTAAATTTCTCTCAAATTGGTTGCTGTTGCTGTTGTATATAGATTACCATCCGAGCCTTCTAATAGGAATAGGCAAGCCCATCAAAGGCCGGTGGCTTGATGGAATACCAATCCGATGCTATTGCTCCTAGGACGGTTAAGATATATCAAGAAGAGCTAACTGAACTCTGATACCACTTGTTTGACCAGATATGCCAATTAGAGGTGGGGGTGAATGATGCTTTCAAATTCAACCTCCTAAAAGGTATTCCAAAATTTCACTCCACTACCTACTAATAGCTAGGAAGATTAGATTTGCTCACTAATAAAAACACACAAAAACGTGGAAGCAAACAGAGTTCAACTCCTTTCGCCCGATCAAACCGCTATAAGGATGCAGTTGGACCGACTGAGCGGTCTAACCATCGGAGATGACCGGTTTGACTGGCTTTTAGTCAGACTGTAGGCCGGGGGCGGTCGGACCGCACCCCTGTTCCTAGAACTTGAAATCAGCTTGAGCCAAAACAAAAAAATGGTGCAATCTCTAAAATACATATCCAAATGATTGGAAACTTTGCACACACCTTATTAAGAATCTCAGGAACCTAATCCATCTAAGGATCACATGTATTTTGGCTAAAGTTCTAACCTTTCTTTAGGACAAGCAAGGTTACACCAAAACTAAGCAAAATACAAGAACTTGAGATATGACTTACTCGTGTGTTGAGGATAAATAAGATAGCTCTAGAAGAGTTTTCACATATCACAGCACATAAGAGCACCCAAAGATTGAGGCCAAAACCTTAGGAACAAGATATCACTAGAAGGGCTCCGAAATGAACTAAATCAGGCAACATGTAATATGATCGTCATGAGGCCTCTCCATCACTTACATATCCTTGGAACCTAGCAAAATCAAGAGGGAAGGAGAGATGGCAAAACATCAATCAAAACAAGTGTAAAATCAACAAGAGTAAGAACACACCATGTATGATGAACAAGATTGATCCATTGTAACTTGTAGATGAAGGTTTTACAACACTTCACCATAGAGGATAGAGCTATCACAAGAGCACTCACTTAAAGCTTCCACCACAAGGAAGTCTCTCCCTTAAACCCTAAATGAATAGATGGTTGGTTCTCTTCCCCTTTTGCCACATGTCTCCAACCCATCCCACTCATATACATAGAGCAACCAGCCCACATTTAACCTTAATGGATATTATCTATTAGCACAATCGGAGAAACCCATTAACCCCACACACGCACCGGGTTTTAACTAATACATGACTTATGCGTACTTCTTAAAGATAATACGTACAAACCCGCTAAAGAGAAAATTTCCCATCCACTTGGCCTCCTCAAAATCTTCTTAACCTAAACTGCTCTTCCAAGGCCCTCCAAGCATCGCAATTTTGCTCCCATCACCGTTTATGGTATTTTGGCTTCCCCACCAAAATATCATCACTTTGACCATGGATCTCATCTATTTCCTGAGCCTAGTCCATGGTCATCTCCTTCTTTACAAGCAATTTTCATGCCTGTAACATGTAGGTTCATCAATGGCTCACGCATCAATAAGTAACCCCGTGTTGGTTCCCTCAACAATGCCTCACTTGCACTGACGCACCATTTGATGAACAGTTGCTCGAATTTTCTCTTCAATATTCTTAGTCTTTCCTATGCCTTGCTTAAACTCAACCATCCCACCCGACTTTCTTGCCGTACATCGACTTATTCCCGAGTCTAGTCTCAGTCCTCGTCGTCAACCATGGTTGCCTCCAACCTTCCTATACATCAAAGACTAAGAAATCATTTTCAGACACAAGTTCTTCACAACCTGATCCATGTTAGTCCAAACATACTTTATACATAATAAATGTAATGACCTATACATTTAAAACTCAACTAATGATTATTTTTATAAGTATCCAAAACCTTTCAGATACCATCAGATAAAACCGGTTTGATTGTCATTGAGCGGCCAGTTAGACAATTGGCTCTGGTCGGATCGCCCCCATGGCCGGTTAGATAGCTCGGGTTAAGCACCTAAAAAACACCTCTTTGGAAAAACCAGCCGCCAACTAGAAACTGGTCACATTGCACTGGCGGTCCGATCGCCAACCAAAATCCAGTCACACCGAACCTATGGTCAAATTGCCGTCGACTGACATCAGCTCTGAAAACTTGCAAACTCTTGCAAATTCAAATTTTAACTCGACACAATTGTCAATTATTTAACACAAATAAATCATGGACATTCTAAATGTGATTTTACCCTACGGATTAATCTTTTTGGTGATACGAGGATAAGACTTGAGGGATGTGGTGAAAGTAGACTGATCCTCGCAGTTACACAGACGGGTTATTCAAATACGAGAAACACAATTTAGTGCCATGCATAACACTAGAAAATAGTGACTAGAGAGCCAACTACACTAACCTTGTTTTCGTCGTTAATTTGGGACTTATAGTTTTTAGTTATAAATTATTAATCTAAATTATTAATCTAATAAATAGTAATTACTTGGAGAAGCTAAAAGTGAAAGCCGTTGAAAAGTCAAAAAAGGAATGAAGCCACGTTGAGTTAGTCAGTAAAATCAGTGATTCAGTGCTGCACCACCCTGTTACGCAGACAGGCACATGCCCCAAGACAGAGATTCTGGATGAATGGGAAAGATGGCAGTACTTTGGAGCTGTGCCCTCCAACTTTTTACTTGGAGATGTCCACTCACACAGTGAATTGACAAGGTGCTGTTTGTACTCTAGTAACATGTGAATTGTGATGGGTCAGATTTTCTCCACCCTGCAAGAGTCGCAAATTAAGGCCAGGAGCAGAGAACATGTAAGCAACGTTTTTCCTGCTAATTAGTGCAGACATGTATAAGAGCTGCGAGTTGGTGGTGCAATACAAACAACTTAATCTCATATCAATGTGTGTTGTCCCAGGATCCCCACACCTTTTATCTATAGTGCTAAGGACTACAACTAGACTCAAATGCAGAATCTTACTAGAACACGAGCTTGGACTTTTATTATACTCTAATACTAACGCTCCAACAGTGTCCACTGTGGTTTAGATGCTACAAACAGCTCTGTAGTTCTTCTGTTTCCATGCTTTCTTGAGATTTTGATGTAGTGGGCTGGTGATGCCGCAGCAGCAGGCCAGTGGCCGAACCGAGTACAGACTTTCCGAGAACTTGTACAAGCACTTTTTAGAGGAATTTGCACTATTCACAAAAGTTGTCATTCTCACCTGATATCTCCCCAAGATAGAAAGGGTTAAATTTGAGAGTTCATCTTCCTATATATTTCTTCCTTCCTTCTTTTCCAATCGAGCAATAACAAAATCTACTGCCGCTTCCTGAAGAACAGCTCATGCCCAATTGATTATCGTTCTGAATTTTGGAACTCCTGATAACGAGAATTTTGGAACTCCTGATAACGAGATGATTCAAATGATACCCATATAGTACATATGTTTCCTGCTTTATTCTAGTCAGCAACCAGATACTCCCCTCCGGTCACCTTGAAAGGGAAAGATTAGGGTGAATCAGATTATACCTCAGTAGGTGATTAGGCCAAATGATGGGCTGTTGCTTTCGAGCCATGGAGTGAAGACTTATGTGTACTTTGAATTTTCATTGCTGGTTGCTCATCTCAATAGAAGGCATCGACTGAGGAACTAATGTAAGTACTCTTAATGCAATGTATGAGATGTTCAGTAATACACATTCTTGAGAAAATATTGTACGTCTTAACGAGAAAAAATTGTACATATCAATGAATGGTGACAAAGTATGAAACTAAGCAGCTAATAAAAGGACTGGCTATCCAATTAATAAAAGTATTTACTAAGCAACTAAATTTGACCACACAGTTGTGAAGTTATCAGGCAGTGTTTACCTGAACAGAAACATCTCTTTCACTACCATCTTCACTGCCAAAGCAACAAAAAAAAAACAAGGCATTAGTGTCATCTCTTGCTCGCTATTCACTAACATCTTCTGTGTCAAAAACATTCATTGATGTGTGTTTCTTCTCTGGACCTGCACGGAGTAACAAGCAGATAAGCTTTTGCAATAAGTTGGTATGTACTATGTACGAACAGAAACATATCATCATTCATCATAAACACTTATCTTTCAGAAATAGCTCGTGTCAATTATAGTCAAGTGTCAGGTCCCAGGGACCTGAGGGCGTAGCGATGTGGAGCAGGAAGATGACCCGAGCCGCGGCGACGGCCAAGCCTTCCCTGACCTTGATTCGCCAGCAGGAGATCGGACAGAGGCAAGTAAGGAAAAACTAAACTCTATTGTTATTACTCAGCATCAGCCAAAACCCTGAGATTACAATGCTATATAAGATACTACTGCTATCCAAGTCCCACTCATATTTAGAGTCCTAACCGGAAAAGAAGAAAACTTGTATGAAACTAGGAAACTGCATTAAGACTGCAAAGAAACAAACTAAGTCTTGGGCCTGCGGCCGTAGACTATGACATCTCTCCCCTCCTCGCGAAGCAGCTCGTCCTCGAGCTGAAAATCAGGGTAGCTCTCCTGGAACCTGCTCAGCGGAACCCAAGAAGCATCGGCAACAGCAGTGCCCTCCCATTGTACCAAGACATGCAACTGATCTTGATGCTGGGATGACCTGAAAACATGTAAAGGAGTAGGAAGCACCTGGCCATGATGGAGCAAAAAAGCAAAGGGAGCGGACTGGCTGGCGGATCACCCTGAAACTTAATTAATAACCCAACATGAAAGACATCATGTATTTTAGCAGACTTTGGTAATTCCAACCGGTAGGCCACCGTCCCAATACACTCAATGATCTTGTAAGGTCCAAAATATTTTGGCCCCAACTTGCCACCCAGTGAAAGACCAAGAGAAGCCGCTGGCCGATGCAGAAGGTGTAACCAAACCAAGTCGCCCATGGCAAATGAAATGTCACAGTGATGTTGATCATAGTGCTTTTTTGCATATTCCTGGGCTTGACGAAGACGTTCTCTAATATCGTGCAGAAATTGATCCCGAGCCAACAAGGAGACCTCCACAGCTTGCACTGCAGCTTCACCCTTCTCATAAGTGCGCAAGGAAGGTGGATCCCTGCCATAGACTACCTTAAAAGGGGTCTCACGAAGTGCGGAGTGGTAGGACGTGTTGTAACAATACTCAGCCCAGGGTAGCCATTCCAACCATTGACGCGGGTGATCTCCCGTTAAACAACGCAAATACATGGCAATTACTTTGTTAACCGCTTCGGTTTGACCATCAGATTGCGGGTGATAGGTTGAACTGAGATGAAGCCGAATCCCAGCAAGGCGAAACAAATCTTGCCAAAAATTGCTTGTGAAAACCGGGTCTCGATCACTGACAATCGAGGATGGTATCCCATGGAGACGGACTATCTCATCGAAAAAAACTCGGGCAACAGTTGTAGCGGAGTAAGGATGAGCCAATGGAAGAAAATGTGCGTACTTGGAGAAACGATCAATGACGGAGAGAATGACTGTTTTACCATTCACACGCGGAAGTCCCTCAATAAAATCCATCGCAATGTCAGACCACGGCTGGACTGGAATATCCAGTGGTTGGAGGAGGCCCGCGGGGTGTAAATGCTCAACTTTGTTGCGTTGGCAAACAAGACAAGACCTCACGAAGTTCTGAACAAGATGCTTGGCTCCTGGGATATGAAAATTGTGACGGAGGCGACATAAGGTCTTTTGAATGCCCTCATGGGCTGCATGAGCCGACGTGAGGATCAGCTGAACAGACGGAGATGTGGCTGGCACATACACCCGACCATTATGCAGAATGAGTCCATCCCGAATGGACCATGGGGCGCCCAGTTTTCCGGAAGAAATCTCTGACTGCAGCTGTTGCAATCCGGATTGGTGAGAACTTCGTTGCGCAATTCCGGAAAGAGTTAAAGAGCGGATGAGGAGATAGCCAATAAACTGGGCGGAAGACAGTCGCGGCGAGACAAAGCATCAGCAACTGTATTGAAGCGGCCCGGCCGAAATTCAACTGTAAAATCGTATCCAAACAGTTTGGTCACCCAATGGTGCTGCGAAATAGTTGAAAGCCGTTGATCCAACAAGAATTTTAAACTGTAATGGTCTGTGCGAATGAGAAAGGGTCATCCCCATAGATATGGTCTCCAATGACGAACCGCTTGGACGAGTCCGATTAATTCGCGCTCATAAGCTGGCAGTTTGGAACCGAGTACAGACTTTCCGAAAACTTGTACAAGCACTCTTAGAGGAATTTGCACTATTCACAAAAGTTGTCATTTTCACCTGATATCTCCCCAAGATAGAAAGGGTTAAATTTGAGAGTTCATCTTCCTATATATTTCTTCCTTCCTTCTTTTCCAATCGAGCAATAACAGAATCTACTGCCGCTTCCTGAAGAACAGCTCATGCCCAATTGATTATCGTTCTGAATTTTGGAACTCCTGATAACGAGATGATTCAAATGATACCCATATAGTATATATGTTTCCTGCTTGGCCTGTTTGGCAAGTCACAAGCCGGCCGGCTTTTGGCTTTTGCTACAGTACCTAACTTTCAAACGGAGTATTTTCTCAAGACGGGGTCTACAAGTTAAACGTAGTACACGTTAAAAGCCCAACATCTGTACCAGCCAAAATCGTAAGTGAGTATCGGTCTCTCCGTAATCTGTACCGTAAACAGCCAAAATTCAAAAATTTCAGTAAAAAACCATAAGCCGCAGCCAAAAAGAACAGGCCCTTATTCTAGTCAGCAACCAGATACTCCCCTCCGGTCACCTTGAAAGGGAAAGATTAGGGTGAATCAGATTATACCTCAGTAGGTGATTAGGCCAAATGATGGGCTGTTGCTTTCGAACCATGGGTGAAGACTTATGTGTACTTTGAATTTTCATTGCTGGTTGCTCATCTCACTAGAAGGCATCGACTAAGGAACTAATGTAAGTACTCTTAATGCAATGTATGAGATGTTCAGTAATACACATTCTTGAGAAAATATTGTACATCTTAACGAGGAAAAAATGTACATATCAATGAATGGTGACAAAGTATGAAACTAAGCAGCTAATAAAAGGACTGGCTATCCAATTAATAAAAGTATTTACTAAGCAACTAAATTTGACCACACAGTTGTGAAGTTATCATGGCAGTGTTTACCTGAACAGAAACATCTCTTTCACTACCATCTTCACTGCCAAAGCAACAAAAAAAACAAGGCACTAGTGTCATCTCTTGCTCGCTATTCACTAACATCTTCTGTGTCAAAAACATTCATTGATGTGTGTTTCTTCTCTGGACATGCACGGAGTAACAAGCAGATAAGCTTTTGCAATAAGTTGGTATGTACTATGTATGAACAGAAACATATCATCATTCATCGTAAACACTTATCTTGCAGAAATTGTTAGACCATGTGGTTAGGTCTAGGATTTTTATGATGATGAATAATTGACAACATTGCTTACTATTGTTATTCGAGGTGTGTGCGTGTATACGTGGACTAATATCGGTCAAGTTGGTGAGAACTTGTGCCAGGAAAAACGTTCTTTGGTCTTTGCATGTGCAGGTTGGGTGTGGAGACGGTCATGGTCGGTGACGAGGAAGACCGGGACTAGGAGGGGGGAATCTGAGGTCCAGGCGGTCGAGGATGTCACGATGTGGTCGGGCTCACGCTGGAGCACATGGAGATCAAAGGTGGATGGTGCGTGAAGAAGCTACGGGAGGTGCGGTCCTGGAGGCTTCGACACGTGATGAGTAGAAAAGTCGGGGGTGTAAAAACCCGTGTTAGGAAGGGTTTCGGGTCCCTTAAATAGTAGTGGGCTAAAAGTCTGATTGAGTTAAAAAGGCTTCGGTCCAAATTGGATAAGTGGTATTAGGGTTTCTAGTAGATTAAAAAGAGGAAATGAGTTGGTATTAGAGGTAGCGACGGCATGTAATAGGATTAGGAGTCGGACGTGGCTTCCGTATAAAAAGGCTGTCCAGCCATGAGGCTTGGTACAGCTTTTGGGACCGAACGCCTTTTGGTTTTGGAGAAAGAAATAGGTGGCGGCGGTGCTTTTTCATCAGATCAATTGACGGCGTCTCGGCTCTATTATCGACCACGCTTGCGACGGCTGCCGACAGTTCAGGCATACTCGGAGAGGCGCACAGGCCTTCACGTGAAGTCAGTTTCACACTCGCGAAAAGAAATCGTCAGATCAACACGTCACGATTTCCTTGGCGTGGCTTTCCTCGATCACCGTGCGAAGAGCAGAAACCATTGCCTCGGGCCACGTGCGGGAGAAAAGTTGATCGCCACGCACAAGTCCAAAGACTTTGTTTGGTGTCCGGATGAATGCTACATAGCGATCAAAGTTTGGCTTCAAAGTTGGGCTTCTACGTACTACCATGAGAAGGCTACAGTAGCATATAGATAATGCAATCAAAACCATGACGTAAAGCTACTGGCACAAGGTAATTTAGTAAGTTAAGTATTATTTTTGTTTTTTTGTTGTTACTTTTCCTTTCTACCATTAGTAGGTTAAACATTCAGAAAACAATCTTACGAAAATCTTTCGCTAAGCGCTGCAATCATTCACCCCTCTCTGATTGCCGTCGACGATCCTACAGAAATTGCTCGTGTCAATTATAGTCAAGATTAGGTGTACTACAGAAGAGTATTAAACCAAACAGTACACAATAGATTCAAGATCCATGTTGGTGACTTTGGACACAAAATTTACACAAAGCGCTTCCTAAATAGAATCTGCACACAAGTATGACTTTATCTGAGTCAAGTTCAGATATAAAACTTTATCTCTTTCATTTTGTTACAAGGGACTCATGATATAAATTTCAGTATTTCACCAATCAATATTTTACTGCATCAGATTACTTGAACTATCACTAGCTAAGCAACAATAAAGTTGCATCAGATTACATAAACCAGTTGTACATTTACACAGTTGCACCCACATATCGAAATGTTTACTTCTCCTGATATATCATCGAATTTTTTGTACGGATAATCCATTTTTTATTCGAAATTACATAAATATACCTGTGGGAAATTTTTTTTACAAAAATAGGCTCCAGTCGCCTAATGGTTGGGCGACTCGAGTCTTTCGCCCAACTAGACCGCGGCAGCTGGAAAGTCTACCAACCGTTTGGCGATAAATTGCAGTCGCCCTACCGTTGGGTGACTTTTTTGAAGTCGCCGAACCTTTGGGCGACTGAGATTCAATCGCCCAACGGTTCGGCGACTGCAGGTGGGATATAAAGCTGCGCTCGGCGACGCGCCGAGCGCGCCGCACTGTTTGCATTCCTCCGTTCGGCCAGCGCAGAGAAGAGGGGAAAGGAGAGGGAGGGAGAGGAGAAGAGGAGGGGGAGAGAAAGAGAGGGAGAGGAGGAAAAGAGGAGAGGGAGTGCGCGATTTTCAGGTAATTTTGTTATATTATATTGTTTGTTAGTGTAGAAAATTGGTTTAGAAAATGTAGTTTAGAAATATAGTTTAGAAAATTAGTTTAGAAAATTAGTTTAGAAAATGTAGTGTAGAAAATTAGTTTAGAAAATGAGTTTAGAAAATGTAGTGTAGAAAATTAGTTTAGAAAATTAGTTTAGAAAATTAGTTCAGAAAATTAGTTTAGAAAATATAGTTTAGAAATTTAGTTTACAAATTAATTTTAGAAATCTAATTTAGAAATTTAATTTTCAAATTTTGTTTAGTAAATATAGTTTAGAAATTTAGTTTTTAATTTTGTATACCATTTATAATGCATTATTGTACAAAATATAGTATTTAAATGTACATGTAGAAAATTTAATGTTGCAATTATTGTACAAATTTAGATGTAGAAAATTTAGTGTTGAAATTTAGATGTAGAAAATTTAATGTTGAAATTACTGTACAAATTTAGATGTAGAAAATTTAGTGTTGAAATTTAGACGTAGAAAATATAATGTTGAAATTATTGTACAAATTTAGATGTAGAAAATGTAATGTAGAAATTATTGTACAAATTTTGCAGGTATGAATCGTGCTGGACGTGACTCGGAGTGGCGGTTCGCGCTGTTGGACGAGCACGTGGACCGCTCTCATCGCGCTTCCCGTCTTGTCCCGCCACCGGGGAGCACGGACGAGCCGCCTCAGCTGGGAGTGGTCCGGACACGCACACCTCGTGTGGCCTGGGGACTTGACCCTCGTTGGACTGCCAGGTTTGCACTACTCCAGCGTTTAGTGCGACCGTAAGTTCGTTCCGTGCTGACATTCACTTTGTTTGCAGGCTGCGGGATGCCGGGCTACTCCCTCTTGCCCGGATGGTGCAGGCCACGGACGAGGATGGAGCCGCTGGCGGGGACGAGGCGGGCGGGGACGAGGCGGGCGAGGAGCGATCACGACGCTTTCCGTTCAACCGTACCCTGCTGACGGCTTTGGTGGACCGCTGGCGGCCCGAGACGCACACTTTCCACCTCCCATTCGGGGAGATGACGCCGACCTTGCAGGATGTGTCCCTGCTCCTTGGGCTTCCGAACGCGGAGTATCGCTTCCGCGGCACGTGCACGGGTGAGTGATCGTTTGTGGTAAATATGTACATACTTACTACTATACGCAGGTATCTCACATTACGTAATGGTTCTATACGCAGGCACATCGCGAAGGGAGTGAAAAGAGGCACGGACTGGTCGTTGAAGATGCAGCCCTGGGTCGATCAGTGGTACGGTGCGCTCGACGACCGCGTGGAGGAGGACCGCCCGTACGACAGCACGGAGTACGCGGGGTACCTTCACTGGTACCAGCCGCAGACCCGTTGTAAGATCAAGGTGGCCGACTAGAGGGGGGTGAATAGGCGGTCTAAAAAATTTTCTTCAAATTAATATTAGCAATTCAAGACCTATTCAATTTGCCTAAACCAAGTATATAATGCGGAAGCTAATATCAAATTGGTTTAGCACAAATAGCTCCTAGAACAATAAATTCGCCTAAGTGCACCAACAATTCTAGCCTAGGTAGAAGTTTGCAATTCTAGGTTGACAAGCAATCAAATTTATTCTAAGTAAGTAAATTGCTTGAATGTAAAAAGAACACAAGAAAGCAAACCACAAATGACACGTTCTCTTTTTACCGTGGTGTTCGAAGACTTGCCGGTCTTCCCTAGTCTACGTTGAGGTTAGCCCAAACGAATTGGACCGGCTCCACGAATTAAGCCTTCCACCTCAAATCCACTAGTGGTAGCTCTTCCCCGCTCCGGGTAGGTGAGCTCCAACCTTCACACACGCCGGGCCTTCTCACAAGCTTCTTTGAGAAGATCACCGGGCACGACGCCTCCCACGCCGTCTAGGAGTCGGCAAACTCCAAGAGTAACAAGTCAAGTCTCTCACTTGACTCTCACCACATGCAACGAATGCACAAGCTCAATCCGGACACAAAGTCCTTCTCTAGATGCAACACATGCACTCTAGATCACCTCTCCTCTCCCACAAAGTGCAACACATGCACAATTGAGTGGAGAGCCTCACACTAGCTCAAAAGAGTGAAATGGAGTCCCTAGAACCTTACCCCAACTAGCCACAAGGGAGTATTTATAACCCACACCTCGAAACTAGCCGTTGGAGTCAAAAACAGGATTTCTGCGGTACTACCGCTGCTACAGGGCCGGTACTACCGCTCCCCACCATAACGGCTAGAAAAATAGCCGTTAGTCAGCCATTTGCGGTACTACCGCAGTTATAAAATGCGGTAGTACCGGGAAGTCGGCGCGGTACTTCCGCTTCAGCACAGACAGCACTCAGAAAAACGGTCATAACTTTTGACTCCGATGTCGGAATTGAGTGATCTTGGACTCTATGGAAAGCTTATTCAAAGGGCTACACAACCCATCTATTTGCATGATCTCAAATACATTATATCAATGCAGAAGTCACAAGAGATCCAAAAGAGTCACTCTCATGGTCTATTTCCAAAGGAAATAGCAATAAACGATTTTAGACCATGCCAAGGGATAATGCATGATCTCCAACTTTTGCAAAACACATTTGCAAACTTAGATCATGTCACAAGGAGTAGGTACATGGACTTCAACCTTTTGCAAAACACATTTGCAAAGTATAGTCACATGTTACAAGGATTTGCCACATGGGCTTCAACCATTTGCAAAACACATTCGCAAATGCAAGCCTCATGCCAAGATGAGTTAGAGCAAGTGAGGTTGAGCTATCAACACATGATGAGACTCAAACTACTAGACATGACCCCTCTTAATAGTACGGCAATCTATACTAGCAATCCGGTCTTCCAACCAAACACCAAGACCGGTAAAAGACTAGGAACATATCCTTAGCCCTAGCTAGTCATACCTTTGCCTTGAGTCATCGTCTCGATATGCATCAACTCATGATGCATCCTTTTCATCAACTCCATCAACACATGATGGTCTTCCTTGACTTGATTAACACATGATCATCATGCATCGACTCATGACACATCTTCTTCTTCTTTGATTGCCTTCAACTCATAAAGCTATCTTCTTCTTGATCTTGACTTGATGATCTTCAACCCATGAAGTCATCCCAAGTCATCCTCATTTGTGAAACCTAACCTATTCATCCAACTCATGAAAAATGTTAGTCCACAAAACAATTGTCATCAATTACCAAAACCCACCATTAACTCATAATGGAGGGACTAGATTCTCAATCTTTCCCTTTTGGTAATTGGTGACAATCTCAACAGATAATGAGATAATAAATTGAATATGAAATCATTTTAATTCAAAGTGCGGTACTACCGCCGTTGTAACTTCCGGTACTACCGCTCTGCGGTAGTTCCGCAAAGTCGGCGCGGTAGTTCCGCTTGAGCCGGAACCAAACTTGGCGCTCTCTGGAAAAAAGGTTCCGCTCTACCTCCGGAGCTTCCGGACTCCGGAAGTACCGCTCTATACTGCGGTACTACCGCAACCTGCGGTAGTTCCGGCGTGCAAATCGCCGGTACTTCCGATCCCGTGAAAACTCAAATGCATCCGGAGGGTGCTCTCTGGAAAAAAGGATCCGCTCAAAAACCGGATCTTCCGCTCCCCGGTACTACCGCTTTTGGGCGCGGAACTACCGCTCTCCGGTAGTTCCGACGTTCAAAACTGTGGTACTACCGCTCTTCCAGACAGAGCACAATTTTGGTTTTAAAACAGATTTTCAATGAAAGCATGCTCCTAGTTTGATCCCAATGTATGTATAAAAGGAAACATGGATCAATACTAGTGAAACTCCAAAACATAGAGAGAGAGCTCCCCCTAAATGTGTGCATACAAGTCTATATAAAAAAATATATGCACATATTCATTTGAACTATTTGAGGAGTTCAATCTATATTTTGGATCTAAGGAATGCATTAGCATATGAGAAAGTGATTTTGAATGCATACCTCTTTGATTTCACCTTTCCATCCAAATGAGACTAAACATAAATAAACTTAAACAAGCATATTAGTCTCATATATGCATTTGTCATTATCACCAAAACAATTGATGAGGCGATAGGGTCCCGATCTTCCGATAGGATGATAACTATCGATTTTGGTGGAGATGACTCTTGCGATCCGACTACAACCGTACGAGACGTCACTTGCGCCTTAGCAATCGCTGAACCACACCCAAGTCGTTATCAACCGTGCCAAGAACGCGGTTGACCTGACCACGAAGGTCTATTCCTGCATGCAATCGAAGAACAAGCAAGAACAAGGATAGTGAGCAACCTGAATTTGCTAGATATAAAAGTCGCACAAGGATAGTTGAGGTTCTGTAACACGAATCTGTTGGTCTAGCCGACACAAGAGAACGTGGAGTTTGCACAAGGGGCTAAACTGATCTAAACAAAACCTAAGTCCTAGAAACGGAGGCGGCGGCTCCTATATAGTGAAAACAACCAGGGGAGGCGTCCCAAAGGGTACACCCTAGGGTTACAAGGCCCATGGGCCCAAGTGGAGGTGGCGCAGCACCCTTTTGACTCGGACTCAGAAACCTACGTAAATTGTTTTGATGATTCCGGCCGGCTCGGATGGAATTTGAAGATGAGGTTGGATCCATTGGAAAGTATACTTTATAAGCTTTCCATGAAGTACAAGAACGTCCCAAACGGAGTCCGTATGAAGAAGTTATGTCCGTTTAAACTTGCACCATTGCAGCAGTCCGAATCCGATTCTAGTACGTGACCAACGTGGACTCTTTTGACGATTGCGGCCGGCTCGGATAGAATTTGAAGATGAGGTTGGATCCGTTGGAAAGTAGACTTCATAAGCTTTCCATGAAGTACAAGAACGTCCCAAACGGAGTCCGTATGAGGAAGTTATGCCCGTCTGAACTTGGTACCATCGCAGCAGTCCGAGTCTGATTCCAAAACGTGTCCAACTCGAATTCGTGCTTGACTTGTCCCAAAGTGACGTGGTGACCTCCATTATTCCTTCCATGCATGTCCAGGACTCCATATCCCTTTCCTTCATCCTTTCCCAAGTTCCTAAGCACAATTAAATCACTTGCATTAGGTAGCGGTCTATTCTTAGTAACATATGAAGGCTGAAGAAACGAATTCACCTTTAGTTCAATCTTGATATTGGGCGCTATTGTCGTATGTGTTTGTGGCGTGGTCACATCATCCTCCCCTTCTTGATAGAAAAACCGTCCTCGGTTTTAGCATTTGTGTAGCCTCACGTATTGCATGATCTTCATCATAAATGTCGGTACATAATAACAAACGCAACAAACTCTCATTATGTAATATCATAAGTTCTTTGTCAAACAAAGTGAAACCTCTTTGAAACGAGCTCACCTTATAATTTAAGCGATGCGAAGGAACTCTTGTAATTAGGACAACAAGCATAGGAAATATGGTTGTATCCATAGGGGTCATGTCCTCATCATCCTCCCCTTCTTGAAAACAAAGCCGTCCTCGGCTTTTGATAAACTGAAAGTATGGTAACAAAGAAGCCAAGGTGTATGCATGGTATATGTATATGTCATCCGTTTTAACGGTTCTTCGTTGTTGCACAATTAATGCTATAACACAGCAGCAATCATAAAAGCTCATTGTATTATTAACCCAAAAGTAATCATATATGTCAATGACCAAATTAAAATTTCTCACACAGCAATTATTGCAACTAGATTTGCAAATGTAAGTGAAGCATTTATGCAATTGAAATATCTGAAGTTGTAAACTTGAAGTGGTGGCACATATGGGCGAAGCTACAACTTTTGGAATTAAGCATAGTTCATCCATATAATCATATCCCAATGGAGCAATAGCAAATTTATCCAGCAAGGGTGAAGAGATTTGTGTGTTCTTCCATAATTCATGATCTTTATTCAGATTGTCCATACTAGATGATGCAAAAAGAGATGAACACATAGGCATTGGATGCATACTAAATTTTACTCCCCTCTCATATCGAACAAGATTCAACACACAAGAATTGTTGTCTAAAACAGCAAGCTTCAATTCATCCATGTGATCACAAGTTATGCATATTCGATATACAAAAAATTGATTATCTACACCATAATCTCCAATCAAATTAAACTTATACCCAGGGCTGTAGGCACTAAACAAGAATTTCGAACATGCAAGTTCAGAAACTTTCTCCATAGCACAATCCAAACTAACGGCCTCATTAAGCATGATATAGCACAATGCATCAGCAGGAGATATTCTATCAAATACTTCCTTATGTGTAATTAATTCGACATGTGCAAAATTATGAGCATTTAGATCAGCACATGGTTCGTTCAAGTCAACACAAGGAATATCAAAAAATTGCACTACAGCAGGTATATACTCACAAGGTTGATCTATGTCTTGTTGTAGCACCAAATCAGTACCTTTGTCATTATCGTCCTCATCAGATACTGTAGGTACCTCAAACTTCTCCTCTAATGGCATAAGATGCACCAGATCATCCTTCACCTCTTCAAGTATCTCGGTGGTATCTGTAGATGGAGTAGGAACCAAAACAATATCAACATTTTCAATTACCTCAGGTTCCACCTCGCTTGTGACCGTGGGTGCTGGAGGTACAAAACGATGTCGTAATTTCTTTTTCATCTCCTCCCATGTGTATATATAGTGGAACTCGAGATTTGACCACCAATGTTGAACATCACCAATCAGCGCCGTCCTTGCCATGCTCATCTTCTCATAAGGATCAAGATCTTGTTTTTCAAAGTAGTTATCCATCATAGTAACCCACAAGAAGTAGTCCGACGACGTACTCTCAGCGGTGAGTGGCAAGATATATACTGGTAATTGTTTCCCTTCGAGTTCAAATCTGCCCGCGATGACATCATAATCTACCAATTTTCTCAAGCCTGTCATTGTTAGTAGAAAACAAGGAAACAAATCACAAGTAAATGTTCCTATCAACTACTAGGATATGGAGGCATCAAATCAAGTCACGCATCTCTCAAGCGCTTACCAAATTCTTACAAGTTCTTACCAAAGCAAACAGGTGGTGCAACCGGTGGCTGGTTCGTGATAAATCTAACTCAAGTGATGAGTAAAGCGATTGCAAGGTACAGCGAGACCTGTTCGGTTAGTAGAAAAGTGGAGCTTGGATAGGCTATGTATTTTGTAGCAAAGGAAAACAATCAATTAATTTCAGAAATTGCACAGAATTGAATTATAGTTCGTATCTAGCACTTAGCCTATGTTGCTGATCAAACAAGGATAGGAGAAGGCCAAAACAAGTGTGTAACAATGTATAGGAGTGATGCGCACAAGATAATTCAATAGAATGCAATCTGGAATTGAAAAGCACAAGGATTGACCCAATTCTGAGAAAGCAGATTTCTGCCCACTGGACAGCACGTCGGTATTTTGGCCGTAACTTTTTGCCAGTTGCCTTTTTTTCAATGATTTTTTTTTCTGTGTTTCCTGACGGCTTTTTCTACAACTTTTGTTTTGGGACCATATTCTAGAAACCGACAGATAAAATCGCACAAAAATCACAAGCGCGGACTGTTACAGATTCAGTCCGGAAATTTGGGACAACTTGCACCGCAGATATCTTTTAACTGCCTTAATGGAATGAAGCGAAATTTTAGGAGCAGTTAGATAAGGAACTTATGGGTCTAGTGGCGGTGGTCTCACTCAAAAATAATCTCGGAATCAAAAGTTATGGTGTTTTTGGTGGCGGCTGCAGAGAAAGGAAAAATCAGCCGAATTGGAATTAGGGTTTGGGGTGGGGATTTTTTTGTTTGGATTTTTTATGAAATCAAGGATATGACCAGCAACTAGACAAAGCTAAAACGGACACAAATTCAATTTAGCAAACCAAAACTAACAGATTGAAAGGCACAACGGGGTTTGGACAGCGGAAATTAACTCTTTTTGTGGGGCAATTTTTCTGGACTATGGGAAATAAAGATCAATCTACTAACTAGGGATACAAAGAATTCCTACCGGTCAACTGATGCTCTGATACCAACTGATGAGGCGATAGGGTCCCGATCTTCCGATAGGATGATAACTATCGATTTTGGTGGAGATGACTCTTGCGATCCGACTACAACCGTACGAGACGTCACTTGCGCCTTAGCAATCGCTGAACCACACCCAAGTCGTTATCAACCGTGCCAAGAACGCGGTTGACCTGACCACGAAGGTCTATTCCTGCATGCAATCGAAGAACAAGCAAGAACAAGGATAGTGAGCAACCTGAATTTGCTAGATATAAAAGTCGCACAAGGATAGTTGAGGTTCTGTAACACGAATCTGTTGGTCTAGCCGACACAAGAGAACGTGGAGTTTGCACAAGGGGCTAAACTGATCTAAACAAAACCTAAGTCCTAGAAACGGAGGCGGCGGCTCCTATATAGTGAAAACAACCAGGGGAGGCGTCCCAAAGGGTACACCCTAGGGTTACAAGGCCCATGGGCCCAAGTGGAGGTGGCGCAGCACCCTTTTGACTCGGACTCAGAAACCTACGTAAATTGTTTTGATGATTCCGGCCGGCTCGGATGGAATTTGAAGATGAGGTTGGATCCATTGGAAAGTATACTTTATAAGCTTTCCATGAAGTACAAGAACGTCCCAAACGGAGTCCGTATGAAGAAGTTATGTCCGTTTAAACTTGCACCATTGCAGCAGTCCGAATCCGATTCTAGTACGTGACCAACGTGGACTCTTTTGACGATTGCGGCCGGCTCGGATAGAATTTGAAGATGAGGTTGGATCCGTTGGAAAGTAGACTTCATAAGCTTTCCATGAAGTACAAGAACGTCCCAAACGGAGTCCGTATGAGGAAGTTATGCCCGTCTGAACTTGGTACCATCGCAGCAGTCCGAGTCTGATTCCAAAACGTGTCCAACTCGAATTCGTGCTTGACTTGTCCCAAAGTGACGTGGTGACCTCCATTATTCCTTCCATGCATGTCCAGGACTCCATATCCCTTTCCTTCATCCTTTCCCAAGTTCCTAAGCACAATTAAATCACTTGCATTAGGTAGCGGTCTATTCTTAGTAACATATGAAGGCTGAAGAAACGAATTCACCTTTAGTTCAATCTTGATATTGGGCGCTATTGTCGTATGTGTTTGTGGCGTGGTCACATCATCCTCCCCTTCTTGATAGAAAAACCGTCCTCGGTTTTAGCATTTGTGTAGCCTCACGTATTGCATGATCTTCATCATAAATGTCGGTACATAATAACAAACGCAACAAACTCTCATTATGTAATATCATAAGTTCTTTGTCAAACAAAGTGAAACCTCTTTGAAACGAGCTCACCTTATAATTTAAGCGATGCGAAGGAACTCTTGTAATTAGGACAACAAGCATAGGAAATATGGTTGTATCCATAGGGGTCATGTCCTCATCAACAATATAGAAGTATTTGTTATTAACATCGAAATCTCATAATGGCATTTGTCATTAACACCAAAACCAAGTTAAATAGAGCTTGATCTTTCAATCTCCCCCTTTTTGGTGATTGATGACAAATCCATTTATGATAATAGCACATAGGTGAAAATGACCAAATGATATAACATGAAGTGCATAAGAGAAGGTGAAAGCATTATTTGACATATAGATTAAAAATTTTAATTTCTCCCTAATGAATATGTTATCACATTTCTCCCCCATTAGCATTGGCATTTTTATTATGTCTCCCCCATTTGGCATTATCACAATTGTAAATTTTTCTACCAAACTATCCAAGACTATTATCACAAATTTCAATGCTATTATCACACATTTCTCCCCCATTTGGCATTAAGCACCAAAAAGAGATAATTAACACCAAATAGCATTGATTATTCTAAAGACAAGTGAAGAATACAAAGCTAAGCCATGGAAGGAGATATTTTATCATGAGGAGCTTGATACCAATTGTATTGTTATTATGAGGAGTTTGATACCAATTTGATTTAACTTAATATGGTCATGAAGAAATATGAAACTAAATGCAAATGACCAATTGAAACCACTTAAAATAACTAAAGATATTTGAAACACATTCAAATAATCTTACTCATGAGAGCTCCTTGAAGACTTTTGAAGTTTTCTTTGTTTGGTATTTGATACCACTTGATGTTATACTACTTGTATATAAAACATTTGTAGCATGTGGATCATTTCCTGATTTTGCATTCCAAGTGGCCTTCAAAAGCTTCCTGAAAATCTAACTTAGAAATGTCCAATAAAACTGAGGAAATTTGTCAGTATAGATGAATGTCTGAGGATCAAAAGTCATAATTATAGCTTCCTCAGATTATGAGCACACTTAAATATACAAAAATCATAAATCAGCTCAAAACATGAGTTTTCAGAAAAACTGAAAGTCTGAAATTCAGACTTTTGCATTCCACTTAAGCTTCTAGAGAGAGATGAAACATTGATCAAATGCTCTTTATAAATTCTTGTAAAATTTGACAATGAAGAGCAACTATAGAGGATCAATTTTCATTATTATGACTTCCTCTAAATCTGAACCCATTTAGAGATACAAAAATGACAAATTGGCTCAGAATTATGGAAGTTCTGAAAATTTCAGCATTTTGCCCAAGAGAGAAAAAGTCACAACTTTTTCAAATTAACTTGAAACATTTTCAAACTTTGCAGATTTGAATTTGATGCTATTTGTGACCTTTTCCAACAGGAATTTTTGAAAAATACTTCTCCAATCAAAAGATATGCTAAAATGCGCATTGAGAGCAAAAGAGTAAGTTGATTTTGCTTTAAAGGCTTGAAACCCAAACAAATTTGATTTTCATGGAGTAGTTTGCTTTCTTAGCTTCATATGAGTTATAAATACTATTTCAAGCCAACATACACAAAGAAATCTTGCTCAAATAGCTAAACTCATTATATGCAAGAATAGGTCATTTTGGGTCAACACTTGTTTTTGGATGAGATTCAAATGAATATAACTTTTCAATGATTGGTCTTTTGCAAAAACTTTGAACTAGAGAAATGTTTGAAATGACCAACCATACGAGTTTGGTATTGACCACTTTTTCAAATAATCAATAGATTTTGATATAAGGAAATATCTCGTTTAATTCAAAAACAAGATCCTTTTGGGGCCAAATCTTCCTTTTGATTTCTAAAATAGAAATTTTTACTTAAAAGGCTTTGAAATCATTTGAAATACATAGTTGAGTACTTTTATTTAGTTTTTCACAACTTTTAGCCTTTTAAACAAGATTTTTAATTTTTGACCAAAGAGGCTCTTTTGAAAAGGTAATCTTGCATATCATTTGATTATTACTCCATGAATAGCAAAAGAGAATGAAACACGTTCATTCCCAAGAACCATAAACCATTTTGGGCAAATAAGTAAAATAATTTTCCCAATAGTAATATTTTACCCTTTTTGCTTTAGTAAGCACAAAAGTATTATATATGTTTTTCACAAAGAAAAACTCCCCGAAATTGTTTTCTCCTCTTTTGTGTAAGGGGGATTCTCCTCTTGTTTTTCTTCTCTTTTCACATTAGATACCACTTGTGAAACAAATACCACTTGTAAATATAAATGATACCAAGTATACTTAATTCCAATCGTAGAAAACTTGATATCATTTGAAAGATTTCTTAAGGGTAATAGCACTTGTGGTAAGAGTATGATATCATTTAGAAGAGATACCACTTGTAAGGGTGGTTACTATATGGAAGAAGTTGATATCATAGGTGAGGAGCTTGATTAAGAGAAGAGATTTTGCTCGGCAAGAGAAAAAGAGTAGATATCACTTGAAAGATATCATCACTTGGAAATCAATGATATCATATATGTGAAGAGGTTGGTAAAGAAATATTTGCTTGCCAAGACGAAAAAGATATCAATCCAAAAGAATAAGGATACCACTTAAGTTTCACAACTAAAGGATACCACTTAAAGGAAATGATTGATCACTTGAAAAGATTGGAGTGAAGCACATGCCATTGTCAAGTTAATTAAGAGTCTACCACTCTTTTAGAGATAATGCCATTTTATGAAAAGAATCAAATTAGGAGCAAAATGGCATATGAGGTCAAGACATACTTGAGGGTAGCTATCAAGGATAAGCAAGGATCAACTTGACTGATAGGAGCAGCGAAAATGGCTGAGAAAATTTGAAATCAAATTTTGAATCAAAACAGCCATCTTCCAGAAATATCGGAAGTACCGCACTTTCAATGCCGGTAGTTCCGAAATCCCGGTAGTACCGCAGTATGACTGTCGGTAGTTCTGGACAACGGAAGTACCGCAGAATGACTGCCGGTAGTACCGATTTTTCTGGGAGCACGCCAAGATTTTTGATTTTCAAGGAGAGGTTTGATATAATGTTGTATATTGCTCCAAAGTTTTTCACAAAGGAACATAAACCACTTGTGGAGCATTTCCAACTATAAGCCAAGATTAAAAACTCTTTTAACATAGCTTTTAGCAAATTAATCTTTCAATTTTCAAAAACAAACTCATTTTCAATAATCCTTCAAGATTGCAAAAATGAGCATTTGGGGGTATATTAAGCATTCAATTGTATGTATGAGTTGTTAATACCCTTGTAAGCCAATATATGTCAATAGTTTTAGCTCAAATGGTAAAACTCACTTAAGTGCTAGATTGTGACCGCATATGTCAACTTAAGTTTTTGGGCGAGTTTCAAAACCAAATAACTTTTGATTGGTTGGCCTTTTTGAAAACTTTTGAATACCAATAATGTTTGAAATAGCCAACTCTAGGTTTTTGGTATTGAACATATTTTCAAATTCCTTTTAGAATTGATTTTGGGGAATTTTTGAGTTTAAAGCAAAAACAAGATACTAAATTGATAGTTTTTGGGTTAGAAACTCATTTTTACTTGAAATATGTTTTTCTAAAGCCAAAACCTTTCTAAAACCTTTGAAATGAATTTGTATATATTTTTCAACTAGTTTTTCAAAGATATACTAATAATTTTGAAATTTTTGACTTTTGGCTAAATGGCTCAATTTTGAAAAACAATTCTAGCACTTAATTAATATGGACACACTTAGGGATGTGATATACATGAATATGATTTAGCACTCCCCCTTAATGTGCCACTACATCATGCTCACAATTTACATTAATGAAATTTTAGCACATGAGCAAGCACACCCCTTTTTAAATGATTTTCATGCAATGCAACCTACACAAGGCTAGGGGCTAAATAAATTCAAATGTAGATACTTGTTACCGAGATGGCATTGGTTCATAATTTGGCAAGATCATCCTCAAGCTTGGCTTCCATTAGTGCATATGGTGGAGTTCACCTTTTCTTGAATGAGCCAAGCCTCCAATGCCTCTCCAAGTACCTATTAAGCATTGAAACACATTTTGGTACCCAAAACTTGGTTGGGTCCATTAATGTTAGTCACAATAGATTTGGGCACCCAAATGGCCCTAACATTAAATTTATGTGAACTAACATTCCTAGCAAACACATTGCCATTTTTATCTTTCCTAAGCAAATAATGTTCATTAATGAGAGATGGCTTAGGAATGATACCTTTGGGACAATCCTTACTCAAATGTCCCTTTTTCCGGCAATTATAGCAAGTTTGGCAATTATTACCTCTTCTTATCTTCTTGCCTTGCTCATTGCCGGTTTGCCTCTTCATTGTTGAATTTTTCTTGTTTTCCACCTTGTTGGGGCACTTAGAGGCGAAGTGACCCGTTTCGTTGCAACCATGGCACTTGACTTTCTTCGTGTGTCTTGCATTGTGCCTTGTTTTGCTATTCTCCTTCTTCTTGGAGATGAAGCCAATACCTCTCTTGTCATTGAATTTTCTTTGACTACCCAATATCTTGTCAAGAGAGGCCTTCCCTTTGTAGCTTTTCTCCAAGTCATTTTTCAAACTTATGACTTGGGCCTTGAGCTCATTATTCTCCTCTACAAGGTTAGTCTCAACAAATATAAAGGAGGTGGAAGCATTTATATTTGAGCAACAAGGTAAATCTAGCAAATCATCACAAGATGTAGAAACACTAGTTTTAGATGAATTGCTAGAATTAGAAGCTACACATGGCATATCATCTATTAAATCCTCACATGAGGTGGAAACATTGATTTTAGATGAAATGCTAGAGCTAGGAATTACACATGGTATATCATCTAGCAAATTGTATGTAATTCCTATATCCATGCTAGGTTTAGAGTATTCCTTGAAAAGAAGAGACTCATGTTCTTCTTTTAACACATCATAATTATTTTGAAGAGAGACATATTCTTTCTTCAAAACCTTGAATTTAGCTTTCTCCTTTCCAAGAAATTCATTAAGTTCTTCTAGCATGTCCATCAACTCATCATAAGAAGGTGCGTCATCATTATCATCAAAGTTTACCTTCTTTTTACCTTTTGCCATGAAGCATCGAGTTGATGTGGAGGGAATGGTGGACTCTTCATCGTCGGAGCTAGAAGTTGAGCATTCTTCTCCCGGCGTCCACTCTTGTATGCAATCTTCATCGGATGAGGTGGACACTTCATATTTATCTTGAATACTTGTCCACATATCATGAGCGCTATTGAGATTGCATATTGTGTTGAACACCTCTACACTCAAAGTACTAAAAAGAGCATTAGTAGCTTGAGCGTCGAGATGTGAGCATTTCTCATCCTCAATAGTTGGAGCTAGAGGATCCAATGGAGGAGAAAAGCCCACATCTACAATCCGCCATATTTTTGGGCTCATGGCCTTAAAATAACAAATCATGCAGATTTTCCAATTATCATAATTGGTGCCATCAAATAGAGGTGTGTCATCTAGGTGCACAATCCCACTAGTTGCCATCCTTTATACTCTCTAGGCGGTTAAGCCTAATAGATGAGAGACCAAGCTCTGATACCACTTGTAAGATCGAGGTGGCCGACTAGAGGGGGGGTGAATAGGCGGTCTAAAAAATTTTCTTCAAATTAATATTAGCAATTCAAGACCTATTCAATTTGCCTAAACCAAGTATATAATGCGGAAGCTAATATCAAATTGGTTTAGCACAAATAGCTCCTAGAACAATAAATTCGCCTAAGTGCACCAACAATTCTAGCCTAGGTAGAAGTTTGCAATTCTAGGTTGACAAGCAATCAAATTTATTCTAAGTAAGTAAATTGCTTGAATGTAAAAAGAACACAAGAAAGCAAACCACAAATGACACGTTCTCTTTTTACCGTGGTGTTCGGAGACTTGCCGGTCTCCCCTAGTCTACGTTGAGGTTAGCCCAAACGAATTGGACCGGCTCCACGAATTAAGCCTTCCACCTCAAATCCACTAGTGGTAGCTCTTCCCCGCTCCGGGTAGGTGAGCTCCAACCTTCACACACGCCGGGCCTTCTCACAAGTTTCTTTGAGAAGATCACCGGGCACGACGCCTCCCACGCCGTCTAGGAGTCGGCAAACTCCAAGAGTAACAAGTCAAGTCTCTCACTTGACTCTCACCACATGCAACGAATGCACAAGCTCAATCCGGACACAAAGTCCTTCTCTAGATGCAACACATGCACTCTAGATCACCTCTCCTCTCCCACAAAGTGCAACACATGCACAATTGAGTGGAGAGCCTCACACTAGCTCAAAAGAGTGAAATGGAGTCCCTAGAACCTTACCCCAACCGGCCACAAGGGAGTATTTATAACCCACACCTCGAAACTAGCCGTTGGAGTCAAAAACAGGATTTCTGCGGTACTACCGCTGCTACAGGGCCGGTACTACCGCTCCCCACCATAACGGCTAGAAAAATAGCCGTTAGTCAGCCATTTGCGGTACTACCGCAGTTATAAAATGCGGTAGTACCGGGAAGTCGGCGCGGTACTTCCGCTTCAGCACAGACAGCACTCAGAAAAACGGTCATAACTTTTGACTCCGATGTCGGAATTGAGTGATCTTGGACTCTATGTAAAGCTTATTCAAAGGGCTACACAACCCATCTATTTGCATGATCTCAAATACATTATATCAATGCAGAAGTCAAAAGAGATCCAAAAGAGTCACTCTCATGGTCTATGTCCAAAGGAAATAGCAATAAACGATTTTAGACCATGCCAAGGGATAATGCATGATCTCCAACTTTTGCAAAACACATTTGCAAACTTAGATCATGTCACAAGGAGTAGGTACATGGACTTCAACCTTTTGCAAAACACATTTGCAAAGTATAGTCACATGTTACAAGGATTTGCCACATGGGCTTCAACCATTTGCAAAACACATTCGCAAATGCAAGCCTCATGCCAAGATGAGTTAGAGCAAGTGAGGTTGAGCTATCAACACATGATGAGACTCAAACTACTCGACATGACCCCTCTTAATAGTACGGCAACCTATACTAGCAATCCGGTCTTCCAACCAAACACCAAGACCGGTAAAAGACTAGGAACATATCCTTAGCCCTAGCTAGTCATACCTTTGCCTTGAGTCATCGTCTCGATATGCATCAACTCATGATGCATCCTTTTCATCAACTCCATCAACACATGATGGTCTTCCTTGACTTGATTAACACATGATCATCATGCATCGACTCATGACACATCTTCTTCTTCTTTGATTGCCTTCAACTCATGAAGCTATCTTCTTCTTGATCTTGACTTGATGATCTTCAACCCATGAAGTCATCCCAAGTCATCCTCATTTGTGAAACCTAACCTATTCATCCAACTCATGAAAAATGTTAGTCCACAAAACAATTGTCATCAATTACCAAAACCCACCATTAACTCATAATGGAGGGACTAGATTCTCAATCTTTCCCTTTTGGTAATTGGTGACAATCTTAACAGATAATGAGATAATAAATTGAATATGAAATCATTTTAATTCAAAGTGCGGTACTACCGCCGTTGTAACTTCCGGTACTACCGCTCTGCGGTAGTTCCGCAAAGTCGGCGCGGTAGTTCCGCTTGAGCCGGAACCAAACTTGGCGCTCTCTGGAAAAAAGATTCCGCTCTACCTCCGGAGCTTCCGGACTCCGGAAGTACCGCTCTATACTGCGGTACTACCGCAACCTGCGGTAGTTCCGGCGTGCAAATCGCCGGTACTTCCGATCCCGTGAAAACTCAAATGCATCCGGAGGGTGCTCTTTGGAAAAAAAGGATCCGCTCGAAAACCGGATCTTCCGCTCCCCGGTACTACCGCTTTTGGGCGCGGAACTACCGCTCTCCGGTAGTTCCGACGTTCAAAACTGTGGTACTACCGCTCTTCCAGACAGAGCACAATTTTGGTTTTAAAACAGATTTTCAATGAAAGCATGCTCCTAGTTTGATCCCAATGTATGTATAAAAGGAAACATGGATCAATACTAGTGAAACTCCAAAACATAGAGAGAGAGCTCCCCCTAAATGTGTGCATACAAGTCTATATAAAAAAATATATGCACATATTCATTTGAACTATTTGAGGAGTTCAATCTATATTTTGGATCTAAGGAATGCATTAGCATATGAGAAAGTGATTTTGAATGCATACCTCGTTGATTTCACCTTTCCATCCAAATGAGACTAAACATAAATAAACTTAAACAAGCATATTAGTCTCATATATGCATTTGTCATTATCACCAAAACAATATAGAAGTATTTGTTATTAACATCGAAATCTCATAATGGCATTTGTCATTAACACCAAAACCAAGTTAAACGGAGCTTGATCTTTCACCCGTACCAGGCTCGTATATGTGGTAGACCCGCCTGCCACACACTTCGCCGCTCTGACGGACACGTACCCCGGGCACTTCGCGCGCGACGCTCACCTCGCGGTACGTTACATGTCATTTCAAAGATTCCCAAATGGTAATGTCGTTTCGATAATCGAACATTTCATGTCTTTGTGTCCAGGCTGACATCGGTTCTGCCCTATGTGCCGACTCCGGCACAGTACTGGAGAGGCTCACCAGTGGTGCGCAGCTGACCCATGAGGAGGGCATTAGCTTTGCGCGTCGAATGCACGAGGGGTGTAGACGTATCGTTAGCCTACTGTCCTGCACGAGGCTACCGGCGGTCTCCACGCCCACCGCTCCGACTGCTCATCCACCAGTGCCACCCCGACCAGCGTGGCACTAGTCTGGTGCACCGACGTGGACACGTCCTCCACCGCCTCACCCGGAGCAGCCAGGGGGTTCAGCCTGGGCAGGGCCTCCTACACCGGTTCACTTCACGCCTCCTACGCAGGGGTGTACGCCTCCTCCATGGCGCCAGCTACGGGTACGCAGAGGGTCTTATATCGTGTTTATCCGAAGACGACATGCAACGAACTAACGATATTAATATTGCAGGTACTTACCAGCAGCACGGCGTCTCCCCAGGCCAGGACGATGTGGACCAGTTTTTCGCGGAGTGGCCCGGGTAGTTCTCCGACGCAGCACCGGAGGTTCTCTCTCGCAGTGCCCTCCCCGGTGCACCGGGGAGCACACAGCCAGAGGTGCAGCTGACTCCACCAGCGCAGGGGCGGGATAGACACCCTCCTGCTCGTTTTACTTTTTCGGAGCCCCGTAACCCGTTGCACCGGAGGAGGGCCAAGCGAGGCCGTATGGGAGGACGCGGGCGCGGTGACGGGGCACACCAGGGTGACGAGTGAGGCGTGCTGCAGATGCTATATATGTTATGCATGTAATGAAAAAACATGCGGCATGTTACTCTCAGTTATATTATGAAGTTTATTTAAATTTACATAGTCTATCATCTCTCTCCGCACATAAACTATCTCACTTAACAGTGTATGTATCGATCGTTTTCTACTCAATCTTTCATAAAAAAAATTAAAAAACTTTTTACACACCTACAATATACAATGAACATAAACTTTTATTACAACTTCACCGTATTTTTTACCGGTTCAACGTTACAAAATTCACAAAATCTAAAACAATCACGGGGGCTACATGCAGTCGCCTAACGGGATGGCGACTGCATGCTAGTCGCCTAACGGGACGGCGACTACACTTAAGTCGCCGAACGGAAGAGCGACTTAATACAGTCGCTCTACTGTGCAGCGAGATATATTGTGTCGCGGTCTGGTTGGGCGAAAGGCTCCAGTCGCCCAACCATTAGGCGACTGGAGCCTATTTTTGTAAAAAAAATTTCCGCGGGTATATTTATGTAATTTCGAATAAAAAATGGATTATCCGTACAAAAAAATTCATATATCATCCCTGTTGTTTCCATTTGCAGAACAACAATGCAAATTTCTGAGACTAACAACAACAGTGATCGCGGCCCTATCTGTCTTAAAGGAACATGCACCTAACACAACCAATGGACTATCCCCGTTGAAGAGTGCAAGTTTCCTAATAAGCCATCCCGTCAGAATTAAAGTTCGAATTAGACATAGAGAAAAAGCACATTAATTGTGAATGATGGGTCAACGATCTTATGCCTACACAAGGTAAATTGCATCCCATTTCATGATGGGCTTTATTGTACCATAAAGAAGCAACCTAATGAGCATTTTAGTTCCATACAGGCACAAGTGCACAGCTACTAGCTAGTCTGCTACTAGTTGTTTGGATTTGAAGTTAGAGAAACTGATATAGCATGATCGCCAATGCCCAAAATGAGATAAAACATGACAAAGGCAAGGGAAAGATTTCCCATTTCTTTCCCCTAAATCCGAAAAGAACCGCACCAAATGAAACTCGGTCTAACGGACCAGGGTGAGATTTCTCAAAACCTCCCAAAAAATGGCCTAATCGAAGCCAAAGAACTCAAGAACGTAAAAGAACCAAAGAGTTGCTAGCTTGTACTGAATCAGGTGAAAACAAAGCAAAACCACACACAAAAAAAAGAGCCACCAATTCAGAGTTGAAAATACACATCAAGAGCTCAGGAATCACCTGCAGGTTGCAGTAGCACCCAGGACCCTCGCCCTCACGACTGGTAGTGAGCAACCAGCGAGCCAACCAATGGGCGATGAGGATTAAGAGGCTTCCCAAGAACATCATGGGCGGAGGAGATGGCGACGGGGATCCGGAGGAGCTCACGGTGCAGGAGGCGTGTGGAGCGACGGTGGAGGCGGGAGGCGGAGCGGCGGCGTTGGCGCGTCTCGCGTGCGAAGGGGTCGGGTCGATTGGGCCGCAGCCCCTGTTAAGACCTGTTAATTTTAGAGTTGGCCCATTATCCTTTGTCATGTGCCGTGACACCCAACATTTGTTGGCCTCGTCATACAAGCAAGGCTCAATGGAAGTAGCCTTTTTTTTTTTGCTGCCCCTTGTGTTTTTTGGCTACGTTTTGTGGCTTTAAGGCTATTTGTACAAGAGATTACAGAGTAACAGAAACTCACGTATGATTTTTGCCGATATAAATGAAGTCAGTAAAGTATGTACTACAATTAATTAGTAGACCCTATTTTGAAAAAATACTCTGTTTAAAAGCTAGTTATTATAGAAAAGCCGAAAAATAGCTTTTAGAAGCTGACAAGAACCGGACCAGAATATATACTGAAGTGCTTGACATAGTCATCCACATACCTCATAATTAAATTGATATTTGGGAGGTATGTAGGTGCATGAGTTGGATAGGGTATATGGGGGTAAGCTTACAGAACTCACTGGCAGGGTGGAGCTTGAGGTGATCATACATACACATAGCAATCCTCACGCTCAATGATGACATTCGATGGGAAGTTGGCTAAGGAAAGCTGCTATGGCAAGTTGACTGGCCCCTTCCAATGATGAGTAACTTCTTCATACAAAAGTATTTGTTATACTCTGGTACCCCTTCTTATGCGTAGCAACTCTCGAATCAGATCAGAGTTCGTACGAACGGCATAAGCGTGCATGATATCAAGAACGAAGAAGATGAATATTGTAGAGGTAACAAAAATAACGATGTTGAAGCAACTATGATGAGAGAAAAAAAGATTTGGCGAAGTCAATCGCAAATTTCTTAAGCACAATCTCAAAAGAATACAAGAGATTATCGCTCACTCACAACCATATCAAATCTTTTAGAATACTCGGATTCTTACTCTATACAAGAATCTAGTGCTAAACAATATTCTAGTCTTTAATCATCTCATGATCCACCTTCCACTTTGAATTAGTAGGCTTGATTGATTTATTGTTTGGTTGCTTTCCATGATCACCCCTATGATTTATATAGTTCATCCTAACCCTTCTCTAATTTAGTATAGGAATTCTAATCCAAATAGGAGTAAGAGTCCTAATCCTAATAGAATCTATCTAGAACTCTTTACAATACACATTTTCATATCCTAAAAGACTAGATATGAGTCACTCTAATTCAACAACCACCACCTTGACTCTTATCCATTGAAGTCACCGCGCTCCTCTAAGAATTCGCTTCAAGTCAGTTCCACCTTTTTTTTGTTTTTCCTCCCACCTTTGAGAGTGCCCCTACCACATGGGCTCATACACATCACCACAATGTGCATGTCAGTGTCTGGGCTAGCTTGCCCAAACCCTCCACTTGAGAGCTCATTCATTGTGTAGTTTGGTTAACCATATTGTAGGTTTATACCGCCTTTGAGCTGCACCTGCTTGCCGGCACCACATGGTTGGTCCTACTACGTCTTTCTATTTCTAACAGCTCGCACCTTTGCTTTTACGTCTACTAGATTCTAGATTTTGCAACCTTCTTTGTAGTTCCTCACATAACTACATTGAGATCTAAGCACCTACTGTTAACGATAGTTTCTTTCTCCTGACCAGGATTTTTATCAAACCTTCCAATAGTTGCTCCACCTGTAAGATTATTCATTAATTGGTATCCTCTATTGCTTCAGAGACTTTTCACGATTACTTTTTCTTTGCAAGTAACTCACATGACTCTACCATGAAGTGATACCTCACAACCTTTGAGTTCAAGTGACCTCATAGACATTATATTTTTTTCTTTAAGTCTCATAGACATTAGATTTTTTTCTTTAAGCCCAAAACATACTGAAATCTCTTCAATGTGCAATGTGCTCCGTTATATATCTCCAATGTAACTGTACCTACATCAGTAATTGCATATTCCTTGCAATCCACTAAGCGAATAGTTCCATGCGTAGGACGTAGAGATCCTTCATTAAACATATTAAACATCTTCCTCGCTGAACATATATGGAAGCAACAACCTGAATCTAGTATACATTCATGAGAAGTACCTGATTGACTAATGACTAGTACATCCGAGTATCTTTTGGTACTGCCGCTGAGCATGTACTCTTTATTTGCTTCAAACTCGAACAATCTTTTATCATGTGACCTTCTTTGTCACATAAATAGCATACACGTGTGTCCTTGGTCTTACTCTTCTTCTTCCTATGACTTTTGCTTTTGCTTGCAACACCTACGGCAACAAAAGTTTAATCACCCGAGGATGAAGATTCCGATGACTTCTTCAAGAACTCCATCTCATTGAAGTTGAAAGTGGTTATCCCGACAAGAATATTCATCACTAATTGCTCCCGTGAGGGTGGTAGATATGTACTAGTATGACGACCTTGTTGTTTTCCTCAATTTTCTCATCCACACTAGTCAATTGTGTGATAAGCTATTGAAGATATTAAGATGGTCAACTAACCATGTACCTTCCTCCATACACAATCTTTATAGTTGTCGCTTTAACACCCACTAGTTTGTCAGTGACTTTGTCATATACAATTATTCTAAGTCTTTCCATAATTTCTTTAGCAAATTATCCTTGATTACCGAATACTTTACCTCATCGGAGAGACATATACGAATTGTGCTTACATCCTTTCACTCCATTACCTCAAAAGATTACAAGGGGTTGTGGCTCATTCACAACCCTCTTAAATATTTTTTAGGACCCTCGGATCCTTACCCTATACAAGAATCTAGTGCTAATGAATATCCTAACATCTAATCCTCTCGTACACCCTCTGCTTTAGATGGGTAGACTTGATTGCTTTGTTGCTTTCCATGGTCACCTCCATGGTTTATATAGTTTGTCTCCCTTCTCTAATTTAGAATAGTAATCCTAATCCAAATAAGAGTAGTAGTCTTAATCATAGTAGAATTCATCTAGAATTCTTTATAGTATACCTTGCTAAATCTGAAAAACTATATATGATTCGACTCAACAGTATCTAAATAGGAAAGCTGTGGAATGAAACTGGTGATATATTTTGGATGTTGCTTTGCTCTAGGATGAGCTGTACTATGGAAGCCATTTGAACCTATTTATAATTGATCTAAAAAAACTATTTATAGTCGTAACAGTTCAAGTATGTACTCTCTCTCTCTCTCTCTCTCTCTCTCTCTCTCTCGTGTGGTGCAATAACTAGGTCATTGTAAACCTTTTTCACATTTGATGTGGTTATATTATGTCATTAACGTACATGGAAAACTATGGCTTAAGAGATGCTCTCAAAAAGGGATAAATGATAATTTTTTTTGCAACGAAAATGAAAATGTTTTACATTGACAAGGCCATTGAAAACATTACCTTCAATGTAATTTTCTTGAATTAATAGATAGGGAAGCGTTGTAATTTTATCCTATACATTAATTAACTTAATTTTTTGTTTGGAAAGTATTAAATATGATAATTGGGAACACATGATATTGTGATTTAAGGAAAGTTGCATAGTTTTTGGCAACCGTTGGAAGGGTCTCGGCATGCTGTTTGTATCTTTTGATAGACAGCTGGTTTCTAGGAAACGTTTATTCTGCTAGACGTAATTACCTTCGTTGCTGAAATAAAACGTTTAGAAAAAAGTGCTTTCTGTAAAGCTATTGGCTATTGCTTTATTTCCATTCAGTTACTACAAAATTTCAGTTATTCTTTCTTAATTCTAAATCTAAACATGCCAAGTGGGGTGTTAAACTTTGTTGTTTGAAACGAGAATGATTTTATGTAAAGTAGTAAATAAATATGAAACGAAGAAAAGGTGTCAATAGTTCTTTTTGTCTACTTTGGACATTCTAGTTGTAAAAAAAAATCGTCCATACAAATTTTTTCTATTGTGACAAACAGCTGTTCATTCAAATCATATATTGATTTATATACAAAGTTTTCCACAGATGACTTGACCGTAATTTTGTAAAAATTTAATTGGTTAGCAATTATTGAGTAAGGAACATTTGCATGTTCAGTTAATAGCCGGATTCTAACTGGAAAACCATCTAATTGCGAGAAAAAAATTCCTTTGCCCTGCAAAATACATCTGTGCAATGTGTTGTTTAAGTTATTATTCTAAATGTGTTAGTGGCCACTACATGAGGGTACACATAGAGCCATATGGAATTGTTTGGGTAAGCGAGAAACTTTGTTCATTCTTAGAAGTAAGAGCATGCTTTCAAGATGGTAACCAAAATTGGAAACACATGTACACAGCTGACAGCAATGGCAAAGGATAGAAAGGTAATTGATCATTAGAAAGTTCATGCTGGCTGTCGATATTTTTGCAAACAACCAAGAAATAAAATCCCTCCAAGTCCATGGCAAAGTGACTGTTTTTTTTACCATGACAAACTCATCCATGTCAGCAAAATGGGGGAGTTGTGAGGATATAGGGCTGACCAGTGGGCCTGAGATATCAATCTTGTTAGATTCGACGAAAGTGTAGTTCCATAAAACATTGGCCAAAGTTGGATTCAACAAAAGTGTAGTTCTGTGAAACGATTGGCCAAAATAAGTGTGGTTCTGTGGTGCACATATTTAAAAGTATAGTTTTGTGATAGTTTTAGTAATCGTAGAGTTGTGAGAATATAGAACTAACTAGTGGGCCCGGGATATCAATCTTGTTGGATTCGACATAAGTGTAGTTCTGTGAATCGATTGGCCAAAGTAAGTGTGGTTCTATGATACACATATTTAAAAGTGTGGTTTTGTGATAGTTTTAGTAATCATAGTGTGGTTTTGTCAAATGTACTCTAGAAGTGAATGTATATTGATAAATGGATTCTGAAAACCACATCCGGTGCCCCACTTCAATGTTTGAACTCCAGCACTCGTGATAGATTTTAGTCTTTTTAAATTCTTTTGTCCGAGTTTTGACCTCCTCCAAGTATTATATTTTTATTTTTGTGCTGAACCTGTTTTCATAGGCTTTTATAAACAGATAATCTTGCCAAAGTAAGCTATATCGCCAGTCATCTTGGAATAAATGATGGACTATATAAATGTAGGTGTAAGCTAGTACCACAGCGCCTTCAATCTCTTGTGATCATGGGAAATTCACCACCATTCCATCTACCTAGGGATGGAAATGTTTTGGATAGGATCGAATAGTCTGAAATACAAATTCATATTTTTAAAATGAATGAATTTGAATATTCTCAAATACAAATATGAGTCAAATGTCATAATGAATACGAATTTGAATCAAATATGTACTTAATTCGGTCGAATACGAATATCCTTGTACAACTTCTGTAACAAATCTCGGTAGAACAAATTCCTAATGGTTTTATCGGTTTTTCACTGGTTATCGACGATAGGTATAGGAAACAGATCGAATACGAATCGAATAGTCTCGAATACGAATATAAATACGAATATTCTCAAACACAAATACGAATATGAATATTCTCAAATATGGGTACGAATATTCTCAAATATGATACGAATATGAATATTTTTAAATATAGATTTTAGTTACCACATTCGTATTTTCTCAAATACGAATATGGAATAAATAAATTATCTGTTACCGTTGGCTACCCTTACATCTACCTCGTAGAGCACGGTCGAGCTTAGTTGCCAGGGTACCGTTGCTTCCTCCGCCTCACATTTGTCTCCACATATCTCATGGTCGTTACCTTTTAATGGTGTCCACCATTGGTAGTCGACAAAGCCATTACCATCTGGCCACCCTGTCGAATCAACTATTTTCCTTATCATCGCGTTCTTGAGTACACTTATGACTCCCCCAACCGGATATTTTCTATATGGTTTTAGCTTTTTATTTTTTTTTTCTGGTTTTTAATTTATTTAAATCAGAAGTTATTTAAAACACATCGATTCCTAATTTTAGTTTATTTTGATTTTTTAGCTGTTTTGCCTTTTTTCTTTATTCCTTCGCACTGTTTGTGACGGTATAATAGTTTTTTTCTTTTTTAAAAATTTTTATAATTGAATGTTTCAGAAAAACTAACAGCTACTACAATATAATTTTAATTAAAAGCAAATAATCAAAGCTATAAATCATAAGCTTAAGTTTTTCGAAGCGGCCTTTGAAGCGTTGCTCGCACCACCACACCCCACTGTCAGGAATTGTCAGTTTTCTCACCAAATCGAGGTATTGGACCCATGGAACATCATAGTGAGCGTGCTCAGATCCGCCATACTGTTGTTGAAGATAGTGCGGAAGGGAAGAGAGGGAGGTTTTCACCCGCTTGTGGGTTTGTTCTTTTTGGCTGCGGCTTGTGGCTTTTGGCTGCGGCTTATGGCTTTTGGGCTGTTTGTACGAGAGATTACAGAGTAACAGAAACTCACGTACACTTTTTGTCTATATAAATGAAGTCAGTAAAGCATGTATTACAATTTACTAATAGACTCTATCTTAAAAAAATACTTCGTTTAAAAGCTACTTACTGTAGAAAAGTCGAAAAGCAGCTTTTAGAAGCTGAAAAGAAGAGGGTCTGTAACTGGTGAAGCTTCAATCCTTATTCAATTAATCTTCCTTCCTTTCATAAGTACTCTAACTTTTCCAATCTACAAGATACAATCTTAACTAATAATTTTTTCATATATAATAATACATTATAAAAGATCAAACATATATTACACAAATTTACTGGTATTATTTTTACATAGTTATTTTCTACATCTTTCTTATTTCTACTTCTCCGCTCCCACTTAGGTAGGAGTGAAAACAGATCGGATATGATCGAATAGTCCTAAATACGAATACGAATCCATATTTTTAAAACGAATATGAATACAAATTCGAATATTCTCGAATACAAATATGGATATTGTCGAATATAGATTTTCTCGGATATGAATATCGGATAAAATGGATTCCTAGCAGTTTTGCCGATTTTTCAATGGTTTTTGAACGGTTATCGGTTTTAAACCGTCTAAATTCAAAATTTGAATCACAAAATTTGTACGGATTTTTTATGGATTCTAGAAACGGATCGAATAGTCTCGATTATGAATACGGATATGAATATTCTCGAATACAAATGTGAATACGAATATTCTCAAATACGAATACAAATATTTTTAAATACGAATTTTGCTTACCACATTCACATTTTCTCGGATATAAATATCGGATAAAATAAATTATCCGTTACCGTTTTCCACCTCCTACACTTAGGTCTTATTTAGAAAGTTCATTCCTGACCGAGATCCACGTGAACGAATGGCCCCCCAAATAAAGCCTTATGGTATGAGTAATAGAGGCTGTATAAAATGTTTGTAAGGTACATAAAAGCAAGTACAAACGTCATAGTCATTCTGATTATAAAAAGTATAGTGCTTCAAAGTAGTCTTGCCAACAATTAATCTGCTGGTGTTTTCATGATGTCTTTCTAGATATTTTTAAATATGTTGGTAATAAAATCTTTAACTTAATTGTCTAATTCAGAAACCTGGGGTGTCACATAATGGGAAACTTCAGTAAATTTGGATAAATTGGGGCGACAGCGAGCACATAAAGGAGCACAAGCTTCTCTGTTTTTGCATCTCATACGAAAGTGTGTTCAAGAAAGTATGTTGATTTTGAAACTGCTGGCTTTCGTTACATATATGTCCAATATTACTTTAGTAAATGTTTCCCTTAAGCTACAGAAAAAGACCAAATTATGGATTTTGCATTTTCTAAAACTTCTAGGTTTGGATTTCAGATTCTCTAAGCTTGCTATCTGGAGCACATTTTGTTCCCCACCATCTGGTCAAGATTAATGGGTGTGATGCCGCCCTCTCTTTTTTTTTTTTTTGCCAAAATGGCAAATTTTAAAACATGATTAGTAAAAATAACACCCTCATAGCCGCAGTTGCAAAAAATAGCTTTCTCATCCGCACGATCACCGCAGTGCGACATGTGGCGGAGCACCGCATGGTCACCATGCAGTTTTGGCCACGGCGCGACACGTGGCAGAGCACCACATGATCACCGGTTTTAGCCACGGCGTGACACGTGGAGGCTAATACCGCACGGTCACCATGCGGTATCTGCCACGTGTCATGTTGTGGCTTGTCCACACGGTGACCATACGGATGAGAGCGCTATTTTTGTAATTGCGGTTATAAGGGTGCCATTTTTACTAATTACGTTTCAAAAATTTCCATTTTGGCCAATGACACCCTCTCTCTCTCTCTCTCATGTCATTGCAAGTTAGGAATCCATTGTTGGCATAAATTCCCCCCAATGGGGTTTCATCAAGCCTCAACCTTTGATTTGTCAGTCGTCAGCACCAGCGGGCAGCACCAGTGGCTGCTACGAGGGAGGCGGCAGTTCACCAATTTGTTGTTAGAGAGGCTGGCAGTTTGAGTTGTTCACCAATTTGTTGTGGAGATAATTGTTGAGTTGTGCACCAATTTGTTGGATAGAGTTTATGTGGATTATTCAAGCTCTGTCATCATGTGGTTGTTTTTCCTCAATGCATCTGTACTATACTCAATAGTTATGATTCAATGATATATCATTGTTTACAACTTTTGTACCATTTATTCACTAACATACTCATGATCCCTAACAAGTAATGTACAATCATATTAGTGATTAGTTGCTGGCATGGCTGATTCTTTAGACAATTTGAGAGGAGATATTTTTGTCTCAGGAAATACAACTGATTAAGTGATCTAAGAATATTATGTGATTATCTGATACACCTAGTAAATTCTTACTCTACGCACAATGTGCACAGCCATGATGTAGGGTTGCTAGTAGTTTCTTTGAAAATTAACAAGATTGATCAAACACAAATATATAACTTTTCCAAGAAAAAGGTACTTACATGTATTTGAATTCACACAAAAAATCTTTCAAAATCTTTGAATTTGTGAACATATTTTATCACAATAACACCATAAAAAGTCAATTGGGAGGATCTTCATCCTATTTTATTACAATAACACCATCAAAAGGAAATAAAAACAAGCAAATAGACATTTTAGAACATTACTTCCAAGGGATCTAATTAAAATGATGCCATTGGGTTTAAGATGGCTTGGATGTCACTAGCAACGTTCTTGGCATCGTACGCTATTCCGGCCAATCCTCTCCTCGCAAACCCAACACAATAGAGTCCATTTGAACCTTTCCAATGGTTGGGGAAGTCCTTGTTGGGCATGCCATCATTGTTCAACATACTCTCACCATTCTGTATTTTGATCAAACATTTTTGTAAGAATAATTTCCAAAATGAAAGTAAGAATATTCACATTGTTTCTAAGAAGATATGGAACACATTTTATAAATAGAAATCATATATCATGTTTCTTTAGTAAGCTAACAGATACAAATTAGTTTCTCTATAATTTTTGGATTGTATATATTTCAGGTGCTCTTAATTAGTTGTCCCACTTGAAGTATACAGAAAAACTAAACGAAGAACTTCTAATTAAATTTTTATGATTGCTATATATACACATGCGTATATACCTTGAGCCACATATTTGCAGTGCTTTTGTAGCCTGTTGCAAACACAATGGAATCAAAGTAGCTTTCTTTCCCATCCTCAAATTCTATCATATTTCCCTTGATGCAAGATATTGGGCCATATACCTGCCATAAACATGTTTTTAATAAGTCCTATCACATTACACATAGTATGTGTGTACTAGTATATATAATAAGAGTGCTCTTACCTTGATATCACCTTTCTTTATTAACTCAATGGTGCCAACATCCAAGACTGAAGACTGGCCGGTCTTTTCCTTGAGGAGGAGTGGCCCCATTTTGGGCCTCACAATGCCATACTTTGAGAGATCACCAAACCAGATATATGCAAGGAGCAAAGTAATGAAATCTACAAATTTCAATGTAAGGTGCCACTTTGCTAGAGTCATCCCCAAGCGAATCGACTCCTTTGTCATGACATGAATCTTCACAATGATTCACAATTACATCATGTAAGAGTAGGCTTAACAGAAATATATCATGACTTAACTCACGAATAGCAAGTCAAAACATCAATAATATCGAAGGCATTTGAAGGTAGCATGTACGTACTGGGCTACGTATGATGATGGAGGTCTTGATGCCGTGACTTGCAAGGTCATAGGCAATCTCCATGCCAGAGTTTCCACATCCAACAACAAGCACACTTTGCCCGACATAGTCATTTGCTGACTTATAGTTTGATGAGTGGATGGCTTTACCCGGAAAGCTCTGTAGACCAGGGATCTCTGGAATGTACCCAACACTATTTTCACTAGTTGCTACAACCAAGAACCTAGCCCCATACTCAAGCACAGTGCCATTCACTTGGTCATGTGCCTTGATGACCCAAGATTTGCTCACCTTATCGTATGTGCAGGACTCAACGGAAGTGTTAAACCTAGGGAGAATATTGAAGTGCTTGACGTAGTCATCGATGTACTTGATGAACTGATCTTTGGGAA
Organism: Dendrocalamus latiflorus; assembly: GCA_017311315.1. Lineage (NCBI taxonomy): Eukaryota > Viridiplantae > Streptophyta > Magnoliopsida > Poales > Poaceae > Dendrocalamus > Dendrocalamus latiflorus. Next base: position 5,221,112 of record CM029646.1, read on the forward strand.
TGTAGGTTGGTGCATCAGTCGGGTATGGCATGTAGGGTAGCTCACAGAACTCCTTGGCAAGGTGGAGCTTGAGGCGATCATATGTGCGTTTGCGCCATAGCGACACAGTGCAATCCTCACGCTCGACAATGACGTAGGGGATAGAGATTTTGCTAAGGCATGCTGCTGTGGCAAGACCAGATGGACCTGCTCCTACGATGAAGACTAGTGCCTTCTCCATAGAAAAGTATGGAGATATGGAGGGTGGGAAATCAATGTAATGCTTCAACTTTGCTTTTGATGAGGTTGGTGTGGAGAACATCTGTATCTATTTATACATGGTATTAACCGTTACAAATATTGTTGGTGGTGAATTTCTTTCTCTATGTTTGGTAGTACTGCATTACACATGTGACCAGATTGTACACCTTTAATTTCCACATATGATAGGTGGTATACTTGGAAACAATTATTGGGATAACTATGGTGTGAATGATGCAATGAACATAAGATCAAGCTTCTAATTTAAGAGACTCTTTCAAATAGATAGGAGTGAAAATGTATTTACATTAACAAGGTCATTGATAATTCTTGAATACATTGACAGGGGAGTTATCCAAAAGGCTTATCTTCTATGCATTTATTTGTGAAATATTGCATATGAAAACAAAAAAAAACGCTTATCTTCTATGTATTTATTTGTGAAATATTGATATGTTAAATAGGGAATGCACTGTATTGTGACTATAGAAAAGTTCTAGAGTTTCATGCAAAGGTTAGAAAAGACAACATCATATTTTTTAGGGAAGTCATCTACTAGATGTGGATACCTTGCTTGATGAAATATATGTTTAGAAACAATTGCTTTCGGTGAAGCTTTTGTCATTTTTCTGTTCAGTTACTAATACATTTCAGTTATTCTTTTGAACATGCTAGCTAGAGTTTGCAATGTTCTTGGCTAAATCATGTAAAATTTTCACTAAAATAGCAGTTCAAGATTTTCAAAATATGAAGCAAAACCATTGATCCTTCTTCTTGTATATTTTGGATTCAAGTTACTAAAAATTTTCTGACACAAATTATCTATTGATTTGCATATGAAACTTGTCATATACAAATGAGTTACCACAGCTTACTAAAATTAGATCAATTAATGATTTGTTAAAAAGAAACAATAGCATGCATGTTTGATTCATAAAAGTATCATATCTATGGATTACATGATTATATCCATGTCCTTGAAAACATATCGTTGCAAAAATACTCTTTTGACTCAAAGTAGGTAAACTACATAAGGCATCAACATCAAGGACCATTTGATACACATGTATGATCGATATGAAATTCAGTGTTTAGGCATGGATATATGTTATACACTTATGTTATTTTATAGTAATTGCCGGAGGAGGTGGTGTGGCAGCCATTCAGTCTCTTTTTTGCATGATCTATAAAAGTTTGTTCAGGAAAGTATGTTAATTTGCAAACTGTTGCTTTTTGTCACATGTATGTTCCAAGTCCAACACAATTGTGTAAAATAATGTGTTAATTTAGGAGCTGTTATTTTTTGTTACATGTATGTCCAAGTCCAATATAATTTGGGTACAAGAAATTGTTTCTTTTTGTTACATATATGTCCAATATAATTTGGCAATAGGGATCATTTTAGCAAAAGAATTTATTTCTCTTAAGTTAAAGAAAAACTGAACTTATGAATTTGGATTATCTAAATCTTGTGGGTTTGGGAATTAATAAAGTTAGAAACTGAATCCACTTTATAAAGTATATGAAACTGAACCTGTAAATATGTGCTAATTGAAGGAGTAAATTAACATGCAGTTTGATCACAGTTTCTACTCCATAGTGTGAAATATCATGCCCTTAGTTTGCTAGTTTTGCAAAGTTTTTTTTATAATTATGTACGGGTATATGGTTGTTCACAAACTTGTAACAGAAGCTAGGTGTGAATTAAACTGTGTGATAATCATGTCCCTTTGTTCATTTCTTGCATTGCCCAACCTTTTCTAGCTTTTTGAAAAAGGACCCACCCTTTTTAGTAAAAAAAGTATGTCCTTCACAAAAGGTGCTTTACTCTCTCTTTTCATGTACTCAATGTGATTCAATCTATGAAAATCTACACATTTTAGCAAAGATATCCTCATAATCAAATTTATTCAAGCCTACATTTCTATTTTTTTTTGCAACAGACTTGATTTGGTTGAGTAGGTGTTCGAGTATGCAAACCAAATGACATAACTGATTAGAAGTTTACTACACATACTGGACTTGACAATAGTCACTTTGGCTTTATTATTATACCATGTTATTGTAAGGAATGCTAAAGGAAATAAACATGTAACTCATACATTTGATATTTTTGCAATGAAGTATTGATGAAAAAATGGCACCATATAATTAACAATGCACATGTTAATTACTCATACTTATCCATGGAAACCTATTAATTGTTGCTAATACAACATTTATTGCATTGCATTGAATTGATTTCAGGGTTGATACTTAAATTCTCACAATTTAAACATGAAAAGCCAGAAAATGTGCAGCCTTTGTATCATTCATAGGTCATACCTCATGGAAGCAAAAAAGAAAGAAAACTCATGCATCTAATGTTACAGGATATGCATGGATCAGAACACATCAATTGATTATTTGAGTGTATCTATAAACCACTCAATTCACATTAAGTTGGATTTATTGCTTAGGTGGGCCATGGCCTGACTAATAAAGCCCACTTCACTCTCTATTTGTGTTTTTTATTTTAACCCATGGATTCGTGGTCCATATGATCTAAGTCCATGTATTTTATGCATCTCTTGAGACTATGCATTTGGCAAACCAAATGATCTAAGTCCATGTGGTTAATATTAGGCAAAATTATGTCCATTCCATCAAAATTTCCTGGCTTTAGAAATTACCTCCTTCTTAATTCTTCAATTTAGTACCACAAAATTATGACTCCCTTTAGCATTTTACCACTTCGCTGTCTTTCCACTAAACGTCTTTAGCTTTTCTATAATGAATCTAAATTACCAAAATGCCCTTCGAATCATGTTCCTTCATAGTTCAACATTTCCAACATTGCCCTATTGGACCTACTCCCTTGCCAATCCTCCTCCTATGTTTGCTCCTCTTTCTTGTACATTTCACAAGTTCTCAAGTGGTATACATGCGATTTGTCCTCCATCTCTTTCATGTTCTTCTTGATAGACAATTTCTATGGATTGTTGAGTGTTGATATGTTCTTTTTTTATTGGTTAACTGCTCCATGTATGTGTGTGTGCTTGCAGATTTCCTTTTGAAATGGATTCCACACCCTCCTCTGCCTCTTATTCACTTATTTGATGTATCAACCAATGGCTTCCCTTCCCTCTCCATGGTCATCATGTTCATGCTCAATGTCGCTATCAGTTGCAATCCCATCAATGTCGACATGGTGAAACACGAATTCTTGAACGATCTTGGTCATCATGGAATTTGCCACAACCCATCGACATGACTGATATGCCCCCAAAAACATATAATTTTTCAGTGTTTATTGCATATATTTTACTAGATCTATCCTTTCTTAGCTTGGCTAACCTCTAATGAATTGTTGATTGCACAAGAAATGTGTTTATAGTCTATATCCGCAAGATTAGAGTGAATCTCTCACTTTAAGGAGCCAAAAACAAAAAGATATTAGTAAGAGAAAGGAAACTAGACTTAGATCGATGCAAGTTGATGCTCCAAATAGGAGAATGAATTGGCGTACAATCATCTGGCCTCCCATATCGCACTCTAGAGTCATCGCTACAACAAACAAAGCTTGTTTCTTCAAAAATTGAGGGCGGAATTTGGCCTCCCGGCGACACAAAACCCTTTGCAGTGCAGAAACTCTAGGAGACCAATATTTAAAGAAGTCAAAGCCCATCTAGAATGGGGATGATGCCACAAGGACACCACACCACCTCCATCACATCTAGGACACCATCCTCCCCCATATTCCACCATAGTTTTCATTCATTTTGCATCTCCACCTTGTAATCATACATCTATTAGTGATCTAGAGTACCGACAACAGTGTGGGTCAATATATCTTTTATTATCATATTGTGACACCATGTGTTTCATCAGTGTTCCCCTAGGCGGTCGTCTAGGTGTTGTCTAGACGCTAGGCATAGGGGTGCTACCACGATTTCCATGTAACCAGGCTCCTAGGGGCTCGACCCGCCTAGGTGGTCAACAACATTCCAAGGAAGGGTAAGGCAGAGCAAGGCGCAGTGGCTCCCAATGGACGTGGTGAGCCAGGTGGGTGGTCACGGAGACGGTAGTTGGTGTGATGAGAGAGGTTGAGGGGGATGGCAGTGACAGGCGATGGTGAGTTTAGGCAATAGCAGCGACGGGAGATACCTAGTCTCATATACCTGGGCCGACTTTGCTTGGGCCCATTCAACCCATATACTAGTATCACTCTCATATACCCAGGAGATTAGGTTTAGGCTTCTACTACACATCTCCCCAGTCCCCATAGAGCCACCACAAGAGAGGGAGCAAGAGATAGGCTTGTAGTTGCGACAGGTGGTAGATCCAGTGATGGAGCGAGTGCACAGTGGTGCAAGTGGCAACTTCACCCAGTACCATAGGAGGTCAAGGTCATGCCATCTATGTTGAGGTCTATCTGAACTTGATGCCACCAAGTTCGCTTCCCCCTCCTCTCTTCTTCTCCTCTCCTTTGATGAATACCTCTTCCCTGCCTTCCTGCCCCCTATGGCCACCTACCGCCCGCCTAGCGCCTAGTGGAACACTAGTTTTCATTGATTATTCCTTTGTTGTTGATCACTATTATGATATGTGAGTAGTCCACCAAGGGCTAGTGGTTGTAGGTAGACATGTAGCAGTAGAGATGAAGAGGGGTTTATCAATTCCATGCTTGCTTTTGTATTAATCTTCGATACTAGTGTCCATTCATCTTATCTCAATACTAGGACTCAAAGGAGCCCGATGTTCTGTAGGTTGACCGCAAGGCAAGGTGACAACAAGTGAGGAGCGAAAGATTCACCAACAGAGTCCATGATAATTAAAGGGGAAGAGATTGGATTTTGTAAGTGAATCACTAGAGGAGTAATGGTATAACCACAAAGCTTAAGGTGTCAGTCTGACAGGGTGTAAGACCTTAATTGCGCACGAAGAGTGGGACAACAAATTCTTCCCATACGAGTGTCCCTGAGGGGGGCATATAAAGGTGTACCACCTACATGAATGCGAGATACATATGAAATTGCTTTAATATTTTAGATTATCTATTTACCATTCTCTGACATTATCTATCATTGCAAGTGAACTGAATACCTTAGGCCCTAATGTAATCCTTCACATAAACCATCCTCTAGTCTAGTCTAGTTCTAATTCTAAATTAATTATTATTTTAATTCTGTTATTATTATTAAAATCACTATCTTTAATCTTTGTCCTTTAAGTTGTAGGAACTAGATAGATTGCTAGACGATAGGTAGTGTAATCCACATGTCTTTTGGGTTCAACCTTGGAGTATTCTGAGGGAAAGGTAGGCCATGATCCTATGCTCTTGCATGTCTTCAATGACCTACTCTACTTTAGTGCTACCGGGGAGAATGTCAAGAAACTAAGTTACCTCTCTACTTAGGTGACATAGATGACTTAAATAGGATAGAACAGTGGTAAGGCTTGAAAGAGGTATTAACCTAAAGTTTGGGGCATTTAGTGGCATTAAGTTGAATCAACAAGATGTGGTGTTATTTTTATATACCAAGGAAATTTTATGGTATAGACTCAATTTTCCCTTAATTTAAGTCATTTGTTCAAACCTCAAATCGGCTGCAATATACTACAATGAACACCATGGTAGGAAAAATTAGTAGGTTTCCATGGATAACTCCTATGAAGACAATGGCTTATTATGAGACCATGTGGAGGTCACCCCCATATTGTGATGAGTATTTGATTTTACTTGTGCCTTGTTATCGATTCTTGAGTTTGATTTTGAGTCTTCAGACCTTCTGGTGTTGTTGTGCTGGTAGCATTGGTTAGACCAGCCTAAGGTGGCAATCTAACCACTTTGCAGTTGAGGTTAGACTGGCCTGAGGAAACCGTCTAATCAGCGTGATGTGACCAGCGGTAGGGTTGAGGTATGACTGGACTTGGAGAGGCGGTCTGACTAGAGAGTGGTAGTACCGACCCGTAGTTGGTACTAGCTATTTTCCTAAGAGGTCCTCATTGAGTTGTGAGAGGTTTTTGGGAGTGGTTTGACTGGCCTTGCCATGGCCGTTTGACCAGCGTGTTCAGTACGGTCTGATCGGCTTAGTGGCCATGATCAGACAGGCCCCTGTTGCCGGAGAGGTTTGAGTTGAGTTGTTTTTTGGTATTAGCCATGGTGGAGTCTATGTAAGTGTTAGTCATGGTGATTCCATGTAAGTGTTAGTCATGATGTGTCCATGCATGTGTTGATTTGCTAATGAGAGTCAAGTGCATGCCAATTATGCTCAGACTGATTGCTTGTTCTTTGATATATAGGTGCTTGATGATTGTTATGGCCAACAGCAATACTGGGGCTACGAAAGGGGTCCTGAGGTCATGGCATGTCACATAAGTCTATGTGGAGTATCATCTCAAGTGGAGAAGCATGAGGAGGTAATGTATGCATGTGATGTGCCAATTGGACTTATGTGTTTCAAGTGGTGATGGTTCATGGAGCAAACATATGATCTTGGTGACAAGTAATTAGGCATGACAGACTATGGTATGATGTTTGTGTGACATAGAACTTGGGTGTTTCAAGTAGTGATGGCCTCAGAGTATGCGTACGATCTTGGTGACAAGACATTGGGTATCACATCTTCGTGAAGACCGGTAAGTGGCAATTGAGAAAATTGTTCAATACCAGATGAATTAACAGTTTGCAAAACCACGTTGTTGGCCAAGTGGTTTAGATCAGAGCTTTATGGATGGAATATCTTATTGGGCTATTGGAGCCTTGTGGAAATCATACTTTGAAAAGCGTGAGAGTACATGTAATGTAAAACCCATTTGTGTGTGTGTTATCGGGTTTCCCCACATGTAAGTGGTGTAATCCACTAAGAGTGGCTGCTTATTTAGGGTTTGGTGTGGGGGTGGAAGCCTCCACTATACAAGCCTTGTGTTGAGTTGAGTAAGCAGTCTTGAAGATTAGGGTCAGGGTTTCCAAGTGTGGAGCCTTGTGTGTGTGCTCTAGGCTTAGAGCACTGCCATCCTAAGGGAGCAGTTGTAAAACATTCCTCTCCAAGTGAATGAATATCCAAAATTTGCTCACGTGAGTTATGCCATGGATCCTTCCTTGTGCTTTTGATTTACTTGGCTTTCTTATTTGAATTTATCTCTTCTTGATTTCTCCTGGTGCCAAGGATATGTAAGAGGTGGATATATCTTCTGGAGATCAGATTCCATCCATCTAAGCACCTTCTAGGGTGAGTTCTTGAGTTTGCCCAGTTTTCCTCAAGAGAGAGGTTTGGGGGTTTTGCTCTTGTGAGGGTTTTGGTTTGAATTCGTGCTATGATCTAGCTTGCTATGATATATGAAAACCCACCTAAGGTCATCTAGATTATCTAGGACTCACGAGCAAGAGTAGATCAAGATTTTCCTCTTTTACCTCTTTTGGTGCAACTCTCCTTATTTTGGATAAAGGTTAGAACTTTGGCATCTATCTTCATGATCCATGATTGGAATAGATTTTTGACATCCTAGTGAGTGTTTGTGCCAAGTTTTACTGCATTTAGATTAATGGTTTGAGAGTTAGCTCTTTTGTTAGATCGTGTGCAAAATAGTTTGCATTGTACCTCGATGAGCTATCAGATCGCAATGAACCGAGTGGTCTGACCACTGCATGGTCAGACTGACATAGCCTAAGTGGTCCAACTGGTGGCCAGTGGTCAGACTATAGCCAAGTTGGCGGTCATATTGGTTTTGGCAGGAGCTCCTCAGTGAGTTCATGATCTTTGGCTCTTGGCTTTTGTGAGCCTATGTTTCTACTGTGTGTTGTTGTTAATATCTGGAGAAAGATTTTGAAAGAGTCATTCACCCCCTATTTTGAAAGAGTCATTCACCCCCTAACTCTCCATACCGATTCTACACTACACAATTAACCTTCATCATGGAGTCATTGTACCCATAACTCATCCGTTGATTCTTCAGCATCAGTTGGTTCAAACCTCTACTTAAATTCCTGGTTCCAAGGTAAAGTTACATATTCAAAATTAATCCCTTCAACTACATTGCCCAACTTTTGATTTTTGTTCTTACGAATGAGCTTTCTACAACCTATGTTTTTTTTAAATCTTTTATAAATCATGCTTACAAACACTTCATTTATAAATCTGTAGTTGATGTTACCAGCAACATGAATGTATGTTGCTCTAAAAAATTCATACATACATTACATGTGGCAAGGGAATTATTGCTTACTTATCTGGACATATAGTTTAATTTAGCTGAATAATGGAATTAATCTACCAAGACCATTGCCTTAAGAGGAGTACTCAAATAGTAAAGAAGCAAAAAAATTTCACCACAGCAAAGTGAGGGGATAACTCTAGTTTTGCAACCATTGAAGAGCTTATATGGAAATTTTAGGCAGGGTCCTGTGACCGACTAGAATTCCAAATGGATTCACCTCTGAATAAATATGTACATTATTAATTTAAGGATACCATTTTAGTAAAAAATAGCAAATATGAAATAAGTGATGATGTACATATTTCCTTTAGCACACTTTGCAAGAAAAATAAAATGCTATAATAGTAAAACAAAAGTTACTATTGTTAGTTCTAGAGTAGGAAACTTTTGTGTGTGAAGGAAAAGGGAGCTTTATTAATTAAATATTGTAGTTCTTACTAGGGGCGGATAACGAGCTAACTCAACTTGGCTCGGCTTGACTCGCCCAAACTTGCTAAGCAACACAGCTCAGCTTGACTTGGCTCGTTAAGCATACGAGTAAAAATGGTGCACAACTCAAGATGGCTCGTTAAGCTCTAGAGCTGAGTAGTATTTTTTTTGCTCATTTTGCTTATTCAAGACACTCAGTGAGGAGGAGGTAGCCACAAGGGTTGGCACCGATTGGCCGAAGTGAGGAGGCTTTGGAGAGGAGGCGATGAGGTGATGAGGGGTTGAACCTGCATGATTGACCACCGCTACCAGTGTTAAGATGGAGAGGGAGGCAAAGGCAGACGACCTCATTCCTCCTTGGTTCTTGGACTCTAAGCTCAACTAGACTGTACAAAATGAGGCTGGATGTATCAAGAATGAGAGGGAGGTGGAGGCAGATGACCCCTTCCTCCTTGGTTCCTTAACTCCAACCTCAACTAGACCGTACAAAATGATGTCGGGCGAAGTAGGCAGAGGGCCAAGGATAGAGAGGCACACCAAGTATGAGAGGTGGACACTGGATGGAGCGGGTAGAGACAGAGGGCCAAGGCCAGTGAGGTGCACCGTGCACAGGAGGAGAATGCCAGATGGAGCGGATAGAGGTGGAGGGGCGAGGCTGGTGGGAAGGAAGAAGGTTAACAGTGCCGATAAGTGGGATTGGGCCCACATGGAAGTGCTTTGCTAGTTCTTTGAAAAATCATATCTTGTTCATTGAACTAGTGCCTAACTTGATGAAATCATCTCTTTTATGCAAAAACTTGAATCTCAGTAATTCTTCTTCATGTGACTGCTTGTCATTCATTTGACATAAACCCAGAAGGAGTTTTGTATGACTGAGATCATTCTTTTAAGTGTAATGCTTGAGATGGTCGACAATGGCTTGAGATCAATGAAAATAAAAAACTGGTGAAATATGGGTGAAGCTCAGGGCACAGTTGTTGATGGCTCCTAGTGTAGGACTTGCTTTACATAGATATACCATAAAAATATGATAATTGGCTAAAGGTTAAGAGACATTTGTGGATGGCTCCTAGTCCAAGGCTTGCTTTGCTAAGATAAAGCCTAAATAATTTCTAAAATATCATAGCTGGCTTTTATCTAGTACGCGATAATAAATGGCTAAAATTTTGATTCAATTTGAGCTATTTGGTTCCATTTAGCCTTCTTAGCATGGTTTAGCTCATATTGGGATATCTTTAGTTGAACTTGTCAATTTCAAAGCTTTGCTTAACTTGAAATCAAATTAAATGCTCCAAATTATGTTATCTTTCTTAGATTAATTATATATACCTTATCATAATCTAGATAGCTTCATATGTATTTTATAGTTTCAAGTGGTATCTTTTATCTTTAACATCACTTTAGATAATTTTCAAAGCTCTCCTTTACATTGTGCATTTTTATTCATACATACATGCCATTTCTTGCTCTTTTATTGTTTACAAGTGGTATCATGCATCATTTTATGGGGGGAAAGAGTATCTGTGTGCTTGCGTAGCCCCTTGCGCTTGATGACTATTTTGCCAAAAGGGGGTGAATATTTAAGGCAAAATTTGGTATTAGTCTAAATAGAGTAAATTTGATGAGAATGAACTTAAAAAGGGGAGAATGCATAAAAGTGGTGAAAAAGAGGAGAATGAACTTTTGTGAGATTGCATTAGAGCAAAATGAGCTTTTATGTAAGAAAAATACATTTTGAGTCTTAATAGATCTTTTGTTGTCAAGTGATATTTCATTTGTTCTTATTTACTCTTTTGTATATTATCTTGCTATGACAATGGTCATGTTGAACAATTATTCTTTTATTTGGACCATGAACAAGATTGTGTTATTTGAGGTGCTCTTGGTGTGGTTTGGGGTTTTTGATGAAAACTTGCTCTTTCTTGGCCTTAGCACCATGCTACATCTTGCCACTATGGTCATGTTCCTTTTTCTCTCAAATCTGGACCACTAGTGGCTCTTCCAACTTGTGTGATTTAAAAGTCCAAAACTCAAACTCAAATTTTTGCCTTTTAGTTATTTGCCAAATTACTCATCAAAGGGGGATTGTAAGGCCATGTAGTGGCAGTTCCATGAGAGTGACGAGTATTTGATGTTTCTTATGCATTGTTATTATTGTTTGAGTTTGATTTTTGTGAATTTACATTTTGACCTATGCTTTTTTGGTAGCACCAGTCAAACCAACCTAGGGTGGTGGTTTGACCGTTGTGTGGCTATGGTCAAATCGATCATACCTAGGTGGTTTGACTTGTGCAGTGTGACTGACCATTGCTAGCGGTCCTACCGGCGCTTGGGTTGTAGTATGACCGACCATGGTGGTAGTCAAACCAGAGAGTAGTAGTACCAGCCCTTTGTTGGTAGTAGCTATTTTTCAGATGAGGTCTTTTGGAGGTTTTTGGTCTATGACCTAGTGCGGTAGTAACTGTGTTGTAATCGTGGCATGACCGGTGGGTGTTGGGTGGTCTGAACGGCATGGGTGCTGTGGTTAGATCGACCCTTGTGCTGAGTTGTTGGTTTGGTGGTGTTAATCATGGTGGTAGCCCGTGCAGTGTTAGTCATGGGGTTTCCATACATGTATTAGTCATGGTGTAGGTCTATGCATTTGTTTTGCCAATTGAGAGTCAATTGCATAATCTGTGCTCAGATCGATTTCTTGGTCTTTGATGCGCAAGTGGTTTGATAATGGATTGCAGCTAGAAGCGAGACTGAGGCTCGGTGGCCATGGAGTGTCATGTAAGTCTGAGTAGAGTATCATCTTAAGCCAAGAGCATGGGAGAAAGACAAGGATTATGATGAGGCAATATGTGCATGTGGTGTGCTATTTGATCTTATGTGTTTCAAGTGGGGTAGTTCTCGGAGAAGACATACAATCTTCGCGGCGAGCATTGGGCACCACAGACTGTGGTGTGATGTTGGTGTGCCACGGGACTTAGGCATTTCAATTGGTGATGGTTGCGGCACAGGAGGTTTGTTTGAAGAATTCAGGAGTCAGAAGTAAAAGAGTCCTTAAAAAGGATGAAAGTAAGGTGTTGGGGGTCTGATAACATTTCTATCGAGTTGTGGAAATGCCTTGAGACATAGGGGTCGTTTGGTCAACTAATTTATTCAATAGTATTTTTAGGTCGAACATGATGCCTAATTAGTGGTGGAGAAGCACATTAGTACCAATTTTTAAAAATAAAGGAGATATTCAAAGTTGTACTAATTATAGATGAATTAAACTCATGAGCCACACAATGAAGCTTTGGGAGCGAGTGATTGAGCACCGTTTAAGAAGAATGACTAACATGATGCAAAACCAATTTAGTTTTATGCTCGGGAGGTTGACAACAGACGCTATTTTCTTGACACGACAATTGATAGAGAGGTATAGAGAGCAGAGAAGGGATATTTACATGGTGTTTATCGAGTTAGAGAAAGCATATGATAAAGTGCCAAGAAAGATCATGTGGTAGGCGTTCCGAAGAAAAAACAAGTCCCAACAAAGTATGTTACCCTAATCAAGGAGTTGTACGAAGATGGTGTGATTAACGTCAGAGCATGTGGTATCAATACTAATAATTTTTCCTATTAAGATAGGATTACACTAAAGGTAAGTATTGAGCTCATACATTTTTGCCCTAGTGATGGACGAGGTCACGCAGAACATACAAGGAGATATCCCTTGGTGTATACTTTTCGCTGATGATGTAATGCAAGTTGAGGAGAATATGATAGGTGTTGATAGGAAACTATAGTTGTGGATGAAGACTTTACAATCGAAGAGCTTTATCCCACTCCAACGAACTTCTACTTCTGGATTCTAGCTTCTTAATTTCATCTTTTTTTTTGGCTTTTTTTGCCATTTTGGCCTTTTATTTTTTCCCTTATTCCTTTGCATTGTTTGTGATGATATAACTTTTTGATTTTTTTAAATTTAATTACATAGAAAAATATAACAGTAGCTACAATACATTTTCAACCACTATAGTGCAAAAAAGCCAAAATCATGGGCTTATAAGCCCTTTGGAGCACTACCTTAGACTTAGTAGGACTAAAACTAAGTATATGAGGTGTGATTTTAGAAGTGTCAGGGCAGATGATGGAGATGTAGTCTGGACAGACAAGTAGTACCTAGGAAGGACCCTTTTTGATATTGGGATAGATGCTACAGTGGGATGGCGAGATTGAGGAAAATGTAAGCCATAGGATAAGAGCGGGGTGGGTGAAATAGTTCCAAGCATTTAGTGTCTTGTGTGATAAAAAAAAGTCCATCAAAAGTAGAAGGGTAAGTTATACAAGACAGTGATCAAATTTGTTATGCTATATAGAGCGGAATGCTGGGCGACTAATAAACAACATGTACAGAAGATCAATGTAATAGAGATGAGAACGTTGCGGTGGATCTGTGGTCACATAAGGCAAGATCAAATACGCAATGATGATATACGTGATAAGATGGGGGTAGCACCAATTGAAGTGAAACATGTCCAATATTGCTTGGGATAGTTTGGACATCTCCAACGGAGGCTTTCTAAGGCACTGGTACGTAGTGAAATTTTAAGATGTACCGAAAACATAAGAAGAGGGAGAGGTCGACTAAGATTGTTGTGGGAGGAAGCATTTAAAAGAGATTGAGGGATTGAAATGTATCCAAAAAAGTTAGCTTTGGATAGAAACGCATGAAAGTTAGCAATCCATGTACCGGAACCATGGCATAAGAATGTTTAGGGCGATGTTTTAGGGTTTTGGTTCAGATGGTAGGATGTAAGGCTTAGGGTTTTAGCTTCGTAAGTTGTATTACAAGGCTCTCTTTTTTACTTTGATGAGATTTCATTCCTAGTTTATCCCAACTTGTTTGAGACAAAATGTTTTATTGTTATTGTTGTTATACCACTGGAGAGTTACTGCTTGTGCCGGGCCGAGCCGGTCTGTCATACCAAGGTGCCGACCCAAGTATGATCTAAGCCAGACCAATAATTGACTCAGCCCGTTTGGCCAAGTCTAGTATAGTAGGATCTTCTTATACACTAGAATCAGAGGAGATGGTGACCATGTCCCATAACATGATGGCAACAGTGGAGAGACGAGGTGTGAGGAGGCACGAGGGATGCAAGAGGCATTGGAGGGCCAGCAAGGCTGTGGGAAGACTGGGGTAGGGTAGGTTACGGGAGACGAGGGGTAAGGATTCAAGGGGGAAAAAGGATGGATTTCATCCAATATTTTACTCTAGTATTACATAGGCAGTTTTTCAAAATAAGCTCCTCAACAAATACGGTATCTACTTGTCACTAAAGTCTACAAAGTAAAAGAAATAAGTATAGTTAATTATAAAAGTACACCACTTTAAAACTGCACACGATAAGAAATCCTACCGGACGTATTACCGGGGGACTCTCTGCCCCCTCACGCGCCCACGTCGCCCCCGCCCGCGCGTCCGCTCGGCGCGTGGCGGGGGGTTTCCCGTACGGCCGGGGGAGGCAAATCCCTCCGGTTTTGCAAAAATTACGTATAGGTCCTTTTTCCTCGCGAAAAGGTCTCTGCAAGTTTTTTCTTTGCAAAAAATTTTTGGATTTCGCCCGGCGGGTTTCCGAAATTACGTACAGGTCCTTATTTACTTACGTACAGGTCCTTGCAGGTCCTCGATTTTTTGCAAAAAAGTCCTTTTGTTTTTCCGAAATTGCGCACGGGTCCTCGATTTTTTTTAAGCAACTCCCTGCGAATTGTCGTTTCTTTTGCTTCGGTCCACACGGTGGCTGGCGTGGCGTGGCGCCACGCCTACGTGGCTAGTATATCTGACTAGTTGTTATCAACAGCTCCACTATATTCGTCGCTGGATTTGATTCTCAGAACTAGGGTTTACAAAACAGGTTTTGAATTTTTACGGGGATCTGGAAGGACCGATAGCTCTGATTTTTGAAAAGTTTCGGTAGTTTTCGGACCAAAAATTTTAAATAAAAATTGGTTGAAAATCCCTGGAAATTGGCCAAAAATCGGTTGAAAAAATCAAAGGAATTTCGGCTGATATTCTCCGACACATTCATAAAACATCCATGTAAAATCTAGAGAAAAATCATGCATGTATATTCATAAAACAGGCATGTAATTCCATTCCTGAACTTCGGAGTACCAGCCTACTCCTCGGTACTGACAAAACTAAGCTGAATCCTGACAACCAATAGTCACGAGCCTTTCCTGTAATATCAACATCAGACAACTGTAAAAATAATTAACCCATGAGTTAGTAGATCTAAGTTTCCACTACTAAGATTTAGCCTTAAAAGAAATTAACTGACCAGTAGCAAGAAGATCATGCTGACAAGTACTGACAAAATCTGAAGAGTTCTAAACAAGAAGATGGGCTCAAATGCTGAACTAGTAACTATAACTAGTTGGTATCTACTACCTGCAAGAAGTATAGGGTACAGAGGTAATAATCAATAGTTAGAGAACTAGTGTAGGGCTACCTAGAAATAATCAAACAGGGAAATAAAAGTTTAGCAAGCTCCCACAGCCGTTATCCTCGCGTCGGCCCCCGCCGCCTCGAGCGCCTTCCTGGCCTCTCCCCCGTCGCCATTTCTGTGACTGACTGCGCCGCCGGTGCCCTCCATGCGAGGAGCCGAGCAGGAACTTAAGAGCATAGGGAGGAGCTCGGGGTGGGTCATCACTTGCCAGGGACGTTGCCCTCCACCTCCATCCGCCCCTGATTTGGGTGAGAGGCAGAGAATGAAGAGGAGCAAAGGAGGAAGAGACAGCAGTCTGCAACCACCAAGGAAGGGAGCGATTTTTTCACTGTGACCTAGGGCAACGGATAGAGGAGGCCGAATGGGTTAATTTGGGCTGGATTTTTTCAATTTAAATTGATACAAAATTTTTGGGCCTAATTTGTAATCTAATCGTTGGTAGCTAGTAAAACCGATTTTCGGCGATAACCAGCCGACAATTTGAGCCTTGCTCATAACTCATGTCTTGGTATCATCTGGTTGTTTTCTTTCTAACTATCATCTAAACTTTTGACCATTGAATTAGAGATCAAGAGGCTTCTTATTTTTTAAAGGGAGATTTTTTTCGAGGAGAAGGGGTAGAATTCAAAGGGAGGAGGAAGAATTCACGATGATTGGATCTTTAATCCAACAATCCTAAATTTATATGATAGTTAGGAAAAAAATATCTGGATAATATTTAACAAAACCCAATTAGCATATATATGTCATTTTGTAAAGAGGTATTCACGCTTGTATCCGTATTCGTATTCAGAGAACACAGTGAGCTAGGACGTAGAAAAGCATACATGGTTGCTGAGTAACGGCAGCCGATGCCCATTCCCATTGCTGTCAGCAATCTTCCGGGTCTGCTTGTTTTTCCTTTCTTTCTGGTAAGCCTCACATTCTGTCCATCCTCTAAAACCTTATCCCTGTCGAGAATTCTCTCCCTCCGCAAGAACGTGGTGAGCATGTGAGCCGTGAACGCCTTCCCCATGCAGCCGCCCGTGACGCCGGCGAGCTCCGTCTCCACCGGAGCCCCGCTTCCACCGCCACCCACCGTCTCCTCGTCCCTATCGTCACCATCCCCAGTCCCATCGAGGAGGCAGCTGCTCGTCGTGTCCGGCGGCCTGCTCCTCGCGGCCGGCAATGCCAGAGGAGCGGCGGCGGCGGGCTACGACCCGGTGACGGAGGCGGAGCGGGTGGCGAGCGCCGCCGTGTCGCGGCGCGTCAGCGAGGCCGTCGAGCTGCTGGACCGCGGGCGCGAGCTACAGGCGCGCGGCGAGTTCCCGGAGGCGCTGGCCTCCTTCACGCGGGTGGTGCGCGAGTACAAGGACCTGGCGCTGTCGGAGTACGCGCGGGTGGGGCGGGCGCTGGTGCTGTACGAGATTGGCGACCGCGACGAATCCATCACGGAGATGGAGGACGTGTCCGTGGCGCTCAAGGGTTACCCGGAGATCCACGCGGCGCTGGCGGCGGCGCTGTACGCCGACAAGCACGCGCCGCTGCTCGCCGAGAACCAGTTCGCCATCGCCAGGCTGCTGGACCCGCACTACGTCGACCTAGCCTACGTCAGGGACACCAAACACTGGCCGCCCAGCCTCGTCACCTCCCTCCAGCACTTCATCACCCTCTCATAGACTGGCTCATAGGCCAGCTGCCTAGCTATTACAGCAGAAGGAGATCGATCCTTCGTAGTTTTGCTTTTGCTTTTGCTTTTGCTTCCTCTATTATATATGTACAGAACTGAACTATATATGTTTGTTGTATGTATAAAGATGAGTATACACCATACACGAGTGTACATGTAACGCCTATACTTTTAGGAGCGCTGGTGATCCCCATAATTGTCCAAGACTATTCAGTTGTGGAGTACTGTACATGAATGAACATCAGTTCAACACATGATTAAACATAAGAACCAAACTTTATTATAGAAATAAGGCTTAACGGCTTAGTTTTGGACGCAGTGGGCGTACAAGCTCAAAGTTAACTTACAGTACAAAAAGAACTCCCACATATATACTTGAGTGTGGCTAAGACCTAAAACCACTAATCACCGAAAAAGTAGGGTCTTTCTAGATCTTCATCAACAGCTTGTTCAACGATGTCTATTACACTTCTGTTTATTATTTAGCAAGTAATGAGTACAACCGTATCCAGCAAGTCACAAGGGTAAATTCTACTTTAACTAATTGCCAGGATTTGTCAAAAGATGAGAATATACTGGTTTTATTAACGAGAGTGGATGCAATTTTATTTGTAAATATTTTAAACAAGAAAACACAAATGAAAACTTCTCAAGATTAGGGGGTTTCAACACTTGATTACTCAGCTTACTCAATTTAAAATATAAAGAAATCTACTTATGTCTCGCTGTTGGAATCACCTATTAAACACAGTTTCATTTATTGGAAGCACAGCGTATTCGATACCATTTATTTCACTCTACAACGTTACCAAACTTTACCCTTCACTATTCCTTCTTACTCTAGAACCATTTTAACAATTCTACAAGCCAAATACCAAGTCACTTAGTTGTATAAAATTTTGAGTGAGTTAATCAACAATTAATTATACAATAATTAAATATTACTAAGATTGTCAAGGTGAATATGACCTCAAATTAAATAGGGCATTTTCAGTGGTAAGACATAACTAATTAGCAAGTCATTTTAAATATTTATTTTAAGCAAATAATATTTCACAAATAACATTAATGCAAGTACTGTAATTAAATAGTTTAAATTTCATGGGATTTAATATAATAAATGTAACTTGCTTTGCTGTTATGTGAACTCTACTGTTTCGTACACTTCGACACCTGGATCCGGTCCTTGTTCTGTTGCCTCAGAGTACTCGAGAGCTAGCGCAAAAACATAAAATAACATAAGGTCTATGCTTAAAACTAATCAAGCTAGGAGAATAAATTAAAATAAAAATGAATAAAATACAATAAAAACCAAATGGAGTTGGTTTGGATTCTATAGGAGCTTGGATTGGTGGAACGGAGGTCAAAAATAGATTCAAGGCGTCGAAACAGTTGAAATGAGATATTTTTGGATTTTGTGGGTTCTTTTGAACAGTGTAGCTATAGTAATGAACAATGTCGGGTTGGTCCAGAGTGAACAGTGTAGCCCGCAAAGGTTGACTTGGCTCGGCTACGTGCGCTGCTAAACGGCCCAGCACCGCTCGGCCAAACAGCCCACTCATGCGTTCACCCGATGGGAGACACACGGGCTACCAAGATCTGGCCACGACACTCTTTCGTCTACCTCCAGCCATCTTCTTCGATGGAAAATAGAGAGGCGATGAGATCAAGGAAACAGCACCAACGAGGTTCTCCGCGGAGCGATAACGGTACGAATGGGTTCTTGGCATGGTGGTGGTTCCATTTTGGGGTTTTGGGGAGCATGGAGATGGGTGGTGGCGGCTGGCGGCAGGAGAGAAGGCTCCGAGCTCCACGGCGGCGTTAGAATTACTCGGTGGCTCTGACAAAAATAAGGGTTGTTTGGCCATCTATGGAGCATAGGGTTCACGGTGGTGATGAGGGTTTGGGTTGAGAGATTCTCAGACGAGCTATCCATAGGAGAGGCCATATAGCTAGCGGTGTTCTTCGATGATTGAGCTCTACGGAAATGCCCATGCTACGGTGAGTTGGCTATGTGTTTGTGATGTTCTGAAGATGATATGGCCGAATGCAATTGGGTTTTGATCGAGAGAGGAAGAAGTTTAGGTTTAGGGCTCACTGACTCAAGGGAGATCGCCGGTGGGTCTACGGTGAGGGAGAGCTCAATTGAGTAGTTATGGTGAGGAGCGGGGGGTGATGCGAAGTTATCTGTGAAGGTGATTGAGCTATAAAGGCAAGGAGAGGCTGTGGGAGTAGTGGAGCGGCTCGGGCGGCGCTGGCACTTGGAAGGGAGAGAGAGCGGAAGCTCTGTCGGGGAAGTAAAGACGCAGGTGAGGTGGCACTGGTGTCTTTGCAGGAGTTGACGGGTGATGGCAGCAACTTGTACGGCAACTTGCGCGCATCAGGGAGCAGCAGAGAGCTGCGGCGGGCAAGGGCGCAGGTCAACCGAGCGTGCCAAGCAAGGGAGATGGCAGGGAGCTAGGTGACTGGTTGGTGAGGCCTTGGCGTCAGCTCAGGAGGGCCGAGTGTGAACGTTGAGGGAGGACACGGCCGCAACTTCGAGCGCAGGTGGCCAGCCGCATGGAATGGTGAACAGAACGACGGTGGGGAGGTGGTTTGGCCAGAGGCGCCAACGGGGAAAAGGGTTAGACAAATGGGAAAAGCAAGAAATCAAGGATGGCTACCAAATTGGAAAAGAATTTGGAATTCAAGCAAAAATTTAAAAACAATTCAAATCTTTGAATTTTGGGGTGTTTCAGCACAATACCTGTGGTTTAGTACTATACCAGTACTGCGACAATGAATGTAGTTTCACTGGAAGAGAAGCTGTTGCTGGCACTGAGTTCCTATTGGATGTGCATGCAATGCCTACATACTTTGCAGTTCACCTAACAGTTTCTTCCAACTCCTTTCTGTGAACGTCCTACTGGAGTGATCTGGTTCAAAGTAAACAAATTTGTTTGGTTTATCTCTCAAAGAAACTAGAGAAATTTCCACTACAAAAGCTGCTCATTTATGCTATGAACTTGATCTCTCCTTATTAACATGTTCAGAACTGGTAAGTGGAGATGCAAACCATTACGTAATTTACATTACATTGAAGGCATGTAAATGATTCTTGCTTCGATTAGTACATGCCTACATGGTTCCCAAACATCGAACCGGTTGGAACCTTTCAGACATTTACCGAATGTAATATGGTATTTACTAGCTAGTACGGAAATTATCGGAACCATCGTTACGCCATTCATAAACCCAGTCCATCAGGAATCCATTCCATGTGTCATCTAGACGCGTCCTCCAGGTTCAACACCAAAGCAGCAAATTACAAAGTGAAACGTTGCAAGCTATAGAAGCAGAGAGCAGTTACTGAATATTTTTCATCACATTTAAATCAGTGCTAAACAACAGAAACAGTACACATTGTTCTCTGCTTAATATTTCCAGAGTACTGAATATCAGAGCCTCCACAAGGGAGCAACAGAGGACACAGAAACAAGAGCAAATATCATGCATGGCACACACACACACCGGGCAGTTCGATCACATGGATCTTTATTAAGACCAGCAATCACAACTACGGTGAAGCTAGGCGACCAGCGACTGACGAGACGATGCAACGCTTACTAGGAGGAGGACAACCTGTTGTGTCGTCTCACTGAAGGACGACGCAGCCTTCTGCAACAGCTGGAGGGGCAACAGGGACAGGCGCATAGGTAGCATCCTCGGCTTCGCTGACGTCCTCCTCGTCGGACAGAACCAGACCAGCAGCATCAAAGATGTATGCCTTCACTTCCTCGAAGCGCTCCTCCGACAGGGAGACCTCGGCAAGGAGCCTCCATGCAGAAGCTTCTGATGCCTCCTCGTAGTCGTTCCTCCGTTTCAGTACAATGTGCCCACTGATCTCCCACACGGCAGGGTTCACCTGCGTGTCCAGCAGCTCCTGGCTCACTTCGCCCAGAGCCTGCTTCTCAGCGTAACACTGCGGTTCGGAAATAGATGCAGTTTACTAATCAGAACGAAATTTACAGCATAGCCAAATATTTTACTAAATTGTAGTTAACACGTCTACACCGGCACATCCTTCATTTCTCTTATAGAAACCGGCAAAAGTTCACTAGAATATTACAAATCACCTAGGTGACAACAATTCTCCGCATCAATATTACAGGATAGAATTACTGAGTAATGATTTGCGAATGCTAAATTACTAGTGAAATACATGAGCATACAGTTCAGTCAATAATGAGAAAATTATGCAATCGTGTAATGATTTTACCTGGGGAAAGAGAAAGATCTTCCTGCCACAGTCAGAAATGAGCACATTGTAAGGCACATTGTTGTCCTGCAACCAAATACAAGCGCTGGAAACAACACTGGCCAGATCATTCAGGGTGTTGCCTTCCTCAAAAACCAGTCCTCTCACAGGGTAGTTCATCAGCTTGCACACCTTCACCCCACTCTTCATCGTGCCCTCAGCAAGGGGAATCCTCTGGGTAGCTGCCTTCTCAACAGGGAAAGGCACTGTCAAGTAGTACGCCTGTGGAGAAAAGAATCGACATATGTGTTATTATACAATGGTAAACACAAAGGTACAATATGCTACGAACAGGCTGATTTCTCAGCTAATCGTTATAATGGCAACATTAATTTTCATTTCAAGAAAATGACTCCTACTTTCAATGTATCTTTATTGCCTTTCTGAAGCATGGATACTATAACTTTTAACAAAAAGTGCTGAAAATTCAAGCATATATGATATTTTTCTTGCTCCCAAAACTACAAAGTGCATTGTCACAATGATAACTACTGAATCCATGTCCCCATGCAAAACAGAGATCTTCAAATTATGCATGTTGGATGATTTATGATTCTTCAAACAGAGATCTTCAAAACAAAGACAGTACTGGATACTCCTATTCAATTAGCAAGTTTTGTGAAAAGTAAACTTAGATGCCACGTGAAGTATAATACCTGAAAGTGAATTTAGATGCAATGTGAAGTATAATACCTGAAAGTGGAGATGATTGATGGTTGCAAAGGCACCCAAACTATTGTAACCAAGCCTGAAGTGTGGGCTAGCGGCCTCAGCTGCCATGTGCAGCGCAAGCAAGAAGCTCTCTTGGTCAATCCTCTGAGGCAGACAGTCCAGAACACGGGGAATGAGAAGAACATGGCCGTATTCAATTGGGCTCACCTATAAATCGTTGAAAACAAGTGTTAGCATAAAGAATACGCAAGTTGGAGCTGAAACAGATTGTGTGACTGAGATGTACATTGATTGCAACAACGTTGGGAGCGCGATCAGCAACAGTCATTGGGGCGCTCTTCAGGAAGTAGCTGTCATCACCACCACCATTCTCAAATTGGAAGAGCACCTCCTCCTGGCCAACTTTAGTGAAGTTGAACTTGGCAGGGTCGAACAGTTGAAGCACACGGTCCACACGGAACTCAGTAGGGCGCTTCTTGAGGTGGCGCCCTTCATTCAGTTGTGCAACAAGCCCAAGGTTGCCAGGGATCACCTTGGTCTCACAGGCAGTGACATCATATCGGAATAAGCCGCGGGCCATCCTGTCCTCCCACTGCAATACAAAGAAAATATTGAATTTAAACATTTCTTATCTAAGTATAGTAACATGGGGACTAGCATGTGTTCCAAGTGTCTAATACTTTCTTAAAATCTATTGGTTCAGCACAAAAGTAAAACTTTTTATTTGAATAAAAATTCACTTGTACAATACACACTAATGTACTAAGTTATTGGAGCTTTTATGATTCTCTTGTGATTTGTGAAGGTGAAACACCTATTAAATTCTAACATTACACACTAATGCCCAATTTGGCAATGCAGTGCACTAAAAGAACTCCAACTGGAATACGACGTTTGCATTTTTAGATGTGCTTATTTGTTCATTCGTTATTTACTTACATAACAACTCACCAGAAATGCTATTTGGAAGATATTGCAAGTTAGCTAAATGGTAGGCACGTACGTGTAACTGTAAGCTTCACCATAGTAATAACTTCACACATATATGACTTATAAGCTGCATGGGAACAACGGTAAGAGTGTGCAAACCACCCTAACAAGTGGTTATACGCTTATGCATGCATGTTTGATGCTCCTAGTTAAAACATATTACTCTTAAATGTGTGCATGGGTGCTCGCAATCACTCACATGCAGCTTACATATATGTATGCGCTTGTTAGTGCTCGAGCATAGTTTACATGTATGCACAGCTTAGCTAGTGGGTGTGCATTTGCGTAATAGAATTTCCTGTATCTTACTACATACGGCAAATATCTTCACTAACTACCTCCGTACCTCTCCTAAAAGCTAGCGCAGTTTAGTAATGTTGTACCAAACGAAGCCTAAACTACTCGAACTTCTCCTGTGCAAAATTGGTAGTCATGAGCTTCTATTTACCTGGCCAAGGAGGAGATTGACGAAGAACTCACTGGGAGCAGCATCCTCCTGCGAAGGCAGCTTTGTCGGATTTGGCTTGAAAGCATAGAGGGGAAGCTTGGAATCTGCTCAAGGAAATGCAAGGAAATGTTAATTCCCATAAAATTCTTAAAGCTTGCTGCTTGCTGATGAGAAATTTATAGAAGTTCGCGCTACAGATTGCCTCAGATTGGAGAAAACAAACATCATCTGGTCAACCCAAAAACACCCACGGTGACAATTTTTTAACCGGGGGGAGAGTAAAAATGGTAAAGATTTTTTTTTTTTGCAAGCGTTGACAGCAATCGTTTAGATGCAAGGATCCCAGCTTTCTTGGAACACAAAGTGATTTCATTTTTTACCCTACAAACCGCCCATCTTTTCTTAACGAATGGCATATCATCAGTAAAAAAAATTATCCTAAAATTTGTGGATCCCATGAGCACCTAAAAGAGCACAACCAAACAGGACAAAATAAAATAAATAAAATAGATTACTACAACCACATGCTTGATCCGAATTTTGGAAGACAACGACATTAGATTCACCCTCGGACAGGGAGGCTCACCAGGCAAGCAGCAATCCCCGAGGCAGTTCCTCCCGCACCCGCCGCGCGGCCGCTCGCCGCTGGCGCCCTCCTCCTGGTAGTTGGACACCACCGTCGGCACCCTCTTAATCGTCAGCTTCATCTCCATCTCACGAAGAGGCCTTTCTTGCTCTGTTTCTTGGAATCCTCTGTTTCTTTCTCGGGTTCTTGGGGGTCAGCGGATGATGGCTGTTGTTAGGAATCACGAAACGGGGGGGGGGGTTGGTTAGCGGGTGAGCGGCTCAGAGGGGGAGGAGGAGGCGACCGCCGCCGGCGAGGAAGAGGAGGTCTGACGGGCTGCCGCCGGCGGACGGGAGGGCCCCGCGGCCGCCGTGCGGGGCGGGGCTGGAGGCGATGGTGGCCGTGGGCTCCACCTGCGCAGCAGCGGGGCCGCGCCGGAGGGCTGCAACGCTAGCCGTGATGACTTTCAACTCCGGGACTGCCCAAAGGGGGAGGGAAGGCTCTCGAAGCTTCCAGCGGGATCCAGCCAAGGCTCTCTCTCTCTCTCTCTCTCTCTCTCCTTCTTCTCCGGTGAGGTGGTGGTGGTGGAGGTGTCCGGGTTGGGGTTGGGAGGCGAGCGGAGCGGAGGGGGGTGGGCGGTATTAATAGCGGCGGATCCTCTCCGAAATCGTGTTTATTGTGATGTGCGGTGGATGTGCGTTCTGGGAGCGGACACGGAGAAGGGCGCAGATTCTGTACTAATTTATTCTTTGTGTACGATTTATGCACGTTCCGGATCTCTGGGAGCATGTGCTGTCTAGCTGCGGTAGGTAGTCGATGTACGGCACTGCTCCACTTAACTTTTAGCTGTTGGTTTGTGAATTAAAATATGTTGTAACAACTGGAACTACATTGTATCGGCTGTTGGCGAGAAATTAAAGAAAAATTGAAAAAAAATATATGAAAACATCGTTATATCCTCGCGAACAATACAAAGGAATAAAGAGGAAGAAAGCTAAAAAAACCGAAAAGGCAAAAAAGCTGAAATTAAGAAACTGACATATTCTAAAAGACAGAAGCAGGAGCCGTTTGAAGCAGAGCCTATATATGGAGCGAAAAAGAAGGACCTACGCTAGCCTAGGGCACCAAAGCTTATCCTAAAAGATTTACCGTCCATTATTTGGCCTCTTCGCCTTACCTTCACCCCCAGTTCTTCTAGTGCGCCCTCCACACCACCAACTCTTCCGATTGATCGATGCCAATGTCGTTTCTCACCAACCAGAGCCCTTCACCTAGCATCGAACCCTATATACTTTTCCACCCCATCTCTACAAGTCTACTAACTGCTAGCCGACATCACTTCTTTATTGACACATTATCTTAGGGCATGTACAATGGTATACATAACTACTATCTATAATATTCTCCATGTCATTTATAGACAATACTAAATACAGCTTATACAATAGGTTATCTTTTTGCATGTCTCTATAGACAGCTTCTTTATGATACAATATGTCTTATTTATCGTGTTGCAATCGACTACTGTATGAGAGATAGCCCAATTCTATATGCTCCCTCTCTCTCATCCACATTATCTCATGTCCTACATGGTAAGGTTTTATAGACAGCTGACATCACACCATTGTACATGGCCTTATACCCTATAGACGCATTGCTTGCCCCTAGCCCTCTAAGCCTTTGTATGTTATCCTTCATCTCTATGGTTAATTAATTTGTCCCGCCCGCTACTACCTCTTCTCTCCAACGTACTCTACCACTATCTTGTGGTTGACCGCCATCGATTGTCAAGGGCACAAAGTAATCCCTTCAGAAAGCTTGTTGTGTGAATATAGCTAGAACTAGAGTTTAGAAATGAGGGGGACAAACAACCTATACAATGTAATTACATTTGATGAGGGGACCAAATAGCACTAACGATAATAAAATTCTTTAAAATATAAAGAGTTATAGTACAAATTTATCTGACAATGAGGGTACCTAGCCCCTGCCAGCTATATGCATGAGCCTTGTCCACTTGTAAGTGATGCGTGATGTTTGTGGAAAAGTCCTAAAAATGCTGTGATTGTAGACTTTTATAGTGTACCTAAATTTTGGGAATTACTTTCATTTTACACTAAATAAATGCCACGAAAACATTATTGTGAGTATTTATGTGGATTCTAAATTACCAGATTTTGCATTTTCGCCGAGTGTGGCCAACACACGGGCGTTCATAGATGCCCCCCAAAGCCCTCCATTCTGTATTGGCATTATATTCGCAAAAGCACTTTACGTTGGATCATAATATAGTTAGATATATTAAGGAGAAAAGGGAGAAATATGGTACGTAGGATCATATTGGAGGCAATATTGTCACAATGCAATATAATGCACTTCACATCAATGTTAATTATCATCGGTTTGGATCATGAGACAAACGGATCGGATCTGGTTGTTTTGGAAGTCCTGTCATCGTAGACATGGACAATGCCTTGTTCTTTTTGTTGGAGAAAAATAAATTAATAAGAGAGAGGAAAGGAAATTAACTGTTTCTTTACTTAGGAGTGCATAAACTAATGGCGATGAGATAATAATGCATAGGTGGTGATCGGTTCGGCTGAAAAGCTCGTGGCTTATGGCTGAAAACACTGTAGCTGATAGAGACTTATTTAGCATAATTAAATTTAAAAAAATTTAAAAATATAAAAAAATAGGTTAGCCCATTACGTATAATACAAACAAATACGGGAAAAAAAGAACCGGAAAAAAAGCTCAACAAAAAGCCAAAAGTTCAGAAAAAGATGAAATTTATAAATAGTGAAAAATAAACCAGAAGCCGAATTCGAGTTGATCAGGACTAGTACGACTTGGCATGTGATCGAAAGGGTGGGTTTCATAAAACAGCATTAAAGAAAGCTTGTTCACGTACTTCGATGCATTATAAATTATAAGGACATGTTCTTGTTTGCCAGGTAAGATAAAAGGTGTGACAATTACAAATTTACAATACCCGCCTAGTACTGGACGGATCTAGTCCATCTATCTCTGTAATTACTGAAAATTGTGTTCGAGGCAGTTTAATATATGTATAACCTCTAAGGGTTTGAAGTAAGTTACTGCAAAATTGCAATGTTTTCATTTGAATTAATTAAGTCGGTCTCAAAATATGTTTAGTCCTTTTTTGAAAGAAGAAAATCTGTTTAATTAAGCCACGTACATGACTGTTCAAAAATACTAGAACACACATGCGCATGAGCACATCATGTACATCATGCGATGACAAAGTTCATGTCGATGGAGCGGTACCAACCATGTAAAATGAAAGCTCGCAACGCACCAAACGTGGTGATATCTTCACCCGTACGTCCTTTTGAATGGTTGCAATTTTTCCTACCATTTCATTTTTTTCTGTGTGTATTTCTTCAGTCGATGTGATCCACATAGTGTACTGACGCGCTGGCACAAGGCCACGTTGCTGGTCGTCTGCGGTGTCATTGACTGCTTGTTGGTGTTAGGAAACTTGGACTCTATCCAAGAGTCTTGATCTAATTGGGTACCCCACCGTAGACTATAAATAGGGACCTAGACCCCCCTCATTATGTACGCATGAAAGAAAAGCAATAAAGAAAGACCGGGAGTTCTCTCTACCTCTCTATGTGTTCAATCTATTCTCTCTGTGATTCTGTGATTGATTCGTTCTTGTTCTAAGCAGAGAAATCGCTCGGACTGATCGCCAGCGACGGTTTCTCAACACGTTATCAGCACGACTTCGCTCTGGTGAACGAGGTAATCATCGAAGCACAGATTGAATTTTCTAGATCGCTTTTGAATCTGTATTTTCTTTTCGCGTTCTAGATTAAATCTCTACGGTGCAAATCCGCCCTAATATACCGCGAGCAGACTTGAAGTCGCCGGCACAATGCCGATCGGTAGATTGTGAAACGGGGTAGATGTTGATTGCACTGTAGATTAGAACGATGCAAATCCGCCCCAAATCTACCGCGAGCAGATCTGAAATCGCCGGCACAATGTCGATCGGTAGATTGCGAAACGGGGTAGATGTTGATTGCATCGTAGATTGGAAACAAAAATTGCATAGTTTTGTTTGTTTCCGCATGATCTCTGTACGAGAAGATATTGCATTGTCTCAGTTGAAGGATTACATGGCATTTGCACAAAAAAACAAGGGGGATTTTGGCACGGGCGGCCCTGCATGGCCGCCACCGCCGATTGCCTGTCTGCCGCCTGAATGCGCACCGACGGTCTGCCGCTCGCCTGTCGCCAAGTAGCACGTCGGCCACCTCTGCAATTGAACGCGCCCGCATGCGCGTCTCCCACCAGCCACCAGCATGAAGCCACTGCGAGCCGCCGGCCTTACTGCGCCCGCACGCGCATCCGCACCCGCAGGTGCACCTCGTCCGGCAGACTCCTTGGTTCCTCCACTTACCGTGCCCGAAGCACGCTGCCCGAGGAAGACCAGCCCGGCCGCACGCGCACCAAACGCCGGCTCTTGCGCCCGAACGCGCACCACAGCTCGGGCCTCACCGCCTCCGCCCCGCATGGCGCCGGCCATCCTCCACCCGCACGTGTTTGCGCCACTACACCTTCGAGGGAGCCGTGCCCGAAGATCGGCCACCACCCGAGGTCCATGCCTGCTGCGCCGCCCTGGCTGCTCCAACTCCCGTGTGCGCCACGCCGCCTGAGGCGAGCTGCCTCGGTCCCGCAGCGCCCGCATACGCGCGCCGTCCGGCCGACGCCCGAAGACGTCGTTTCAGCTCCGCTGCGGCCACATGTGCAAACCCTGTCGCTCTGGCTTCTCCTCGTGTGCCGCGCACGAAGACCGGCCGCCGCTCGTGGCTTGCGCCAGCATGCGCCGCCACCGGCCCTTCAGTTTTTGGCCCGCACCGCCGCTCGGGTCTTGCGCCCGCCGCCGCCGCCCATCTCGGCTTTGCGCCCGCACGCGCATCACCGATGGCCTCCGCCGGCCCCGCGTCTTCCCCGAGCTCGCCGCCCTGCACGGCGCCGCCGAGCTCACCGCCGGCGTGCGTGACGCCCGGTCACCTCTGCTCGGGGTTCGCTCCCGGCCGCCGTTGCTCGTCGCATGCGCCCGGCCGCCTGCGGTTTGCGCTCGCCCGCCGCCGCGCATGAGGCCAAACGGCTTGAGCCGCCGCCACCATTGAATGGGGGTAGGGAAACCCTACCCCCCGCGCATTACTCTAGCCGGGTGGGCCACTGAGGCCAAATGGGCCGACGGAAGGGGAAATGGGCCTAAGGCCCAGTCGGGGGAGGGGGCGCCGGTTATTTTCCAGAAAAACCCCATACGAATGAAAATTTCCGAAAAGGCCCTAAATCTTGCAATGAGTCCCGAATTCTTGCAGAAAAGACCTCGTAATTCCGAAAATTACGTATAAGCCCTCAAATTTACGAGCGGGTCCAAAATTTTGCAGAAAACCCCTCAGTAAATCAGAAAATTGCGCGAATTTCTCTCTGAACTTAAAATTTGCGCATAAACCCCCAGAAAGTGCAGAATTTGCTGAAATTTCATATTTTAGCATAAAAGGGCCTCGGGAATCCGAATTTTGCATCTTTTTTAGCATTTGAAGCTTATTTATTTCTGCCATTATTATTCTCTATATTTTCTGTATTTATTTACTGTTTTGATTAATTGTAATTGTTTTAATTGCTTTTAATCACTGAAATTAGCAGTAAAATTATAGAAAATGCACAGAAAATTATGAAACATTATGAGAACCTTTTGTACCATTTATTTACCCGCAGTGAATTATTCCGTGCATGTCTACCAGCAGTAGACTTATACACATTTAGATGACTAGCATCACGAACTGGGAATTCGAGGAGCTAGCCCAGCATGGTCAAAACTATCTGACGTAGGCATCCGATGTCGAGATTATACTTGGAGCCAAGAAGCTCCGCGCGACTATTGGGATTGGCGGACTGAATGACGCCCAACCCACGCCTAAAGAGAATGATCAGGCACTTCGTTTTCTCAGGCATTACCTCTGCCTCACTCTCAAGAATGAGTATATGGTAGAGAATAGCGCGCTAGCACTCTGGACCGCACCCAAGAAGCGGTTTGAGAGGCTAAAGTACATCATTCTTTCCCAAGCAGAGCAAGAGTGAATCAGACTGAGGTTTGCCGAATTTAAGACGGTCGAGGAATACAATTCTGCTTTGCACAGGATTTGTACCCCAATACAGAAAATTGAGAAAATCCTTCCACCCTAATGCAGTATAATCCGCACGCAATTATCGTCAAGACGGCCATAAGGAATATGCCGAATTGATTGATATGATGCAAATTGCGGAAGCTCAGGACGAAGTTCTCCGCAAGAACTAAGTCACTCAGCCATCTGAGAGCTCCACTGGCCGTGAAGCCAACGCCGGGAGCAACAAGGTGCGAAAGCCCTTGATAGAGAAAAGGGGAAGGAAGGGTAAGACCGCAGCCCAGAAAGGCGAATCAGACGCTCCACATGAGAATAAGGCTAGCAAGCCAAAACGAATGGCAAAGGGCACATGAAGCCCACTCTGCATCGGTTGAGGGGGAGCGTTCTGAACAGCTACCTGCGCTGATGGTGTTTAAGACCATTACGACAGCAGCACCCCTCTCGACCTAGAAGCAGACACCGTCATAATTTCTCTTGAAGAGAATGTCACCCCGAGAAATAGCAGAAGAAGTCCAGTGCACTGAATGCATTTCGGCTTTAATTGTCATTTATTTTGTGTGGAAGAATATGTTAGAATTTGCGTGGATGGTACTTAAGAATTGTTATCTTCTCGTGATGGTTAGATGATATTTGAAGAATTCATTCATTTATTCAGTTTATGATGGCATGATATGTTCTGATATTGGAGTATTTTATTTATGTGTTGATTGCCTTCTCATACATGTTAATAAATACCCTACATTAAAACACGTGTAGCGCCCTATGAAGGAAGTGTGTTTAGCTAGCAGCGGCACAACGCATATCATCTTAAGAGAGATTGAGTATTTTCAGTCGATTCGTAAGAGTATTGGCAGCCTTACGACAATCGCCAGAAGCGATACATGTATAATTGGTTCGGGAAGAGCCACAATGGGCACAACTTTGGTCATTGAAGAAGCCTTATTGTACCCAGAATCGACTTGAACTCTCCTAAGTTTTAAGAATATCCGCGCAAAAAGTTTCCACGTTGAGACTAAAGAAGAGTACGGTACGGAATACCTGCTCATTACGAAGCGCGACGAGAATGGAATCAGAAAAACTCCCTTCACTAGAAATTGGGCTATATTATACCAACATTAAGGCGCATGCAGCGTACACTGTTCTGAAAACAGTGTTTAGAAGCTCTGAACTCTTCTGTCTCTGGCATGACAGATTAGGCCACCCAAGTCTTAGGATGATGAGAAACATAATAAATAACTCACATGGGCATAATATTAATGAAAAGAATTTCCCGAATCATGAAGATTTTGTGTGCCCTGCATGTGCCGCCGGGAAACTAATAACTAGACCCTCCACTCTGAAAGTGAAGGATAAAGTCCCTGCATTCCTGGAACGCATCCAGGGAAACATTTGCGGTCCCATTCAACCCGTCTCAGGGCCATTTAAGTATTTCATGGTGCTCATTGACGTTTATTACAAGTGGTCATATGTGGGTTTTTATTGTCCACAAGGAACCACGCCTTTGCAAAATTGATCTTGCAGATCATTCGCATCAGAAATGTGTTTCCTGAACATCACATCAAGTCCATTAGAATGGACAACGCCGATGAATTTACTTCAAAGGCATCTGATGATTATTGCATGGCGATGGGAATTGCAGTTGAGCATTCGGTACCGCATGTCTATACCCAGAATGGTTTGGCAGAGGCTTTAATTAAAAGAATTATTGCCCGACCCTCTTGCATAATTGAAATCTAGCAGCTACATGTTGGGGACACGCAGTCCTGCATGCAGCGAATCTCATCAATTTTAGACCTTCGGCCTACAACATCCATTCACCTATGCAACTAGCGCAAGGGTCACCACCGAAATTTTCCCAACATTAGGGGGAGGAAATCAACCCCTTGATAAAGAATGTCGGGAAATTACGTGGCAAAGCCTGGGGAATCCATGTAGATGACCCGCGCACTAGAGAAGTCCAGAAGACATTACATGACAAGCCACAAGAATTCATGCAGATGACCCGCGCACTAGTGAAGCGAATAGAGAAGTCTAGAAGACAAGAGAAGTCCAGAAGACAAGAGAAGTCTAAAAGACAATAGATTTGCAAGCATTAGCAAATCAACTGCCCGATCACTTTAGTGATTTGAAGAGCGTGACTAAGTCGCATGTGCCTGAACGCACTGCACCGGAGAGGGTTGAAATACCAAAGAAAATTGAAGGTATCCCTAATCTCGTCCAGAGGCATCAGAAAAATAAAAAAAGAGGACGAGAACTCCGGTTACTCGAATCCTTAGTAACCGGGGACGCCTGGTGAAGAAGGATAAGAGGGATTTATCACAGCCGATCACTGAAGTCCCCCAGAATGAGAAGGGGAGCCAGTCGAGACCTGGCACAAGTATGACACCTTCAGAAAAGGGCATACCGGATCTGAATATCCCCATCGGCATGGATGTGTGCGCACACATCGGAGCCGAAAAAACTAAAGGGACTTGCCACCGCAATTGAAAGAAGCGATGCGCAAGGTGAAGCTCCAGAAGAAGCAACTCATGAAGAAATAGCTATAAATTATGTGCACACGGGAGAGTCCCTGAATAGGACAACAGCTAATATCGATATCTACTTCGCAAAGAAAATTGCCACCATCATCGATTTTGATCCCGAGCCTGCATCGCTCGCCGAATGTAAGAAAAGATCAGATTGGAAAGATTGGAAGAAGGCAATAGCAACTGAATTGCTATCTCTGAATAAAAGAGAGGTGTTTGGGCCCGTATGCCGCACACCTCCCCACATACACCCCGTTTGGGCACAAGTGGGCATTTGTTCGAAAAGAGAAATGAAAGAAATGAAGTAGTGAGATACAAAGCAAGGCTGGTAGCCCAAGGTTTCACTCAACGTCCTGGAGTTGATTACGAAGAAACCTACTCCCCAGTCATGAGTGGAATTACCTTTAGATACTTGATCTCAATGGCAGTGAACTTGAATTTGGAAATGAAATTGATGGATGTTGTGACTGCATATCTTTATGGTAACTTGGATTCGGAAATTTATATGAGAGTCCCTGAAGGAATCCCTCTCCCGAACCAAGACAGAGCAAATAGAAATCTGTACAGTGTGAAACTCAGAAAGTCACTGTATGGACTGAAACAATCTGGAAGAATGTGGTATAATTGCTTGAGCGACTTTCTCTGCAAGAAAGGCTACACGAACAATGAAGACTGTCCTTGTGTATTTATACGGCGATCCCAGAATGGATTCTGTATAATCTCTGTGTATGTAGATGATCTGAATATCATCGGGACAGCCGAAGACATAAAAGAAGCAAGCTCCTACTTGGAGTCAGAATTTGAAATGAAAGATTTGGGCAAGACCAAGTTTTGCTTAGGCCTGCAGCTTGAGCATGTCCCTGAAGGAGTCTTGGTACATCAGTCGACCTACACCCAGAAGGTGCTTGAAAGGTTTGGCTTTGAGAAGACATTTCCCTCGAAAGTACCGATGATCGGTAGGTCTTTACAACAAGAAAAAGATCCTTTCCGACCTAGGGAAGAGGGGGAGGAAGTCCTGGGACCGGAATTCCCATACTTGAGTGCAGTGGGAGCACTCATGTACTTAGCAAACTGCACTAGACCGGACATTGCATTTGCCGTGAACCTCTTAGCAAGGTACAGTGCAGAGCCTACCAAAAGGCATTGGCAGGGCATAAAGGACATTTTCTGATACCTCCAAGGTAGCAAGGACCTCGGATTGTTCTACAGAAAGAATCAAGATCTGAACTTGATTGGCTATGCAAATGCTGGGTATCTGTCTGACCCGCATACCGCTAAGTCACAAACAGGCTATGTATTCCTGTGTGGTGGAACTGCAATTTCATGGAAATCGTCTAAGCAAAGCCTGGTAGCTACTTCGACGAACCACTCAGAAATTATAGCACTGTATGAAGTCGCACGAGAGTGCGCTTGGTTCCGTTGAACGGATCACCACATCCAGCAGTCATGTGGAATGAACATTGTGCAAACCCCCACAATTATCCAAGAAGATAATGCAGCTTGCGTTGCGCAAATGCAGACGGGCTATGTAAGCATATCAACCCCAAGTTCCTCTATGCTCATGAATTGCAAAGATGGACAAAATTGAAGTACTGCACACTAAGTCATGAAGACTTATTCACTAAGTCACTCCTCGCATCTAGCTTTGAAAGGTGCGTGTGAGGAATTGGAATGATGAGACTTAGAGAAGTGCAGAATTCAGGGGAGAATTCTCTCAAGCCCGTTATTAAATCTTGATCATGAAGATTAAGTACCCAAAAATAAAGTCTTGCAGACTAAATGAATTTGGGTGAATTGTACTCTTTTTCCCTTGACGAGTTTTCCATGAAGTTTCTCGACCAAGGTTTTTAATGAGGCAATTCGTGCATCGCAACATCACATGTATCATGTACTCTTTCTCCAAATTTTTCCCACTGGGTTTTTATGGAGTTTTGACGAGACATGAGCATGTTGGGTGAGTGCCCAAGGGGGAGTGTTAGGAAACTTGGACTCTATCCAAGAGTCCTGATCTAATTGGGCACCCCACCGTAGACTATAAATAGGGACCTAGACCCCCCTCATTATGTACGCATGAAAGAAAAGCAATAAAGAAAGACCGGGAGTTCTCTCTACCTCTCTGTGTGTTCAATCTATTCTCTCTGTGATTCTGTGATTGATTCGTTCTTGTTCTAAGCAGAGAAATCGCTCGGACTGATCGCCAGCGACGGTTTCTCAACAGTTGGTACGGCCCGATGAGCCAGAGCTGGGCAGGCTGGGATGGGAGGAAGGAAAACAGGAGGAGAGGACCGCTGCCAAACTTAGTCCTCACGATCGTCATCATTACGACCACCTACCTTGTCACCGCCCAACACTAGCCTGCCACAGCGACTGAGAGTTTGTTCTTTTCGACCGAAGCTAACGGTTTTTAGTTTTTGCTACAGTATTAACTTTTAAATGGGATATTTTTTCAAGACGGGATCTATAAGTTAATTGTAGTACACGTTAAAAGCCTAACATCTGTATTAACCAAAATCACAAGCTAATATCTATCTCTCCATAATCTCTATCGAAAACAGCTAAAATTCAAAAATTTCTGCCAAAAACCATAAGGCACAGCCGAACCAAACAGACCCTGAATCTAGGGTTAGGATGATATCGATATACATGAATGCTGAAGCAAATCAAACGGTTGATGATAACTTTTGGCACGAGATACTTACCAAACTCCCCTGAAGAATGAAATTAACATTGAAGCTTCGATAATATAGCAATCCAGAGCCCTTGAGACACATGTAATTAACAACAATATTATCCCCAAAATATATAGCGCAAAAAATACCTCAATGCTTAGTTAGATTAACTGAACCTCTAGTGTTTGGTTCACGCCTAACACAAAAATAAACTAACCGTACGTGTTGAATTAAGCTTTTTCCAAATATATTTCTGAATAATAATAGCAACAACTCCGCTCATTTCGGCTTCACCTTCTAGTTTTTGGCTTCTAGTTCATTATTCCTTAATTTCGTCTTTTTAGTTTTTTGACTTTTTGTCTTTTCTTTTTTCCCATATTTATTTGCATTGTCTATGATGGGCTAATTTGTTTTTTTCTATTTTTAATTTTTTTAAATTTAATTATGTCAAAAAAGTCACCAATATATATAATATAAAATAAACTAGATATAATACAAAGAAGCCATAAATCAACTTATATAAACCGAATTGAGCGGGGCTCCGCTGCCTCGGGCCGTGCTTGGGCTCCCACCGCGGCCCGCGGGCCGGCACGGCACGGCCCGTTTAATACACGGGCCTTAACGGGCCGTGCCTAAACGGGCCGTGCCGAGCCCGGGCCCGTGCCGTGCCGGCCCGGCACGGCCCACTGGCCACCTCTGCTCACGGGCTAGTGTTTTTTCACGGTACTACGGCACCTCAACTTTATATCCATGTGATGCACACAGCTTCTTAATTTATTCCTTGGCGCAGTGCCACTACTCCTAAACTTTTGATTGTTTTTGCTAAAGCAATATCCAAAGTTACAGGTCTATTTATATTGATTTTTATTCATAACTTTTGATAATATTAGTGGCTGATAGAAGTAGCTTATAGAAACTGGAGCGTTTTTTAGTTTTTTGCTAAGTGCATTATATAAGAAAATAGCAAACGACGGTACAATGCAAGGCACTACAACATTCGAACTGCCATACGATTTATGAAATTGTAACATAATAAAATACATAGTACGGTACAACATGCGAAGCGCAAAATAGCTAATAGTAGTGGCTGATAGAAGCGGCTTATAAAAGTTAGGACGTTTGTATTAGCTTCGAATTAGCGTCTTTAAGTAGAAATTAGAAGTCAAAGCCAATACGAACAGGCCCACAGACCTAACACAATATATATGAATTTATTGCCAAGCGTTACATGAAAAAATAATAATGATATGGTATCTTCTGTACTTGATGCAGAAAAATGGCATGGGATCTCGTATGTGAACTCTATTTTTTTTCAAAATTATTTTTTGCCCGTGATCCTCAAAAAATCTTTTTCTATGCTACCGTGTGCCCATGGGTCTCAAAAAACAATTTCTCTTATTTTAAAAGTAGCCTAAAAAACGAAAAGATTTGATATGCCCATGACCAGCCTACGCATACGGCTTCGCATGACATCGAATAATTGGGCTGATATATGGAAAAAATCAAAAGCACATGTACATGCGGTACTCTATTTCTAAAAAAATGCCCTCCCTCTTCCTCACCCTCTTTCTCCTCCCCCTCTCCCTCCCATCTCTCTCTTCCATCGGATCTCGCCGCCCTCCTCCCAAGTCGCACCCCTCCTTCCCAGCACCGTCGTCGCCTTGCCGAAAACCTCGCCTCCCCTCTCCAGCTACGCCTCACTGAAAACCTTGCACCTTGTTGGGGGGTTCCGATGGCAGAGTGGAGTTTGGTAGGGTTTTTGGTGACGGGGTTTTTGTGACCATTAGCTTAATTTAAATCAGAATTTGCTCGTATATAATCTCACTCTCATATATAGCAAAGCGTATACGCACAATCAGAATGTTTGCTAGTCTCACTCCAAACGTCTTTAACTTTTAGCTTATTTTGACTTTCAATTTATTTAAGTCAGAAACCACTTAGAATACGTTAGCTTCTAATTTTGTTTATTTTGGCTTTTGAGGTTTTTAGCCTTTTGCTTTTCTTTTCCCTATTATTCATTTGTATTATCTGTGACGATATAACATATTTTTTCTTTTTCTATTTTTTCTCAAAAAAATAACAATCATTACAATGCAATTTCAGCCATAAGTCAAAAGGCACAATTTTTGATTGTGCGTATACCCTTTACTACATACGAGAGTGAGGTTATATAAGAGCAAATTCTGATTTAAATTAAGCTAACTGACCCGACACTCCCAACAGTCCAACTATATAGGCGGGTTGATCGAGTGATATGCCATACAACAATGGCATTCACGAGCGGTCCACCATTATCACCATTTTTGGACAGTGGTCCTGTGTCCTAATTTCTGAACAGTATTAGGCCTCGATCGTTTCGATTTCTAGCTTATTTTTTACTATTCCTAAATTTCGTCTTTTTTGATTTTTTTGGATTTTTGAGTTTTTTTACCGGTTCTTTTTTTCCTGTATTCTTTTGCATTACACGTGATAGGCTAACCCATTTTTTCTATTTTTAAATTTTTTTAAATTTAATTATACCAAATAAGCCATCTTCAGCTATAGTGCAATTTCAGCCAGCTACAGTGAAATAAGCCATAAGCCACAGCCGACGTTGCAGCGTCATAGCACAATGACATCATGCATGCTATATCGCTAGCCAGAAATCCCGCTCAATGTGTTGTTGATCTTAGAAGAAATTCAGAAGTCGAAACGAAAATACATACAGTAGATTTGTATTTTTCGCGATCGATGACCTAGAGGTTGACCTAGATGATTGGAGTTTTCTAGACACTAACGCCGCACCATATTGCTTACAATTATATTTAGACTAGCCGAATACTCGTACGTTGCTAAAAAAAATCATATTACCCTAATCGTTGAATTGTCGTCTCAGAGCTACGCCACCATGTATTTCTGACAGCAGAAGCTAATATTTCTATCAATGTTCCCCCTAATTCACATATATACTATCGAGTTAATGTAAAATATTCTTTCACAGGTAGTTGGCTCACTTGGTTATTTCATGTAGAGTGTGTGCTAATTCATGACCACAATTTTAATCCACCAAACATTACTACGAATGACATAATACTCGTTCTTTGGTCAAATACATTGTTAAGAATTGCTGAAGTGTAAATATGACTAAATAAACAATCCAAATATGACCAAATGTAACATATAGTATCTACATATATACACTACACAGTTTCAGGAAATATCAATTGCACTAAGATACTAGAATACAGAACCGGTAAATTACCTTCCAATTTCAACAGCGTACTTGCAAAAACTACTAAAATCCATCAGTTTCATGCATGTTAACGTAGCTCATTGAGAATGTGCACGTATAACACAAAAGCATGGTAGTCCAAACTCATATTGTAGGTATGTCAACAATGAACTCCCCTCTTTTATGTTGCGTCAATTCCATTCGTAAACAGCTAGCTCTACAGGCATTTGTGAAAAATTCGAGAATGGACCTCATCTGCATCCTTATGTCTGTGAAGATATTAGCATCCTTAAAGCTAAATCTACGAATCCAGAACAAACATGGAAATCTGTTTTTCATAAATTACTTGGGAGTATCAGTTTAGGGGATACAAACTTCTTCAAGAATTTTTGGAGCTTGCCTCGTAATAATGACTACACAATATTTTTATCTCCTATGCTAATAGAGCTGCAATTAACATGTAATCTCACGGCTCAATACCATTTTCCTATGTTAATCAACAACAAATTGATGCACCCAGCAATTGATCAAAGATACTTCCTAAATGGACCAGCGACAGTAGTAGGAAAGAGCGATTAGTATTGTTGTAAATAATCTTGTTTAGAAGTCGTACACAAGTTTTGGAAGTAATCGAATCCAAAACGAGTAAGAAATCAGAAGTCGAAAACCGAGTCCTAGATGAAGTCGTAACCGAGTCGAAGTCGTATAAGACTCAGAGTCGGAGTAGGTGTTGAGAACCCGTGTTAAAGTAGGACAACCGGGTATAAAAAGAGGCTTAGAGCCATGTATTCGATGTACCAAGCAATTGAGAAAATACCAAAAAGAGGGAAACACACAAAGCATTGTTTTGTCGTGTGATTGTGCAAGGCGTGGTCGGAAGGACTCACGATCACCGCAAGCGTGATCGGGAGGAGTTACGACCACGGCGAAGTTCCTGCGGGCGTGATCGAGAGGCGCTACGATCACGGCAAAGGTAACAATAATTCTTCGACTACGCAGGAAAGGCTGCGACCACGGTGAAGGTGGTCGTAAGGAGTCGAAGGTAGTCGTAACGAGCTACGACTACACCGAGAAGGCCAGTACGTGATCGGAAGCAACTCCGATCACGTTGAAGGAAGTGAACGTGGTCGTATGTGTGTTCGACCACGGAGAACAGTGATCGCCAGCATCACTGCGTGATCGTAGAAGGCTTCGATCACGGTATCTGGAGCGGCTGAAGGAAGACAGCGGCAGCGATATCGCAGAGCGGTCGTAAATTGCTACAGTAAATTTACGACCACGTTGAAAAAGCGATCGGAAGAGTTTGAAGCGTTCGGAACTGGTCGTAAGTACTCTGAACCGATCGTATTCGATTCTCACCGGTCGTAAACGACTCTAACTGGTCGTGGAAGATCCTGGGAGGTCGTAAGACTTCCAACAGTTGGTATCAGAGCCGTGGTTAAACATGGCTGACACGGCGAAGCAGAGCGTGTCGCTGCAGTACCCGATCCTCAGTTCGGACAACTATCCGGTCTGGGCGATGAAGATGAAGGTCAACATGATCGCGCAAGGCGTCTGGGGTGCGGTCGAACCAAAGGAGAAGGACAAGGTCCTCGATGATCGTCTCGACAAGATGGCGATGGCAGCGATCTATCAAGCTGTGCCCGACTCGATGATGCGGCAACTAGTCGGCAAGGAGACGGCGAAGGAAGTCTGGACTACTCTGCGAACCATGCATGAAGGAGTAGATTGAGTGAAGGAAGTTCGACTTCAAACCTTAAGAAGTGAGTTTGAAGCCATGAAGATGGGGAAGAGTCAGACCGTGGAAGAGTTCTCTGGTCGATTCAACGAAGTCGTGAACGAGATCAAATCTCTCGGCGACGACTTGAAAGATGAGGTGGCAGTGAAGAAGTATTTGAGAGTGCTACCAGAGAAGTTTCTTCCGGTCGTAACCACGCTTATGTACTCTTAAGATCTCTCGAAGATGAAGATTGAGGAGGTAACCGGAGCGCTCAAAGCACACGAGCAGCTCCTAAAGAGTTATCAAGAAGACAACGGTCAGCAAGTGCTGCTCGTAAGAGAAGATGCGAAAGACCGAGGAGACTCGTCATCAAGGGGCGGTCGTGGTCGTGGTCGCGGCACATCGACCGGCCGCGGCGCGTCTCATGGACGAGGTCAAGGCTACGATCAGAGAGGTCGTGGACGAAGTGGTCGAGGAGGTGGTCGTGGAGGCGGCGACCATCATACCGACAAGTCTGATATCCAGTGCTACACGTGCGAGAAGTATGGGCACTACGCTGCTGAATGTCGAAGCCACATCCAGTGCCATAACTGCAAGAAGTATGGTCACTATGCTGCGAATTGTCGGGGCAAGAAAAAGGTAGAAGAAGCAAACTTGACACAAACTACAGAGCACAAAGAGCCTACACTACTCTTATCGCTCTGCACTGTAGACGAACCGACAATGGTTCTGTTGAATGAGGAGAGAGTTTTTCCAAATCTGTTGGAGCAGGGAGAGCAGACACAAGCCGACTGGTACCTCGACAACGGAGCCAGCAACCACATGACGGGTACGTACTCGATGTTTTACGAATTAAATAAGAGTGTGCTCGGAAAAGTACAGTTCGGAGACGGCTCTACTGTTCAGATAAAAGGGAGAGGCACAATCCTGATGCAATGCAAAGATGGAAGTGGAAGAAAGCTCTCGGATGTATATTACATACCGAGTCTTCGGAGCAACATCATAAGCCTTGGACAATT
Organism: Dendrocalamus latiflorus; assembly: GCA_017311315.1. Classification (NCBI taxonomy): domain Eukaryota; kingdom Viridiplantae; phylum Streptophyta; class Magnoliopsida; order Poales; family Poaceae; genus Dendrocalamus; species Dendrocalamus latiflorus. Next base: position 5,262,414 of record CM029646.1, read on the forward strand.
GACTGAAGAAGATTGTCGAATTGAGCTCAAAGGCAACTATCTGAAGGTGTTCGACCACAGCGAACGTCTGCTAATGAAGGTACAACGGACTGTGAACCGTTTGTACAAGATCAAGATCGAAACATGCAAGCAGAAGTGTTTGAAGACCACAATTGAAGATCCCGCCTGGCTGTGGCATGAGAGATTTGGTCATATAAATTTCCAAAGTCTCAGAGCAATGGCAGAGAAAGAGATGGTGGTCGGATTACCGAAAATCAACCACCCAGAGCAAATCTGCGAAGGTTGTCTGGTGGCGAAACAAACTCGTAGCAGCTTCCCACAGCAAACAAAGTTTAGAGCTTCACAACCACTCGAGCTGGTTCACGTCGACTTATGCGGACCGATCATACCCCGCACCGACGCTGGAAACCAGTATTTCATGCTAGTCGTGGACGACTACTCCAGAGCCATGTGGGTGTACATGCAGAAGAGCAAGGATGAGGCAAAGTCGAACTTTCGGAAGTTTATTGCTCTTGCTGAAAACGAAGTCGACAAGAGGGTAAAAGCGGTCAGGTCTGATCGAGGAGGAGAATTTCTCGCAAAAGAGTTTGACTCAATCTGTGAAGAGAAGGGCATTGCAAGGTTCTTCACGGCTCCGTACTCGCCTCAACAAAACGGAGTCGTAGAAAGAAGAAACCGAACCGTGGTCGAAACCGCACGAAGTCTTCTGAAGAGTCGATACCTACCCGGGAGGTTTTGGGCAGAAGCCGTAAGACATGCGGTCTATTTGCTAAATCGAGCGACCACACGGTCGTTGGATGGAGTTACTCCATACGAGTTGTGGTCGGGGAGAAAACCGAACGTCGATCACTTGAAAGTCTTCGGCTGTTTGGCACATGTGAGATCATGACTTACCTGAGGAAGCTGGACGATCGGAGCAAAAGGATGATCTACCTCGGCTCGGAATCAGGTACCAAGGCATATAGGTGCTATGATCCAGTCGAAAATAAGCTACATGTGAGCAGAGATGTAGTCTTTCAAGAAGACAAACATTGGGAGTGGGAAGAACATCAAGACATTGAGAAAGATAAGTCGAAATGGATAACTTTCGATGTCGAAGAAGTCGACACCAACAATACGACAATGGAGGAAGGAGCTATGATCACACCTCAAAGCTCGAACACGATTGATGCAAATGATCAGGAAGCCACACCTGATACTGAAGATGAAGAAAACGGCAGGGTGCCGAAGATGAGGAGCATCAATGAGATCTATGCTCAAACTGAGTCAATACAGATGAATGAGCTGTTACTGTACACAACAGCTGAAGAACCCGAAAGCTATGAAGAAGCGACGGGGGATGAATATTGGAGAACTGCTATGCAGGAAGAGCTAAAATCTATTGAAGACAACAACACTTGGGAACTCACCGATTTGCCAAAAGGTCATCGAGCGATCGGGTTAAAGTGGGTCTTCAAGGTAAAGAAGGATTCAAAGGGAGAAGTCGTAAAACACAAAGCACGACTTGTGGCGAAAGGGTATGTTCAAAAACAAGGCGTCGACTACGAAGAAGTTTTTGCCCCAGTAGCTCGTATGGAGACTATACGACTACTTCTTGCATTGGCAGCAAACGGTGGATGGGAGATTCACCACATGGATGTGAAAACGGCGTTCTTGAACGGAGACATTGAGGAGGAAGTTTATATTTCTCAACCGCCGGGTTTTTAATCCAAGAAGCAAGCCGAGAAAGTCTTGAAGCTGAACAAAGCTCTCTACGGACTTAAACAAGCACCACGAGCATGGAATTTGAAGCTTGACAAAAGTCTAACGGCACTCGGGTTCAGAAGAAGCAACTCTGAACATGCGGTATACTCAAGGGGAGATGCGAAGAACAGACTGATCGTGGGCGTTTACGTGGACGACTTGATCATTACTGTATCGAGTTCGAAGGAGATTATAAGGTTTAAAGAAGAGATGAAGAGGCTGTTCAAAATGACCGATTTGGGACTTCTGTGCTACTACCTCGGCATTGAAGTAAATCAAACCGACAACGGCATAACACTTTGTCAGTCGGGATATGCTAGAAAGATTCTAGAGAAGTCGGGTATGGAAGAGTGCAATCCATGTCAAACCCCAATGGAGAATCATCTGAAGTTGAGCAAGACAGGCCCAGGATCGCAAATTGATGCCACGACTTATAGGAGCATTGTCGGAAGTCTACGGTATCTGGTGCACACCCGACCAGACATCTTGTTTCCAGTCGGATACGTAAGTCGTTTCATGGAGAAACCAACTCAGGAGCATATGAATGCCGTGAAGCACATCCTGAGATACATCAAAGGTACTCTGAATCTCGGGATTCAGTACAAGAGAGGAGATGGGAAGTCGTTGCAGCTGACGGGCTACAGTGATAGCGACATGGCAGGAGATGTCGACGATCGAAAGAGCACGACAGGCATAATGTTTGTGCTTGGGGAGAGTCCGATCAGCTGGCAATCTCAAAAGCCAAAAGTGGTTGCATTATCTTCTTGTGAAGCCGAGTACATCGCAGCGAGCGTAGCATCTTGCCAGGGAGTCTGGCTCGCTCGACTGTTGAGTGAATTGTCAGATGAAGAAATTCAGAAGGTAACGCTCAGGATTGATAACAAATCGGCTATTTCACTGAGCAAGAATCCGGTTCTACATGATAGAAGCAAACACATAGACACAAGATATCATTATATCAGAGATTGTGTCGAAGAAGGGAAGATTGCAATCGACTACATCAGAACAGAAGAACAGAAAGCTGATATTCTAACGAAGCCGCTGGGGCGGATAAAGTTCTCGGAGATGAGGAGAAAGATCGGCATGATTGAAGTCGAGAAACAAGATTAGGGAGAGAATGTTGTAAATAATCTTGTTTAGAAGTCGTACACAAGTTTTGGAAGTAATCGAATCCAAAACGAGTAAGAAATCAGAAGTCGAAAACCGAGTCCTAGATGAAGTCGTAACCGAGTCGAAGTCGTATAAGACTCAGAGTCGGAGTAGGTGTTGAGAACCCGTGTTAAAGTAGGACAACCGGGTATAAAAAGAGGCTTAGAGCCATGTATTCGATGTACCAAGCAATTGAGAAAATACCAAAAAGAGGGAAACACACAAAGCATTGTTTTGTCGTGTGATTGTGCAAGGCGTGGTCGGAAGGACTCACGATCACCGCAAGCGTGATCGAGAGGAGTTACGACCACGGAGAAGTTCCTGCGGGCGTGATCGAGAGGCGCTACGATCACGGCAAAGGTAACAGTAATTCTTCGACTACGCAGGAAAGGCTGCGACCACGGTGAAGGTGGTCGTAAGGAGTCGAAGGTAGTCATAACGAGCTACGACTACACCGAGAAGGCTAGTACGTGATCGGAAGCAACTCCGATCACGTTGAAGGAAGTGAACGTGGTCGTATGTGTGTTCGACCACGGAGAACAGTGATCGCCAGCATCACTGCATGATCGTAGAAGGCTTCGATCACGGTATCTGGAGCGGCTGAAGGAAGGCAGCGGCAGCGATATCGCAGAGCGGTCGTAAATTGCTACAGTAAATTTACGACCACGTTGAAAAAGCGATCGGAAGAGTTTGAAGCATTCGGAACTGGTCGTAAGTACTCTGAACCGATCGTATTCGATTCTCACCGGTCGTAAACGACTCTAACTGGTCGTGGAAGATCCTGGGAGGTCGTAAGACTTCCAACAAGTATCTCTCTGAAAACCTGACATTCAGAAAAGAAAATGATTACACTATGCTCCATAATGAGAAACAACGTCTAGAAGAACCAGAAGTAAAGAACCAAAGAATGGGAAAAATACATATACAAAGAACTAATCTTGACTACAGGAGGAAAGAAGCAGAATCAACAACAAAAGGATTTTTAAAAGGAAATTAAATGCAGCTGGTTTAGTGAAAAAAATATAAAGTTAGACTTATTGCTAAAGACTTCACGCAAAGGGAAGGTATTGACCTTGTGGAAACCTTTTCTCCTATTGCTAAATTTACTTCAATTTGTATTATTAGTGCATTGACGGTTTACTATGATCTTGAACTCCACCAAATGGATGTTAAACAATCTTTCTTAATTGTTTTTTTGAGGAGAAAATATATATGAAACAACCAGAAGGTTTTAGAGAAAAAGGAAATGAAAATAAGGTTTGCAAGTTGAATAAATCAATTTATGGTCTTAAACAACCTTCACGTCAATGATATATTCTATTTGATAATGCTATCACGTCATATGGGTTTTCAATGACGAAAGGTGATCATTACATATATACAAAAGTTATGGGTAATATTTTGTTTTACTGTCTTTATATGTTAATGATATTCTCATTATTTCTAATGATAAAAATACATTGATGGAAGTGAAAGCTTGGTTATCTTCTAAATTTAATCTGAAAGATATGGGAGAAGCTTCCTATGTTTTAACAGTGGAATACATAGAGATCGGAATAAAAGGATTCTTGGGTTGTCTCAAAAGGCTTACCTTAGAAATATTTTAAAATGATTCTTTATAGAAAATAGCAAACCTGTTAAAGTACCTATTGTGAAGGGAACTAAACTCAGTGAGGAATTATGTCCAAACACTCATGAGGAAAAAGCTAGAATGAATGGAATTCCTTTTTCTTCAGCTTTAGGATGTCTTATGTTGCTATGTTATTCACACACCTGACCTTAGCCATGCCATTGTAATACTTAGTAGATATCAAAAGAATCCTAGAGAAGAGCACTGGAATCAAATCAAATATGTACTATGTTATGTCAAAGGAACTATAGATTATTCATTATGTTTTAATGGTCATAATCTTCAGCTATAGGGTTATACTGATGTTGATTGGCAAGGGGATCTGGATGACCGAAAATCAACTTCTGGTTATCTATTTACTTTGGCAGGAGATGCAATTTCTTGGTGCAGTAGGAAACAAGATTCAGTTGCTTTCTCTTCCATAGAAGCTGAATACATTACTACATCTGAAGCAGCAAAGGAAGGTGTATGGCTGAGGGAATTTCTTGCATCACTTAAAGTCGTGGAAAGTGCATCACAACTTGTCATTATTTTTGTGATAGTCAGGCAGCAATCAAGGTCTAAAAGGATCCTAAATTTCATAGCAAAAGTAAACACATTGAAGGAAGATATCACTATATTCGTGATGTAATAAATAGACTCAAGACTGTTTGTTTAATTTATTTGCCTAGATTGATATGGTTGCAGATCCACTGACCAAACCAATTAGTCAGGAATTACTTCAGGTTACTGATTGAAATATTTCAGCTAAGTGGGAGATGTTGGGATTTTTATATGGCTTTCAATATTTATTATGGTTATTGTCTATTTTACTTAATGTAAAATTATTCATATTATTGATGCAAGTGTAGGGAATATTTTGATGCAGAAATATAACTCAAGGAATTAATACTCGAGGTGCCGAGGACGGCTGTGTTAGAATATAGTAGTCATATTTATTGAGATCGAGTCTACTGGAATTTAATATGCATGCACTTGTTAACCTGGGTATAGCACAGGGTGGATAGCTGGGTTTTGTTTTACATGATCGGCTCTACAGGCTGCTGACCCACATAATCAGATTGGAATTGTTCTCATAAACAATCTGATCATGGCACATGACTCACACATGTGTACTTGGGGCTAATATATTTTAGACTCATAAAACTGACCTATCTGATTGTGGTTGGTGACATGGTTCAGGAACCTCACGGGATATCAGAAATAGGTGGGTCACTTTGGAACACCTAAAAGTGGAGTCTATAAATAGGTCCTACCCTCTAGTCTCATAATGCAATTATGAGCGGCATCACAGATAAGGTAGAGGAATAGATGGTAGACCAAAAAGTCTCCACAGAATTAATGTAGGATTAGAGAAAACCCAACATGCCGGATGCCTCTAAGTATGGCAAGCACGGAGACCATGCAAGCAGTGGGGATGGTGGGCCTATGCAAGGGGTGATGGGCAGGGGAACAGACGGCGGGCGACAGAGAAGGAAGGGGTGGAAGGTGCAGCGGGCAAGGGGAGGGCACAGGTGAGGGGAACTCGTGGGAGGGAGGGGGAGATGGCAGAGGAAGGGCAGGAAGGCGCGGCGGTTGAGGGGAGTAGAGTGGGAAAGGGTTCAGGAGGAGGGGTTTCACGTGGGATTCGGGAGATGCGGCCTGGCCCACATGGCAGCACCGATTTTTCGAGGGGGAGAGCATGGAGAGAACGGATATATAATTACCAACTTGTATTTTTAAGTAGCAAACACACTACTACAGAGAGGCTAATAGTAGACGCCAAATCACAGACGGTTTTGTGAAACCGTCTGTAATGTACACTATTACAGACGGTTTTAATTAGAAGGCCGTCTGTGGTATTTGTGGTGGGAAAAAGGAGTATCACAGACAGTTCTTACCGCTGAACCATCTGTGATATTGGAATATCACAGACGGTTTTTTATTAAAAACCGTCTGTAATAATCTGGGATTATCACAGACGATTTTTTATTAAAAACCGTCTGTGTTGTGTCGACTATCACAGACGGTTGTTGTTAAGAACCGTCACCGTCTGTGATGTCCCTTTGTCTGTCATATTCTAGATCAGAGGTTAATATATAAGTACACATTGCTTCTAATAACTTAACTACAGAACTACTGAGACAAGAGATCACAAATTAAAGGCAAATTTATTAATTTCAATTAGAGGCAAATTTATTACAAAAGTCGCACAGGTAAAGAGTTTCCCAGATTGTAATCTTTTGGGCTTCGTACGCTTCTTCTTCGACTTGGGGACTTGGAGGATCAGCCGCTAAATTCTCGAACGCCGTTAAGATTGCCCTTGTCCTCAGCACTTCCTCCTCCAGCCTGGGCAAATGATCAGCAGCATCCATAATGTCGTAGAGGATAGCATGAAAAGATTCCTCAGAATCTGCCGTATTTGCTTGATCGGCAAGGCTATCCATCAGTCTCTCCAATGCGTGCAGAGCTTCTTCCGCTTTGCGCACATTGTGGAGAAGAACCAGGGTGAGGGCTGTTTCCCTTTCTTGAGCGGCAGCGAGACGCCTCCGTCGACGGCGGAGGATCAGGTCAAGCTGACGGATGCAAGAAAGTCGGGGAAGGAGAGCAGGGCGGGTGTGGAGAAGCTGCTCCAGATGCAAATTGCAGGCCGCCTGTGTGAGGTTCCGGCCGAACAATTCATTATGAACAGATGAGAGGAAGGAGATGATCACAAGAATAGTAGAAGCCATGTTGTATTGTATATTGTATTGTACGTACGTAGAAGAGACCTGGATTAGGCGCACATATTTAACCTTTAGCACAGACGGTTCGTATACCCAAACATTAATGATATAGACGCTTCGTATAACGATCGAGAGACGTTAATTAGACGATCGAAACACTAAGTGTTCTGGCATCGAAACACGCGCGAAGCGCTCTGGTATGAAGCTTATGACAGACGGTTTTTTTTCTAAAAAACCGTCTGTGATAATATTTATCACAGACGATTTTTAATAAAAAACCGTCTGTGATAAGCTGGTTATCACAGATGGTTTTTTATTAAAAACCGTCTGTGATAATTCACAGATGATTTTTAGTTAAAAATCGTCTGTGATAATGACTAAGGCATTTATTGCGCTGCTCAGACCACATCTGTCTTCATTTCGATCCAGATCTAGCCACTGCTGCGCACTTTTTCACTCGGGAGGAGCTAGGCGATTTCAGGCCAGTTAATTTGGTGGGTAGAGGCAGAGATTGAGCTTTGAATTAAGATTCAGACTTTCCTGGTTGCTGTAGATATGGTTAGTAATGAAATTTATTTTTTCTTTAATTGCATTACAATTTAGGTCTAAGTACTATATATAATCCATGAGTGGTTATTGAAGATGGTTAATTTGCAAAATTGTTGGTTATATAATAGCTGTTGTGTTTGTAATATGAATTGAGCTAGCAAATTAAGTCTCAATATAATAAATGTGGCCGGTATATATGTAGTTATAATTAGTTAATCTAGATTTTAATACTAAGTTGTTATATATGTACGTAACGTAGGACCGAAGCTGGATGTATGCCACGAGCCGTGTGAGTGAAGAGTACATTAATGGCGTTTCTGCTTTTATAAGAGCCGCCGAGGAGGATATGTTGAATAAGGGGGTGGAATATATGTGCTGTCCATGCACTGACTGCGAGAATTTGAAGATGTTTAAGAATCGAGGGCAAATTGAAGCGCACATGATTCGGAGGGGTTTCAAAAAGGATTATACGTGTTGGACCAGTCATGGCGAAGTGAATGATCATATGCCGCCGGATGACATCGCCGGTGAAGTGAATGATATGCCCCCGGATGACATCGCCGGTGAAGTGAATGACATGCCGCCGGCTGATGTCGATTGTGGCTCGGATTCGAATAGGTTGCACGATGATAATCTGGATCAGATGCTTCGCGATGTAGAAGAGAACTATGATGAGAGAGAGTATGTTAAATTCCGTGGCTTGATGGAGGACTCAGAGAAACCTTTGTACACGGGCTGCAAGTACACGAGGTTGTCGGCCGTGCTTGAACTGTTGAAATTGAAGGCAAGCAACGGTTGGTCCGACAAGAGTTTCACGGCGCTGCTAGGTCTTTTAGCGGACATGCTTCCGGAGGGAAATGAGTTGCCTAAAACCACGTATAAAGCCAAGAAGGTTCTTTGTCCGTTGGGAATGGAAGTAGAAAGAATACATGCATGCCCGAACGATTGTATCCTCTACCGTAAAGAGTATGCAAACATGCATGTATGTCCGGTGTGCAACGCATCCCGATACAAACGTAACAATCAATCAGATGATGGCGAGGGAACAGAGGCGAAGAAAGGACCCCCTGCTAAGGTGGCATGGTATTTTCCTATAATTCCCTGTTTGAAAAGGTTTTTTGCAAATCCAAAGGAGGCAAAACTGCTGCGTTGGCACTCGGAGGAGCGCAAGAAGGATGGAATGATAAGACACCTTGCTGATTCCGCGCAGTGGAGAAACATCGATAGGAGGTTTGCAGAGTTCGGTGCAGAACCAAGGAATATAAGGTTTGGACTGAGTACAGATGGAATGAATCCTTTCAGTAGCATGAGCAGCCGACATAGCACATGGCCCGTGACAGTCTGCATCTATAACCTTCCTCCTTGGTTGTGTATGAAGCGAAAGTACATTTTGCTGTCGATACTTATCCAAGGGCCAGCTCCAAGGCATTTAAGGGGACACGAGGTTTATGATATGGTTAAGGATTTAGATGTTGTCCTCAGAAAGGGACGTAAATTGAGGGCTCATGAGAAGAACACCTGGAAGAAGAGATCAATATTTTGGGACTTACCTTATTGGGAGTACCTAGATGTTCGGCACTGCATCGACGTCATGCACGTAGAAAAGAATGTGTGCGACAGCTTGATTGGTCTCTTACTGAACATCCGTGATAAAACAAAGGACGCTGTCAACGCACGGCTTGACTTGGCTGACATGGACATCTGGCCGGAGTTAGCACCGACAAGCACTGATAATGGACGAACGTACCTTCCCCCTGCGTATTACACTCTGTCCAAGGCTGAGAAAACAGAACTGTGCCAGTGCTTGCATGGTGTCAAAGTTCCGTCTGGTTACTCCGGCAACGTGAAGAAACTTGTTTCGATGCAAGATTTGAAGTTAAATGGCATGAAGTCTCATGATTGTCATGTGCTGATGACACAGATGCTCCCTATTGCAATTAGAAATATTTTGCCGATCAAAGTCCAAGAGACAATCATGAGGCTATGTTATTTCTTTAACACAATTGCTTAGAAGGTCATCGATCCCGAAGGACTAGATGCTCTGCAGGACGAGGTGGTGATGACTCTATGTCACCTTGAAATGTATTTCCCTCCTTCGTTTTTCGATATCATGGTCCATCTCATTGTTCACGTTGTGTGGGAGATAAAAATATGCGGGCCCGTATTCCTACGTAGCATGTACCAATTGAGAGGTTCATGGGAATTCTCAAGTCCTACGTACGGAATCGTTCTCGGCCGGAGGGCAGCATCGTCGAAGGTTATGCAAGCGAAGAGGTCATTGAGTTTTGTGTCGATTATATGGCTCAGATTCAACCGATAGGTGTCCCTCAATCTCGTCATGAGGGGAGGCTGAAGGGTCTCGGAACTATCGGAAGGAAAGCAATCACTCCAGATATGGACACGTATACTCAAGCCCATTTCACGGTGTTGCAACACATGACTGAAGTGGCGCCTTATGTGGACCAGCACAAGGGTGTGCTTTGGCAACAGAATCCGGAGCGGCCGGATGTTTGGATCATGAAGTAACACAACCGTCAGTTCAACCAATGGTTGAAGGAGCAAATCTCTAGGAGCTCGCCGAGTGAGACGCTGACATGGTTGGCAAAAGGGCTGACATTTACAGTTGTGACATGGCAAGGATATGACATAAATGGGTACACATTCTATACGTAGTCTCAGGATGTTAAGAGCACTAACCAGAACAACGGTGTCCGCATAGATGCATTCAGTACCGATGGGTCGAGAAACTCGTACTATGGCTTCATAGAAGAGATTTGGGAGCTCGACTATGTGGTTTTCAAGATCTCCTTATTTCGCTGTCGTTGGGTGCATCTCCCACAGGTGAAGGTTGATAAGTATGGTGTCACGACCGTGGACCTCCAACGTGTCGGGTACAAAGATGAACCATTCGTACTCGCCAATCAAGTTGTTCAAGTTTTCTATGTAACCGACCCGGCAAATAAGAAACGTCATGTAGTTCTTCATGGAAAAAGGAGAATTGTCGGAGTGGAGAATGTAGTGGACGAGGAGGAATACAATCAATTTGACGAGTTACCTCCTTTTAGAAATGGCATAAGGGTCGACGATGAACAACGTGACGAAACTAGTTACGTACGCATTGATCATGATGAAGGGCTAATTTTTAAAGGAAATAAGCAAGTACAATAAGAATGTATATGTGAAAATATGTGACAATTTTGAGATGTATATGTGAACATGTGTGACAATTTTGAGATGTATATGTGAAAATGTGTGATGTAGTCAATTTTGAGATGTATATGTGAAAATGTGTGACAAAATGTGTATATGTGAAAATGTATATGAGTATTGGCATTTATGTATATGTGATGTATATGTGTGATGTACATGTGATGGTTGATATGAATGCAGCTGGTTGGTGGTGTATATGAATGCAGCTGTTTGGTGGTGGATATGAATGCAGCTGTGGTTATTGGTGTTGTCTTAATAACTACAGTCGCAAAGGCTTATCACAGACGGTTCTGAACTTAGAACCGTCTGCGATATCAATATCACAGACGGTTCTAAGTTTAGAACCGGCTGTGATAACCTCTCTATATATACCCTCTGGCTAGGGTTTTCCCTGTGCACTGCGCAGTTATTCGATCTAGATCTGATTAAATACCGAGCCCGTCGTCGCCTCCGCCTCCCCCGAACCCTCGTCGACCGCCTCCCCGAGCCCGTCGCCGGCCGCCTCCGTCGAGCCCGTCGCCGGCCGTCTCCCCCGAGCCCCTCGTCGAGCCCGTCGCCGGCCACCTCCCCTCGATTACCGTCTGCATTGTGAGTACTTTCTGTGATGGACTAGGGTTTTGAGTATTGTGAGCTGTTTCTGTGATGGACTATGGCTTTGAGCATTGTTTACTGCAGTAGCTTAATTAGTTTGCTATTTGGTACATATTACATTGGTACATTGTTTACTACAGTAGCTTAATTAGTTTGCTATTTGGTACATATTACATTGGTACATTGTTTACTGCAGTAGCTTAATTAGTTTGCTATTTGGTACATATTACATTGGTACATTGTTTACTGCAGTAGCTTAATTAGTTTGTTATTTGGTACATTGTTTACTGCAGTAGCTTAATTAGTTTGCTATTTGGTAAATATTACATTGGTACATTAATTGTTTACTGCAGTAGCTTAATTAGTTTGCTATTTGGTACATTGTTTACTGCAGTAGCTTAATTAGTTTGCTATTTGGTACATTGTTTACTGCAGTTGCTTAGTTTACATTAGTACATATTACATTGCTTGTTGTGTTAGCATATAGTATTATAGTATATAGTATAGGCACATAACCCCTCTCTCTGTCCACATCACCCCCTCCCTTCTCCCCCTTCCCTCTACTCCTCTCCTCTCTTCCTAACATTTAGCATGAAGCAAGTGACACACTCTAGTGTATCCGGTTCAATGAACCTGATACACTAGTTTGTGTCATTTGCTTCATAGAACTTTGTTTAGAGATCTTGCAGTAATAATATATGCCACATAGACCTTCAAGGGGCATGAAGTAAATGACACACTCTAGTGTTCCCGTTCAATGAACCGGATACACTAGTTTGTGTCATTTGCTTCATAGAACTTTGTTTATAGACCTTGTAGTAATAGTATATGCCGACTACTGCCGAGATGTGATGTCCACTCCCATAATCCTTCTTTTTCCTTCTTAAATTTAAGGCAATTTTATTAGAAAAGTGAAAAAAAGACATTCCCAGATTCTTCGTGAGCAGCCGACATAGCCGACTTCTTCGGTGAGCGACTATCCATCTGCTTCTTCCCACTCCTTCTCTTCATCTCTGGATCATGTACGCCAGTAGCGATGATTCAGAATCATCGCTACTGGCGTACGTGATCCAGAGACCAGAGATGAAGAGAAGAAGTGGGAAGAAGCAGATGGATAGTCGCTCATCGAAGAATTCGGCTATGTCGGCTGCTCACCGAACAATCTGGGAATGTCTTTTTTTGCACTTTTGTAATAAAATTGCCTTGAATTTTGCGGGAAAAAGAAGGATTGTCGGAGTGGAGAATGTTGTGGATGAGGTTCCCAGATAAAGAAATCTTGCGATTGTTGCAAAAGATACATGGACCATTTGGGTGGAAAGATGAACTGTTTCGTCATGCGCCTGACGAAACAGTTCATCTTTCCACCCAAATGCTCCATGTATCTAGCCAAAAAACAGCAAATGAAGCAAGTGACCTACTCTAGTGTTCCCGTTCAATGAACCGGATACACTAGTTTAGGGACTTTACTATTTGGTTTATAGTATTAGCAACTAAAGTAGGTGCTAAGATAGGCACATCACCCCCTCTCTATGTCCATATCACCCCCTCCCTTCTCCCCCTCCCCTCTACTCCTCTCCTCTCGTCCAATTCAATATGATCACTTTCTCATCTTATCTTAATAGACCCACAAAATGAGCAACATGTCACCCGCGCATTCTTCAACATCATCGCCGGAGGCGTCCGCTCCAACATCAAGACGCCAAGGAAGAGGGCTATCGAAGAAGCCTGAGGGCCGACAGACCATCACAGCGGTAAACGCATCTGGGGTCCCTATCCTTCCTCAAAAAGCGGTAAACTTATTCCGAAGCATGGTCGGAATAGTTGCACGAGAACGAATTGAGATCACATACAATTCGTGGAAGAACGTGCCTGACACTCGGAAACGTGAGCTGTGGACCGAAATTTTGGCATCGTTCGAGTTCCCAGAAGAACACCTATACGCTGTGCAACGACAAACCTACCTAGCGGCGTGCAAAGCATGGAAGAACTTCAAGAGCACGCTTGTCAGGAAATACGTGGAGACGGACGAAACGCCTTTTCATAAATACCCATTCCTGGAACCACAATGGGAAGAGTTCAAGGCGATGAAGACGTCCGAAGATTTCAAAAGTACAAGTACGGTGCACAAGGCCCTCCAGGCAAAAAACACACACCCCACAGACTTGGCACAGCTAGGTATGCGGGTAAAATCCCGCAGTGGAGGAAGGAGGATGACCTGGCAGCTGCACAGGACATCGCCCCGTCGTTTTCCAATATCTCGGATGACCGCGCTCGAAATTGGATTAGAGCAAGGTCATCTACAACGACATCGGGGGACGTCTCCTTTCGAAACCCTGCAGACCAGCAAGTGTCCCAGCGCCTGGTAAGATATCGATAGAACTACGTAGCTTGTAATTACTCCACAACTTCGTACGAATTGAAATGACATTTCGTGCTCTTGCAGGAAGAGCTGAGTTTTGAATCTACCCTGGGATCATTCCAGGGAACAAGGGAGAATGATATGCTCTCCGTGGCCCTGGGAAACAAGGAGCACCCGGGTCGTACGAGAGGCCTTGGGCTTTACGTTCCCTAGAAACATGGTTTCCAAGATGACTCCGGAATGTATCGGCGTAGGAAGAGAAACAAAGCCGAGCGTGACGCACAGCTACGAGAAGAGATCAAGGAATCTCTTAAAGAGGAGCTACTGGATTCGCTGGCTGATGTAATCAGAGATGAGGTGCGGAAACAGACAGAAAGTCAGCAGGCCGCCACCGCCGTTGCTATGCTAGCCAGCCCGCACAACCGTCCGAGTAGCTGCGCGTCCAATCCGACGCAAACCCAGTCCAAATTTCCTGTGGACGACATCCTGGTAATAATTATTACCTCTCGAATGCTTGCTCCATTGGTAGGCCTATTCGAGTAGCTAATTTTGTATTGTTATGTAGGAGCCTACGAAGTGCAAGCTCCAAGTGAGATATGACTCCATTCCCTTGTACGCTGCTTGGGGCCAGGCATATTCGTCTAGTAACGGGGCCATGGTGCACGGTCAAGCTTTAGCACCAGGCTTCGCAAAAGTTAATGTGGATGGTGTGTATGTCAATTTTGAGGTGGTCTCGCTACCGAAGCCCCCCAACGACGAGATCGTGACTCTAGGACAGGCCATTGGAACATTCATCCAGTGGCCCAAAAGCGACATCTCCCTGGAGGCTTCTTCACCGGTGGCAGGACCAGAGCAACATGCACTGGTGCCATCTCCATTACAAGACCAGTCGGTTCCACCACCGGTGGCAGGACCAGAGCTACATGCACTGGTGCCATCTCCATTACAAGACCAGTCGGTTCCACCACCGGATACTGCACCGGTGCTATCTCCACGGGTCCTATTCTCGCCAGAGCAACTTGCACCGCTGCTACCTTCAAAGTCAACTGTCGTGAAGTCGAGCTATAGCCGAGGCAGCAAGGCCAGCAAGGGCAAAGCAAAGAAGACCAATGATGATATTCCGTACCTACCTTTGGCCCGCAAATTCGTGCTTGGCAAGCCGTTGCTCGAGCAAAAAGACCTCCAAAAGCTACCACATAGTTGCATGCAATTGCACACGTGGTATATGCAGCAGTCCAATAAGCCAGAGGGAGAACGGACCTCAAGTATCACTGTCAAATTCACGTCAGATGATTTCCACCACAGTCTTCAAGAGTGTATGTTCGTGGTCACCTTTGAGGATTTATTCGATCTATTCACGCTCAACGCTCTTGACGTCTCAATCATTCGATGCTGGACGTTGTAAGTGTGTACAATCATAGTCTCCGTTAATGTCATACCGATAAATGCCATATCTAATTTTTTGCTTTCGTGTGTATATATATAGACACATGCTGATTAAAGCTAGATTATCCAACTCATCAGCTAGTTTCTTGGACCCACACTTGGTCGCCAAGGAAACCATCGACCGGGATACACCCCTCGTCCAGAGGTACATTGTGTCAGGACTGCTGGGTTGCTGCAATAAGGAATATGTACTTATGCCCTTCCATCAGAACTTTCATTGGATTTTAATAGTAATTGTACCAAAATGGAACAAGGTATATTACCTTGATTCTCTAAGTAAGAATAAAATGGACTTCACAGTTGTCAGCCAAGTAATCGATAGGTAAGCACATATTGCCCATACATATCTACATTGTACTCTTTGTTTCCTTCCGAATGATTAAGGTTAACTTTTTCGAATTACGTAGGGCGTTCGCGACGTACATTGAAATGGGAGGTGACTCGAAGCGCGGGGCCAAAGGCCTGCTGACACATGTTCAAGATTTTAAGGTATTCGCTATTTCACATTAATTAATCCTATGCAACAGTTGGTACTAATGCCTCTTGAACTAACACATTCCATTTCTTGCAGTGCCACCAACAGCAGCCGGGCAACACATGTGGATACTACGTTTGCCAACATATGGAACTACTCATCGATTCCTCGAGGCTCACCAATCCCAAGGTTTGTCACTCTTCCCATAATTACTTCATACTTATCACGTTACATATATACGCACATTGATATTCCTATCGACAGACTGCGTCCATCCCGTCAACTGCATTGAAACAATCTGATCTTGAAGGGATTCAAGGAGAGTTGGCGTACTTTTTGCTGACTCAAGTCATAAAGTCAGGAGGACGGTTCCACTGCGCACCATGATTTCTTATTGGTCTTATCACTAAGTGCAAATGCAGTGTAGATCTTTTGTAACTGTGCATTTGTTAATGGATATTTCATTTCAATTCAATTAATCGATTTGCGAAATGGATGCATGCTTTATGTTTGTGAAATGAAGTGCGATGTCAATTGGATGTTTTATGTCTGTGAAATGTATCTGAAAGGAAATGAGATGTGTGAATTGTATGTTTTTGTCTGTGATTATCTGCTTGTTTCAGAGGGCATGGCTAGCATTTCCTGAGGCTAGCCAATAACAGAAATGTATGTAGGGGCCGAAGGGAATATCACAGACGGTTTTTGAGTAAAAACCGTCTGTGATAGCTGATAATCACAGACGGTTTTGAGTTAAAAACTGTCTATGCTAATCAGCTATCACAGACGGTTTTTACTCAAAAACCGTCTGTGATGACCTTCGATTATCACTGACCCATAAATACAGACGGTTCACAAAACCGTCTGTGATGACGTTTTCGAACCGTCTGTGAGACCTTTTCTGTAGTAGTGACAGCTATCTGAAAGGCTACATAACACCATGCAATTGCGGTTTACATTGATCTGGACACAACAACGTGCAATTGCAGGCATGCTCCGGCCCCAACACAGACCAGCAGAAGCTATGTGGAGTACGTACGACCCCAAAGAGATCACAAGATCAAATCGTATTAATTATATCTGGATTTTTCAGATCAGTAGGACCCAAGGATGCAAGCTTACATATGCATCATAATAATGCTTGCTAGTTATCACATGTTTTGCTACAAAGATCTGATAAGACTCCTCCCATTATCACATGTCTTGAGCTATATATATACATACTTGCATCCAATTGAATAGTTAGATCTGATGGCTTTCCTATCTTATACAGGAACTAGACATGTGAAGTGATATGGAGCTATCAACTTGAGTTTTCTAAGATGTTGTCCGACTCTCGCAGCCTCTTGTTACGTTTAGTTTCGCATTTGTTAATTATGCATTTGGAGGAAAAAAAACTTCACTTCAAATTAGTTGTTCAGTTTTCAGAAGTGATGACCAATGTGTTAAAAAGAATAGTAGTCCACATGAAAATGAAGAGGCCAAAATGCGAAAGTCTTACAGTGATAACCATATTCCCTAGCCTATATATGGCGCGTGTACGCGAGTTTCATAGCTGCATTATTGAAGGCATTTTAACTATTTGGCACTTGTCAGCATTTCAGATATCCATTCTTGGAATCAAGAATAATGTAATGCTCAGATCCAGTTTGTCTCGAGTTCGTAACTTGATGTCCCTCAACTGGAAGAAAAGAATCAGTCATATATATCTTGAGAGTTGAGCAAGTTAAATAGGGAGTACAAAACAAAAACAAAACAATCATGCAACAAAAAACTCTGACAAGAAGCCAATAATGAACTAATGAGCCCATGCAGTAGCTAGTAGCAGCATGTATATTTGCCTTGCAAGTGGTCTGCAAAGCAATCAGGTCTCTTTCCCTCAGTATATGGTCGTGACTCAGGACGTTCACATAGGTGCGCTAGGAGCCGTTATTCCATTATCAAAATAAAGTGTTTATAAAAAGGCGTGTCAGAAAAAATATCTTTAGTGTTGCCTACCCCATTTTTTTTAATGAGATTTTGCCTTACAAAGGATCTTTTTAATTTGCAAAGGACAAAGAATCTTTTTTATTTTGTAAATTCACGACAACATGAACATCCCTTTACCAACTATCCATCGCAATAATTTAAATATGTGTTACAAAATAATATCATAGCTACACATAATATGCCACTACTACAAAAAGAGTCATCACAAATAGTTTAAAGCTGTTATCACACACGGTTTTTTGAACCGTCTGAATTTATGTGTCAGTAATAATCAAAAGTTATCACAGATGGTTTGTAAGCCGTCTGTGATAACTACATCATATACGGTTTATAACTAAAACTGTCTGTGAAAAACACTATCACGGACGGTTCTACCTACCAACCCTCTATGATACTCACACATCACAGACGGTTCTAGCTACCAACCGTCTGTGATGTATGAGTATCACAGACGGTTGGTATATCTGTGATACTTCCCCATCACAGACGGTTTTTTGGTTCGAGCTGTCTATGATAATTCTTCACAGACGGTTTACACCACAAAACCGTTTGTAATAGTTCATTTTATACTTAAATTTTTCTATTTTTCGGTTAGCCTCAGGAAATGTTAATTATATCATCTGAAAACAAGCAAGTACAGCAACAAACATAGCAATACATTCTATTTTCATTAAGATTAGAATCCACCATTACAACATCACAAGATATCGAGTAGGTTATTCATAGCATTGTATACATAAGAGGACACTTATAATTTTTACAAAGATAAACTTCACAACTACAAATTCAGAAAAAATGCTTACACTACATTAAAATATAATATAAAATAAGTGGTGCGGAAAAATTTTCAAGTAGCAGAAATAAAAAGGCAACGAAGACCATTTTTAACTTATATGACAAAATCAATAGCTTCTATGCTGGCCTTGTTTCTTTCCATCTTGCTTCAAGTGAAATTTCAGTCGCTCTTGCTGAACCCTTCCTACCCTTGCCGCGCACAAATAAGTTGGAGTAGTATTGGTGATATTGGTTCTTCGAGTAGGGAGAGGTGGTTAATAAGGGGTGAGAGGTGGGGAGGAGAACGATGACTACCATTTGATACGGAGAGAATGGACGAGTGAGATCGGGATCCTGGGGGATATGCTGCGGATCGGTGACGTGGCGGGACATCACAGACGGTTCGGATTACAAACTGTCTGTGATAGAGACATCACAGACGGTTCATAACAACAACTATCTATGATATCACAAAGACAATATACTAGTATAATATAAATAGCTAGTCTGAAAAAATAAAATAGCAAAATTTTATATGACTTATATATACTCATTTGAAAGGTTTTGACGAGATCTACAACTTTGCAGGTGAGGCAAAATCCAAATTCCAAAGGGAAGACTGAAAATTTTGGCAGAAACTGAAACCAAAAACTTGCAACGTAAATTTAGGGCTAAAGATGTCCAATTTTGAGGGTCTTAGAGGGCGACTGGTGCGAGCCGGCTGGTTTTTTGAATTGGGCTCGTCGTTAGCTTTCCAACGAGTACAAGAACGTCGGAAACAGACACCATATGCAAAAGTTATGTCCGTTTTACTGAAAGTGTCTCAAAACTGAATTCTACTCAGACTCAGGCGAAAAATTATGAAATTTTGGGAGATTGCAAGGCGGGAAACATATCACAAACGGTTTTTAATACAAACCGTCTATGATAACTTTCATTATCACAGATGGTTTTTAATACAAACCATCTATGAAGTATCACAGACGGTTCTTGGTAAGAACCGTTTGTGATGTCTGAACTATCAATGATACTTCACAGACAGTTTGTATTAAAAATCGTATGTGATAGCTTCATTATCATAGACAGTTTGTATTAAAATACGTTTGTGAAAATACCACAGACGGTTATTCGTATGAACCGTCTATGATACTTGCAGCACAGACGGCTCTAGGAACCGTCTGTGATGTAAGCATCTAATTTAACCTCTTTTGTAGTAGTGTGCGTTGCAAACTTTATCCATCATAAATCATGTGGATGGCTATGGATGGCATGCGTTGCAAACTTTATCCGTTATAAATCATGTGGATGGCATGCGTTGCAAACTTTATCCATCATAAATCATGTGGATGGCTGTGGATGGCATGCATTGCAACCTTACCGTTGCAATCATTTAAATAAATTCAACTAGGCCTACCCTAGCCCAAATTTTCGGGGTCGGTCTTAGTTTTTCGGCTCGCGGGCTCGGCTATTCCGAGAAAACCCACAATAATTAAATGATTAAAATTAATTTTTTAATTCATTTTTAAAATAATATCTTACTCAAAAATAAAATATATAACTGCATTGGTACTGTTTTGCAACTATCAATGTTTACGATAGTTTGTGCCAATATTGTGACATGTCTTTCATTATAGAACATAGGACCTTTGGTCCAGAATGACGATATGCAACAACCAAAGAAAAATTATAGTATATACAAGGTTAGTTCACTTCTTGAATGTTTGGAACTCATGACGATGTTTGATCATCAAAATAATATGATGCTAATGTTAGGAAATAGCATTATTTCTGAAAGCAAAATTAAGCCATTGTAACGATTTTTTGTCTTTCACTATAGAGCAAAGAAATTGATCCCCAAGATAACAATACAACACAACCCTATAAAGTTTCAACCGCACAAAAGGTTAGTTTTTCCATTCATAATGTATACAAATAACATTTGTTTCCTATTATAGTTTTGCATGAATTCAGTAATTCACTGGTTATTATGGTTTGATGGTAGACCATAGAAAGTCATGTCCATGATGACATTAGGATGAACCTAACCTAGAAAATTAACAAATGCAACCAAAGTGAGTGCCATTTACTTCTATTAATTACAAATGCTTTAGCATTTATCTAAGTGTGTGGTTTTTAAAACAGCATACACAACTGGTTGTTGGTAAGGAAGCATCTTCATGTTACTCAAATCATCAAGTGGCTCGTGACAAGGTCAGATATTTTTAGTAACTATGTTTCTGTTGCTTACATATTTTGCAAATAATTAACTATGCACACATTTCTATTTAGTTTTCAGAAATTCGATGTGTATTTCGAATCATTTGACCTCTGTTATTAGCATGATGTTCAGAATAAAAAGATCTCAAGAAGGAGCTAGTGCAGGAATGCTTGCTAACGTACAATATACACTTTCTAAATTTTGTCTCTATATTTCTGTTTTGCTAAGAAATTATTTAAATTGCAGGCTAATGTTTCACATAATATCTTTTGTAGAATCAACAACGCAGTACAATGAATTGTTTGCATACCAATTCCATAGCGGTAAGACAGTCTTTAACTTTGTATGATATATGATTGTTGTAGGGGTGGCCCCCACCTAAGCCCAGCAGGCCTGGTAGAGGAATGTAAGGCACAAAATGGGACATGTGTAATGACATAAGTACCCCTGAGGGGAGTACTCGGATGTAAGGGTATAATTGTGAAAGCACTCCCCATATGGATATATATATACGACACAGGCCATGGGGAGAAACCCTAAGCCATTGCTCACCTAACTCCCCACTACCATACTCTCTCTCTCTGTGTTTGGTCTGTAACTACAACAGTTGGCGCCGTCCGTGAGGAGGACAAGAGCAAGCCTCCAGATCCGAAGAAGGATGGCATCAAAGAAAGCTTCATCGTCGGCGATGAAGAAGAAAAAGGTGGCAGCGGCGAAATCCCGCGTCAATACTAGGGCTTCGGCATTGGCAGCCGCAGGCGTGGGTGGCGATGTGGGTGTGGCGGTCGCGAA
This sequence comes from Dendrocalamus latiflorus, assembly GCA_017311315.1. Classification (NCBI taxonomy): domain Eukaryota; kingdom Viridiplantae; phylum Streptophyta; class Magnoliopsida; order Poales; family Poaceae; genus Dendrocalamus; species Dendrocalamus latiflorus. The sequence goes on from CM029646.1 coordinate 5,284,041, forward strand.
CACCGGTGTTCACGATGTGACGCCCGACCCCGCCACCACCGCCGTGACGTTCGACCCCGCCACCACCGCCGCGACGTTCGATCCCGCCGCGATGCTCGACCCTGCTACCACCGCCGCGACGTTTGATCCCGCCGCCACCGCCACGACACTCAACCCCGCTACCACCGCCGCGACGCTCGACCCTTTACCACCGCCGCGACGTTCGACCCCGCCACCACCGTCGCGACGTTCGACCCCGCCTCCACCGCCGCGACGCTCGACCCCGCCATCACCGCTGTGACGCTCGATCCCGCCACCGCCGGTGCGACAGTCAAAACCGCCTCGCGCATGGTAGGTAACCCCATTACAGGTACCGCAACAGTCGCCGACAGCGGTGCTCGGGTGGTCGGGGGTGGCAACGCCGATGCCCACGCAGGCACGGTGTCAGCTCCCCTACCCGGCGCAGGAACGATGAGCGGTTCCGGCGGCAACGTGGGCATCGTCACCGGCTCCAGAGTCCTGCACGCCAGCGCAGCGGGCAATCCGGGAGCGCAGGCCGTGGTTGCCGCCGCTCCAGTCACGCCCCCAGGCGCGCCAATGGCCCCAACCACGCCCACGGTGGAGAACGCCCTGCTGGCGGCCCTCAGCGCGTTTCAGCGGGAGCTAACAGATCTCCGCGGAGCCGTGCGGGACATACAATAGGCTCGGAGTCAACAGGCCCCACCGGTGGTCGCATCGGAGCCCACACCGGAGAGGGCGGATAGCCGCGACGCTCCCACGTCCAGCCGCGTCCCAATACGACGCGTGGACCCAGAGTCCCCACTCTCCGTGGGCCTGCAGCAGGCGGCATGGCCGGAGGACTTCAAGTTCCTGAGTGTCATTGAAGCGTACAAAGGCGACACGGACCCCCGGGAATTCGTGCGCGTGTATGAGACCGCCATCGAAGCCGCTGGCGGAGATGACACCACGAAGGCGAAGGAGCTCCCACTCGCGTTGCAGGGGGTGGCGCTCTCTTGGTTCTTCACCATCGAGCCGCATTCCATCTACGCGTGGGAGCAGATCCGCGACCGGCTCTACAACAACTTCCAGGGAAACTACGTCGAGCGCGTCGACGCAAACCAGCTCTTCGCAGTCAAGCAAAAACCTTCGGAGAGGCTTCGGGATTACTTCAAGCGCTTCGCGAAGGTACGCTGCCAGTTCAAGGACGTCAATGAAACAGCCGTCATCAATGTAGCGATACAAGGCCTCCGCCCGGGACCGATGGACGAATATAACGCGCGGAAACCAATCAAGACGGTGGTGAAGCTCTTCGACAAGATGGAAGAGTACGCTAGAGCGGAAGAGGACGCGCGGCAGAGACATGGCGACGACTCCGACACCAATCAGGCGGAGGGCTCGGCAAAAAACGATGGCTCGCCAAAGGAGGGCTCATCGAAAGGTAAGCGTAAGCAGGAGCCATTGAAGGACGCCTCCGAGCGCCAGGAGGTTCAGCACAAAGACTCGTCGGGCGACAAGGCCAAACGCGACCAACGCAAATCTCAGAAACCTCGCTACGTCTTCGACATCGAGGGTGGCTCCGAGGATAACGCCCCTGCTGGTCACGGCGGCAGAGGGCGCCGTGGCCGGGGGCAAGGGCGCGGGCGGGGTCGCGACGACACAGCCCACGAAGAGTACAACGACCAGCACCAGGGGCAGTGGTGCGAAGTCCACGGTCGGGGCAGCCACGACACGCGTGCGTGCGCCACCATCGCAGCACTCCGGCAGAGCGTCGCCAGAGACAAACCCTGAGGCGCGCCCGCCCGTCATGGCCCACGTCCAACACCCCCAGGACCAAGGAATGCAACCCCAAGAAGGCCCCCTGCAGATCCAGGCCCACGTGCAGCAACCTCGGGAGGGCCTCCTGCAATTGCAAGCCCCGGAAGGAGCCCAGCGTAGGGTCATAAACGTCATCTCCGGGGGGGCTCCTCGTTGGAGTTCGCCTCGGCGTGGCAGCGGAAGGCCTATGCGAGGAGGTTACACCACGTCGCGGCATACCCAGCACAGGCGCCACCGGAGTGGGCACAACACGAAATTACCTTCACGCCCGCAGACGCTGAAGGCGTGGAATTCCCCCACCACGATCCCCTGGTCGTCTAGGTCATCATCGCAGGATGCGAAGTCAGGCGCATCTTGGTCGACGGAGGAAGATGTTTGCAGCAGCCTTCGATCATATGGGGATCCCCCGAAGTCGATTGGGCCCTTCGGGCATCCCGCTGCAAGGCTTCGGAGGGCAACCTCTACAGGCATTGGGCCAGATATGCCTCCAAGTCTCCTTCGGCCGAGACGACAATGTGAGGAGTGAGGATGCCACCTTCGACGTTGTCGACATCTCGTACCCCTACAACGCTATATTGGGGCGGCCAACCTTAAACTCTCTCGGGGCAGTCCCGCATCACGGCTTCCTATGTATGAAGCTTCCCGGACCGCGTGCCATCATCACTGTCCATGGCGACCAGGACATGGCTCGGCGCATAGAGCTCGGTAGCAGAAGTCCACACCACGATGCTCGACGAAACACCTAGGCCGGGGGTGCAAGTGCGAACATCCTTGGCGGCTCTGGAAAGCACCCCGCTGGGCCCCCGCACGCGTTACCCCAGCAGCAGAGGCTCACACCGTGCCCCGCCACATCACCGGGCGACGACGGCCGCAGCCGTTCCCGTCCTTAAACGGTCAGTGGTCAATATCCCACCTTTTGTAATCGCTCACCCGCGCAAACGGGACTTTAATAAAGTTTATCATTTGCAAAAATTGTCTTGTTTCTCGCATGAAGCGCGCGAAGGATTACCTTCGCGCGCACTCTTCATGAGTATAAACAAAAACACGCGTTTGCGCGCGCACTCTCCGTGGAAAGCACGGGCATGAGTATAAACAAAGACACGCGTTCGCGCGCACTCTCTGTGGAAAGCACGGGCATGAGTATAAACAAAGACACGCGTTCGCGCGCGCACTCTTTCTGGAAAATGCGGGCATGAGTATAAACAAAGACACGCGTTCGCGCGCGCACTCTCCGTGCAAAACACGGGAATGAGTATAAACAAAGACACGCGTTCGCGCGCGCACTCTCCGTCAAAAACGCGGGCATGAGTATAAACAAAGACGCGTGGGGGGACACCTCCGCGCGCACTCTACGGAGTATAAATAAGACGTAGCGTTGAGGTCCGCCTCCGCACGCACCTTCACCGCCCGCAACGCGCGGAGGCTCGCCTCCGTGCGCAGTCTACAGACTCTAAATAAGACGTAGCGTCGAGGTCCGCCTCCGCACGCACTCTACGGAGTATAAATAAGACGTAGCATCGAGGTCCGCCTCCGCATGCACTCTACGGAGTATAAATAAGACGTAGCGTTGAGGTCTGCCTCCGCACGCACCTTCACCGCCCGCAACGCGCGGAGGCTCGCCTCTGTGCGCAGTCTACGGACTCTAAATAAGATGTAGCATCGAGGTCCGCCTCCGCACGCACTCTACGGAGTATAAATAAGACGTAGCATTGAGGTCCGCGGAGTATAAATAAGACGTAGCGTTGAGGTCCGCCTCCGCACGCACCTTCACCGCCGCAACGCGCGGAGGCTTGCCTCCGCGCGCAGTCCACGGACTCTAAATAAGACGTAGCGTTGAGGCCCGCCTCTGCACGCACTCTACTGAGTATAAATAAGACGTAGTGTTGAGGTCCGCCTCCGCACGCAACTTCACCGCCCACAACGCGCGGAGCCTCCGCGCGCAGTCCACGGACTCTAAATAAGACGCAACACGAGGCCTACCTCCGTGCGTACTCTATGGAGTATAATTAAGACGCAACGTGAGACCTACAAAGTATAAGTAAGACGCAGCGTGAGGCCTACCTCCGTGCGCACTCTACAGAGTATAAATAAGACGCGGAAGCTCCCGCGCACACATAGGTATTATCCCTGTGCGCACTCTCCGGAGTATAAACATCGTGTGATCGACGATCCCTGCACCATGAGTCTTGATAATACGCACTAGAGGCTCGCCTCTGAGGGCACCTCGCAGTGATCGCGCAAAAGACAGTCGAGGCGCGACTACCTCGACTATGGCGCCAGCTCCGCTGCCTCCACTTCGAAAGGAAGGGGACGGAGCGCTTGTGCGTCCACCTCGACTATGGCGCCAGCTCCGCTGCCCCCACTTCGAAAGGTAGGAGATGGAGTGCTCGCACGCCTACTTCGACTAAGGCGCCAGCCCCGCCGGCACCACTTTCGGAGGTAGGGGACGGAGCGCTCGTGCATCTACCTCGACTATGGCGCCAGCTCCGCGGCCTCCACTTCGAAAGGTAGGGGACGGAGCACTCGCGCGTCTACCTCGACAATGGCGCCAGCTCCGCTGCCTCCACTTCGAAAGGTAGGGGACAGAGCGCTCATGCGTCTACCTCGACTATGGCGCCAGCTCCGCTGCCTCCACTTCCGGAGGTAGGGGACGGAGCGCTCGCGCGTCTACCTCGACTATGGCGCCAGCTCCACCGCCTCCACTTTTGAACGTAGGGGACGGAGCGCTCGCGCGTCTACCTCGACTATGGAGCCAGCTCCGCTGCCTCCACTTCCGAAGGTAGGGGACGGAGCGCTCGCGCGTCTACCTCGACTATGGCGCCAGCTCCGTTGCCTCCATTTCGAAAGGTAGGGGACGGAGCGCTCGCGCGTCTACCTCGACTATGGCGCCAGCTCCGCTGCCTCCACTTCGCAAGGTAGATGACGGAGCGCTCGCGCGTCTACCTCGACTATGGCGCCAGCTCCGCTGTCTCCACTTCCGAAGGTAGGGGACGGAGCGCTCGCGCGTCTACCTCGACTATGGCGCCAGCTCCGCTGCCTCCACTTCGCAAGGTAGGGGACGGAGCGCTCGCGCGTCTACCTCAACTATGGTGCCAGCTCCGCTGCCTCCATTTCGAAAGGTAGGGAACGGAGCGCTCGCGCGTCTACCTCGACTATGGCGCCAGCTCCGCTGCCTCCACTTCGCAAGGTAGCGGACGGAGCGCTCGCGCGTCTACCTCGACTATGGCGCCAGCTCCGCTGCCTCCACTTCCGAAGGTAGGGGACGGAGCGCTTGCGCGTCTAACTCGACTATGGCGCCAGCTCCGTTGCCTCCACTTCGCAAGGTAGGGGATGGAGCGCTCGCGCGTCTACCTCGACTATGGCGCCAGCTCCGCTGCCTCCACTTCGAAAGGTAGGAGACGGAGCGCTTGCGCATCTACGTCGATTAAGGCGCCAGCTCTACCGCCACCACTTCTGAAGGCAGGGGATGGTGCGCTCGCGCGTCTACCTCGACTATGGCACCAGCTCCGCTGCCTCCACTTCCAAAGGTAGGGGACGGAGCGCTCGCGCGTCTACCTCGACTATGGTGCCAGCTCCGCTGCCTCCACTTCCGAAGGTAGGGGACGGAGCGCTCGGGCGTCTACCTTGACTATGGCGCCAGCTCCGCTGCCTCCACTTCAAAAGGTAGGGGACGGAGCGCTCGCACGTCTACCTTGACTATGGCGCCAGCTCCGCTTCCTCCATTTCGAAAGGTAGAAGACGCAGTGCTCGCGTGTCTACCTCGACTATAGCGCCAATGCACGGAGACCATGGCATCACTCCTGTGGGTTCGCGCCGCCCTCCGAGCCCTCGGGGCTGCCCGCGTCGCGTCGTGGGACCTCATCCAGCCACAAGCCGAGGTCCGCCTCGTTGTATAAGCTGTTCTGCAGCTCGATCTGCGCCGCAGCCTTTCCCAATGTACTCCCAGATCCTCTCATAGAAGAATCGCACAGGGCGCCGAACAGCGCGCACGGCACCAGACATCACCCCAGCCCCGGCCGGCATCTCTAAATGGGGATCCGCCAGCCTGTTGACGTGCTGGCAGCCCTGGTGCCGCAGAAGCGCGCACATCAGGCACAACATCACGTATGAGCAGTGGTTGCCGAACGTCGTCGCGGAGCTGCGGGCAATGTTGGCCGCATCCCCAATCCGGCGAAGAGTCCGCGACAGCTCTTCGGGCCCAAAGGAGCGGGGCGGCACTTCGGCGATAAGATCCTCAAGGGTGCTCTCCAGGGCCAGCATGGCATCCCAAGCAGCCACTGAAGCATCGCCCAGAGCCCGGTCCCGCTCCGCCAGAGACACGGCGAGTCCATCCTTCTCCTTCTCCAGCGCGGCAATTTGCTGGAGTAATCCATCCCGCTCCTCCGCAACTTCTCGCCGCGCTGCCTCCGTGACTGACAGCCGCGCCGCTACCACAAGCGCTTCGGCGTACGACTTCGTCTCCGTGCATTCTACTTCCAAGCGGCGGATGCGGTCGTCCTTGGCGGCGCGCGTCCCCTCAGCAGCATGCAGAGCCTCTTCGGCGGCTCGCAACCAGTCCTCTAGCGTCCCCCGCTCGCGGGCATGAGCTGCCTGCAGCGCTTGGGCCAAAACGAGGGTCTGTACGATAGGGTGGTCAGCAAGATTCTAAAACGGTCACATATCGTCATGAGGTTAAATGCTTACCCTCACTCCCGATACCTCCAATGAGTCCCCAAGGCGCCTCGTCCCGTAGGATGACAACACCTGCAGATCAATGCTCGCGTCCACGTCGTTCGCGACCCCGCCCCACGCCCCCATCACTTCCGAAGGAGGCACAAAGTCCGCTAGGTTCGGGTGCGCGGCGTTCACGTCGGCAGCCTCGGGTGCGTCGGACGCCCCCCTCAAGGGAATGTCCCCGCGTCCCGGAGATCGCCCGTCCTCCGGAATGAGCGTCGCTGCAAGAGGGTGTACTGGTTAGTGTCCTATAGGGGTATTGCAAAGCCACGTCAGGTTATGTCAAGGTAACCTACCCTCCGTGGCAGACGGTGGACTTCACTGCGACGTCCCCCCAACTTCGAGTGGAGTAACAGGGGCGCCGGCCCCGGACGGCAATGGCCCTCGAGCCAGGGGAGTCTCCGAAGTAGGACCCAGCGCCAGCTGTTCCCGTGCCACGGCCGCTGCGGCATGAGGGGCCAGAGGGACGCGAGACATGGGGACTTCGACTTCAGAGTCGGAGTCCCACAAGCTCCCAAAACGGGTCGCCACGGCAAACCCCCTCGGAGTCCAATGAAGGGGGGATCGCAGGCGTGGCCGCTTCGCCCTGGGAGGAGAAGGTGAAGGCCCCACCTCGATAACCACCGCGGAAGGCTCCACGGTAGCAACACTCGTGGGCGGACGCCCCACCCTAGTAACCTCTGCGGGAGGCCCTCTGTCTTGATCGCCACTGTTGGCGGAGACCTTGTTCCTCCGGCCTCCGCAAGGGGCAGCTTCGATATTATCACCGCTGCAGGCGGTGACTTCACCCCGGTGCCGCCAGCAGACGGTGGCTCCACCTCGGCAACCGCCACGGGCGACAAGACTTCCCCCTCCCGGACGCCCATGGCGCAATCTCGGTCCCTGGCACCACCCGAAGACCTTTCTCCCCCGTCATCCGCGCCCGTCTCCAGGTCCGAATCAGCATACTTCACCGAATCAGACTCAGCGCCGGCCGCAACAATGGGGGCAACGGTAGCCACCACGCAGGGCGCAACCGCGGTAGCCCGAGTTCTCCCGCGAGACGGCGCCCTCTTTCCTTGGGTGCCATCATCTTGATGTCGTGACTGGCTCGGGGCTGGAGGGGCACGCTCCGGCACGCGAACGCCCAGGGTCTCGCACACACGGTTTATCCGCCCTAGCCCCGCCTCCGCGGTCGCAGCCGTGCGCTGCTCGTGCTCCCTGGCCGTATATGGCCCGAGAAACATGCTCACTGTGCGTTCCGCGTCCCCCAAGCGTGTTCCTAGGTAAGACAAGAAGCATGGTCAAACACGATGCAGCGAGCACGAATGGAAAGTGGGACACGGCCGAGGCTTACGAAATCCGGAGGGCGCTGGTAGCGAGCAAACGGACGGGCGAACGTTGTCGTCCCGAAGTTTCCCAGCAGGGAGGCGCCACCCATGGGCGAGCGGCGCCACTCCGTACATAATGTACTCCTCGGCGAGGTCATGCATGTTGAAGCGGGCGGTGACCCCCGCGAGTCTTCGCGCCCTTCGCCTGTCCTCGGGGTTGAGCGTTATGCTGGGCGTGGTGTTGAACGTCATCGGCTGGCCTGTACACTCGAGGCCGCTACCGCTCTCCACACGATGGTAGAACCACCGTCTTGTCCAGCCAGATTCCCAATTCGCTCTAGTGGAGTTCGCGGGGAAGAGCTTCCCGCACGGCGACCGCAGTATAAAGTTGACGCTGCCGAAGTTCGACAGCGTCCCGTCCTTCCGCTCCTTCGGCTGGCACCGCGCATCGTGCAGATAGGCGAACATCGAGGCGCTGGGCCAGCACGCCTCCGAGCGCAAGGCCCAGCTGTACACAGCGAGGCGAACCAGCGTGTTCGGAGTCAGTTGCGCCAGCTCCAGCCTGAAGGTTCGCAGCACATCGCCAACAATCATCGCGGCCGAGATGCGAAGCCTGGTTCAAAGTAGGCGACGAAAACAATCGCCTCCGACTCCTCAAGTCGCGGTTCCGCCTCGTCATCGGCGGGTAGCCGCACCGCCTGGCGGTCCGACAGCTTCCCCTCATGCAGCAGGGTACGGATCGTCTCCTCCGTCACGAGCGTCGGACCCAAGACGCTGGAGTAAGGGCCCTCCTTCCTCTCCGTCGCCACCCACCACTTGTCTGCCGCCGCCGGGTCGCGCCCCTCGAGCGTATACCCCACCTCAAGCGGTGAGGACCGCCGACGGATAGCGTACTTGCTGACCGTCTAAGCATGCTCGTCGCCGGGCCATCGTTGTCCGGGAACTAAACGACGGCAGAAGGGAAGTGCGGTGGCAAGAAAATCAAAGAGCAAAAGACGAGAAGGGCAATCAGAAAGCGTGTGGACGAGGCATAGACGTGGTACCACGGGGGTATTTAAAGACCCATCGCCTCCCGCACCGCTGGTAAGCGTACCAGCGGAAGATAAACCGCTCGCCTCCCCACGACCGGACCCGAAGCATCGCGATCGGAGCCGAAGCGTCGCGACCACCCACGCGAGTCGGGCATGACCGCGGCCGTACAAAGACCTGTCAGCGCACGATGCGCCAGTAGCACCCCGCCGCGTGTCGGCTCCCCACCAGACATAAATGCAGGCCATGCGGCGTAGTGCAGCCCCCAGCGCATGTCGACGCGACTCTCGAGACCAATCAACCGCAACAGCTTTGACGGGGTCTCCGTCCCAGCAGCGAGGCCCCAGGTCCGACTTTGCCTTTGTTCCTGCAAAGGGACACCTCACCGGGATGTCGCGAAGATTCGGAAGCTACCGCGACTCCGACACCCGTGCAACCCTCGGCCTCTGCCAACGAAGACCCAGTGTTCAGCTCTGGCCGAACCCGCAGAGCAGCGCAGGCGACCACCTCGGCTTCAGAGTCCACGCGGCAACCTCACAGCCTAAACCGGCGAGCATCCAGCCGCCCGGGTTCCCCCTAATTCGGAAACGCAAAGGCTGATTTACGGCAGGTTTTGACATGTTCTTATAAACAGATAAGCTTCAGTACATCAACATTTCCTGATGGTAACGCCGGTGGGCGCAATCAGAGGATGCGGATGGACTCAAGCATATATGTCTATGAGAACACGGTGCGCGAGCAGGAGGCCACCTATCCGGCTGTACGATGCGGGTACAATGCAGCATCAACCAAATATATATACCCGATCAGCTCGCCGGAGTCCAACCGGCAGAAGCCCAACCAGCGGGCGCAACCGGCGAGAGCCCAATGGTTCGGCTACCCACGATCGGGAAGCGCAACTGCTGGAAACTGGGCGCGCGCACGGGTAGGTGGGCACTCGGCGCACGACGCGCCCATGGCACCCCGCCACATGTCCCGCCCTTCTATGGAAGGGGCGAGCGACCACGGTCGTGCGACCGCTGACAGCCCACGACGCGCCCGTCATGGCCTGCCGCGTGTGCATCTCGGGTGGGAAAGCTTGTACGGCTGTAGCGGCCTGCCCCTGCCGTCCAAGGGTCGGCGCGATTCCAGGAGCCATTAAGGCGCGCCGCCAGACGGCGGAGCCGCGCCCACTTCGTGCCCACGAAAAGCCACCGGCACGAGATCTGCCTCCGCTCCAACTTCGCCTCCGCAGCCCAAAGAACCCGCGGCTGAAGGCGGCCTGGGCAATTACCGACCCCGTCAGACCGGATGCGACTTCGGCCCTGACTTCGACTCCGACTCCTACGACGACGACGCCCTGCGGACGATGAAGACTTCGCCAACCCGCCCAGCCCCATACCCTTGCGGCACGACCAACACTACACCAAGCAGTAAGACTCCACCGAACATTGGGAAAGCTCACAGGCCGCAGGGACGGAGGGGGCCAAAGGGCTCGGCAACATGGCTTCAGCCCGTGAAGCCCTTCACCATGAGAGGCTCCTGTTGTAGGGATGACCCCCACCTATGCCCAGCAGACCTGGTAGAGGAATGTAAGCCCAAAATGGGACATGTGTAATAACATAAGTACCCCTGAGGGGAGTACTCGGATGTAAGGGTATAATTGTAAAAGCACTCCCCATATGGATATATATATATACGACACAGGTCATGGGGAGAAACCCTAAGCTATTGCTCACCTAACTCCCCACTACCATACTCTCTCTCTCTGTTTAGTCTGTAACCACAACAATGACTTTTTTACAAATATTAAATTATTTGATCATGTACTTATGTATGCGCGGACCAATGGCAACGCATACTACATGCGTTAGTGTAGACTTTGGCAACACTTATTTGGACTTCTAACTGCGTATATATGCGTTGCTAAAAGAGTGTTCGTGTTGCAGCGATTAAAGTACAGGGAATCTTGACACAAAACCTGCAAGTTGCAAGGGAGTTCTCTTTGTGCAATACTTCCGCTCCATTTTCACAGCGGAAAATCCCAGCTCTAGGAAGCTTCCTAGTAGAGTACTAATTGGTTGGTGAGGAAGTATTATGAGTTAGTCTATTGTGAAAAACAAATGGCTCAGTTTCATCCAATCCGGCCCCTAGAGTACATATAAAAAACCTATATGCCCCGCGGAATGCCCGCGCGGAGGCTCGCCCACGTCGCCCCGCCCGCGCGCTCCGGCCGGCGCGTGGCGGGGAATCTTCGTACGGCCGGGGGAGGCGATTTCCCTGTATTTCCCGGAAATTACGTAGAGATCCTTTTTCCTCGCGAAAAGGTCCCTGCCAGTTTTTTAAGCCCCAATTTTTTGAAAACACCCCTCCACTTCACTGAAATTTTTTATGCTTTGCAGGATAGCGCCCCGCGGTTTTCTAAATTACGTACGGGTCCTTGTTTAGTTACGTACAGGTCCTCATTTTTTTACGAAAAAGACCTTTGACTTTTTTGGAAATACACATGTGCCCTCGATTTTTTTAAAAAAACTACTCAAGAATTATCGCCTCTTTTACTTCGGTACACACGGTGGCTGGCGCGGCGTGCCGCCGCGCCTATGAGGCTAGTTGATCTTGCAATTGGTACATTTCTTAATTGATATGAATCATCGAACTCAAATTTTAAAAAAGGATTCAAGGCCTTGTTGTAGACTTCTCGGGATGAAGCTTCTTATTAAAATTCAATTTTTACCTCATTTTACCTTATCTTAAAATGACTTATCATTCGAGTGGAAGTGTTGGAACTCCAAAGGAGCTGTTAGTCCATAGGTGCTTTGTACGTAAATAGAAAAGCTTTTCCTTTTTTTTTCCAATTTTTGCCTATAGTATCCAGGAAATATTATTTATATCATTTATCTTTTAACATTGTGAATATAATGTACCATGTGTTTCAGGGGAAAAAAAGAGATAATACTGTTATGAGACGCCAATTTGTTTCCTCAATCATGCAACCGGTGGTCACTTGTTTCTGACGGTCTACCGGAAAGGGGAGCCGATGCCGTATAAAAATGGGATGTTGGCATTTGACAACATCCAAGATTACGACTTGCAATCTTGAAAAGCAACATATGATTTGCATGGGACCAAGAGTGGGCACATTTTGTCTTCTCCTATATAAATTCCAATGGGTGTCCCCACATGATGGGATGGTTTGTGGATGAAAATAATCAGATTAACATGAACATGGCCATAATCCTAGGGGAAATTCATCATCATATGATGTGGCTCAATTCTGTCTCCCTATACTCTTGGCTGCTGTATTTTCTTACAGCCTGATTATTTGCCAAAAGTATGTGAAAGATATCAGGTGATGTGACCTTTGATAACTGATAAAAAGCTCAACCAGAAAAGGGTTAATTATTTCACATGGACACAAATATATGCAGTGAAGTCGTTTTCAATGATGGAATCCGCAAATGCTTTTTGGCCAACTTTTGATGAACATCGATCACTTTCAGGCAGCATTTTTTTGAAGAATATTCCATGAGAATTGTTCTGAAGGGCCTGCATGCTTTTATTTGGCGAACTTGGCCATTCTTAATATAGTGGGTTGTCTAAAACAAAACCGAAAATTCAAAAAAAAAACAATTTGAATCTTTGTTTGATTTTGATCTCTTTTGAATCTTGGCCTAAACCTTTTCACATCTCAGCCGTTCATGCCGTGAATTCTCTGCCAAAACATCCCGTTCGATCATTTGTGCATAGACACTGTTCACGGTCTGAAAATATCGCCCACCATCCCGATTCTGCCACACCGCTGCTACGCCACTGCAAATTGGTCAGTCCATACTCCCATGTGTTTCTCACCCTGACGCCCCTTAAATGCCTCTGGCCGCACGTCGAGGAAGCCAAGCCAGAACTCGCCCGCCACTACTCTGCTCCCTCTGCTCTGTCTCCCCTCTCGGCCGACTTTCCTCGCGCCGCGAATTCCCACACCTACGAGCCCGTCACTACCAGCTAAAGTCATCGTATCATGACCCGCTGTAAACAGTAAAATACCCTTTATTGTTCACCCATACCCAAAAATTACGAAGTATATCCATTTCGACTGTTTCGAGTTCGTCTACCCTATTCCCAGCTTCGTTTTTCCATATCAGACATCAATAAAACCCAAAACCACTAAAACACCATTCCAAACCCTAAACCTAATTCAGCCTAAACTATTATCATTCACCAAGACCCTAAAAGCACATATATACCTATTTTGATCGTCTTGAGCCCGTCTACACCCTTCCCAGCTCTATTCCACCATATTAGGCTCTAACGAAACTCTAAACCATCCAGATGATATCCCGACCCCAACCTAACACCATCCACACCCATGGTCATTCGTAGAAATCCATATAACACCTATATACTTCTTTGACCATCTCGAACCCCATCTAACCTAATCCCAACTCCGTTCAGCCAAACCACAAACCGCCTAAACCCTGACCCTGAACATAATTTCTTTATATCTTTTCGGTTATATTATTATATTTTGCTCCCAGCTTGCATTCTACAAAGCAGGAACTCATTTACATTCGTTTTCCATACTAGTATTCGAACCCAACGAGTTGGTCAATAGAAGAGCTACAGGAGCAATTAAAGAAGTCAGTATCCAATTTGAAGACTACAGTAAGATAATCAGAGACCATGGACAAAGAGGCAAATCACATGTCTTTGATCATATTGTACCTACATTCCTTTAATTATTTAATTATCAGTACTTTTATTATATTATTTACGCACTATTATTTCTTGTACAATAAATGTTTAGAATGACATGATATTAGTTATGTCCTACCACCTGAAAAAGCTCTATTAAATTTGATGGCCATATTCACCTTGACATGACTTAGTAATATAAAATATACTATTTAAAATAATTATGGTAGACTAGAAACTCATCAGTTTTACACTAATAAGGGATTTGGCATTTTATTGATAGAATTTTAAAAATGATTCTAGTGTAAGGAGACAACATGTGAACCCACTAGATGGAAGGATTCATAATCTTATCCTAGGGTGGAGGCTTGGACTGGAAAGGTGGTAGTGCTTATGGGCACTAAAATAAAGGGTTTGTGGATGGAAGTTGCCTCGGTGAAAATATAAGGATTAGAACCTTATGCCAAGTAAAGAACATAGTGATCGCTCAACCACAAACGTTGATTCGTCAAATCTGGTTTAGTAGCTACTCAAGTTCGATTGAATATCTACAAAGGGTGGAGGGAGACTGAGAGAGTTTTTGTGATATGGGAGGGGAAACCATACTTAACAACAGTAGATCCGCTTCGAATCGGGTGAGGCCGCGGGCCACTCGAGTTTGTTGGGAAACAGCACCTACTGGGTAGAGGCTATATAAAGAATTGAGCAGTGAAAAGACTTGTTTTCTTAACTCTGTCACAGGAGTTAAGAGATTTTGTGGGTAAAGTTGGGCAATTCTACGGAGTCAATCATAAATGGTATTCGAATATGCCATGCTTCCGATAAATGAAGTTATATTTAATGGGTGATTCCAACTGCGAAGCATAAGTAGATTTCGAAATGATTTGGAAATGTTGAGGTCAGGTAATCGAGTTTTGAAACCCTAATTCCTTGACAAGTTATTGTTCTTTTGTGTTTAAAAATATTTATAAATAAAATTGCATCCACAAATGTTTTAGTAAAACCACCTATCGAAAATCCCTAGCAAGTAGTTATGTAGCATTTCCCCATGTGACTCTTTTTAGTATGTTCGGTTGTAATCATTCTTACTTTATTTTCCATCAACACATAGGTCAGATGAAGAAATGTTGTTACAAGATTTCGTATTAGTGTTACGATCGCGCTCAGGCATTCCTGTGGGAGTTTTTTCGGATCTTCTAATTGTAAGTTAAGTTTTGGACTTGAGCGCCCTTAAAGCTGTTAAAATTGACCATTATGTATTATTTTAATCAAATTAATCCTTTTCAAATGTTCGTGAGCAGGCATGATACTTGTTCTGTCCACAACTGAACTCTCGGGCTGTTGCGGGATGTACGACGGCGTTGTTCCCAAAAACGAGGTTGTTACAGTCTTTCACCATGCATGAAAGCTTCCATCGAATATGAATGCAAAGGAGATGCTATGACTCTAAGCAACATATCTATAGGCATTTTTGATATAACATTTGGATCATTTTCACAAAACACTTGTACGATGATTGAGCTTCAACAATGTACAAACGTATATGGTTTTAACTATTATATATAATGTTGAGTTTGGACCACCCTGCAGTTGTTATGACCACACACAAAACCTATTTACGACCACTTCAAAGATGGCTACAACCACGTCGTGCTTGCTCCGACCACGCCTTCTAGCTCCGACCACGTACTCGTAACTTCAGCTGATGAGAGTTACGACCACATTCACGCTACGCTGCACGTTCTTGTAACCGAGCATACTTGAGACTTCAACTACAGACCTCAGCTCCTTCAACAATGCAGTAGGCTCGATCACTGTAGTCGTAACTCGGTTACAACCACATTGTGGCTTATGACCACGTTGAAGACTCGATCGCCGTGGTCGTAACTCGTTCACGACCACGTCTTCAACTCCTGTGGACACTTCCGCTTCCCATGGTCGTAACTCGTTTATGACCACGTCTTCTGCTTTGCTCGAAAATGTCAAACTCGATACTCAATAACTTTCCGGGAGCAAAAGCACTCCACTTTTATTTATTTCTCTCCCTCTCATTTCGATCACACAAATCGCTTCAGTTTCAATCACACTAATCGCTAACTCTTTGTCTCTTGTTACATGGCTCTGCCTTTTATACCCAACACAACGACTATCACATGAAGACAATTGCGACACGGACTCAAAAACTGACTCGTACGCAGAAACAAACTCGTACACGATTAAACACGATTACTAACTCTAACAATCACCTCCTTAATCTTGTTTCTCTATCTTGATCACGTCAATCTTCTCTCTTGCTTCCGCTTCTTCCTTCTTCCTGCACTGACGTACACCATTCCTTCCTGAGCTGTCATCGCTCTACCGCCTATGCTTGCTCCATCCTGAGCCTCACACAATCCGATGTTTGCCGCGTCTCGCACCTGGACTGATCCTGTCCTTCCTTGCATGCCTGCCTGAGTTGGAGCACCTGCTCCCACAGCTACCTTGGCTTCGCTGTTACCTGAGCCTCCCTCTCTTCTTTCTTGGACCAAGTCTGCCCGCTTTCCCGTGTATATCTTAGCTGAGACTACATTGCCCCAACTCCTATCTCCAACACTTCCTGCATTCCCTCTGCAAAACCACAACAAACTGCACCAACTTGTACTCCAAGTCCTCCTCTTGGACCTTGTGCACCTTTTCCACATGCCTCCCGCATGCATGATTTCATTGGAGTGCCACTCACATCACCTCCGCCAACTGCAGCGCTCTGAAGCCGCTGCCTCCCGCAACATCCAAGCTGCCAACTGCATGCCCATGGGCTCCACTGCCTTGTGTGCCCGAGCCATTGCTTGCTGCATGCGCGACTCGCGCGTGGGGCCTGGCTGAACCGCTTTGCTCCTCTTTGCCTGCATGTGCACGTTCTGCACCTTCCGCACCATGGTTGTCATTCGAGCTATCGCATTCCGCACCATCGCCAAGCTCCTCCAGGCTGCTCTTCAGATAAATCAATTTACAAGTTTTCAAAGAAATATTGTACAACCAATTTGGAGATCTTTTCACCTTCATTAACAGATCTTTGTTCTTGTCGTATACACGCAAGAACTTATCCTGCAGCACCACCCTGCACCCTCTTTCTGTCATCTGCCCGAGACTAAGTATATTGTTGCACAGACTTAGTATATAGTAAATCTCTGTCAACAACTTCTTATCTCCGTTCTTGCATTGCAACAACATCGTCCCTTTGCCTTTTATCTCCACCATGGATCCGTCGTCAAACTTGACCTTGCCCCAAATCTTCTCGTCGAGCTCATGAAACATGGAGCGATCTCCCGTCATGTGGTTGCTTGCTCCATTGTCCAAGTACCACTGATCCGTGTGATCGTGGCTGCCTTTGTTCGTGTGTAGTTTTGGAACTATGTTCTCCCCGTTTAGTATCACCATGACCGATGCCTTTTCAACATATGAGGAGAGAAGTAGTCCTGGTTCTTCATCTTCTTTTTCATCTTGGACGAGGTTGACTTCCACACCCTTCTTCTTGCTTCGGTAATCCGAAGTATAGTGCTCGTACTTGTTACAGTTGAAACACTTTATATGACTGCGGTATCCTAACAAGTAGTGCCCGTATTCACCATATTCAAAGCACTTGATATGTGACTTATCACAGGATCTGTCACCACCGTCTTGCCCAGCCTTGTCTCCATGGCCACCTTCATCTCCTTGGTCGCTCTAGCCGCCTTGACCGCGCCACCTCTTGCGGTTGTTAAATGAGCCACAACCGTCTCTCGAATCTCCCTTTACTAGCAATGTCTGCTCGTTATGAGTCTGAGATCTCTGCTCGTTACATAACTGAAACCCCTTCAGTAACTCCTCATGCGCCTTGAGGGAGCCGGTGATCTCTTCTATCTTCTTCTTGTCCAGATAGGAGGAGTACATAAGTATGGTGATAATAGGTATATACTTCTCCAGAAGCACGCACAGGTACTTCTTCGCCGCCACAAATTCCTCCATCTTGTCACCAAGAGAGTTAATCTGATTATACAATGAAGTCAACTTGTCGGCGAACTCGTCCACCGACTGGATTTCTCCCATCTTGAGATTCTCGAACTCGCTCCATAAATTCTTGAGCCACACCTCATTCACATGATCAACTCTCTCGTGCATCGTCTGAAGCGTCTCCCACACCTCCCATGCCGTCTCCTTGCTAATGAGCTGATGTATCATCACATCTGACATCGCCTGGTAGATGATGGCCAAAGCCGTCTGATCCACCTTGGCGTCCACCTCCTTATCCTTCCCCTTCGGATTGACTGTACCCCAAACTCACTAAGTGCGCATGTTCGCCTACATCTTCATTGCCCACACCGAGTAATTGTCGGTCGTTAGGAGAGGGTACTGGAGGGAGATTAGCCCACCCTAGGCCTTCGCCTTATCACCCATGATCTTCAGAAATCATCGAAATCAACAGGCTCTGATACTACTTGTTGAGTTTGGACAACCCTGCAGTAGCTACGACCACACACAAAGCTGATTTACGACCACTTCAAAGATGGCTACGACCACATCGTGTTTGCTCCGACCACGCCTTCTAGCTCCGACCACGTACTCGTAACTTCAGCTGACGAGAGTTATGACCACGTTCACGTTGCGCTGCACGTTCTCGTAACCAAGCGCACTCGAGACTTCGACTGCAGACTCCAGCTCCTTCAACCACGCAGTAGGCTCGATCACCCTAGTCGTAACTCAGTTATGACCATGTTGTGGTTTACGACTATGTTGAAAACTTGATCGCCATGACCGTAACTCGTTCATGATTACGTCTTCAACTCTTGTGGATACTTTCACTCCCTATGGTCGTAACTCGTTTACGACCACCTCTTCTGCTTTGCTCGAAAATGTTGAACTCAATACTCAATAACTTTCTGGGAGTAAAAGCACTCCGCTTTTCTTTATTTCTCTCCCTCTCGTTTCGATTACACCGATCGCTTCAGTTTCAATCACACCAATCGCTTCCTTTTCATCTCTCGTTATATGATTCTGCCTTTTTACTCGATACAACGACTACCATATAGAGACAACTACGACACGGACTCGAAAACTGTCAGGTATGTAGAAATAAACTCACACATTTCGCTGAATACGCACGATCGTTGTCAAATCGATATCGTACCTTGTATGATGGTACGGCTGTGCTCAGCTGGCCTCACAAGTCACAAGCTTATTAATTTGGACAGCTCTTCGGGCAAAGACCGAGTTACAAACTAAACATTTTCAATACAAGTATATGTAGTTAGACTCACTGCCAGGTCAATTCTGAGTACTACCGTTACTTCGTAGCAAACTTTGCCACATGACACTTTAAATTTATAGTATTTTCTCCATAACATCCAAAAATCGTAGCTTTGCTAAAACACACTAAATTCGTGGCTAGCTACCAGAAAACACTAGAGGATTAAAATATTATTATTTTTCTATATCTTGGAGAGGCAATGTATGAAATAAATATGTCCACATTGCCCCTTCTTTTCCTCTCAATCGTGCCCGTCCGTTCCTAAGCATCGGCTGGTGGATTCCTATGCTAATTCTTGGACAAACGTGGCACCGCTTGCTTAATAAAAAACAAGATGCTAATTCCAGTCGCCTCCTTATTGATTTCGTATACTGCACAGTTGCTGCTCACACTCTCGCTGGCCATCCGCCCCTCCACTCTCATCATTGGCGCTGCTGCTTCTTCTCCCTCATCCATCTTGTTGCCACCATTAGGGGTAGAAATTAGCTAAGCCGAGTTGGCTCGAGCCAGACTCGTCTAAGCTTGGCTAGAGATATGGTTCGGCTCGTTAAGGTATCGAGCGTGAAAGGAGACTCAACTTGACTCGGTGCATGGCTCGAGCCATCTTGCGAGGGCTCGCGAGCCGAGCGCCAAGCATACTCCAGAAGCCCTCTGGTTCTGTTTCCTTTCTTTGGAGCCCAATTCAGCAGGATTCGAACATAACAGAATCTGTAAGCATCAAAACATAGTCAAAAGGCTCGTCTTAGCATGCAGGAATCACGCACTGATTATGAACAGTTGCGGCAACACTGGGATGTAAGTAAAACAGAGAAATGGGCTGCATACTGAGTTTATGAGATTGAATTCAAGTCATACCGGAAACATTACATCGTAGCATGCAGAAACGTTATGACTGATCTCTACTGCAAACATCATTACATATGACAGTCCTTCAAAACTAAAAGCCTCTTGCGATGAGAAACACCGAAGCCTTTCACACCATGGAGGAAGACTGACAAGCCAGGAAACTTGCCAAGACAAAGCAAGAGCAGCAAGATACATCTGTAATATGAAAACTTGGCCAAAAGACTATATTCAAGCATGGGATAAGTCAATCTATAACAAACTTGGCCAAAAGACTGCATTCAAATATGGGATAAGTCAATCTAAAACAAACTTGGCCAAAAGACTGCATTCAAACTTAGCCCCGAAATACTGCATTCAAACTTGGCCATATTCATCATCTAGTTCATTTTTTCCCTGTCAGATTGATTGCTACGAGCTACTTCAACACAGCAGCAGCCAGCAGGCAATGTATGCTGCTGTGGCTAAAATTAGTGAGAACACAAATCAAACTAGAACAACAATATATAGGTCTTTAAGAATGTCACTAGCTAGCTATAA
The DNA here is from genome assembly GCA_017311315.1 of Dendrocalamus latiflorus. NCBI lineage: Eukaryota > Viridiplantae > Streptophyta > Magnoliopsida > Poales > Poaceae > Dendrocalamus > Dendrocalamus latiflorus. The sequence goes on from CM029646.1 coordinate 5,304,201, forward strand.
TACTGAATGTACTTACTGCTAGCCAATACCAAACTGCATGGAGTTTTCTTGATCAGAAATGAATGGAACAGAAGGTACATACAGGAGTCAACAGATTATACTGCACTTTTCTCGGCGCACATGAAATTCATATCGGATGGAGATTGGGGACTACCTAATTAGGTCCCTAAATCTTGATCATGTTGAGTATACATCCCAAATTAGGTCGAGTACTCTACATGTGTGGAGTCATTTCTCCACCATGTTTCACAAGCATATGTGGCGTCCATCACAGACTAAAAACTAATAGAAGCTACTGGGAAAGAGTTATGAAGTGAACATGAAATTTTCAGCATTTTCACCATCACATGAAGCTCAAATTTGACACTAAAATAGTTAAGAAATGGATACTAAAGATACTCACCAAGGGCGAAACTAGGTAACAGAAGCGAGATCGACCGTTTGGATCGCATATCGGGTGGCGGCGACCAGCGATGGGAGCAAATCAAGCAGAGGAGAGGGGAGCCAGGAGGAGGGTGAGCGGGGAGATGTGGGGAGAAAGAGGAAATGCGGTGAAGCAAGCAAACGAGAGGGGTGGAGGAGGAGCGATGAGCAGGGAGAAGGGAGGACAGTGGCGAGAAGGGAGATGTGGGGTGGGGGTGGCAGCCGGTGGGGAGAAGGGAGGACAGTGGTGAATAGGGAGATGTGGGGTGGGGACAGTGGTCGACGGGCTGGGAGATGTGGGGGCGTCGGCGGATCGGGAGAGATGTGGGTGGGGTGGCGAAAGACCGGTGGTGGCAGACAGGCAGGGAAATCCGACGGCGGCGGATCGGGAGAAAGGGAGGGGCAGCTCGACTTGCTTGAACGCGTGCGGATCGAGAGAAAAGGGAGATATGGGCATCTAGCTTTTGATTTCAGTTGTGCACTTGTGTTCTTAGTCTCCTTACTCACCAGCTTGATCGAGCTTACGAGCCACTCAGGAGCGGCTTGGGCTCAGCTCATTAGTGAGCCGAGCTGGGACCTCAACTTCGCATGCTGGCTGATGTACCGAGCTTGAGCCAAGTCGAGCCGAGCCAACTTCGAGCTCGAGTGGCTCGCGAGCCTCAAGATTTTTTTTCCAGCCCTAGCCACCATTCTGCTACTTGCCGATGCCCTACAGTGGCCCTATATGCAAGTTGGATCTACTATCAGGAGACTTGCACTACTACAAAAAGGTCATCACAAACGGTTTCTAAATCGTCTGAATTCATGTGTCTGTGATAACAGTGGTTATCATAGACAATTCTCAAATTGTCTGTGATAAGTTACAATACAGACGGTTTATATTAATGACCATACGGTTCCAACCACAAGCTATCTGTGATACACAACTACCATAGACGGTTTATATTAATGACAATCTGTAAACTATCACATACAGTTCTAATTAAAAATCATCTGTGATGTCTCAATTATCACAGACAGTTCATATTAATAAATGTCTATAAAATATCACAAACGATTATTAACAAGAACCGTCTGTGATAGTAGGGTATCACAGATGGTATATGAAGCACGCTTGTAAAACCATCTGTGATAATTATAACACAGTTAGTTTGAGAAAACCGTCTGTGATGAGGCATCCAGTATAGCCTTTTTTGTAATAGTGTTGCCACTATGCATGCTCATCAATGAAGAAGGTGTTAGGACACAGATAGGCTACACTAGCGTAAATTAAAAATTTTACCATGTAAACTAGAAAGTCATGCGAGTAAAAGATCACAGGTCACTATCACTAGACATGCAGTGCAGCAGAAGAAAAGTTCAAGCAATCGAATGTTGAGAATTGAGTCTGTAGAATTGAGTCCAGAATGTTGAGAAGAAGCGTTCGCCATTCTGAATCAAGTAAGTAGAGTTGAATCCGGGGCATTGAAGAGATATGTTCATCGTCCTGCGCTGAGTATGAGTTGGGCAAATCATAGTTGAGACCGACTACCTCATCAAGTTAGAGTCTTTGCATGTAGATGGATGTGTACTAGTTGAGTTGAGTTCCTATATGTAACTATGTGTTTTATTTGCATGTAGAACGCTTCATGTAGAGGTGTAGCTAGTTGATCAGATAATGCATTGAGATTAAACTAGGAGTATGTCGAGGCAAGATTAGGGAGAAAATGTTGGAAATAATCTTGACTTGCTAAGTAATAGGGTGTTAGAATCCTAATGCAATCGGTATCAGATTAAAATTGGTTAGTTTGTTTTCTTTGTTAGAATTACTTTATTTAAGTTATTCCGTAGATAGGGGTGCAATCGGGTCAGATTCGGACGGATATTGCTTATACCATATCCTAACCTATATTTTTTTTCTTGGATTCGGGGTCGGATACGGTAAAACCGGATACGAATATGAATTCGGAGTATTCGGACTTTCGAATACGGTGCCACCGGAACGGATACTTGACAGTTTCGGATCGAAAACGGATAATGTAGACGGATAGTACGTGCATACGGAAAGGAACATATGCTAAATCATACCACCATCACTTCAAGCCTTAAACTGTTAGACATAAGTACATAATAGTTATTATAATTCATCAGCCGAAGATGGTGTGGCGTTTCCCCCAAAATTGCCCATTGAGATGTGGCGTTTCAAGATGAATCTTGATTTTTGACGGACAGCATTTTCTTTTTCTAGGCTAAAGAAATTTTACTAAATTAAGGTAGAGACAGTAGACAATTGGGGATAATAGACTTTTGACAAATTTACCTGTTCATTTACTGAAGCATGCCAAAGTTCATCGTTTAATAATACTCTGCTTACATGCTTTTCATTCCATTACCTAGGAAGAGTGATCTTAATGAGCAAATTTAGGATTCCAATTGCACAAGCAGCAGAATTAGAAATAAAACACTATTTTAGTATTTATATATTTATAGTTTCCACAACTGAATGTCATATTCTTTTTAGAGAACTTAAGCTTGCACGATCCAGAAAAACTTTCTATACACTGCACACCTCAACCAACCAACATGACCAAAAAAACAAATACTAGCAAAATAAAAGGTGAATTCTTAGATCTTACCAGATATCCGAATACCGATACTATTCGGTCGGATAACAACTTTCCCGAATCCGAATTCAACCGAATACCAAATTCCCTTCCCGAATCCGGTATCGACCGGATTCGATACCGGATCGGTCGGGATTAACCCAACCCATTTGCACCCCTATCCGTAGATCTATACATGTACTATAAATACCAACCTCAAGGTTTAGATGAATAAGAGAAAGAGAAAAGAGGGAAAAGCTATTGCAAAGCAGTTGTTGTGTAACACCAAAAAGAGATCTCATGTGTTCTTGTGCATGTGAATTCTAAAGGAGAAAATATGTGTGAGTTTTCTCCTAGAGCTAGACTAACAAACATGTGAGAGTGGAATGTGCAAATAACCACGACGTGGAGTGTTGGGGGTGGTGTTGAGTGCGTAGAGGCTGGAGGTTGCTGGTGGTGTTGGAGCAGATCTGGTGGAGATGCAGCGACATGGGTGCCAACACAAGTTGTGGTGGGCAGCGGCATTGGTTGCTATGGGGAACGGAGTGGAGTGGCGGCTCAATAATAGGAGGCACTGGCTAGAGGAAGGTGGTAGTGGCAACATAGGAAGGAGGAAGAAGACAGGAATGATGGAGGGCATATTGGACATTTCATTGATTCTCTCTCTCCCCCCCTAAGTCAGCCTTAAATGATATTTTAATTGTTGGCGTGCAATTTGTGGCTAGTCCTAGAGCCATACAACGACTGACATTAGAGTTAAGATCTCGTCGCAGAAAATACAAACTAATTAGCAAAGACAATAGAACAATGGTAGTATTAGACCATGCTAAGCCGGCAATTACGCTGATCTAGGGCCAGTTTATATTAGTTGCAGTTGATGGATTTTGGCTGAAAATAAATAGGAATAGCTTTTAGAAGGAGAATGCGAACGATGGAGAAAATAAGGGAGAGATTCGTGCGTGAGACAGACACAAGTGGAGTAGAATAAGTGACATGTTCATGACCCCATGAAAGCGAAAGGAGTGGAGAAATCGCTTTAAAAAATTAGATGTTTATATTGAGTTCTATCCTCTCAAAGCAAAAGTTAATAAGAACAGACCGCTAATCTATATGCACACCTACCAACCGCTGCTTGGCTGTGGCAAAGTCTAGCGGAAGCTTCCATTGACATGACTTGTATGTTGCTCAATGACTTTTTTTCATATATTTCTCTTAATTAGTTGACTGAAAACGCAGACTTTTTTACGGTGATAAAATACATTCACAATTAAAATATCACGCATATAAACAACATCACAAAAGATAGAAGAAATACTGCTTACGATTAGGACAAATGAGTTATTAGCTAGAATTCCAGTGGTAGCTCAACAATTATACTGTAATACCTTGGTCTATTTGTTATCAAGGGAGACCTAATGGCTCTCTTCTATGAATTTCACAAGGGAGACCTTCCGCTTTATAGTCTCAATTTTGGAATTATTACACTAATCCCAAAACAAAAAGAGGCTACCCAAATTCAACAATTTCGACCAATTTGCCTTTTAAATGTAAGTTTCAAAATCTTTACCAAGGTCATGTCTTTTAGGTTGGCTCTAGTGGCTCAAAACGTAATCAAACCTTCCCAAACCGCCTTCATGACCGGCAGAAACATAATGGAAGGAGTTGTTATCTTACACGAAACCATTCATGAGATGCAGAGGAAGAAGTTAGATGGGATCATTCTAAAGCTAGATTTCGAAAAAGCGTATGATAAGGTGAATTGGTCTTTCCTTCAACAAACATTGAGGATGAAAGGTTTTTCACCCCGATGGTGTATTTGGATTGATCAAATAGTCCGAGGGGGAAGTGTGGCTATTAAAGTCAACGACGATATTGGTCATTACTTTCAATCCAACATCGGGCTCCGACAGGGTGACCCCCTTTCACCATTCCTCTTCAATTTAGTGGCGGATATGCTTGCCATTCTAATTGAAAGAGCGAAGTCAAATGGCAGTTTTAGTGGTGTCGTCCCACTTTTAGTGGACGAAGGCCTTTCGATTTTGCAATATGCAGATGATACCATTCTCTTCATGGACCATGATTTAACACAAGCTAAGGATCTTAAACTAGTTTTGAGTACCTTTGAGCAATTGTCGGGTTTGAAGATCAATTTCCATAAAAGTGAGCTTTTTTGCTATGGCAAAGCTAAGGAGGTTGAACATGATTATGCTCAACTCTTTGGTTGTAAGAATGGGGGCCTCCCTTTTAAGTACCTTGGTATACCTATGCATCACAAGAAACTTTCTAATAAAGATTTGTTTATTATTGAAGAGAAATTTCAGAAAAAGCTTTGTAGTTGGAAAGGGAAGCTTCTCTCCGTTGGAGGACGACTAGTGCTAATCAATTCAGTCTTGACTAGCCTAGTGATGTACATGCTCTCCTTTTTCAAAGTTCCCAGGGGGGTTCTTCAAAAGCTTGAATACTATAGGTCCAGATTCTACTGGCAATGCAATGAACACAAAAAGAAATATAGGCTCACTAAGTGGAGCGTGTTGTGCAGGCCTAAAGAATTTGGAGGACTAGGTATTCAAAACCTCGATATCCAAAATAAGTGTCTTCTAAGCAAATGGTTGTTTAAACTTATTAACGAGGAGGGTAGTTGGCAAAATCTGCTAAGAAAGAAATATTTGTCAAACAAAACTCTAACTCAAGTGCGAAAGCAACCCGGGGACTCTCAGTTTTGGTCCGGTCTAATGAAAGTTAAGGACCAATTTTTGGAGGGTGGCTCCTTCTTGATCCAAAGCAGGACCCAAATTAGATTTTGGGAAGACACTTGGATAGGAGGCAAATCGCTAGGAACTGTTTACCCATCCCTTTACAGCTTGGTACGAAGGAAAAATACTACAGTGGCACAAGTAATGAACTCTATTCCACTTAATGTCTCCTTTAGAAGGGCGTTGGTGGATGAAAATTTGGAGAATTGGCATAAGTTAGTGTCTTCTATAATCTCGGTTAATCTTAGTGATGGCAAGGATACCTTTGTTTGGAATCTTCATAACAGTGGCATCTTTTCGGTTCGCTCCATGTACATGGCTTTGTTACAAGATGGAGTGGTTTCTAGTAAAAGTCCACTTTGGAAACTCAAAGTACCGCTGAAAATTAAAATTTTCCTTTGGTACCTCCAAAAAGGTGTAACGCTCACTAAAGATAATCTTGCAAAAAGAAGGTGGCAAGGGAGCACTAGGTGTTGTTTTTGTAGTTCCTTAGAAACAATACAACATTTGTTTTTTGATTGCCATTTCTCTAGATTTATTTGGAACACCGTGCATATCACTTTTGGAATTCAACCTCCCGCTAGTATCTCACATATGTTTGGTTCTTGGCCTTTTGGCCTTAGGCCGAAGCTCAAAAAACAAATTTTATCAGGTGCTGCAGCTCTTTGTTGGGCCACGTGGTTGAATAGAAATGATATGGTGTTTGATAACGCTAAATCTAACTCTTTTTTGCAGGTAATCTTCAGGGCTACGCATTGGATCCGGTGGTGGTCCTTGCTTCATAAAGAGGAGGATAGAGCAAGCTTCAAAGCCGGTTGCAAACTTTTGGAGACTGTGATCATGGAAGTGTTTGCCAAATTTGGTTGGAAGTTTAGGAATAGAATTGAGGCTTAGTCTTGGTTCTTTCCTTTTATCTAGTCTTGGACTGCCTTGTGTGGCTGTTTTCTTCTCTTCGACTTCGTGAGCCTAAGATTTTGTTTTTGTTTTGATCGGCTTTGTACATCCTCTAGGGGATGTAGCGGCTGGAACCTGGTTCCATTATCTAAAAAATTTGTGTGGTGGCTTATGTGGTCTATTTAGAGCAGTGGTACAAATAGTTTTATATTGCTTGTCTAAAGTAGGTTGTAATAGCATATAATTCTTGTTCGGTCCAAACATAACGTTTCAAAGTTAACCCCTTTACACAAAGCGATAACAAAAGTATAAATGGGATGTTATATGTGCGCATATGTAGCCTCACGGTAGGTTGGACATTGAGCAGATTTTCGACCACTGTATTACATATACGACAACCACTTGTTATCCAGAGAGCTGGTTTTATTGGACTGACGATTCTCTCGTCAATATCCTAGAGCAATTCCTATATCTTTCAAGCATGCCCTAAGAGTCGGTCGCCAAAAATATGAGGGGAGGAAACCTCGAGTCAATTATTTTTTTTATTGTTCTTTCAGTCAGTTGGGACAATACTGCTAACGTTCTACATGGAAAATTTTGTTATTGCAGCTTCACACATTTGGAAGCAGCGAGCGAAATGACAAAGTGTTCGAAAATATCACGCCAAATGTTTCCGGCTGGAGAAGTCTTTTCAAGAGTGAGCTCGCGTTGCATATGCACCGAGTAAAAGAGCAACCTAGACAAATAATCAATATGGTTGGACACAATTATTTGAGGTTTCTCACCCTATGGGACTGTAAAATATTTTGTGTTTTTTCCTTTTCTTTTTTCCATGTACATAAACCTGCTGTCCCTCGTCAAAAAATAAAAATAGGATTTTGTTAAACATCATCCGGATATTTTTTTTCTAACTGTCATCCAGATTTAAGACTGTTGGATTAAAGATCCAATGGCCATGAATTCTCCCCATCCCCTTGAATTCAGCCCCCTCCTCATTGAAAAAATATCTTCCCCCTTCAAAAACAAGGGACGTTTTGATCTCTAATCCAATAGTCATAAATTTAGATGATAATTAGAAAAAAAACATCCAAATGATGCCTAGACACTCCCATAAAAATAAAGCGAGTCCACGTACTGATCAGCATCATCGTCGTAAGGAACTTCAGTCTCGGGCCGAAAGTCCATAGTCGGAGCCCAAATAGAAACTAAGCCCAACATTTTGGCCCATAAAAGCCTTAGACTTGGCCCAAATAGAAACCAAGCCCAACACCTTGGTCCAATAAAAGCCTGTGGAGCCCATGGTTCCAGGCTGAAGCCGAACCGGAGGCCGTGGCGTGTGGGCTCTCTCTCTCTCTCCCCCCAAACATGGCGAACCCCCGAGGAGCGCCTCTGCTCCCCCTCCGGCTCCGGCGGCTCCCCCGGTCGCCGATCTCGCGCTGCGCGTGCCTTCTCGTCGCCTTCGCGGCGCTCCTCCTCGTCCTCTCCCTCCGCCAGGTCGCCCGCGTCGACCTCCCCCGCCCGGACCCGCCCCACCAGGCCCGTTTCTTGATTCCTTCCCTTCACTTCTGTTTCTCGGTCGTCCTATATATACTTCTTTGTTACATTTTTCCCCGCCCGAATCCGTGCGTTGGGCTTCGGTTCTTGATGCAATGTAGCTGCTGTCTGCGGCTTTGCGCAAATTTCTCTAGCCTTGTGCTCCCGTTGGTAAATTCAACTCCTTTCTTGTGATTTGTGACATGTTTCCTGTGTAAAAAGAAAACTTACCGTTTTGTTCGTGGAACAGATGAGCATTCGAGCTGGATGTTGAAACTGCTCTTGGGAGATTCATCAATAGTAGTAGTGGTAGACCAAGATGAAACACTCCTAGAAAATGAAATGTTGTAGCTAAGAGGGAAATGATGTAGCTAGAGCAAGCATCTCGGCCTCTCAAGAATGTTGAGCCAACAAAACTCAAGAAGTGTGGCACTGTGGCAATGCTCGTTGCTCAATATCCCATATAAAGTTCTAATTCATGGATGTTTCTTATATACCAAATTATCATGCAAGTGCAATGGAACACTCTCTAACCTAGCTTCTTAGACATCTAAAATTACTTCATGTGCTGCCCGTTTTCTTAAAATGAAACTAATATTGAATCATAGGGTAGTGATGGTCCGGTGTTTGTTTATTGAATGATTGTTGAGCTGGAGCAATTATTGGTGTTCAGGTATCAGATGAGCAGCTGTGGGGTTCTAATGGCTATGGTTATCATGCTTGTGTCACACCAACCTCTAGATATATGGGTAAATTTCTTTCTTAGGCAGCATTGTTTTTATCAAATATGTGATGGTTCCTTTTTCATTTACTAAGATGAAATGTTCTGGGTGCCTGCAACTTAAAAAGTACTAGCTGCTGTTGATGTGAAGTTAGAATTTAGTGGAATTCTGGCTGTTTGTTCAGACGTCAATTTCACATATATCCTTCATAGTCCTAATTTCTCCTTTGATTTAACTACCTTTGATCTGCCTGTAAGATAGTAAATGGACGTTTAGGTGCAGTGTCTTTTCGTAATAGGAATATGTGCTTTATCTGCAATAGGAATGATACAACAATGATCAAGGTATAGCTTATTCTTGCTGTGGTTTTTTTAGGGTTGAATGTCACTAATTCCATATCCATGTGTCTATTTATGTACTCTGATGTAGAAACACTGCTCATACAAATTCAGTGCACATACATGTATATGTAGTAATGTTTTCCTCAATATGATTCCGTTGTTTACAGTCCTAACACCATGTTTTGCATTATCAGCTCCAAAAGAGTCAGACCGCTATGTGACTGTTAGAAGTAATGGAGGACTCAACCAAATGCGTACTGGTGTAAGTTCATGACACCAAGACTTAGCTTTTACCTTCATGCTTATCTGACTTACATGTGCACAATTTTGCATCGATAATTATACAGCTGTTTAAATAATAATTTGATGTATTTTATCCTTTTGTTCTTCTGAATATCTGTCATGTGGGGTCTAAAGTATTTCCGATGCAAACACAAGCAGCACCTGGTTTTAGCTCAGGCCTCGGCTGTTGCTGAATCAGACCAGGATGCAACAGCGACAACATCATGATGCGCTACAGGCGCATACGGAGATGTAGGGTTGGTAGCTGATGGACAACAGGAGATTAGGAAAGAGTCCAGTTTGGAGTATTACGTATTAGGAAATATGGGTTGGAGTCTGGTTTAGTTTAGGCGTCGGGTTGGTTTTGGCAACAGAGTCGGATTTTGTAATCTCAGTATTTAAGTCCTTCGGTTGTAGCCGAAAGGGCAAGCAGAATCAATCTATTATCTTTACCCCAATTCTCCTGGTATTCTTCAACTGTCCTGGTGGCTTGAAGCTTGGCTAATTCTCCCAGAAAGTTGTTTTGGATTGGCGTCCCAAAGCGAAGATTGCAATACTCCTTGAAATTGCGCCATGACACTTCCCCTTCATTTCTTTCCAATTGATAATACCATTGCTGCGCTGATCCCACTAGATGATATGAAGCGAGCCAAACCTTCTCGCGTTCAGGTGTTTGCTGTCCTCTGAAGAATTGCTCGCAGCGGTTGAGCCAACTCAAAGGGTCCTCCTTGCCATCGAATGTAGGGAACGTTAATTTATGAAAGATCGGAGTGTTGTGGTTTTCATTAGAACCAGATCCCGAGGCCGCACTTGTGGACGGAGCCGCTGTTGGCGGCTTGGCGCCAATCCTGGAGGCAGCTGCAGCAATCCTTCTCCAGTTCGCTTTTCCAAAGTAGTCATCCGATCCTTGAGGACACCAAGCTCTGAAGATAGCCCGGCTTTGATCTCGTCGAGCTTTCGCGTGAGGGACATCGTAAGTTCCGCGAACTGGTCTGTGATCCTAGATAACTCAGAACTCCCCATCGTTGGCTCTGACACCAAGTTGTCACGAGCGCCAGCCAATGAACGTAGATTGTAGTGGTGGGATACCGGCGGCCTGCTGCAAGCACCTATGCTGCGTCCTGGAGAGGCCGTTGTATTCGGCGATGGTGGCAGGAGGGTGCAATAGGAGGGTACTAAAACAGGGGCAGGAAGGGAGGAGAATTGGGGTAAAGATAATAGATTGATTCTGCTTGCCCTTTCGGCTACAACCGAAGGACTTAAATATTGAGATTACAAAATCCGACTCTGTTGCCAAAACCAACCTGACACCTAAACCAAACCGGACTCCAACCCATATTTCCTAATATGTAAATTGGACTCTTACCTAATCTCCTGTTTTCCATCAACTACCAACCCTGCATCTCCGTATGCGCCTGTAGCGCATCATGATGTTGTCGCTGTTGCATCCAGGTCTAATTCAGCAATAGCCGAGGCCCGAGCTAAAACCGGGTGCTGCTTGTGTTTGCGTCGGAAATACTTTAGACCCCACGTGACAATATCAGTGCTGCTTTTGTAGAGGTTTATCCTTGGAAAAAATCGTATATTATCTGTCTGTTATCATTATATTCATCATTTTTATGAGATTTCTTAAAAAAATATAGTTAGCAAACTTTATTTGGAGCTTATTATTCCCTCTGCAGATCTGTGATATGGTTGCAGTGGCCCGTTTGGTGAATGCAACACTTGTTATTCCTCAGCTAGATAAGCGGTCCTTTTGGCAAGATGCCAGGTGTTGACTGTGAGGATATAGTTGTTTCAGTGGCATATATTGTTCCCTCCTTATTTATTGTGTTTAACAATTTGCACCACTGTCTACAGTACATTTAAAGACATCTTCAGTGAGCCTCATTTTATTAAAGCTCTGGAAGGGGATGTCCACATTGTGAGTGACTTGCCTGAAAGTTTGCAATCTGCTCCAAGAGCTCGGAAGCACTTTACATCATGGTCTGGTGCAAGTTATTACAACGAGGTGAAAGAACTTTGGAAGGATCACAAGGTAACTCTTCTTTTCAGTTTCTCAATTAATTCCCTCAATACTCCAGACTTGTAGCTGTGCATCAGAATGATTGATTTTGTTATAAAACTAAAATAATGACTTTTCTATTCAATGGAACTAGCCAAACTAGCAGACTATCTTTTTGCACTTTATTTATTTATTTTATTCTTCAAGATATCGAATTGATGTGATCTGATATTTTGGTTTTAGTTCTTGCGAAGAGAGTTGAGAATGTTACAGCATTAGTTCTTTTTGCAGCACTTACATTATTCTATATGAAAAGCATCTTCATGATTTTTGCCAGCAAGCAATTTAACATTTATACTTTCTCATGGTTGTTGGTCTTTCCTGTGCTACCAACATAATTGCATGTAGTAGTTGTCGATATGGAACTTGCACTAGAGATTGTCAAGTTGATACAAAATCGTTTCGAGCAATGCAACTCTTTTATGTTGAAAAATTGATTTACAGAAAATTTTTATGAGTTATTTAAAGTGTTACTTTTGTCTGGATATGAAGTCTGAAACTCATTTATTTGAACTCACCTCAATTTTTTTCTACAGGTTGTTCACATCCCAAAATCTGATTCGCGGCTTGCTAACAATGGTCTTCCAGTTGATATCCAAAGATTGAGATGCCGCTGTCTTTACCAAGCTCTGCGTTTTTCAGATCCAATTGAGGACCTTGGAAAGGCATGAACACTCTTTTTATAACCTGAACCTTTCTTTAACTCAGGATCTGTTTTACAGTCTTCAATTTGCATTTGGAGATTTATGGCACTTTCTAAACTAGGTTCTGAGCCAATGTAACACTTACACAACAGAAGCTTGTGGAGCGTCTAAGATCACGTGGAAAATTTATTGCTCTTCATCTACGATATGAAAAAGATATGCTAGCATTCACGGGATGCACTTATGGTCTTAGTGAATCAGAAGCAGACGAGCTGAGAATTATGAGGTATGAACAATCAACACAATCAATTCAGTTTTATTTCTACATGCAGGTTATATTAATTTGCTTTCTGCATCTCAACAGAGAGAGAACAAGCCACTGGAAATTGAAAGACATAAACTCCACTGAACAGAGATCTGGAGGTAATTGTCCACTGACTCCCAATGAGGTGGGGATTTTTCTACAGGCGATGGGTTATCCGGAATCCACATGGATCTACCTTGCAGCTGGTGAAATTTATGGTGGTGATAAGTATATATCAAAATTGAGATCGTACTTCCCAAACTTGGTTAGCAAGGTTGTTAGAAAATTTACCTTTTTTATTAATTCTACCCACCATTGTGCAGCTATTCCACTAAACTAAATATACTTTTGCAGGAGATGTTAGCGACAAAAGAAGAGCTTGAAAAGTTCGACAACCATGCTTCTCAAGTTGCAGCCCTTGATTACATAATTTCAGTTGAAAGTGATGTGTTTGTTCCATCACACTCTGGCAATATGGCAAGAGCTGTTGAGGGCCATCGTCGATTTCTGGGTCATCGTAAAACTATCACTCCTGATAGGTAAACGTGAGAATTTTCTCCTCAACAATTTATCTTTATCTGATCTTGCTATTTCCCATATTATTGATTTTTTCTTTCTTTTTCTATAATTTGCAGTACAAATATTTTTCTTCCGAAACAAGGTATTCATGTAATAGGTAGCAACCATCTCGAAAATATTTGCTAGGTTCTATATATCAGATAACAGGTTGTATGGCTTAGGGTTTTAGCATTGTAGATTTTATTTCAAAGCTTCCATCTCTTTGATCTAAAGAAGATTTCATTCCTAGTCTACCCTAACTTGTTTGGGACAAAATGCTTTGTTGTTGTTGTTATTATCTATATATCATCTAATAATACTTATTAGAATATAATATCTGATGAGCCGCTTTTTGTGTGTACACACCTGCATGTGTGGATGAAATTAGAGGTCCTTCAGTAGCACTCTGTCCTTTTTACTCACCAATATTATTGACATTTGATGTCTAACAATATTGGCCAGGTGGCTATTGTAAGTTCCTTTTCAACTTCTGGACTGAAGTCTTGTTCCATTTAATCTGCAGAAGAGGATTGGTAGAACTCTTTGATTTACTAGAAAAAGGGGAACTTATGGAAGGTCCAAAGCTGTCCTCAGTTGTTACTGAGATGCATAAATACAGGTGATTTGATTTATTTAAATCGGCGACAATGTCACATGTACAGTACTTCTGTTTCACCCTTTATGGATTGAACTGAGATTGTATTTCTCTGTTTTCAGGCAAGGAGCTCCAAGGAAGAGATATGGCTCCGTGCCAGGGAGCAAGGGCAGGGCACGTCTTCGGACTGAGGAATCTTTTTATGAAAACCCATTTCCTGAGTGCATCTGCCTGACTGGGAAGCACTGACATGATGATTAGGATGTATAGGTATGCCATTATTCTCTTGCAAACTACATGCCATTATCCTCAATTATTGTTCTGGCAAACTACAGCAAAATTAGGTGATGTATGAAATTATCAGACATACTGACGTAAGTACGTAACTACAGGTGAATATAAAAGCACCAGGGTGAAATAGCATTAGCAATATATGTGTGCATCCCACTCATGGTTCTAAAACTGGGTTTACTCGGCCGAGTACTCGCCGGAGTACTCGGACCAGGTCCCATCACCGAGTACGAGTAGGCAAAAACGAGTAGCTAACCGGCTTAACCAGTATAACCGGATGAGTACTCGGTGTAATCGGCTACTAGGCCATGTAATATAAAACTGAGTGGCCAATCCAGTGTAATGAAGCCCACGCTCAATTCAGCCCACAGCCCAGCAGAGTCCCACACGCGTTGTGAAATTGAGTTTGTCTTCTCTTTGCGTTGGAACATGGTTTTAGAACCATGGATGTGATGCAGTGGAGACTGCCTTTGCCCTTTTGTGTCCAGTGAGACATTTAATAAAAGATGAAGTTTAATAAAAGATGAAGCAAATTAAGGAAATGTTCTAGTAGCTATTGTGCTGGATTTATCCTTTTCTAGTTCTCCTTTGTTAGATCCATCTAGACAGTGATTTTTCTGTTTAGTAGAACATATTTTTGTGACAAGAAGTTAAGTACAACATTTCAGTCTTCACTAAAACACTTTCACCGATATCATTTGAGAACATGTTAATACTAGTTTGCACAAGTTTGACAACAAGACTACTTTGTAGTTTGCAGTAGAATGCATCTGTTAATCACTTAATCTCAATTTCATTGATTTTATATGAATATATTATACATATATAAATCTATTATTAAAATTAAAAAAATCTTTTACAAAGCCAAGTACAAGGCTGATTACCGTATAATCACCTACAAAGTGAGGTGACCGAGCGAGTACCGGTTACCGAGTTTTAGAATCTTGATCCCACTTCCCTAATTATCAATCAACTTAACTTTTGAAAATTAACTGCTCATGAGTAATTTTTTAATATATTGGGGGGTTAATCAGATTAAGGGTACTTCTGTCACCGCGCATTTCGCCTTAGGTTTTCCATGATGTCCTTTTGTATACATGTCATATTGTTTGTTCTATTGTAGTTACTGCCCATGCCATTTCTAGCCATCACTATATATCTGTATTTTTCCAGACCTTAGCATCTCTTTGAACCTTTTGAATAAACTGGTGTCTGTTCTTATTGCAGCTTTGTATGGTGACATAAATCACTTGCTTAAACTGCATTAGTGTTTCTGTTCGACCATTGGAGATCTAATGATGTGTTGAAACTACACCTGATACTCCACGACACAAGCACACAAGTCAGGCAAGGGCATCATTCTTTAAGTGATCTACATCCAAGAACAATGTAGGTCCAGATTGATGGCTGGCAAGTATAGTGCAGCAACTGTACACGCATCAGTTCATTGCCAGTCACAGAGATTTGACATGTAGGCTGTAGCCATGGAAATTTCAAAGAACGTGTGTGATATGTGCCTCTGAAATTATTGGTGCTTTTAGGTCTGAAAAATTTTGTAACTAGTATTCTGCCTCAGAAGAGAAGTTCACATTCAGTGTTCAACTGCTTCAGCTTTGAAAAGTCATCATCAAAAGTGATGTTTAATTATCCTCCCTCTACATAATAGCACCCCTCATTTCCTCTAATGATATTCACATAAACAGAAGCTTTGAGCAAATCGGTGAAACCCTAGACGACTCGAAATGATTCTGCTATTTGCTTCAGATCCTTGTAATGCCTCTTCCATTGCAGCCCTGCAAAATCATAACTCCTGTTCAAGATTTAAAAAAAAAGTTCGAAAGAAACGCCATACAATTTTGAGCTAAGAACGATGGTTTTACCGCTTGCAGTTACGTTGAACAGGTAGAGCCTATTCCCAGCAGCAGTAGCTGTGATGAAGATATGGGGTGGTTCCAGCTCAAACTGGTAGTAAGTTCTTCCTGAATGCTCTGCCGTCTGCATGGCCAAAACCTTCCCTTCCACGTTCTCCCCGATGACCTCCGGCCCGAAGGCGTCGATCACCTTCTCTGGCGGGCCGACCTTTTCGATTGTTGCATCATCAAGATCTGTGTGACAGTTTTACCAGTGAGCATCATGTTAGTAAGTACTGTAAGACAGTTACCATCCGGGGAAGATATCAGAAAACAGCATTTCCTTCAAAAGGATGTGTTTCTCGATCACCTGCAAACCTGCGGACGGGCGCTACGATGACAAACAATCGGCCTTGCTTGGTGTTTGCGAACCGCAGGTCGATCTCCGTGCCACCAAGATCAGCAATCGACACAGGGACCTAAATTGAGCAATTGGGACAGCAAGAATTTGGAATCGAAGTGTGACTGTGTTATATGAAACTGAAGTTCTGACAGTAGTTTCAGTTTTCACCTCTTCCCAGCCATCAGGAACTTTGAAGCTGTAGGGAATGATCGGACTCCAACCGACTCCATGCCCTCCGGACTTGTCATCTGGCCTACGGTATGTTCTCCAACCTGTCTGAACAGATTATATCCATATGACAAGCATCATGAAAACAATCCAACAATTTCAGACAAAATGGCATCTATTGCAAATATTGTGCCAAAGTGATCATGTGCTTGTTGCTTGTCTCCTATGACCTATGTCAAAACAATTAACTCTGAATCTCTTGCTATCTAAACCTGTATTTGTAGTTTTTCACTGTAGAAAACATGCAATTGCTCGCCGAAATAAGGATATTATGGCACAATTGCAGTGCTAGGATTCAACTATTACAGAGCATAGCGCTTCTAAAGCACTTTTTCACAGATGAAGCTTCTAGGGAAGCCGTAATATCTGAAAGGTTTATAGTAATTTTTTAACCACAAGAACTTCCACAAGCTGCAGCAAGAGGTCATGGGATTTAGCTTCTGTTAATCTGTGTCATATCTGAGCAATTGTTGAACACATTAAGTTGAACTCAGGACTCAAATATCCTGATGGAACACAAGAAAAGCAACAAAAACTAAAGCCTTCAAGAAGGGATAACCGCACAAGAGCATTGGAGCTTTTGTTTCTGTCTGAAGTCTAAACTGCTCTAAATTGAACCTAAGCTCTTTAAAAACTAAACCTTCAAAGACAAAAAACCCTGAATCACATGAAATTTAGGATCAGAACGGTAGCGAGAACCAACCATTTTCATCAGGGTCAGACAAGCCAGGGATCCTCCCTGCCAGCTGGCCCTGCTTTACTGCCAGGCCTTCACCTGCAAAACCAAGCACGGAAACTCCACAAGCAGCAGCTGCAGAAGCCAATGCATGCCTCCTCCCCACAAAGGCTACTCCCTCCCTCTCCTCCTCCTCATGCGATTCTGACAGGGTGGGCCCACTGCTGCACCTCACAGCCGCAGCTGCTGCTGCTGCCCTGCCCTTGGTAGGGGGGATCTGCTTTGTGAGGAACAGAGGGGAGGAGCTTTGTAAGAACAGCACTGAGCTGCTCATCTCTGCAAGAATTGAGTGGAGTGTGATTTTCCTTGGGAATACTACTACTCTGTGATTCTCTAGCTCTGACTCTCTGCCTGTTCTTGAATACTTTTGCTTCTGGTTTTGTCAAGAGAACTTTCTCGTTTGTTCAGTTACTCCACTCCATAGGCTTTTCTGGACCACAAGACATGAGTGGACAGGAGGATTTGAGTGTCAATACAAGATAACATCTCACCTAGATTGTTTTGAGTGTGGCCTCTTCACTTTTATCTTTTCCTTTACCTTTGGTTTTACACATATAAATTTGAGGCAGAAATCAAATACCGGCAGAGAAGGATATGTTGTGCCTTCTTCAGGTAAATTCCTCATCACTATGTGCATGTGTGTTCACTGCTTGTGGTGTAGGGTTAAAAAACCAAGTTTTTTTATAGGTTAAAAACATGAACCGCATGCCAAGAAAAGATCATTCTTGTGGCGCATCATAGAACATGTGTGACACTAGGTTTTTTTTTTTTTTTTGACCAGAAGACAGTAGGAGAGCCTCCTACTGTATAGGAATATTTTAAATAATAGAGAAAATATACAAGCACAAAGAAAAAGAAAAAGAAGAATATACAGGTAGGGTACTAGTCTGCTAAGTTATTGTCTCTAGCCAATCAAAAAGAATTTGTTTGAGATGTTCCTTCACTCTATGAACATAAAGGGTGAGTTCAGTTTTAAAGCACCTCTTCCAAGCTAATGTTGTGACACTAGGTGTTACAGACTGACATGCATGTTCGTGGCACGTGTGACTTGTCAATTAGCGTATTGGAGCCATTAATTTCTGTTCTCTTCCCAGTATATGAGTCTCTGTAGGGTAGCGTACATATCACAAAGAAGGCCTAATTCAAACAAATTCTTCTGGAGGTTTGATAAGAGCACTCTACCCAGTGATGTCTATAAATTTCCATGTCACATAGACACAGCTCTAGAAACTATTTTCCCAGCACATTATATCTATCTGTGGGTCTAGCAATAAATATCCTCCACTCCTCTCTCTTCCCAAATGGTGAGTCGGCGCACGTGATCCGAACAAGGCATAGAAGATCAAGGGTGAAAACTCAAACATCGCATGGGCCCAATTCGATTTTGGTAGTTTCTTGGCTCCTCTCTCCTCGAGCTATATCCTACATGGGACACTACTTCTCTCTCATACACCTCTTTAACTCCAGTTCTATATTAGATTTTTTTCTAGGTGGCACATTCATAAATTTTATGGACATTGGCCAGGGTGGAGCATTGGGAGTGCCCTAAGCATCCATCAGTCTCCAGACCATTCTATGATACTGTTGGGCACCTAGTGGCAGAGCCACAAAAGGTGCATGGGGTACAGCTGTACCATGGTTGTTAAGGCGTCGGTATATCGGTGTGGTAGACTAGAGGGCCATACCATCCGGACGGCATGGAACTGTCGCCGGATCTGCCGTCATCGCCGCCAGATCCGCCATCGCCGCCACCGGATTGGGCCTCCTCTGCTTCGCCAGCTCCTGCTTCGATTTGTCGTCAGATCTGGTCTCCTCCGCCAGATCGGACCTCCTTTGCTTCGTCGGCTCCTGCTTTGGTTTGCCGCCGCCTCCTGCTTCGCCGACTAGCTCTCCGTCGCCTCCTTCGGTCTGCCGGCTGCATCTTGGGGGCAGTGGAGAGTGGCGGCGGGAAGGAGTGGCCGCCGGCGAGCTGCCTCAACCTCGCTGGTGTCAAAGGTGGAGGAGGTGGGGGAAGGAGAGAGGGAGAGAAGGGGGCGAAGGAAGAAATGCCGAGCTCAAGCAAATAAATTTGCGATATGAGGGTTTCGGTATTTTACAATTTAGCCCTCTCACTTTTCTAAAAATGCAATTAAATCCTTTTCTCTTTGTATTTCCTCTATATGGGCCCTCCGAAAGACCGATATTGTTGTGTATGGCGTTGTCATAAGCGATATTGTTGTGTGAAGGTGGTGAGTCGTCGCACCTCGCCGCACCGCCTAATAACCATGGCTGTACCCTTAAATTTTTTGTCAAAAAATTACTATACACACCTCTTAATATGCAAGGTATATGGCACAAACTTCTTCCTCAGTTGCAGCCCATAGCTCATCATTTCAATATACCCAAAACACAATAATCCCTAAATAGGCCCACAACCACAATTTACCAAGCCACAGTCATCAATATCGGTCGCTTCCAGAATGACAGGGTCGATCCCCAAATTTCCCTATCCCTATTCTTTTGCCCTAGCAATCGACGAGTCTTAGACGTAGCACAGCAGCAGCGGGCTGTGGCCGGCGGCGAGGGCGCAGCCGTGTTAGGAATAGTCCCACATGGATTACGGGAAAGGAGAAAACACAACTTATAAGTGTAAGTGAGTCTCCACCTATTGGACTAGTCTTTTGGGGTAGAATGCTCAATACCACTTATAAGTATGTTACTCTGTTGCTCCGTGGGCTTAGTTGTGTTCAGCCTATTTAGACCTGTGGCCCAGGAGGTAAACTCGGTTAGACCTAGGTATACGGCCAGGGTCCAAAATCCAGGGTTCGGATCCAACAAGTGGTATCAGAACCCAGGTGCCTAACATCTCCTTGGATCTCATGGTTGCAGAAGCGCCCAATCCATGTGTGAGGGGCAAATTGTTAGGAATAGTCCCACATGGATTGTAGGAGAGGAGAAAGCACAACTTATAAGTGTGAGGGAGTCCCCACCCATTGGAGTAGTCTTTTGGGGGAGAAGGCCCAATACCACTTATAAGTATGTTGCTCTATTGCTCCGTGGGTTTAGTTATGTTCAGCCTATTTAGACCAGTGGCTCAGGAGGTAAACCCGGTTGGACCTAAACATGCAACTAGGGTCCAAAACCCAGGATTCGGATCCAACAAGCCGCAGCGTGCGCCGTGGCCATGTCACATTTATATGGGCCTATGTCTAACAGGTCCTGCTCCTGGTTCTGCTTGCTCCTGATTCTGTGCTGCATTTGGTTTTCGGTTTCCTGCTGGATACCAGGAGACTAATCGCGACGCATACTAAGGAATCTCCCGTTAATTAATCGGCCCATAGATTCGGTTGAATCCTCACTGGTTCTATTCGGAAGCTCTGAACTTAACACATGCATACAAGATACAGTTCAATGCCTAACTAACTAACTAACGGTGTAAGAGAAATAAGAGGAAAAATAAAACCCAAAAAACTAAAAAACCCAAAAGACAAAATTAGAATAAGCCAGCAGACAGGAGCTGGCCTTAACCACGTGGTCGTGGGTCCGATCCCCACGGTCGGCGTTCACGTTGACACAAGCATATTTTTTTTGGTTGTCTTCACTTTTTAAGTGTTTCTTCTTTACTTTTTGGACGAATTTTGAACTGCCTCGCTTTTATTTGTAGCTGTAACTTTCTCCGTTCGTTCTGTTAGTCCCATGTATACTTTGCCCATGTTGGATTCAGAAACTGATTCTGGAATCTGGAGGTAACAGATCCAATCACACGAATTACATACAAAGGTTGCACACCGACAGTCGTAACAAGGAACGAACAAGAGACACCACATTAGATATTGTCAAATCCTCTCTCTTCCGGAAGAATGAACGGCATTTGCTATTGTTTCCTTCTTTGTTTCTGAAGAAAAAGAGACTTATGAATCCATACAACTCCTTCATATGAATGCATCTACTGTTGCAAAACAGAAGCATCCTAAAATTTGCGTGTCTTCTTTCGCTTCTTTCCTTCCTTCAGTTCTAATGTTCTACGTATGAGATCAACAATCAATCATACATTCCTGAAGAAGCCACATCCAATGGATGGGTTGGTTGTGTTTGGAAGCCTTTGCCCATTCACAAACGACTGAAACAGACCGAGAGCTCGGTCCGGCTGCACAGAGGGAGATTGGATCATATACCCTCCCTTTAGTTGGGAAATTGAGAATTTACCCTCTACGTCTCAATGACACGTGGGGTCATCATAAGTCACTGACACGTGGCCCAGGAGAGTAAATCCTCAATTTCCATATAAATGGAGGGTATATGATCAATTTTTTCTGTTTAGAATGAGCATTTATCTTACTGCATGACCAGTTAATTTACCAAATGCAATGCAGATTCATACCCATTAGGTTTTCGGTATATAGAGGAGCAGTATACCTGGCCTTTGTGGAACCAAGCGCGATATGGGACTGTGACATGAAGCCCCATGTCATGAGCCAATTCACGCACTAGGGTTCGGGAGCCCAAGAGGGGCACCATGGAGTCTTGATCACCACTGCAGATCATCACAAAAATAATCTATAACCATAGCTCTGCTGAAGCAAGACAGTTCAGCTGAATGGCACAGTACAACCAAAAAAAATCACACTACCTGAACACCCGAACCGGTATTTTGTGCTCGATGATTCTCTGGAGCAAAGGCAGGATGTTGATGTTACCGTCGGTATCGCTATAGTTCAGCACCCTGCCATAAACCGTGTACAATTAATGTGAGTTTGAATCATGCAAGGATGACTTGTTTTGCTTACTCTGATATTTTACTTTCATGTTCTAGGAACAATATTAAGATGAACTATTCAGAGAATTGTCGATCTAAACATACAGAAGTGGATGCAATTACGAGCTGCACACGCTCCATCCATATGGCAAACTTGTTCTGTTAGCATGGAGAGCATGTTGTACTTTTGGGAGGTTGAAATAGTAATATCTTTCATAGGACATGCAGACATCAACTCCCACGTTGATTTTGGTCACCTACACTCAACAAAGGATAGTTATACATTAAGAATGTTCTGAAGTTTAAGTGTACCGTATCTCGATGTTAGATGGCAAACATACATATTTCCGCAACCGCAGCTCCTGCATTACAATTGACGGGTAGCACACATCTAGTAGAATTGTCATGGACCGGGGTAAACACCACCAAGAGGTGGCCGGATGGCGTCGGCATAGAAGGAGAGAGAGACGATAGACGATGAAGACTTTGTTATTACTCTGATTAATTACAATAGCATGCGGTAGCCCTCTTATATAGATGATTCCCCTAACAGATAGAATCTAATCTCAATTATATCTCTAACAAATATAAAAACTAATATCATATCTCTAACACAAGGAAACTAATCTCTAACTCAAATAGAAACCAATCTCTAATCCCTAATAATGAACCGACTAGGTCCAAGGCCCACGCCTATGACATTACACCCCTCCCGGACATGCAGCTCGTCCTCGAGCTGCTAGGCGGCGGTCATGGGTGCCAATGGAAGACCTTCGACGCCGGTGTGGAAGATGAACGGTGGCAAGATCTTGCAGCGGATGGAGACGGCCGGCCATGGTGCAGTTCTACGTCGACGAAGTGTAGCGCCTTTGGGTATATAATGCCTGCAAAAGAATTTTTTTTCTTTTTTTTTTGCCTGGAAAAGATTTTTTTTTGCCTGGAAACGGGTTTTTTTGCCTTAAGTAATCGGTCGAATTCCGATTAAAAGCCGACCGAGACCCCAACACATCACAAAGCCACGCGACGAAAGCCACCACCACTGCCGACTTCTTGGGCGACGCCAAGCGCAACCAGCGGAGCGGGCGGCCGAAGGAGCAGCGGCCTGCGGAGCGACTGCCAATGGAGCGGTGACCTGCGGGAGCGGCAGCCGACAGAGCAACTGGCAGAGCGGCGGCCAGAGGAGCAACGGCCGGAGGAGCGGCTGCGGCGGCGATTGCAACGCGGCGGAGGTGGCCCGGGCGGAGGCGGCGGCTCGGACGGAGATGGCCCGGGCAGCGGCGGAGGCATGGGTGGCGGCGGCCCAAGCGGATGGAGGTGGCCCGGGCGGCGACTTGCATGGATCCGGGCGGTGATGGCGACCGGCAACCGGCAACCGGGGACGGCAACGTCGGCAGCGACCTGCGTGGATGCGACCGGCGTAGCGGCTGTGACGCGGGCGGAGGTGGCCCGGGCCAGGATCCGAGCGGCGATGGTGACCGGCGACCGGGGACAACGACGTCGGTAGCGACCTGTGTGGATGCGACCGGCGACGATGGTGTAGGCGACCTCGCTGGACGACATGGCCACTTCTTCTTCTCGCCGCCGGAACAAATCTACGATCAGAGGGAGGCGAGAGAGGCGGAAGCGCAGGAGGCAAGAGGCGGAAGCCGGAGAGATTAGCCTCGTCCTCCTCCAAGTCAGAAGTGCAGGAAGCAGGTCGATGTCGGCCGTTTTTGAAGACATGGTGTTGGAGGGCTCGGCTTTGGATGCCGGCGATATGGCTCCCAGCACCTTTGATGTTGTATCAGGATGTACCTCTGCTCTACGAGCATGCACTTGTTGCGCCTTCTCTCGAATCGCGACCATCTCCTCCAAGATAGCACGCATGTTGAGGAAGATGTCCGCCATCTCTTTGTCGATGCTGGCCATCTCATTAGCACTAGCTTTTATTATAGCCAATGACTCGACAACAGGACGAACCATGGTAGCAGAAGTCATGGGAAGGGATCGACTGCTCTAATACCAAGTTGTCATGGACCGGGGTAAACACCACCAAGAGGATAGTCGGATGGCATCGGCGTAGAAGAAGAGAGAGACGATAGACGAGGAAGACTTTGTTATTACTCTGATTGATTACAATAGCATGCGGTAGCCCTCTTATATAGATGGCTCCCCCTAACAGATAGAATCTAATATCAGTTATATCTCTAACAAATATAGAAACTAATATCATATCTCTAACTATATCTCTAACACAAGAAAACTAATCTCTACCTCAAATAGAAACCAATATCTAATTCCTAATAATAAACCGACTAGGCCCAAGGTCCACGCCTATGACAAGAACATCTTAGCTATTGACGTAATCCCCAACCACTTTGTTCGCCTCTGCAATGGCGTCGTTGCATGACTCGCTTTCATTGTGAGGGCTGCTGAAAGTGTAGTCCTCAAAATCACAGGCATTTGTGATAGCCAGGCCTACCTCATCTGAAATCATGCCGTGAGACCAGAAGTACTCATAGATTGAGGGGATATCCCTATCAAGCTTGAGAAGTGGATTTCCAATCTGTTCAAGTAGTCTCAGGGGTCAGCGTCAGAAAACAAACACCGGAAATTGCACCGCAGAATGACAAGAATGGATTGAAGGAAGGGCTAGTTAAAATTTGTGGAAGTCATATTTTTGCAAGAAACTAGATTGCATCTGTTCTTACAGCGACTCCTTTGATACTGAATTTGAAACCCTTTGATTCCTTGTTATGACTGAGAAGCACATTGGCCAATTGCGGTATGTAATGCCCTGCAATGTTCTTTGTCAATAACCTCAACAATACATAATGAGCAAACTAAATATGCGTAAATATTAGCAATATGTTTGCTACCTGCATAGCTTTCTCCAGTAAGAAATAGCTCTCTTGATTTGTACTCTGGAAACTTCTCGTACCATTTCAACAGAAATATGTGCATGTCACTAGCTTCATTGTTCAGTATAAACACGGTCAGTTCAATTCATTTCATAGTACCGATTTAGAGACCGCCAAGTTCACATCAGATGTACCCATTGCTGGTTAAGAACAGCGATTATGTTTAAAAAGTTATTTGTCGTATACTTTTATCAGAAAACTTGGCATAGAAAAATCAAATCACGAAACAAGCCAGCAGTTTGCGAGGTTAAGTGAAGATCATATAAATTTACCGGTATGTTCATCTCCGGTACTATAGTCTGGTGATGTGTTTGAGTAGGACCATCCAACACCAGCAGGAGATTCAACAAAAAAGTATGTTGGACACTGTAAAATTAAAGATAAGACAGAACGTTAAGGTGCCTTTGTCACCGAAAACTTGCTAAGGAGATATCAAATTATCAAAAATAAAATGCAACCTTTGTTCCATGACATCTTGTTTATCCTTAGGCCTCTACCATCTTCAGTTGGATAATATGGACCTAGCTCTGTGAATGCCCCACCTCCAACCGAAGAACAGCCAGGACCTGACAAGGGCACAATAATACGCACCGTAAAATCATGTAAAGATGTTAACTTTCGATGCAAACTAGAACAGATAAAATAGATGGAAGTTATGCTAATTTACTTTTCAATTAATTATTCTTGGAAAATAAAAAGGACAAGTTTGTCGGTGACATGACACCCTGTCATCATAAATCCTGAACGGACAACAGACAGTGACTTAACTACATAACAGAAAATTACACAGGAGATAAGGCTTTGATTAACTTCTGATCCTGTCCTGGCTGGCTTCATTTCGGCAGATCAGACGGGCTAATATTTTTTTACCTTCACCTCTGACGATGGTACAGTACAATTGAAAAGAGAGATGCCAACATGGGCAATCTTTCAACAGTTTAGAAGGCAATCTTTCAACAGTTTAGAAAATCTAGTAGTATATTGCCAGAGGACGACAATACGGATCCAAACAGATCAAAGATTGCTGAAACATCTAGGAAAGCAGCATGGACAGGAGATAAAAGAGGGGGATCAAGCATTCAGCATTTCAGCTGCTGTGCTACAAGAGTTGCGTACACTTGCGGGCCTTTGGATCAAGAATCAACTGTATAGATCATTAAAGAGTGGCTTTTTATTTCGATCGGCGGCTTAATCTGCACCGTTGATTGCGCGATCTGATCGGCGGCAAAGCAACTTCAACCATCATTACAGCAATGTGGACCAAATCAAGAAGTGTCAGCATAGGTGGATGGCGGTGAACTGAGAAACATCACAAAAAAAAGATGATACCTTTGACCATAATTACTACTACTGAGTGCAATGAAAGAAAGAGATGCCACTACTGAAGAAGCAACAGCATCAGTCATAGTGGATAGTACGAACACTGAATGAGGCGAGTAATTCATGAGACTGAACTGACCTCCGTTGAGCCAGAGGATGAGGGGCTTGGAGGCGGCGTCGGTCTCGGCGAGGTAGTAGAAGAGGCTCCTGCCGGCCTGCTCGTCGACGTCCACGTACCCGGCAAACTGCCGGAACCCCACCCTCCTCGGCTGCCCCGGCAGCCCCCTCATCAGGCAGTGGCGGACCCAGGATTTTTGAGATGGGGGTACGAAGTTAAGAATCTACGGAGTATATATATAAGATAGAGAATTTTGATACACATAATATGTATATCTCATATAGTTAACCAAATAAACAATCACACATAAGCAATAAATGCAATTTCCAATATAAGTTTGATTGACTTAATTTCTAGTGAACACTGAACAGAGTACATGAAACAACATCAATGCAAAACTGACCTGGATGGCAATGTTATAACTCAACTCGACGAGGATCTGCTTGAAAACGAGATATTATATCTTCATCGTGAACTTGTAGAAAAAAAATTCCCTTTCAAGAAATGTAACAAGACAGTCATTCAAGTACTCATCTCCCATTCTAGTCCTTAGCTTGTTCTTCACAAAATTCATTGCTGAGAATACTCTTTCAACACTTGCTGTTGCTACAGGAAGAACTAGCACCAATTTCAAAAGCTTGTACACAAGTGGGTAGCTGAGATGCTTCTTCGTATCAACAAGCATGACAGAAAGTGCAGAAATACTCTTGACCTCTCTAAACCTTTCGTCTCTCCGCATATCAGCAACAAAGAGTGTAAGTTGAAAAGGCAGATGCATAATCTCTGTGCTTGAGAAGTCATTGGGTTAAAATTGTGCAAGTTTAACCAAGTTCTCCTTGGCAAAAGAACCGAACGAATCAGCAGGATTAAATGAAGCCATGTAAACAAGCAAATCTGTGCTTACCTCATCAAATCTTTCATTTAGTTCCTGAAGCTGCCTATCAATCACACTAAAAAACATTTCAATTTTAAAACGATGATGATTCTTTACTTTTGGAAAGAACCTTACTGATCTTGCAACTGGCTTGTATTGAGCATCCATATTAGGAACTTTGACTTTGTGCTTTGTGCAAAAAGAGGTAACCTCATTCAAAAAGTTTTCCCATCCATCATCTTGTCGCAGTAATTGCAATTGTAGCTTTGTCACATAAATGAGCTCAATAGCATTAACAATATCTTGATCTCTTTTTTGCAAAGCTGTGTTTAAGTCATCAGTGTACCCAAGTATAGTATTCAATAAATGTGCCATGAAAACAAATTCAAATGACTCAAATGATGCCAATGCCGTTTGAGCTTTTATAGTTTCCATGCTTTGTGAGCGATCTTTTCCAACTCGAAACAAGACCTTCCGGATTGGACGATACAAAATAAGAAGGTGTTGTACCATTTTATAGTGGGATTCCCAACGAGTATCTCCTGGCCTACCTAAACCCATCTCTTGATTCAAACCCTGACCACTTTCAATGTCACCCAATTCCAAGCTTCTACAATTTTTTGAGCTTCAGCTACTCGAAGCATTTGATGTTTCTTACAAGAAAGCCCAATAGCATTCAACAAATGCCCAAGTTGCTCAAAGAACCAAACACAATCACCATTCTCCTTAGCAATAGCCACAAGAGTTAATTGAAGTTGATGTGCAAAGCAATGGACATAATAAGCAGAAGGAGATTCATTCATAATCAGCTTTTTTAGGCCACTAACCTCACCTTTCATGTTACTAGCTCCATCATATCCTTGACCACGAACTCTAGACAAGCTCAATGAATGTTTCATAAGTAAATTCTGGATAGCATCTTTAAGTGTCAAAGCAGTAGTGTTTTCAACATGCACAACACCAAGAAATCGCTCAACAACCCTCCCTTTCTTATCAACATAACGCAAGCAAAGAGCCAACTGCTCATTTTGGTACACATCACTTGACTCATCAGCAAGTATTGCAAAAAAATCATCTCTAATATCTTCCTTGATAAGTTTAGTGGTTTCTTTAGCACAACATTCGATAAGTTGTTTCTGAATTTTAGGGGATGTCATCTGACAATTCCATGTAGCATTCTTTAGAACAACCTTGTTAACCTCTTCAAAATTTTCTGCTAACCAATTTAGAAGTTCAAGAAAATTTCCTCTGTTATGTGACTCTTCACTTTCATCATGTCCACGACAAGCCAACCCTTGCCGTAAAAGAAATCTTAAGCACTTAAGTGAGTAGGTTAGGCGGGCTTTATAGACAATCTTGTCATGCTTGCTTCTCTTGTGTAAAGATTGTCTAATTGATGCATTAGGTCTAATGAACAAATCATATTTCTCTTGAGCTAGATTGTGTGCACTACTAACAGAACCAACATGTTTGTCAAATCTGTCCAAATGGCTCCATTGTCTAAACCCCTCATTCACAAACTATCCCCACCAACATAATTAGTTCTGTCCTTAAACAAGTAGCAAACAAAACAGAATGCAACATCTTTTTCCTCACTATATTCAAGCCAATTATACTTATCAAACCAACTACGCATAAAGCGACGTTTACCTCCAACATTTCTCTGTGGAAAATTTTGTAGTGCCGGTCGACAAGGCCCAAGTGCAATATACCTCCTCCTAACTTCATCTTGCAGGTTTGCATCATAATCTGTGATAGCAATCCTCTTACCAGGATCATGGGGAAGATAACCAACATCATCGTCATAATCTTCCCACCAATCTTCATCTTCAGATTGTATACTTGCAACTTGTGGTTTTGATGCTTCTGTGCTTCCATTTCCAAATTGAGGTTCTGTTTCTACAATTGCAAGTTCTTGTCCCTTGCTGCATCCAACCTCTTGTACAGGTTCTGGAGAGTTGCTCTGAACTACAGATTTTTGTTTCTTTTCAGCCCTCCCCCACATAGATTTCAAATCGAAAAATTTCTTCTTCTTCTTTGAATTCTCTACAACCTAAAAATATTGAACATTTGTTCAATTCACCATTGAAGAACAGGAGAGTCCAAGAGTATTAAGTATAAATTGACATTGTAGAACACCAACCTTGTGTGCAGGGGCGGCATGGCCGTCGGGAGCGCTGCCGCCGTTGAAGCTGGAATAGGGGAGGAGCTGCCGCCGCCGCATGGGCCGCCTGGCCGTGGGGACTTCTTCGCCGTCGACGCCGTGTGGGCCATTGGGTGTGGGCGCCCGGCGCCGCGCCGCCACCGGTAGTCGTTCGCCGGTCGCCGCGTCGCCGGAGACGAGGAGGGGCGCCGGGCGCGCTGTGGGCTGTGGAGGAGGGGCGCCGGGCACGCTGTGGGCTGCGGGCGCGCCGGAGACGAGGAGGGGCGCCGGGCGCGCTGCCGCGCTGTGGGCTGTGGAGGAGGGGTGCCGGGCGCGCTGTGGGCTGCGGGCGCGCCGGAGACGAGGAGGGGCGCCGGGCCGCAGCAAGAGAGATGGAGAGGAGGCAGGCACGGAGCAAGGCAGGAGGCGGCGTGAGAGGCAGCCAGGCAGGACTGCAGGAGGCTACGATTAGGTTAGGAAATGCCAATTGGGCCTTTTGGCTAGTGGGCTGAATTTGCTAAATTACATGCACTTCTAGCTTTTTTCTATATATATGAAATATATATTATATATAGTTGATTTTTTGCAAAATATTTTGGGGGTACAACTGTACCCCCATGTCCCACTGTGGGTCCGCCCCTGTTACCAGGTCCGGCGCAGGGAACCCCCGCACGCAGGCGATCAGAAACCAAGAGAGCACCGCCGTCGGTGGCGTCGGTCTCCAAGAACCAGCCATGGCGGGTTGGTTGTGCTGCTATGGAGAGTGAGGGTAAGGCAAGCGGCAGAGTAATGGAAAGGAATGCAGCTTCCCTATTCCCTTCCCTGTTCCTTTACACATGTCAACAACTTATTTGTTCTACTTTATTTTTATGGAGATTTGCAACAACACTCATTTCTCTCATACTGCTGACACATATGAGAAAATATAGAAAAGGGCATAGGGAAGCCTGATTCAATGGAAAGAAGAAAGCAAACGAGTCAAAAATGAGCAGGGGCAGACACTGCGGTGGACTGTAGAGTAACATGAGATGTTTTAGTCCTGTTATCTTTTTTTTCTTAAACTTGTGACTTGCTATGACCTATAATTTTTAGTTGTTTATAAGAGAGAGTATAAAGTAACAGAAACTCATGAAACAATAGGAAATTCCTTTTCGTTCAAAGCCAGCAACAAGACAACCTAGAGTGGAAGGTGTCATCTTACGATTAAGGGCATCAGTAATCACATTTGTCTTGTTCGGATGGTACTGAAGAGTGATATCATAGTCTTTGAAAAGCTCTAACCACCATCTTTGACTCAAATTCAACTTCCTCTGAGTGAAAATATATTGAGACTTTTGTGGTCAGTGAAAATATCACAAGACTCTCCACACAAGTAATGTCTCTAAATCTTTAGAGCAAAAACCACTGCAGCAAACTCTAAATCATGAGTAGGATAGTTTTGCTCATTTTTCTTCAACTGTCGCGAAGCATACGCGTTTACTTTGTTATCTTGCATGAGCACACAACCCAGACCCACTCGAGATGCATCCAAGTAGACCGTAAAATGCTTCATTGGCTCAGGAAGTGTGAGAACAGGAGTAGTTACCAACTTCTCTTTTAGAGTATTAAAACTGTGCTCACATTCATCGGTCCATTGGAATTTCACGCCCTTCTGCGTGAGTTGAGATATTGGCTTGGCAATGATAGAGAAGTCTTTCACGAAACACCGGTAATAACCAGCTAGGCCAAGAAAACTTCTCACTTCTTTAACATTAGATGTCCTCTTCCAATCCATGACGGTGGAAATCTTACTTGGATCTACTGAAATGCCTTCCTGGTTAATTACATTACCCAAGAAGCCCATTTCAGAAATCCAAAACTCGCACTTCTTCAATTTGGTAAAGAATTAATTTTTCCTTAGAGTCTCAAGCACGAGCCTCAAATGTTGCTCATGCTCTTTCTCCGTCTTGGAATAAATCAGGATATCATCGATTAACACCACTACAAAATCATCCAGATACTTGTGTAGCATACTGTTCATCGTCTCCATGAAAATAGCAGGGGCATTCGTCAGTCCAAAGAACATAACTGTAAACTCATAGTGCCCATATCTTGTGGAGAAAGCTGTCTTTTCAATGTCTTGGTCCCACACTCGGATTTGATTATACCCAAATTGTAGATCAATTTTGGAGAACACCTTGGCTCCCTTCAATTGATCAAACAAGTCCTCGATGCGAGGCAAAGGGTAGTTGTTCTTAATGGTCACCTGATTGAGAGCACGGTAGTCTATACACATGCGCCAACTCCCATCCTTTTTCTCAGTGAATAGGTCAGGGGCTCCCCAAGGTGACACACTACGACGAATTAAGCCTTTGGACAACAACTCGTCTAATTGCTTCTTCAACTCCTCTTGCAAGGGTCATGCCAAAATGGTAGGGGGACATGGAGATAGGTCTTGTGCAAGGAACAAGATCAATTCTGAACTCCACATCTCGCTTGGGTGGCATTCGCGAAAGCTCTTCAGGAAACACATCTGGATACTCACGTACTACAAGAATATCTTCAATGTGCAAATGCGCATTTGGCTTCTCCACAAGTGCTAGAAGTAGCCCGGACTTCACAAAGAGGGAACAGGTGGGTGCATTCTCCTGAAAGATTATCTCCTTCCCTGAAGGAGCTTGCAAGGTGACTATCTTCCAGAAGCAGGAAATCAAAGAGCATGTGCTAATGCATAATGAGTGGTTGATGAGAAGTTAGAGAGTTTAAATGGAAATAAGTGGTTATTGAATCTGTGATGGCTATGGATTGATACGTGAACTTGTTATTTGTTGTTTTGCTTTGTACTTGCTGTCTTTTGACTCACCCTTACTTTGTTGTTGTTTTTTAGGTGACTGTTGAGGACGTCTTGCATGGGCGGGAGTAGCACATGAATAACTTCACGTACTTGCAGCGCTTCACATATTAGCTTTTGTTAATATGTTTAACTCCACTAGTAAGTTAGAATAGTTGCTTAAAAATGGTATGGTGTAAGTGCTTGCTGCTTTATGAATAAAGTATAGTTTGCTTAAAATAATTAGCAGTTATTCAAAAATAGTATTATTATACAATAATGGTAGCACTCTAGGATCAAAGGATGGGTAGGGTGTTACAGAGTCACCCCACGGAGTAGTCAATTGTAGTTAGGTTAGTCAGCAGTGCTTGCTAGGCAGCCTTTTGGATTGCAAGAACTTCCTCTCTAGTTGTACTTCCTTTTGTGCCTAGATCTCTTAGATGTTGTGGATCTGATGTTATGACTTGACAAAGCCTACATGCCATGTCTAAAGTCATGTAATATCTAACTCCTTTGTAATAAAACTATCTTAAGTTTTATACTTTGTATTGCATTGCTTCTCTTGTTTACTTAGTTTTTCTGCTGTGCCTTTAAAGGGCTAGTGAAGCCTCATATATGTTTCTTCCCCGTGTGTCAGAAGCGAAATTTTTGCCATTTCAGCACGACGACTGCCACTCTTGCAAATACAAATTCAAATAATGCCAAAATTGCCAAAAAGTTAAAATTATCAGGAAAAGACGGAACTTTGCTGCCCTGATGCGCCTCAAGACGGCACTAGGCACCTGGCACGCTTCTCGGCCGCACCAGGCACCTGGCGTGCTCCCCGGCAGCACCATGCGCCCTAGCGCACTCGCTGGCCATGCCAAGTGACTGGCGCGCTCTTCCGTCGCACAAAGGGACCATTTCCAAAAAACAATGTTCATGGGGCTATTTTTGCAAAAAAAACTTCTACGGGGCCAAAATATTCGAGCGCAAAGACTTCCCCACAGGACGGGGGATTTGATTGATGACGCTTGGTCACATCCTGGTTGATGACGCCTGGTCACATTGATGATGTTTGGTGCTACCACGTGTGAAGAGGACGAACTACCAAGTAGCTGCGCCGTGCGAGACGAGGAATTTCGAACGTCCGCCGTGGAACCTTGCTCTAACACCAACACTAGATATTCTTAAATCCAAGATTAATTCTGTAGAGCTTTTTAGGTCTATCATCTATTTAGAGTAAAGTCTATTACCGGTCCTTAAATTTTTTATGTTGTGTCATCCTGGTCCATAAACTTTTAAAGTATGTCATCCCGGTCCTTAAACTTTCAAAGTGTGGCAATTTCTTTTGAAAGTCTATGGACCGGGATGATACAGCATAAAAAGTTCACTGCTACAACTACATAGGATATTGCCACACTTTAAAAGTTTAAGGACCGGGATGACATACTTTAAAAGTTTATGGACCGGGATGACACAGCATAAAAAGTTTAAGGACCGGTAATGGACTTCACTCATCTATTTATATGTCAATTCTATGGCGTTGCTCATAATCGTATTATGAGATTAGAGAGTAGGGACCTATTTATAAATTCTACTTTTAGGTGTTACAAAGCAACACACCTGTTTTTTGATACACCGTAAGACTCCTGAACCATGCCACCAACCACAATCAGACAAGCCAGTTTAATGAGTCTAAAATACATTAGTCCCTAGCACACATATGTGAGTCATATGCCATGATCAGATTGTATATAAGATCAATTCCAATCTAATCATGTGGGTCGACAGCCTGCAGAACCGATGCTGTAAAACAAATCAGCTATTTCGCCCTGTGCTGTATCTAGGTTAAATATATGTATGCATATTAAATTTCAGTAGACTCGATCTCTTAAGATGTCTATAATATTTCAGCACAGCCGTCCTCGGCACCTCGAGTATTAATTTCTTGAGTTAAATTCTGTATCAAATTATTTTCTACCACTTACATTAATAATATAAATAACTCCACATTGAATTAAATAGATAATAATTATAATAAATATTAGAAGCTACATAAAATTCCAACATATAGAGGCATATAAAGCTGGTTTATTTGTGGTAGCATAGGTGTCCACATTTTAAGTCGTGGTATCTTTTTCCTTCGTAGATATTCAGAATCTTGTCTAGCTTTTGCTGAATAGCCCTCTCAAAGTGCTTAAAACACTGATTAATATCCAAACTTACATTTAGATGGCTTTTGAGGTCATTGTTGAATCTCTCACTTAGGTATTCGCTCAGTTGGACTGAAATAAACTGATTTATAACTGAAATTACACTGTAACTGGCTGAAATTACACTGTACCTGATGGTGGCTTATTTGGTATAACTAAATTTAAAAAAATAAGTTAGCCCATCACAAACAATGCAAGCAAATACGAGAAAAAAGAATAGGCAAAAAAGTTAAACAAACCAAAAAAAAATAATATTTAAAAACAATAAAAAATAAATCGAAAGTAAGAAACTCAAATTGACATGAGTGAAGCCTTAAACTGTGTGCTTCCGCATCCCCAACGTGAACAAGTCATTATGTGGCATCCAGCCCTTTTTCTCTTTTTAACTTATAAATGCTGTCTAACCAAGTCTCCTTGTGTACTGTATCGCATAAATGCTGATCGGTCGGACATAAATTATCTGTTTTTTTACACAGGATATTAGACAATAGGGTGCAATCAGAGTGAATACAGAGAGATTAATTGTTGAGATGTCCAAGGAAGAACACTCAGTATTTCTTGTCTGTTTAGATATGATTATCCGCATATATATTATCTTGTTATTAAGTGAAATCACATCAAATTTTCTCATATCACTTGACATACGTATATATACGGACGGATATCACTAATCTCGTATCATATTATATATTTTTTCTTTGGAGTCGGACACGAATAGTATCGGATACTCATTTACATTTTTCCACATTCGCTTTGTGAGCCTTTGATCGGTTGGTCGAATAAAAATTATCTGCTCTGTTTATATCCCTAGCCTCGAGCTATTTCAATCATAATATGATTCCATTTCAATGATTCAATCCATACGAATTATTACTGCAAAAAATCTCAAAAAGCATGCCGCAATTCACACCGAGTCTCCCAGTCTCACAACTCACCAGCCGAATAAATTAAAAAGCCAACGTGTACACACATCTATCTACAGCTCTACACAAGCACAGGGCATGTTGACCAAACGGACGACAGGTCAGCGGCGGCGAGCAGCAGCCTGCCGCCCTTGCGCCGGGCCAACGCGAGGGCCACCGCGATGGCCGTCGCGGTCGCTGTGACAAGCAGAAGCGCCGTATGCCCCACGGCTAGACATGAAACAACTCCAAAAATTTTAAGTTCTTTTTAAATTTTATTTGAATTCCAATCCTTATCTAATTTGGCAAAGTTCTTGAGAATGCACCTCCCTCTTTTGGTTTCCCGTCTCCCCTTCTTGTTGGCACCTCCTTGGGATGCCGCCTCCGCACCGCCTCACTGTCCCGTCGCCCATGCGCCCGAGCGTCGCCGCTTGAAGTTGCGGCCGCGCCGTTCTCTCGCGTTCACACCAGCTCTACGCTGTGGCCCCACCAGTCAGCCGCCCATCTCCCTGTTCTCTCCTCGTTTGGTGCGCCTGTAGGATAGAATAGGCAACAGAGGGGGGTGAATGGTACTTTCAAACCTCCCTAAGTTTCCACACAATTCTTCTTCTCCAATAGCTACAAAGCTATGAAGTTAGAAGTTGAAAGCTCATTGGAAAACCGAAGACATCAGACCGACAACAGAGGAAGAACAAACCCGGCCGAAAACAGAGTGAACAGTAAATACTGCGTGGTCGAAAACAGAACAAAGGAAGCGGAAGTGCTCGACCGCAAGAACCGATTTCCGAATAACTTTTGATTCACGGTTCTATTGGTCATGAGACTTCTACTACAAAAAGACCATGTCCTCTGACCGAGAAAAATCAAAGCGGTCGAATCCTCCCTATCGAGAGCAAAGAGATTGACATGGTCGAAAACGAAACAGAGGAAGCAATGAGGCGCACGACCACCAGGCCAAGAACTCAAAGGACTTTCGATCAGACCTTGCTCTCGAGATTGGACTTAGCTAAGATGGCCTTAAGAAAGATTCCCAGTTCAAAGCAAATCAAAACCGAAGCAATAAAAAACACAACTTCTCAGACGGAAGAAGGGAGAAGGTAAGATAGAACAGAGAGAACGCAATCAAATCAACCAAACATCACATACAAGAAAGATTTCAATAGAGGCACATAGATGAATGATTTCATATATGGAGGTTTCTACAGCCACTCCATCCAGGAGGTACAAGAGCACACGAGCTCCACCTAGAGAACAACTAACAAAATAGAAAGATAAACCCAGAGCTTCTCGGGAACAACCTCACCGAGCACTCGTGCTCTACCTTCTCTATTTATAGCCTTCAGATACCGGGGGAGAACCCGTTAACCCCCAACTAACACCGGGTTTTACATAGCTTTACCCGTTATCACCAATAGACTCCAGTGTTTCAACAGAAAGCAGTTTCTTTTGCAGGCTTTAAGCATTTCTCCAAAATGCCCCTACTGCACCTTCCCGGAAACTTTCCATTTCCTTGTTGTCCTTGCACGACCGCGCCTGCCTTTCGATCGACCGGACCTCGACTCCTCCTGAGCCTAGTCCCCGGTCTACTCATCGTTGCACACGACCGCACCTGGCATCCGACTGTCTGGACTTCGACTCCTCCCTAAGCCTAGTCCCGATCCACTTTGCCATTGCCCGTCGTGTCCACCTCCGGTGGCTCCAGCTCCAGTTCCTCGTCACCCAGCTTGCAATCACCTCACCAGCCTCGATCATCTTCGGTGTCTCCTGACCGTTTGGACCTCAACACCTCTTGTGCCTAGTCCCGGTCCTCTTACGCCTCACCATGACCTAACTCCGAAGTCCTGCAACAACACAGACAAACAAACCATCATATAGCACCGCACGAAACACTGAGAACATAAATCTGCAACCAGGGAAATGTACTTGTAAGACATCCCTGCTAGGGATGGCAATTGTGCCCATTTACCCATATACCCGTGGGTAAATACCCTAATGGAGTCGGGTATGGGATATTTTCTTTACCTACGGGTATGAAAATGAGGGGAACACTCTACCCGTCGGGTAAATGGGTATGGGTAAGCTCCATTCGTACCCACCCCGCCCGTTTACCCGCGATATAGATTGACAGGTGGCGCAGTCATAGCAATATCTCTAATTACTATTGATTGTTATAAACTTTTCCATATCTCTAATTGCTATTGATTGTTACAAATTTTTTGATAGCTATTATATTTTCTAACAGCAGCTATTGCTTATATGTACTTGTCATTAGTTCAACTCTCATATGGTGACTCTCAATTCGAGGGTAAACGGGTATGCCCATGGGCGACGGGTATGGGTGAGGTTTTTCACCTGTTGTCCCTCGCGGGTATACCCGTGGGCGTAAATCGGGGTTGCGGGTACGGGTATGGGTGAGCACTACCCGTACCCGCCGCGCCCGATTGCTATCCCTAGGTTTAGCCAGTTAAACCGGGTTTGAGTGGATCTACTGGGGAGAGCCTACATAAAGAATTGAGCAGTGAAAAATCTTTTTTCTCAACTCAGTTGTACACTGGTTGAAGCGTGCCTATCGCGTGACATTGAGTTGAGAAATCTTGCGAGTAAAGCTGAGGAACTCTGCGGAATGAAAACAAATGGTATTCGAATACACCGTGTTTCCGGTAAATAAAGCTGTGTTTAAATGGGTGATTCCAACAGCGAGGCATAAGTAGATTTTATTATGTTTTAATTTGATTAAGCTGAGTAAATAACTGTTGAAAGAAAACCCCTTTAATCTTAAGGAGTTTTATTCATGTTTTCCTGTTTGTAAATAAAGTTATATCCGCTCAAGTTATATATTCCGTTCCTTTGAAACTCCAGGCGTGGCGGCACGGGCGCGCCGGGGGGGGGGGGGGGGGGGGGGGGGCGGAGGAGGGACTTGGACGCCTCGTGCGCTGACTGGAGGTGGGACAGCATGTCGCGCAGCGCGGCTATCTCGCTCTTGGCCGCCTCCGCCTCCGCCAAGAACGCCTGGAGCTTCTCGTCGCCGGACCCGCCGCCTTGCTGTCCCTGCGCGGCCGCGGCACGTTTATTCACACCCTTTAATCAAGGCGTAATTTATGGGAACACAGCAGTTCCCAGCACATACTCGAGAAATGTAATGGATGCTCTCTTTTTAGCTCCTACTGATAGCTTTTTATCTAATTTATGTGAATAAATTAAATATTAATAATTTGATAACCTACTTTTAAAAAGGTATCTCAATAAACCGTTTTTAAACATAAAAAAATCATTCTATTTGTTTGTTTGAGAAAAAAATAAGCTAAAAAAGAACGGGGCTAATAAGCTTCTCATTCATCAAATTACCTCCCAATAATATGCAAATTTCCCATTATTATTTGCATTATGGGGTTCCACCCCGGGAGAGATTTCAGCAAAATGACGTATAGCATCAAACTGATGCAAAAAAAAAAACATCATTCCCTTGCATCATATATTATTCCGATGCTTTATTCCACCTCGACCAATATGCCTCCTGATTATCGAAAGGAACACAGCTTTTTTATTATTCTTGACAAACAAAAGGATGAGCACCTGCACTTGACAAGAAGTGAAAACTTATTTCTCTTCTGAAAAGGAAAAGAAAACGAAGTCCAGACTTTACAGGTACCTCTAGGCTCTAGGATCTGCTGCAAGCATTCACCAAGACGGATCTGAGGCTTCTCGTCTCAGTCGCGACACACTCACGGTCAAAGAGGGCGGAGACCACGGCGACGCCTTTGAGATTCGGGAGACCAAGCTCCATCACTGAACCTGCATTTGTGGCATTGATGCCACCAATGGCCACGACAGGCAACTTTGAAGCCAAGCAAACGGTCTTCAGCCCCTCAAACCCCAAGGTGGCATTGTTCGCCTTCGTGGAGGTTGGGAAGACGCCTCCGCAGCCAATGTAGTCTGCCCCGTCGTTCAGTGCCTGCTCGGCTTGAGCAGTAGTCTTGCATGAGACGCCGATGATTTTTCCAGGTCCCAGGAGCTCCCGCACTTCCCGTGCCGACATGTCCGATTGACCAACATGGACACCATCCGCATTGCATGCCAAGGCAATATCTATGCGATCGTTGATCAGCAATGGCACTCCACTGGACTTGCAGATTTCCACGCAAGCCTTGGCGGCTTCCAAAAACTGTCGTGTTTCAGCCTCTTTTTCTCTGAACATTAGAAAATGGGAAGCACATCAGTGAAATACACTGAAGAGACTGTATCACAAGCAAAACTGTGGCAACAGACCTCAATTGGACAATGGTAGCACCTCCTTCAATGGCAGCTTTCACGGCATCTTTTATTGAACGACCCCACTTCTTGTTCACCCCAGAGTCTGTCACTGCATAAAGGAAGAGGTGGTCTGGACTGAACCTTGCT
The DNA here is from genome assembly GCA_017311315.1 of Dendrocalamus latiflorus. Classification (NCBI taxonomy): domain Eukaryota; kingdom Viridiplantae; phylum Streptophyta; class Magnoliopsida; order Poales; family Poaceae; genus Dendrocalamus; species Dendrocalamus latiflorus. The sequence goes on from CM029646.1 coordinate 5,343,799, forward strand.
TGTGAGCCCACATTGTATGGAGGGCATTTGAGCCTGAAAAGGTGGTCGAAAGGGCCTTGAGGTCCATTTCCAATCATAAGATCTTTACTGTGATGAAGAGCAGATTCCACAAAGTTCTTTGCCACCTGCAGAGTTCACATACGCAACAAAAAAAAACAGTAAGATTCTTTCAACAGCGCGCCTGTAAAGATACATATAGTGGCAATCAAGGTTCAGAAAACCACTAGGAACTGATTTAGACCCCTATGGCCGGTATTTGATAAAGCGGCCAAGGATTAAGTTCTAAGGAGTACTTATGTAGGGTTGTTCTGATAATTCTGATGAGATTTGCATGTACACACGTTATTTCACAAAAAAAAAATCACAGCTCTTAAGCAAGAGCAAGTTCTGCCTGAAAATAAGCCAAAAACAGGCTAGTTAATGGTCTACCTAAAACTGTTACTTGATGAAGCAGCCAAGGATTAAGTTCTAAGGAGTACTTATGCAGGGTTGCTCTGATAATTCTGATGAGATTTGCATGTATACATATTATTTCACACAAAATTACAATAAGCCAACACAGGCTAGTTAATGGTCTACATTCTACAATAGATTACTGGCTGGTTACTGACCAAGATGCCATATGCAGTAAATGAGCGCTACACTATGCCATCTAATACAGTGCTAGTTACCACCAGTCACCTACTAATTTTCAAAATCTCGGTTTCCATTAAAAAAGGAAAAAAGTCTACTTGTCAACCTTGAACTTTGCCTTTGGTTCGATTTTCAACCTTTTCAGAAACCATCTAGATTAGGATCTTGAACTAACGAAACCGTCCACTTTACCCCCTCTACCCAAACCAGGGTGGTTTTGATATGATGTGGCATCCTAGTAGGCAAGTCTATGTTGATGTGGCATCCTAATCAGCGGCAACAAATAAACAAAGAATAAATAATGGGGCCATATCCATGTAAACCCAGTTCATGTCAGTGGGCCAATACTTAATCCTAGGATAAATTAAAAAATGATTAGATTAATGTGTCGGGTCCACCAGTCAGTGATATGTTATACTTCATATGGGATTAATTAATGTAATCCAACCAGTGGGCTGCTGGTCAGTTGGACAGAAAACAGAGGAGAACAGGGGAAGCCATGGCAGAGCACTTGAGCGGGCTCTTCAGCGGCAAATGCGGTGGTGGTGAGCTAGGGGTGATACTCAAAAATGGGTTGCAGGGGGTCAAGAGGAAGCTTTTGGTGGTGCTGGTGAGGGCAGTGGTGGCCAGAGGCGAGCAGGTGGCGTGACTAAGCACAACCATGGCATAGATTCCGCAAAACACTATGTAGAGCTAATCTATCTAGTGCACTAGCAGTAGGAGACCCAGAGGAACACACCCCTGTTGTTTATTGAGTCAGAGGAGCCCTGTAATGGTGCAGCGAGAGGGAGCAGCAGTGGTAGGAGTGGTTTGACAGTGTTGGACCTCCACCGTTGCGGCAGGCTTCAAAGGAGCAGCAGAGATGGTTGAGGTGCCATGTATGCTAACTGTGCAGCCACTTGAGGAAGAAGCTCATTGGAGGAAGGGGATTTCGAGGGTGAGCTTGGCAGCCAGAGTTAGAGAAGATAACCTGATTTGTACCAAGCTCTGCACAAAATCAGAAATTGACTGAAGGGAAATGTATTTCGGGAGGTGGAACACAAAGTGATGTGAGCGGTTTTGCGAGGAAATCACCAGAGCGACGAGGACACGGGTGATGTGCCACGGACGCGCTCACCAGAGATGGGAGAGACGGTGGAGTTCCAATCAAAATAGTGGGGCACAAGAGCTGGAACTCGAGTGGAATGTAGAGGGGAGGATGGGAAAGAAGATGATGCGGATGTTTGGGCTTATATACCAAGGATTTGGCTTGATTTCTCGCGGGATTTGGCGTGGCGTACACGAGCTCATGGGTATGGCAAGCATGGCGATGGTGACACTCCAAATCTGGCCGGCGATAGCGGAGCTCAAGCATGACGGTGGCACACGTCCTTCATCCTCGTTGGATTTGGTTTCATCAACATCCTCCTATCCGGCATGGTCTCCTACATGCTTGATCTCTAGGAGCACCTCCTCACTGCGCTCAAGAACCCCCCACCATTGCCTCCGATGCCATAGAAGATGACAAAGAAAGTGCATTAGAGTGACATGTGGGCCCTAGTGCTGACGAGGTTTCATTTGACGATGAGGATCTGACGTGGTGTCCAAGTCAGCCCAAAACCAGAGTGGAGTGGGTCATGGGGGTTGAAGTGAACGGTTTTAATAGTTCAAGGTTGTGCTCCAGATGGTTTCAAAGTTCAGTGTTGAAAATCGAATTGAGGCCATAGTTCAAGGTTTAAAAGTGAACTTATTCCTAAAAAAACACTCGGTGCTAAGGAGTCACCCATCATATCGGAGACCCTTTCTTAGGTAGCAATTTTTGCAGCACAAAAGCAGTTTCAAGTAAGATACTATAGCAACATGATTAGGAAACTGTTCCAGTCTATGTCATGTTAGTTGCCAAAGTAATATTTTCCAAGTGGTACCATAAGAGGGGTGGCACTAAATCTTTTGTTTCATAAAAATCACACAAAACATATATATTTTGACTCAATTTCTTCACTGTGTGCAGGTATCAGTAAGTAAAAAGTACTGGAAGATTAACCTGAACAGCACGCAGCATTGTTGCACCTTTTGCTAATTCAGCAGCTATACACGAAGCTAAAGTGCAACCAGTTCCATGTGTGTTACGGGTCTTCATACGATGCCCACGGAGCTCAATGAACTCCTTACCTGATGAAGTAGTTCAGAGCTTATATGAGGCTGTTAAAAGAGCATGATGGAGACATGATAATGGATGAAAAATACCCCTATTAAATTATAGAACCCATACCATCAAAAAATACATCAATTGCGTCTGACAAGTCTAGCATATCCCCACCTTTCACAAGCACATATCTGCAAATGGTAAATTTGCACCGGTGAATTACACATAATTCATTTTAGTGATTGAAACCACCATGGATCTAATTAACAATAGGAATGTAGTGATTGCATTCTTAAATAGGTCAGTCAATAATGCAATTAGCAATGCCATGACTGAAAAGCTTTTCAAGGAACATGGTTAGAGCTGACAAGGTCTGGCACTCATCCAATACAGGCTCCAGGATACAAAATACATATGAGAGGTCCAAAAAGTAGAAACAATGGATAGCTCACGCTGTAACTAACAGATATTCTGTATATTCAGACATGACAAATCAAGCAGAGTAAATAACAAGAAAAAACTATGACAGCTACATTAACCAGTTTGCTTCAACAAATATAGTTAAGGTTCATATCCATGGATAGAACACTGGTGACCTGGCTGACATTTGCCTATACAAGTGTAACATCTGGATGTACAAGCACAGGATATTGCAAATGTAGTCTATGGAAACAAATAAGGTAGAAGCACTTTAGAACAACAGCATAAATTCACGGAGATATGAAATTCATACTTTGGACCAAATTTATAAATGGATTCTGCTGCACTGCGCATGTCAGAAACTGTTCGCAATGATACATCCCCAAGTAATTTTGACGCTTCTTTCACATTTGGAGTGACTATATCAGCCATACCAAATAGTTCATCCCTGCTTGAAACAATTGCAACAGTATCTCAGTAAGTGCTATAAAATTGAGCCATTGAGGATGTAATGGCAACACCACTCCATCCAGAACTATAAATACACACAGAGCAAAAAAATATTAATCCTGTACCTATATTTAGCGACAGTGGATGGTTCTGAAAGACTATCCCCACTTGTGGACACCATAACTGGATCCACCACTAAAGCTGCCTTCAAAAGTGTAAGTCATAGTAAGTAAATAAATGAGGTGAGATAGATAGTGTGTTTTAATCGAATAATTGCAAATAATGTGTCATACCTTTGACTGGAAACTTCCTGAGATTCTCACACAGAACTTGGACTACTCCAGCTGAAGGGAGCATCCCTGTCTTCACCTAATCAACTCAAGAACATTGTATAGTTACACTTGCTCAAATGAAATAAATGTACAGTAAAATGTAACACTTCTAACTCCAGATGCATATGACGGCTTCTAATAGTAGCATAATTCGACAATCAGCAAGATTTCTTGTACATAAACATAACAGTGTCAACCAAAAATTAGCTACGTCACACACAAATAAAATGCATCTTGCACACGTAACTTAAGGAATGCAACAAAAAAAAATCCAACTTGCGATCTGAGACTGCACAATCATAAGCAGCCAGCATATAGTCAACAATATCACTTATCAGTGCTAAATACGAATGCATTGAAACAGTCCAATGTCATGGAGAGTTTAACCCTGAACACCTATTTTGTTGCAGAACTAATTAGGTGCTTATCATTATAGGCCATATTCTATTGGCTTCTAAAATATACTTTTCTACAGTAAATGGCTTTTCTATTGTACCTAGCTTTCAAATAGAATGTCTTTTAAGGCGGAGTCTACTAGTTGATTGTAGTACACACTATAATGACTTTATTTATATCGGCTAAAATTGCACATGAGTTTTTCTTTCTCCGTACGGCTTTCTATAAGCTGTTACTATTCATAAGCTAAAGCCAAAAGCCATCGGCAACAAGCCAATATGAATGGGCAACCTTCAAACTTCTTCCACCACAGATTGCCAATACCATGTTCTGGGCTCTGGCCAGGTATGCTTGCAACTCCTAACATTCATATACTGAGCTTGGTAATTCAAAGCAACAGCAGTTGTACCCCCACGACATCATCTCTGTACATCACACGTACATCCACATCAAAGAGCAGTAAGCTCTTCCAATAATTAACACCAACTAAGATACTAACTAAAACATCAAAGAACAATAAGCTCTTCCGATAACTAACACCAACTAAAATACTAATTAAAATATTTGATATTGCCATCACAGCAGAAAGGGAAACAGGGCTCACCACATCCACCGACATGTCCGAAAGAACCGACTTGAGCTGCTCCTGGATGAACTCCTCCGGCACAAGGTGGACCCCCTGCACCACCACCGAATGAATTCCCTTTCTTGATCAGATTGGAGCGGAGAAAGCGAATCGGAAAAGAGAAGAGTGAAGAAATTAGGCAACCCACCTGGACGCCGGCGGTGTTCTGGGCGGTGACGGCGGTGAGGACGGAGGAGCAGTAGGCGCCAAGGGCGGCGCACGCCTTGATGTCGGCCTGGATGCCGGCGCCGCCGCCGGAGTCGGAGCCGGCCACCGTCAGCACGTGCGGCCACGGCATCTCGCGCGCCGCTGCGGCGAGCCTGCACGGGCGGGTCCTCGCAGAAGGGTGGGCCAGTCGGGAGGAGGAGGAGGAGGAGGAGAGGGTGGAGGAGCGGTGCGGGCGAAGGTCTGGTGCGGACGCCATCGCCGAAGTGGGGAGGTTTATGCCCGAGAAGTGCTGTACGGTCCAGCACGGGAGCGACGCGGCATGGGCCTAAAAGGCTACACCATGCTGGTCCATGGACCGAGTCTAAAAGGCTATGCCGTGCTGATCCATGGACCGAGAAGGCGATCCAGGTATGGCCGTGTGGAAAGCCGTGCTAGCATGAGCCAGTTTAACTCGAAGGGGCCGAGTAGACATGGTTAGCTTATTTCGAGCCAATAAAGTTGAAAATGTAAGAAAATCCTAGGCAAAATATAAAAAATACAATATAAAATTATTTATACTTATAAAATTTAAAAAATATAAAATTATATAAATATTAAAAAATGATCAAGACTAACAGGCCATATCGAGCTAGATCGCGCTATGCCAAGCCGGTACGTTGGGCCGAAGGCGATGGCCCAAACACGGCCAAAAGGCTGTACTATGCTTGGGCTGTGTTGTGGGCTGGTCTGACAAATGCAGCCTATTTGGCTACCTCTACAAGGAGTCAACTTTAGTTTTTCTTTTCAATTGGAGATACTATAGCCACTTATGTTTACTGTCTATTCTTCTTGGTTTTTCAGTCGGTTTAATCTTCAACATTTGGCTGGGACCACTCTTACAAAATTTGTAAAACAAAAAATTTAAGCCTCATTTGGAACCAACGATTGCAGGGAAAATAGTATGGAAAATTGATCCATAGGAATGGCGGCTAAAGGGCCGTTTGGTTAGTAGGAAACGCCGAAAGGAATTCAACAGGATTAATTCACAACCTACGATTTCGTACAGATTCATTCTTTTTACGTCTTCGTACATTCTAAGTGTAATATACTACTTACATCAAAACGTAATCTCGTATTTTACACTATCGTGCCTTATGTTCCAAACACCTTTTCTTACAATTTTCCTGCATTTTCTGACCCTATATGTTGCGTGTGCATTACTGTCCTATTTTTATATGATTTTTTCCTTCTAATTCTTATGTCCTAAGTAGGAAAAGTTATTGACAATATTTTCAACCTCGTTGTATATTCAATTCTTTTGAAAATAAAGGGAACAGCAAATCCATCATGGAATTTGTGTGCTGTTTGCTATTGCCTCCGTTTCACAGTATTAGTATAAAGCCCACATTCATAAACAAAAGGAGGAATCAAATCTAATATATCGCTAATGACATTGGATTATATATACACCCTTGCTAAATGTCTTACTACAATTACGCCGAGTCAGCACACGCGAAACAAAAGAAGGCTAATGAGAAAGAAAAATAGTTACAAGAGGGAGGGGAAAACAACAAAGACAGGAAGAAGGCACTACTCATTTTGCTTGAGAATTCACGTTACAGCCTTATACAGTGTAATATTATACATTCTGTGACGACCCACATTATTACCATGGGGTAATAACGTCAGTCAACGGATTATTATTCGTTTTAGCCGATAAAACATCGCTCTAACGAATAATAAGCCTATCAGAGTGTTGCAGCAGAACAATAATTAGAGATACAATATGATATTACAAGAATATCGCCACGCAGGGCTACAATTTATTACAAAGCCTCAGGGGCTTAAATATTACAATCTTTAGGCAGAAGAATAATCTAACTACTTCCTATCCAAAACGACTACACACGGAGTGTCCACCTTATCCCTCTGTACTACGAGTCCACGGTATTCCATCCAGGTAGCTTCCTCCTGATCGTAGCCATTCTCTGAATTGACATGATCCTAAGCAAAGGGGGAGATAATAGCAAGGGTGAGTACAGAAGTAATCAGCAAGCGTTATAATACAAAATGCATAAAATGCCTATCATTTACACTTTGTAGGAATCTCAATTCCTCTCTTCAGTCTCGTGTTCATTCTTAACACTCTTTTCATCAACCATGACATTCCATGACTTATAGAAAATAAGGTTTGTTGGTTTTGAAAGAAGTCTGATTTATTAATTTAGAAAACTACTGAACATACGCATGAACAGCAAAAAACCCCATAAGTTTCCGTAATTCTCCTTTCCCGGAGATAGGCATGAATTCATGATTTGGATAGCATTGCGCAAGCTTGTATCACTGTACCCATCACCACTCTGACCCTGTTGGCTTCCCGGAACTCCGCAATTCCTTAGATGCGGCGCCCAGATCAGAGTACAGTACGTTTGCATCTATCTCAGTAATCATATCTCCACCCAATTATTCTCAACCGGCGGCCCAGGGTGGTTTCTCACCCTCGCCTGGCACCCACCGACCTCGACATAGTTGTTGGTTGGGGCGGCCTCGCCCTACCCCAACCTCCACTTGCGCTAATATATGCGCCTTGCATCCCCCACCCGGCACCCAAATGCTGGCCCGGATCTTGTGGGTTCCTGCTGTGGTGGAGGTCCCCACCCGGCACCCAGTTGCTGGCCCGGATCTTGTGGGTTCCTCCACGGGGTCCCCCACCCGGCACCCAAGTGCTGGCCCGGATCGTGTGGGTTCTCCCAACTATAATACTTACCCATGTGGAGAATATAACACTTTGATAGAGCTACTAGTCTGTCCGTCAATACGGGATGTTGGTTGATACGGTTTGGTACGGTCTGTTCACACGGACGAAGTTGGTAATCCCTTATATTCTATTCTTATGCAGAGGTCCCACACCTGCCCCTTTATCACCTGCCCTGGTAACCTCTGCCCACCCTCTTACTTAATCTAGATGGCCAACTGCTCCATCAGTTGCCGTCTATCTCTTTTCACTTACAGTCATCTCTCGATTTAAATCCTCTTTTATTTCTTTCATGCAGGGTGATACTAGAGTAATACAAAATACTTGTTTTACGAAATATATTCTGAAGCTTTGATCAAAGGAATGCTTGCCTGGATTTCAACCATAAATTCGGATTCAAGTAGGATTAGGTGAAGTCACTCCCATAGCTTGAGTCGGCGTCTACAATTACAATACGTCGGCTAAGATTTAATTTATGAAAATGTAATGATATATGAGGTGTCGATGTGTTTGTGCTCCTAGGGTAAGATGTCATTCCATTTAATCCAATTGAAGTAATCGAGGTAAATTTCGGCACACTACTCGTCATTCGATATCATCGCACTAACGTCATGAGATATGGTTAATTTAGTAGGTATGTCCAGCGTTTTATTAATTCTTAGACATTTCTCAATTACACAGGATTTACTACATGTATGAACACTTATAACGACGAATATCAATCTAGCCAATCTCGCATATGCAAATAGGCCTATTTAATTTCTCATATGTGCGTATGTATTTATTCCTCGCTCTAATTCATTTTAGGTCTTAGGGTTATTTAAATCAATTCTTTCTTCTTGGTACCGGTTCTTTCTCATAATTAGTACACGCGTGATTAGTTAAGATATCTACACCAATAAAATTAACTCCTAAGTTAATATTAATTAAATTATACTAAAGCGTCTCCATACGACTTCCATATTTTATTTTAGCTAGCTGCAAATTGTTACGGCTTATGCTATTTAAATTACTATGTACCAGTTTGATTGGCGGTACAAATTTTAAATCATGGCTTACTATTTTAATTTGCTACAGATTATTCTAGTCGTCATGACCAGTTCAAAATCTTCTAACGGCTACTAATTTATTCTAATAATTCAGAGTATTTATTAGTGGATTTGCATAGTTTATATTCGACTAACAAAATTTAGCCGGGCATTTGAATGCGTAATAGAATGATCTAACTAATATTATGATCATTTACTTCGCAGGCGTGCAATTTCCAGCCTACGGCATCATTTAGTTTATTTTTAGTATCCAAGAATATTTACTAGGAAGTTATATGATTTAACACTATCCAGGCTAATTGGGTATTTAGCTATAATCGCGAATGATTTAATTAACAATGCATCATTTAAATTGGTACACGCTACGATTTATTCTACAGATGGTAATTCATTTATCCTAATCATTGTAAATACTGATTAGTGGTTTTCCATTATTTAGATGAATGTAACTAAATTATCCGGTTATTTAATTTCACCACATAAAGGACTAAGACTACCATACCTCAATTCAACATCTTCTGAGTATTTAAATATGCCTTGGTATGGTTTAAACGAAGATGCATAAATGTTAATATCGTATGTACCTATTTTACTCCATTGACGGCTTGGTTTATTTATAAGGGAAAATTAGTTCTGTAGCACTGAAAGATCACCTCTTTCGGAAAATACCACTAAAAAAACGGGGTTCCGAAAATTACCACCGAAAGTTGCATTTTTCTTCGGGATTTAGCATTTTGGACAAAAATACCCCTCTCCCTCACCTTCTCTCCTCCTGCGCCGCCCCGTGCGCCTCCCTCTCGCCGCCGGCCTCCCCGCCTCTCCCTCTTCTCCCCGCTCCCCTTCCTCTCCCTCCTGCTCACCCTCCGCCTCCCTCGCCTCTCCCCCCGCCGGCTCCCCCTCCCCCGCCGCTCCTCCCTCCGCTCCCTCCCCGCCGCCCCCTCCCTCGCCGCCTCCCCCTCCGCTCCCTCCCCGGCTCCCCCTCCCCCGCCGCTCCCTCTCCTCTCGGGCGGCGGCGCATACGCGCGTGCGGGCGCGGAGGCACGGAGGCCAAGCGGGCGCCGGTGGCGCGCGGCCGGCCCGAGGCAAGGCGGCTGCGGGCCGAGGCGGTGCTCATGGCGGCCGAGGTGGCTACGGGGAGGACCGGCGGCCGGGGTGGCGTGCATGTGGGCGTGTGGAGGCCGGAGATGCCGATGCCGGCGGCGGTGGCCGCATGCAGGGAGAGGGGGAGCCGGGGAGGGAGCGGAGGGGGAGGCGGTGAGGGAGCGGAGGGGGAGCCGGGGAGGGAGCGGAGGGGGAGGCGGCGAGGGAGGGGGCGGCGGGGAGGGAGCGGAGGGAGGAGCGGCGGGGGAGGGGGAGCCGGCGGGGGGAGAGGCGGGGGAGGCGGAGGGCGAGCAGGAGGGAGAGGAAGGGGAGCGGGGAGAAGAGGGAGAGGCGGGGAGGCCGGCGGCGAGAGGGAGGCGCACGGGGCGGCGCAGGAGGAGAGAAGGTGAGGGAGAGGGGTATTTTTGTCCAAAATGCTAAATCCCGAAGAAAAATGCAACTTTCGGTGGTAATTTTCGGAACCCCGTTTTTTTAGTGGTATTTTCCGAAAGAGGTGATCTTTCAGTGCTACAGAACTAATTTTCCCTATTTATAATGATTATGAATATTTATTAGTAATGTTTTATGAGTTTATACTACCAACATGATTAAATAATTATTTGATTAAAATACCAAATGATTTGAACGGCATTCTACCATTTCCTTCGATACGCACCATATTGTTAATCTATTGACAACCCTTTGCCAGAAGATTATACTACGAACTAATCTAGGGCTTCGCAATATAGTATGGTTGAATTAATTAAGCGAATGCTACTGAGTATGTGTACGGGTTCTTCTAAGTTTCTATTTAATTCTAAAAGAAATTTTATTGCAATGCTACGGCAATAGTCCACTACTAAATTCTTAAAAACATATGCATCTAATTTCCTTAATTTTAACAAATCTATTATAGCAAGGTTATTACATTGTATGCTTATGAACATTCCCAATTTTAATAAATTTACCCTTTCTACATTTCCTATTTTTCCTTATTTCTCTCTCTTCCTTCCTTCCTTCTTTCCCTATTTCTTTTCTTTTCTTCATTTCTTCAGCCCGGTCCCCTTTTTCTTGCTCTCTACTGACGCCTCAACTTCCTCCTCCCCCGCCTCCTTATTCTATTTCGGTGCCTTCTCCCTTTCTTCCGGTTTCTGCGCCTCCTCATGCCGACTCCAAGCGCTGCCTCCCAGCGCCTCCCCTCGGTGCCGCTCTCCCCTCACGCTAGCTCCCTATCGCGCCGTCCCTACGCGTCGTCGGTTCCAGCGGCGACGCGCCACGCCGCTTGGCCGTCTTCGCCGCGCCCAACTGCCCGGCCGCACGGGATCCACGGCCGGATCTGTGGCCCAGGCCCCGATCTGGCGCTAGCTCCTCAATCTCCTTTGATCTAAGCTTGGGTTGATGTGGTTTTGTGTCTATTTTACTTAGATTCAATGGGATTTGCTGATATGCTAGGAGGTATGGAGGTATGCTCTTCTTCTACTTTCGGTGGATACCCTCTGTGATGAGCCTAGCTATGCCATGGTTGCTATTTAGAAATGGACACTAGGGTTATGAATCATCCGTGGTTTACCTTCACTGGTTGTTGATTGGCTTGCGGTGGAAGGGATTAGGGTTTGTTGGTGGCGGCTGTCTTCTGGATTGTTTGGATGCCGCTTATGGTTGACCTCCTCGGGTTGGCGTGCGCACGGCTGGTGGTCTGACCTCCTGCCGTCGCGGTTGCTGACACCGTGTGCCTGGTCTTCGTCGCTTGCGTCCCGCTCCCGTCGCCTACGGTCTCTCTGGTTGGCTTGAAAGGGATGGGGAAAGTGAAAGTGGGCAAGGGAATGCCGTGCTCTGACGAGTTACTCTCTTTTCTCTGTTAGTGGTGCCTTCATGCTAGCCGTGCGATATTTTTGGGGCTGGCTGTGCTATCTAGGTTTTACTGGTTCGGCCGGTGTTGCCTCGGTGAATATGGTGGTATGCGGTCATGCCGGTTGCGGTTTGGGCTTGACAATTGGGATTATGTGATTTTTGGCTTGGCACTGATTAATTCCTAAATTAAAACAGGTTTGTATACGCCGAATGATGAGCCTACAGTTGTGAGAGGTGCTGACTGGCCCCTCCCCGGGACGGTCAGGTATCTCCGTGAACGGATTACCCCGCCCGAAGTTAATTGCTAGGGCTCTGACAGCTATTCGCTTTTCTTCCTTTTGTTTATTTTTATTCGTTCTTTTGTTCGGTCTTTTTCGGTATTATAATTATTGATTCGCTCACAAGAAATTATCGGTGTGGTGGCACTTTGACGACGGACTCCAATGTATGAAATGGTCTATATGTAATCGAGTTTTCTCTTAACATTGATGTAAACCGAATATGGTAACTTTTATTCTTTATTTCTCAATTGTAATAATTATGTATGAGATAGACTTGAGTGTAAATTACCTCACACACTTCCTGACTAAATACAATTATATCACCATTGCTTACTTTTTGATAGGATTATTTAGTTACGACAGGAAATTGTATATTTGTCGTAATTCCTATTGTCGTTATTATGCAATGCAACTTGTAATATCTTATTTGGTTCGATATAAGTCCTAGTTGTCGTTCCATGGATGTTATTGATTTTACCATATGCGGATTGTAATTATTTGTTGTTTTACAACGGGCTGTTATATATACTTTAATTGAGTTAACTACTTCTACTAGCCGCGCAACTAAATTTTCTTTCTCGCTTTAGTCTATATAATTCAATATTCACCCTCATCGAAGAAATGGTAAAACAACATATTATTTTATCGCTCGTTGAATTCAATTTATACTACTAGGTAGAAAATTTTAAATTCCCTCATATTTTTAGATTCTTAATTACATAATTAATCACACTTAACGTTGTAATTCGTTGCTTAAGGTTAATTAACGATGCGGGTTGTTACACATTCGGCTTTTTTTATAACAAAACTTCTTTTTTTCGAAAACAAAAAGTAACAAAACTTGGAACGGGAATATAACCCTACGTAACTTCACTTTTACAATGCCCCCTCGTTCTTTCACCTCGTCGTTTCAGCTCTCACCCGTCCACACCGCGACACCCGACCAACTGGAGAGATCAATGATGGGTGGGTTTACACAATCATCTATTGGATAGACCCATGAAGCTTTTTAATATGAAGTGCTTACACTAGAGAGAATTATAAAGTAGAAAATAGCTTTTTGTATGACAAATCATAAAACATAAAAGGATAAGGCAGATGGTTTCTTAAAACAGAAGAGAGCTTGGGAGCTAATGCTGGTAGAAAAGATATGAACAAAAGATAGGAGCTAATTCTAACAACCTGAAATCAGAGAAACATCATAGATCAGAGAACCTGAAATCAGAGAAACATCCATGTATTGGATAGAACTTGAAAACCATATAGCTTCATTTCAAGTATGACAAAAGAAAGAAGAGAGATATTTAGGCTTAGAAGAGAGAAAGTTGTAGTTGTCTGTCAGAAATCAGATGACTGATGGAAACAAAATTACAAAACTCATGATGAACAAAAGTTCCAGCTGAGAATGGTGACTTCTCCACGGCTGCCTTGCATTCTAACACAAGCAATAATTCTCCACCTCCCCCTTAACATCTTATCACTAGTACTTGGGAACGACTTCTGAATGCGAGCACACTTGGATAGAAGTGGAAAATGCATGGTTAGAAAATGTAAATCAGAAAAAGTATATAAGTCAGGGAAATGTGACAAATATTTTTTTTAAGAAGATGATGTACAACCTTAAGAATATAACAAACTGTGGTCAATGTGTTGTCGTCCTTAAAGGGCAATTACGGCTATCATGGTACACAATCTCCTTGTATGACCTACGCAAGCGTGGTACCCTTGTTTTGTTCTCAACATTGTCATTTTTCTTCTGCCCTGGCTTTATTCTCTTGCATCTACCCTTGAAGTTAATATCGTTTGGTAGCTTTATGTTGACTTCCTTAAAGATGGGACAACCTACAAATGCTTCAATCTCTTCAGCCTTACTTACCACATTCTCAGGAATCAGAGGAGTCACTTCTTCCCTAAATTTGACAAACCGATCACTAAGAAATTTTAAGCCCTCATCTATTCTTCTAGCATGGTGAATTAATTCCTCCATGTTCATACGTATTTCTGATGCCAACTTGTCTTTAACTGTTTCTATTGCACTCCTCGGTTTTTCTTGTAACAAATTGCCTTCTCCATCAAAGACATCATCTTTAGTTACCATTTTGGTCCACCTCTTCAACACAAATGGGTTTGGTGGCTCCTTAAGTGATGGACTCTGCAACACACGAACAATATGGCGGCAAGGGATTCCAAATGACTCGAAGAACATTTAGGAGCATTTGGCATCTTTTGTTGTAAGGTTACAGCGTACCTCTCTTACCTTATTTGAGCCATCACTAACTATTGAGATTTTGTACTGTCCTACGGTTTTCATGTTCTCCACATTACAATGCTCCTGAGCAGCACACACTTCTTTCTGAAAGTCAGTGAACATAACAAACGTGAAGACCTCACTTCCATGCTTCTCTATTACCAAGTAGTTTGCAACATAGGCATTGTATGCAATATGGCATTGTCAGCTTCCAACTCATTCTGACGTTGTTCTTCCACTGCATTAACAAATCTGATCCAAAACTCCACTAAAGTATTTTTGAATCTAATAAACCGATTGAATAAAGAGTTCGAACTCTTTGACCTAGAAGTGATTCTAAGGATTCCCGCCAAGAATATATCTTTGAAGTAAGCGGGTACCCATAATGCACGGATTCGGTACCGAGTAGCCAACCACTCATTGGATTCCAAACCAAAATCAGAAATAATGGAAGAAAACTGTTCCTCAAATTCCTCTAGAGTTTCTGAGGCCCATACACATGAGTTAACACGTTGGTACTGTTGTAGGGTTGGCCCCCACCTAAGCCCAGCCGGCCTGTTAGAAGGTTGTAAAGCCCAAAATAGGACATGTATAATGGCATAAATGCCCTTGAGAGGGATACTTGGGTGTAAGGACATAACTGTAAAATACTTCCCATGTGAATATATATAAGCGATCCAGGCCATAGGGAAGCCCCCAAGCATTGCTTACCTAACATCTCTACTACCATACTACCATCTCTCTATTTGATCTGTAACCACAACAGTTGGCACCATCCGTGGGGAGGACAAGAGTAAGTTCCAAGATCTGAAGAATGATGGCACCAAAGAAGACTTCATCATCGGCAGCGGCGAAGAAGAAGAGGAGTACCAAAGAAGCACTCGGCAACGCTTCAGCATTGGCTGCGGGTGCGGGTGTCAGCGCTGGCGCTGCGGCTATCGACCTCGACGCTCACGGCGCAACGATCGCCCCAACCGCTAGCGCGGCGGGCAGCGCGGGTACCGATCGGGCCGTCGGGAGTGGTGACGTCGATGCCTGCGCCACCATGTCCGCTGCCACCGCGCTCGGTGTTGAAGCGGCAGGTGGCCTCAGCGGCAACGCCGGTCCCGTCACCGACTCCGGAGACCACCGCACCGACGTGCCGAACAGCTCTAGAGCGCAAGCCGTGGTTGCCGCCAGCTTGACGGTGCAACCCGCTGCTCCAACTGCCGCAACCATGTCGACAGTGGAGAATGCTCTACTAACGACCATCGGCACGCTGCAACGAGAGTTGGCGGACCTCCGCGGAGCCGTGCGGGATATACAAGAGGCTCGGAGTCTACAAGTCCCGCTAGTGGCCGCGCCGGAGCCCGCGCGTTCTACTTTGACGCGTGGATCCGGAGTCCCCCCTCTCAGCGAGCTTGCAGCAATCGGTGTGGCCGGAAGGCTTCAAGTTCCACAACGCCATCAAGCCGTACAAGGGCAACACGGACCCTCCGGAGTTCGTGCACGTGTACGAGACCGCCATTGGAGCTACAGACGGAGATGACACCACCAAGGCGAAGGGGCTCCCCCTCGCGCTGCAGGGAGTGGCGCTCTCTTGGTTTTTCACCATAGAGCCGAACTCCATGTACGCGTGGGAGTAGATCCGCGACCGCCTCTACAACAACTTTCAGGGGAACTACGTCGAGCGCATTGATGCGGATCAGCTCTTTGCCGTCAAGCAAAAACCCTCGGAGAAGCTTCGAGGGTACTTCAAGCGCTTCGCTAAGGTCCGCTGCCAGGTCAAGAGCGTCAATAAGACAACCATCATCAATGCAGCGATACAAGGCCTTCGCCCGGGGCCGTTGGCCGAAAACAACGTGCGCAAGTCAATCAAGACGGTCGCGAAGCTCTTCGATAAGATGGAAGAGTATGCGAGGGCGGAGGAGGACGTGCGGCGGCGCAAAGGCGACGACTCCGACACTAATCGAGCGGAGGATTCGTCGAAGAACGAAGACTCATCGAAGAAGGACCCCCCGAAGGGCAAGCGCAAGCAAGCGACTTTTTTATCCATACGGCAGTCATACGACTATTTTTGTAAATACCGTTACAAACAGTGCTAAATATGTCAAAAACTCTTGAAAAGGCAAGGACGTGTGAGGAATACATACAAATACAGGGGGAGTGTGTAGGGCTGTAAAAAAAGCTCGAGACTCGTGAGCTACTCGGGTTTGGTTCGTCTTAGACTTGACTCGAGTTTGGCTCGAATTATAAACGAGCCAAGCTCAAGCTTGAGCTGAAGCTCGCAAGCTTATCGAGCTCGAGCTCGAAAAGCTCGAGTAGGCTCGTTCATTATTGCTAAGCATGACTCTTTAAAGTGTATACACATGTATTTCAATTTTTTTTATCAATTGTATTGTCCAAATCACACCGGGCTTATAAAATAGACAATGGTTTAAGCCTAAGAACAAGATAGACTGCAGTTAGCTAAGCTTATGGTAGATAAAAAGCTAAAGACTCGTGAATTGCTCGTGTTTCGCTCGTCTCAAGTTCGACTCGAGATCGGCTCGAAAGATAAATGAGCCAAGCTTGAGCCTAACTCTAGGCTTGGGTGATTCTGAGACTCGATTCGAGTTCGGTTCGATTCTCTAACAAACTCAAGCTTGAGGCAGTGAGCTCGCTCGAGCTCGGCTCATTTACAGCCCTAGGAGTGTGTAGGTACGCATAGATATCGCTTGCTTAATTCTGGAAAGTATCTTCTTATGGGAGATGATTAATGAGATGCATACTATTTTGTTTATATTGGTTGCGAGCCACAAAAAATTTCTTGAGTTGCCATAAATTTCTTGTGACACAGACAATGAGATAAATGTTAGTATCTCTCCAGTTTATTTAACCTTTGCAATCTCTTTCAAGAACCTCAAATTGTTTGGAGGATTAATTCCTCCGGTCTTTTTTATTTGCTATTTTGGATATTGACATGGTCTTCAATACACATATTTAACTATTATTTTTCTAATTATATGTTAAGAAAATTATAAAGATATAATTATATAAAAGTATTTTTTATGACAAATCTAGTAATTTTTTTATAACAAATCTATTAATATAATTTTTGCATGACAAATCCAAACCCATTATGTGTGTCAGCGGTCAAAGTTGTAAAAGATTGACTCCATGCATTCTAAAAATGACATTTAGAAAACTGAGGTGCAGATGAAGTATCTTGTGACAGCAGTTATCTTGTAACACATGTATAACACTGAATGTTCGACTATCTGAGAAATTTTTAGATTAGGAACTGGATATGTAGCTGTTTTTCCCTTTGAGCTGCTTTTCTCTTGGATCCTTACTGATGGTTATGAAAATATGACCGGTTATATACTTGTTGCTGGAATTATCGGAGTTGTTGGCGTTAGGGTTATAAATGAGTTGAGCTCGACCAAGTCTGATCTCCAAACCTTGAGCTCAGTAGAAAATCAAGTCGAGCTCGAGCGAGCCTAAGTTGAGACCCGAGTCTGCACCTAGGAGCTCGAGCCGAGCTCGAGCGAGCCTAAGTTTGTACTTAGACTAGCTCAAGCTTGGCTCGACCAAAGTTTAAGCTCGGCTTGAATAAACTCGATAAAAATTAAAAAAATTTAGAATCACTAATTTTCAATAATAAGAAAAGCTCAAGTTTGAACTCGGTTAGAGTAAGCTCAATAATAGTAAAAAAATAATTCAATATATACTGATTTTCAACAATAGAAAAACTCGAGCTTAAGCTCGTCTCAAGTAAGCTCGAAAATGTTAACATGCATCAATATTTAAATTCGAATTGAACTCCAACAAACTATTTGAGCTTAGCTCGTTAAAACTCGCGGGCTCAAAATTAAACTCGAGCGAACTGCTTAGTTGGCATGATAGTTAAGTGTGAAGCTTTGAAGATCACGTAATGGTTTGTTCTCGACAAGGACTATTTTTACTCTCATGCGGTGGGTCCCCTCGGGCTCAGGGTCCTAGGGGGTCCTACCTTTAGTTCTTGACCTCGTCGCTCTACCCTAGTTTAGGATGGCTAGCTGGGGTGGCAGGCCGCCTGCCATCCAGTACGGGGCGGCAGACAGTCTGTCGTCTAATAGTGGGATGGTAGGAGCCTACGCGTCAGCCCTCCTCCGCGTTACTACCCGACCACGGGCGGCAAAGCGACTTTTTTTGTCAATACGGTAGATATATGGTTATTTTTGTAAATATTATTACAAATAGTGCCAAATATGTCAAAAACTCTTGAAAAGGTAAGGAAGTGTGAGGAATACATACAAATACAGGGGGAGTGCGTAGGTACGCATAGATATCGCTTGCTTAATTCTGGAAAGTATCTTCTTATGGGAGATGATTAATGAGATGCATACTGTTTTGTTTATATTGGTTGTGAGCCACAAAAATTTTCTTGAGTTGCCATAAATTTCTTGTGACACAGACAATGAGATAAATGTTAGTATCTCTCCAGTTTATTTAACCTTTGCAATCTCTTTCAAGAACCTCAAATTGCTTGGAGAATTAATTCCTCCGGTCTTTTTTATTTGCCATTTTGGATATTGATACGGTCTTCAATACACATATTTAACTATTACTTTTCTAATTATATGTTAAGAAAATTATAAAAAATATAATTATATAAAAGTATTTTTTATGACAAATCTAGTAATTTTTTTATAACAAATATACTGATATAATTTTTGCATGACAAATCCAAACCCATTATGTGTGTCAGCGGTCAAAGTTGTGAAAGATTGACTTCATGCATTCTAAAAATGACATTTAGAAAACTGAGGTGCAGATGAAGTATCTTGTGACAGAGCAGTTATCTAGTATAACACACACACACACACACATAACATTGAATGTTCGACTATCTGAGAAATTTTTAGATTAGGAACTGGATATGTAGCTGTTTGTCCCTTTGAGCTGCTTTTCTCCTGATTCCTTACTGATGGTTATGAAAATATGACTGGTTATATACTTGTTGCTAGAATTATTGGAGTTGTTGGCGTTAGGTTGTATACGAGTCGAGCTCGAACAAGTCTGATATCCAAAACTCGAGCTCAGTAGAAACTCGAGCCGAGCTCGAGTGAGCCTGAGTTAAGATCTGAGTCTGCACCTAGGAGCTCAGCGAGCCTAAGTTAGGGTCAGAACCTGTACTTAGGCTAGCTCAAGCTTAGCTCAACCAAAGCTTAAGCTTGGCTCGAATAAGCTCGATAACAATTAAAAAAATTTAGTATACACTAATTTTCAATAATAAGAAAATCTCAAGTTCGAACTCGGTTAGAGTAAGCACAATAATAGTAAAAAATAATTCAATATAAACTGATTTTCAATAATAGAAAAACTCGAGCTTAAGCTCGTCTCAAGTAAGCTCGAAAATGTTAATATGCATCAATATTTAAATTCGAATTGAACCCCATCAAACTATTTGAGCTTAGCTCGTTAAAACTCGCGGGTTCAGAGTTAAGCTCGAGCGAACTGCTTAGTTGGCATGATAGTTAAGTGTGAAGCTTTGAAGATCACGTAATGGTTTGTTCTCGACAAGGACTATTTTTGCTCTCATGCGGTGGGTCCCCTCGGGCTCAGGGTCCTAGGGGTCCTATCTTCAGTTCTTGACCTCGTCGTTCTACCTTAGTTTAGCCCTTCTGGCGATGTGGTCGAGAAATGTGGATCTTGTGTTGCCTTTTATTTATTATTATTCTTGATTATTCTAGTGGTTGAATTCATCAATAAGAACACCACAGATCTCATGTCCAACCTTGCTATGGCTGCTCAAGAGTAGCGATCACACATGCATACAGTTAATTGGTACAAATTTAGCGTCTGCTTTTATTCATGGAAACTGAAGGCTGAGACTAGCCAATCTTGGGAGCCTTTGCGACCTTGTCGTTTGAGTCCACGAAGATCCTAACTCGCCCGGTGTTGTAATCCATGGTGACGAAGGCGTCAACTGAGACGACCTGGATGCTGGCTTCCGGGTTGTCCTGTATGATCTTCTTCTTGGCCTCCTCCGACGAGAGGCCTACCACCTCCGGCCATGAACTCTTCGCGGTGGCGCCGCCGGCCGTCTCTCCACTTGCTTCCATCGCCTGAAGAAGAAGAAACCGGTTGCAAAAAAGCATTTGATCAACATTTGTTAAATACCGAACAGCAAAGATGAGGAATGACGAAATCACTAACCGATTAGTCTGGATTTGCAGATAGGATGGGTTTCGTGTGACTGTGTCTATTGCAGCCTGGAATTTATAGATGAGAGGTGTATGAATGCGTGTGTGCCGACTGCCAAAGCAGGACAAGGAGAGAGAGAGAGAGAGAGAGAGAGAGAGAGAGAGAGAGAGAGAGAGAGAGCTTCGGTGGCTCCGACGGAATTGTCGGAGGCAACGTTCTGGACAGTCAACATATGGCGACTCGATGCACCCTTTCTTTTATTTTCGTGCAACGCTAATTGTAAAATAAGCAGTTCGGAGTTACACCTCTAGTCTTATACTAATTATCCGTTATAGAAATAATAACAACAAAACATAGTAACATATTCTTTCTATCTGAGATGGAAAATATGGTTGACACTATTTTATGGCTCATTCCAGAATAGATTATTTCTAATCCTTGTATTATATTCATATGTAGAGAGTTTCACTTGCCCTTGAATCCCTATCAGAGCACTCTCTACTCTCCTTTATTATTTAGATTTGCAGGCCACCGCTTCTTTAGTTGTTCTGCTGTCTTTCTTTCTTATCAAGTTTCCTTTTTTAGATCATTTTTCTTTTCTTTTAGAAATTAATTTGATGCAACGTGATCATTGAAAATAACTATATCAAAATAATCCATGTACCATAGCATGCTTAAAAAGTTTGCTCTACTTGTCGTGGTCTGACTGGTCCTTTCCCTTTAGACCAGTTCTTCCTCTGCATTATTTGAGGTCAAAAATTATATTAGGGGTCCTTGATTATATTTCAGATGAAGCAACAATCCTTGTTGGATATTTTTGACACTCATTTTTAGAGTCCTTCCTTTATTCAGAAAATTATGAGGTCTCCTCGATGTGCCGCGCCTTGTCGGGGTTCTTTGGCCCCACCGATGCTACGCGCCTGGTCGTCATCCCCAACACCTTCATCCCGTTGCTATGCGCCTCTGCAGAGCTGAAGCCCCACCGTCGTCCTTCGGCTCTGCCAATTCTTTACCCCGTCGAAGCTATGCGTCACGGCGGCAGTACGAGGAGAGCTAGGGGTTATTAGTTCCTTCATTCTTTATCATTTTGTTAAGGCTCTTGATTCTTCTCGTTTTGTTTCTTTGTAAGTAGAGTTAGGGGTTATTAGTCCCTTTGTCCTGTTCTGAGGGGGCTTGACTCTTGTGCATCTATTGTATCTTATTACTTTTTAAATTCAGCAATTTGCATTGTAATATAAATACATAGAGCTTTGACTATTATCCTGTTGTGACATGATATCTTACTTTATATCTTATCATGTCTTATACTAATTTGCTAGATTTATCGTATATTTCTATGTATAGCTTAGTTGTTGTCATGCTAGCTCCATTAAATATGAGAAACTTGAATTAAATTATATCTTATTGGATCTTGTGACTAGTTTTGTACTAGTGATCTTTTCATAATTCATACCAAGTCAAATAGCCTCTAACCTAAATTGAGTTTTAGATTTAGGTATGATAGTTCTTTATTGAAGCATGAGTTAGCATTAGCTATTTATTCTTGAATTAAGTCAAGAAAATACAAAATAATCTCTTTTGTGCGAAAAACTAATTTCATCAATTCTTTCTCATGAGATGGCTTGCCATTGCACTAGACAAGAGCTTAGAGGGAGTTTTGAATGACCTAGACCACTCTTTTAAGCTTATTTCTTACAATAGTCATAGCATAGCTTGAGATCTAGCACATGGCTAAGAATACAAAAATTATTAAAAATGGTTGAACCTTAAGAGGTAGTTGTGGATACCTCCTAGTTTAGGGCTTACTTTGCTAAGATAAAACTAAAAATAAATTTTAGCAAGTGATAAATATACTAAATTTGCTTAATTCCAAGTGCTTGAACAAACTGATTTAATTTTGAACTTGTAGCACTCTAAATAGATTCAATTGTAGATTTTTAGTTCCATTAAGTATATTAACATGGATTGGCTCATTTTTGGATATCTTTGGCTAAACTATGACCTTAACCACTTGACATGCTAAAAATCTATTTGATTTTAGATTATTGCTCATTTGGCTTTAGCATTGCTATATATAGTTTGCTATAATATGAAATAGCTACTTCACTAAATATAGCTTGGTGTAATACTTATGCTATAAATAAATAAAATGCAAGAATTTTATTTTATTTATGCTCTATCTTTTTCCATACATTTTGATGACTCCATTGTCAAAGGAGGAGAAAGATCGGTAGAAATGCTTATCTAGAGTATGATTTGGAGTTTTTATGCAAAATATCACCAAATTAGAGCTTTAATGTTTTTTGTGATTCTCTTGATCTTATTATTTCTTCTCACCATGACCAAGGTCAAATAAAATAATTATTTTTTATATAGATCTTGAGTGAGATTTCCTGACTCTTTAGTGGATCTGAAGCTTTTTGTGGAAAACTTGACAATTTCAGTAACTTTAGTCTATTTCTGCCTCATATGGTCATTTTCAACCTTTGCATTCTTCTTGTGACCACTTTGATTTTGCAAATTTCCACCTCCTTTTTCTATTTACTTGCGTATTTGCATTTTAGAGAATTTCTATTGGATTTATCAAGGGGGAGATTGAATGACCATGTGGGAAGGTTCTAAATATTGTGATAAATCATTGTCAATTTGAAGAGTTGGAATTTGGAAATGTGATCTTTTGCAATTGTCAGATGGTCTCGGGAGCTCTATTATTGACTACTGTTGAAAGTCATGCATGTTAGTTTTGTTATCTAGCCTTACTGCATATTGCCTTGCTGACTTCACAATGTCGCTACAGAGATGATCTGCGACTTGAGTCACTTCTGTCTCCATGCATGGTTAATGCCATGCATCAGAGTGATCTGGAGATGTCAGGCTGGTTGAACTGGCATTTTGTATCAATCAAACCGAATTTGGGCACCGGTCTGACCAGTGTGGGCATTCGGTTAGACTGGTCAGGTAGCAGGAGTTTCGGCCAATTTTTGAGTTTGTGTATTTGAGTCGCAAAATGAATTTTGGTGACTATGGTTGGTGATATATGTTGTATGAGACATGTTACTACTAACGTAGGTCAAGTTTCGATGAACTTGTGTCTGAAAATGATTTTTTTTTGTTTTTGGATGTGCAGAGTTGCTTGGAGTCAATTGCAGTCAACGGCATGGATCAGGGCTATGCTCATGGAGAAGCCGAGGTACAGAACGATCGAGGATGCTAGATGAGACGGTGAGCTCAAGCATGGCACAAGAAAAGTGGGAAATATTGAAGGGAAGTTTGAACGGCGGTGTTGCACCATGTGGCATGATTGGTCTAAATAAGGCGTGGTCTGGTGAAACCAAAACAGGAGAGATTTGTTAATGCGTGGTAAGCCAGTGGTGCACCTACATATGGCAAGCATGATGATTGCTTGCAATGGAAGGAGAAGACCAGGTTAAGAAAGGTATTTTGGTAGTTTGACCAAAATACCGGAAACTGTTTTGGAAGAAAATTACGGTGCCTGAGCGGCGTTTGGGAAGGCGGTTTAGGTCATAGAGAAGCTGGTATAATCAAGACGAATCAAACTTTAGAACTTAGCGGATTCGGACTTATGTACTTTAAAAAGCGTACATAAGTATGATGTGTGAATTAAAACCCATGTATGTGTGGGGTTATCGGGTTTTCTCTATTATGCTAAGTGGATAGTATCCACTAAGAGTTAGATGTGGCTAGCTAGTTTATCTATTGAAGGGGCTGGAATGGAGACTTATAGTTAACTATCCAACCTTCCTCTCTTGTACTCTCCTATTTAGAGTTTGAGAGTTGAGTACTTGGTGTGCTCTCTGTAACTTTCTTCTTTAAGTAGCAATAGAATTAATATTTGATCATCTCCATGGGTATCTCTTGTCTTGATTGATTTGCTCTTGATTTGGTTGGCTTTTCTCTCCTCTTATCCTTTTTTATCTTATTGTGTCAAGGACGTATAAGAGCTGAAGATAACCTTTGAGAATTATCCTTCACCCATCTAGGTATTTTAGTAGCAAGTTCATCAAGAAACTCTGTTTTTGCATGTTTTTGATCTTCGAAGTAATTTCTTGATCTCAGGGTTTTTGGAGTGATTCTTCAGTGTTCTTACTTATTGTGATATGTGAAAATATATCCAAAGCTATATTGGCTATCCTCTGCTCACGAGCAAGTCTTGATTATTGATTTTGGTTTTTGATTGTTTTAATGCAATCTATCTTCAAACTAAAAAGATCTCATCTTTGGCAATGATTTTCATGGTCGTTTATTGGAATAGATTCATGATATCCTAGAGAATATCCATGCAAATTTTCATGTCATTTGGATCTATAGATTAAAAGTTTTATGGATTTTTCGTTCGTGAAATAGTGTTAAAAATATTGTTCACCCTAAAATCATTGTAGCAGCGATCTGCCCGAAAAACACTATTCATTTGCCTAATTTTACTGTTCATGGCATTCAGGCCACCCTTGCTTGCAGGTTAGACCTCTAGGCATTGGATTTTCTCTAAGTTTGTTTTCTTGGTCACTTAATTTCAGATTTTGGCTATGGATTAAATTCTCAGTAGCTCTGTAGGTATTAGAGAATAGGATCAAGAATACTTAGGGAAAAATTTTAAACGGCAAGATTCACCCTCCTCTGTAATCATTCGGTCCTACAACTTTACTTAAAACCATATTCTAACGGCAAACTATTTATTAAATTTGCTTCAGCTTTTCTATTTTGTGGTTTTGGATAATATGACTTGCTGGTGCCTTCAGTCTTCAATTTGGTCAGCTGTGAAGACTTTGTTTCTTTATATATATTTTGATGCAATGTACTTGTATAAGCTTATTCTTGTAATTAGATGGAATTGAAATTTTGTAACATTTAATTGTTGGACTTTATTCTTGTAAATATTGAGATTGGAATTTTGTACATTGAATTTGTGGCATCTGTATGTGAGATTCATTCTTGTAATTAATTTTTTTTTTATGTAATCGGACTTTTTTGTTACTTCATTCAATTTCTGTGTTGAATATACGAATGTTAATTTTCTCATTAAATGTTAATTCTCTCATTAATGTTATTCTTTAATTATGTGCTTTTGATTAATTAGTTTTGAGGGTTATCACATTGTTGAACCCCAAGTATTTAGTAGCTAAAGTAGCTAATAGCAAAGTAACCTTGTTGAGCACTCGCAAAGGCATAAGATGAATCCTTGTTCTGCCGGTAGCATCGATCGGTTCATCAGCACTTATCCAAGTAGAGAAGAGTGGCCGGTGTTCAAGCTGTATAATTAGTGCTGATCGTGTTTATTGCTGTAAACGGTAAGATCCTGACACCAATAAGATCGGAACCTACAGACTCGCTACCTCCGCGAAGCATCACAGCATACAATTGATTCGATGTCATCTGAGTACTACCAATGTCGATCAGCTACCCTTAGTGCACCTTTGCAAAATGCATGGCAAGTGATCATTTGTTAATTTGTGTAGCTCCTTGTTAATCTGATCAGAACTAAAAATCTTCCCTTGTTTATTAGAGGAATAGAACTGTTCCTCAATCCATCGTAGAACGAGGCTTTTCCCAACACCCAAACAAGCCCTATATTCTCTCTCTCATCGTCGCCGCAATTCAGGACAGAACGCGCAGCTAAAAGGTGTCTACACGAACTTTTAATCACTACTCACAAGTATGAGCAGCCATCTCAAAGATGGACATTCCCTGCACATTCGGACTGATAGTGACACCTGAATCCACATCAACTTGTATTTGATACCCTCGCCCTGTAAATATCAGAAGCTTCCCTGCAATACAGCACACAGTTGTTAACTTCAGGATACAAGCAGTTCAGGGCAGTAAACGTTCCAGAATCCAGGCAGACCTGATACATACCAATGCCGACCGGGCGAACATACCAGATTGCATTGATACATGGGCGAACAATGCAATGAGCACAAGAGGACTGGAGCTTTTAAGCAGAGTCCTGATGCTGGGGAAATCTTGTTTCACTTCTGCTAGGCACCTTGAGAACCGTAACTGAGCTCTCACACTAAACATTTGCTTTCTTAAATATGCATGCTAGGACTTGCAAGATCTTCATTTCCCGCGAAACTCTTGAAGATGGTTATATGACAGCAAAATCAAGCACCATAAACATGGTGTATATGGTGCATTATCAGCTTGTTGGCAACAGGGTCCATGGGACAGGTCCTGCGGTTTGCCACTTAGGCTTGCCATGAGCACCAGCATCATCACAGTTTGCAATAAACACAACACCATTGGCACCAACACTAACCCCACAGTTTGGCCTTCAATCACATCTACTGAAAACAGAATTTCTGTTCAACTCTTCGAGGGATCTTACATCATGCCTTCACTGCCTGTAGCATACGAAGAGAGCAACTTATTATATTCCTGAGAGCTGAAGCATCAGACGGCTCTACTGATCTCAAGCTCTATTGCCGGCCGAATTGGTGACTACATCCAGATACTGACTCTGACCAGCTACAACCTGATACCGATTCTTTCAGAAACGAAGGGTGAGACAGTTAAATACCTTGCAGATGAAATAATAGGAAACCTGAAGGCCTGGCACAACTCAACCCACCAATTGGCAAAGCTATAATGTCTCCCTTTTGCAGTAGAATCTCTTTCGATTTTCCCTATGGAGAAAGGAAATTATCACGACAGTGACACGGATCAAAGGCATCCAAACAACCAGCATGTTTCCACAGCGCTGTAGTACGTGTATCCTTTTCCATTTCTCCCAACAGAAAACTACAACAAAAAACAATACCTGCTCCTGAACCCAATAGTCCAAGCTGTCACATTCATGTCCATCAAGTGTTGCTATGGCCTACGGTAGACGCTATGCGTTCCTCTTATTAAGCATTTGCTCATATCTCCAATTGGTACAATATTTCATGTCTTGAGTTCTTGCAGGATATCTAGATATGTCGACTGCTGTTCTACTTTAGAAGAGTTTATTCCTAAAAGCATCAGTGATCTGCAAAGAGAACCTTTGGCATCAGCAGGGCAACAGTTGTAGCCCCATATTTACTGTATCTACTGTTTTCTTGCAGTAGCTGCCCCTTTCTTCTCATGAATGAGATATATTTTCTGCCAGAGGAAAGGACCTACTAAGGATTTCAACCTGCAAATTGAACAACTGCATCAGTTATTTGTGCCAAAACAGATAGTCATATGAAAAGTTGTGCAGAACAGTAAATAATAGGACACAATAGTTGTGCAAAACAATAAATATCAAAACATAATCGTAGGATAAAAGCAGCACACTCCATAGAAATTATACTGTGATGAATGTAAGTACGTAACATAACCACTTATACAGTTATACTCCACCATGCCAGTAAGCATGGATCTTATAGCAAACCCAAAAGGGGAAAGAACAGAGTAAAAACAAACCAAAAAGGGGAAAGAACAGAGTAACAACTGAACTTCAACTCAAACATAGTTAACTAAAATACATCAATCAGTTTAATATCAAAACAATTTGCAATTTTTACACAGCAAGAGAGTTGGCGTTAATGTTTTGTCTCTTTAAATCAAATATCATATTGTCGATGAGTAATTCAATTTCTTATGCTTGTTTCACTTTCATCTCCCAACTGCAGCATACTGAAAAGTGTATATCCAGCATTCATGCAATGAAATTTATCATTGTTTAAAAGGATTAAGTCAAACAGTATAATTGGGATTTGGTGCTATCTAGTGTAGTTCCACTGGAAAGACCTTTGGAGGTTTTAGAGGATGCAACAAGGATATCAAGCTTCCAGAGTTCCATACCAAGGAAATTTGTAATTATCAACACAATCTCACAGATACAGAGTAATGCACGAAGCAAAGATAGCAGGAAATCTAAATGTAGGTGGCAGACCTGAATGAAAATTCATACCATGAATTGAGTTAATCATGCTATCTGAATCATTTAACTAGAGAATCAAAGCTACATATATGGCCATATCATAACATTGTTGAGATCATGGGCTAGCGTTTGAGTAATCCTCTTGCAGATTCAACGCAACTCTACTTCAAGCAAGGATGATGTTTTCCATCGGCATATGTGCTCAAAAAATTCAACTATGAGTGAAATTACACGACATGCTAATACCATTCTCAAGATATAACTCCTGTATTCCTCCTTAAGGTTCATGAAAGTAAAATGCAAGGGGAAAATCTCAAACTACAAAGGAAATTTTCCAAATAAGTAGGCAATTTCTCTTTTGTAACTCTGTGCAGTAACAACTAACAACTCATCTCCCCACAGTAGTAAATCTAACATTGCTCATCCCTCTCCATCACAGCTGACACAGAAACAGCCAATATCACAATGTTTCTATGAAACAAATGGAATGACACATGAAACAGCAATTAACCATGAAGCATTAACGGTTTCCTACTCCATTTCTGGAACAATAACACTTGTTACTCAATAAAGCCCCAGGGTTTGTAAGATATGATCTGTAGAGTTAAATTGTCCTCAGCTTCTCTCATGGAATTCCAGCCACATCCCATCCTATGATGATGTGAATAATATGTCCAAAAAATTGCAAAATATTACACCTTTTAAGAAGTTCAAAAGTCCCAAGATCAACTGTTCACGTTCCTAGAGCAACACACCTTACTGAGCACCTCCACGATGGGGATTGAAGTCCCTCTGCTGCCCGATGGCACCATCTGACCATATGTCCAGATTGGAGTCAAACTGTCCTCCAAAATGATGTGCTCACTGTTTGGGTGGTGGTTGATGTAGAAGCCGTGCAGCAGCACCGTCCGCCAGTAGACGTCGCGCAAGTAGTTGCACTTCCCGCATGAGGCCTTGTATCTCACCTTGAAGTCGCCCCTCGCTGTCCACAATTTGTTGGGTCAGCGTGTTCTCCACCTTGTCGATGCAATCATCCAATTCTTTCCCCCTCTCAACGACAGAAGCAGCTTGCTAGCTCTTTCATACAGTCAAACTGGAACCAGCAAGTAGCAGGTCTCCCATGGAAAACAAGCAGCATAGAAACCCTGAAAATTCTCTCGCCCGCGAGCACGGCAGCGCACGAACAAAGAAGATGGAACCTCACGATTCCAGCGACGAAATTCCCACACGGCAGCAGGAACCCACACGCACAGGATGAACCCTAGATGGGAGTCACAAAGCTCAACACAACTTGGTCGCCAACATTGGCGTTTTCTGGTTTTCTTAACTCCAAACAAAAACCATCTACACAACGGTTCCAACTTTTCTCCCCACGGCCAGCCTCCCTATCCCCCCTCTCAACCTCACCTTCTTTCACTTCTTTGTGTAAATCGCCAACAGTGCCAAACTGCAATTGAGATGAAATTTGTAACTCAGAAATGCTAGCCAATGTGGTAGATGCACTTGGAGCTAATATCACTAAAGGTGTTGAAGCCACATTCAGCGTAGCTTCTTTGTGGCAATAAATCGCCATATCCAGGGCTGTTCACCAGAACATAAACAAGGTGTTATGAACCTTAGTTCATAACGGATAAACACCACCAAGAAGATGGCCGGATGGCGTCGGCGTAGGGAGACAGGAGAGACTATAGACTAGGAAGACTTTGTTATTATTCTGCTTGATTACAATAGCATGCGGTAGCCCTCTTATATAGACGGCTCCCCCTAACAGATGAAATCTAATCCCAATCATATCTCTAACAGATATAGTAACTAATATCATATCTCTAATTATATCTCTAACACAAGGAAACTAATCTCTAACTTGAATAGAAACCAATCTCTAATTCCTAATAATAACCCGGCTGGCCCAAGGCCCACGTTTATAACACTACACCCCTCCCGGACATGCAGCTCGTTCTCGAGCTGCTAGACGCGGCCAATGGAAGACCTTCGACGCCGATGTAGAAGACGAACGGTGGCGGGGTGCTGCAGCGGATGGAGACGACCGGCCAAATCCAAACGGAACAAGGCGACGAAGTGTAGCGCATTCGATATATAATGCCTGCCAAATAAGCTCTTTTTCTGATTTTTTTTTTTGAATTTTTTTTGGTAACTCCGGTCAGTTTTTTTTCCATTCGGTCACCTGTTTACAAAACCAGCTATCTCTCTGCTCGTGCTCACTTGGAAAGAAACAGAGAGCGGCGGCTGAAAAGGCGGCGGCGGCGGCGGTTCCGGGCGACCACGGCGGTCAGCGGCGGCGAAGAGCGGCGGCGGCTCTGGGCGGCCCTCGGCGGCGGCGGTTCGCGGGCTGAAGCGGACCGGCGGCGGCTGCGATACGGGCGGAGGCGGAGCGGCGGCTTGTGTGGAGGCGGAGACGGAGCGGCCGGATCGAACGGTGGCTCGGGCGGCAGCGGCCCGGGTGACGACGGATCTGTCCACGGCCGGGTCTGGCGGCGGCCCAGCGGAGACGGCCTAGGCGGCTCGGAAGGAGACGGCCCGGGCAGAGCGACTGCAGCGGCCGGAGAAGCGGCTTCGGGCGGCGGCAAGCTGCGGCGCCGTGCGGGAGAAGCCACTTCGGGCGACGGCGGCGCCTTGGGGGCGAGCGCTCGGGCGGAGATGCCGATGCTGGCGGCAGCGACCCGCAGTGCTGCGGAACCGGTGGCGGCTGCGAGGGGTAGGGCGTGGAAGCGGGCGCCGGTCGCACGGGGAGGCACGGCTTCGGGACCAGCGGCGCCCGTGCTGGAGTGATTGTCGGCTTCGACGGCAGATGAAGATGACGCGAGGCAGACTTCGGCGGCGACGGCGACGCGGACGGCCCGGGCGACGGTGGTGGCTCGGGCGGGGTTGGAGCAGCCGGCCGGAGGAGCAGCTGTGGCGGGGGTGGAGAAGATGCTGCGGCCGTGGAATTCTCCTGACTTGGAGCTGATGTTTGCGGTGGGGTGTTGCCGGCAGCTAAACTCCTCCTGGATACAAGTGCTGCAATCTTGGCGTTGGTTGCGATGTTCTGCCGCGTCAAATCTGCGATCTGGGACTCCATCTCAGCCATCTGCTTCTGGATTGCTTTAAACAATGCGCTCACGGAACTGGCCTCCTTGGCGGAAACCATGGTAGCAGAAGTCGTGGGAAGGGATCGACAGCTCTGATACCAAGTTGTTATGAACCTTAGTTCATAACGGATAAACACCACCAAGAAGATGGCCGGATGGCGTCGGCGTAGGGAGAGAGGAGAGACTATAGACTAGGAAGACTTTGTTATTATTCTGCTTGATTACAATAGCATGCGGTAGCCCTCTTATATAGACGGCTCCCCCTAACAGATGGAATCTAATCCCAATCATATCTCTAACAGATATAGTAACTAATATCATATCTCTAATTATATCTCTAACACAAGGAAACTAATCTCTAACTTGAATAGAAACCAATCTCTAATTCCTAATAATAACCCGGCTGGCCCAAGGCCCACGTCTATAACACAAGGCTCATTACTACCCAGGCTCCTCCAACAGATGGCATATTGAACAGCTTCACTAAGATAAAGTTTCAAAAGGTATCCATGAGAAAAACAGTTCATAAATACAAAGGGTGTGATTGCAATGATCCAGGATCTTGAATCACAATCTTCAAGCAGGAAAAGGCATTTATCCTACGGTAGATAAAAGAATGGGGTTCTCTAGGGTTGATTCGAATATCCTAATATTAAGATGCAAATTAACATATTACTAAAGGTTCAGGAAGATGCATTATAAGAACGATTGTTTAAAAGAGTAGACAGAAACTCAGTACAACTTCTGCTGCGGATGGAGAAACTACTTGCCTCGTGGTTGGAAAGCCATCACCAGCTTGTTTGTGTCATTTGAAAAACTTCAGAATGATCTTCACAATTTGAAGCATCCCAGAGTGACCTCCACAAGCTAGCAAAGCACTCATATCCCATGGAATGGAACATAACAAATATCCATGAGCTCTGTACATGTGCTTAGTAAGTCCAGCCCGTTAGCACTCAATATGGACCTAATTCAGGTAAGGACACATCCATATAGTCCAATTATCAACTAAACTTTTCGACCAACTTCTGTTCAAATCTGCACTGCGCTTTAAGCATCCTATGGAAGAACACATCAAACTTCCATCCGCCTGCTGTCACACAAAAACACTGAAATGCTTTCCCCTTCTCACGACCTGAGCAAAAGTTTCCAGTACTAGGAGCTCACACAGTTCAGGCACCACACTCTTCAGCAAACTACAGCCAACAATTTGGCCCATCCCAGGGTGATCTCCACAAGCTAGCAAAGCAATTGTATCCCATGGAGCACCCAAATGGCCAAATAACAAACATCCATAGACTCTATACATGGGATAATCAAGTCCAGCCTGCTAGGATTTAATGTAGACCTAATACAGGTAAAGCCATAAAGGTACATCCATATAGTCAGATTATCAACTAAACTCTACACCCAACTTCTATTCAAATCTGAACAATACTTTAAGCATCCCATGGAAGAACACATCAAACTTCCATCAGCCGCTTTCACACAAAAACGCTGGAATGCTTTCCCCTTCTCACAACCTGACCAAAAAATTGCGGTACTAGGAGCTCATGCGGTTCAGGCACTGCACTCTTTAGCCAACTTCAATTTAGAATCTACACTGCTTTTGGGCATTATAAAGAAATATGCATCAAACTTCCATTTGCTACTATCACATAAGCACACTGTAATGTTTTCTCATTCTCCCAACCTAAGCAACATTTTCCAATGCTAAGAGCTCATAAAGTTCAGGCATGGTACTCTTAATATCCTCACTTGCTATCCTCAATTGCTCATGCCTGATGTACTATTGTATGACAGCACAGTAAAAATCCACAGATACCAGGGCTCAAAGAATGAACATGTGTGACATGATAAGTATATACATCCCAGGAATTAAATCAGGTATAGACATCATCATGTTGTTCCCCAGCAAAAAGGTGGTTAACACAGACAACTGGATCAACCTGTACTCTGAGCACCACCGTATTGTTTAAGTGGGGCATGGA
Organism: Dendrocalamus latiflorus; assembly: GCA_017311315.1. NCBI lineage: Eukaryota > Viridiplantae > Streptophyta > Magnoliopsida > Poales > Poaceae > Dendrocalamus > Dendrocalamus latiflorus. Next base: position 5,377,288 of record CM029646.1, read on the forward strand.
ATAAAATTGTAGACATGCCTCTAAGGGATCAGGCAAATGACAGTTCTTGCAAATCTCAACCAAACTTATATTATATGGTTCTGGTGATCATTTTGGTAGTGAACCAACATTACAGGAGTCCCAACAGGCAGAAGACATACCAAACTGTCTAGTGGTGGCCAGTACATCATGCCTTGAAGCTATCACTTACATTTGTACAGAATGAGGCAGCAGGCACAGTCACCTAGCTACTACCAAGAGGATAGGCACGGATGATATCTCAGAAGGGACCACTTATTGCAACTCTAGCACCTGGTTAAAACTAAGACAATAGGCATGCATAGTACCTCCTATCCTTTACAGAAATCTATTCTACCAAAAAATAATTCCAAGAGTATAAAGTAAACCACATATTTAGCAACAGCACTGTAGTCTGTATCGTATGTTCAGTTTAGCATCAAATTTTGGTAGTTCGCAAACTGTTGGTATCGGAAGTCCACTTCTGCTAAACTGAACTGCTGATTGAAGTTTGGCAGCTGAAGATCCCAGTAAACAATCCAATTCAGGACAGGACCAACTTAATAGGCAACAAATCCACCACAAAGGTATAGAGCTAACCAAGTGGGTAATAAACAAAAAACATGCATACCCAAACTTACTCATACAGCATCGAGCCAAGTAAAAAATAAATGGGAAAGGTGGCATGTAGATGCACGCACACTATTAATCTGATCTCAGGAAGCACAAGAGGAAACAGTATAGTCCCAGTATTAGTTACAAAATTGCCTAAAAGAGTTTCAGGATCAACCTCTACATATGTAAGATTGGTCCCATGCTGAACATCTAGTAGTGACAAGTCTCTGACTAGCCTCACTCTTTTCTGATATGTTGCAAGAGAACAGAGCCAACTAAAAGGCTTCAGGCACCAGACATACAACCCAACATATGCCAGAAGACAATAGTAACCTGACTAATATCAGAAAAGCTTAATAACTAGAATTTTACACAAAGTGCCTGAGCGACACTTTTCTAATCGAGTTCACATGAGGTCTGGAAGTTCAAGTTCCCTATAAACAACCCACAAAAAAGGACAAGACAACTATATATGCCGTAGGGGCCTCCCCTACTGTCTTCCCCTCAAAAAATGCAAGTGCCAGAAGCAAATCAATTCAGATGACAGTATGAGACAACTTAATCTGTTGAACTACCCACCCTAGAGTAAAACAGCACAGGCTACAGCACATAAGTTGAGAACAAGAAAACAAAGGCAACCATGGTCCTAGATATAGACTATAGAGTTAATCACAGTATTATGGTTTTAGAGATTGCAGGAGGTAGGTAGGATTAGTTCTCGTACAACAAACATCTCTTGATCCCTATCCGCTGATAACAGCCTCTGATCCACTATACTTTCAAATATGCAGCAGTTGACATACATCTAGACAACGTACATCCACCATTGGGAACAACTTCAACCTAAGTAAACCTAGATGTAATAAAATATTGTCTGTGAAGACAAGATGTCATATTTGCTTATGTCGTCCATGTCTGATGAAATTTGGTAATAATAAACACTTGAAACCATCTAGCACAAAGTGGCTAATGTCCCTAAAATAGTTTATCATTGCTCAACTAACACCAATAGAAACCATAAAGTTGGTTATCATCAGAATTAAACTTTAGGCCCACACTACACATGCACTGGTGCATATTATCTCACATCAAGTTAATTAATTTGTTGTATAGAATGATATCTAACGCATGGTGGAAGATTGTCAATATGTACAATTCAACACTTAGCATTTTACTAAACCTCCACATTTAATTCAGGATGGATGCTCCATATGGGGCACATCTGAGTCACTCTGACAAATGTATTATCATATATGTCCAAACTCCAAGCCATATAGATCCATATAACCATGGAAACCTGGACATCACAGTAACGATACCTAATTATGGAACCAAGATGTAAATGGTAGTAGTCGGAACAGATGATTTTATATGACTAACACACAAAGCAAAATTATTAGAAGCGTTCAAACAAGTCTGGATTGTAACACAAACAAGTAGGTAGATTAGATATTCTAAACCATGCGATAAGATCATTAACACCTAGAAGGTGATTCCTTCTCCCAGGAATATATAGCAGTTGCGATTTTAGCGGTACTGAAGACGATTCTTGTCATATGTGCCCCATGACGATTCAGGAGGATGTGAAGGACCTATCTCAGAAACTCCCTGATAAGAAGAAAAAAGTAAATTTCGGAATAAAATGAGGAATCATCTTAGGCTAATAAGGAATGAATGAAATTGACTTGTATTGTCATCTTTTAGAAGACCGTACCACATGGATATTGTAATTATCTCCATATGGAGTAGGGAAGGTCACATCAGGGCCACCCAGCTTCATCCCATATGCTCCACCTTAAAGAGCAGGTAAACATAATAGCGTGAGAATGACTCTATTTTATATATAGAAATATAAATTGTTAATGACAACACAATCAGTGATGCTGACAAAGAGAATATTGTTTCAGGCAGTCTAGTACTCTAGTTTGAAGAAAATCACTATCTAGGCTAACGCTTTTGTGCTTAAGTCTTAAACAATGATATATGCTCTCATTGTTGATGAGGAACATGATTTTAGTTACCTTTGTTGATGACATGCTAATAAGTCATTTTTCCCCATATTTTTATCAGCCCTTTAAACAATGATAACTGTTGAGGCATATAGAAGGCCAACTATGGAAAAGTTCAGACTATTGGAGAATAGCTGGTCGATTATGCATGTTTCAAACTTATGTCTAGTTGCACATCAGGACAATAAAATATCCAAATCACGTACAATATGTATTGCAAGGAATAATTGACAATTTCCACTAACAGACAAGAACATACTTACTTTTCGATATGCATATTTAAAGAACAGAACGTATTCACGCCATTTCAAAATATAAGGTGTACAGTTTATTCATTTTGTTTAATATAAGGCATGCATGCAACTTTAATGACACTCTCTCTCTTTTGCCCTCATGTATCTTCCCGACAATTGTGGGTAAACACCCACCCACACTATTCTCTCTCTTATTCCCAAGACATTAACGCAAGAGATATTGAGACATCATGGTGATTTCTCTCTACCATTCTCTTGATTTTACAACTTTCTTAGTCTCCATGTGTGACCAAAATACGCCTTATAAAAAGAAAAGGAGGGAGTACTTAATTTTTAAGCATTTTGGACATATCCCAACTCCCAAGTACATAACACAGAAATCCAGCATTGTTTTATTTTTCGAAGTTTTCATATCCAAAAAGACTCGCAAACTCAAGAAGGGTCAGCAAGTACATCGCACGTAATTAATATCTATATTCAAGCATATGAACCAGTGAACCACCTCCATACATAATTTTTTAAAACATATGTTTTGCCTATGCAGTTATACTGTAAGTATCATCTTGTCAGTTAAAACAAAAAAATGTGTATGCAATATGCCAATTCCAAAGTTCATACAGGCGCATCTATAATATAATTAGTACTAGCATCAACGTATTTACAATATTAATTGAGATATGGCGTGTTCCTAAGCAGCAGTTCACAAGTTGGCATGAGCATGAAAATGTGTTACTCATATGCTTGCGCTGCATATAGTGATGGCATCTTCCACACCATTATGTTCATACTGGTGTTGTGTCTCAATTTGTGACATAAAAGAGAAATCAACAAATGGCAGCTGAGCACGTTTAGTCTAGTTTCTGGAAACAACAGACTTTTGCAACTTCTATACTTTGAATGGCTATGCAATAGGTCTCTTAGAAATTAGTTTTAGATTTCACACCTTGAGTAAATAGCAAGTCCCAGCAACTTAAGGCTTTGCAACACCGTAAATACATACATAGGTTTAATGATTAATGCTGTAAGGATGCCCTATACCACAATGCCAAATTCTGTATGCCCTAATAGTACCATTACAAAGAAGAGGATACAGAAAGAAAGAGAACTATTAAAGCCAAATCAGCTCTCCTGCATAGCCCAGTTAGCTTGTGAAGAAAGATTGTCCAAAGCTAGTGTTACCGGTTTACTGCCAATACTCTTCTCTTGCCGGCTAGGCCCAAACCCCCTCCCTTGCCACAAAACAATATGTAACAGGTTGCAGCTTTCTCTCGCTGGATATGCCATCAAGTAACTCAGCTGCTGTGACTTCAACGAGAATCCTGCTGTTCACTGCCCTCTTGATCTTAGTAGTCAATAGCAGAATGACTCCTCCAATCAACAGTCTAGAGAGCTGCACACCTTCCTAGACTGATATCCACAACAGTGTAGTTCTGAAGGATTGTATAAGGCTTTATGGTAAGAAGCGGCGAGAATTACGTACAACTCGGAGGATTTGATGACCAGAGGATGTTTACAGGGGTATAGGCAAAAGAAGTTTTCTTTTTTTAAAAAAAATATGCATATGAAGATATGCTACGCTTAGCCAACATTAGCCAGACTTCATATCCAGGCCATAGTTAAGATGGGAAAAAGGAATCAAACATAGTACAGGTTCTACATTAATTTGGGAATATAAGGCCCCAAGTTGTACAGTATATCCAGATGTAAAAATAAATCCACTTCATGAGAACTTGAGTACCCTGATAATAAATTTTAAGAAAGAAATCTAGGTATTAAAAATAAAGGCTCCTAGGCCTAGAATGCGGATCAATGAGTATATATATGCACAAAATTCTGGCAATATCATTTACAGAAGTATCATCCCAATAATAACAACCAAAACAAGTCGTTGTCTGATGTCTTGTTTTTTTTACAAACCCACACAAAGTGCTGGAGGATGGCAGATTGTCAAAAGAAATGAAGCAATACGCACGAATTTACAAAATTCTTAGAATGTACATTAAATGCAACATAATTTCATCCAGTTGTTGGAGTCAGAGCTTCGCAGGTAGTAGCTGTGCTGGACCGGAGGCCGAGGCTGGTAGCTGCTGCAGCCTGGAGCCATGGTGGCTTCCAGATCGCACAGGAAAGGAGACGGGAAGGAGAAGCACAAGGAAGAGGTAAGAATCTGATTCTTCTTATTGATTTCCGGATTACAAGATAACCCATATATATAGGGCTGGACCCCAAATTGCATAGCTAGCCGGGTTTGTTAAGCAAACCCGGAAACAACCCTTATCCGACTCAAACTCCTAACCGAAATCTTAATACTTTCCTATTATTGCTGTTCTTCCGAAAACTCAGGCCTAAGGCCTCGCCGTGTGCTCTGTCCTTCGTCCCCTAGACTGTAGTGCATCAGGTATTGCCATCCACCCCTGACGCTGCTGGCCTTGCTGCTGTCACGTGCTCTGCAGCCAGCTCTTGCTGTTGTCTTCCTCTACGGCTATATTGGATTCCCCACATAACACCAGTACACAACCCTCAAGCATACCATGTTGCACACATACAGTTTCAAATCTAAATAAATATTACTGTCCAAGAAAATGGGAAAATGCATGTCATAAGAATAAGAGAGAATTGGTCCAAACAACATACCTTTGCCCCATGGTCTCGCTTCAAAATTAGCTAATTCAGCTCGCATTTGTTCAATTTCTTGCGCCATTGAAATCATACTCTTCTCCATTGCTTTCCTTTGTTCCACCAACTCAAAATTCCCCTTCTGCTCCAATTCACATGCAGTCCTGCGACAAAACAAACCAAGACCTTAAAAGTTTAAATCTCTGACTGACTTACTGGGCTACTTGAGAGTCAGGTCCAGCAAAAGAGATTGTAGGTGTACCTTGCATGAATAAGTTCCTGTCGAAGGCCATCAATCTCTGCTTTCAGCATAGGTATCTTCTGTTTATCAGATGTTTCCCTGGTCAGCTCCTGCATGAGAGATGCAGCCTTTGCAGAGAGTTCTTTCCTAACAGTAACGAGTTTCTCAATTTCAACACGAAGCTGCACAACCTCATCTCTTAAGGGCTCATTTGCTCTAAGTTCGGCTTCAAGCTTCCTCCTCTTGTCAACAAGATCACTGATATAAGCTTCCTTCTTGGCACTAATGTCTGATATGATCATGTTCAAGTGACGGATCTCATCTTTTCCAGCTTGTAATTCCCTGTGTAAGACTGTACGTTCATCAACTAGAGCACGGTGATCTGCCATAAGCCTCTGGAATTCGACCTCCTGCATCTCAATTTCTTCCTCTAGGATAGCTGGGTGAGGGCGAGGAGCTACCCTCACCAGCGGGCCTTCATGGATGTCAGGATAGCCCCTACGATCCTCAACTACACGGATTCCAGAATAGCCCCTACGATCCTCAGCTACACGGACGTTGGCATAGCCCCTACGATCCTCAACTACACGGATATCAGCATAGCCCCTACCATCCTCAACAAAACGACGCGGCAGATGACCTCTTCCCGACATGATGCTTGGCGTCTTGGCCTGAAAATGTCAAAAGAAATATGAGTTATATAAATCCATCACTATCAGCATGTAAAAGACGGTACATTTATAGTAACATAGCAATGGTGGATAGGAAATTGTACAACATTGGTAAGACAGAGCCCATATTACCCTACGGACCTAAAAATAATACCACGGTTAACATAAGGTATGTTCATCACTGGGATGGCCGCCGGAAGGCCAACAACAAGAAGGAAGCTACAAATTCCTAGAACAGTGCCGTCGGTACTTCAATTCTGAATAAGTAAACCAGGGGCGTACATAACGTTGGGTATGGGGGGTTCAACTGAACCCCTCAAAATTTTTGGAAAATAATCTGCTATTAGTGCTCCAACACGCTGCAAACAAATCCGCAACAAATTGGATGGATTGGAGTATCCATCCCAGCAAGAAGGATTTGGATTAGATTGCTCTCAGCAAAGACCAGAACAACAGATTGGGCAAAGGTGAAATCAATCCTGCTCAAGTTAGGGCTTCCTTACCGACAAAAGAACCGGTCCAGTGGAGGGGAGGAGGGAGAGGAGCAGAGAGGAGTTCGAAGTGGCTGGTTTCGGTTGTTCGGCGACCCTGGCGAAGATTGAGGGTTCGGCGGCCAGGCACGATCGTGCGAGGAACGGGCGAGCCGCTGGGAGATGAGATTGAGGGAGGGGCGGTATGGGAATCGGGAAACCAACAAGGCAACGGGGCCGAACTTTTACTTTGGAAACGTGCAGAAAACATACAACAACAATAACAACAAAATCTTTTATCCCAAATAAGTTAAAATAGATTAGGAATAAAACCTTCAAGATTAAAAAGATATAAGCTTTGAAATAAAACCTATAATGCTAAAACCCTAAGCTGTACAACCTACTATTTGAGTCAAGAGTCTAAAACACTACCCTAACTTTCTTCTGGTTCTGGTACGTGGATCGCTAACTTCTATATGCTTCTATCCAAAACTAATTCTTTAGGTACATTCCAATCCCTCATGTCTCTTTTAACTGCTTTCTCCCACGTCAGTTTTGGTCGACCTCTGCCTCTTCTTACATTTTCAATACATTTTAAAATTCCACTGTGTACCGGTGCCTTAGGAGGCCGTCGTTGGAGATGTCCGAACCATCTCAAGCGATGTTGGACAAGCTTCTCTTCAATTGGTGCTACCCCCACCCTATCACGTATATTATCATTGCGGATGCGATCCCACCTTATATGACCATAGATCCACCGTAGCATTCTCATCTCCGCTACACTCATTTTTTGTATATATTGCCTTTTAGTCGCCCAACATTTTGCTCCATATAGCATTGCGGGTCTGATCGCTATCCTATAGAACTTACCATTTAATTTTTGAGGGACTTTTTTTGTCACACTAGACACTAGATGCTTGGCGCCATTTCACCCACTCCACTCTTATCCTGTGGCTCACGTCTTCATCAATCTCACCGTCCCACTATAGCATCGATCCCAAATAACAAAACGTGTCCTTCTTAGACACTACTTGTCTATCCAATCTAACATCTCCATCATCTACCCTAGCACCACTGAAATGACACCTCATATACTCAGTTTTAGTTCTACTAAGTCTAAAGCCCTTCAATTCTAAGGTATTCCTCCATAACTCGAGCTTCCTATCAACACATATCCTACTTTCATCAACTAGCATCACATCATCAGCGAAAAGCATACACCAAGGGATATCTCCTTGTATGTCCCGTGTGGCCTCGTCCATCACTAAAGCAAAAATGTATGGACTCAACGCTGGCCCTTGGTGTAGTCATATCTTAATGGAAAAGTCATTAGTAATACTACCACATGTTCTGCATTAGTCACAATATTTCCGTACATGTCCTTAATTAGGGTAATATACTTTGTTAGGATTCTTTTCTTTTGAAGCACCCACCACATGACATTTCTTGGCACTTTATCATAGGCTTTCTCCAAGTCAATAAATATCATGTGAAAGTCCTTCTTTTGCTCCCTATACCTCTCCATCAACTGTCGTAGCAAAAAAATTGCCTCCGTGGTCGACCTCCCAGGCATAAAACCAAATTGGTTTGTCGTCACGCTAGTCACTTTTCTTAAACGACGCTCAATCACTCGTTCCCAGAGCTTCATTGTGTGGCTCATGAGTTTAATTCCTCTATAATTAGTACAACTTTGAATGTCTCCTTTATTTTTGAAAATTAGTACTAATGTGCTCTTCCGCCACTCGTTTGGCATTTTGTTCAACCTAAAAATGCTATTGAACAACTTAGTTAGCCAAACAATTGCCACTTCTCCTGGGCATTTTCACACCTCAATAGGGATGTTATTAGGCCCAAACGTCTTACCAACTTTCATCCTTTTTAAGGCCTTTCTCACTTTCGACTCCTGGATTCTTCGAACAAACCACTTACCGGTGTCGTCAAAAACATTATCCAGTTCAATCCTACTATAATCATTATCGTGATTGAATAACTTGTCAAAGTAATCTCTCCACCTATCCTTGATTTCCTCGTCTTTCACCAAAAGTCTATTAGTATTGTCTTTGATGCATTTAAACACCCACTGCGACTGAATTTGAAAAACAAAAAGGAAAGTGCACTTTACCTTTCATACTTACCCCAGATAATTGCTCCCTTCAATTCGGCTTTTTTTAGCGGTTTCTAACTTTCAATAGCTAGCTTTTGGTTAAAATTATACTATAGTAACTGTTAGATTTTTCTGAGTCATTTAATTGAAAAAATGAGAAAAAATATGAAAAATATCACTATATTTTCATAGATAATGCAAAGGAAAAATAAAAAAGCAAAAAAAATTAAAATTAAGAAACCAACACATTCATTCTGGCCAGAAACCGAAGCCAGAATGAATGGGGCCAATATTTGCCTTGACTTTAAAAACCCTAACTATGACATATACTTACATTTAACACCAGTTTTAAGAAAATTTGTTACTGAATACTCCACTTTTCGTTACTATGGGGCACTCGAAGAACTTATTGATCTCACGTGTTCTTATGACTATCTAGAATCTCATTCATACATAGAATAGTAATCACTACCTGCTTATGATTACAATACCAGTACATAAGCTTCACATAAGTTACGACATACTGGTTGAGCTAGCATGAAGATAGGCTACACTCAAAAAAAGTATGCCCTAGGTGAAAAACATTGTACAAAAAAACAGTGGGTGAAGGATGAGAGACAAAAGCAAATGTAGTGAAATGGTTATAATACTCCCTACGTCTTGACTAAAGGTGTCAACGGATCAAATATGAATTGAATAGTGGTGTTCCCACATTCATACGAATATGCTCAAATATGAATCGAATGTTGTAATATGAATCGAATACCTACTCAATTCTGTTGGATTTAGATATCCGCACAACTTATGTGTAACTTATGTAGTGGCAAGATATAACCTCATACACAGCGCAATTAATCATTGCAATGTATCGGTTGATCTTAAAGAAACATAAATTCGCATTAATTTTTTTAAAAAATATGTCCAAGTTATTAGACACATTGCAATAAAATATGTATGTTGTTGTGTCGAATTGAATATGAATTCGAATAGCTTGGATAATATATCAATTCGAACTGGAAAATCCTATACTATAATCACATCCATATTTTTGTTACAAATACGAATTCAAATAGGGTTAAACTAATAATCAGATGGGAAAAATCTAAACCGTATTCATATCCTATCGAATACAGTAGTTGGATAATATGGATAATTCATATTTGTTTGATGGAGAATGAGAAATGACCAGTTGTGATCCGCACTTTCATTAGAATCCAGGCTTGCTTCATCGAACTGAAAGATACAGCATGGCTAGGGTGATTCATCACGGTAGCATTTACCCCGTCTGGCCCGAATCTGATACTAGTATAGTGGAGTACCCATATGGTATGTGTATTGCAATAATGAATGCAAGAAAAATGTTATTCTTTTTTTCCTCCTCTCCGGTCTACAATTACCTCTAGTCCTAAGCACCCCACGACATTGGTTCGATTACTATAAGGGATAGGTACTTATTCCTGGCTGACGGTATCATTGTTGAGTGATTGCTCGCTATTTGGCTTGAAAAGGTGGTACGGGAGCTTCCTCTCTCCCAGCAAGCAAGGCGAGATGAGATCACCACTTCTCAGTAATAGACTTGCTTGATTAATTCCTTATAGCCATAGATGTCCTTCCTACCATAGATTCTTAAACAGGAGACAAAAAGTTATTTAATTGATCCTCTAATGTTGGCCCTTCTACATCATCGAGCAAGCTCAGAAGTCTGAGTTATTAAGGTATGGTTGACCGATAAGAGGTCTTTGATATGTTAACAGAGAGAGGCTTTTTTTCTTGAGAATAAGTCCTTTCCTTTTGTATGAATTCCCTAGTGGCGAATTAACAACTTGTGGGCTCACTTTCGCTGACTTTTTCCTTAGTGTAGTCTCTTACAATGTTTGTTGCCTTCAGGCCGAATTTAGTTATTACAACCAAAAGATACATAAAGCCATGAACCACAGGCTATGCTTGAGCATAGGCGCAACCTCAAATGAGTAGTTATCTCCCTCAAATAGGACTTCCTTCTCATGTGTTGCGTATTCGGATGAAATTAAGTAAGATTAAGTACTTCGTACTTATGAAGCCTTGATAACAATTATAAATGCAATGCAATGATTTCTAAGGGGAATGGTTGAATGGCTAAACTATAATGCTACCACATTAAAGTTTGTTTGACATAAGATTTTATCAATTGAAAAGCAATAAAAGAGTTTTATTAAGTTTTCAACATTTTAACCACCACACGAATCACCACATCAATTGCAAGAATACTCTTATGCCTTGAATGTAGGGGTCACCCTATGTAAGGTCGAGGAGCCAAACTAGAAGAGGTGAATAAAGTTTTAAAATTGTCTTTGGCCAAAACCATTTTATATGTGAAAGCGTAAATCAAAATGGTTTTTGCACAGTTAAAGCCTAAATCAACTAGACTCAACTAAGTGCACCAACACCCTATGTCTAAGATAAGGTTTGCAATTCTAGAGTGACAAGCAATCAATTTAATACTAGAAATATAAATTATAAGAATGTAAATAATTACAAGGAAGCAAACTACAAGATGACACATAATATTTTTATCGTGGTGTTCAAAGACTTGTTGGTCTCCGCTAATTTACATTGAGGTAAGCCTAAACAAATTGGGCCAACTCCACGAATTAAGCCAAGCACCTCAATCCACTAGTGTTAGCTCTTTCCCCTTGGGTAGGTGAGCTCTAACCTTCACAACACACTCTGTCTTCTCACAAGCTTCTTAAGATCATCAGACCATGACTCCTCCATATCATCTAGGTGTTGGCAAACACTAAGAGTAATAAGCTAGGCCTCTTACTTGACTCTCACCAAGTGCTACACAAGCATAAATGGATGCTCAATCTATCTATAGAAGTAACACTTGCAACTAGAGACCTCTCCTTACTCACAAGGTACAACACATGCAAAATTGAGAAGAGAAGTTCACACAAGCTCAAGAGAGTGAAATGAGTGTCAAGAGCTAGGATATGGAGGCCCAATTCAAGATTATATAGCCCCCATGTAAGAAACTAACCGTTACTCACAAAAATCAACAAAGTCACATATAACCCAGGCAAGTTTGAGGTCACAACACATAATGGTTAGTTTGGGTACACATGGCAAAGAGTCATTGTGCTGAGCTGATGATACCCTAGACATGTCTGGGGTCCCCCTAGACATGTCTAGACCTCTTTGGGAGTTCTTTGGAAACCTCAAACATGCCTAGGGTACCCCCAGACATGTTTGGCCTATGTTGAAAATTTGAGATCAAATCAAATTTTGATTTCCAGTTCAACGATGCATGGACTTCAATAATTTGCAAATACATTTGCAAATTATAGTCACATAATATAAGAATTAGATGCATGATCCTCAACTATTTGCAAAACACATTCGTAAACAATAACATCATGCCACAAAGAGTAGATGCATGTATCTCAACTATTTGCAAAACACATTTATAAATTATAGTCTCATGCTACAAAGAGTAAGTGCATGAGTTTCAACTATTTGCAAAATATATTCGCAAACAACAGCATCAATACCTAGAAGAGTAGATGTATGGACTTTTGCAAAACACATTTACAAATTATAGTCTCATGCTATAAAGACTAAATGCATGAGCTTCAATTATATACAAAACATATTCGTAAACAATAGCATCATGCGATGGAGAGCTAGATCAAGTGGGATTGAGCTATCAACATATGATGCGACTCAAATTGCTAAACAAGATTCCTGTTAATAGTACAATAATCTATACTAGCAATTTGGTGTCTCAACCAAACATCAAGACAAAAAAGATTAGGAACACATTCTTAACCTATGCTAATTATACATTTGTCTTGCGTATTCACTTGAAGCTTTCACTTGATAATGATCATCTTCTCTAAGACTGAATCCTTATCTTGTTCATCAACACATGATGAACTCCCTTCATATCAAAATCTTGTCTTGGTGACCATTAACACATGACGCCATCCATCATTTTGAACCTTGACTTGATGGCCATTAACATGTGACGCCATCCAAAATCTCTATTATCATAGGACCTAACTTATTTCACCGACTCATTGAAAATGTTAGTACCACATATCCAATTGTCATTAATCATCAAAGTACATCATTAACACATAATGGAGGGTTTATATCCTTTGATCTCCCTTATTTTGATGATTGATGACAACCTGATTGCAAATAATAGAATTTAAATTAACTTTGGGTATATGTCTACTACATAAGAGTCATATACTGAAGGGATGGCATTACTGTAGAAAATGTCATCACAGATGGTTCAAAAAGTCATCATAGATGGTTTCATGAGTTGTTTGAGTTTATGGGTCATTGTGGAGATTCGCCACCATGAACCATGCCGTTCTGGCCACCTCATGCCTCGCCGGCCTTCCTCGGTCGCTCTCTAGCCAAGCCGAGCATAGAACGTGTTCCACGTGCCGAAGCCACGCTCGTGCTCACCTTTGTTCTCTGCATTCCTTGCCTGTGCGCCATCGGCCACGTGAGCCACCCATGGGTGCTGCCCACGCAGTCGCCAACCGCTTCACCGTCCAAGATCGCCACTGGAGCCTTTCCCTCACTGAAATACTTCGCCGCTGCTGTCTTCCACCATCGTCGACCACTATCCAATTATCTCCGGTGAACCCCCTTGCCTGTTGAAAACGATCACTCCTGAGTTCCAACCATTCTATAACTTCCAAGAACTGTAGCTTTCGAGCATTGTAGCTTTGACTACTGTTGTTTCTGACCCTCTTGTTTTCGACCACTACAGGGTTCCGACCACTCTGTAGCCTTCAACCACTCTTGGCATTCCTTTCGACCACTAAGACCTTTTAACCAAGGTCGCTCACAACCACAATCGCTTTCGACCACGGTTGCTCATGACCGCAGTCGCATTTGACCATATTCTATCCTTCGACCACTCTTGGCCTCCCGACCACCATTAGTGTTATGATCGCCCTGGTTGGGTATGACATCCTTGTCAGCTATGATCACTTTGGGCAGTCTAACAATTCTTGTAGGTTTTGACCACATACAGATCTGCCCACTATAACTACTCCGACCACTAGGTTTCAATTACCAAAATTCGATCACTTTGAAGTCTTTGACCAATTCCAATCTTCTTGGACCAGTTCCTGTAATGTTTGACTTGCAATGGTTCTAACCTCTCTGAACATTTTGACCACATATACCTTTCGACCACGATGCATACTTCGACCACTTCAAACTTTTCGACCACTCCTTCCGACCACGCATCGACCATTGACTACTCACAGCCACTTCGACCACTGACCACGTATAAATTTTCGACCACATTCAGGCATCATCACAAATGTTCGACCACCTGAACCGATTGATTCTTTCGACCACAATCCCATTCTTTTGACTACTCTGAACCATTCGATCTCTCCGACCTCTCTAGACCCTCCGATCATTTCAGCCATAGTCGCTTTCGACTACAATCGCTTTTGACCACTTGCTGTTGCGACCGCTGTCACTTCTTGCTCTAAGCTTTCAACTGTTGTCACTCTAAGCCTCCAACCACCGCTGTTTTTGACCATTACCATCCCTTCTCTAAACTTCCGACCAGCTTTTAAGCTTTTTCGACCACTCAGTGCCCAAGACCATGCAGAGCCGTTCGACCACATTTAACCTCGACTTTCAACCGCCACCATAGTCTTTCAACCACTCGGTAGCTTTTGACCACTCTATGAAAATCTGACCCCTCCAATTTGTAAGAGCCCAGATTTTACCATCTGGAGTCCTCTGTGATTTCATCGCACTATTCCCTGGATCAGTAGATAGCGCTCACAGGTTACAATTCTGAATATCAAAGTACATATCATGCGGAAGCGTAAATTTAATAGTAGACTTACTCATGGGCCGATTAGGCCGAAATCAATAACAATGCAGCAGTGGAACGAAGCACACAGGTGGGACCTTCAGAACATGCCCACAGGCAGCCAACTGGAGGTTCGCGGCCTAGTCTTCGACATCTTCATCTTCTTTGCCATCATTACCAAGAGTGTCGCTGAAGCGTAGTGATCGGATTCCTGATTCTGGATTTATTGTGAGAGCGAGTGTGAGCACAAACCACCGTACTCCGCGAGCCAATATACAGAATGCAAATAAATAGTATGCATGGCTTATCAAAGGAGAGGCTCGGGTTATTTTATTTGCCATAAATCGCTTTTAGTAGCATTATTATTTAATCATAGTATTATTGTTGCTGCCTAAAACTCCACACAGCGATTGCCATAATTGACTTGATCCACCGAAGATACATTTTCTTTATTGATTGCTGTCTAGACTCCAAACAGCGAGTATCATCATCTACTTAATCCACCAAACACACACACTTTCTATATTAGACATCATTTAATTAATCCACTGATCATACTCTTGCTGTATTGATTGCTGTCTAAGGCTCCAAACAGCGAGTGACATCATTTAAATAATCCATCGATCATACACTTTCTATATTGATTGCTGTCTAAAACTCTAAGCAGCGAGTGACATCATTTATTTTAGATCCACCAATATCATTCATATCAGGACTCTCTAACAATTCAATCATTTTTGTTATTGATCCAAAAACCATTATTTGCTCTTCCAGCAATCAACCTTATTTTTATTACCCATCTCTAACTAATTCACTAGTATACATCCACCAAGAATATCATTGATCAAGTTTATACTCCAATTATCATATCTCCAAATTCCCATAATTTCAATCCATCCATCTAGTATTTGATCAATCCCATTATCGCCAACATCTCCCAAGAATTCATATTAGATATCAGTGTTGTAATCCATCAATTACCTTTGCATTCTCTAATTCTCCAAAAATCATTTATATCATCTATCTAGCCTATCTATTCATTTAGGTTCCACCAATTTATTTCTCCCAAAATCATCACTATCGCTTCCTTTTTATGATCAACATGAATCCACCAACATCTTTATGTGTTTACCATAAACAACTATCTTCTTTTCTTACGACTCTATTTATTTTTCCTGACATTTTATTTTTGTGAGAAGTATTATTATTTAAAAATATAATACATAAAAATTTCCTGAGACCTAGCAGTTTTGAACAAAAGCATAATGTGTAAGAGAATGCAATAATAATATCGATCCAGATTCCATCCACCATTACATGGTCTCTGCACCATATGCCAGACCTTCAGCGTTATAGCCGCTTACATTATCACTGGGACGACACCCAGGGCAACACAAATCAGGGCCTTTCTCTGCCCTCCACTTTACCATTCCTCTCCACAAAGTTTTTGAAATAGAACTATATCTAGTAAGGTTCCCATGTCCACCCTTGACCGTGGGCACGACTATTCGAATAGTTTTGACTCTGTAGAGTTTGTACACTTTACCCACAAGAGATAAATCTGCTCGTTGCACCATATGATTCCTTAGCCATGCGTTGAGTAGACTATCACAGGGCCTTTAGGATGCAAAGTTCTACTGTGGTTACACCCGCTAAGGTCTATCTTCCGTAGGATGCGCATCCCTCGGGAAGGGTCCCTCATGAGCCATCACGGGCAAAGGCGGGGATGAGACCATCCATCCCTTTGCTCGTGTTCACACCTTCACGTAACCACCTTAGAGCCATACAAATTAGTTAACCCTGCCTACACTTTACCAGCTTGTGGTTGTACTGTTGTACCTTGGGAGGTCATCACAAGATTCGGCCCTTAGGGTTATCTGGGCGGTGCTACCACTAACCACACTCTCGTGCACCGCTGCACCACACCCCCGGACCATCTGCTCAGATAATTAAGCAAGTTGGGGTTTTTGGAAACATAGAATATCCTTGTCCAAATACACCAGCCATTTTCACTATGACTTCCCAAATCAGTTTCTCATGATGTAAAAGTGATGCTTGGGCATTTGGTGCCCCTGAATATCTAAGCAATACTAAGCTCGGCATATAATTACGAACTTATTTTTGAAAGGTTACTATCATAATTTTGCTAGGGCGACAAGGTTCACATATTCAAATATTCCAAAAGAGATGTAATATTAATCAAGGTAAACAATGGCATATAACTAGAATCTTAAATTAAGCATGTATTTGCATATAAAATAACAGCATGCAATTTGATAATTTAAACAAAAGTAATTTCCAGAAAATGTAGGTTCAACATGATCAAAGTATTGACTCGCCTTGCGCGGTTTACTGCGGTCTTGAGCTCACTCGAAGCTGTCTCATGCGATGGTCCTTTAGCCCCTGGTCTTCGTCTTTACTTTGATCTTGATCTCGCTTAACCCTTAGAATCTTCAGGACTCCAGTTTCTAATTACACGCTAAATGACTGAATCCAAGTAAAAACAAATAACTCAAAAGACCCAAATAAATCTGAATAAACTCAATTTAGTTTTATTATAAGTTAGTGGGTGATTCATGTGATTTGAGGCAAGGTCGGCGATAGAATGCGATGACTCGATCTTTCCATTAATAACCTCTTTTATTATTTTTGGTATTTATCAAGGAAGTTCCATGTGTTAGGTTAGACCTATGAATCAGTGCACATGTTTAGCGAAGCAATATTTTGTCAATCACTAATATTCAGGGCACATGCTATATGCGACGTATACAATTTTTAGTTGGCTGTATAAATTTTAGAGTCTAGGTCTATAACATTCTGTGGTACAATATTTTATGTACCCCTAGTTATTTCTAGGCACAGTTTAATTTGGATTAGAATCCATTTGTACGGGTTCTAGCTTGTTGTTCCATGCTCAACATTATTATATATTAAATATAGTGTTAAAATTTAATTAATGGCACCATTATTATTTTGTCCACACTTTAGCTACTATTAGGCTTAGCTTTACCTTAATTTAAATTTATTTACCTAGGCAAAGTTTATCATGCAGGGTCCTATTTTAGCATATGTTATTTAGCGAAATCTACCTCTAAGATTTATTTAAGATGACATGTTGAATACTGGACATACAGTTGAATTATAATTAGGGGTATCTTAACTAAATTTGGACATTTAACCAAAGCCACTTTTCTTAATGAAATTTCAGATAATTAACCAAAGTCATCTTTTATTAATACCTTTAATTAAAACTTAGATTTTTGTTAAATGTTCCAAACTACATTTGTTACATATATATACATTTAATCTATTATTAAATCTCAAATAATCTTATTTTATATGCTAATCAAATTTATTACATTCCCTAGATTATTCTCTAATTTTCCATAATCTTTCTGGATTTAAAACGGGTTACAAAAGTAAAAAAAATTGGAAAAGTGCGGCCGCCGGATTCGAAACCAGGACCGGAGGGGCAAGGGCTTAAGGCGTGCGCTCAGCTAGCCATGTGGGCTTTCGGTATTACCTGATGATGAGGGCGGGAGATAACAAATGAAGCGAGTAGCAGGAGTCCAGAACATACCATCTTCGGGCGGCGCGCGGGCTGAGCGGCGTCGCCGGCGGGGAGCGGCCGGGGAGTCGGTGGCGACGGCCAAAATGGGTACCGGTGGAGGGGAGGAAGTCCCTGGAGGTCACGGCTTGGGCCAGGAGGTGCTGTGGTGGGCCGGCGGCGAGCACGAGCAGCGGCGCTAGATGGCTCCCGTGGAGGGGTCACTCCGGCGAGGGAGGGCATCAGCTGATCGTCGGGAGAGCTTCAGTGCACCGAGTAGTAGCTCCCACCGCGCGGAATCGACAAGAGGCAGCCGGGGGAGAAGGTGGCGGTGGCGGTCTTGGCCGGCGTTGGGGAGGAAGGGCGATGCGGTGAGCTTCGGTGCGACATCTTCCAATTAAGCTAGTGGGGGAGTGATTGGGGGGTGGGGGCACGGTATGATGTGGTCATCGTGGCCGGAGCTCCAGCGGGCAGCCGAATCCGCATGCGAGAACGACGGTGGCCGGCGTGCAATGCGGCAACGAGGAAGAGGGAAGGGGCGTCGGGAGCTAGGAGAGGCCGGGGGAGCCTCTTATAGTCATGGGGGTTGTTACCGAGCTGCTGTGGCCGACGACCTTGGCACAACGCTTGGGACGGGTTGGTGACATGGGCGCGAGGCGACGGCGACAGCATGAAGACGCGACGGCGACTGGGGCAGGGCAAGGCGCGACGGGGGTGCAGGCGACGTGCGCGCAGAAGGGGTGTGACGCGGTGGAGGTGACGGGTGTAACATCCTGAAAAATCTAAATTTGAAATTGTGAAGTTTCTGAACTATTTGGCCATGAATTTTTATTTGGATTTGGAGTTTATGGAATTTTCTGAGAAAAGTTGATGGAGGTTCCAAAAGTAAAGAAGAAATAAACATGTTTAAATAGTAGAAAGTTAAAATCTAAACTAGGAATCTGAAAAGATGATCCAGAAAAAGGAAGGGGAGAGAAATGGGCCTAAAATATAAAACCCTAATTCTGAAAGTAATGATAACAAGGAAGTAAATTCATTAAGAAAGTCAACAAATATGGGTATATATATGGATAAATAAATAAGTATATGTGTACTTAGTAAAATATGGCATGTATAAAAATTTAAGTTAAATAAAAAGTATAGAAATTTAGTGGAGTAAGAAGGAGAGTAAATAGATTGGAAATAATAATAATAATAATAATAACACAGCCGGGCCGGCCATCACCCCGGACCAGCCGTTCACTCCACCAGCGCCCCGCGGCCCAGCCCACCTCCGACCGCGCTCTCACTGCCCCGCGGGCCCGCGCCCCTGCCTGCACCTCTCCTCCCGCTGCCGCACGGCCTCCCTCCCGCGTTGTCTCGGCCGCGCCTGCGCAGTGGCCCCGCCTCCACCCGCGCCTCTCCCTCTGCGAGCGGGCCCGAGCACCGCCGCTCCTTCTTCTTTCCCCGTCTCCTCTCTTCTCCACGCGCCAGCGTCGCCATTTCTTTTCCCCCTCGTGCTTGCTCCCTCTACCGCAGCTAATCCCTCTCTCTCTCTCCCTCACACCTCAAGGCCAAGTTCAGAGAACCTCCTGCCACCTCCCTCCTACGCGATCCCGGCGAAGATTGCCTCCATCCCCCCTGCCAGCGCGAACAGGGCGGAGGCCGACGCTGCCTCGCCACGTACCTCCCACTTCTGGTTATAAAAACCCCGCCTGGGAGTCCCAACCGCGCCGCAATACTCCCTCCTTCCCCCCTCGCAAACAATTGAGCTGTAGTGCCCCAATTCCCCGCCGGCGACATCGTCTTTCTCACGGCCAGCGATCGAGCCGCTGTTGATTCCGGCCACCTCCGGGCAATTCTTCGCTCCCAGAGCTGCGTGGAAGCCAGGCGAAGCCGACCCCCTCCCTCACCGGGTCTCCCATTGTGTGAGTATCGCCGGCGTCGACCGCCTCCTTGGACCGCTGCCATCACACGCCGCCGGCCCGCCACCGTGCCCCTTCATCTCCACCGACTCCACCAGAAGCTTCACCATCACCCGGGGGCTGCATTTCACGAAGCTCCCGAACCTCTCCGGCCACCACTCGCCGCCGTCGCCACCGCCTTCTTCTTCCTCTGCCCGGCCCCTCCACGGCATACTCCAAAAGTAATTACTCTCCTTATAGGGTAGGCAACGCCTCCCTGCTCACTTGGTTACCACCGCTCGTCTATTCCTCCCTCCTGCTCCCGCGGCGCGCGTTCGAGCCTCCGGCTCCGCGCGTTGCGGTCGAGCATTTCTTTTATTTTTTCTCCGCTGACAGCTAGGCCCCGCCCGTCAGCCGCTGTCGGCCGGTGGGCCGGCTGACTTCTGGGCCCCGCCTGTCGGCGCCACTCGCTGGCAGATGGGTCCAGGGCCCCAGGGTCCCACTTGTCAGTGAATAATGCATGCCGACATGTGGACCCCACTGGACATAGACACAGTACTAAATAAATAAAGAAGAAGATAAAAATGATAAATATGACATGTAGGACCCACTGTCAGAAATTTATTAATTTTGGGATTTAACTGAACTGAAATATTCAAATAGGCATAACTTATTCATTTTAACTCCAAATTGGATGAGACAAATTTCTAAATTCATCTAAATTCAAGATCTATCCAATGGAACTGAAATCATAATTTTTGAAGTTCATTTGGATTTCTGGTGTTATTTGTTTGATTTGTTGATTTTTGTTTTATCCAAATTTTCGCGCACGTTAAAATAGCGTACGAGGCTCAAGAGGAAGACGCAGAAGCTGCAGCCCTAGAAGCTCCAGATAGTCAAGCACCGGACCCCTGTGACCAAGGCGAGTCAATACTTTGATCATGTTGAACCTACATTTTCTGCAAATTACTTTGTTTTAAATTATCAAACTGCATGCTGTTATTTTATATGCAAATACATGTTTAATTTAATATTCTAGCTATGTGCCCATTGTTTACCTTGAATAATATCACCCCTCCTTTGGAATATTTGAATGTGTGAGCCTTGTAGCCCTAGCAAAAATATAATAGTAACATTTCGAAAATAAGTCCCTAATGATATGCTATGCTTAGTACTGCATAGATACTCAGGGGGCGCTGAAATACCCCAAACATCATTGTCATTTTGATCATGAGAAGTTGGTTTGGGCAGTCATAGTGGGAATGACTGGCATATTTTGATATGATTATTTTATGCTCCCAAAATTCCCAACTTGCTTAAATATCTGGGCGGACTGGATTGGTTTGAGGGTGTGAGTGTGGTGCAGTGGATGCACAAAGTGGGCTAGTAGTAGACCGCCCAGATACCACTAAGGACTGAATCTTGTTATGACCTCCCGGGTAAAACAGTACAACCACAAGTTTGTAAAGTACGACTTGGCTAAGTAAATTTATCAAAATCCTTGGACTCATCTCACTGGTAGGGGGGTGAAGGGGCTACGCTATGGCAAGGGGGCCTGAAGGGACACCAGTGGGGGGTGAAGTTTCCCAGCTGTCCTACGCTGCGGGAAGAGAGAAGCCCGAGCTGCATAGTGGCTGTGGGAAACATCCCGCGCATAGATGGGACCCACCGCAAGTGGGCAGTTTCCCATAAGGTGAGATGACAAAAGGGACTAGATACTTTGAAAAGTCACTGTGACGGTCTGCTCAACCACACTTCTAAGGAATCGTGTGGGGCAATGAGTTGATTGTCTCTTGTGGTGAAAGTGTACAAACTCTGCAGAGTCTAAAACTATTCGAATAGCCGTGCCCACGGTCAAGGGCGGACATGGGAACTTAACTGGATATAGTTCTGCTTTAAAATATTGAAAACTGGGTATGAAAAGACTTGAAGGGCGAAGGACTGCCCTAGTTTGGAATTGACCTGGGTGTCGTCCCAGTGGTAATTTAAGCGGCTATAACGCTGAAGAATTGCTATATGGTGCAGATGCCATGTAACGGTGGATGGAATCTGAATCACTATTAATATTGCATTCTTTCACAACCTATACTTGGGTTCAAACTGCTAGGTATTAGGGATTTTTTTAAGTAATTGCATTCAAAAGCACTCTACGCAAAAATAAAATGAGCCTCAACCTTTCCTTTGATTAGCCATACATGTTGAATATTGCATTCTGTGTGTTGGCTCGCGGAGCTCGGGGTTGGAGTGCTCATGCTCGCTTTTGCGACAAAATTCAGAATCAAGAATCAAATCACCTCGCCTCAGCATCAAGATTGGACAAGCTAGTAAAGAAGATGAAGATGTCAAGGGCTAGGTCGCGAACCTCCAGTTGGCTGCCTGTGGGCATGTCCTGAAGGTCCCATCTGTGTGCTTCGTTCTTCCGCTGCTGCAATTTATTGATCTCGACCTAATCGGCCCATGAGTAAGTCTACTATTTTATTTATGCTTCCGCATGATATGTAATTTGATGTCCATTACTGTAACTGTGTGCACTATCTACTGATCCAGGGAATAGTGCAGCTAGACACAGTAGATTCCGGATTATAAAATCTGGGTCTGACAGGCATGGTATCAGAGCATATCGACTGCAGGTCGTGACCTAGTTAGCCTGGCCGTTAGTTTCATGACTAGAATTATTTCTTAAAAATTATAATTTCCAAAATTATAAGTAGTATTGCTCAATCTCATCTCTTTTAGATGATTCCCTCTTACTATATGCTGCCCTGGCCATTTTTACATCCGAGGCTCTCTTATCCCGAATTCAAAATAATAAAAATCTGGCACTTACTTTGTACACTCTCTTTGAAAACTTTCCTTGGGCCAAAGTCACAACTCTTAAATTAGAAACTCATTTAAAAAATGTTTTATCTTTGGGAGGATCGTTATCAAAATTAATTACAAAAAAAATTCAGTTTTCAAACTCATTCATTTGGCAAACCTGACCCTCCAAGGAAATTTCTGTAAGTTCAGCTAATGGCCAAAAACAAAAAGTTCCAAAAATTCACCTTGGATTCCCAAATAGTTAAAATAAAGTTATTTGTCGAAAAACTTTTCCCTAAAAAGGATCTTGTGTTTCAAAAATAAAAGCCTAAGGGTAAACTCAGAATTATTTTGTGCTCATGAATTATTTCTAGTTATTTATTGACTCAGCACAAAACTCAGAAAAAAAAACCCCAAATGAGACTTCGGCAAAATTTTCAAATGCCGACAAGATGTAAATAAAAATTTTAAATTCTTCCCAATTTTTGAACATTCCAAATTCGGGGATGTTACACAACTATGGCAAACACTTTCAGATGCCATATTTCTTCATCTTAACTCCGTTTGCACCCGTTCAAATTTCCAAATCCATGTAAAATCATAAACATGCTTCCAGTATATGTATTTTGTATTTTTGTGACTTTTTTGTGTTTATTTTTTTTGGGTTTCTTGTGTTGTCGCGTAGAACCCGACGTCGCACAAGAGTTTTCCAATCCGCAATAGGAAGATCTAGATAACGTGCAAGAAGGCAAGTCTCCTATCATCTTGTACCTGTGTTTTCCAAAATCCTTTTATTATTTCAAATTTAAATGCATTGCTATGTTACATAAAATGATAACTTCTGTTTTAAGGACAATAGTTAAACCGATAATTGTTATGCCGTCATTTGGTATTGATAACCATGTACCTTTGTCACCTAGGCTTTCCTTATCTCAGTATTGAGATTATTATGATATTTGTTAATTTTAGAATCGTAGTAATTGCTTAGATAAGCTAGTTGGTCAGTATAACCCTTCGGGTGAAAAATTGATATTGTCTGGTTTAATCTTTTACTCAAGTAATTTAGTGGCAATAGGTATTCCTGCTACTTTTAAAATAAAATAAAATGGTAAGAATTGGTTAGACTTGGGCAGATGGTAAGATTGGGCTGGTACAGATTTAGCACGAGAACTTATATTGTGAATATGCCGTCCGAGTCAATTAAGGACCGATGCTTATGATTATCCAAACTGAGCACTACTGTACAACCACAAGTCTATATGGTACGACCTATCTGACTAACTCACAAAGGTTTAGTTTAGATATCACCAGTAGTAAGCTGGTGCTAGGGATTTACTGGACTTACAATGAGGCACAGGGATTTACTGTACTCATACAGCGCAAGAGGAGGTTTCTGACTGTGGTGGAGTTAACCCTTCAGTAGTGAAACCTCAGCTGGTGGTGTCTAGATAAATTGGAGTGAGGTAAAGGCTTTATGATAAATTATCTATTCGAATAGCCGTGCCTACGATCAAGAGCAGGCAAGATGCGCTTTCACATAGTAGATCTTTGGTTTTGGTTTCAAAAGAAAAAGTTTTGGAAACTCGGGAGTGAAGAGAACTCTCAAGAGTGTTTCCTAGTAGATTGAGCCAGTGCGGGTGGATGGAACCCGTAGTCTTGAACCTTGGCAGTTAGAGCCTATTTATTAATGTTGGTGGTTGGAACATTCACTAGAAAATTTATTTAGTTTCAGTTATTGCAATTAATTTGCTAAATTGATGCTTTTAAGAATTTATTATGGTATTTGAAATGTAATGTTGCTTTGCGTAAAAGAACCATATTATCCTTCTTTGTTAAGCCTTGTATGCATTTTTGCCAAGACTTGCGGAGTACTTTATATACTCACATGCTACACTCAAAACAACTCTTAGAGGGTTATGAAGATCAAGAAGGAGCCTACGAATACTTTGTGTGTCGATTCAGCGAAGGCTTCCCAGAGTACTAGGTTGTGCTTTCCCAGTCAATTGCCTGTGACATATTGATGGGTCATCGTCAAAGTTTATTTTTGCTTCCGTTGTGTTTTGTTAGGTCGAGAGTTCTTGTAACTTTAGTTGTAATAAAGTGGCCATAAGGCATATACTCTTTATTATTATAGTAAAGTTTTGTTGGTTGTGTAATTATCACTGTTAACTGTGTGCACTAGCTTTGATCTAGGATTAATACAGTAATACACAAAGGGTTCGGATTTGGAAATCCGGTTCTGACAGAGATGGTATCAGAGCCAATTTGATTGTAGGATGTGACGTAGATTAAAATGGCAAAACCTTAAGGACTCATATTTATTAAAAGTGTATATTTAAAATAAAAAATTTCTAAGCTCCCTCGCTTTTGTTCTTTTCCTACCTAGTACATCGTTTTTGTCCTTATATTCACTTGCTAAAATTTTTACTAATCTTTCCTACTATTTCAACCTTGTAGATGGCCAGATCATCCTCCATAGATTTGTGGGATTACCTCTCTCATGGCGAGAACGATGGAGCATTAACGGGGATTAACAGACAAATTAATCCATACTCCTTGAGATTAACGGGGTGTTGTCCTTAGGAGTCAAGATCCAAGACATTAATTAAAATTACAGTGGTTGTAGAGGATGGACATTGAAAAACAAGAACAGATGTAGCTGAGGAAAGCCAAAAGGTGGTAGGTGACGGTGATGTAGGTGTTCTGGTCTACTTGATTGAAAACATGGCACAAATTTACCTAACCTCACCCGCTGCAGGGAAAATGCGTAGGTGATGTTATCGAAGGTCTGGTGATGTGGAGTGTTTGATCTTTATGGTGTAGGATCAATAATGATAACTTAGATTCGTGCAACCTGACGAACCGATGATGCCAACCACCATTAGAACATCAACCTGCGACAAAAGCGCTCATCCAACCACACGCTCGTTAGCTCGTCTACCTAACCACAAAGCAGACGGTCACATCTCCTGAGAATCACAAGGAATTACAAGAACAACGATATAAAGAAATGCCCAATTCCCCTCTAGATTGCAATTAGATGGTAAACTCTAGGAAGAACAAGCATATAGCTCTCTCTTGAAAATAATAGATTCAATCGTGGTCTATCAAAAAGTTATGTATTACAAGGTTTATACAACCCTTGGGAGGCAGCAAAATCTCCTACACAATTCCTAAGTGTTTTAGACTCGGACTCTCAAAAAAAGAAATAAAAATAAAAAATCCATGACACTTTTGAAGATAAATACTTCTCCATGGTGTAGCCCTTGAAATAAGCTTTCAAACGAATCCAAGATCACCTCAATTGGACCTCGTATGTGAAAATTATTGCCTTTTTACACTAAGTATACGGTCAGAGATACAGTCATACTATTTCGAACATCTCTAAGTGAATCAAACGGTTGCAAGCATCTTTAGCCAATCCAACGACAGGATCGTTCGACCTGATCCGAATGTTACCATCAATATTGACCGTCCAAAATTGATTCGAACGTCACGGAATGAACAAACATTCAGAGCGGTCCGGACGTCTCTAAGGCGATCGAGCGGTCGGTTGAAAATCAAATGGTACGACTCATTGGAGTGGCCCAAATGTTTCCAAGGTGATCAGGTGGTCCGTGAAAGATTGGACGGCTCGAACGTTCGGAGCTATCTGAACGTCTCCAAAGCATCTGAGCGTCAAACGTTGATTGGATGCTTCTGACAGTCGAAGCTGTTTGGACAGTCGAAGCCATTCGGACTGGTCTGAACATTCTGAAGGTCTTGCGAGCACCCGATGTGGATCAAACGGTCCTGAACACATCTGAGGTTGATCAGACTAATCCAAAGGTAGTTTTAGATATCAATTGAAATCATTTAAATGTCCGAAGCATCTTTGTGAGTTCTATTGAACTTGTGGACAATCCGAGTGGTAATGAGGGTTTGAACGTGTCTTCCCTTGCTTGGCTCCACGTACTTCTTCTCTGTTAGCCTCGCCTCCATGTTTTCAATTCCAAAGGTTTCACATCATTAAAATCTGAGCTTGCACATAACATTTGCATGAGGTAACATTCAGTTCTCTTGTAAATTAAAATTAGATTCAATTAGGAGCAAGTTTATCTATTAATTAATCTTTTTAGCTCGTGCTCATATAATCGGTCCAGTTAGTATCTTCAGGATGCCCTTGTCCCATGGAGTTGTCGTCGTGCCCTTGTTGGAGACTCATCACCTGAAGTTGTCGTCCTGCCCTCATTAGAGACCTCAGCCTGATGAAGGCAACTAGAAATGTCGGGTGAGTGATGAGGAGTTAATCCATGGCCTCCTGGTACACCGTCGCATCGTAGCCCAGTCGCGGCCTCGTCCCGATCGCTTGAGACTCCATGGTTCGGAGATCACCGGAATAAACCTGAAAATGCCATGAGTCAACTTTCTATTGCCGAAAGTGCTACCACAATTCGGCTGGTAGTTAAGATGACTATACCACAAGAAATTTACTATCAACATGCCGTCACTGCTTTCTTTACCTCTGAGCATTCCATCGAACATTTTATGAGGCAGCAAAATTGCGGCAACCGCATCTTAAGACTGAACCAATCTCAAAGTAGGCTGCACAACTTTTTCTTCCCCAACCTTGAAGTCTCTATTGCTATTGCTAAACTTTTTTCACTATTCTTTCTCTTCCTCTCCTACTCTCTCTGCAGTTGCCGATGGTTTATCTGGCGTGGGTGAGGCCAATGATTGTCCTTCCCTATCTCCTTTATTGCCACCATCCTTCACCCTCACCATCGGTATGGCGGCCTCAAACCCAACCTGATTTGTGCTCAATAATGGCAGGAAGAGGTGGCATGAGCGGGAGTTGAGCACGACGTGGTGGATGTGGGCTCGCCGGACGCCACCATCATGCGCTCGCCCGTCCACACTACCTCCAGACATTGCCGCCATGTGCTCGTCGGAGGCTACCACTGTGACGCGCTTGCCAGTCATGGGAACCACACATGGTCACTGAACACCGCCACCTTCTCGCACTCGCCTGACACGCTCACTCTTGATGGACGCCTCCATGTGCTTGTCGGCCCATGCTACCACCTCCTTGCCTCATTGGGCATTGCCAAAAAGGGAGGAAGGTGGAGAGAGAAAAGGAGGTGTGTAGAGAGGAAAGGGAAAATCAGTCTTTTTTTATATTAGTGATAGAAACATGTGGTGAAATATGAGGGAAAACCCTAATCCTCACCTTTCAAGGCCTTCTCATAGAGAATTTTCTTCCATGGTAAACAAAGCCTTAGATGTCAACATCTAGGCCACCAAAATTTTCCAACTGCTCGTCTGTCCTGTTGGCCTCCGCCCCGCCCTTTCATGGAAGTTTCCCACCATGCAACTATGCAAGCATGAGCCGACATGCTTCTTATTGACCTCCATCTGCCCGCTAAGGCAGCACCAGCTCTCAAATCTATAAATAGGCATCTTGACAATTTGCTCAACCAGCTTAGTGCATAACACACATTGCCAATCAGCCTCTCTTCTCTCTCTGCTCATCCTTAGCTAGCTAACTACCCTACTTGCTGCATTAACTAGCCAGCCTTTCAATCCGCCAAAACCAAGAACAAATGGCCTGCAAGAGTGAGCTTCTCCTAAAGATCGCCGCTGGCGATGGCCACAGTGAGAACTCATCATACTTCAACGGGTGGAAGGCCTATGGCATGAACCCGTTCGATCTGCAACACAACCACAGGGCTGTCATCCAGATGGGCCTTATTGAGAACCAAGTATGTTCTACCATGCAGATTGTAACAGCCCAGCTGTTTATTTCAAATTTTGGAGTAAAAAAATTATTAAATTAAATTAATTCGGTTTAAAATAAAAACATGTGTTTTGGTGCCTAAATTTTAATTTTGTTTTGCCCTAAATTTCTGTTTTTTGAAAAGGCTGGATTTGAAAAGTATTTTAAGTAAAAACCTACAAATATTATTAAATAAAGTGATATTTTGATTTTCTATAAAACTAATAATTCAAATTAATTACTTGGATTTATTTGTCTCTTATTTGGTTTTCTGAGTCTTTCTGGAGTTTAAAATCTATTTTGAAATTAAAAAGTATTTCAAGTATAAAAATATAATATCAACTTAAGTTGGAATTATTTTTATTTAGTCCAAAATGGTTCCAGGAACTTCTTTGAATTTTTCTGGAATTTTTGAGAATTATTTCATATTTTTCTGAGCTTTATTGAATTTCCTCGGGTTTTCTGAAAATCCAAAATAAAAAGAATAAAATTCAAATCCTCTCCTTCTCTCCAGCCGACGTGTGGACGGCTTGGATGCGCCCACGTCATTGCCATCCTGACCGCCCGCTCAATCCCGCCTTCCCCTTCCTCCGGTCGACATGTGTGCGGATGTATCCACCCGCGTCGCTACCCCCGGCCCATCTTCCACCGTCCGCCCTCCAACCATGTCAGCCGCTCGATCTCCTCTCCCCGACGCATGTCGCAATCCCAGCCACCCGCTCTCTCCCCTCCCTTCCTCTCTCCACGGTCCCACCAGTCAGCCACTTCCCCTCTCTCCCACGCGGACCCCACCTATCGGCGCCCTCCCTCTCTCCTCCCTCTCTCCTCCCTCTCTGCTGACTGGGCCCACCCATCAGGCCACCTTCTTCCTCCCCACGTCTTCTTCCTCCCGCACCCGCCGCCGAAAACGCTGCCTCCGCCTTCCCCGCCGTGCCCACCTTCCCCTTCATGCTCCGCACGCTGCCGCCTCCCACTTCCCGCAATGTCTCCTCGCCATTCCTGCACCCACCATCCCCCACTCCGCCACCTCCCCACTCCCCTCTTCCCGCAATGGCCGTCGCCACCTCCTGATCTCTCCGGTGAGAAATCCCGCTGCGCCTTCGCCCTCCGCCCCCTATAAAACCCCTCAGCTCCGCCCCTCTCCATCCCACCCCACTCTACCTTCCTTCTTCTCTCCGCTAGCCCGAGCCACCCTAGCACTGCCCGCCTCCTCTCATAGCGCCGACGAGCTCGTCGGCGAGCAATTGCCGCCGACCCGATCCCCCTCAAGCCCGGCCGATGCCGCCCCCGTCTTCCTTAAGCCACCGCCATCCTAGGGCGCCACTCCTCCGGGCTCGAGCACCACCGGACCACCGCTGCACCAGGAGACCTGAGCCACCTCTGCCACCTCCTTGTCGCCTGCCACCACCACTCACTGCCGAGCTCCGGGACAAGGTGAAACCGACTCCCCTTACTCTTCTCTCCCTCCTCTGACCCTCGCCACCGGCCGCTAGCCGCCGGAGCACTGGCGAGTCTCAGGCCCAGAGCGCCGCCCCCATCCGGCCTTGCCACGTCAGTGGCCGAGCCGATGTGGCAACTGATGTGGTGCCACGCCCCGGCCACGTCAGCGCCACCTCGCCCCATCAACGCCACGCAGGCACCACCTTACCCCCTTGCCACCTCAGCACCCCCTTCGTCCGTGGAACCGGTCCATAGACCAGGGCCCACCTGTTAGCCTGTTGTCCGAAGATTCTCTCAGGGCTGATGTCATGCTGATGTCATAATCCAGATTTCCAATAGAAAAACAATTCGACCAAAAAAGGAAATACCTGCTGACGTCATAATCCATATTTTCCTTTAGAAAAATAATTCTAGAAAATCCAATTTATTCATTTTCTCTAATTTCAAACTTTCAAGAGCCCGTTCTCCTCTATCCTAACTCCGATTGAGCCCATTCAAATTTCTAAATTCATCAAAAAAAATCCTCTCTATCCATTTCTGCCCTCAATTTGATTTTTTGGAGGTTATTTGAATTTTATTTGAGTTTAGTGGGTTATTTTCACATGTAGACTACGACGATTTGGGAGAATTCCACGACGAAGATTTGCACCCATCTGAAGAGCAAGGCAAGTCACACTCCTTGAACATGTTGTAACCAGTTTACAAATAAAATTAATTTGTTTTAAATTACATTGCATGCTTAATTTTATTCAACGCACTTCAAATTCAGTTCTAAATTTAGTTATTGCCTACTTATTAATTCTTCCATTGACATTGAATTCCTCGATACCTTGTAACCCTAGAATAAAACTCTAGCTAGTTAGTACACTAGTTTGGCTGGAGAATTTTTGTAGCAAATGCTTAGCCCTACATAGATATAACTTAGGCTTGGGACACCCTTTTCACATGAAATGATAAGTTCTTGAAATGTATTCTTGACTTCAGTGAGTCAAGAAGGATTATAGAATTATTTCAAAATAAAATATAAAATCTGGTTTAGACCTAGGCTAATGGTTAGGTGGTGGGTGCAGGCATGCACTGTTGTTCGGAGACACAATGTTGATTGTCGTGCACAGGGGTATGTGGTTGAGCCTAAGTCAATTAAGGACCGGTCTGTGAGCTACTGTTGCAAAGCCCTATTGTACTACCATAAGGCTGGTGTGGGACAGTCCTGGCTGAATAATTTGCGAGTCCCAATCTGAGTCATGTTGTAGGTTGAAAGTGAGCATGGCGTGTGCCATGTGAAGTCTCACTCGGTTCAAGAGGGGGTCCCGGTTTGATGGATTCCTTACTGGGGTGAAACCTTAGAGTTGTCTTGGCTAGGTTGAAGGCTTTGCATTGTAAAGGCCTGTCATGATCTCCTCGCCGCACACCTAAGGAAGTGTGTAACTCACGTGGCAATCCAGGATGATCATGTCTTGTGGGTAAAGTTGCACAACCTTTACAGAGTGTATAATCTATCCTAGATAGCCGTGCCCATGGTCATGGGCATGCTGAGTAAAGGTTTTTCACGGATTAGACTTTGTTTTTCAAAATGTTTTATGAAAACCTTATGGATGGATGGAATCCATGAGAGATTGAAAAGCTTCTGGATGGAATCCATGAGTGGTTGGAAGTGTGTGGATGGATGAAATCCATACGAGATCTTTTGTAAAAGATGGTCCGGGTGAGATGCCCGTGGTTAGGTTAGTGTTTGGTCGGAGCCTACACTAACGGTATTAATTTCGTTTACAATTACTATTATTACTTATTGTATTAAATTCAGCAAATTTAATCTATTTACTGTATTTCTTTAAATGCTGTTTTATGCTCAAATAACCGTATAAGCCTTCCATTGATACCCTTATCATTATATTGCATTTCTCCGTGTGATTTGTGGAGTACAAGTTTATACTCACATTGCTATCTCCACACAGAGGAAGAGGACTTCGACTACGGTGATGACCTGAACGAGTAGGCCACGTCTTACTGTCGTTTACCTGTGGGCAGGCTTGAGCCTCGCTTCTTATCAGTTTGCTTCTGCAGTTTTTTTTGTCTTATTATTGTTACCAATGAGCATTGATGTAAGACTTGGCCATAAGGTCGTACTCTTTTATTTAATATAGTTGGTCATTTGTGCTTGATATGTATCTTTGTTATACTGTGTACACTAGCTGTTTCTAGACTAGTGTGATTTACACAGAGGGTTTCGGAGTCATTGCTCCAGGATCCGACACAGATGGATGCCTTCAGGTGGACCTTGCTCCATTCCTCAATTAGGTCCTTTACAACACTAATATATGAGAATTCAATTGAGAAACGATACTTAATTACGCAAAACCGATAAAACATATATACGTACTTGGTTCTCAGCGAGGCCCATATGGATGACGCCCCTGTGGTTGTGTTGCAAGTCAAACGGGTTCATGTCGTAGGCCTTCCACCCATTGAAGTACGACGAGTTCTCAACGTGGCCATCGCTGGCGGTGATCTTCGAGAGAAGCTTACACTTGCACGCCATTTGTTCTCAGTTCCCGCAGATCAAAAGGCTAGCTAGTCAATGCAGCAAGCAGGGTAGTTAGATAGCTAAGGATGAGCTACCTTAGCAGGCAGATGGAGGTCAAGAAGCAGCGTGTCGGCTCATTCTTGCATAGTTGCATGGTGGGAAAGTTCCATGAAAGGGCGTGGCGAACGCTAATGAGATAGACGAGCAGTTGGAAGATTTTGGTGACCTAGATGTTGACATTTGAGGCTCCGTTTACCATGGAAGAAAATTATCTACGGGAGGGCCTTAAAAGATTTCGCCACGTGTTTCTATCGCTAATTTCATCTCAAAGAAAGACTAATTTTCCCTTTCCTCTCTCCACACCTTCCTTTCTTTCTCCACCTTCCTCCCTTTTTAGCGATGCCTAGCGAGGCAAGGAGGTGGCAAGCACGTGGGACGACGTGGTCGACAAGCGCGTGGCGGCGGCCAGCAAGAGCAAGCACGTTGGGCGAGTGCGAGGAGGTGATGGTGTTCGGCGACCATGTGCGGTTCCCACGACCGGTGAGTGCATTGTGGTGGTGGCCTCCGGCGAGCACATGACGGCGGCGACGGTTGATGATGGCGTGAATGGGCAAGCGCACGGCGGTGGCATCCGACGAGCCCACGTCCACCACGCTGTGGTCACCTCCCACTCGCGTCACCTCCTCCCGTTGCTGCCGAGCACATATTCGATTGGATTTGAGACCGCCATACCGACAATGAGGGTGGACGATGGGGTGATGGGGAATGACATAATCATTGGCCTCACCCCTCGCCAGATAAATTGCCGGCAACCGTAGAGAGAGAAGATATAAAAAGTCTAGTAGCAGCGATAATCTTCAAGATTGGGGAAGAAAGAACTGTGCAGCTGCTTTGAGATTGGTTCAGTCTTACGGTGTGACGAAAATCTAAGAGAATCCTTGAGCGGTGAGAATTAGGGCCTTGTCCTACATAATTTTTTTTCCCGCAATGCCCAATGGTGCAGTGCAGCTGTGCAGATGCAGTGGCGGCAGCTGGATCTTGAGCTGTCCTTTCGTTGGCATCGTGGGCTTCTCTTTTCCGTTTGGCCCGCCCTCCACCTGCCATCGCCAATGCACGCTGATTGTTTTGTCACATGCACCAACGGGAAACAGCGTTGCACATGCGCGCATATGCACATGGATGGGTATTTCGGTTTCTAATACGCTTTATATATATATATATATATATATATATATATATATATATATATATATATATATATATATATATATATATATATATATATATATATATATATATATATATATATATATATATATATATATATATATATATAGAACATCCTTGCAGAATTGGCGATATTCTAATCATTTGAAAGAACGGGTGGCCTCCAACTTTGGATGCTAGGTTAGTTCTTTGCGGTTTTATTTTCATTTGCCAATTTTGTGGCACTGCGATGGCGGAAAGCCATACCAGATGTATCTATGGGCCCGTTTTTTTCGGCTGCGGCTTATGGTTTTTGGCTGAAAATTTTAAATTTTAGCTGCTTACGGTTTTATTGAAAATTTTGAAGGTTAGATACTGTAGCAAAAGCCAGAAGCCGGTCAGCTTTTGACTTGCCGAACAGGCCCTATGTGCGCGCATTTTACATGAGTATTTTGAAAAGTAATTTCAAAGGGTGAACAAGCAAAATGACGTTTCTAATCACTGGCGTTGCCATTTCAATTACAGATTGCTTTTAAATAAATTATCTGAACTATCTAAATTCATAATAACTTTTAAATAGATTTATCTAGAAAGAAATTTTAGAGCTCACAAGTTGACCATTGGTCGACATAAAGTTATGAACCACACTACCATCTGTCCATCTCATAGATTTTAACTCAGAAACAGGACAATCTTGCTAATGGATTACCATAATTTATTCCCAAGTAAGTTATAATGTGATTAATCTTAAAATATGTAGTTGTATGCATATACCTTGGAGTATTATTATGGACAAAACTGCGAGTATCCAATGCATTTTCCCACAACACTAGTACATTAGTGCACCAGTGTACTGCATTAGCAATATCGTCCGTTGGACTGTCCAATCCAACGGTCATAATTTGATCGATCTGCCCCGAATTCTGCCAAGCCTAATCCTAGCCGTTTAAATTCTAAAATTTGTTGCCGTTATAAATAGTAGCTGTGCTTATTTGACTTTTCTATCCTCGTTTTCTATTTCTCCATTTATCCGCTCCCCTCCTCTCTCTCTATCCCCCTATGCCTCAAGCTCCAATCCCTCCAAGATTAGGAGGCAACCGAAGATTTGGAGTCTGGATTAGGATTTTGTTGCAGCAATTGAAGAGGCCACGCACTGGAGTCGCGGCCGAATTGGCATGTGTTTCTTTTAATTTTGATTTTTTTCGCCTGATTCCTGTTCCTATTCTTGTACGGATTGCTCAGTCTTGATCCGGTTCAATTTGCGCAATTCCAATTGGATTCCATTCTTTTCCATCCACTTTTGCATTCTCTTATCCATTGCTTGGAAATCTGTATGTTTCTTGGAACAAAATCCGATTAAAAGTCGATTTCTTTTCATGTCCGTTTCTTTGGAAATCTTGAGCATTTCTTGCGAGTTTCGATGCTTCCGCCCCCACAAACATGGCATCCTTGATGCGAATTTTCCGTGAAAATTCGATTCTTCGCACACGCTGTATTTCCTAGACGAGATCTGCGCCTGGGCCGCAAGAATCCGGCCTGAATTGTTAAAATTTCTCAAATCTCAAGTTTTTCTCACAATTTTCTTTTACATTTTTTCTGTGCAGTCTGGGTGAGCACGCCATGATGGCGAACGGGAGGCTCCAGAAGCAGGCATTGCTGCCGCCACGGAGCCCATTCCCGGCGGCGGCGTCGCCGACGCCGCACGCCGAGCTTGGCCCGATAGCGCGGCCGAGGGACGTGCACCACCGGCACGGCCACCAGCGCACGTCGTCGGAGAGCTTCCTTATCGACGAGCAGCCGTCGTGGCTGGACGACCTGCTCGACGAGCCGGAAGCGCCGGTGCGGCCGCACGGCCGTCCCGGACATCGCAGGTCGTCCAGCGATTCGTTCACGCTGTTCGACGGCGGCACCGCCGCGGCTGGCATGTATGACAACGTGTTCGATGGGATGAGGGGAGGAGGACAGGTTGCTTCTTGGGGCGGCGCACCGGAGTATTTCCCGGAGCCGAGCTCATTTGGACAGCCACAGGGGCAGGGCCGGCCGTGGGATTCCAGGCAGATGTTCCGGCAGGGTGGTGGCATGCCGATGCCGGTGAGGGAGAAGAATGGCAGGCATCATAATGGTCCTTCGAGCGCATTTGGTGATCATGAGCATGATGCTGTGCCGAATGGGGTGGATTGGAAAGGCCATGGTGATGCAGCTCATGATCAGAGGGTTGGAGCAGAGAGAAAAGATGGTGGTGCGCAACTTAGGCACTCGCAGTCAGAGGCAGACACCAAGCGAGCTAAACAGTGAGTTTGATTTTGTGCCCATTGCTATCACTTTGAAGAATTATGTTAATTTTGTAGAATTTCATGTTCATGAAACACCAATTCTGATAATTAAGCATGAATTATGATTGGAATAGACCTTTGACATGCTAGTATACTACTCTCAAGCTCATTGCCAATCCTTGAGTGAAGCCTACATTGTGTAGATCAGTAAATTTAGAGGTTCAATGGCTTGTGAGTCTGCAATGTGCATTTGGTGAAGATCGGTGCATTGTTGTTGATGTTGAAAATATAAGCACATGTAGGTTCAATTTATTCCATAAATAAATCATGACATCATGCACGCAAAATAACAGAACCATCACAGGCATAAAAGATCTAGACATGTAAACCAGGAAACTGTACATGAACAGATCTAATACGGAGAACATGACTGTTACGTACCGATGGTTCTGTTCTGATCGGTTTGCCGATGTAGACGCCGCAGGCACGGTGAGGATGACACGAAGTCGATGACGATTCGCCGAAGCCGAACGACGAGGAAGACGAGCCAGAGCTACAGCGAGCAGTCGCGTAGAGCGCTTCCCAAAAACCTTATTCGCCCTCTCCCGGTGCAGGACTTCGAAGGCGACGGTTCCGGAGACCTGCTCTCCCGAACGGCAGTGCACGCCGACGGACGGGACGGAGTAGACTACGTGGGACGGCGCAGCACAATGGATGGAGGAGGCAAAACCCTAGATTGATTTTCGCATATGCTGTATGGAGGCGGGGACTCCGTATTTATAGAAAACCAGGACGCGTGATCAAGACGTCTGCACGTTCTCCATAACTCGTAAGCGAACCGGATTAGTCACGCGTAACCGATCCGGATTCACCGCCACTCAAAACAGCAAAATAAAACTGCAAAAGGAAGCCGCGTCTGCGCAAGCACCTGGAGCCGATTTTGGCGGACCATTCACGCAGGTGCCGTGCGCCCGTGCCCCCCGCCCCGCCCCGCCCGGCCCGGCCCGGCGAGGCGAGGCGAGCGAGCGCGCGCGTGTTATCCTCTAGTTCTCTCCCACACATGCCTCAAGTGGCTAGGAGTGCACCATCCCTTTTAAGGTGGTCTTCCTCTCCTAGAACTAGCAATATGGTACTAAAGGTCACATGCATGCCTCCTTTGCATGAGTGGGCCTTTGAGATTTAATAGGAATTATTCTTATTATATGGGCTTGGCCCACATAATCCAACAGTTGATACTGATTTTCATCTTATGCATTTGTGTGACCTACCTTATGGTGTTTTGCTGTTTAAGTAATCAACATAATTAATTTAAAATGTGTTATTTAACAATTTAGCCTTTTCTTACTCTTATAATATAACGCGACTTTAATCTATTCCATAACCTACAAATTGGTTACCTATTTCGATTTGTAAAAATAACAAAGGGAAACCTTTGCTCTGATGGTCAGAATCCCTCTATTTATTCTTTTGTTTGTTAATGATGTTAGTGAAGCAATCCATCGGTTGATTTATCCACCCTTCGCCCATGAAATAGACAAAAAACAATGTAGCCATTCGGTGGCTTGTGAGTCTGCAAGGTGCATTTGGTGAAGACCTCCCCATAGTTGCACATACTGCATATTCATATCATACATAAGCTTGACCTCCCTTATGGTGTGTTACTGTTTAAGTAGCCAACACAGATATGTGCTATTAAACAGGACATCTAAGACTTCACGTGTGCATATACTGAATGTCTATATATTTGAAGAGCTTTGATTGGTCGTTGCTGAATTGGCTGTGGCAACTAGGAATCTGGAATTACAAATGCAATGCAACAAGTCAAAGTTCTCTATATCTTTAAGTCAGAAGTCTTAATCAGAAGGAACTTCACATGTGGCATTGTTTGCCATCTGTAAGTTTAGTAAATCCCTGAATGAACAATTGCACACTAAGTGCACATCTGAATGCACTTCAAACTTCATTGGTGAACATGTAGAATCTTATGTTTTCTGCCTCCATTTAAAGGATGAACTGTCTTGAATAGATGGCAGATTGGCAGTACATCATGCCAGTTGTTCAAGTTGCTGTATACTGAATTATAGATAAAACTTGAAGATTCATGTCATTGCACATTTAACACTTTATTTTTCGTGTCTGTTACAGGCAATATGCTCAGAGGTCTCGTGTCCGGAAGCTCCAATATATCGCCGAGCTCGAGAGAAGAGTTCAAGCTTTACAGGTTATTGCAGCGAATCAGATCAGTCTTTTCTTGCAGAAGTTAGCATTACCTTATACATGTACGGAAATGCTCAATTTATTTAATGTTTGCAGACAGAAGGGATAGAAGTTTCTGCCGAAATGAATTTTCTCAGTCAACAAAATATCATGTTAGACCTGGAGAACAAAGCCTTGAAACAACGGCTCGAGAGTCTATCTCAGGAGCAACAGATTAAACGCTGTAAGTATCTGTATGCCCTGCTTGCTTCTATATTATTTTACAATGCAAGTAATTTTTTACCGTGGTGCTTTCTTTTGCCATTATCCTGATTAAATCTGTGTTTTTAACTTTGATACTTAGGTTCTCTTATTTTTCATAGGCTGCAATGGGGCTGGTGAAAAATATTTGTTTAAGAAATCATGCTGTAGATAGAAAAAATCTTTATGATGGACAGGAAGATATGCGATTAAGTTCCGTTATCAGCTCTGTTGTTGCAGATTGTTTTATTGCAAATTGAAGAGCTTCTTTTACATGGTTTACTATCTGCTGATGTTGCATAACTTAGTTTATTTTACATGATTTGTTATTTATCACCGGAAGTTGTAAGATCTAATTGCTTGTATTGACTTGAGAATCGAGCTTTTGATGTAAGGAGGGCATGTTTTCGTTAAGCTATTCATATTTCCTACTACTTATAATCAACCAAAGACATGGTGAGATATTGGTATATTTGCGAAAGGGACTCTAGCCTAGTGGTTAGAGCGCCTCAGTAGCACCCCCCAGATCCTGGGTTCGACTCCCAGTGGGAGCGAATTTCAGGTTTGGGGGAAAAAAATCCCCTCGCCTGCTACCACACCAAAGCACAGGTCTAAGGACCCGCCAGGGCGTTGATCCAAAGGATCCGCCGGTCGTCTCACAAAGGTCGGGCGTTGGTGCCGCTGTGTAAGGGTGGAGCAGGGGTTCGGGGGTTTTCTCGGTCTGCGTGAGAAGACCTTCTTCTTAAGCATGATGCCCGGGGGGTTTCTTCCCCCCCGCAGGTCGAGTTTTTTTTTAGACATTGGTATATTTTATAGCTCCTTCTGTTACATGATGACAATCTCTTTTAATTTTCATAAGATGGGATACAATGCGGGGAGGCATATCTAATACACACTATGCTATAAATAGTATAATCCGCTGCTCTGCTGACATACAGTGACCGCTAGCTAAGAAATCATTCTCTCAATAGAAGGCTATGAAATTACTGTCCTGATGAGAAAGAATGAGATTATCTGGTAATTTGCATTTCTGTGATACAGTTCAGCAGAAATGTTGCACATGTTCACCTAGTGTTACTTGGGAAGTTTTTCTGGTAAGAAACAATTAAATAATTGACAATGTGAAGTTTTTCTTCAATGCTGCAGTTCAACAAGAGATGTTTGAGCGGGAAATAGGCCGTCTTAGATCATTGTTCCAACAGCAGCAGCAGCACATACCACAGCAGCAAGCTCCTGCCCACAATCGTAGTAGCAGCAGAGACCTTGATTCACAATTTGCAAACATGTCTCTGGAACACAATGATTCCAACTCAGGACGTGATGCTGTCCCTGGCC
This sequence comes from Dendrocalamus latiflorus, assembly GCA_017311315.1. Classification (NCBI taxonomy): domain Eukaryota; kingdom Viridiplantae; phylum Streptophyta; class Magnoliopsida; order Poales; family Poaceae; genus Dendrocalamus; species Dendrocalamus latiflorus. Next base: position 5,417,323 of record CM029646.1, read on the forward strand.
TTCGCATTTAAGATTCTTTTTGCCATCTTTTGATTCTGTGAGTTTCACATAGCTTGCTGCCCCTGTCATACCTCGGTTTTGTGGTCGTTAGTTGCATCAAGAGAGGAACAGCAGCGTGAACCTGGAATCACATGCCATGGTGAATAAAGCTGGAAAGGGTAATAACTGTGGCTCAGATCTTTATTGCTTTCGGAATGTGCACCTGACGGTCATCCCCAGCTCGTATCCCTTGTTAATGCTCGATCAGTCGGAGGTGTTTAGGCTCTATTCGCAAGGTTGATGCTTTTCTTGCATCCTTGTATCAGTTTGAACACTAAGGTTCTAATTCATTCCTTATTAATGCACCATGTGGTGCTTGTATTGATTTGGCACATGAACGGAATGTGAGCAGGTCCTCTCGTGATTCTGCCGCATCCTGGAGAACTGTATGTCTTATGTTCAATAAGCTAGTGCAGATGACGCATTGTTGTAGTTCAGTTTCATACTTTCATTTTGTGTTCTTAAGAACATGATATTGGAATACTGTTGGTTTTCTGATATCTTTGAGCTGTGTATTTGTTTTAGCATCTTGATAATGGTAGAGACTTCTGCGATGAGTTAATGGTTCTCAAGATTCTTCTTAAACCGCAGTGTATTCACACGAATAATAAGCTGTCACATTTTTTGAGAGGGAAAAATATGCTGTTGCTTCTGAGATTGCGTTGCATGCTGCTCTATATTTTGTGGAGGGCATAATGTTGGAGTCATCTAACCATTCATGATCGCATAGAATCTTTCATCTGGATTATTTTGTAAATTTCCCCCATATTAAAGTCAATTATCCCTAGTTTTTTATGGGGCCGTATATTATGCCTACAATTGAAATCAAACAAGATGAGGTGCAAAATGTCACGCGCTGGAGCTATTCTCAAGTTGAAACAGACGATCTTCCCAAAATATCTGTTGCTGGATGAAGAGTCTAATATTGATCTAGCTGAATACGAAGTTTGTTTTAGAAGTATAAATTAAGTGAGTTCACTACAGCACATCTACTCTCTCTAAATCAGAACATCAGGGTGCTTGCATTCATTTAAGAAACATTTCTCCAAACCAGACCAACTGCAGTAATTTCCACTGGCCAAGAAAACTGAAGTAACACAGCAAGTATCCTGGTGTTAATAACATTTCTTACATTGCGTTTAAAGATCATCCCGTATAACGAGACCATCTTATAACTCGGTTACATATCAATTGATTTTGACCGCTCGGTGCTCAACCACTCAGCTATCGTAAACTCTTACCAGTCATAAACTTTGTGATGGTTTCGACAGCTCAACGCTTAACTACTCACTTGATCGCTCAGCTATCATAAACTCTTTACCAGTCGTAAACTTCGACCACTACCGGTAGTCATAACATTTGACCACTTCTGCTCACGTAAACTATGACCGTTTCATACTTTGATTTTCGACTAGTAAGCACTCGTAAGCTTCAATCGCTTTTCACATGCTCGAATTTTTACCAATTTGCACATACTTGAACTTGCACGTACTCGAAGTTCGACAGCTTTGCACAAGGTCTTAACTTCAACTGCTTCGTACGTACTCGAGACTTCAACTGGTTGCACGTCCTCGAGATTTTCGACACTAGGAGCAAAACCTTTCGATCACCCGTGCCTTTGAGAATTCAGAACCATCGAGTATTCGTATTTCCTCTGTTTTTCTGGTAGCGATTCGACACCTTTGTATGTAGCCGTAAGCTTCGACCCAACTGCAATCACCAAAACCTTCAAGCAAATCAAGAACAAGATTGATTCAAAATGATGTTTATTGCTGGATTTTTGTGGGTTTACAAAGTGCCCTTAAAAACACTCCTAAAAGCCTAGCCAAAACTAAAACCTCCTCAATCTTCTCCAAAAGCCATACATCTGCTATAATCCCAAGGATAAAAAACACCCATCTCACTTTTCAAAAGAGCAAGAATCAATGAAATACAAGACAACATCTCCCTTTTCCACATGGTCTCTAAGAAAATGATAACGAATATCAATGTTTTTGATTTTTGAATGTTGCACGGGATTTTGAGCAATACAAATAGCACTAGTGTTATCACAAAAAAGTGCAACACTATCCTATTCTAAGCCAAAATAAATAAGTGTTGTATCATCCAAAGTAATTATGAGCAACAAGAAGCGACAACTAGATATTCAGCCTCAGTAGTGGAAAGTACAGCAGACAACTATTTTCTAGAAGCCCATGAAACAAGAGATGTGCATAAAAAGTGACATGTGCCAAAAATAATCTTCCTATCAATTCTACAACCCCAAAATCCGCATCTAAATACGCTCTAAGGGTAAGGCATGATGAAGAAGAATATCATATGCCAAATTCTACAGTTGACAGAAGATACCTGCAAATTCGCTTTACCGCCTGTCGATGTGAAGCACGTGGGGAAACCTGAAAATGAGCACAAAGGCACACAACAAAATGTATATATGCCCTCGAAGCAGTGAGATACAGAAGTAAACCAATCATGCTTCTGCATTCCTTTTGATCAACTGGCTTTCCATCCTCGTCAGGGTCTAACACTGTAGTGGTCCCCATTGGTGTGGTGACTAGTTTGCTTGTCCCCATATTGAAACACGAAGTAGATTCTTGGTGTACTTAGTTTGATGAATAAAAGTATCCAACTTTGTTTGCTTGATCTAAAAGCCTAGGAAGAACGAGAGTTCTCCTATCATACTCATCTCAAATTCCCTGCTCAAAATATCTAAAAATTTGGCAATAAGAGCATAAGACAAACCACCAATGATGATATCATCCATATAAATCTGAACAAGCAAAAGATCATTGCCATACTTGAGAGTAAACAATGTTTTATCTATCTTACCCATTTGAAAGTCGTTTTTAAGCAAATATAATTTAATCCTATCATACCATACTCTAGGCATTTGTTTTAAACCATATAAGGCTTTGGACAATTTGTAGACTTAATCAGAAAATTTAGGATTTTCAAAACCAGGTGGTTATCTTACATAAACTTCTTCCTCAATATAACCATTAAGAAAAGCGCTTTTAACATACATTTGGTACAACCTAAAATCCATAGATGCAGCAAATGCTAAAAGAATTCTAATAGCTTCTAATCGAGCAACAGGCACAAAAGTTTCAGCGAAATCAAGAGCTTCTACCTAGATAAATCCCTGAGCAACAAGTCTACCATTATTTCGAAGAACAACAACACTATCCTCACTTTGTTTATTCTTAAAAACCCATTTAGTTCCAATAACATTATGACCATGAGGAGGTGAAACTAAAGTCCAGACATAATTATGCTCAAAATTTTCTAATTCCTCCTGCATGGCATTGATATAAGACTCATCAGATAAAGTGTGATTTACATCTTGGGGTTCAAAAGATAAAACAAAAGTAGCATGAGCATATAAGGCATCGGAGTTATACCTGTTGCGAAGAACTCTCACATTTAACTTACTAATTATTTGTTCAGGGAGATGACATCATTGAATATGTAGGGAAGCCAGTGGAGTCGTTGGTGACATAGGTGTAGCAGTAGTGACCTCTACCTCGTTGGAGGTAGGAGCAGAGCTACTAGCTGTAGACTCCATCGGTGTAGATACGTGTGTCAAAATGTGAATTGGGGTTTCTCTTTTATTATCATCAGAGTAATAAAAGATGTCTTCAGGTGCGTCAGTTACCTGTATACCTGCTTTATCGTGTCTAGTACCAGGATTGGCCTCATCAAAAGTGACCTCGTAGGTCTCAGCAATTTTGTTAGTTTCTAAGTTGAGTATATGATAACCTCGAGTGTGAGCAGCATAACCAAGAAAAATGTTATCTGAAGATCTACATTCAAATTTATCAAGATTGCCATATTTAAGAATAAAATACCGACATCCAAACACTTTCAAGTGTGAGATATTAGGATTACAACCAAAACGAAGCTCATAGGAAGTTTTATGTAGTCTAACTCACAAAAATACTTTGTCAGAGATATAACAACCAATAGAAATAGCCTCCGCCCAATTCTTTCTTGGAGCAGCATGTTCATTTAACACTGTTCTAGCCATCTCAACCACGATTCTATTTTTATGTTCTACCACACCGTTCTGTTGTGGCACATGAGCTAAAGAGAATTGATAGTCTAAACTTTTTCAGCACAAAAAGAAACAAATGATGTATTCTTAAATTCAGTTCCATTATCACTTCTAATTGCTCTAAATGCTCTTGAGAGTTCATTAGTAAGTCTAAGAGCAAGTTCTTTAAAATGACCAAAAAGCTTCATCCTTACATGCCATAAAATAAATCCAAGAGTATCTAGAGTAATGATCAATAATAACAAGAATATATCATTTAACTCCAACAGACTAAACCCTACAGGGACTTACAATATCCGTGTGCAACAATTGACCCGGAGTGTCAGTCATAATAAGTGTGAGTGGAGAATAAGACAATGAGACTATTTTACCATGTTGACAAGGTGAACAAACTAAATCCATTAACTTTTTAATTTTAAGATTAGGTATTCCTCTAACAAGATTCATATCACTGATATGAGAAAGATGATCAAAACCAATATGTCCTAACCTATGGTGTCAGTGAAATAAATCCTTAGAATCAGATGAAATAAGACACCTAAGATTAGAAAATGATGAATATAAAAAGTCACCCTTAAACAAATGACCAACTCGAATAATTTTGCACACAAGATCGTCAGATGAATCTAAGATGCGGCATGAATGCTTTTTAAAGCCCACTTCAAGATCATCGTCTATCAACTATGATATAGAAAGCAAATTATAGCCTAACTTACTGACAAGAGCAACGTCTTGTAAGATGAACTTGTCACTAACATGCACGGTACCTCTTGTAAGAACTCATCCTTGAGAATTGTCCCCAAAAGTAATTATCTCATCACTGGGGGCACGAGTGAGGGAGGAGAACCATCGTGAATTTCCAGTCATATGGTGACAACAACCAGAGTCAATGAGCCACATGTTCTCTTTCCGCTTGCGATGAGTCTACAAAGTATGATCAATTGCCGATATCTTAGTACTAGGGTTAGAGAGTAAAGATTTAGGTAACAAGTATTGAGATGCATGATGAACAAGAGTAAAAGCATGCACTGATAAAGATTTAAGTGAAGAATTAGTCACTGTCAGATTCTGGTCAGATCGCCATTGACGCGCTATTTTGACAACCGGGTGGTCTAACCACCCTAGCAAGGCTGGTCTGACCGCCGACTAGTTTGATCACATGGAAAACACTGGTCTAACCAGTCCTGTTGTAAAAACTCTTGAACCTATAGAAAATTGATTAGAGGGACCAAGGCGACGATAAGGAGCTTTCACAAACTCCACTCTAGAACGAGAAAGTTTTCTTAACCTGTCTTTCTTTTCTTTCTTCACTTTTTGAAAATAAAATTGAACCAAATGACCAGCTCTATCACAATAAGTACATCGATACTTGGCTTGATGAGAAGGCATATCTATTGTGTTCACATCACCCACTTTGGTAGATGGATCTGTAACACCCCAGCCAATCAATGACCTAGAATGCTACCAAACTAATAACATAATAAGGAAAAACTAATATTCATCTTACAAATTTTCGGCAGAACCTCCTTTGTTTATTGAGTAAATCAGATGTTTCAACAGGCATAATCAAATGATATGAATAACAGTAAGCAATATAGTCATTTATAAGCAAAACTGGATTATGTTCATCATCGCACTCATAACAATACTACTTAGATAAAGAACGGAATCAATGTAAAATAGTTCTAATCTTTTATTACATTTTGAACCTGATAGACATTAATCAAATACCACTTGAATTATTTAGCAAATAGTGTTTAATGTTCTTTCTTTCTTCCATGGTGAATAGACCGTGCAAGTGCAACAAAACTAATCCTTCTTTATCCCCATGCATGCCGATCTCATGTACATAGCTAAAACAAACAGCAACCACAACAACAACAACAAGAGTGAGTTCAATGACTCAGCAAATATAATAAGTGGTAACAAGAATAAAAGTGAACATCATTTCACAAGTTCATCCATCAATCATATAAATAAACCATGCTATGCAATATGATCAAAAATCTCTTTATCTCTTCTCTTTCGCATTTTACCGGAAATGCGGAGTGTGCATCCGTTAATGCACACCCATGCCTGTACCATCTGGTACAGGGACCAATTGCCCATACTCCACAAGTATGGGTACCTTTAGCCCGTCATGTCATCAACATGACGCGGACCTCGGCGCTTGGTCATCTTGTGACCAAGACTTCAATAAATCAGCATGATGCACAAACGTGAATATCTCAACAAATAAAACTTGCATTCACAATATCTATGCATCAGAAATTCTCCTGAACACTTTCAATTGCAATAGACTATAAACAATATCAACATATCATTAACATAATCAAGATCACATATACTCATAATATAGATCAAACATCTACAAACCAACAATCATCAACAATCCACACTATAAAGTTTAAACCATCATTATACTTGCCTTAACCACGAGAAAACCGGGGATGAGCAGAAGGTGCGGCCCCTGGGATCCGTCCTCCTCCTGAATAATAATTATAATGATTGCTAAGACAACAGTAACGAGTCTTTAGATTAAATAAAAACACCCCCAAACTAACCCAACATGTTTAGCTTGATTCAAAACCCCAAATCCTTTCGGCCATCCTGTCCTCCTCTACGGACAGTCAACTTAAAAAATTCATATCTATTGGTACAGAAGTCTAAATAGGACGTTCTCAGACTTTATGAAAAAATAATTAAATTATCTAACTAAACCTAGTTGGTGAGCCTCCCTGATTCGCCCATCTTCTACCCGCACCATCCAGTTTTCTAAAAAAACAGCAGTTTCCTATCGGGTCCTCTGGACAGTGCACTAAAACTATCATAACTTTAAGCACGAGTGTTCGATTCACGATTTCTTGACCTTTCTGGAAAGCTACAAAAATTATATACAACTTTCCTAATATGGAGATCCTCTTATTCTCCTGTTTTCTAATCGCCCAAACCAATCTACCGAAACCTGACAGAAAATCTCCCGATCTGCAGAACAGTCTTACAAGAAAAATCATAACTTCTACTACAAAGGTCCGATCGACGCGTTCTAGCACTTCATTGAAAGATAAAGACGTCCTCTACAACTCTCTAGGAGAAGTCCAGATCTGATTTCCCACGAAACTACCCCAACACAGCCGTCCAACGAAATCTGTCCTAACAGTCCACAATACCGACATTGAAATAACTAGTAAAAAAATGCATCTAATTGGGGAACAACGGGGATTACCCTTGACGAACCGCTGTAGATTATGATGAACGCCCTACGAACTCCTCCTCTTCTCCTTTTCCCCTTCTTTTTCCCTTCCTCTTCCCTTCCTCCGGATCCAATCGCCTCGCTGCGCTTGATCTCCCTTCTCCGTTCGATCGGCAGCCAAAGGAAGATTTTTCCCACCGGTAGAAGAGCTTCAATGGGGGAGGGAGAGGGGGAGGAATTGCTGGAGGGGGTGCACAAGGGGCAGGGAGGGGCGGCGCAATGGGGGCAGGGAGGGGCGGCTAGGGTTGGAGGGGGTTGGGTGCCTCCCCCCCTCTTTGGCTGGTTTCCCCCTGGGCCTTGGCCCAGGCCCAGGTTGCCCGGAAAATTCAGAAAACTCCCCGAAACATTATTTTATTCTTTCGTTTAAGGTCCCCCTCTCCAATTAAACATTTATTTCCCGAAAGGCTTTTGGGATATTACATTCTACCCCCCTTAAACAGAATTCGACCCCGAATTCTTTCCATGCTTAGGCCAAGGATTAATCACAACTAAACTTAATTATAAAACACGCACCTGCTGTGAATAATTTTGGATATTGCTCACGCATGTGAGACTCCAATTTCCATGTGGCCTCTCTCTGTCTGCTGCGACCGAAGCACCTTGACATACTTTAAAATTTTTTTATTCCTCCAAGCTTGCACCTCGCGCATAGATGCTGGAAGATCCGAGCGGTATGCCAACTTCCCGATCTGAGCCATGATCGTGAAAGGCCCGACGTACCTCGGGCTAAGCTTCCCCTTTGGTACCGAACCTCACCACACCCTTGGTGGGAGATACTCTCAAGAGCACCTAATTCCCCCCACCTCAAATTCCAGATCCCTTCGTCTCACATTTGCATACCAGGGCCACTCGTTCAACTGTCTTCTGGACCAAATCCGGGCCCAAGGCTGCCTTTTCACCCACCGCTTCCCAGCAAAAGGGTGACCAACATCTACGCCCATACAACACTTCGAATGGTGCAGCTTTAATTTCTGGAATGGTAGCTGTTATTATAAGCGAACTCCGCTAAAGGTAGCTGATCCTACTCGTTGGTCAACGACTTTAATGGAAACCCACACTCCAGATCTTTCAAGCACTCCCTCGATACCAGGTCGTACCAAACGTGTGTACCCCACTCTAGGATCCAAGGTGGTCCTAGTGATACACCAACCTCCGAATCCTTGCAACTAACAGAAGCGACTGAATATACCTTGTGTTATCATTCCCTTTGGTATCAACCCACACAACCTGCACAACACATGTAACTCTTATTCCAACTCTCAATCGATGTTTTTACCTTAACAAGGAGTACCTCCTTTAACTACGGACGCACAACAGTGCTCATTGTAAACCAACTCCTTTACAAATAGAATTCAACTGAAAATAAGGGATTCTCATCGCAACCACATATCACCAACTCCCCATCAGAAGGGTCAAATCAAAAGAGAAAAAAATGAGGATTCAACACGAGAACCTTTCCACACTCTAAGTAGGTAGTTTGCAAATAAACAACACATAAGTCAAAGGAGAATCACTCAAATATCAAACCCGTCCATTATTTTTCCTAAACTGGAAAAAACCACACATGCCAACATAAAGCCAACTCAAACCACAAAAGACTTTTTCTATCATCACATAGCTCAAACAAGAATCAAAGAGCTTTTTACTACCCGAGAAACTATTGTTTTTTTCTTCTAGGAATAACTTTCTCTTGATTCGCAAGATTCCAAATCATCACACACCACACTAACTCATTTCTCTTAAATTGGCAACATCAACTCTATGCTCAAACCGAGTGCATCCACCACACGCTTGTAGAGGGACTCTACTGTTCTCCCAATAACATACTCTAGTCAACTCCGCTACCAACAGGTTACTTTAATAAATAATTTTCAATGCACCTCATCATTATTTTCACCCACAATCACTTCACCACAATTCTTTAAGGATAATCAACTTGAAATTCTCAGCATACACACTCATTCACTACACCCAAAGGATACTATCAAGGAACATCACACTATTTAGAATCCACTTCTTCCACTATTCTCACACAACATCATTAGCCTCCAAGGTCCTAGCATGGAACACCAAACCCAAAATTTCCATCTCCAGGGCTCCTATATATGTACTTCGATATAATTGATACAAAGACTCTCGAATTCGGTAACTAAAATTCCCATAATCGTACATGCTCAATCATTAACAACCACATAAAAAATATTCTCAACCTAATTATCTTTAGGAAGATTATAACTCCTGGAGGGTTACTCACTGAAGCCAAGTCATGCATGGCAATAATTCAACAATCCCTACTATCCCAATGATTCCCATAACGGTTAGACTTCTTCACAATTATAATCTCATTAACTACACCATCATAATCCTCCTACTAAACCTTGCAAAGTGCCCAATCATGATACTCTAATAAGATTGATCAAGATTCTCATACCCTTGATAATTCTAATGTTCCATCAAAATGATCGAAACATTCTTGAACCACAATCTACTATAGGTTCTACTAATTGCAACCATGAAATCAGTTAGCTCCAAAGACAAACATTCTATTTAAATCAAATCCTCACCGAGAATTATTCCAAGAAATCAATTTATCACTCAATGAATCTCAAACAACTTGACACCTACAATCTCACCAAAATCATCTACTTGACCACCATTATCAAGTTGCCATTATACAACCTAAAAGGTGTTGCAACACGGATTGGTTAATCCTTCCTCAGAACAAGATATAGATAGAAACAATTTTCAGCACATAGAAAAACATTAACCACTCACCGTAGGCACAAGACCAAGGAAAAAAGTCAAATGGCTAAGATCTTGAAAAAATAGAAGACGAGACCACAGTTGAGTGCACAAGTCCCACAAGAAGAGAGTATCAAACTTCAGCCGAAAATAAATAAATAAATAAATAAATAAATAAAGCACTGCTTTTGGAAATTTGAGGGATTCCTTTGTGGCAAACCAACAAGGTTAAGCATGCTTCAACAAGCTGCAAGGTACAAAACTTGAATCCAACCGCGAATACCTCTACTACACCCTTCAATTTAACAAAGGACGTAATTTTCTTTAATGGAAACATCACTTTACCAACTTCAAGCAAACAATACTTTAAGCTCAAATCACATGAATCACTTAAGAACCGATTGAACCTTCCAATACGTCACTCTGCGCAACTAATTTCAGATACCACAATAATTCATGAACTCCTATAGGATTATGAATGCACAACTCCAAACATTTCATTTAACTGACATAACGGAAGACAAACAAATTCCTTTACTTCTAAAAGAATCAACACTACCCTCATCATCTCATACTCAGTTTTACTAACCTCATCATTATATATTCTTAGCATGAATCATCATAGCCTACCAGCGCATCACAAACCTTTCCAAAAGAACACAATAACTTATTTCAAAGTGTCATTTTTTTTCCAACAAGATTGCAATAATCTTACTAACATCAAGAATAATACACTCTTAACAAGAACCGTTATCGTCTACCCTTCCATTATAAAGTCCTCCAAAATCCCATCAAATAGTTCCATGCTACTTTATCACCCCATCCTCAAATTGAAAGTATTTCAAAACCTTACGACCTCACTACGACAACCGCTTTAAATTAGAGGAGATCTACTACACAATTTTAATGATTCTACCAAAACTCTTCCATCAAAGACATAATATCATCTGACAATCCCACCATCATGTAAATATAGATCACATTTTAAACCCCATCCATTGCTCTCTTATTGATGCGCAACACCAAACTTCATTACACAACAGTTGCACTTAGCAATTACATACGAACACTAAGTATCCACAAAGATAACTCCAAGACTAATATCCACTAACACAGTAATCCAACACCTTCTGAATTTAACTATCCTAAATAGTTAGATTAATCCATTGAGACCTGTTGATCCAATTTATTCCAAAAATTTACTAATTTTGTCTCTCTTATTGATCAACCAGTTCATCAAAGATTCACGCCTCTTAGTAACTCTATTGATTCCATTAGGAATAGCCCTATTCACAAACATAGTTCATGAACAACTACAAGAAGACAACATCAACTTATTCGGTTTCACTTCCAAGGATACTCATACCATAACAATTTATTTGATTACAATCTCTGACTTAACCATAACCCAAGACATCACAAAAGGATTTAACACCTCCCTCCAGAAAAGAGAGGTATTAAACTTCAGCACTTAGAATAATCCAAAAGAATTACATAAAGCCAAAGCTTTCACATGTTAAAGAATTTGCAACATAAAACTTTTATTAACAAGAATACCAAGCAAACAAATGAGACATGTTTCACAACAAGACAAAACTCCCGCAAAGGGACCAACCGTGCAAATCCACAATGCTCACAGGTAGCAAAAGTGTCTCAATAGTCCAAAAACAATAATTGTTTCAAAGAACAGGTAGAAACCAATTGAAAACCCTCAACTGCAATGAACCACGAGCCCAAGATAAATTCATCCACCACCACAGGATAAGAATTGACCAAATTCAACTCAGGGAAAAGAGAAACTTTTCTAAAGGACTCATTCCTAATCTCTGAAACTAAGTTGCTTAAGGAAAAATCCTTCACCATTTCAATACCACGAATAGTGATATAACCTGGCCATGCCAATGACCACATAGCGATCTCTATTTCTCAACATCAACTATCACCACACATAACAATCATATAATCAAATCGTAGGCACAAAAGATCATCTCATAACACATACAAAGTCAAACATTAAGCACACATTCAACTATGATAACCGACGGAAACGTAGATGCAATGCAAACCCCATTCCCACCTACAGTGCTTAGTGTGTCAAAATTAATATTTCGTTAACCACGGACCTACAGCCCGCTCTGATACCAACTGTAACACCCCAGCCAATCAATGACCTAGAATGCTACCAAACTAATAACATAATAAGGAAAAACTAATATTCATCTTACAAAATTTCGGCAGAACCTCCTTTGTTTATTGAGTAAATCAGAGGTTTCAACAGGCATAATCAAATGATATGAATAACAGTAAGCAATATAGTCATTTATAAGCAAAACTGGATTATGTTCATCATCGCACTCATAACAATACTACTTAGATAAAGAACAGAATCAATGTAAAAGAGTTCTAATCTTTTATTACATTTTGAACCTGATAGACATTAATCAAATACCACTTGAATTATTCAGCAAATAGTGTTTAATGTTCTTTCTTTCTTCCATGGTGAATAGACCGTGCAAGTGCAACAAAACTAATCCTTCTTTATCCCCATGCATGCCGATCTTGTGTACATACCTAAAACAAACAGCAACAACAACAACAAGAGTGAGTTCAATGACACAGCAAATATAATAAGTGGTAACAAGAATAAAAGTGAACATCATTTCACAAGTTCATCCATCAATCATATAAATAAACCATGCTATGCAATATGATCAAAAATCTCTTTATCTCTTCTCTTTCGCATTTTACCGGAAATGCGGAGTGTGCATCCGTCAATGCACACCCATGCCTGTACCATCTGGTACAGGGACCAATTGCCCATACTCCACAAGTATGGGGACCTTTAGCCCGTCATGTCATCAACATGACGGGGACCTCGGCGCTTGGTCATCTTGTGACCAAGACTTCAATAAATCAGCATGATGCACAAACGTGAATATCTCAACAAATAAAACTTGCATTTACAACATCTATGCATCATAAATTCTCCTGAACACTTTCAATTGCAATCGACTATAAACAATATCAACATATCATTAACATAATCAAGATCACATATACTCATAATATAGATCAAACATCTACAAACCAACAATCATCAACAATCCACACTATAAAGTTTAAACCATCATTATACTTGCCTTAACCACGAGAAAACCGGGGATGAGCAGAAGGTGCGGCCCCTGGGATCCGTCCTCCTCCTGAATAATAATTATAATGATTGCTAAGACAACAGTAACGAGTCTTTATATTAAATAAAAACACCCCCAAACTAACCCAACATGTTTAGCTTGATTCAAAACCCCAAATCCTTTCGGCCATCCTGTCCCCCTCTACGGACAGTCAACTTAAAAAATTCATATCTATTGGTACAGAAGTCTAAATAGGGCGTTCTCAGACTTTATAAAAAAATAATTAAATTATCTAACTAAACCTAGTTGGTGAGCCTCCCTGATTCGCCCATCTTCTACCCGCACCATCCAGTTTTCTAAAAAAACAACAGTTTCCTATGGGGTCCTCTGGACAGTGCACTAAAACTATCATAACTTTAAGCACGAGTGTTCGATTCACGATTTCTTGACCTTTCTGGAAAGCTACGAAAATTATATACAACTTTCCTAATATGGAGATCCTCTTATTCTCCTGTTTTCTAATCGCCCAAACCAATCTACCGAAACCTGACAGAAAATCTCCCGATATGCAGAACAGTCTTACAATAAAAATCATAACTTCTACTACAAAGGTCTGATCAATGCGTTCTAGCACTTCGTTGAAAGATAAAGACGTCCTCTACAACTCTCTAGGAGAAGTCCAGATCTGATTTCCCACGAAACTACCCGAAAACAGCCGTCCAACGAAATCTGTCCTAACAGTCTAGAATACCGACATTGAAATAACTAGTAAAAAAATGCATCTAATTGGGGAACAACGGGGATTACCCTTCACGAACCGCTGTATATTATGATGAACGCCCTACGAACTCCTCCTCTTCTCCTTTTCCCCTTCTTTTTCCCTTCCTCTTCCCTTCCTCCGGATCCAATCGCCTCGCTGCGCTTGATCTCCCTTCTCCGTTCGACCGGCAGCCAAAGGAAGATTTTCCCACCGGTAGAAGAGCTTCAATGGGGGAGGGAGAGGGGGAGGAACTGCTGGAGGGAGCGCACAAGGGGCAGGGAGGGGCGGCACAATGGGGGCAGGGAGGGGCGGCTAGGGTTGGAGGGGGTTGGGTGCCTCCCCCCCTCTCTGGCTGGTTTTCCCTGGGCCTTGGCCCAGGCCCAGGTTTCCCGGAAAATTCAGAAAACTCCCCGAAACATTATTTTATTCTTTCGTTTAAGGTCCCCCTCTCCAATTAAACATTTATTTCCCGAAAGGCTTTTGGGATATTACAGGATCGTTTGCAACATCAGTAGATTTGAAGGCAATTTGTTTTGGTTTAGATTTCACTTCAAATTTTCAAGGTTCAAGTAACTTTATGATTTTATGAGGATTATTCTTAGCATGTTCAATAAAATTGAATTTTAAACCATGATTTTTTCATACTTGTTTTTGACTTGTCTAGGATCATATTGAAAATTTTCTTATCAAAGGAAAATTTTTCGAAGGTGTTCTTAAGATACTCATTTTTTTAACTAGTGAAGGACAAGATGTGCACTTAACAAGTTTATTTGCTAGATTCTAGGAAGCACTAGATTGAGCCAATATTTTGTTTTTAGCAAATTCATTCAATTGCCTAGTTAAAGCATTAATTTCAACATTTAACTTAGAACAATTTGAGTAAGACAGGTTTCCATAATAAAGCATTTGTTGAATAGATTGCAAAGATACATTAAGTCTAGCTTCTAGTAATGCATAGTTAGAACGGGCTTTAGAAGAATTAAACTTGAGCTTTTCAGTTTCTTCATTAGCAAAATTTACTTTTTCATCACATGTGTCATGTGCCAATCTTAATTCATCAATTTTAGCATTTACATCTCTAAGTCGAACTAAATCTAATACATTAATTATTCTATCAGTTTCCAACTTAGAATGTAAACCTTAATAAGATTCATATGATTCATCAACAGGAATAAAATCTCTAAGTCTATTAATTTCAGAATTTAAGCTTTCAACAATAAAATTATTTTTTAATTTCTTTTTTGTCCTTTTAAATTTAATAGCAAGCTTAATCAAACCATCTTCAATCTCATCATATGACGGTCTTACCTCATCGGGATTGCTGTCATCGTTGTTGTCGTTTCTTGCAATGAAGCACATACCCGTAAAGTTGTCATTGTTCTTCTTCTTACTTTTAGCATCATCATCGCCGTGGTCATCATCGTCACAACTCTCATATTCCACATCACGTCAAGATGCTCGATGGACAAAAGAACCTTTTCAGCAAATTTGCAACAGAAATTACCACCCTTGGAGTTGTTGTTCTTGGATAGTCGATGATGATAATTCTTATCTTCCTTGATCACCTCCCCCTTGAGCTTAGGACAATCCATCTTAATGTGGTTTGGCTCGTCATACTCATAGCACCTGATCAAAACTAACACGCCACCTTGCTGTTGAGTGCCTTATATGCCTGTGAGGAGATCAACACCAAGTACTCTTTAGGGAGCTGTTCGAACTATTCCTCTGAAAAAGAAGACAAAGTAGATAAAGGAACACAAGACAAAGAACTCAATGAAGCAGCATGCACGGTGTTAGTCACAAGTGCTAAAGATGAAGGTTTATCAATTATAAATGGCAAAGTTTCCATCTCATCGGTTTTCAATCTAGAATAAAGATCATCTATAGTTAAAGTATCTAGATCGACAGTTTGATTTATAGTTCTGACAACCACCAACCACTCAGAAACTAAAGATATCAAAAATTTTGTTGCATTTTCTTCATTAGCAGGAATGACATTAACATTGCACAAATCACTCAAGATTTTCTCAAAACGAGTAAAAAGATCATCAATAGATTCACCAGACTTCATAGCAAAATCAGAATATTCTTTTTGAGAAAATTTTTCATGTACCTTCATTGTTTTAGTGGTTTCTTCATGATAATCATAAAGAATTTTTCATAGAAGCAACAACCTGAATCTAATATCCATGTATGAGAAGTACATGATTGACTGACGACTAATACGTTTGAATGATCTTTTGCTACCACCATCGAGCATGCACCCTTCATTTATTTCAAACTCGGACAATCTTTTATTATGTGACCTTTCTCGTCACATAGTTAGCATACACATGTGCCCTTGGTCTTGCTCTTCTTCTTCCTATAACTTTTGCTTCTACTTGCAATATCTACTACATCAATGCTTGATCAACCCAGAATGGAGATCCCGATGGCTTTTTCAAGGACTCTGCTTCCAATAGATATGCAACTGCCTCATTGAAATTAAGAGTGGTTTTCCAAATGGGAATATTTATTACAAATTGCTCCCATGATGGTGGTAGAGATGATGTCAGTATGATGGCCTTGTCGTTCTTCTCAATTTTCTCATCCATACTAGTCAGCTACGTGATAAGCTTGCTGAAGACATTAAGATGTCAACGAACCAAGTACCTTCCTCTGTGCGCTGTCTGTATAGTTGTCGCTTCAGCACCCATCAATTTATCAGTAACTTTGCTATATATAATTTTTCTAAGTCCTTCCATAATTTCATCAACAAATTCTTCTTGATCATTGAGTACTTTACCTCATCGGAGAGACATAAATGGATTGTACTAATAGCCTTCTGCTCCATCACCTTCCAGCCTTCATCGGACATCTTTTCCAATTTGTCCTCTTCAGGAGCACCGATTAGCCCCTACTGGATAAGGACATCCTTCACCACGCCTTGCCACATGCTGAAATTTTCTCTGCTGTCAAATTTCTCTACTTGATTCCACATCGTCGATATCGATATTAATTTTGTGCCACCTGACGTTTTACTGACCTTCTCACAAAACAGATTAATCCAACCTTATCTCTGACACTACTTGTTACATTCTGATACCCCTTCTTATACTCAATAGCCCTCGAATTAGATCAGAATTTGTGAGATACGGCATAAAAGTACACGGTATCAAGAACAAAGTAGATGAATCTCGTAGAGAGAACCGACATAATGACGTTGAAGCAACCACGATTAGAGAGAAAAGATTTAGCGAAGCCAGCCGCATATTCCTTAAGAATAACCTCAAAAGAGTATAATGGATTGTCGCTCACTCACAACCCTCCCAAATCTTTTAAGACCCTCGGATTCTGGGCTTATACAAGAATTTAGTGCTAAAAAATATACTAACCTCTATTCCTCTCTTGCGCTCTCTACTTTGGATAAGTAGGCTTGATTGCTTTGTTGTTTGTCCGTGGTCACCTCTCATGATTTACATAGTTTCTCCGAGCTCTTATCCTATTTAGAGTAGTTATACTAATCCAAATAGGAGTAGGAGTCATAATTCTAGTAGGATTTATCTATAACTCTTTATATATAGCACATATTTTTAAATACTAAAAGACCAAATACAGATCACCCTAACTCAACTATATTACATACATTGTGTGAACATGATGAAATGAAATGTATTTCTTATTCTCATCAGTTTCTACTATGTATTCAAATGATCAGATCTCTAGTCGCATGACATTCTGGACACCTGCAATAGACCGTTCAATGTTATTTATATCTGGAAACTCTGAGATGCTAACACGACTTAATTAAATGTTAGTAATGCCTTGCCCTTTGCTGTCTGGATTATTAATTATGCCCTTTGTTGCCATCTCCATTTCACATAGGATACATGCACGGTAGTGCAGTACGTGAGCATTAGCGTACGCCTTCTTTTCCAGTCCATCATTCGATCTGAAATATGCTTTATACAGTCTCCATTATTCATTTGCTTTCTGTTGAATTATGTGGGCCAAGCCCATACAAAAGAATAATTCCTTTTAAATCTCAAAGGCCCACTCATGCAAAGGAGGCATGCATGTGAACTTTAGTACCATATTGCTAGTTCTAGGAGAGAAGACCACCTTAAAAAGGATGGTGCACTCCTAGCCACTTGAGGCATGTGTGGGAGAGAAGTAGAGGATCACACGCGCGCGCTCGCTCGCCTCGCCTCGCCGGGCGGGGCGGGGCGCGGGTGCACGGCACCTGCGTGAATGGTCCGCCAAAATCGGCTCCAGATGCTTGCGCAGACGCGGCTTCCTTTTGCAGTTTTATTTTTGCTGTTTTGAGTAGCGGTGAATCCGGATCGGTTACGTGCGACTAATCCGTTTTGGTTACGAGTTATGGAGAACGTGCAGGCGTCTTGATCACACGTCCTGTTTCCTCCATAAATACTGAGTCGCCGACTCCATACAGCATATGCGAATCAATCTAGGGTTTTGCCTCCTCCATCGTGCTGCGCCGTCCCACGTAGTCTACTCCGTCCCGTCCGCCGACGTGCACTGTCGTTCGGGAGAGCAGGTCTCCGGAACCGTCGCCTTCGAAGCCCTGCAACGCAAAGGAAAGAAGGCACCTGTAGGACAGACTTCTAAGTCTGTCAACATGACCATTGGCAAGACTGGAGATGGGACTGGGTATGGTAATTTACCTACTGTTCTTTCAGTTAGTTAATCTACCAATTGGTGGATTGATACAGGAGCTAATGTACATGTGTGTGCTGATATTTCGTTGTTTTCTTCTTATCAGGTCGCCCGGGATTCCTCTGTCCTAATGGGGAATGGGTCACATGCTACTGTTCATGGTGTTGGCACGGTAGATCTGAAGTTTACTTCGGGAAAGATCGTGCAGCTGAAGAACGTGCAGCATGTCCCTTCTATTGACAAGAATCTCGTTAGTGGCTCCCGTTTATGTAGAGACGGGCTTAAGTTGGTATTTGAGTCTAATAAAGTAGTCGTGTCTAAACATGGATATTTTATTGGTAAAGGCTATGAGTGCGGAGGCTTGTTCCGTTTTTTCCCTTTCAGATTTCTGCAATAAGACTGTGAACCATATTTGTGGTAGTGTGGATGATGAGGCTAATGTTTGGCACTCACGTCTACGTCATATTAATTTTGGTTTGATGTCTCGGCTTTCCAGTATGAATTTAATTCCAAACGTTTCCATCACCAAAGGTTCTAAATGCCATAGCTGTGTGCAATCAAAGCAACCTCGTAAGCCTCACAAGGCTGCCGAGGAGAGAAACTTGGCACCACTAGAACTCCTGCATTCAGATCTTTCTGAGATGAATGGCGTGTTGACGAAGGGTGGAAAACGATATTTCATGACATTGATTGATGATGCAACTAGGTTCTGTTATGTGTATTTATTGAAAACGAAAGATGAGGCTTTAGACTATTTTAAAATCTATAAGGCAGAAGTTGAAAACCAGTTAAATAGAAAAATAAAAAGACTTAGGTCAGATCGTGGTGGAGAGTATTTCTCAAACGAATTTGACTTATTTTGTGAGGAACATGGCATTATACATGAGAGGACGCCTCCTTATTCTCCCGAGTCAAATGGGATTGCCGAAAGGAAAAATCGCACGTTGACTGACGTGGTGAATGCCATGTTAGACACTGCGGGCTTACCTAAGGCATGGTGGGGGGAGGCTTTGCTAACGTCTAATCATGTATTAAATAGAGTTCCTAACAGAAATAAGGACAAAACACCATACGATGTATGGATTGGGAGAAAACCATCACTTTCTTACTTGCGTACATGGGGGTGCTTGGCGAAAGTTAATGTGCCAATAACTAAGAAACGCAAGCTTGGACCTAAAACTGTGGACTGTGTCTTTCTGGGATATGCTAATCATAGCATTGCCTATAGATTTTTGATAGTTAAAACTGAGGTACCTGACATGCATGTTGGTACAATTATGGAGTCTCGAGATGCAACATTCTTTGAGAATATTTTTCCAATGAAGGATACACATAACACTACTAGTCAACCTTCTGAAATAATTCCCAGTTCAATCACACCACCTGAACCTTTTGAACATACACATGAACTTGTCAATGAGGAGGATGACAGTGGAGCTTCTAGAAGGAGCAAGAGACAAAGGATATCCAAATCCTTTGGTGATGATTTCACTGTGTACCTTGTGGACGACACTCCCAAGTCTATTTCAGAAGCGTATGCATCTCCTGATGCAGACTACTGGAAGGAGGCTGTCCGTAGTGAAATGGATTTCATTATCGCTAATGGAACCTGGGAGCTGACAGATAGACCTTATGGGTGCAAACCTGTAGGGTGCAAGTGGGTATTCAAAAAGAAGCTTACGCCTGATGTTACTATTGAAAAGTAATGCCTTGCCCTTTGCTGTCTGGATTATTAATTATGCCCTTTGTTGCCATCTCCATTTCACATAGGATACATGGACGGTAGTGCAGTACGTGAGCATTAGCGTACGCCTTCTTTTCCAGTCCATCACTCCATTATTCATTTGCTTTCTCGATCACTTTGCTTTATCCCATGCTTAATGAAACCATTTGCACTCGTCATTTCTGTGCATCCTTTGCAGCCTGATCTGATGTAATGCGTGAAAGGACGCTGTGATCTGTGGACCTGCATGTGACGTGCTGCGTAAAGAAGTTTGCCCGGGAAAGAGAGCACAAGGGCAGAATCCCATGGAGGTAAGTCAAGCTGCATGCCCACGAGGAGCTGTGATGCCCGCCATTTTCGCCGTGCGAGCCAGGCCGTGCTTTGGGGAGACAACGGTACGACGTAAATCAGCGAGAGATTGTGATCGCGAAGCTGGTGAAGATTGCTCCATTGGCCAGCTCTGCCATGCCTAGCTAGTCTTGGGCTTCCTCTCTCTCCAATCTCAATTCGAAGGACGCAGTGATGCATTGCTGCCAACATTATCTTTTCTTAGTTTAAACAACATTTTCTTTTCCTTTCATGTCCTTTGTGTAAGTATGCATCAAGTATGATCTTCATACTTCTCCTAGCAGAACAACGAGTGAATCGTTGAGCTATCGTATGGCTTTCTTAGACCAGTCATCTTATGGCAGAACACAGTAAGAAAAATGGCATGCTAACATGTTATCCAACATAAAAGTACCATCACCACGCACAACAAAAAATCAGTTGCAGAAGAGCACAGGCATGGCATGGATTGCCCCAATTTCACCCAAGGAACCAAGCCGACGTCTGTGCACAAAAGGAGAGAGAGATACGGATTAAAGAAGCACGAATCTTCACACAAGATGAAAGTGGACCTATCGGTCTCCCGTTGGCGCATCTCCGGGGCCCCATTCCTGAAAACAACTCTTGGCAAGCACGCTTTCCTTGCATAGTATTATAAATTAAGAAGAAAGAAGAGGAAACAGAGACTAGACTGATCGTCAGTCTTGAATTATGAAGATGGACCACATTTTTTAGTGTTAAGTCAACGATGACTTTGGTTTTTGTATTGCAAAAGTTTTATTTATGTATTTTCAGCAAAGTGATGTGTGTGTATGGTAGTTTGTGGATCACTAATGGGGATTGCACAATAACATATGGCAGTGGATGGCCTCTCAGAAAAGGGTGTCTGGTTCAGGTGTCCAACGCGGACTGCACCGAATCAAGCATGTCGTTTTCCCCGTGGTTGGTATCCTTGTAGCCTTCATTCAGGCTCAGAATTTGCAGGCTTGATTGAGTAGCCGCGTAACCTACCAAGCGTTAGAAAACCCCGTGCTAACTCTTGCAAGTCATGGCCAATTTCGACTGTCAAACTGAGCCTAGGGTGAGTCATGAGTCATGAAATATAGGGGTGAAAAACGGTAACGGATAATTCGTTTTATCCAATATTAATATTCGAGAAAACGTGAATGTGGTAAGCAAAATTCGTATTCGAAAATATCCACATTTGTATTCGAGAATATTCGTATCCGTATTTGAGAATATTCGTATTCAAGAATATTCATATCTGTATTCGTATTCGAGACTATTCGATTCGTATTCGATCCGTTTCTAGAACCCATGAAAAATTTGTACGATTTTTGCGATTAAAATTTTGAATTTAGGCGGTTTAAAATCGGTAACCAGTCAAAAACCAGTGAAAAATTGGCAAAACTGCTAGGAATCCGTTTTATCCGATATTCGTATTCGAAAATATCCGTATTCGTATTCGAGAATATTCGTATCCGTATTTGAAAATATTCGAATTCATATTCGTTTTAAAAATATAGATTCGTATTCGTATTTAAGACTATTCAATCGTATCCGATCCATTTCCATCCCTAGTTATGAACCATAGCAAGTATCAAGAAACCAACCAGTCCTCGATCAGGTCAGTTACCCGCAAACTAGTGGGGGGTTCGCAACCGCATTAGCTCCCAAAATATACTTAAATCCTGCTGAAGAGCGCAACATTCACATCCCCCAATTACTTGAGAGGTTTGTGAGTCCCTCTATCCTCCAATTAACTACTCTAAAGGATTGTTTGGCGAGAAATTATTGTTTGGTGTAGTTAATTGAGTGCTTTGCTGAAGCTCATGATTAGTGTAACGAAGGTCCAGAAAACTAGCTTTGTGGCTACCTAGCCAAATGCTGCAATAAAGTGTGTCAACATGCTTGATATTAATCCTAAATTTCCTGTGGAAAATTCATGATATACCACTCCAAAGAGTGGCATATTTTGGAACACCAATCTAAATATTGCTTTCCAGATATGCCACTCCGAACATATTTAGATCCACGAAATACTATTTATACTCATTTCTTACATTTTTCATACTTTTTCACCTTTTCACCCTATAGGAAAGGACATCTTTACCCCAGGTTAGACCAGGCCTACATGCTTTGGTTATCTTGGTGCCCTTTTGTGTAATATGTTAGTTCATGCTATAAGATTATGCTGCTCAACATGTAATGGCTTATTATTATGATGTCTTGAACTAAATGCTGCCAATAAATTGGAATTTGTTCCAAATGACTTGCATTTTGGTGTGAGATGACAACAATTTTTCATGAGGGGGGCTGCTGCCCTAGTCCGCTCCCCACCATCACCGCCCAAGCTACCCCAAGCCATATTGTCGTCACCTCGTCTATGTCGTCACGCCACCGGTTACTGTGCCCTAGCCATTGCCAACCACCCCAGCCCGTGCGCCATCCTCATTGTTGCTCTTTGCCCAACCTAGCCACCCTTGCCTTGGCGCCACTGCCACCTCGTGCCCTATTTGCATTACGTGTGCTGGACATGCACCGCTACTCATAGTTGCCCCAAGCCAGCGCTGGTGGGAAGGGAAGGAAAGGAAGGAAGAAGAAAGAGGGGTTTGGTCGAGAAGAGAGAAGGAGACCAGACCGAGCCAACGCCAAATCCTACCAAGATGAGGGAGAAGGTGAACCAATCTAGCTATTCGTCGCTATGGTAACACCTCAAATCCCTTTTCCCATGTTGGTTCATTGATTTGTGTAAAGGATAGGGTAGGTTCCAGTAGGGAATTTTGAGCTTTGAGTTTAGGAGTGATGTCATTTTGTATGTGTGCGTGTATTGCTATAGTGTATTGAGACTAGATGATGCATGTTCAGGTGGAAGCTCATGATCAATGCCGTCCATACATTATCCCCGTGGTTGAATAGGCAAGTGCATGGTAGACAATAGACGTGGTAGTCCTTAATGTCTCTACTTATGTGAAATTACCTTCCTATTTTTATTATCTATGATAAACCCATGATGCTGATTAAGTAATAAAAGTGGTTAAATGAAATTGACATATTGATGGTGAATAAATCATATTGATGGTTGCATAGTAATGATGGAGTTTGGTAAATGATGATGAAACTCATGTACATTAAGTGCATATGCATGGCGTGAATGAGACCCATTTCGATGCACATGAAAGACCTACTTCGGTACACACCTCCATGGGATGGAGGTATCTCCATGGGATGGAGAGAATGAGAGGGTGGTACATCAATAAGTGTCCACTCAGCTATACTAGTATAAACTAAAGAAAAGACTAGAAATGTGCACGAGCATTGCTTTGCATTGCATTTCATCAGAAAACAAAAGCGACATTCAGAAATGCTTATTGTTATTGAGATGTGAGTAATGTGAATGACATGTGAAGATTATGGTTTAATATTGTGCTTGTCATGTGCATGTGCACCAGCATTGCTCATTGATAAGAAGCTAATAAAATATGGATTAAGATGATGATATGTAAAAGTTGATGTTTATTGTTTGCTATGTACTTGCTGAGTTTTAGAATCACACTTGCTTTGTTGTTGTTTTAGGTGACCATTGAGGACGTTATGTATAGAGAATGGGAGTAGCTCCTCTGCACCATACCCAATAATAATGATCTAGAATTTCACCTCTACTTTTTTAGATATTACCTTAGGCCCTGTTTGTTTCGGATTCTAGGCAAGCTAGCTACTTCTAGTAGCCAAAAGCTCTCCCAAACAGTCCAGCTTTTGGGCCAGCTACTGAGAATCTGAAAATCTGGGAAGCCACAATTGTACTAGGACCGAGAAGCTGCAGAAACCCAGCTTCTCACAGATTCTGCGGGCTAGTGCCACTAAAATACTACTAAACATTGAAGATATTTACCCGCAAAAGCCACTGAATAAAACTCCCCGCCTCCCCGTCGCCCCCTCCCCAGAGCCCCCCGCACCCTTCCTCTCTCCCCGCCACCCCGTCGTCCCCTCCCCCATCGCCCCCTCCCCCTCCCCAGATCCAGCGCCGCCGCCCCCATCCTCCCCCCGCGCCCTTCCTCTCTCCCCGCCGCCCCATCGTCCCCTCCCAGATCCTCCGCCGCTGCCCACCCCGCCCCCCTCCCCAGATCCCTCGGCGCCGCCCCCCTCCTACCCCTCCTCCCTCGCGCCGCCCCCTCCCCCCTCCCCGGATCCCGTGCCGCCCGCCGCCCCGTCGCCCCCGCCGCCACCCCCCTCGTACCCCTCCTCCCCCCGCCGGTCTCCTCCCCCCTCCCCGCTGCCGCCCATCCCGGCCCCCTCACCCCTGAGCCCCCCACGCCCCCTCCCCAGATCGCCCCGCGCCTCGTCGCCCCCTCCCACCGGCGCCCCCTCCTCCCCCACGCCCCCGTTCTTCATGACGCCGACGTGATCCAGGCATGTGCCCCTCATCTCCCCCCAGCGAGTGCCCCCTTGGTTCTTCGCCACCGCCTCTGAAGGAAGGTCGCCGCCGTCCTTCATTCGCGCCCTCCGCCGACGCCTCTTGGTGGATGCTCTGCCCGGCTAGATCTAGGATTTGTCTGATTTAGTTCTGGATTTTTTTTTGGATTTTTCGGGGGCCTGACACTCTGTGGACTTTTTCTTGTTGATTTTGTTCTTGATTAGCAAAGCTGTTGCAATTTGCAACTCTGACTCTTGTCGCGAGCCTAAGAACATCACAGATGATGAATTTTGATTGAAGGAAATAGCATGAACTCCATAATAATTTAGGATCTGAAAGAATGAGCGTGTACATGGTACCGCCTCATCTCGTACGACTTGCAAATTTTCCTTTTTTTTGCTGAATTGTCTTGTGCAGAAAGAATGAGTATGTGAAGTCATTGTTTGGATTTGTGCCGAAAGAATGAGTATGTTGATTGCAAAAGAAGAAGCATGTTTAGCAGAGGGAACAATGACAAAAACACCTTGTGTGCGGATATGATTATTGTACTGTTCATGGAGACCATGTTTGTTCATGGATACATCTGATGATTGTTGTGTGTTCATGGAGTTCTTGGATTTTTTATAGCAATTACCAATCCCTTCTGGTTATTGCATCTTTCACGGAAATCAAGTGTATTTACAGCAATTAGAGATGCAACGAATGATCTTTGCTTTCTACTTCATTTTCACTAACCGCCTCAGTAAAAAAATATTGAAATTTGGTAGTTAAGTACAACCGTGTTGAAAAGAAAATAAAAAACATACACAATGCAACGAGTGATTTTGGCGATGCGCTCTGTTGTTCTTAGCTTAGTACAATTAAGTTATTTCATAAATATTTCTATAAAAAAATAAAAACAACCATATTAACACAGGACATCAATATATAATCAGGACATCAACTCACCTAAGGGCATTTCAGTCAATACATCTATCAAGATACCAGCTGCACAGCTAGAATCCAGGATGCCAAACAGGCTAGCTACTCAGACCAGCTGCTACTCAGACTAACCAGCTACTCAGAATCTCCAGCTAGCTACTCAGACCAGCTAGCTACTCAGAATCTATAGCTCCCCCAAACAGGCCCTTAGTAAAGTAGCTCGCTAATTCATGATGACCCTTAGAAAACTTTTATGGTAATGTACATTTCTTCATTAATGTTCTATTTGCAAATTCAACTGTGCTACCGGACGCATGGTGTCGGACGTTCTCGGGTGTGGGGTCCTGAGTGTTCTCAGGCGTGATGTCTTGAGCTTCAGTTGTGATATATCTATTCTTGTTCATAGCACTAGTTGCTTGAATGCATATTGTTAAACACATGTCGTTTATCATTTCATAGTATTATAACTAGAGGAAATGCCGCCAAATTCTAGTAGAGATAGGTGTAATTTAGAGCGATATAGAGTAGTGGTAGCATTCTAGGCTCAGATGTTGGGATGGGGTGTTACACAAACCATACTATTTTCTGTAGTAGTATATCCAGAATTTTCCCTTCTTCCTAAGATAGGATCAATTTTGGTCATGCCAGAGTAATTCTGGCCGAGTTGGACCACTGCAAGCTTGATAGCTACCAATTGCTAGCAATGTGCCAGAATGTATGTCATTCATCAAGTTTTAAATTTAGCTAATCAATCTAAACATTTCTTAGGCATAATTCAGTGGGTTAATTTGAAAAAAAAACTTACCCTAAATCTAAATATCTACCATTCTTGCAATACAAACTTCTAAATTTAAGATTCAAAAGGCTAAGTCTCCATTGATTTACACCTAGATTCACTGTATAGATTTTCAGAGCTAGCTTGTCTAATAGATTGGTTGGCTTATATATATGGCCTAAGGGCAACAAACTGCTAGCTTATAAGATAATGATAAAGCCCTAAGTGACCAAGCAAGCTTGTTGATTAACTTCTTCAATGGTTTCCATGTCAGTTATGCACTCATCCTCAGAATTGATTCCATATGGGGTGTTTGCTTAAATGCCATATCAATTGTTTTTCTAAAATTTAGATAGATTCTTTTCCTTAAATTTTCCTAACTCTCTACTTCAATCCTTTTTCTTGGCCAAAAAATGAGCATTCAACTCCAGCTAGACTTGTGGTCATTTTGCCACTTATTGATGAAGTGTTGTAGCTAGATGAAATATTGGAATGTTTATAAAAATTGGTTTACAAAAGGAAAAACATTTAATGAATAAATTAATATACTTAGTATTAACATCAACATAAAAATTAACCCAGTAATGTATTTTCACTAAAAGTAAATACTATATAAATTTTTCGCTCAACGGGTACAATTAATTAACAACTCAGTTAAGAGGTTACGGGTCAAATCACAAAAAAGATTCATAAATAAACCTATCTAATATGTAGTTAGTGAGACTCAGGTCACGATATAGAAATTTTTAATCAATGGACTACATATTGTCTGGCAAGCTGCAATGACTCTATAACATTTCATTTGAAGGAACATGTATGGTTAAAGCAGGTAACTGAAATATTGATGTATGTAGTTATATCATATAAAATTAGATTACCAAAATCAATCAAGAAGAATTAGAAAGAACAGTGTATAACTCTGTTGAAAACTGTGAGACCATGTGAACGTCACCCTATGTTTGTGATAATATTTGACTTTGTTTGTGCTTCATTGTCAAAATTTGAGTTTAATTTTGTGTCATCTGCTCTCTGGTTTTTGTTGTCAGGTTGGCAGCAGTTTGACCGATATGCAGAGGCGGTCTGACCGCTATGTAGAGGTGGTTTGATCAGGGTTCGGTGCGACCGATCGTGGGCGGCAGTCTGACCAGAAATGCGATGTGATAGATTTGTAGTTGTTGGTTTATTTATTCTAGAGGTGCTCATTGCATTGCGAGGAATTTTTGAGAGCGGTGCAACCAGCCGTGTGACAGAGGTTCGATCGGAGGGTGTCGGACGCTTGTTGGCAATTCTTATGCCATAATGATAATTTATCAATATATCTGTAAGCGTACGGTATCGTCATAGCATTTCACCATGGAGTATTCCAGGGTATTGTATTTTTGTTAGGGAAGCACTATAAGTTAGGGATATCAAATTAATAGGTATCTAAATATTAATTGACTTTCTAGAGCAGAGAGCCGAGAATTGAGTATGGATAGGTTCCAACCACACAACGATCCACCCACAACCAAAGGTAGGTGTCTAACCAGAGTCTAAGTAACCAGTAGGAGGCCTAGGAGTGAGTATTGCGGTTCCTATATAGTGATCTAGTGACTAGTGTTAGGGCAAGGGAAATCCTATTGTCGACAACAGAAACAAAATTATCTAGCCTTCAAGGAAATTACTATTTTATACTACGGGGAAGACCCTTGAGGTAAACCCTACTAGGACACTATGTGGCACGGTGTTCACATGACCTCGACATAGAACGCAAGTCCATCTTTTGTTCCTAGGAAACTACTAAACTACACGTATTTAGGTTGTTACCATCCTAGCCCGTAATTACTTGTGTAAGGGGAGAGCGAACAAGCAAAAAGCAAGACAAGGAACATAATAAAAATAAGTAACACAAATTTAGCTGAACATAATCCACTAATAAGACAATAGATAATATGATAATGATCACTTTATATTGTAAACACAAAGTACTCATTCATAGGTAAGGAAGGTACATGGAGACGGATACATACCAAATTACCGAAGATGATTCTCCAGAACCTTGGCTTCGCAAAGCTGACCCAGCTCCTATCCTCGCTACATCGCTACTAGACCTCCAGCGTTGCCTACACAATGGTTTGTGTGGAATGGATGAAGAAGTGGTGGAATGATGTCTCCTTTGAGAGGGGGTGCTGCCCCCTATTTATAGTGGTGGCCGGCCGGTGTAGGTCGGTTGGCCGGCCATGCAACATGGTACACATGCAAGGTGGTGTAGTGCTCAAGTTGGGCAGGTAGTGGACTTGGTCGGTCAGTGTGGGTTGCTTTGTCAGCCAGTGTAGGCCACATGGCCGACCGGTATGCATTGGATGGCTAGTCGGTGTGGATGGACAGCGAGGATCGGGCAAAGATGGCACAAAGAAAACGTCTCCATGTAGCATGTTCGTGCGCATCTCAGATGGTGTAGACTGAGTTGGTCGAGTGATCAAGTCTTTGTTGGACTGGGCGTGTGGGCTGCATACCGAGCGGTGTAGGTTGGGCCGACCAGTGTAGTGAGTTGGGTCGTTTGCGAGGGTAGCCTGGGCTCGACCTCCCTAGGCTAAGTGAGAAAATTAAAGATGCTTGTCTGGCTAGTGTGATGGGCTTGCCTGGCTAGTGTGGGCATGCTTGGTCGGTAGGCCAGTGAGCTCAGTTGGCCGGTGTACACCTCCTAGGCTGTGCTAGGCCAGTTGGCCGGCTGATCGTGCCATTTCCCCCTTTTTCCTCACGTTTTTCCTATTTTTGGTGATTTTCCTACAAAGCATGTTGACACACAATATATATGAAAATAATTGCATAAATAAGCACGAACATGGATTAAATCATCTTTTTATCGTGCCTTTTACAGGATTTCTAAGGGTAAAATATGGTAGTTTGGCACACCAACAACGTTCAGACTGATCATCTATTACCGAGAGGTTTTAAGTCGGTTCATGGCTGTCCAACTGGTTGATGGTTGGCTGTTAGACCAGCCTCTAGGAAGTTGAGTTGAGTATATTTCAGTTATGTTAGTCATGGCAGGAGTCCATGGAAGTATTAGTCTTGGTGGTAGTCCATGCATTGTGTTGGTGTTTGCTACTGAGAGTCAAATGTATCTCACATGTGCTTGGGATGATTACTTGTTCTTTGATGTGTAGGGCACTTGGTGATTGTGCAGTCGACAACAGGACTGATGCTAGGGGGTGCCCTAAGGCCATGGCATATTTTGTAAGTCTGGATGGAGCACTATCTCAAACGTAGAAGCACGGGAGAAAGACAAGGATCATGATAAGACAAGTGTATACATGTGATGTGCCATTGGACAGGCGTTTGAAGTGGTGATGGTCCTCGAAGCAGGCATACGATCTTGGCAGCAAGTCATTAGGCATCACGAACTTTGTTATGGTGGTTGCTTTGAGGAGAAGCACCGTGAAGGCTAGTGGGTGGCATTTGAGAAAATTTCCTGATACCAGGCGGAGAGATGGTTTATTAAACTGTGATGATGACCTAAGGTAGATTAGGTCACATCATGGAGGATGGAATTTTTTGTACGGATAATCCATTTTTTATTCGAAAATACATAAATATACCCGCGGGAATTTTTTTTACAGAAATAGGCTCAAGTCGCCCCCCATTGGGCGACTCTCACCTTTCGCCCAACCGGGAGGCGACAAAACTTGTGTCGCTCTACCTTCGAGCGACTACAATTAGTCGCCTTCCTATTGGGCGACTATCATGCAGTCGCCCAATGGATGGGCGACTTATAATGCAGTCGCCCAATAGGAGGGCGACTTTACTCTCCCCCCGTGATTTTTTTAGAGCTTTGTCAATTTTGTAGTTTTAAACCGGGAAAAAATTTGGTATAGTTGTAATAAAAGTTTATGTTCACTGGATGTTGTAGGTGCATAAAAAATTTTGGGAAATTTTTTTAAGAATGATTAAGTGTAGAACATTCGATACATAAAGTGGTAAGTGGCATGTGTGGAACTCTGTGACTTCTAATGTTCAGAACTCCACCACTAGTCCTAACATGCCTTAGGGAATATAACTTGCTGGGTCTATTACATTTTGTCTACTGGGTGTAGCGTGGTTGTTTCCCCTTTTTCTCGCGCCCTGAAGATGGCTCCGCTGCATCATTCTTCCTGTCACTCTTGGTCTTGAGAGCTGCCTCACGAGCTTGAAGCTCTTCCTCTTGACGCTTGATGGCTGCTTCACGCAGACTTATCTGCTCCCGCCTCCTTTGCAGCTCATCCTCCTTGCCCTTTAGACGGATTTGGTCCACCCTCACGCGACGCTCTTGCTCAAGCCGCATCTGTCGTTCCACCTCGCGAGCCTGAGTCATCTTGACAAAGTATTGTCCTTTATTTTCCACCTCCATTGGCCGGTTCCGTGGCCATGCCGGCGGCACCCGATCCACCCATTCGATGAACTTGCAAGGCTTTGTGTGGCGTGGTAGATGTCATGGATGAAGTTGAAAAATGATAACGAGAAACAAAGAATTTAGTTGTCGTTGTTACCATGAAGTCGTCATCCAGGTCTGGACACTTGAAGAACCTACGGCCGTAGTTGGCTCGTTGTACTCGATCCGTCCAGACGCACAACATCGTCCGAAAGCCGCAATGACACTTTGGGCGCTCATGCCACTCCGACACTCCAAATGGGTCGGACCTCCAGGAAAACATTGTTGTGTAGTAGTATTGTGATGGGTAGAGGAGGAGATGTGGTATGGAAGACATAGGAGGCCTTTATGTAGGCAGGTTATCTGGTGCAGTGGGCATAGTCCATGGAGAGGACAACATGGTAATCTTTTCGCTTTTTCAGGATTCCAGTGTAGCAATAAATGTCCCTATGAAGGCCTTTCAGAGCCTGTAGTCTCGTAATAAATTCAGAGCTTGGACCATTCAACGTAGCCTTTTCAGTCGTTTGTAGGAAACAGTACGTTCCACAAAATAAGTGCTACAACATTGCCTTCTCAGAGGCCAGTAATCATAATTTCTGAAACAACAAGCTACGGTCATTGCAAACGTGTCGGCCTCAAGTCCATAACGTTCAAATAGTCCATACAGCAAATACATGTAGTAACTAAGTAAACAGAGCAATACTAAGCTACCAGCACAACACCAACTACATTACAGAAAACAGATGTAACATACAAGTTTTACAAATGGTACATGAAATTTAGCTGAAGTTTCCAATAACTACTGATCAGGATATGCGGTGCATCGTCTAGCTGTGTGCCCCTCCTGACCACATCGCCCACAACGTGCACCAGATGTTCCAGCTTGTGATTCATCCATGTCATTTCTAATACGTCGGCTCTGTCGCCGACCCTTCCCACCCTTCAGCATGCTAATATCCGGAACCCAGGTCCTCGCTGAAATGTCCAAAGTGGCGAAGTTTCCCACCACCCTGAACCCCCGGAGCTCCCCACACCAAGCTTGCAGTATTCTCTCCTTATAGAAGTACTCGGACATGAAGTTGGAAGGATCCATGCCCACGGTCCCGCATGCAGCGAGGACATGAGAGCATGGCTTGTGTAACAATTTAAGCTTGTTGCATGTGCAGCTAGGTTCGTTTGCATGATCTCCAAGGCATACCTCATGAGTAATAAGTGAAAGAGACGTCCCAAATCCGGCCCTATCACGGAGTATCACCTTGAAACGATGCTCCCTATTGCCCATGACATGCACTATGTGCAATTGACCCTTATATGCCTTCGTCTCCATGTACGCCGTAATTTTTGACGAATACAGGGCTCCGGGATTGGCCACATGAAGTGCGGCACTCGCGTGTCTCTCCCTGAAGTAGCGGATTGTGCTGTGAAGAACACCTTCCACGATTGCGACAAGGGGCTGAGAACGGAGACCCCTGAGGACCCCAATTGTAGACCTCGGCAAGGTTAGTTGTCATTATTCCATACCTTGCGCCATCCGTGTCGTGCAACAGCGACCACTTCTCCAATGGTTCCCCCTCAATCCACTGCGAGAAGCACTTGATGTTTCGTGAGCTCCGCCTTCTTGGACCACTTGGGTTAGCCTCATCAATTGCTGGCAAGCATTGCGGTTGTGCCGCCCCAGGAGTGACCGGCCCCTTGTTCCTCTCTTCGACGTTCTTCCTGGTGTGCTCATCCAATAACCCCCATAAAGCATCAAATTTCCTCTGCTGGTTCTGCCTGGCCAGCCTCTTGAATAGCTTCATCAAAGATTGTTTCGGGAATTGCTTGAAAAAGTTTGCCCCTAAGTGACAACTGCACCACCGGTTCCTCATATCCGGCCAAGGAACGGTCTCCTCAGGATCTTCTTGAAGTTTTTTTATAGCCTTTATAATACCGGCATGGTGATCATGGATTACGCACACACCAGGACGGGTGCCTACAACTCCAGCTTTCACATGTCTGAGAAACCATAGCTAGATCTCATAATTCTCACTCTCCACAAATGCAATGGCCAACGGCAATATTTGATTGTTACCGTCAACGCCTATGACCGTCAGGAGCTGCCCTTTGTATTTGCCTGTCAAGAAGGTCCCATCTACTGAGATAACTGGCAGCATGTGCCTGAATGCTTCAATGCTAGCACCAAATGCAAACAATGCTCTCTGCAACACTGCAAATCCCGGTGGACTTATGGACGGCTTGTTGTGCACGGCGATGTACGTGCCCGGGTTCCTTTGCTGCAACACCTTAAGCATACGAGGAAGGTTATCGTACGCCGCCTCGAAAGTGCAAAATATTTTTCCAACGCCTTTTGCTTGGCACGCCACGCCTTCGCGTAGCTAATCTTATACTTGAATTTATTCTCGATAGCTACCACAATATGCGTGACTGCAATATCTTTATTCTCCACTATCTCCCCATACATCAAATTGGCTATAAATCCGGACGTCAGGTTACGATGCCTCGCCAAGACAGCGTTTAGAATGCAGGAGTGCAGCTCCACCTTGGACACAACCAGTGAGTCTCATATTGGGTCTACGTGCGTGCACCCTCCAAGGACAACCATCCTGCTCGCACTTCACAGTGTACTGCTCCTTGCTTGATTTCACGACGCGAAATGTCCGCTGCATTGAAAGGGCTCAAAGCTTGATGGCATCCTGCAGCGCTTCCTTGTCAGCAAACATAGCATGCAACCGAACCTCTGTGTCATGATACTCCCATGGTGATTCATGTTCATCATGTGCGGAAACACCCTCCGCATTAAACCGGTTCCATTCCTGGGGGATAGGAACTTCTTCATCATCGGAACTGTCCTCCTCTTCGTCCTCTACAGCTTGCTCTTCATCCCATGCCCTCTGGTCATCAGATTCCATCTGCTGCACGATATACTCATTATGCTCCCCTTCATCAGCTTGCCCAGTTCCCTCTCTATAGCTTGACGGCTGTAACTCTCCTCCATGTACCGCATCGGCTTGCCCAGTTCCCCCTCTATAGCTTGACGGCTATAACTCTCCTCCACGTACCGCATTGCCTTCATCACGAACAACTTCATCAGCTCCGCCATCGTGCTGCCCGCCCGAGCTGCTAGCACCTCCCGAAGCATAGGCGGATGCACGAGCTTGGGCAGCTGCTTGTACTGAGCACGGTTGCACAAGCAGTACACACTCGTATCCACGGCGCCGACACCCTTGCACAAAGCCCTTCCACGAAGCTGAGTGCACCAATGTCTTCAACTCCCATCTGATGTTCGTGGGAGACCGGCTCCAAAGCCCTTGCACAACGACGCTGCACACCTCGGGGTCCAATAAAAAACTCTGGGTCAGCCAATGCTGCACATCTGTCATTCGAGCATTCTCGTCATCCGGAAGTACGAGAGTGACTTGCGAAAAATCGCTCAAATCCACACCATTCGGACCTTCACGAATAATTTCAGTACCATAATACACTCTCAATGTAGTAGTGGCCATTGATGATGTAGGCCTGCTTGTATGATTGAAATTTACGATATGTCAAATAACATTGTACAACACTAAACTAAACTTTCTATACTAAAAAGGGTGCTAAAATTTGTATACTACAAAATGTTCCATTCTACAGAATGTATACTACAACTTTTTGACACTAATATTTCCATACTAAATTTGTACTACATTTTCTACATCTACAATTTTTACTAACACCAATATTTCATCTAAATAATACTGCAAATACAACATAATCAAAAAAAATACCTGGATCCAAATGGATGAAATAGCTTCTACTCCTCCTTCCTCCCTCACCTCCTCCTCCAACCCTGTCTTCCTCTCCTTCTCTTCTCCCCTCCTTTTCTTCCCCTCCGTCCTCTTTTCTCTTCCTCCTTTCCTCTTTTTCCTCTCCTCTTCTTCTCTCGTTTTTTCTCTGTGCGTCTCTCCTCTTCTTCTCTCGTTTCTTCTCTGTGCGCAGTGAGGGGAAAGCCGAGGTGGTAGTGGGCGGCCGACTGTGCAGAAATAAATTAAACCCCCCTTGTCGCCCTACCGTTGGGCGACTGAGATTACAGTCGCCCAACCGTACAGCGACTGTAATAAGTCGCCCAATGCTCAGCGATAGTATTGATTCGCTCAACGGTTCCCACATTCCCTAAATGTCGCCTCCTGGTTGGGCGAAAGGTGAGAGTCGCCCAATGGGGGGCGACTTGAGCCTATTTATGTAAAAAAATTTCCCGCGGGTATATTTATGTATTTTTGAATAAAAAATGGATTATCCGTACAAAATATTCATGGAGGATGGAGCTCCATATCGGGCAATCGGAGCCATGTGGAAGTCACGCTTTGAAAAGCATGCAAGTGTGTGTGAGTGTAAAATCCATTTGTGTGTAGGTTACCAGGGTTTTTGTCAGACCCGGATTTTTCAATCCGGAATCTCCTGTGAAACCACCGTACTATTCCCTGGATCAGTAGATAGTGCTCACAGGTACATTGCTGCATCATTTCATACATCGCATGAATTACATCAACTCATAATAATATTACATAACTGAGTTTGAATTATGCCGCATCAGGCAACAGTTTTACATAAAGGCCGATCAAGCCAAATGTTCACATTACAAAAGAGTAATAGCGGAAGCATAAACAAGGTAAGACCACAAGCCACAGGCAAGCGACTGGGGGTAAATATGTGCCATATGAATATTACCTAAGCTTAAACAATATTTATAGGCACAACCACCGTAGTCTACTTGCCTGGGACCCAAAAGTGCCGGAGTCGGCCTAATCCTCGGTGTTGTTTCCTCCACCTGTAGCGGGGGCATCCTCATATGCGTACTGGTCCTGGTTCCCGGTTTCTGTTTTTGGTAAGGCGAGAGTGAGCACAAATCCACCGTGCTCCGCGAGCCAACACACAGAATGCAATAGGTACTATGCATGGCTTATCAAAGGGAGGCTTGGGTTATTTTATTTGCCAGAAATGCTTTTAAATACAATACTTAGCAATTGCCTATGACCTAGCATTTTGAACTAAAACATGTTGTATAAAAAGTATGTTTTACCATTAATGACCCAGAGACCATCCACCAGCCTTTCTCTGCCCTCTACTTTACCAATTCCACCCAAAATGTCTTCGAAATAGAACTATATCTAGTCAACTTCCCATGTTCGCCCTTGACCGTGGGCACGGCTATTCGAATAGTTTTCTACTCTGCAGAGTTTGTACACTTTACCTACAAGAGATAAATCTGCTCGTTGCCCCACATGATTCCTTAGCCATGCGGTTGAGTAGATTATCACAAGACTGCTACAATGCATAATTCTACTTGTGGTTACGCCCGCTAAGGTCTATCTTTTGTAGGATGCGTACATCCCTCGAGAAGGGTCCCTCGTGAGCCATCATGGGCAAAGGCGGGGATGAGACCATCCATCCCTTTGCTCGTGTTTACACCTCCATGTAAGCACACTAGAGCTATGCAAATGAGTCAGCCCTGCCTACAATTTGCCAGCTTGTGGTTGTACTGTTGTATCTTGGGAGGTCATCACAAGATTGAAATTATAGATCCACTAAGAAGGGCTTATTTGTTGAATGGTCCAACTTGAGCAATTGGACAATGCCTTTTCAAAGACATTGGATGGTAAAGTTTGAAAATCCCCATCCCTCTCGGTTGCCACTGTCCATAACCCTCCTAATGGCCACATGGTGGAGGTGGGGAGGACAGTCGCAACGCGGCTGAGGGGACCCGAGGCAATTCACAGCTATTTGGTGGAGGCGGTGGCCTAACCAGGCGGCGAGTGCCTTCCTCACCCACTTCCCTGACATAGATGAAGATGCCCTCATGCTTCCCCCATGTTCAGTGGCGGAAGCAGTCCTCAGGCAATCTGGGCTGTAACCCGAGGTGTGGCAACCAAAGCCTATGCAAAATTTATGAAAAATCATAAAAAAACAGAATTAGCCCAAGAGTTAATCCAAAAACAGCTAACCTAGCCTGGGACTTAGGTTTAGGTTGGTTCTGCCTCGGCCATGTTGAGGAGCCGCCCACCCTCCACACTGGCTCCCCACCAGCATCCGCACCACCGCCCTTCCCCAAATGCCACCTTGCTTAATACCCCGATTCCTCGCATTCGCTGCCCGAGAGCGCCACTGCCCGATGGAAGTGAAGCACCGCCATGGACTCCTACGCCTTTTCTCATGTAGGCTTCTCGAATTTTAGTTTTTCTTTTGCACTTATCCCAGTAGTTAAGTAGTAAACTGATTTGCTGAAGTTGATCATTTACATTTGTTTTTAGAGAATTGCTACTTTCTTCAGTTCAATCAATTATTTTCAACCTGGCATAGTGTATTCTTTCTGATAGTTGCATGTACAACCTTTCAGTTTTATCGATCGGCACCAACCTAGATGATATGATACCATACCATTTGGTGTGCGGCTGCGATAACACTCGATACATATCTCCACTGCCATATCCATGTTTTGTCTGAAAATGTTTAATGAGATTGGTTACTTCTCTTTTCAGGGATCATCATGTACATCCAAATATAAAGATGATGTATAGAGAAAAATAGGTATATCTTTTGGTCTTTCATGGATTTATTCATCATATACCCTCTCTTTAGATGGAAATTCAGGATTTACCCTCCTGGGCCACGTGTCAGTGACTTATAATGACCCCACATGTCATTGAGGTGGGAGGGTAAATCCTGAATTCCCAAAATAAAGGGAGGGTATATGAACTTTCCCGTCTTTCATAGGAACTGAATAATTTTGCTGGACAGGCATATGAGAGGTCTTGCACCACATTTTTGGCCAATGCATGACCCTCACCATACGCATGACTACTGTTAATACAATTATGATAAGATCTCTGCATAGATTTCTTCTCAGGTTTCCAAATGGTTTAGGTTCACATATATGATCTGTCAGTTGAATGATCTAGACCTTTGTCTGTTAGATAGGTCATGCAAATAGATTGCACCATCTATAATCCCAGATGAATTTGATTGATTAAACTTTGCACACTCTCCTATTTTGTGATGGTTTAATTGTTATGGCTCAAAAGATACTTCTTTATATGTGAAAGGTGTTTAATACTCCCTCCGTCCAATTTCTCAATCGCCACTCATGGATGTTTCTCTTTTGGTGCAGGCGATCATCACTCATGAGTGGCCTCTTTACTCGAACGCAACTAATTGGAAAGAACTCAACAGTATTCATGGTAACCAAGTAACTTTTCTTTTGCCACTTATGAGACTCTAATTTGGAATTTAAAGTTGTTATTTTATAAACTTTGTTCATGCAGATGTTCTAACAACATATATGCCTGCTGCCGCCGCTCGTGTAGTACCCTCCGCTGCTGGTGGTCTACCTGCCAGAGATGATGTCGACTAACTGCTCGCTGCCTTTGTACGGCGGCCGAGGGAGCGACGAGCCGATGTCAAGGTACAATCCAACGCCGTCGGGGTGGTACACGCCATCGAACATGCCGTCGTACCTCCCCGTGCTACCCTGGGTTCAGACCGAACACCAGGCCAGGCTGTAGCATGGTGTGGTGCGGCGATCTTCACGGCAGCGGTGATCCGTACTACTATAAAAGAGGTTATACTGAACGTTTATATTATAGATGATTTTTAGGAATTATCTGTATTGTAATTATCATAGATAATTCATACAAATAACTGTCTAGTATTTTTACAGACGGTTATTCATACGAACCGTCTATGATAATACAAGACATCGCAGACGGTTCTTACTAATACCCGTCTGTGATAATTCACAGACGGTTATTAATAAAAACCGTCTTTAATAATGACAGGCATCACAGATGGTAACTTATTTAAACCGTTCGTGATATTTCATAGACGGTTATTACAGATGGTCTTTATTACAAACCGTCTGTGATAATGAAGTTATCACAGATGGTTTGTACAAAAATCATCTGTGATATGTTTTCTGCCTTGCAATCCTCTAAAATTTCATAATCTCCCACCCACTTCTCTCCGAGATGAATTTGAGTCTGAGTAAGATTCCGTTCCGAGGCATCTTTACGAAAACAGGCATAACTTTTGCATACAATGTCCATTTTTGATGTTTTTATACTCGTTGGAAAGCTAACGACAAGTTTGATAAAAAAATGACTCACTTGTGCCCATCACCCTCTAAGATACCCCAAAATTAGCCATGTTTAGCCCTAAATTTGCATCATAAGTTTTTTGTTTCAGTTTTTTGCCAACATTTTTTATCTTTCCTTTGGAATTTGGGTTCGCCTCAACTGCAAAATTGTAGATTTCATCAAAACCCTTTCAAACGAGTATATATAAGCCATATAAAACTTTGATATATATATATATATATATATATATATATATATATATATATATATATATATATATATATATATATATATATCGCAATTATGTATCACAGATGGTTCGTGACTCAAACTATCTGTAATAATTATGTCCCTGGCCGTTGGGCCCATCGATCCACCCCAACTCAATCCTAGCCAATAGAAACCAACCAAAAATTTTCGCACTCCCGCCTCTCCCTCTCCTATAAATACTCACTCAAACTCAGCCTCCTCACCGTCCCATACGAAGCAAACGACGCACAAGTCTAAGGGAGGCAAGGCACCATGAAAGCAGCTGGCATGACTACCAAGGTGATGTGCAAGTCTCTGAGAGGCAAGACGCCGTAGAAACAACTGGCTACCAAGGCGAAGCTCAAATCGATGTCAGCGATAGTGTGCGTCAAGGACATCTAGCTCGCACACTGCATTAGGGGCGAGAGGGCCTAGGCATAGAGGCCTCATTGGCGCGGTTAAGCTTCTACTATCTACTAGGATATCTGCTTTTTCTCTATTCTTGTTATATTTAAGAGTTTGCTTCATAGGATTAGGAGATGTATTATTTTCATGTTCTTGCTATGTTAGTTAGATAGGTAACCTACTCATTATCTTATGATATTGTAATGGTGGATTCTAATCTTAATAGAAATGGAATGTGATGTTCTGTTTGTTGCTGTATTTGCTTGTTTTTAGATGACATAGTTAATATTTCCTGAAGCTAACCAAAAATTAGAAAAATTTAGATATAGAATGAACTATCATAGACGACAAAAGATGGCATGAACTAAAAACCATCTGTGATACTCGCACATCACAGACGATTCTATTTACCAACCGTTTGTGATGGGAAAGTATCACAGACGGTTCTATATACCAACTGTCTATGATATTCATCCATCACAGATGGTCGATAGCTACAACCATCTGTAATGTGTGAGTATCACTGATAGTTTTTAGTTCAAGCCATCTGTGATAGTATTCTTCACAGATGGTTCTAGTTACAAACCATCTGTGTTATGATTATCATAGATGGCTTACAAACTATCTATGATAACCTCCGATTATCACAGACCCATAAATTCAGATGATTCAAAAGCCGTCTGTGATGACAGTTCAGAACCGTCTATGATGACCTTTTTTGTAGTAGTGCGAAGTCTTGGCTTTGTGATCGTGCGAAGGTGGGTGGTACACGTATGCATATATGGCCGGGAACTGCACGGATCAATGGAGAGCCATGGCAATTAATTGTGTTATGTATAATTAATTCCTCCCTTCTATGTCAATAATAAGATTAGAAGAAAATTTGGTAAAATTTTATTTTGTTTATTCATGTTGTTCATATTGATGTGTTGTCCGTAAATTAATCGTTCGTGTCAAGTATGTACATTGATCTCTTTAATTTGGTCATAGGAAAAAAAATGTTGCATGGTCAGACTATGTGAC
The DNA here is from genome assembly GCA_017311315.1 of Dendrocalamus latiflorus. Lineage (NCBI taxonomy): Eukaryota > Viridiplantae > Streptophyta > Magnoliopsida > Poales > Poaceae > Dendrocalamus > Dendrocalamus latiflorus. Next base: position 5,458,293 of record CM029646.1, read on the forward strand.
GCATACATACATACATACATACATACATACATGTCTCTAATCTCTATCTCTACTAATATAACACGGGAGTTTGTGCGTCCACCTCGTATCTTGCTCGATTGATGGTTGCACCCTCATTCCACTCAATCGTTTGCACCCTCCTCATGTAAAGAAAACCAACGATCCCCTCCCACCAGTCTTACCAGACAAAAACCGATAGAAAATTATAGCATCTCATAACGTGGAAACTGCTCCCATGATCTCTGTCCCCGCAGGCAGTCGCCGTTATATTCTTCCCATGATTGTGCACCCCTTCATTCCTCTCGTTTTGTCCTCCTCCCAAACAATCTCTTTCTCGCAAAAGCCCTCGGCTCCCCATCTATATAAGGCCAACCTGGGACACTCAAGCATTGAAAATCACTCCTAACACCTCCCCCACTTCCCTCCTACCCGTGATGTGTGGCATTGCGACTGCACTGCCCTTATTCTTTCCCAACCATGGTTGCACCCCACTAAAGCAAAGAGCCACCAGGTGAACGTACCATTTCTTGATTCCTCTCTCAATTAGAATCCTTGTGAAACCCTAATCACGGTTCCATGGTCAATTGCATAGGAGCAAGACCGAACCACCATCACCACAGATGCCCTCCGCCGCCACCGCAGGCCATAGTAGATAGACCACTTTGGTAGGTTTCCAACCTTATTTTCTTCAAAAATGGAACCTTAATATCCTCCTTATGTTCACCCATCTCTTTACCATCCAAAATTCTTGCCACACCCCCATCACCACTGTTCAACATGGTCGCCGCTGCCTCTATCTCGCCGCTGGCCGTCTCCAACCAACCACCACCACCTCAGACCACTCCCCTAGGATCCCCTTAGCCCCGTATAGTTTGACCAAGCCTCGCTACTGCTTCCCCAATCGTTGCCCGCCGCTGGCAAACCCATCCAAGCCGCTACCTTGTTTTTCTGTTGCCGATGGGTGGGCTCCACATTTTAGGCCGACTCAAACTTCCTCCTCTCTCTTCAATCTCCCTAACAAGGTGGCCCACATGTTAGATTTCTAATCTCAACCAACGATCCCTCTCCCACCTGTAAGGTGCATATACGTTTCACTATATATGTGAGATAAAATTAATGTCTATGGTACGATTTTGGATCACGTTTGATTATATGTATCATCTTCTTTTGGGACTCTGTTGCAACGCACTTGCACCTTTCTAGTATGCTTTTAATAAACATGTTGGTGGTCCGAATAGTTTTCACAACACTACAAAAGGGTGAGTGTGATGACTTCAAGCATCAACGGTCAAGTGTATTTTGTAAAATAAATACTTACACTAAGGAGGCTGAAATTGCATACAAATATTGTTTGATAGTATCATTAGATTGTGTAAGATATCTTATAGCACAAAGTGAAGCTTTTTGTACACATAATGAATCCTCTGCTTCCATCATAGATGTATTTCTCTTTTTTTTTTTGCTTTCCTATTCTTCTATTCATGTATAAATTTAAATTACACAATATTATAAGGCTATATTTATGTTAATTTAGCTTGACCCTTGAGCCTACCCTCTGTTGTCCTCCTAGCTTTGCCATTGCCTATAGATCGCTGACGACTCAGACTCGTATGTGTGTGCCTCAATAATTAAAGGCTATCTACGTTGATTAAAGTCGATTGGGACTCGCATATATATTGTTTACGAATGGAATCCACCCACGATGTTCAAATGGTGAAACAACCCGAAAGGGGTGTGCTAAATGAGAATAAATGATTTCCCTTTAATTTTGATTCTTTGCCCTATAATTGTGTTAGCCACCAGGCAACGTGTTTCCTTACGCAAGCAGCAGCCAAAAACTGAAAATGACTTCTGCATAATTGTGAGATACCTTCCTTTAACTTTAACGGTGATAATTTCACCTTATCGTAAGGAAAAAAGTTTGAGAAAATAAATTTTTACAGGGTGTATGAAATACAATATTGTTCGTTTCAAATGCAATTTATCAGCACTTTGTCCTCATTCTTCCACTTCAAATAATGTGGCGTAGCAGAAGCAGACAAAGGCAAGTAAGATGTTGTTTTTAACATTAATTGATCTATGTATGCCATATCTTTTTCTTAATTACATAGAATATTTCCAATTCTTTTACTTTGGCTCCAAATTAATCCTTAAAATATATAACAACTTCATTATTGCTGACAAACACCTATCGCACATAAGTTTCATAAGACACAGTATGGTAAACAACTAAACACACAAGAAACTCACACGACCTATATAATCTTTTAAAAAGAAAACTGTAAAGATCTTAAGCATTCGCGGTTACAAATGGTGTGTTTCGAATGCTTGAAACTGATGCGATTTTCTTTTGGAGAGCTTAGAAACTATTCCCACACATGAATAAATATCTCACCACCTACGCAAGGGATTAGACAACAATGTTCATGTATCACAGCTTCTATGTACCACGAATACGACAAAAAAAATCTATTGCAAGAAGCTTACATTTCACCAAGACGATCGATATGATCAATCAAGCAACCTATAGCTGCATGCACTGCAGCAGCTGACGACTCACTTACTCGTATGTGAGTGTACCTCGATTATTAAAGGCTATCTACGTTTATTAAAGTCGATTTGGATAGCACCCCAAATCTTTGTTACCTTTGCTAATTATTTACTGCTTTTTTCTTTCCATGTTTACTACAGTTTATGAGGGGGGGAAAACAGATGAAGTATGAGCGGTTCTTGCCTTTCGTGGGCTATATATATTTGGCCTGTGCCTCGGCACGCACTCAAACACACACACACACTCATAGAGTAAGAGTGAGAAGCTAGGTGGGAGGGAGAGAGAGAGAGAGAGAGAGAGAGAGAGAGAGGAAGAGTGAAAATGGATAGGAGAGCAGTAGTGTATGATGCTGAAGCAGGTGATGATCATGAGAGGCAAGGTATGTGATCATCACCAAGATTGCATCCAACTCCTGTCATTCAATCATCAATTGTTTCTTTTGCTATATATGGTGCTACTAGCTTGCTCTACCAGTATCTATGTAACATGTAATGAGTATACAACTTTTTGTACTGTTCTTTAATTACTCACTTTTTGTTCAGCTCAATAAAAGCTTAAAAAAAGATTCATGTGATTGTGAAACATGCATGTAGGTTTTCTCATGCATGCTACTTTGCATAACATAACAGGTACAGATAGGCTTTCTTTTAGCAGTGATATATCTGCATGATCTAAGATTCCTGAACAGGATGTTAGAAAGCAGCATCATATCAGAAACGCAATTCAGTTAAGCATCGACCTGAATTAACCATGATTAATTTGCATGCATGTGTTTGACGTGATGCATTCAGGGACGGTCTGGACGGCGACGTCGCACATCGTGGCGGCGGTGGTCGGCTCCGGCGTGCTGGCGCTGGCGTGGACGGTGGCGCAGCTCGGGTGGGTCGTGGGCCCCCTCGTCCTCTTCGGCTTCTCGTGCGTCACCTACTACACCTCCACCCTCCTCGCGAATTGCTACCGCTACCCCGACCCCGTCACCGGCACCGTCAACCGCGAGTACATCGACGCCGTCCGCTGCTACCTCGGTAATTTCGTACATCAAATTAAAATTGCACGTTACTCCATTGAATGAAAATTGCACAAATCTTAAAATTCTCGAGGAATCCGGCCGCATATATATAAGCTGATGCCTGAATTTTATTTTATTTTTGCATGGTGGACTAATTAACTAAGGTCGGAAAAACGTGGTGCTGTGTGGGTGCGCACAGTACGTCAACCTGTGGGGGACGATGGTCGGGTACACCATCACGGCAAGCGCCAGCATGATGTAAGTTAATTTAATGGGTTTTATTAAACATTATTCGGATATTTTTTTTCTTAACTATCTATCATCCAGATTTATGACTGTTGGATTAGAGATGTAATAGTCATAAATTCTCCTCATTCCTCTTGAATTCTACTTCCTCCCTCTTGAAAAAAATCTCCCACTTCAAAAACAAGGGCCCCTTGATTTCTAATCCAAAAGTCATAAATTTAGATAATAGTTAGGAAAAAACATTCGGATGTTGCCTAGACACTCCCTAATTTAATAGTAGTACATCAATGCGCAAACTATTCGAGCTCCTTTCTTCAGATTCACAGGTGATATATCTCTATTAATTGGGGAGTATATTCTTCCAGTTAGTGCATGAATCAGTAGTGAGCTGACGAGCCATTTTTGCCCTTTTTTCATGGTGTATATTATAATGAAGGACAGAGAAAAGATGCAGAAAACATGGCTTTAATTAGTCAGAATGAGATGATTAGCTTTGAGCACGATGCATAACTTGCCCTGAAACGAGGAGAGAATCCGTTATAACGACGGACGTTGCAGACGCAGCACGCATGCATGAAAGTCACGGTTGCACTTGCATGGTTGCGTGTACCTGGTGTGACACATGTGCTACGGCAATAGCTGCACTAGATTGTGTAGTTGATTTACAATTAATCAGCTAGTTAAAAAGATTAATGTTGTAACTAATTGATTTTGAAGTAATATCGATTACATTTTACAGCGCGGTGAAGCGGGTGAACTGCTTCCACCGGGAAGGGTTCGGCGCCGATGATTGCGGCGCGTCGGGAAGCACGTACATGGTGGTGTTTGGGCTCTTCCAGCTGCTGCTGTCGCAGCTGCCGAGCCTGCACAACATCGCCTGGCTCTCCGTCGTCGCTGTCGCCACCTCCTTCGGCTACTCCTTCATCAGCCTCGGCCTCTGCGCCGCCAAGTGGGCCTCCCACGGTGACGTCCGTGGCACGCTCGCCGGCGCTAGCATCGACTCCCCGCGAGACAAGGCCTTCAACGTCCTCCTCGCGCTCGGCAACATCGCCTTCTCCTACACCTTCGCTGACGTCCTCATCGAGATCCAGGACACGCTCAGGTCGCCACCGGCCGAGAACAAGACCATGAAGAAGGCCTCGCTGTACGGCCTAGGCATGACCACGGTCTTTTACCTCCTGCTGGGGTGCACCGGCTACGCCGCCTTCGGCAACGACGCCCCTGGCAACATCCTCACCGGCTTCGCCTTCTACGAGCCCTTCTGGCTCGTCGACATCGCCAACATCTGCGTCATCGTCCACCTCATCGGCGCCTACCAGGTCACCACTCACCATCGCCAATTCGCCATCGATCAAGAACACCTCCATTAATGGATCACACACCTCCATTAACAAAGCTCATCACAACTCACAAGCTTTCTTTGATCGTTCGTCGCAGGTGTTCGCGCAGCCGATCTTCGCGAGGCTGGAGAGCTACGTGGCGTGCCAGTGGCCGGACGCCAAGTTCATCAACGAGACCTACTACGTGCGCCTGCCGGGCCGGTCGTCGGTGTCGGTGGCGCCGCTCAAGCTGGTGCTGCGAACCATCATCATCATGTTCACCACGCTGGTAGCCATGCTGCTGCCATTCTTCAACGCCGTGCTAGGCCTCATTGGCGCGCTCGGCTTCTGGCCGCTCTCCGTCTACTTCCCCGTCAGCATGCACGTCACCAGGCTCAAGATCCAGCGCGGCGAGACGCGGTGGTGGTCGCTGCAGGCCATGAGCTTCTGCTGCCTCCTCATCTCCATTGCCGCCAGCATTGGCTCCGTGCAGGACATTGTGCATAACCTCAAGGCAGCTACACCGTTCAAGACTGTTGACTGATTAGTACTAATTAACTGAGGTTTGATGAGATAGTGGGGCTTTAATTTTTTTTCTCTCTTTTTGGCATCTGATGATCAAGTGTACTTTTCTTGCGGTTGATGATTTCGACTTTGGGCTAGTAGTACGTAACTCAGCCTCTGGAGCCATGCAAGAAAAATAACTAATAATTGCCAAAGCCTTGTCCTTTCTATTATGTCAGGCTACATGATCGAGTGCAGTAAGACATCAATATACCTCAAAGTTATCCAAGGAGGCAATAAACCTCAAAGTTATCCAAGGAGGCAATATACCTCAATGAACTATTCCAATTTGCAGTATGTGGCCTTCAACTTCAAGTGACTTCTCACTATCGTATAGCAGTGGCTGATCTAAGAATTTTAGAATGGGTATTCAAAGTTACCCATCTAGTTTTCTTCCATAAAGATTTCATATTTATAGACTTTTTAATGTTTTAAAGCTCAAAGATCTACAAAATCAAACATATATCAAAGATCATACTAACAAATGTCATATTAGACTAACTCTGATGGGAGAAAGACATATAACTTTACTTTACTTTATCTAACAGAACTTGAGCTAGCAGATAGATAGTAAAAGCGACAGAGAGATCGATTGCATTTTCCTTGTTTAAAATCACGGCAAATTTTAACCTTGTCATCTATCACCTGAGAAAAAAGGTGCAGGGAAAAAACTTGCTAGTTAGTAGCCTGTAAACTAACAGAAATTCATGACAAAAGAAAAATACAAATACAGACCTCAGTATGCGAATCAAGTTGTGCAATTCTGCAGGATTCTCTATTACATGTTTTCTTCGAGAAATCCCTACAAACTTGCACTATGTTCTTATTATCTATGTTTTTTAGAAAAGTATATCAGAAAGTGTGTTCCCTCTCAAAAGAAAAGTAATAAAAGACATGCACTCATGCATGTTTAAACTATGGTAGACAATCAAGGCTACAATTCCCTAGAAGAAAAAACTAGTATTTCTTTTCACTCCATTAGAACTGAACAACAATAATGATAGTCTAAGAAGAAGGGAAAATAACAGTATTGTCATATGTTATTTACCAGCAAAATTTCTAGGAGACTAAGTGCTTGACATTCTCAAGTGGTTTTCTAAATCTTAGGCCTACTATGTAAATATAAGCCATAGATTTGTATGTTGTCATATATTCTTCATGATTGAAAGATTACAACTAGTTTCAGTAATATGCAATTCCACTTAGCTCCCATTGTCCTTCTGAAACTATATGTATTCACTATTCACATTTAGGATAGTGAAAGTTGATCTGAAACCATTTATTCACACCTGTGAAATACTTAGCATTTGTTCACAGAATCACAAGTAAGAGGTGAAGAATATGGATTTCAATTCATAAGCAATAATTATCCTGCTACTACGAAATACCTCTGAAATACTTGCTGTATAGATATAGGCTACTCTGACTTAAAGGTGTGAAGAATAGGGATTTCAATTCATAAGGCATAAGCACTAATTTAAAGATAACTGAGCCAAATCCAGTAATCCACCACATCTAAACAACATCTAAGCACTGAAACAAAAAAGAAACATATGCCAAATCCACCACATCCATCCAGTCATCAACGAATCAATCATCCACCTGGCTCAAAAGTACAAAACTACAAACCCTAGAGGCACACAAGTAGAGCAGATCTACTATCTACACATCTATATCCTTGAGCATAGGGGTCGTCGGGTTAGAGAGGACGAACCTACTTTAGTGCCGTAGGCCCACAGTGTGGTAGTGCCTACTCAACTGGCCATCACTCCAGCCTCCAGCGCTCCTGCGCAGTCTCCAGAAGGCTAGAACCAGGGGCATCCATCGCCTCCAGGCACTAACTGAGTGCCGAGAGATGGAGAGACGATTAGACACCAGACGAAGAGAGGAGAGACTAAGTGAGACACAGTCTTACAACTCACATGATGTCACGATACACAGAGAACTGCGATCACTGCTACAAAAAGGGTCATCATAGACGGTTCAGAACTGTCATCACAGACGGTTTTCTGAACCGTTTGAATTTATGTGTTAGTGATAATCGCTGGTTATTACAGATGGTTTGTGAGCCGTCTATGATAAAAACAATACAGACGGTTTGTAACTAGAACTGTCTGTAAAGAAAACTATTACAGACGGATTGAACCAAAAACCGTCTATGATACTCATACATCACAGATGGTTCTAGTTACCAACCATCTATGATTGGCGAGTATCACAGATGGTTGGTATATAGAACCATTTGTGATAGTCCTTTATAGACGGTTTATAGCACAAACCGTATGTGATAGTTCATTCTGTGCCTAAATTTTTTTCTATTTTTTGGGTAGCCTCAAGAAATAATATTAGCTATGCTCTTTGAAAACAAGCAAATACAGTAATGAACACAGCAGCACATTCCATTAGAATCCACCATTACAACATCACAAGATAATGAGCAGGTTACCCATCTAACATAGTAAGAACATGGCAAGAGCACATCCTAATTCTATGAACCCAACTCTTAAACATGGCAAGAACACATCCTAATCCTACGAACCCAACTCTTAAACATGGCAAGTACACATCCTAATCCTACGAACCCATGGCGAAAACATAGAAGAATGAGAGATCCTAGCAGCACGTGAGCTGGATGTCCTTGACGCTGACTTGAGCACCGTCTTGGTAGCTAGCTGCTTCCACGGTGTTTTGCAGTGAAGGAGAGGCAGTGGTAGCATCACCTGTGTGTCACGACGTTGAGACTACACAAGACACTCTTACGACAAAGAGTGTGTTGTATAGTTGACCGTGGTGTCACAACGGAGGCGCTAGATCATGGCGTTAGTCGGCGTCATCGAGGAACAAGCTAGGAGTGGATGAACTAGCTAGGAGCAACTGGTAGAACTTATCTCGGAGTGAAAGGGAGAGGGGAGTAACAAATAAGGAGCAAGAGGTGGGAGGAACCGGTGCCTGTCGTTTGATGCGGAGAGAATGGACGAGTGAGATCAGAATCCTGGGGGAGATGCCACGGATTGGTGTGGTGCATTATCAAAGATGGTGTTTAATACGAACCATCTATGATAATGCACATATCACAGACGGTTCGTATTAATAACCGTCTGTGAAAATATCACAGATGGTTGGTATATAGAACTGTCTATGATATCTTGTATTATCACAGATAGTTTATATTCACAACTTTCTATGATATTTTCATAGACATTTATTAATACGAACCGTTTGTGATGTATTGCTTTATCACAGACGGTTCGTATAAATAATCGTCTGTGAAAATATCACAGGCGGTTGTTATTATGAACCGTCTGTGATAATTACAGCACAGACTATTCATAAGGACCGTCTATGATGTAGTCATCCAGTATAGGCTCTTTTGTAATAATGATCATGAGAAGGGAAATGGGCCAAAAGGATTCGGCGCCAATTTGGGCTAACTAGACATGAACAGGATGAATTTGGCCCAACTACTAGTATACATATATATTATACCTTGTATATAGTGGATTTTTGGCCAAAAATTTTAGGTATTCAACTGAATATCCATAAATCATTATAGGGCCGCCCTTGTCATATGTGATCATCTCCAATGATAATGTTAATGTTGCCATTCACATGAACTACTTGAGAAGGCCATTTTTGTGCATATAGTGACCATCTTTGACTGTGATTAGCACTACCAGCTTTGTCTCTGTGCATTCCTTTTGAACACAATGTCATCATCAACCCAACGAAAAGGAGATTGTTTCATACCACATATATGGCCTGTTCTTTTTAGCTGCAGTTTGTGACTTTTGGGATGTTTGTGCAAGATATTATAGAGTAACAGAAATTCACGTGTAGTTTTTGGCGAAATAAATGAAATCGGTAAAGTATGTACTACAATTAACTAGTAGACTCTATCTTGAAAAGATACTCCATTTAAAAACTAGTTACTGTAGAAAAACCAAAAAGTAGTTTTTAGAAGCTGAAAAAAACATAACATATACATGTATCGTGACTAATGATGTAGTTCTTCATGCTAATCCTTGATGGATCCCTACTAAGTTAGCACAGGATAAAGTAGTTTCATCTTGGATTATTGGTGCGTATGATGCTGATGCGTGTAATTGAGTGCATGCTCTCATAAGTCAATGCCAATTCTGTTTGTCTGTGTGTCCATGTACATATGTCACTTCAGATAGAATGAGTACCAATTGTGGTTCTATCTTTTGCCTTTGGGATTTCGCTCTATCATGGGCACCAATTCGTATCGTACAGCTCGTCTATCCAACGCGCGCGCGGTTGCATCACAACTTTTATTCAAGAATCGTTCTTGTTGCTTTCGTGTGTGGGTACAAACTTATGATAACTTTTTAAAACAGATTTCAAATAGTTTTTTATGTTACTTTCAAATGGGTACAAACATATGTTTTGAAAATACATTAGTGCACTTGAGCGGAATACATCGAAGAAATAAAATTTTCAATATGCGTACACCGACTTCAACTTAAGTATATAGCAACTTCCAACTTAAGGATATATCAATTTTCATCATACTACTTCTCCAACTAGCATACACGAGCAGAAAAATGTTTTCTGAAACTTAGGTTTAAGTCATTGGCGAAGAAGGACCAAATGAGCACATGAACTTGGAAGACAACATGGTAGGTATTGCATGAGCTAGTTTTCGTGTTTAGATATCCTGAAATTACTGGACAACAGGGGTGAATTATGTCAGAAGGCACCGAAAACCAAAGAGTACAACGACATAATACATCCGACTCTTAACTGAGAGGAAAGGGCATTCCTGTAGAAGGCCAAATAGTCAATTTTCCTTTTGCTTGAAGATGATGAGGATATTCTTTGTTCTTTATTCTATTTTTTCTTTTTGTAAGAAAGATACATTTGCAAATTATCAGTACATTTTTCATGGACGGTTGCACAAGAATACATCCTTATCTAGAGGAGATGCAAGTGCAAATTACCGATGAAAAGTTCACCAAAACTTGCTTGTCACCCATAGGCCAAAGGGCCTTGTCTTTTTTTTGTTGCGTAAGGTAGCTCAGCTCGTCAAAAGGCCCAATAATGTAGCACTATGCACAAAAGGCACATATCTCTTCTTTACCCATTTTTTTTATCTTGTTCTCTCCTTTTGCTTGTTGATGGCATCGCATGATTCAGCTTCTCTTCACCTCTTCTCATCCTTTTGTTTGTTTAGGAGAGTACTTCCTATAGTTTTACTTGAAAAATGTTGTAAAAATGGCTGCTTGTTCAATAAATGCATCATTCATGTTTTATGGCTAAAAATGTTAACGTTCAAGTTGCACTTACAAGAAATATTTTCTTGTCTGTTGGAGGCTATTTGTTTGGAATTTTTAAAAAAATAATATATTTTATTCAAAAATACAAAATTATACCTATGATTTTATTTTTTTTGCAAAAGTAGCATACTGTCGCCGAACCATTGGGCAACTAGCCCCTGTCGCCCAATGGCCAAGCGACACGAAGGCAATAGCTGGACCATTGGGCAACATTAATGCAGTCGCCCAACGGTTCGGCAATAAGTGATGTCGCCGAACGGTTCGGCAATAAGTGCTGTCGCCGAACGGTTGGGCGACAGCAGCCTCCAATCGCCCAACCATTCGGTGACCGGATGGCTTATATAAAGGGACTCGCGAGTTGCCTGAGCGACTGGCGGCCGACTCTCACACAAGGGAAGGAAGGAAGAAAGAAAGAAAAAGAGGACATGAGAGGAAAGAAAGGGAAACAAGAGGAGAGGGAGAGGGAGGAGAAGAAGCGGAGGAGAAGAAGAGGAGGAGAAAGGATTTGTCCGTGAGGTATTTTATTGTTATCTTGTATTGTATTTTTTGTAGTAAGTAAATAGTTTGTTTAGTGTAAAAATAGTATAAGTAGCACCAGTAGAAAATTTTAGTTAGAGAAAAGATAGTATAATTTCATTTAGATGGTTGGAAAGAAAAGGCAAGAAGAGAGGAGAAAGAACAGAAAATGGAGGAGAAGCGCGCATATAATAAAATTATTTCATCACAAATACTTAACTGTGAGGATCTTGTGGCTTGTTACAGAACTGTGAAAATTTTGGTAGTCACGTTAAAATGCAAAACATTAATAGACAACATTTATGATTAATTAGGAATGTTGTAAGTACATTTAAAATTGACACGTACCATTAAAACTAGTATATTGACATTTAAATCACTATGTCACGTACTTAATTATTTAATTATTTTTGTGAGTGTCATGTAAATTCTTGAAACGTATTAAGAATTAATTGGATTAGAAGAGAGGTCAAGCAGAGAGAGAAGAGCAGCGTCGGTTTACGTGAGAGTAGATAGGGAGTCGGTGCGTGTTGGGCAGAGGAAAGGGAGCAGTGTCAATGGGAATGAGGAGGGGTTGAGATAGCTAATGGGAAGAGAGAGTGGGCCGGTAGTTGGCCAAGACTAATGGGACGGCGTAGGATATTATATTTCCCCGTAAATTAAAATGGAATCTTGCAATTTGAAGAAATTAAAGAAAAAAACAATGCAAGGATGTTTACTCAGGCAATGGAAGGGTTACGCTATGAGTGAAAATTAACCGATATGAAAAGGCCTACACGTTCATTGTGGCCTCTGCCTCAGGGAATGAATGATGCCTCAAACCATGCGGTAGTATAGTTGTTCATGATAGGCGAACAGTTGTAGAAATGTAAGTTACAGTACAGTAGTACTTGCATAATGTGTGATGCGATCTGACTAGTTGCAATATTGGAAATATTTGCAGCTAGACATTAGTCATGCTGGTACCCACTACATTGAAAGGGTATTACAGTATTGGCACCATTCATGAAAGTCTGTATGGTGTTGACTTGAACAGTTTTTCGCAAGCCACTCTAGCACACCCAGACAGCGAGAATGCATTAATCATAGATGTGATGTACTAGCTCACCCGTAGCTTCTTCTTGGACCCTAAGGTGTACAGTGTCGTCATACAAGGGTTTTGAAGCCAGTCTCCCATGCAGATTAGATGGGAGCTGAGAAGACTGATGCACATGGATGTGTGAAAGTACTTTCTAGAAGGCTGTTAGCGCTATAGATACGAGTATGTGCTACTTGTGCAAGCATGCCCAAAAGAAGTTGTACAGGGCCCTGGCGACGGATATCATCTGGGTGGTAGGAGCAGCTCAGGCGCCCAGTATGTCAGTGAAGAAGAGGCCCTGGAGGTTGGTGTTACAAAGGGTGCAGAGGATGTTACTCGTGACGAGGCTGATATGGTAGATGTAGGAGAGGAAGATCGGTCAACGTATGCTGAGCATACAGGACAAGCTGATGAAAGAGAGCATAGAGAGTACATGTGTCAAATATAGAGTGATGACCAGATAGCCTAGGCTGAAGAGGAAGTTGTATAGGAGGGCGACGAGAACAGTTCTGATGAGGACAAAGCTCCCACCCCCAAGAATGGAATAGGTTTGACGCTGAGGGTGTAGCTACACACGATGAGCACAAATCACCGTGGGAGTACCATGTCATAGAAGTCGGTTGCACTCAATGTTTGCTGATAAGGTATCCTTGCAGGATGCCATTAAGTTGTGGGCCATGTCCATGTAGCGAACATTTTGAGTCGTCAAATCTAGCTAGGAGCATTACACCTCAAGTGCGAGCAGGCCGGTTTCCCTTGGCAAGTGCACACACGTAGACCGAAGTATGAGACTCACTGGATTATCTCGAAGGTAGAGCCACACTTCTGTATGCTCAGCAGTGTTTTGCTGAGGCATCGTAACCTAACGTACACCTTCATAGCCAATTTGATGTATGGAGAGACAGTGGAGAAGAAAGATGTGGAGGCCATCATAGTAGCTATATAAAATAAATTCAAGTACAAGATTAGCTACGCAAATGCGTCGCGTACGAAACAGAAGGCTTTGGAGAGACGGTTTGGGTTTTTCAAGGCGGCGTACGACAACCTTCCTCGTATGCTTCGGGTGCTGCAAGAGACAAACTCGGGCACGTACACTGCTATGAAGGACAAGCCATCAACAATGCCATCAGTTTTTGCGGTACTGCAGAGGGCTTTCTTAGACTTTAGTGCCTGCATCGAGATTTTCAGGCATATGCTGCCCGTGATCTCAGTTGACAGGACCTTTTTGACCAGGAAATACAAGGGGCAAATCCTTACAGCAATTGGTGTTGATGGGAACAATTAGATTCTACTGTTGGCCATCGCATTTGTCGAGAGTGAGAATTACAATAGCTGGATGTGATTCCGTCGACATGTGAGGGTGGGAGTTGTTGGAGTTCGTCATGGTGTGTGGGTAATCTATGATCGACATGCCAGGATACTGAAGGCTATAAGAACACTTTAGCAAGACCCCAAGGAGTCGTTCCCTTGGCCAGATATGAGGAGCAGATGGTACATTTGCCACATGGGGGCCAACTTCTTCAAGCAGTTCCCGAAGCAACTGTTGGTGAAGCTATTCAAGAGGCTGGCTATGCAGAACAAGCAACACAAATTTTACACTTTATGGGCACTGTGGATGAGCACAATAGAAAACACATGGATAGGAGAAACAAGGAAACACATCCATGCTGGTACTTGCTGCTGACCCACCCACACCACGCGTCCCAGCACCGACCGACACATACCCTGTGCACTTCATGCAGTATGTATCACTTCTGGGACAAGGCATGGAAATATTGTGCGGGTATTTATGATGGATATATACACTAAATTGTCAAAGGTTATCAATCCACAAAAAGATTATCGGTCCATATATGTATTTACGCTCAATTAAAAGGATGGTGTCATATATAGTTCACAGATAGTTTCTCTATTTTTAAGTTATAGATTGTTAAATGTTATATATACATGGTGTTATGTATCACTGTAACTTCAAATTTTTTATCTTTCAAAAGGAAATTTCTTTGTTACCATCTTACCACCGAATCATAAGGTTCCAAATCCATAAATCAAGTTTGAACTAAATTCAACAATTACCTCGATTCATAATTTACAAACCAACTGCAATCACGCATGCAAAAGCGAAATACGGTAGGCCCTATCATGCCACATATCAAGGTGTGATAATTGTCATACCATGGGATCTGGCGTGACTACTGCCACGCCATGGGATCTGGCATGACTACTGCCACGCAATCCTCCATGCTGGCACGGCGGGTGGACGAGGGCTGGCGTGGCATGTTTTGTCACGTCATAGTGTGTGGCATGACAGTACAGTTTGGCCACTCCCCGAGTAGTGGCGTGGCCAAAAGGATCATAAATGGAAATAAAGTTTACGAGGGATTAACTTCAAAATATTTTTAAAAAAGATTAAATAAAAAAAAAGCAAGCTCCAATCGCCCAACAGTTGGGTGACAGGAGGTTCTATTGCCTAGTGGTTAGGCGACAGCACCTGTCGTCTGACCGCTGGGCGACTACATCTATGTCACCCAACGGTACAGCTACTGCCTTTGTGTCGCTCGGCCATTGGGCGATAGAGGCCAATCGTCCAATGGTTCAGCGACAGTAGGCTACTTTTGCAAAAAAAAAATCGCAGATATAATTTTGTATTTTTGAATAAAAATGAATTATTTAAAAAAATTCATTTGTTTGTGTGCCTATGGGCCAAGGTGAGCTAGCTTAACATAAGCTAGAATGTTTGTTACCGTCAGAACAGATGTTATGTACCTTATTGCAGTTTCTTTGTTTCTTAAAGAAAGATTTGTTATTGAAGGAGTTACTATCATACATGCATTTGTATTTTAAGATGCATCCTTACGTATACAACTTCCATATTAACTGCTCACCCTATGGGCAAAGGTAGGGAGAAGTAGTAAAACGTTGGACAGAGAAAACTCACAAACCTTTTTTACAGCTTGATGTTTATAGGATAACCATACCTTGTATGATCTTTTTTTCTGTCATTGGCTTTTTATAAGAGTAAACGTACATCTATTCCTCGCGAAAGAACTACGTCAAAAAATATCATTTATGCCTTAATTTGTTGCAGTGCGACGAAAGATGGGCTTAAAGCATCGAAGGGCCTGAAAATTGGCAGGAGTAGCAATCCCACATGGGTGGTTCATAAGATGTTTATAGCATAACTTTTTTTGTTCCATTTACGTTTTAGTATGTTCCATTTATGTTTGTATTCTGAAGCATATGTAATTTTTTTTGATACGCTTGAGTGCAATTAATAGTGTAGCAGTGCACCAGCAACAAGTTCTTGATCTTTTTTTCCCAACTCTTTGGTTTTTTATGGACTGGCTCTATGTATGAACTACTGAATGAATAGGTCAGGTGCCTACATTTTATAGTAAATTTCATGGAACTACATATTTTGACCAAACACACAAGGCTACACTTTTAAGAAATTGGGAGGGAAGTTTTCTCTTTATAAAATGTGCATAGGTGGTCGGGTAATGTAGCTTATCACTACTGTACTAAAAATATGTCAAAATTACTACTAACAACATTACAACAGGCCGGGCTAGCCCATGATACCAAATTGGGTATTGAAATGGGCCGTGCGTCCAGACGCACTACTCACATTGGACGCCTCGCTCAGCAATATGGTCACGTGGCTCACGGTGATTGACTTCTAGCATCATATGTCTATGTCAAAATTAAGCACCTCCTCATCCACTTGTTCCCCATCCACTCCCCCACCCATGACCATGAGTAGCTCTCTCTCCCTCCTCGACTGCTCTGACCAAGCCACCACCACCAAGCTTCTCTGGTAAGCTATGGCTAAGTGCCTCTCTCCCATGTGCAAGCGCACAATCTCCTTCCACCCCTCTCTCTTGCCGCCATTGGGGAGCGAGCGCTGTTGCACATAGTCTTCATGAGCATGCTATGACAACCTATGTCTCGTCACAGAGTGTGACCTCCATGAGCACCATTGAGGCTAGCCAATATCCACGATCTCTAGCCAGGTGCGAAGTTGCCATCCTTACCCTAATGCTAACGGAGTTGAACGAAGGACCTCGATTGCTGGCGCCATCTTTTTCTCGATGCCATCCTCATCAAGGATGAGCAAAATGCTCAATGACGATGCAATTGGGCCGACCTTCCCCTCGTCAGATCCAGGCCCAGGCATACCTGTGATGAAGAAGTGGGCGGCCTCCTTCAGCAACAAGTTGCTGGATTTAGTCCGATGTTGTATCCTCCTTTGCGCAAGTCCAAATTGTTACAACAAACAAGTTGAGTTGTTGCGGCCAATCTTTTTCCATGTTGCAATATCTTTTCTAAAATATTGCAATTGTTACAATGAATACCTTTTCTGAAATGTTGAAGTTGTTCCAATAAGTGTTTTATTTGTTGCAACAATATCTTCTTTTTGTTACAGTAGTTTTCATGTATTATTGCATAAATAATTTTCTTTTTTGTATTTTTTGAGTCATGTTTTGTATTTGTTGAAAGAATATTTTATTTTTGTTAGGATAGTTTTCTTGTATTGTTGCACATATAATCTCCGTTTGTTACAATTTCTTTGGTTGTGTTTTGTATTTGTTTCATGTGAGGCGAGTTTTTGTGCAAGGTGAGTAATTTATTGCTGAGTTTCATGAATTTTTGTTGCATCAGATCAAATGGTTAAGATTGATCATTTTAAGTGAGATCCAATGGCGACTAAGGCATATGATGGGAGCACTTCCGTCATACGTCCGAGCACTAGCACGTCCCAAAAGGTATATATGCAGTTGTATGAGATAGCACTTCGCCTTTCTGACTTAAGATTGACGGGAGACCCCATCGAATGAATGAATTGCTAACTGTTTAGTCCTAATTAAAGGATTGTCTGTGTGATGAATGGTGTCATTTTACCATGCATGATGTAGCTCGCTTAGCAGTCAGCTCGATTTTGGCACCATTTTCCTCGTTAGCTAGCTTGACGAGTAGGAACACTACAGGACAGAAACAAAAGACATCGGTGCCTCAATACTGGGCTAGAATTGAAAGACTAAGGTATCCGATACTGAGCCACATGACGAGTAGGAACACTAGTAAAAGTAGTAGTATAACAGTTAGTATGAAAATCATGAGGATACACATGAGAACCACTAGACCTCTCCGAATCGGCCTACCAAAAAGCTGGTACTCTCCCTATTTAGAAGCTACTCGTGGTCTACTCTCATGAAATCCTAACCCACAATGCTATCGAGCTCCACCAAAGGAGTCAAAGAAGTAGCCTACGAACCTAGGCTAACTCTAGGAGAACTTGAGATTGAAGGCCTGGCTCTACGGACACTCATGGGTGAAGGAACTCCTTTAATGTATCCCAAGGCATGCACCCGCTCTCTCCTCTCAAACTTGACCTTGCAAAGCAGAACTCAATTAGGTGGCCATTTTTCTTGCAGAAGGTGCATTGGTATTTGACCTTTTAAGGGGTCGAACATACTAAAGTAGAACCACAATCTTCAAAGGCTTAAGTGGTTTGACCACAACTTGCCCCTCTCCACAACTCTCACTACATTAGGTGTTGGGATACAAGTAGGCTACACTAGTATAGATTAAAATTTTCTACCGCGTGAACCAGGAAGCCATACGAGTAAGAGATCATGGATCGTTACCACTAAGCGCGAAGTGCAGCAGAAGTAGGGTTGAAGCAGCCAATTCAACGAAGAGCGCTTTGATATAGTGGTAGTAATCGATCATCCTCTAGCCAATCTTCTCCTCCTCGTGATAGTCCCGATCAGTGGTGCAGCTACAGCAGTGCCTCTACCGATCTCACGTCCGGGGATAGAACACCGTGCGTCAGCATCCTAGCACCAATGCGCGCAGCAGGGGTTATGAGAGGTGGTGGCTAGTGTTTCGACGAGTGTGTTTTGGGATGTCTCCCTCAGCCCCCACATCTCTTATTATATATCCTCTAATCGAATCTTTATCCGATATGAGTAGAAATCGTATCACACTCGGAGACTATCATCTGAACTCTTATCGTTACAGCCCATTAAGTGTGTAACCCTATAGGTTCAATAGCGGTCCCTAGCAAGACATAACGACTGCCAAACATATATAAAGATCATATCGAACAAACCTATATAGTGCTTATGTACTGATCCCTTTACCACATGATACGAGATCAAACTCAAGGCGAGAAGTCTGCTATCCTATGATAGCTCGATCCTTCACTTAAACCTATAGTGGATTACTTAGTTGTGATTGACTCCTCAACTACATTCAGCATGGCCATGCACCTCCTTAATCCAACCATATCGAGGGGACTAGAGATATCTCTTCTGTTATATATGAGGGGCAAATTCTATCTTAATCACTCATATTCCTCCGCATGTTTCATAGTAAACCCAAAGCTACCTTTATAACCACTCAGTCATGGAGTAGTGTTTGGTAACCCCTACGTAAACCATTACACATGTAGAAAACAATGATGATCTCAAGTCTAAAGATCCTACATACATTATATGAGGCCAACTGATGACACTTAAGAATATAACAATTCCTGAAGTATCTCATAGTGAGTCAATCCAACATCATGTTCTCTAACATGTGTCCACATTATTGATTTGATATCCCATATCCATTATCCGTGAAGCATGATCATCAATCAATACATGTGCTGATCTGTAAATCATAATTGTCCCACGTAATGATATAAGATCAGAGATAATTTAGAATAACATCAAAATATGAATAAAGAGTTCCATGAACAAGTCACATACTTGTTGATCAATATGAAAGACATTTATTTAAGGGAAAAATAACATATTATTCAAAAGGTCATAAATATAGAAGTGATACAATCATCTCCATGATTGTCTCTAGGTCATATCACTAACATTAGGTGGGTTGTTTCTATAATACTCTAAGGAGTTGAACTCTAGACCTCTATTCTTCATACTCACCTTAGATTAGTAGAGAACCATGTTGAGGTTTTTCCTACTGCTAAAAAAATCTTTCAAGGGTCTTCTTGATATAATCATTTTTTAGGTAGGTTGGTACATGTCGTACACTCAATATTCTTGGTTGCCCTAACATATCTCTCTTTTGTGGACGGTTACTTCTACTTTTAAAGCCTCACAGCACATACAAGAAGCATATCTAATCCTACCCAATTGCTTCCCAATTTTATCTAAATCATTTTCAATCTTAGCACAAAATGCATAGGCAATAGAATCCATGGATTTCTTAGATGCAGTCATAGATAAGAGTTTTTCATTTTTTTACATTTATCTTCAAGTGTCTTGTTAAGAGCTTCAATTTATTAGTGAGCTTAAGGCAATTTTCACATGATTCAACTTTAGAATGATGAAGCATTTCAGTCATTTCTTTTAATTTTTTTCTCCCTAAACTCACAAATGAGAACAAGAATATTCAGGACTAAATTGAAGCAAGGTTTTAATAGCACTTTCAAGTTTTAGTCTAAGCAAGGCACAGTTGGAGCAATATGAAGCATACCATTTAAAGTAACAGTGTCTATGCCAACATAATCATTGCTAGACTTTAGTGTCTCTAGTTCATCCTCAACATCTATGAGTTGGCTAACAATAGAAGAATGTGTAATCCTAAGCTTATCTAGCTCAGAGTGTAAAGCAAGGCAAGAATCATAATTTTCATCATTAGGAATCATGGATTTGGGTCTAACAATTTCTAAGTTCAAGTTATCAATCATGAAAACTTGATTTTTCATTTTTCTTAGCCTTTTTCCTAAGTTCTCTTTCAGCTAGAACAAGAACACGCTTCAAATCCTTGGTTAAGGAACAAACCTCATCAGGATCACTGTAAGGAGTATCGTTGTTGATGGTTTCATTGGGGATGTCCTCGTTATCCTCTGAGAGTCTCTCTAATTGCTCATCACTCAAGGCATGCAAGGAAGATAAAGAAAACCCAAAAGGACCAAAGTCCAAAGGACTAGAAGAACTGCTCTGAATGGGGTCAACTATAAGAGCCATCGACTCTGTCTTGGAGAGACGAGAGATGAAGTCAATCACATGCGTCTTCAATCTCGAGTAAAACTTATCCATGGTAATCTCACTTATGACAGTGTTGTTATTAATAGATGTAATCTTCATCTCCTAATTTTCACATCTAGAGCACCAATCACTTGGCATGCATTCTTAGACTCAGAGTAAGTCAAGCCAAGCGCATACAAGCTGTTGAGAATCTAAGTAAACCTAGAAAACAACTCATCCAAAGATTCACCAGGCCTTTGCTCAAACTTGGAGTACTATTTTTTGAATTGATTTTGTCTCATTTCCTTGATCGCCAAAGAGCACTTACGGTAGTCAGCGAGAGTCTTCCAAACACCCTATGGAAAAAAGAATTTGTTGATATAGAAGTACAGATATCATATTCTTACCAAGAAAACTAGAAGCCCCAACCGATAAGAATCCTAATGAACCTACAAAAAGAATATAAGCCCAAAAAAATTACCTCTTTTTCAAGAACCTTTTAGAAGTTCTATTCATATTTGTTTTGATCACAAATTCATATTAGATATACAAAATTTAGGTCAATTGAAATTGAAAGAATTAGCTAAATGATTTTGACTTTACCTTTTTTATTCCAAAATTGACTTCAGCAACGAGTACACCTGTGAAATAATTGGTTAGATACATTGACATTCTATTCAATAAATGCATTGATTCACTTAAAATAAAAGTCACTATACCCGGCTCCACATATGCATGCATTTATGCTCGAAGCCTATATCTGCATCCGTAGTCATTTTTTGTTTGAGTGTAGAAAGAGCCACATACTCCATAATATAGGATGTTCAACCCACCCTCCACGATGATACACATGAAGTCACCACCAACAGTGACATTCGTGAAGCGGACACCCGTGTGGGGAGCTGGCATGTCGTGCCACTGGCCCTAGAAGCGGAGCTTGTCATAGTCGAGCACGCCGCACACTCTGTAGCTACTGGAGGTGAGCGCCCAAATTGGTCGGCCGTGGTACACTTTTTTGGACACTTGGGAGCCAGGTAGGTCCCACCACTGCATGGTGACAGTGCTAGGGAGTGCTGGGGCGGGGAAGGCCCCACGGCGTAGAGGAAGCCTATGCCACCAACGATCACAAACAAGGTGCGGGCAGAGCGGTAGGTGCAATGGTGCAATTGTGGTCGAGGGATAGTGCAGACATGGGGACGTGGAAGAAGGGAGGAGGGCACACACCATGGTCACAGAGGAGGCCTTGGCCATGGTGAAGGTGGAGAGAGGTGAGGAGGAGGTGTGTGCTGTTGTGGTGACTGCGATGGTGATGATGAGGAGGCCATGGAGGTGGCACCAAGGTGTCCTTGGAGTTTGCATGGTAGGAACGAGAGAAGTCACAGGGATGCATCATATGTGACACGATTACCTATTGTCAATAATTTAGACTTGGTGAGGTTAGTTTGCCAAGTCAGAGTAAGAAATCAGAAGCATTCGACTGCATGATCGGTACTGTAGCAGTAGTCGTATTCGACCAGTTAATGTGGCAACGGTAGTACTCAACCAATTACTGTAGCTCTGAGTATCGAGGTAGGTCGGAGTCTCTGAGTATGAAGGGTGGTCGAAGTGGCCGAGTATGAAGGGCGGTCAAAGCATCTAAGCATGAAGGGCAGTCGAAGCGTCCGAGTACGAAGGGGAGTCGAAGTGTCCAAGGATGAAGGGGACTCATAAGAGTCCGAGTAATGAAGGTGGTCGTAAGAGTCCGGACGTGGTCTCAGCTGGACCGAGTCTTTCGGGTAGTGCACGGTGTGCGTGAGTCATAAGGAGTCGTGGCCAGCAAAATTGGATCATGAAGTGTGTTTCCAATTGATATAAAGATAGTTTATGTTTTGGAGTTGTAGTAGAGGAAATAACATTCGAAAAATTGTCCCAAAATTTCATCTCTAAATGTGTTTGTTTTAGTCCTCTGAAATCCACTGTTAATCGCCCGTAAACACCTTGTTGCTAGATTGCTTGATTCTGCAGATCCTAGGCCCGGTCCCCAACACTTGGTATCAAAGCTTTGTTTGCCCAAGGATCACAGATCGTTCCATGGCACTCACTACCTCCCACGCGGTGAAGGAGTGCGACGACATGCCATTCAATTGCCCATTGTTGATATCGTCAAATTACACGATGTGGGTGATAAAGATGGAGGCGATCATGAATGCCCAGGGCATCTGGGATGTGATCAAACATCCGACCGACATGGCCATGGAGAAAAAAAGGACAAGGCGGTGTAGGCTTATATCTTTAAAGCTGTCCTAGAGGATGTTCTTTTGTAGATCATGATGAAGAAGACTGCGAAGGAAGCATGGGATAGCTTGAAGACATGGTATCTCAGTGCTGAATGAGTGAAGAAGGCACGATTACAAACACTAAAGACTGAATAAGATACTCTGTGCATGGCAGAGGGAGAATTAGTCGATGAGTTTACTGAGAAGCTGAGTGGGATGGCAACCAAGCTCAAGAGTCTTGGAGACACTCTTGATGGTGATGCACTAGTAAAGAAGCTATTGGATTCCATTCCTAATAGATTCCTCCAGTTGGTTGTGTTAATTGAGCAATCCCATGACCTCGACACAATGCCGTTTGAGGAGGCAATCAAGCATCTCAAGTCTTATGAAGAGCACACCCGTTCATGCGACAACTCTAGTAAAGCCGACGGCAAGCTCTTGCTCACTCATGCTGAGTGGCAGGCATGGTATAAGGCAAGTGGCGGTGACATGTCGTCAAGAGCCAAAGGGCACAGCTCCGCTGGGACTGAGGGGCATGGTTGGGGAAGATGGCATGGTAGGGGCATGGCCATGGTAGAGGAGGCCGTGGCAACCCCAATGCACCACACCAGGAGGGCACTGATGGCCCAAGCAACAGAAGGGACAAGAGGCACATTAAGTGCTTTAATTGTGATCAAATAGGGCATTACGCCTCTAAGTGTCAAAGCAAGCGTCGGGAGAAAGAAGCCAATTTGGTTTATGCACAAGAGGATGAGCCTGCTCTGATGCTGGCTGTGTGCAAGGAGGAACCGAGAGATCTTGTCCTACTAAATGAAGAGCATGTGGTACCTGATTTACACACTAAAGAAGAAGATCACGGCAAGTAGGAGAAGAATGAGGCAGTCGGAGTATGGTACCTTGACAATGGTGCATGCAACCATATGACTAGGCAATGCTCATTCTTTGCAAACCTAGATGAAAGCATCATTGGGCAAGTATGCTTTAGAGATGGTTCTGTGGTGCAGATCAAAGGAAAAGGCTCAATTTTGTTTGATTGCAAGAACGGGGAACGGCGGCTGTTGCAAGAGGCATACTTTATTCCAAGTCTTCGCAATAACATTATGAGTCTTGGTCAATTAGCAGAAGATGGCAGTAGAATAGAAATGCATGGTGAATTCTTGTGGTTGTATGACTGGGGTGGTAGACTATTGATGAAAGTCAGAAGGTCCTACAATCGGCTATACAAAACTAAGCTACAGATTGGAACACCTGTCTGTCTTGCCGTCAGTCTTGAGGAGTCGGCTTGGCTTTGGCATGCCCAGTTGGGGCATCTAAAATTTCAGGCCATGAAGATGATGGTGGACAAGGACATGGTGCGAGGAGTGCCAAGAGTGGAGCATCCTACGCAGCTGCGTGAGTGTTGCTTGGTTCCAAAGCAGAACCGACTGTCATTCCCACCACAATCTCTGTACCAAGCAGAATAACTACTTGGTCTTGTGCATGCTAACCTCTATGGGCCAATTTCACCACCAACTCTTGTAGGCAATAGGTACTTTTTACTATTAGTGGATGATCTAAGCAGAATGATGTTGGTTCACACGATCAAGTCGAAGGATGAAGCATTATCAACATTTAGGAAGTTCAAGGCAATGATCGAAAATGAGAAGGGTCAGAAGATTAGAATGCTGAGGACAGACTATGGTGGGGAGTTTTTGTCATGGGAGTTCTCTGAACTATGTGTTATAGCCGGGGTACAATGCCAATTCAGTGCTCCATACAATCCCCAACAAAATGACATGGTCAAACACTGGAATCGGACAGTATTGGCTACCACATGAAGTCTGCTAAAAGCAATGAACCTCCTTGGAAGTTTGTGGGGAGAAGCAATACGGCACGGGTGTGTTTGCTAAACCGAGTGTCAACCAAAGCAGTGCAAGGTGCCACACCGTATGAAGTTTGGTCAGGAAGGAAACAGAATCTTGAACACCTCAAAGTATTCGATTGTGTGGCACACATGGAAAGTGCCATCAGTCCATTTGAAGAAGCTAAAAGACCAGAGTAAACAAGTGGTGTATTGGGGGTGGAGCCAGAAGCAAGGCGTATCGTCTATATGACCCCCAAGGTAAGAAGCTTTATGTTAGTCGAGATGTGGTATTTGAAGAAAATAGGAGGTGGAGATGGGCTGAAACAGGTGGTGACAAATCGGGCTGGACAGAGTTCAATGTTCATGAACCGACAATGCAGTTTGAAGCAGATGCAGAAGTAGACCTTGGAGCAGTTGCCACGGCAACTACGCCACACTTGCCGCTACCTGAATTAAGCCCTCTGAGTCCTGAAGTAGGTGCCACAACTATGACACAAGTGACTCCACACTCACCAATGCCGATCTCAGATGACGGGCATTCAGTGTCACATAGTCCGAGAGTTGGTCTTTTTTGGATTCCTCAACTTATGATGAAACACCATAGAAGTTCAAGTCTATGGTAGAGTTATATGAGGAGACAAAAGAAGTTTAGCTACCTAAAGAGCTATACTTGGTGGCAATAAAAGAACAGAGTAGCTTCGGTGAGGCTCTAAAGGAACCAGAATGGTAGGAAGCCATGAAGATTGAAATGGACTCGATTGAGAAGAACAAGACCTAGCACTTGACTGAACTACCTACAGGCCACAAACTAATCGGTTTCAAGTGGGTTTACAAACTGAAGAAGGATGCTACCGGCAAAATCCAAAAGCATAAGGCAAGATTGGTGGCCAAAGGCTATGTATAGCAGAAGGGAATTGATTTTGAGGAAGTATTTGCACCCGTAGCAAGCTTGGAAACTGTGAGACTCTTGATAGCACTGTCGGCACATCAAAAATGGTAGGTAGATCATCTTGATGTAAAATCTGCATTTCTAAATGGCTATTTGGAGAAAGAGGTGTATGTTTGCCAACCAGAGGGATTGTGGTTAAAGGCAAAGAACAAATGGTGTACAAGCTGTCCAAGGCCCTATACGGGTTGAAGCAAGTGCCAAGAGCCTGGAACACGAGTCTCAACGGGACTCTGAAGGATCTCAGCTTTTAGAGATGTCTGCACGAACAAGTAGGGTATAAATGGAGCTCAGGAGGTGAGTTGTTGATCATCGGTGTTTATGTTGACAACTTGATTATCACTGGCTCAAGTGTAGTAGAGATTGACTACTTCAAGCTGCAAATGAAGATGAAGTTTAAGATGAGTGATTGGATCTTCTCTCATACTACCTAGGGATAGAGGTGCAGTAGAATAGCAATGGGATTGAATTGAAGCAAACCGGTTATGCAAAGAAGACTCTTCAGCAAGCTGGTATGTTTGAGTGCAATGCAACCCTGTGCCCCAATGGAAGCGAAGCTGCACCTAGTCAAGAATGAACAAGGGACACCAATGGATGCTACCGAGTACCGACGGTTGATTTGAAGCCTCAAGTATTTAACTCACACTCGACCAGATCTATTTTATTCGGTAGGAACTGTGAGCAGGTACATGGAATCCCTAAGAACCAGTCACCTTCAGGTGGTGAAACATATATTGAGGTATATCAAGGAGACAATCGACTATGGGCTCGCTTATGGCAGAGAGGGAGAAAGGGAGCTGATTGGGCATAGTGACAGTAATTTGGTCGGAGACCTGGATGATCGTAAGAGCATCAGTGGCATGGTGTTCTATTACACCAGCAGCCTAATTTCTTGGAGTTCTCAGAAGCAAAAGACAGTGGCACAGTCATCCTGTGAGGTAGAGTTCATGGCTGCAACTGGAGCAACATGTCAGGTTGTCTGGTTGAGGAACCTATTGAGTGATCTCATGGGAAATACTCCAAAAGTAGTGGTATTGCGAGTGGATAACAAGTCAGCCATTGCTCTCATGAAGAAACCTATTTTTCACGGAAGAAGCAAACATATTGACACCCGATTTCATTTCACCAGAGAATGTATTGAGAGAGACCTGGTGATTGTCAAACATGTCAGCGGTGAAGAACAATGTGCAGACATTCTGACAAAAGCACTTCCAAGAGTGAAATTTGCATAAATGTGTGAGCTTATGGGAGTCAAGAATCTCGACAACTCAAGTCGGAATTAAGGGGGAGAGTGTTTTCAATAATTCAGACTTGGTGAGGTTGGTTCACCAAGTCAGAATTGGAAGCAGTCGACTACATGACCGGTTACTGTAGCAGCTCTTGTATTCGATGGTTACTATAGCAGCGGTCATACTCGACCGAGTACTATAGTTCTGAGTACCGAGGGTGGTTGGAGCGTCTGAGTATGAAGAGTAGTCAAAGCGTCCGACTATGAAGGGCGATCGAAGCATCTGAGTATGAAGGGCAGTCGAAGTGTCCAAGTACGAAGGGCAGTTGAAGCGTCCGAGTACGAAAGGGAGTCGAAGCGTCCGAGTACAAAGGGGAGTCGTAAGAGTCCGAGTACCGAAGGTGGTCGTAAGAGTCCAGACATGGTCTCAACTGGACTGAGTCTTTCGAGTAGTGCACGGTGTGTGCAAGTCATAGGGAGTTGTGGCCAGCAAAACTGGATAACGGGGGTGTGTTTCTAATTGATGTAAAGGTAGTTTATGTTTTGGAGTTGTAGCAGATGATATAACATTTAAAAAATTGCCCCAAAACTTTGTCTCTAAAGGTGTTTATTTTAGTTCCTCTGAAATCCTCTGTTCATCACCCATAAACACCTTCTTGCTAGATTACTTGATCCAACAGATCATAGGACTGATCACCAACATACACAAGAAAAATGGCCAAATGGACTTGAGTATTAGCCTTTTAGGTGAGATGAGATGGTTTTGGATACCACTACCTGTAAGGTGTGATGTCTCCGTGTTAGAATTTAATTTTACATGCGTGCATATACCACTACGCATGTACACCACACACACACACATGAGTGTGCCCCTTAGCACACACCTAGACAGACTGAAGCGTACTTATATGTACGTAAAGGTGGGCATTAGGATTTGAATCCTGATGGGTGGAGTTGTACACCCATAACTCCACAACCACACCAAGAGATGATTTTTCTGATAGAATATAATTCAAGTATGACTTGCATATATGAGTCGCGCTATTTGTACTTTTCACTCGCTAGTCACTATTACAATAGAACTAGGGGGTATATATTTGGTTCGAAGCACATTATGCCAAACTGTGGTTCACCAAAAATTTGATAACTTTGACTAAAATTTAGCCTTCATTTGATAAGATCCATCATCATTGGCTTCCTAGTTTGTTTTCTTACCAAAACTTGGCTAGTTCTTGGGCGAGCAAATTGGTGAGCAAACTTTAATAATGCCAAATTTTAGCAAGGATTTGTAGAGGCAATGTTGATCACTAACTAATATCATGGTCTGCATGTGCGTCCCTATATAGTAGCCTCCATGTGGGTCCCTATATAGTAGCCTCCAAGGAGCATATTGAGTATTGACACATGTCACAGTAGTCAATGAGATAAAACCTCAATATTAGCAGCTCGAAAGCCTCACAATGTTCAAAGGGAGCTTACCAATTATTGTAAACTGCTTGCACAAATTATTTAAACCTACCTATCAGGTTTTGGAAGAATGTCAAGGGTGACAGAGGGTTTGTGCTTTAGTGAGTTGAATGTGTTGTGCTGAATAGGCATGATGTAATGGCCTGTTCTTTTTTACTGAGACTTATATTTTTTTTTGCTGTGGTTTATGGCTTTTGGGCTATTGGTGCGAGAGATTACAGAGTAATAGAAACTCACGTACGGTTTTTGCCGATAAAAATGATGTTGATATAGTATGTACTACAATTAACTAGTAGACCTTATCTTAAAAAGGCACTCCATTTAAAAGTTAGTTACTGTAGAAAAACCAAAAGCTGAAATCAAAAACTGAAAAAGAACAGAGTCGTAGCTTCTCCAGTGTTTGGTTTGATTTTGTTTCTATGGGTAGAAGCAAAAGGTTGGGTTGGATTGGATACATTTACAAGTGGCTTAGAGCAACTCCAACAGGGCCCCCTACTTGAGCCCTCAAACTCAGATTTGAGAGCCAGAGCCAAAAACTCAGCTCCAACAGGGCCCCTACTTGGCTCTCAAAAATAGGAGGCCTCTCAAATGAGGCCTCCAAGCCCTTATTCCCAGGGGCCTTGCTCTGGCTCTCATCCTACGGTTTTCCTCATTTTTTTGCCGCACCCGTGAAACTTCCCCCGCGCTCGGCCTCCAATCCCCCGCCGCCTCCAATCCTCCTCTGCCGTCCACGGTGCGGCTCCCCCGGCAATTCCTCCCGCGCCGCCACCGCCCTCCTCGGCGGCTCCTCTTCCCCGACTCCCAACGCATCTCGCCCGACGCATCTCCGACGCGCCTACACGGCTCCCGACGAGGGACCTCCGTGGCTCCCCGGCGAGGGACCTCGGCGCCCGGCGCATCTCCGACGCGCCTCGCCGAGGGACCTCCGCCTAACGCCTCTCCCGGGACCTGCGGATGACGAGCGTGAGAAGCTGGGCGTAGCGCTGCGCGGGGGCCCACCTGACGTTCTCGGAGAAGGAGGATGCGAGGAGGCGGACGAGCGCCTCAACCTCGCCGTCGTCGACGGGGGTGAGGGCACGCATGGTGAGGAAGCCGTGGGGGAAGGAGTGCGCGTAGCGGAAGGCGGCGAGCGCGTCGAGCTGCGAGAGTGCGCGCAGCGAGAGAAAGACGCCGCCTTCGCCTGCGCCGGTGCTGCCGCCCGAGGAGGGGGAAGCGGAGGCGGCGCGAGGCGGAGACGGAGAGGTGAGGGGCAGGGGGAGAAGAGGAGGTGGGGATGCCTGGAGACGGCGGGGGTAAGGGAGAGGATGTAGGAGTAGATGGATTTGAGGGGTGTTGTTGGAGTATATGCAAAAAAAACTGGGCCCTCAAAAATACGAGTAGCCCTCAAATCAAAAGTAGAGACCCTGATTTAAGGGCTTCTGCTGGAGTTGCTCTTATGGCACAAGATTCTCAAGAGAAGAGTAAAAGAAAACTAGAACTGAGGCTTCGTTCTGTTTCACGTTTAGGCTCTGTTTCAAGAGAATAGTAAATGAAAACTAGAACTGAGGTTTCGTTCTGTTTCACTTTTAGGCTCTACTTGTAAGGCAGAAATTCCAGAGGAATTTTACATAAATGAGTACAATTCCTCTAAAGATTTCTATGGAATTGATGTGAATGATAATATCACAATGTATATATATTATGACTGCTGTTGTACTAATTAATTTCTACAAAACAACGAGAATAACACAATAATTGATTCATACATATACCATACATATGTGTTATTCTTTTCATTTACTACGCCTTCAGGTAATCATAATGTGCTAAATAGAAGGAGTGTAAATGATAAATATACATACCATGCATGGTATTTTTTGTTTAAGTACAATTTCAGGCTATCAAAAGCCAATAACGGTTTTTCTTAAAGAATGGGAGGATGATGCAGATATAGACATGCTTAGCGATTTTTAGTTAAATATATTATTTGACTGAAAAGAATTATTGAGCCGTATTAAATATTATCATGTGAATTCTAATTTAATTAGATCTTTACCTATTATATTTAGAGATACAGAGCTACTATTTTATTTAATTATATACAAGTACATATTTGATCTGTACAAGTCTAAAGTAAAGATACGTTCGAAAGATCTGAAGGAAAAAGTGTTGCATGTCAAAACAAATAATAACATTGTGAAGATCTTGTTGAGTCGATAAAAATAGATATATTATTGGCTATATTTGAAGCACAGACGAGGAAGCTACGGCGTCATGTCAAAATAAATAATAACATTGTGAAGATCTCGTTGAGTCGATGAAATATATATATTATTGGCTATATTTAAAACACGGACTAAGATTCATGTTTCATGTGGGCCTACTG
The DNA here is from genome assembly GCA_017311315.1 of Dendrocalamus latiflorus. NCBI lineage: Eukaryota > Viridiplantae > Streptophyta > Magnoliopsida > Poales > Poaceae > Dendrocalamus > Dendrocalamus latiflorus. The sequence goes on from CM029646.1 coordinate 5,488,965, forward strand.
GGCTTTTGGAAGCCACTGGATGACGCCCCTATCAAACCATGACGAGGAAGCCCTTTTATGATTTTTGATTACTATAAATCAATCTATCATTTTCAGAAAAAAAAACTACATACTTGTTTTTTTCTAAGATTTGACACGCAGTTACAACCTAGAGGGAAATTAAGTATTCTTCACTCCGTTGTTCTTATGAATTTCTCGTGTTTTGCACGAAGAATGTCATGTCTACTTTTGCGTGATCAAGTAGACGAGGATCAAAGCGTGTGGTTAGACGAATTCCTTTGTCGCAGTTTGCTGTATCGAGACAGTGGACTCCATCGGTTCGTCAGATTGCACAAATCTAAAATTATTAATAATTTTACGTTGTGAAGATCAAACACGCCGTATCTCCCTTTGTTCCCATTCCAATGGGGCTTTAGTGTTTTTCTTTCATCAAATCTACTTTTCACCTTCCAAGCTTGGAAGTGACTTCTTGTTGTTGATTGTGGAGAGATTCTATTTAACTAATACAGCATAAACAATCTCAAATCTCAGATCGAGTTGTAAGATCCCAGTTGATCTTGCCCTATCTTTAAGAACGTACGTTCTAAGATATTGGAAGGGAACATTGCGTAAGTTCGATATTGAAAGGAACATTGCATCTTTACACAGGTTGAAGGTGCCATGGCCAAGATCAAGAAATAGCAGACGGCCGGGGGGAGGAACCGAAGAAGGAAGACGGAAAGTAGCATACAACGTGTGCCGTTGGATCCTTCTTGGATGGTCCAGATCAGGCCCTACTGCTTATGCGGCGGCCGTAGTAGCACCTACAGGTCCACCTCACGCGTGCGATTCCGACCTCCGTCGCTTCACCTCGCCGGCAACCGGCTCCGTTCCTCTTCACCCGCGCCGCCGCCGGAACCTCCGCCGCCTCTAGCCCTCCTTCCTGCCACCTCGAAGCCAAGGAGCTCGGTTCTCTCGTAGGCATTATTCTCCTCCTCCGATCCCCTCTACTGGTACTGTGCTGTACTGGCGTGGGGGTGGGGGTAAAGATCCATCCGGACCTGGATTGCTTCCTTCTTTTGCTGGTAAGGAAGCCCTGGCTTGCTTCGATTGTTCTTCGTTTTGCCTGCACTGGTCTTTTCCTTGCTGAGAATAATCCAACCCAACCAGATCTTTCTTCTTCTTCAAGATCCATCTCAGTTGATCCCATCCCATTCCCATCGATAGGACTATCCAAGGTGCCCTGAACTAATACTACTAATAGCAGCAAGTTAGTTTTCAAAAAAAAATGGGGGGGTTCAACTGAATGGTATAATGCGGTTTTTTGGGAACTTAAGCTTGCACAAAGGAATGCAGCTTTAGTAAGACCATAACATGCGTTGGGTGTACTTAGGTAGGTGGGATCACAAGCTTGTTGTTGTGATTTTCCTCTGTGTTGCTGTCAAAAGCACTAGGTGCTTCCATGTGGTTTTCAGTTTGCAAATTTATTAGCGGTTAGTTTTGATAAAGATGTAAGCTTCTCAAAGTCCATGACGCCAGGCCCTTATGCAGCTCAGTTTTTTTTTAAGAGAGGAGTGGGAGATGAACGAACGTGCCTTTTGTTGTTCTTGGGTACTCCTATGAAGCAAAATACTATGTTTTACAGCTCCCAAACACACTCAAGTGTGCAGCTACTAGCTAGTGATACTGTGGTCTTGACTAGCGTATGTAACTTGAAACGGTAAGGGCTTCTTTTTTGCTGCGGCTTATGGCTTTGGACTGAAATTTTTAAATTTTGGCTGTTTGCGATAGAGATTATGGAGAGAGATACTCGCTTACGATTTTGGTTGATACAGATGTTAGACTTTTAACATGTACTACAATTAACTTGTAGATCCCGTCTTGAGAAAATACTCTATTTGAAAGTTAGGTACTGTAGCAAAAGCCAAAAGCCGCTTTTAGAAGCCGTAAAGAACAGGCCCTGACATATGTCAGTATGCATAAGGAAATGGGAAGCCCCATTTAAATTGTCTTGTTTCTCATCAGGTGGATGTTCTCGTAGTAATCATGTATGGTAGTAAATCAGATTTTAACTGGCACAAGTGCGGCAGCAAATGAATTTCAAAAATGGTGGCACGTTGTCTTCTTGACTCCCTCTTTAGTTAAAAAATATCCGTGCATACATATGAATGCTTAGCCATTTGAGGCAACAGTATCGAACTAATGAACTGTGCAACACTCTCCTTTACACTCCATACCTGATTGCTTGGAATCTTGACCGGCATCTTTTGGGGCTTACACTTGTGTATACAGCTCATGGACTCTGAGATCTAGGCCTAGATGCACTTCTTGGGAAGAGGCTCAGGCATGAGAGTGTACATCTAGAATAATGTCTGTGCTTGCTTGTGTGCTTGAAAGCATGGGCTCATCCTGTAGTAGACATCATTCTTCAAATGAGGCTGAAGCAGCTGAAAATGCAAAAGTAAGTTATCACTTAGACTAACTGTGCAAGTACATGCTAAGTGAGTTGGTTAACTACCACATTTGATTTCTTCTGATACACCTGGTAACAGTCTGCAGACATCGACCGGCGAATTTTGCAAGAGACAAAGGCAGAGCAACACATCCACAAGCTCTTACTTCTTGGTACTGCCAACTTACTTAAATTGAAGAGGCTTTTTCTTATGCCAATTATCAATTCTATCTTGAGAGTTTACTGGTTCAGAAAAAATAAGTATCCCTGCGGTTCCTCTCTAGTCAGTTCTGTTTGTGTACTTCCTTTGTTTTTGAAAAATGCAACCTTTCTCATGTTTGTCATCAATAAATTAGTGAAACAAATGGATCCTAGAAAACATTAGTTTGGACCCATTCCTAATTGTTTTCTTGTTAAGGTGCTGGAGAATCGGGAAAGTCTACAATATTTAAACAGGTAAGGCTTCTTCTATATTCCCTGGAGAATCATAATTCCTATGCCATCAGTACGCCTGATGTATTATGACTATTTGTTTGCAGATAAAGCTCCTTTTCCAAACTGGCTTTGATGAGGCAGAACTTAGGAGCTATACATCAGTCATCCATGCTAATGTGTATCAGACAATTAAAGTATGCAATACTGGAAAGGGTGTACCTATTTTTTGTCTCTTATTGCATAGTGGGGATTATGTAGGAATTTTTGAACGGGTGATTATGTAGGAATTTTGACTAGGGAGTTGTATGCTCTTCGTATGAAAGTGTGTTTACACATCTTTTGCCTAAGCAATGAGTTAAATGTGCACAGATACTATATGATGGAGCTAAAGAACTAGTCCAAGTGGAATCTGATTCTTCAAAATACGTTATATCCCCTGATAATCAGGTTTGTACCTCCTCTTTTATTCAGTAATTGGAGTTACATCTGAGCATTAAAACATCCATATCTTGCAACATTATAACTGTAATCGGTTACAGCTGAAGCAGCACTTCAGTTACACTACTACGCTATGATTGAACATGTTCAGACCTTGCAACTTTGTTAAGCTTTACTGCATTCTTATGTTTTGCATTCACTAATCATTGGTTGAATCATGAGCAGTTCAATAGACTAGTGAAAGGATATCTATTGAACTGCTGATGATTCAACCAAATGAAATAGGAAAAAATGATCTGTACCTTGTCCTTTATGTGTTGCTCCTTTGATTTTCGAGAAACCAATTGTCTTTCGATAACTGGAAAATATGTACTCTACCTTGCTATTACATTTGACTGCTTCAAGAGAAGAAGACTTATTCTTGATACGCTCAAATAATAGTCATTTCAAATGTTGAGTGTTTAGATTCAAGCATTTTCAGGTCTTGAGCATTTACCATGTTTGATGGTTCTGGAACTAAATATTGCCTTCTTAGGCATTACAAGATATTTGTTAGCACTTTCAAATTGTATACCTTACAAAACCATTAATATTATGAACTTTTGTTTATTTATAATGTCATGTTATCCTAACTTCAGGAGATTGGAGAAAAACTATCAGAAATCGGTGGCAGGTTGGATTACCCATATTTTAGCAAAGAACTTGTACAGGATGTGGGAAAATTATGGCAAGATCCAGCCATTCAGGTGAAAAGAAGTTGCTATTTCAATTTCTTTTTAAATGTATATACTGTTGCACAGCCAGCTTAATTATGGAGAAATGCATCTGTAGGAAACTTACTCACGGGGAAGTATTCTGCAACTTCCTGACTGTGCACAGTACTTCATGGAAAATTTGGACCGATTAGCTGAAGCAGATTATGTACCAACAATGGTCTGCAATTATCCACAATCTAATTCTTGTTCGGAGACATATTTATTTACAGGTTTTCTCTTTTCTAATGTTTGTGCTAACATCATCTATTTGATGTTGGTTGTCACTATACTCAAACCTTCGTCAGAGTTTGAGGTTGTCAAATGTCTATAAAGATGTCAAATATGAGATATTTTGATCTTTTTCTTCTGAAGACTGTACGAGGCTAATGTTTTAAAATGCAATATTATGGGAGTGAGCAAATATTATGCTCTGTAAGCTGTATATAACAGGGGTCAGTAGAATCCCCTTTCCTGTTTACAATGTAGTGAGCGAAAACATTTCAAATTGAACTAAACATCCAAGGCTACTAGACTGCTACATATAAGGCATAATCTTATCTGAACACCTTGACCATTGGAGTTTCCACAAGTGTCCCCTACCAGATATTTTGTTTTGCTCAAAGACCCTGCAGTTCTGTTCACGAGTTCCAAACCATAAATATGATCAGATTACCCAAATCAATTCTCTATTTTAGCAACCATGCCCCCATCACCTCTTAAGCAAGGAAAATTGTCGCAATTACCTATTTGTGTTGAAATCATTCGCAAAATGCATTAACAAGTATCCTCTTTAAGTAGACAGCAAACAACCATCTAATTCTGATCTGTCATGTAATATTTGTGGATGTTTTTAGAAGACATTGTTGATTGATCCTATATGCTAGTTGAGTAATTTCAATAGGGTTTTGCTTGTCCAAATGATGAACACCAAACTGTGCATCAAAAGTTCTAGTTAACTTATGTGTGTACTAACTAGCCTACCCAACTTGTTTGGGATAAAAGGCTTTGTTGTTTGTTTGTTTGTTTGTAACTTATGTGTGTGCTAAGTACATTAAAATTCATGCTCACAGTGTATAGAAACTGAAAGTTATGTGTTGTTTAATTTCCTTTATATATGTGTGGACATTAAAATTCATATTTCTGTATTTCTAGCTTCCCTGGGCATTATTAGCTGTGGAAGTTCTACAGTCTGTGTATATGGATAATGTGTTACTGTACCTGGTTATTCAAGAATAGATTTTAAGGGCTGGTAACCGATTTGTCGTACTTATTTAAGAATATGTGTGCAGTATTTTCCTTGTTAACATTTTGAGAGATTTTGCAGGAGGATGTGCTTCATGCAAGAGTACGAACAAATGGTGTTGTACAAATTCAATTTAGGTAATCTGCTGACATGAGGCTTGCCTTTTTTTTTTTTTTTTTGCTCTGCTCCATACAGGGTGACAGAATGAAGACCTTTATCTTTTATATCTGAGATACAACCTGAGACGATTTGAATATAGCTGTGTTATAAAAAAACTTGAATCATGTAGTTAACTGGGTAGTCTTTCTGCAGCCCTCTTGGAGAGAGCAAAAGAGGTGGAGAGGTATATAGGATGTACGATGTAGGAGGTCAGAGAAATGAGAGGAGGAAGTGGATTCATCTTTTTGAAGGTGTTAATGCTGTAATCTTTTGTGCTGCCATTAGTGAGTAAGTGCAATTTCTTTGTTTGCATGAACTTATCCTAAACTGCTAAATTCTTCTGAAGCTACTTCTTACTTTAGATTTAGTTTGGGTGTGCAGCACTACAAAAAGAGTGCTGTAAAAGTTGTGTATAGCTTTTTTCTATAATCTGATGTATTTCCTGAGATAATTAGAACACTTGTTCTGTTATTCATGTGCTATTCAGGTTTAATTGAGGTGCTTTGATTTTAACTGTATTTTCAATTAATCATTTTGAATATAAAGTAAACATGTTCTAAAACTTTAAAGATTTGCATAAAAATATGACACATTTTTGATCTAATGTTGGGGCTGTTAATTTCAGGTTCGACCAGATGTTATTTGAGGATGAGACAAAGAACAGAATGATGGAGACCAAGGAACTCTTTGACTGGGTGTTAAAGCAAAGATGTTTTGAGGTTTGCATACATCCATCTCAATCTCTGTGTTCATTCTATCTTTTACCCATTTCCAATCCTAGATGTGATGTTGATTTTTCCAGAAAACATCGTTCATGTTGTTTCTCAACAAATTCGACATATTCGAGAGGAAAATACAAAAGGTAAGGAGTGCCCTTTGTACCCATCAAGAGCCGAGTAATGTTTAGTATGCATCTGTGTACCAACATTTGTCCTCCTTATGTAGGTTCCTTTAAGTGTGTGCGAGTGGTTTAAAGATTACCAACCTATTGCACCTGGCAAACAGGAGGTGGAACATGCATATGAGTGAGTGCGCTCCTCTCCCTATCGCTCTCAGATAAACATGTGTATGCAGCTACGCGCACATACATGCCCAGACAAGTTCTCCATTATGCCGTTATCTATCTACATTTGTCATTATGGCAGCTTACGGTCTGAGGGGTGTTTTACAGGTTTGTCAAAAAGAAGTTTGAAGAGCTCTACTTCCAGAGCAGCAAGCCAGACCGTGTAGACCGAGTGTTCAAGATCTACAGAACAACAGCCCTGGACCAGAAACTTGTAAAGAAGACATTCAAGTTGATTGATGAGAGTATGAGACGCTCCAGGGAAGGAAGTTGATTGAGTCTGGGTTGTTGTAAGTCACAGAAAAGGCAATTCGGATGGCGAGAGGAGCAGAAAGTTTACAGTGTCACAGCTCTGTCTATTGTAATTCTTTTTACACGAGGAACATTGATTGATCCTTTTGTGCTTCCCCAAGCTAGGGAAGATATCTGTTGAGTACTACGCAAAGTTTGGATCATGTATTTTGCTGTCTGTTAGCCATCAAATGTTTTGCAGATTTTCTTGAATCAAACTCTGCTTGATCGTCACGTGCCCACATGTATTTGTTGTTGTCTACGCATATTCACGGGTGGCCGAGCTTCCCACACCAAGGTTGTTACGGCGTCGCCTAGTCGTCGCCAAGGCGACGACTAGGCGTCCAGTCGCCCAGAGCCCGACGCCATGGTCCATCGTCCAACTTACCGAGTTAGGAGCTCGACGCCGAGGTCTCACACAGCAGCAGCAGCCGCGCTCGCGGCCCCGAGTCCCGTCGCTCCTCCATCCGAAGCCACCGCCGGCCGGATCTAAAGCTGCACCGCCTCTTCCCAAGCCGCATCGGTCGGATCTGGAGCCGCAGCCTCCTCCATCCTCTTCCCGAGCCGCACCTCACCCCCAGCCGCATTGGTCGTCTCCGGATCTGGCCGATCTGGTGGCTCTTGGTATGGAGGCGACGGGGGAGGCGCCGGGCGAGGGTAGGAGGCGACGGGGGGAGGCGCCGGGCGGGGGGAGGAGGCGGCAGGGAGGGGAGGCGCCGGGCGGGGGGAGGAGGCGGCGGGGAGGGGAGGCGGCGGAGGAGGAGAGGAGTCGGGAGAGGAGGCGTCAGGAGAAGGGAGGAGTCGGGAGAGAGAGGAGTCGGGGGCCTGGTTAAGAAGAATCGGGACTCGGGAGAGAGAGGAGACGGGGGCCTGGTTAAGAAGTGTCTTTTTGCGATTAAGTCCTCAACATTTTTACAAATTACAAACAGATCCCTCTTTTAATGGATTGCTTCTAATTTAGACCTCCTAAGACATGATTATTTGGATAATTTGTGTTATTATGTTGCATGGTTATTTAATTTTTAATCATATAAGCTATTATTTGTCGTCTAACGACTATCGTCTAACTGTCGCCATGGCGAGAGCCTAGTCGACTAGGCGTCCAGGCGCCTCGGCCTCGCCGCGACTTGCCGGAGCGCCGTGACAACCTTGTCCCACACACTACCAAAAATGGCTGTCATTTCATGTGCCTCGGCCAAAAATGCTTGCCATTTCATGCATATGGCCGGAGAAGCGGGATTCCCACTTAATGCGGTCAGGGCATGTCGACTCTTCATGCGTAGGTGGGGCCACCCACTTCGTGTGGTCCGGGACCGCGGGACGAGTGGTGGCAAGTTCATGTACACGAGCACCATGGGAAGTGGTCAGGTACTTCATGTCCCCTGGTAGTGTGGAAAGCTGCCACCCCCTGCACCTGGCCGTGGTTCCTACGCCCGGCCGGCCTCTTCTGCGGAAAAGTAGCCGTCCAAGGATGAGCTAGTTCGAAAACTGAAGGCTCCATAAAAAATTCTGGAAAAATTACAAAATCAAGTTCACTGTGTGAGTATCATTCAAAAAAATTGTAATTTTTGCAGCTCACTGTTAAATATTAAAAAATTCTACAAACAATACACTTAAATGAATTTTTGAGTAAAATTTAGAGCGGATCAAATTATAAAAAAAATATACAATCAAGTACACTTGTCGGAAGGCTCCACAAAAAAAATTATAAGTTTGTGAGCTCATTTACTACATCTAAAAATTCGTACAAACGGTAAACAAGAATGAATTTGCTAATTACAATTAAAAACCTTAATTACTCGGCCTAATTAGTCACCGCACGTAACAAAAAGGTGCTAATACTGCCAAAAACTTGAGTGTTCTTGAAGGTGCCAATACTGCCAAAAAGGTGCGAGGGTCCTGTCGGGGAACACTCTTATTGCCATCCCTAGATATATGACTATTGTAAACCATCATTTGATGCAGGCTTGAAAAGCATTTGGGTTTGAACACCAAATCGATGTGAAAAAAAAATCATGTTTTGCTAAGGAAACAAGAGGGAAAGAGAGAACACATGGTTTGTGCACCTTTTGCTTAACATTAAATGGACTTTGTTTCTTATTCTGGGCTTTTACATCAAATTATAATTGAGTCAATTCAAATGTAACTTACTAATCCAAAACTTGGCCTTTTATTAGTGTTAGGGAGGTTGGAAAAAAACTTTTTTGTGTCTAGCGAAACACGTGTGCGTACAATACTAACCCTTATTCCTATTTTTTTATGTCAACTAATTTCACTTAATTTGTGTGGTGCACTATTGTATCGTCGGGAAGAAAGAAATCTTTTCAAACTGCAACATCACATAGCTTACAAAATTCCACGGTAAACAACATAATTTCCGTAGAAATTTTATGAAATTACCACATTCCAAGCTGGCTAGGGCCTCAAATTTTCGGTCACCGATAATGTGCACCAACGGAACCACCTCTTATTAAGGTGATGGAGTTATAGGTATGTATGACTTTATTTATCAGAGTTTAAACTTTAGTGTCCACCTTTATATACACATAGAGTGCTATTTTGATAGGAATTTTATAATATCGTAATTTTTATCCTTAGACTCCATATTTCTAGACGAGTGCTATGAGGAAACACTCGCGTGCATGTGCATACGGTGTGCATGCGTGATGGTAGGTGTGCGTGCACAGCTTTCTTGTAATTGTAAAGAAAACAATGTGCAACAACATAAATGTACACGTGGAAAAACTGCCAATATTTAAAGCATTTGTAGAAATACGCCAATGTTTCAATATTTCTTAAAAATAAACAAAAAAAATATGCGAATGTTGATACAAGATGCATGTTTCCTCTTCATAAAATGCCTAGCATTGGGCCCAGCTGGACTCATCTGCCAATCCAGTCCGTCCGGTGTCCTCGCTGACGTGACATCAAGCGCTTCGCAGTCGCCGCCGACGACCCTGTCCGGTTGGATGGATAGGTGACTAGGTGAGCCATTCTCCTCTCCTGCCACAGAAAAAAGAGAGAGGAAAACAAAAAAAAAACGCAAGAAAAGAGCACATCTTTGGCAGCTTCTATCGCCTCATCCCAAGAACGCCTCCGCCGCCGGCCGCCTCCGCCGCGGGCTTCGACCAGGTAGCGTCGAATCCCATAACCCAACTCCCGTTCCGTTGCAAAGTTTCTCGTCTTGATACGTGCGATTAGCCAGGGAAGGTGGTAGGTGAAGGGGGGAAAAGATTGGGTTTTTCTTGTCTTGCTCTGTTACGGGTTGGGGGCGGGGGGATTATCTGATGTGCTTTCTCCCTCCTCGTCGCAGTTGAAGGATGATGATGAGCTTCAGGGACTGGATCTCGTACCGGCTCGGCTCGTCGCTGCTGTCGGCGAGGCCGTTCGCGCTCTCCGGGGCCGACGACGGCGCCTCCGAGGGCGATGGTGATGGTACTCCCTTTACCGAATCTACCTGATTATTATTATTAGTATGAACAACAGGGTTATAAAGGAAGGGGAATTTATGCCATCTTGGAGAGTGCCTCTGCATGAGTAGTGTATTCTTCTTGGTGTCGTTCGACATGTTAACCTGCCTCTGAATCACACAATATGGGAAATTAGCTAAATGGACCAAGGGACTGTTGCATGTCATTTGCACCGCAGGGGTCTGGTTATGAGTTCAGGAGGGGGCTATCAGATGTTTGGTATTGATTTAGGGTGTTGGCAGGGCGCATTGCATTGCCCGGTTGGTCCTGCTCAAACAGTTTCATTAGGTTATGTTTCTGCTGTCCCAATATATGTTCTTGATGAAAAATTATACGCTTTGGGACTGCCCAAGTGCCGCTGTTGTGACTGTTTGTTTCTTATTACCCAGCTCGATTACGTTTACGTTGCTGAAAGGTCCTTTTGCTACTTATTGATTTCGATTTTGTCGCATATAGACTTTCTTCGAGAAACTTTTGTTATAGTTTTATCTTCCTATTAATATTAAATTGAATGCCTCCCTTATTGAATCGTATGGTTCAGGTACAACACAAAGAGAGTTTGTAGAGACAGTGTCCGCTGATAGATTTCCTTCCAATGATAGCCGTGTGTTAGAGGTCACATCCAACCCACACACTGGTGCAATTTCTTCTGGTCTTGTTCAACCAGATCATGATAAGAAGAAGCCAGACCCATTAATGCAAGTTGAGGCGCTTCAAATTAAGTTTCTGCGGCTAGTACTCAGAACTGGAGTTCCTCCCAGTACGGACATAGTTGCACAGGTGCTGTACAGATTGCAGCTTGCCAACCTAATTAAAGCCGGTGAATCAGATGCGAAGAGCACCAACCTCGCTATCAACAAAGCCAGGGTTATAGCAGCAGATCAAGAAGCGCCAGGTGGACCTGATTTGGACCTCCCCTTGCGAATTCTTCTCCTGGGCAAGACTGGTGTGGGAAAGAGTGCCACAATCAACTCCATTTTTGATGAACCAAAGGTTGCTACTAACGCACTTGTTCCTGCTACTAATAGGATAAAGAATGTTGAAGGAACTATCAAAGGAATAAGAGTTACAGTTATCGATACACCTGGTCTGACCCCTCATTACCATAGCCAACAGAGGAACAGGAAGATTCTACATGCTGTCAAGCACTTCATTAAAAGATCTCCACCTGATATCGTCTTATACTTTGAGCGACTTGACCATATTAACAGCAGATACAGTGACTGCCCACTGCTGAAGCTTATAACTGATATCTTGGGTTCTTCGATGTGGTTCAACACTGTCCTTGTAATGACTCACTGTTGCTCATCTCCTCCTGAAGGACCAGATGGTTATCCTTTGGAATATGTCGCCTACACCCGTTACTGTAAGAATGTGGTGCAGCGTCAAATCCAGGTGGCAGTTTCCAACACTCAGTTGGAGAACCCTGTTGTTCTGATCGACAATCATCCACTTTGCAGACGAAACACCAAAGGTGAAAGAGTTTTGCCAAATGGGCAGGTATGGGTATCGGAACTTTTGCTGCTGTGTGGGGCGACCAAGTTGTTGGCAGAAGCAAATTCCTTACTTAAGTTTCAAGATAGCTACCTGCTGTCGCAAGCAAATACCAGGCTGCCTTCACTCCCTCATCTTCTTTCTTCACTCCTTAAACCTCATCCGTCATCAAGTTCGGATGGGATTGACAGTGAAGTGACTGAACTATCAGATGAGGAGGATGAATATGATCAGCTACCGCCATTCCGCATTCTAAAGAAATCTGAATATGAAAATTTGACTAGAGAACAGAAATCTGCATATCTTGATGAACTAGACTACCGTGAGACTTTATACCTAAAGAAGCAGTGGAAGGAGGGAATCAGGAGGCAAAAGCTTGCTGAAGCTCAAAATAATGAAGCATCATCTGCGGTTGCTGATGATTATGAAGAGACCACATCTCCAGAGGTTGTGCACATGTCAGATATGGAAATTCCATTATGTTTTGACTCCGATTATCCAGCGCATCGCTACCGCTACCTTATAACTGATGATCAGTTGTTTAGACCAGTTTTGGATCCACAAGGATGGGACCATGATATTGGGTTTGATGGGATCAATTTTGATGCATCCTGGGATTTAAAAAAGAACATTTCTGCATCAATTGCAGGACAGATGAGAAAGGACAAAGAAGACCTGTATGTCCAATCAGAATGTTCAGTAAGCTATACTGATCAGAGAGGCTGCTCCTTGATGGGAAGCATGGATATGCAAACAGCAAGTAGGGATTTGGTTTGTACTCTTCATGGGGATGCCAAGTTCCGCAATTTGCCTTGGAACACTACTGGAGGAGGCGTTTCTCTTACGAAATTTGGGAACAAGTATTTTTCTGGGGCCAAATTAGAAGACTCCATCACCGTCGGGAAAAGAGTTCGGTTGATAGCCAACGCCGGGAGGATGGTTGGCTGTGGACAAGCGGCACATGGAGGTGGCCTAGAAGTGACAGTAAAGGGAAAAGACTACCCTGTGAGGGAAGAGAGCATCACTGTCGCAGCCACCGCTCTGTCATTCGAAAAAGAGACTGTAATTGGGGCCAATCTTCAGTCAGACTTCCGAGTGGGCCGTGGAACGAAAATGTTGGTCAGCGCTAACCTAAACAGCAGAAATCTAGGCCGGCTCTGCGTCAAGACCAGCACGTCAGACCATGCTGAAATAGCTCTGATAGCGGCTCTCTCGATGATCCAATTCTTGCTCAGGAGAAGATCGACACCAGCTGAGAAAGGCGAGCAACAGTTTGACACCGATTTTGATGAGTAGGTAAACAGATAGGGAGAGAAGGCCACCATAGCATGATGTAAACGTTCAGTAGCATCAAGAGTCGCTGCTACTTGGTGAAATTATGGTGTCTGTCAAACTAGGAATTCACCTTGTACAGAAATCTTGTATATGAGAGTTCTCTGATGCATGATGGCGGCATTTTCACGCAAAAGAGGGCTAGTTTTTAAGGATATAATCGAACACAGTTGACTGTTCACTTTGTTATATACTGGGAAATTATAAATTTTTAATGTTTTGAGAGTTTTTTTACCATGAATATGCCTATGTTATTTTCTCATGGCCAAACTAAGTGTTCACAAAAATATTCATGCTTACGAAAGAAGTTGCATTTCTTTTGGAATGGAGGGAGTACCGGAGTGCAATTTTCTACTTCCTGACTTTGTCTTTTATAAAGCAAACATGAAAGACAAGCTCAAACGTTACCTTCTATTGGTATACTGCAGATGAAATTGTCCAAGGGAGGTTAACCAGGTTTTTAGAGGTAAATTAATCCCCTACCAAGCATTTTGCATTTTTGCTACCATAACGCTGATAGTTCCGTTCAATGGTAGTACCAGACGATATACTGTGGTAGTTCTGATTGTTCTAAGAAGTGCATATATTTCAACAGATTTTGCAAAACACATTTGCAAACTATAGTATGAGCTTCAACCATTTGTAAAACATATTTGTAAATATAAGCTTCATACTATAAGAAGTAGGAAATATAGACTTCAAATACTTGTAAAACACATTTGCAATGTATAATCTCATGTTACAAGAATTCAACACATGAGCTAGAGCTATTTGTAAAACATATTCGTAAATATAAACATCATATTACGGAGAGTTAGAGAAGTGAGGTTGAGCTATCAATACATGATAACACAACCTACTAGACATGACCACTCTTAATAGTACGGCACCTATACCAGTAATCTTGTTTTCCAACCTAACACTAAGACCAGTAAAAGATTATGAACACATACTTAACTCTAGTTAGTCATACCATTGTCTTAGGTTATTGTCTTGTTATACATCAACCCATGATGCATCCTTCACTTCATCAACCCATGATGGGACTTGATGATCAACTCATGATCATTTCCTCTTAGACATACATCAATTCATAATGCATTCTTCACTTGACTTGATAATCTTTAACACAGAAAATCATCCAAGTCATCCTCATTTGTGGAACCTAACATATTCATTCAACTCATAGAAAATGTTAGTCCACAAACCAATTGTCACTAATTACCAAACTTTACTATTAACTCATAATAGAGGGACTAGATTATATAATCTTCCTTTTTTTGGTAATTCATGACAATCTTAATAAATAATGAGATAGAAATTGAATTACAAGTATATAGCATATACACAATAATTGTATACTCTAAGATAAGCTTCTTTAGCAAAGCTTATTCATCCAGTTATCATTAATCGTCTAACCATTAACACATAATAGAGGAGCTAGATGACAATCCGATTATGAGTATATATGAACTACACAAGGTATATATACTGAAAGGATATGTTTCAAAGTAAATATCCTTAATATGTGAAAAGAGAACATAGATCAATACTAATGAAATCTCAAAATATAGAGTGAACTCGTGTTAAATATGTGCATATAAGAATGTATAATGAAAATATATGCACATATTCAAGTTAGACTATATGGTGAAGTTCAATATGTATTTTGGGTCCGACGAATGCAATAAGATATAAGAATGTGATATTAAATTCATACCTCTTATGATTTTTCACCTTTTCATCTAAATGAGATTAATCAATAAATAATTTAGTCTCAGAATTAGATTTATAATTATCATCAAAATCAATTTAATGAAGCTTAAACTTATAGGCATGGCGTGCTTTTGTGGCAGCATATTCACTGAAATAATCAAGGGGCTCGTGATTTCCCATGCCTTTCTACTTGAGCATGTCAAAGAACAAAGAGAAAATTAGAATGCAAGAAAACTCAAGCCGTACACATATTGAAAAGGTATATAAAAAAATAGATTTCTTTTACATATGCTAAGAAACACAGCTATTTTATGAACTTCAGCTGATTGCACCAACTATACTAGTCAACCCTAAGCAGGAGAGTCCAACACGTGTGCAAGAATTATAACAAAGAACAGTTATAACAGGTTAGCCTCCAATCTTATGTTATTAGAATATTTTAAATATTTTGAAACTCAACTGGAAAAGCAATATTTGCTTATACATAATGGAATCAACGCAACTGAAAGAATGCTAATCAAATATAAGATGTGAAGAGGATCAACTTTGTCGATCAATATACATTGGACGGCATAATACAACCATATAATATTTTAAACAAAAATCAACACATTTTTCACAGTAACTGCTCCCTGTAGGAAGAACATCGAAATTGCTGAATGTTTTAGCCATATGAAGTCATACTACAACATCGAAGTACATATATCTCATTTCATCCTACTATACCCTCACTGAATGAATGCTCATATTCTCATAAATAAATATGGGGCGTGTTCTTTGCGGCTTTTAAAAGCGGTTTTTAGCTTTTGCTACAGTACCTAACTTTCAAACGGAGTATTTTCTCAAGACGAGGTTTACAAGTTAATTGTAGTACACGTTAAAATCTCAATATCTATATCGGCCAAAATCGTAAACGAGTATCTCTATCCGTAATCTCTATCACGAATAGACCAAAATTCAAAAATTTCAACCAAAAGTCATAAATCATAGTCATAAGCCAAAAAAAGAACATGTCCCATGTATCTCCCACCTCTCTCTCTCTCTCTCTCCATCCCAATATACATGTGCCCTCGCTCATTTCAATTTCAGCTTCTGCCTTTTAATTCATTATTCCTTAATTTCATGTTTTTTCTAGTTTTATCTTTTTTGGGTTTTTTTGTCTTTTCTTTTTTCCGTATTCCTTCGTATTACCCGTGATAAGTTAATCTATTTTTTCTATTTTAAAATTTTTAAATTTAATTACGTCAAATAAGTCACAATCAGCTAGTTACAGTGAAAAAAGGCATAAGTTATTGCCAAACTAAACGTCTTAAGAGAGGTATCATTAAAATATAGGAATAAATGAAGGGAACCAACCTCATATTCTCTTAATCCTTAATTCGTGTGCCCAGAGCTAAACGACTTATATTTGGTATTTGAGGGAGGAATAGAGAAAATGGTCGATGGATTCAAATGCAAACCAAGCAAATAAATCAGACTTGTTCCTGTAGTTTTGCAAAGCATTGGACATGACAGATTAGCTGCCGAAAGAATAGCAAACAACTAAACAAGTATAAACTTATGCTTATGATTCAAGGTAGAGAGCATCCAAATGTTACATTCATGCTTCAAATTCAAAAGCATTTAGAAGAGAAGAATACTACAGCCTAGTACCATAGTCAATATGCAAATAACATAATTTCCAGTGGAGACGGAAATTGCTGGCACAACACTAAATGATATATTAATAAAAGCAAATTACGCATGTGTCGCAGAGTTGGGAGACAGAAAACACCTCACCTTAGCATCGTCATCTTCTTCCAATGCAGTGTTCCTAACAATAACCATTGGTGGCCATACTATCTCGTGATCAGGGATTTCTCGCACTCTCTCCCGTCCCCCATACTGCTCGCCGGATTTCCCCGGCGAGACAGCTCCGTTTCCAGCAACGCCGCCAATTCTCTGTGCAGCTTAACCCTTGTAGAGCCCTTTGTTCTAGCATGAGTCACCAAAGGTTGCAGACCTCTGTACCGGTCAATTGCCCCAGGCCCATTCTTGCATGCTGGACAATGCCAGTGCCTCGTCTGTTCATTTATCTGCTCCACAGTTAATGTCTCTGGGTCTTCATAAAATCTTTTGAACCACTTGGCCATTTTTCGCGTCTCAAAACTTTTGTCACTAGCATCAAGATGGTATTCATCACTGATATAGTCACTCGTATCATCGTCTGATACATCATGACCTTCAGCAATGTCCATCTCCGGGTCACAACCAGCTGAAGGAGTATCACCCTTCTTGCTTTCAGAACAACGTGATCACCCTAGGATTACCTCTGCCAGTAGCAGGCCTACGATCAGAAGGTTGAGCCCGATTGTTTCCAGGAGCTCGCGAGGATCCATTGCCACCCCACGCCTGCCTTGCTGCATTTGGTGCAGCATTTGAGGAACTCCGCTGGCGCTGTGCCCATTGCCTCCCAGCTGCGTGCCCTGATTTCTTCGACTTCGTCTCAACAGTCAACAGTCTCCCAACCACCCTCTGGATGCAGGACGGGACAGATAAATTAATCTCAACAGATATTTTTGTGGACAGTGATGACAAATGAAAATTGGACTTTGGAATAGTACGGCGCTAATTAATTATTAATCAGTGAAAAGTCTGTGGTCATTCAATATGGACTGTAACAGCAGCTATCAGATTTTTAGCAGGAGCAAAGCTAATGCAAGCTTCTAGCTGTCGAGAAATGCATGTATTACTTCATTATAGGCTCAACACATATTAAGATACACCAGGAGCTAACATAAGATTACTGAGCATATATAGAGAGTACAAAGGAAAATCATCCCACAACAGAGCCCAGTATCTGCAGCATCCGGAAACAATAGTAACAAAATACTGGCACTACGCAACAATATCAAGTCGCATCGAGTCTCGTACTCTAGTCCAGAGGAGTTACAAGCGTGTAAAGATGCAGTCCTCCAGCAAGGGAGAAGTCCCTGCGCAAATAAGCCGAGGCTCAAACACTAGCTGTGTGACGTTTGGATTACGTACGTCAGGTCGGGTAAAATTTTTGCTTTTTAGCCTAAATTTTGAAAGTTTTTTACATATGGACCTCTGAAGAAAAAATTTGTAAAAATAGACCCTTACCTCGGCGCCAAAATATATAGCGCCCAAGGTACACAGCACGGCGCCATATGCTTTGGCGCCGTGCTTGGCCACGTAGGATCCACGGTGGCACAGTTCGGCGCCAAAGCATATGGCGCCGTGATGTGCACCAACGGCGCTAACGGCCGTGGCGCCGTGCTCTGGAACTTAAGCCCGGGCGCGGCCCCCGGCCCCCCACCCCCTCACTCTGTTCAGCCCGAGCCGAGAGCAACCGCCGCCGCCACTCTCTTCCCCCTCAAAATCTACTCAAATCCATCCGTTTTTCTCGCGATTTTGCTTCCAAATCGAGTAAGCAAGGTGAACCCCCTCCTTTCCCTTGATTTTATGCAATAAATATGGATTATTTGAGGTACATTTCGTGTGAAAAGATTTGAAACCCTAGATGAAATTAGTTCAATTTGACTCGGTTTTAGGTTGGATTTTCAATATATATGCGTAATGTAAGAGTAGTAATGTTTATAGATTCGTTTTTAGGGTTTGATTTTTAGAAATACATATGTTTTTAGGGTTTGATTTATAAATACATATGTTTTTAGGGTTTGATTTAGAAATACATATGTTTTTAGGGTTTGATTTATAAATACATATGTTTTTAGGGTTTGATTTATAAATACATATGTTTTTAGGGTTTGATTTAGAAATACATATGTTTTTAGGGTTTGATTTGAGCGAGATTGATGAATGTTTAGATTTAGGGTTTGATTTAGAAATACACATGTTTTTAGGGTTTGGTTTGAGCGAGATTGATGAATATTTTGAAATACATATATTTTTAGGGTCCATTGTAGAAATATATATGTTTTTAGGGTCCATTTTAGAAATACATGTGTTTTTAGGGTTTGATTTAGAAATACATATGTTTTTAGAAATACATATGTTTTTAGGGTTTGATTTAGAAATAGATATGTTTTTAGGGTTTGATTTGAGTGAGATTGATGAAAGTTTAGATTTAGGGTTTGATTTACAAATACATATGTTTTTAGGGTTTGATTTGAGCGAGATTGATTAATGTTGAGAAATACATGTGTTTTTAGGGTTTGATTTAGAAACACATATGGTTTTAGGGTTTGATTTGAGCGAGATTGATGAATATTTAGAAATACATATGTTTTTACGGTTTTTTGTTATTCTTATCATTAACGTATTTTTGAATGCACGGGATGGTGAGGTACCGGCTGCTAGACGAGTTCTACGAGAGGGAGCACCGCGGCAGGCTCACGGAGGACGGCCAGGTACGTGTGTTGTCGAAATATACATGTGTTTTCATCACGCAGCTAACTTTTATAGCAATTTTCAGGAACTTCACATACTTCGTTGTCGAACCCATGATGGGTTCCACTTGATGCGATACAACGACCGCTATACCCCACTGCTTCGCCGTGCTGGGCTTCACACGGTCGCCAACCTAGTACGGCGGGGCATGCCGGTCTTTAACCCCGCAGCTTTGACCGCACTCGTCGACAGGTGCATTTTTTCTATTGGGTCCGTTTGTTTTCGTTTTTATATTCTTACGTATGTAACTAATTCTTTTCTCCGTGTACTATTAACAGGTGGAGGCCAGAGACTCACACGTTCCACCTTCCCTGTGGGGAGATGACCGTCACGCTGCAGGACGTGGCGATGATTCTTGGACTTCCCATTAGGGGACAGCCGGTGGTCGGCCCGGCGGTGTCTGAGGGCTGGAGGGCACGTGTGGAGGC
Source organism: Dendrocalamus latiflorus (assembly GCA_017311315.1). NCBI lineage: Eukaryota > Viridiplantae > Streptophyta > Magnoliopsida > Poales > Poaceae > Dendrocalamus > Dendrocalamus latiflorus. The sequence continues at coordinate 5,508,633 of CM029646.1, forward strand.
ATTTTTGGGCACGGCATTGCCTCCTGTCCCAGAGAATGCCAGGCGAGGCCGCGTCTCGGGGGTCCACATTAGATGGTTGCGGGATACATTTGGTGAATGCCCTGCGGCCGCGGACGACGCCATGGTGACCTACTACTGCCGCGCTTGGGTCCTCCACATGTTCGGGGCCGTGCTTTTCCCGGACGCCACGGGGGACGCCGCTTCGTGGATGTACATCCACTACCTCCAGGACTGGGGCGAGCTGGACAGCTCAGCTGGGGTTCGGCGGTCCTCGCGTTCCTCTACCGCCAGCTTTGCGAGGCCTGCAGATGCACGGCACCCACGTCGACGCTCGGTGGCTGCGTCTTCCTCCTGCAAGTGTGGATGTGGACACGCATTCCTGTGGGACGCCCTCGAGTGTTCCAGGCACAGCCTTGGCATCCACAGGGTGTGGATGACCTCGACCCCACAGTGGCGTACCTGTGGGATAGTGTCTCAGTCCCGTTCGCGACCACAGAGCGGGCGTACGTGGATTTCAGCAACGAGCTGGACACCTTGTCTCCCACGATGGTAAGAAATTGGTAATGCATTTATTTTTCTTACAGTTCTTGGTTTTTGTACATAGCTAATCGTGTGTTTGCCCGTATGTTTGCTTGCTAGGTCTCGTGGGAGCCTTACTCCGAGCCACAGGTTGCAGCTCTACCGCTCAACACCATGTGCCGCAGGGACGACCATCTTTGGAGGATGAGGTGTCCGCTGATTTGCTTCTACGCCGTAGAGATTCACCTCCCCTACAGAGTTGCGCGGCAGTTTGGCCTCGTGCAGTTCTATCCCCCTGATGCGGTGTCGACCTCTGTTGATTTGCACAAGTAAGTTACAATTTTTGCTTTATTTTAAATTTTGTTGGTTCATACTCTAACACCTATTGATGACATCTACTATATGTACAGGTTCGACAGGATCCGCCAACGAAAGGTGACGGATTTCGCTCATCACCACCGAGAGTACGTCGAGTCGTGGAGGAGGATGGAGGAGAACTACGAGCGGGACAATACCCCCCACAACAACGCCAGCTTCCGGGAGTACTTGTCCTGGTACCACTCTGCCACCCGCTACAGGCTGAGGCAGTAGTGGACTGATGTCGACTACGTGGACCTCGCTTCGTCCGAGGACGATGACACTGCGTACGACAGGCGTGCGAGGGAGGGCACAGTTGTCGAGGCCGCCCCGATTCTCGATCGAGTGGTACAGAAAGCATGATATTTGCTCAATACTTTGGTTCAATACGTTTATCTCGCACTTACTTATGTGGATCTTATTTCTTTAGGGGACTTCTCTGCGGACCTCGGTGCATGAGATCGATGAGACTCTCTCCTACCCAGCTGGCCCCCCAGACAGCGAGAGCCGCCTGAGGGACTTCTTGCAGTTTTGAAGATAATTTGTTAAGTTAGAGCCATTCAGCATGTATACTATAATGACATATCATTACTTGCAGAGACTTAGACGTCGCATCGGTCGGGCGGCAGCTCGTTGTGGTTGCCGCGCACGGACGTCGCATCACCACCGGCGGCCTCCCAGCGCTCGGGTGCCGCTGCAGCCTCGTCGTCACACGTCGGCACGCGCCAGTCCACGAGGAGCTCATCACGCACTCCGACTTTCAGTCAGGGCGATGACGACGACGACGACGAGGCGGAGCAGGATGACGAGGAGGAGGAGCACGAGGACGAGGAGGCATCTACCCACGACGAGATTGGGATGTCACAGATGCCCGACGCACCATCTACTCAGGCTTCCCAGCGGTCTCGTCGTTCGGCCCGTCCCCCGAGCACGTACACTCCAGGGTCTGATGCCCTGGCCAAGGGCAAGGGAAAGGCCAAGAGGCAGTGACTTATTGATGTTTTCAGACTTTTGACAGTTATGTGATATTTTGAGACTTTTGATACTTATGTGATGTTATGTAATATTTTGAGACTATTGATAATTATGCGATGTTGTCATTTGCGTTTTCAGATGTTTTATGTGTGAATGTATATGTTTGCTGTTTTGTATATGTATGTGCATATGTTTTGCAAAAAAAATAGCAAAGCTTGCTGTTTTCTGCTGGTGTAGCCAGCACGGCGCCAAACCTGCTAACGCCGCATATCGACGTCTCGGCGCCAAAGAGTCTGGCGCCGCATGAGCACATACGGCGCCAGACTGTTTGGCGCCGTGATATGAGCACCAAAACTATTTCGATCTAAGTCAGAGCACGGTGCCACGGTCGTTAGCGCCGTTGGTGCACATCACGGCGCCATATGCTTTGGCGCCGAGCTGTGCCACCGTGGATCCTACGTGGCCAAGCACGGCGCCAAAGCATATGGCGTCGTGCTGTGTACCTTGGGCGCCATATACTTTGGCGCCGTGGTAAGGGTCTATTTTTGCAAATCTTTTCTTCAGGGGTCCATATGTAAAAAACTTTCAAATTTTGGACTAAAAAGCAAAATTTCTACTCGGGTCGGGTGCGCTGCTCACTAATGGCCATAGCCATGTGCAAATGCCAAGCAAGCAGCCAGAGAACAAAGGGGATCGATGCCGCTGCCCCTGGCTGCCACCATGCGTGTGCATCGACAAGAGGCGAGAGCTAATGCATGCACGCAGCAGAGGAGGGCAAGGGAGGCCGGCCGGTCAACTGCGGGAGGCTGCCGTCCACACTGTGATAAGGGAGCGGGAGAGAAGGCAGGGATATCGAGGTCGCTGGAATCGGGAGGTCCCCCGCCGCGGACTTCATGGGAGGGAGAGCGAGAGGGAGGTGACTGTAAACAGAGAGGGGAGGGGCGGGGCGGTGCCGTGTAGGGGTGCAAACGGGTCGGATTCGGACGGATATTGTTGTTACCATATCCTAACCCATATTTTTTCTCCGGATTCGATACCAATCGGATTCGGTACCAATCAAATTCGATGCCGGATCGGTCAGGATTAACCCGAGCCGTTTGCACCCCTACTTGTTTGTAAGGAATGCATGCAGTACAGCAAATGGAGTAGGAGGGCGTACTGTCAAGAACTTGATGTTACTACTTAATAGCTGATGTGGAAGATTTTATTTTACCATTGCAAAAGAAAATGAAACGTCAAATAGTAGCACTAACCTGAAATCAAACTTGAAGACGTATCGGATTCGGACGGATATTGATGTTACCATATCCTAACCCATATTTTTTTTCTCCGGATTCGGTACCAATCGGATTCGGTACCAAGGATTCGGTGCCGGATCGGTCGGGATTAACCCGACCCGTTTGCACCCCCTAGTGCCGTGTAAGTGAGATTGCATGGCAATCAGTCGAGGTGGTAGGTAACCTTACGGGAGAGGCGGGAGGACCGCTGCTCTCCCTAGCTACCCGACGTACCCTCTCTATGACAGGTGGTGCCTGACTAGTGGGTCCATTTGTTCGGTTTGAAGAGTAGCATTTGCCTGCGGTGGGTGTTGTTTACTTCTTGGACTTTTCCGCTTCTATTAAAGAACTGCTTTGTACGCGAGGGGAAGCGCACCTGGACTCCCCTGCGTGGTGGACCCCGCGTGTCATCCATGGTTGGTTCGCGTGCCTGGTGGGAGGAATTTTTTGTACGGATAATCCATTTTTTATTCGAAATTACATAAATATACCCGCGGGAAATTTTTTTGCAAAAATAGGCTCCAGTCGCCTAATGGTTGGGCGACTGGAGACTTTCGCCCAACCAGACCGCGACAGCTGGAGAGTCTACGAACGGTTGGGCGATTAATTGCAGTCGCCCAACCGTTGGGCGCCTTCAATGTAGTCGCCGAACAGTTAGGCGACTGTGATTCAGTCGCCCAACTGTTGGGCGACTGAAGGTGGATATAAGGCGACGACGCAGCGCCGGACTGTTCTTCCGTTCGGCCAGCGCAGAGAAGAGAGGGGAAAGAGGGAGAGGGAGAGGAGAAGAGAAGGGGGAGGAGAAGGAGTGCGCGTTTTTCAGGTAAGTTTTTGTGTTATATTTTTTTGTTAGTGTAGAAAAAATAGTTTAGAAAATATAGTCTAGAAAATTAGTTTAGAAAATATAGTCTAGAAAATTAGTTTACAAAATGTAGTATAGAAAATTAGTTTAGAAAATGTAGTCTAGAAAATTAGTTTACAAAATGTAGTATAGAAAATTAGTTTAGAAAATTAGTTTAGAAAATGTAGTCTAGAAAATTAGTTTAGAAATATAGTTTAGAAAATGTAGTTTAGAAATTTAGTTTACAAATTTAATTTTCAAATTTTGTGTAGTAAATATAGTTTAGAAATTTAGTTTACAAAATGTATAAACTAAATTTTGTATACCATTTATAATGCATTATTGTACAAAAAATAGTATTTAAATGTACATGTACAAAATTTAATTTTGCAATTATTGTACAAATTTAGATGTAGAAAATTTAGTGTTGAAATTTACATGTAGAAAATGTAATGTTGAAATTATTGTACAAATTTAGATATAGAAAATGTAGTGTTGAAATTTAGATGTAGAACATTGAATGTTGAAATTATTGTACAAAATTTTCAGGTATGGCTCGTGCTGGACGTGACTCGGAGTGGCGGTTCGCGCTGTTGGACGAGCACGTGGACCGCTCTCATCGCGCTTCCCGTCTAGTCCCGCCACCGGGGAGCACGGACGACCCGCCTCAGCTGGGAGTGGTCCGGACACGCACACCTCGCGTGGCCTGGGGACTCGACCCTCGTTGGACCGCCAGGTTTGCACTACTCCAGCGTTTAGTGCGACTGTAAGTTCGTTCCGTGCTGACCTTCACTTTGTTCCGACGCAGCACCGGAGGTTCTCTCTGGCAGTGCCCTCCCCGGTGCACCGGAGGGCACACAGCCAGAGGTGCAGCTGACTCCACCAGCGCAGGGGCGGGATAGACACCCTCCTGCTCGTTTTACTTTTTCGGATCGTCCTAACCCGTTGCACCGGAGGAGGGCCAAGCGAGGCCGTATGGGAGGACGCGGGCGCGGTGACGGGGCACACCAGGGTGACCAGTGAGGCGTGTTGCAGATGCTATATATGTTATGCATGTAATGAAAAAACATGCGGCATGTTACTCTCAGTTATATTATGAAGTTTATTTAAATTTACATAGTCTATCATCTCTCTCCGCACATAAACTATCTCACTTAACAGTGTATGTATCGATCGTTTTCTACTCAATATTTCATAAAAAAATTTAAAAACTTTTTACATACCTACAATATACAATGAACATAAACTTTTATTACAATTTCACCGTATTTTTTACCGGTTCAACGTTACAAAATTCACAAAATTTAAAACAATCACGGGGGCTACATGTAGTCGCCTAACGGGATGACGACTGCATGCTAGTCGCTTAACGGGATAGCGACTACCGTTAAGTCGCCGAACGGAAGAGCGACTTAATGTAGTCGCTCTACCGTGCAGCGAGATATATTGTGTCGCGGTCTGGTTGGGCGAAAGTCTCCAGTCGCCCAACCATTAGGCGACTGGAGCCTATTTTTGCAAAAAAAAATTCCCGCGGGTATATTTATGTAATTTCGAATAAAAAATGGATTATCCGTACAAAAAAATTCCTGGTGGGAGCACGGCTGTCCTGCCACGGCCTATGTGTAGGATACAGCCCCTGGAGCAAGGAGTCCCCATTGACTGTGATTCATAATTTTTAACTAAAAATAAATATAAGTGGTAGAAAAAATAGCTTTAAGAAAGAGAATATAAGTGGTAAAAAAATGATAGAAATACGTACGTGAGACGGGAGCAAGACAAGTAAGATGTGTGATGTGCTTGTAACCCCTTGTCTTATCCCCAAAGCGAGATGGAAGTGAGAGGAGTAAAGAAACCGCTTCAAGAAGTCAGGTGTTTATATTGACTTCTGACTTCTCCAAATAGAAACCAGAAGTATAAGTCAATACGAACAGACCCTAAGGCTACTGCAAACGATCAACAGGTTCACTAGGAGAGGTGGCCCTCATGTAAGTGGGTCCTTTTCTCTCACCACTGAGAGCGGATTTTATCGTTGTGTGCGTGCTTTGACTTACATGGTCAATAGGTCCACTGGGAGATGTGGCCCTCATGTAAGTAGGTCCTTCCTCTCACCATTGAGAGTAGCCATTGTCATTGACAGTGCGCTTTTAACTTACCTGATGGTGATGAATTTTTTTATTCCAAGTGGGCTAACACTCATACGCACTGCACTCAATCACACATGTGAGTGCATCCACGGCAGCACGCACACATTTTTAATATGGTCACTAGTGCGGGGAGCACGAATCCATAATTTCAAGAGTATGCACGCGTTTTTTGCTGACACGTTTATGTATGACTTTGTTAAGGCATAGACTCCTCCGCGAGCACCAGGTCAAACTGTTGTTTGAACCCTAGCGGGGACCTTTAGGTGGTTCCCTTATTGTTAGAATGGAAGTGAGTCTATTAGGTCTTATTTAAATTGACTTCTACTTCTAACTACTATTTAGAAAAGTCAAAAGACAATACGAATATCTGGCTTCTCAAAAGCGGCTTCTCCACTTCTCTCGTTACTATCTCACTCCGAGGATAAAAGCACGGGATCACGAGTGCATCACGTACCCCACTCCTCTCGCTTCCGTCATGTGCACGCATCTCTTCTTCACTTTTTTCATTACTCGTCTTTCCTTCTAAAAGCTACTTCTTTCGGCTATTACTATTTATTTTTAGCCAAAAATCATAAGCCACAGCCAAAAGATGTCAGCAAAAGTCAATACGAACGCCTCCTTAATATGGTCACTATTATCTAAAGTAACTCTATTTTTATCCTATGTATGTGTCTTCTCGTGTTCATCTTTTGGTAGTGCTCATTTGGTCTTATAAGCCCAGATTTTTAAAATTAAAAAAGTTATATCGTCACGGCCAATGCAAAGGAATAAGAAAAAAAAGAAAATAAAAAAGCCAAAAAAACAAAAAAAACAAAACAAAATTAAGAAGTTAGAAGCCAAAAACAGAAGCTTATTAGAGCATGACCAAAATATATGTGATTGATAGCTCTTGTGCACGGATTTGAAACAAACTTTGTTTTTAGAAAATTAGTCCATTTAAAGTTTCTAGCTACGACAAATCATGTAGTGATTTTCGCCCGTTGCTTCAAGCGATTTTGAAGCAAGACATTCTAACGATAAGTAATTGGAGAAATATTCTCATAGAATAAATTTATTTTTCTTCTTGAGAATGGTAAAACAGATAGTTAGAATATGTAAAGCACACCAGCCATGCCAACATCCGCGACGGGTAAAACTTCAGCTTCTGTAGCCTCACCGAATCTTTCGCCCGCAATTACAAACGACAGAAAGGTACACAACTAGACAGTCCACTAGGCAGCAGGACGGTTTGTAGATCAATGGATACCGCTGGATCATGTGCTTAGCTCAAATTGGGTTTTGGCTATCAAAGACGCTGCGAGAAGCTAGGAATTATCGCGCTCAGCATTTGAAGCAAAGCAGGGTAATTAAGATAAACTAGATACGCTCTTGTAGGGGTTTCCACGCTTGCCACCTGAGGCAACGCGCTCAGTCATAAGATGGGTAGCACATACCACGACACTTCGAGACCATATAACACGGTACACGTTCAGGTTTTCTCCAAACGACGCATGCAGCCACCACACGTTGATGTTTTTGCGTCTATAGAAGTAGTAAAGTCCTTACGCAGAAGGAGCATCTTAGAGATTATTCAGGGCTGGAAATGTAGGGTGAGCCGTAGCTCTTCACGCGCTGGAGGAGGCCTGGAAGGTGTCTGGCTTGTGCTTCTCCATCAGAGAAGTGAGAGCGGCGTCGAGCTCCTTCTCGAGCTCAACCTCCTTTGCCATGTACTCTGTCTTGAGCTTCACCTTCTTGTCCTCGTGCGCCTTTATCAGCTCATCTCTTTCAGCCTCGAACTCCTCCACATCCTTGACCTGGCAATCTATGAACCGTTGTATCTGTTCCTTCCTGCACAGGATCACATGGATTATAAAATAGGTAACATTTCACTATTTTGCAAGAGAGGGAAAAAAACAATTTTGACAAGCTAAACATTGATGTCGAGCATTCCAAGATTAGCTCGGTAGAGGAATCATCACTAGGATCATATTTCCTAGTTGCCGAATGGCACAAAACTATCCAACCACGTATTAGTTGTGCACCTTAGCTTGCGATCTTCAGTAGTTCCGGATTCCACATCACATCGTCTAGCTTTAGCTCGTTCCTCCTGCAGCATCTTCTCATACGCCCTTTCTTTCTCCTCTGTGGCCTTGTGAACTATTTCAATCTGATCATGGAAAAACTTCTCCTGGAACTTCATCTGCAAAGTATACAAACACAAGGTGAACTAAAGGAGATGAAATCAAAACAAGGAAAAGGGCAATGGCCGTCCCAGCAAATTTCTAACGAATGTTGAGTCATTGAATACATAGAGTTTGGCAAATAAAACGTTTTGTTTGATGTTCGTATGTGTCTTCAGAGAAAATATATTCACCAGGGTAACCTTTAAGCAATCATTACCTCTTGCTCGTACTCCAAGTGCTTCTCTTTGGCTTTACTCCTGACGAATATATTTTCTTCCATAGTCTCTCGAAGTTTCTGGGTTATAACACCCAGGGTTTCTTCTACTGCTTTAGAGCGTTGCTCTGTCTTAACCACCTTGTTCTTCAGATAATTCAGTTGCTGGTTGTCTTCACTCATCTGTTTCATTTGGACCACTACCATCTCATTATAAGATCTCATCTCATATTTCAGGCGGCTTTTTCCTGAAAGTTACAATAAAAACATTTATGTTAAAACTATCATATAATAAATAAGTTACTCTGTTACGAAAATAATGATAATACTGGAGGTTCTGTTCAATAGATGCATAACAGGTTGCATGGGTGATGCATTTTGTTTTGGCAATAATTAGGTGTTTCTTGAACTTGCAGCAGGCCCCATTTTCATAAACTAGTCCCAAATGACATGTTCAATATTCATACTAGAGAAGAAAATTCATTGGCAGCATGTGTGTGTGATGCATTGTCTTGACAAACACAATAGAAAATGTAAGTCAATATTGAGGGATAAAGAAGCATTGCTTTGATGAATCACAAGTTATCAATCATCATCAGATAGGGAGCAATCAAAGAGAAAAGAGTTGCACTAAACCAAAAGCAATCTCAAGCAACTGATTGGTCTCAGAAAAAGAAAGAAGCCTGCAGGCTAGAGCATCTTTCTTCCTTCCACTAAATTAATGCATTTTTAAAAAACAAATAAAAGTAATAATCACACTGTTTAAGCCATCACCATCACGACTCTTTGCCTTCTTACTTCTTAGGTTAAACAGGATAGAAGAGCAAAGACAGCAGAGCACAAAGAAAAGACACCCAAAGAACACCATTCGGAATAAACTAGTAAAACCAACACTCATATAAATAATGATAGCTGAATACCCCCACGATTAGAACAGTTATCATTACTTAGTGAGCACATGCTTCCAAGTATACACAATATTAGGATCCCTTATCATGTTGCAAATACAATGCATATGACATTTTTGCGCAACAAATTTTGTGGAATATGTTACAAATGCACTCTGGATGACCCCAGGGATGCAGAACCCATGCATATTGTAATTTTGTAAAAAATAAATGATGGATGCCATGGTCAAGGAAAAAACAAAATTCCAAAGGGTACAGGTGATCTGAATGATAAAAAAAGAGGGTAGGCGTTCTATCCTTCGCTTTTTCTTCAAATTGGCCAAGACCCGTTGCATATTGGCACTTATCAAGTATAGAATAGATCTGCCACTGAGCCCCTCTTTCTTCTTACAAACAGAATTGGCTGGTTTCTTATTTTTAATTAGAATGAAATAAACACTCGTGCTTTCTGAAGCATCACATGATCCAGAACCAGAATGCTATCCTACTGAAGAAGCGTTCAGAAAGTTCTAATAAAATTTACTCCCTCCGTTTTTATTGGATATCGTTTTAGAATGTGTGCAATCAACCTTTTAAAACTTTTACCGCTAATATATGCAAAAGTATTTGTATTTGTCATGTGGGAATGATATTACTAGATTTGCCAATATGCTCATATCATTACATTTTTAATAAGTTTTACTAACATATAACTTGGAAAAAGTAATGGTCAAAGATGTCTATTGGAGACCGAGTCGATACCTAAAACGACTAAGTAAAAAAAACAGAGGTAATACATGAAATGGGGGCATGAAGTCAAACTACATCACTGGATGGTAGGGCCAGTAAAATGTCTTTTGTGCTGAATAGGCACAGCTCATTACCCCCAAAAAGTTCCTACACAAATAGATGGTGGCAATTATTGGATTTATAATAAAATAACATCAGAAAATTAAGCAACAAAAATTCATTAAAAGCCAGGTATTTACTATATGAATGAGCAATTGCATAGAAGCGAAAGCATTAACTGTATGAACGAAGTTAAACTGTATACCTTGGCAGTGTTTATTGAACATCTCCATGTCTTCCTTTTTTGCTAAGAAACCGTATAGTTGTCTTTTCCCACCAGGTAAGAATGGAACCCGGTGATTCTGCCATGACTCCCTGTCTGTTCTTTGAACAACAAAGTGCCTATGCAGACGTTCTGCCTCCATATAGCCCACGGCCGAGCTTTCAAATATTAGCACACTCATGCCACGGTGCCCACATGGACCATAGGCATGTCGTGCTTTTGTAGCAGCATATTCACTGAAGTAATCGAGGAGCTCTTGGTTTCCCATGCCTTTCCACTAGAGGGGCAAAGAATAGCGGAATAAGAATACAATAAAACATAATCGTAAACAGCTTGAAAAGGTAGATCAAACAGATGTTCTTTTACAAATGCAAAGAAACATATATTTATGAACTTCAACTGATTGCACCAACTAAACCTAGTCAACCCAGTAGAAACACATATTTATGCTCTTTTCATCGAAGCACAAGTGCAAGCAAACTATAATAAAGAATAATCATAACAGGTTAGCCTCAAGTCACATGGTATGCGAATACTGTAAGTATTTTAAAACTTCAACCCTAAAAGCAATATTTGTTCGCATAACTTGTAATTAACTCAATTAAACGAATACTAATAAAATATAAGATGGTAAAGAGGATCAACCTTGTCAATGGATCAACATTGGAGTGCATAAGACAACCATTTAATATTTAAGTCAACACATTTTTCATAGTAACTGTTCCATGTAGGAAATACACTGCACTTATTGAGTGGCATAGAAACGGGTAGATAGGAGTCAAATGCTCTAAAAAGATGCAAAAGAATAAGCAAGAAAATAAAACAGTTTGTTCCTTTAGTTTTGCTAAACATTGAATATGACATATAAGTTCAGAAATTACAGAAAGAATAGCACACAGGTATAAAATTATGATTATAGTTCAGGGTACAGAGAATCCAGGTGTAACATCTATACTTAAAATTCAACGTCATTCAGAAGAAAAGAACAGTACAACACAGAACCGTAGTCAATATGTGAACAAGTTTAAACATAAATTCCAGCAGACAAGAACTTGCAGATACAACACTAAATGATATAAAAAGCAAATTATGTGTTGAGCTGTTGGCAGAGATAAAGACAGAAAATGTGTCACCTTATCATCATCATCTTTTTCCAGTAAGGTGTTCATAACAATAACCATTGGTGGCCATACTATCTCGCGATCAGTGCTTTCTCGCAATCCTTTCCATTTCCCAAATTGCTCGCCAGATGGTACCACTGAAGTTCCCCTGCGAGAAAGCTCCTCTTCCAGCAACGCAGCCAATTCTCTGTGGAGCTTCACCCTTGTAGAACCCTTTGTTCTAGCATGAGTCATCAAAGGTTGCAGCCCTTTGTACCAGTCGATTGCCCCAGGTCCATTTTTGCATGCCGGACAATGCCATTGCCTAGTCTGTTCATTTATCTGTTCCACACTTAAGGTATCCAAGACTTCAAAGAAACTTTTGAACCACTTGTTTGTTTTTCGAGTCTCAAAACTTTTCTCGCTTGCATCAGAATCATAATCATCACTCATATCATCACTCATATCATCGTCTGATACATTGTCATCTTCAGCATTGTCCATCTCAGGGTCACAACCAGATGAAGGAACATCATCCTTCTTGCTGTCACAACCAGATGGGCGAGACCTGGATGCCCACTGCCAACCATGTGCCAGAGGTGGAGTCACAACTGGGCGTGGTGCTTGCAATTCTGTTTCTGTAGACTTAGTTTGTGGTGGTGGCCTAGGATTGCCTCTGGCAGCAGGCCTACGATCAGAGGGAGCCCAGTTGTTTCCAGAAGGGCGTGAAGATCCATTGCCATTCCATGCTTGCCGTGCTGTAGTAGGTGCAGCATTTGAGTAGGAACTCCATGGTGCCCATTGTCCCCTCCCAACTGTTTGCCCTGATTTCTTCGACTTCTTCTCAATAGTCTCCCAACCACCCCCTGGATGTAGGACAGGATTATGCGCAGTTCGATAAAATAATGTACTGATCATAACAACAATGTAACATTAATGAATCTTAACCGTATCAAACTAACTAGACAACACATTCTCATATACCAACAAAAAATCTAACCCTTAAGCAGGTGAAGCATATCAGAGTGCTCTAAAATGTAAACAAGTTTCACAAGAAACCAAAAGCAAATGGAAGCAACACATTATTAACACGTAATAAGCAGGTGAACCGCATCGGTTGATGCCGATCTCAAGACCAGCGTACTAAACAAGCCCTCCAATTAAAACACAATAAATCACCTCCAAGATCAAATAATAAACCACAAAAATCACAATCGAAAACCCCTAAATCAGGAACTCAAATGATCAAACTGTTTTCCAAAATAAAACACGGAACGAACCGAAACCCGACCAAAGCAAACCCAAAAAAAATTCTAGAACAAAAAAAGAGAAAAAAAAACACTCCGAAGAGATGGAACGATCAAACCAAGCAAACCAACACCATCGCTCTGCGCAAGCAGATGAACCAAATACCCAAACGAAACCACCGATTCCGCACCTGGGCGAAGCAACATTAACCCCCCCCCCCCCCCACCCGATCGAACGAAAACACACCAACAGCTCGAACAATCCACCCGAGCAACCAAATCCCCCGCACCATGCGATCCCATACGCAACACGGAGCACTGAGACATGCACCCCAAGCAAAAAAAAACCGTACGCACGAAGCGAAGCAATTCGCTGAACAAAAGCACCACCCTAAACCCTACTCTACAGGAGGAGCGGGCATTGCACGATACGGCCATCCACACACCGGGATAAGTAGCGGGAGAGGCGGGGGGAGCTCACCGGATTTGTCGACGGAATCGGGAGGCCCCCCGCCGCGGCGATCGCCGGACATCGCGGGGACTTGCGTCGCCGTCCTCCTCGCGGTGTGGGTTTTAGTGGGAGAGGGAGAGAGGTGACCGTAAACGAATGGGGAGCGGGGCCGCGTTATATAAAGAGAGCGAGGTGAACCGGCCTGGGGTGAGTGAGCGGTACCCTCACCGGGGGAGGTGTGCGCACCGCCTCCGCACAGAATGCTCGTTTCCCTCGCCTCCGTCCCGACCTCCGCTTCGTACCCTACACTGCGCGTGGGGTCCCACGTGTGGGTCCCAGAGGTCAGTGCGTCGCGAGAAAAGCCCGCTTCGTACGCGAGGGGAAGCACACCCCGGCTGCGTGGTGGGCCCCGCGTAGCATGATGATCGCTTCACTGTTCGACTGAAAGGTGGGGCCCACGTCCTTCTTGGAGAGCCCTCAGTGGTGTGTAGGGGTCAATGAGTCAACCCGTGACCAGGGGAGGTCGGGCCCGCATGTCAGCGTGTCTAAGCTGCTCAGAGTGGGATCATTTTTACAATTTGGCGGTGGTTCTTGTCTTGGCATGGTGAGGAATTGAAGGAGGCTTGATTCGTGTTGATGACACATTGGCCTGTTCGGCAAGTCAAAAGCCTGCTGGGTTTTGACTTTTGTTATAATACTAACTTTTGAATAGAGTATCTTTTTAAGATGATATCTACAAGTTAAACGATTTACACGTTAAAATCCTAACATTTGTACCAATCAAAATCACAAGTGAGTATCTGTCTCTCCGTAATCTGTACCGTAAACAGCCAAAATTCAAAAATTTTAACCAAAAATCACAAGCCATAGCCAAAAAGAACAGGCCCGACATGTTTCATCTCTCTCGTCATCGTGTTTGTATGTTGCATTTTCCACGGAACAAATATGTTTTGGACACAGTCATCCATCCTTGACCTTTTAACTACGGCAATCAGGCAATGCATGCAACGCTTCATCCATTGCCCCCAAGTGATTTTGAAGCAGACATGCAAAGTCATTGATAAAATGAAGTGCGTCTTTTTTTTTTCCTTCAGAATCTTGATGTAGATAATAGCTTTGTGATATGAAAATTGAAAATATTAAGCAATACATATATATAGTATAAATAACAGAGACACCATGGTACCCCGACTTCATAATTAAAACTTTCCATCCATAATTAAGACTTTTAATTTCATCCATGATTGAGACTTTCTATCCATGATTAAGACTTTACATCCTGATATATTATATATCATTGCACTTGCACTCATATATATAGAGAGAGAGAAAGAGAGAGAGGATGCTGAAATGGGGCACTATGGTATCTGGGCACCAGGCTTCTCTACCTTTGGATTGTTTTTAGATGCGTGCAAGTGGAAAGGAATCAATCATGAATGGAAAATCTTAATCGTAGTAATATTTGGATGGTACGCTGCACAATGAGTGACTTGAGAACAAAGTTGTTCATGAGTTAGCTCATCATACAAAGCGATAATTATCACAAAACTGCACGGAACTCCTTGTGCAAATGCTGCTGATCAGACCCGACTTTATTCTTCATGCACTCACCGCAGAAAAAGAAAGTGATTTGATCTATTCAACCATTTTGCTTGGACTATTTCATGCTTTCTCCATGCACCCTCGTTAATGCCCTTTGTATGAAATTTGAATGTATTCACGCGATATTGCTAGGGTGGTTGCAAAACAAACTTAGAAAAGGCGAAATAGTGATCTTCTCGTCATAGTTTCTTATTTACCCACAGGGAATCCCCGCAATTAGCAAATGGGATGTTGCAATACGTACTCTTCCCATGGACGAGCTGATATATTTGACAAGCTTTGTGATGCAGCAATTAAGCATCTTAACTGCCTACTTATTTGAAGTGTAATGATCTTATTTCAAAAATTTTGTTTTCATTGTGCAACACATATTATACATTACACTGCAGAGAAGTGTGTTGCAGTAAGTGATCTGACCTACCCTTAGTCCATGATTTTACTCAAATTATTGAATGCTTTCTGTGTCTACTTCATTTGAGCACTTATGATAAGTTTTGAATGTTCTTTCGTGCACAAAATCTGGTAGGTGTAAAGAACTGGATACAAAGAAAGATGTTGGTACTAGTTTCATTTTCATTAATGAAAATGTGACTGGCACGGGCGATTTTGCCTTGTATTTCTTTTTTTCCTTATTCAAGAAATTTGTTCTCACCGACGCCATTTTTGGAATTTCCAACGACTACAGTGCTAAAAACGTCCAAATTTCGTACCGAGCTAGTATGTAGATGTTCACCTAGAGGTACCTTATTTCCATTTAATCTGGATGATGTGGAGCTCATTTGGGCTTTTTTTTGGCTTATGGCTGAAAAATACTGTAGCTGGATGAAAAAACACTGTAGCTGACAGAGACTTATTTAGCATAATTAAATATATATATATATATATATATATATATATATATATATATATATATAATATGTTAGCCCATTATATATAATACAAACAAATACGAGAAAAAAAGAACCAGCAAAAAAGCTCTAAAAAGCCAAAAGTTCAGAAAAAGACGAAATTTATGAATAGTGAAAAATAAGCCAAAAACTAAAAGCTGAAGTCAAAACGATCACAGCAGTACATCAATTCCATCTATGTACCCCAAACATCCGAAAATAATTTTTACTTGATATATTAAGGGGGTTTTCAATTTGACGATAGATTATGGCTTTTTCATTGCAGTTGACTTATTTTTTATTGTAGCTAAGGTAGCTTATTTGATGTAATTAAATTTAAAAAATTTTAAAATAAAAAAATATGTTAGTCTATCACAGACAATGCGAATGAATACGATAAAAAAAAGCAAAAAAAAGTCCCGAAAAGACAAAAAAAGAAAAAAAATGAAATTAAGGAATAGTGAATTAAAAATAGAAACCAGAAGCTATCGTTGAAACGAGTGGGCCTAAATTAACCTAAATATGTTTTGGAAATTCTATTTTTATATAAGTTGCAAGGCATACCGTTAGTTCTAGTTTTTTTGTTATATTTTACCCTGGTAAACATGTAGGGCATGTTTGGATCTCTGTCGAGCTCGCCTCGCCAGCTGAGGAGAGACTAGCCTAGCCTAGCTCGGCAAGCAAATCAAGATTATTTGGTCGTTTGGTTCCCTTTCTCCGTCTCCAGAAGTAGAGCAGAGCAGAGCAGGTACTAGCAATGCCGCCAATGACGATGGAGTATCTGGCGACAGGGATGGAGTGGGTGGCAACGACAATGAGGCTCGGACCAGACTGGGAGGTGAGCGGATCGAGGCTGACTGGATAGAGCGATGGTGGTGAAGAAGACAAGCCGATGATGATGGATTCGAACAAAGCCATTCGTGGCGACGACGGATCAGGCTTCGACGGCGTTGGATTGAGCTCCGGAGGGGACAGATCCGTGCAAATATGACGGGGATGGCGTCACCGGAGGCGCTCTGCGGGCACCGCTGGCCTCTTTGCGAGCATCGCTGACCTCTTTACCTCGCCTGCCTTTTGAGTCCCAATGTCGAGCTTCGAATGCGGGGGGGGCGCTTCGCCGGTGACCGGAGTTGAGGAGGGTGGCGGTGGCCGACGCTGAGGAGGGAGGAAGTCAAGAAGCAGTGGACGAGTTCGAGGTGAGGAGCAGAGGCGTTGTCGTTCAGAAGCTTGCCCGTGCAGGAGAAAGGAAAACGGGCGAGCAAGATCGCCAAGCAAAGTAAGGTTTTATGGTGCTACCAAACACCAAAACTAGCTAGCAAGGCCAGGCAAGGGAACAAGGCTTCCTCTTCCTTGTTCCTTGTGCATGTTTTCAATCGTGTCTTCTAACACGTGACGTCACTATTCTCTTCCTTTGAGTCCTCCGCGATGGCCAATATCAACCAATACAATCCATGTGTGTGGGAACAGGAATAGAAACTGTTGGACCGAAATGGCGACAGAGGGGGGTGAATGTCGACTTTAAAACTTCCCCCAACAGTATCTACTAAAAGACTATTCTTCTCCGATAGCTATGACAGCTATGAAGTAAGAAAATGAACACTCACTGCAAACAGAGATTAACCGAGTGAAAGATTGCCTAAAGTCAAGGACAAACAGAATGATCTTGAGATGAGAAATATCAGCGAGATAGAAATCTGACACTGCAGGCAGTAAAACGGAGCAGAGAGAGCACAAGAAAAGGAAACCAAAAGCAATTTTGAAACTGCAGCCGAATAGACAAAAGGACAGGGAGGTTCGGCTGGGACCTAAAAGGAAGAAATCAAATTGCTGAAATGGAGATAGCTGCAGCACCTTTTTTAACAGTAAGTACACAAAGATAAAAGATCTTGGATTAAGGCCAGTCGGCTACAGCCATTCCTCAAGAAAAAGATTGGAAACAAGAACTAAATAACAAAGAGAACTGAGCAAAAGAAATCAAACCCAAAAGTGCAGCCGATCTAACACACTAGCACTAAAAGACAGAAAAACCCAATCGTCTTTTAGTGCATGCAAGAAAACAGGAAGAGACAAGCTTGCTGCCAAAACAAACCAATAAGGACAGAGATGCTAGCTACTGAAATTGGACTGCACGAGAGACAAACTTTAGTAACCAAAACTGAGAACAAACTTCACACCACCGAATCAAAGAGAAGATCAAATAGATTTTTTCACTGCAGGCCAAGGAAACTGAAAGCTAACGCACCAAACATGCAGTCCGAACTGAAACAGCAAGCACTACTTGACTGAGTAAAAAGTAATGCTAAAGCTGCATAAAGAAGAAATAGCCGAGAACAACTGGAGACTGCTGTCCGAAAATTTAGTTTAAAGAAATGATTCGGTAGTAGATGCAAGAACCAAACTAAAACAGTAAATGAACTAGTAACCAATGGGAATAGCAGCGCTGAAACGAGAGAGATGAAAATAGGGGCACAAACACAGAAGAGATTAAACACAAATATTCTCATATGAATATTGATACAGAGAGATGAATGCTTAATAAGAGTTTGTCTACAACCTTCACATCTCAAGCATACAAGAAGAGAAACAAGCATAAACTCTCACACCCACTCTCCAAAACTCAAACCATCTCTCAAAGTCATCTCTCTCTAAAATCACCCTCTCATTTTTCATGCATGGAGAGAACCTAATAAAACCCTAACTCTTACACCCATTCTCTCAATTTCAGCACAACCTCTCCCTCTCCTTTTATAGCCTCCCACTAATGGGTTTGCACATGCTTTACCCATTATGTCACCACATACTCGATGCTTTATCCAAACCCACTTCCTTTAGTGCAGCTTTGCGTTTTTACTGAAACACCCCTCGCGCACCTTCCAGGAAGCTTTCTCCTTTCTTACCTTGCAGGCCTCGCAGCCACCTCGAGCCCTCGCCGTCTTTGACACCTCCCAACCGTCCTGCCAAGCATAAGGAAGAGGCTAGATTTGCAAAAATGAACATCCAGAGACTAAAATTGAAAAAAAAGCTATAGCACTATTTGTACGAACAGTTCATATCCAATCCAATGCAGTCACCCCCCACATGCAACTCAAAAGAATTTCTTTTAGCAATCCAAAACTTTAAATGATTGTATCATCCACGATTCTTTCAACAACCATCATGTTCGCTTTGATGAAATCTTCAAAACTAGATCATACTTGCATATGTTTAGACTAAATAAATGATATCATTAGACATATATTTTAGCAAATAAAGTAAAATGTCTCACATATTACTTTCCAATGTTCCTTAGCTTATAAGCGATGTTCCAACACATTTTTTTGAATTGGGTAGCGGGAATGAATCAGGTGGGTGTTGGATGTTCTGATAGATAAAACGAAATGTTTGATGCATTTAGTTTTGATGTTCCAACAATTCATCTACGATGTTCGATGCTTTGAAGTTCTATGTTCTAAGTATTTGATTTCAATGCTCCAACAATTCATTGATAATATTCTAATAGTCTATCAATGATGCTCTAATATTCTATTGACGATGTTTCAGTGGTGGAGTAAGGTAAATTGACTAGGTAGGATACAAATAAAGGGAATTAGGTGAATCGATAATACAAATTAATAGAACAATAGTGAAAAAAGTGAAATGTGGAAAAAGACATACTATAACATTGGGCAAAAAAACAAATGAAACTAGATGAAACGGAAAAAAAAAGAACACCGGGACAAAGAGAGAAAGAAAGACATGTCTGGGAAAAAGAAAATCGATGCTCTCGTTTGCCTAAGAACCTTACGGGCCAAACCAAATAGCAATGGCCTGTTCTTTCCATCTTCTAAAAGTTATGTTTTGATTTTTCTACAGTAATCAGCTTTTAAACAAAATTTCTTTTTAAGGTGGAGTCTAAAAATTGATTATAATACATAATATAGCGCTTTATTTATATGAATCAAAACTGTACATAAATTTCTATTACTCTATACTATATCAATAGTCTAAACTATAAACCGCAGTTAAAATCTATAAACCAAAGAAATAAAAAAGAGTAGCCCCCTGTCGTGGCAAATGTGCCTGGTGGGTCGTGTAGCCGAGCATCAAATTCCAAGAAGGACATCCGTCGTAATGTGCAGTGGGCCGCAAGTGGGCGATGGTTTGCTATATGCCGCACGCGCGGTATATAGGATTTTCCATGGATTTGAGTGAGCACTGTCCCATTTCTACATAAGCGCTAAGCTCTAGAGATAAGTAATTTTTTTTGAAATTAAGGTAACATTTATTAATATCAAAGAAAGGTTATAAGGATTGGTACAATGAAACCTGGTGGTTCGTAGTGCCATATTATAATAGCTTTCGAAACCACAGCCTGACGGGCAAGAATGTTGGTAATGTCACGTAGACCAGCTTCAACTGTTCATACAAGATCTTTGGAAGAGAGGGGTGTTTGTTTCTTGAGTCGCACAATTGTGCTTGGAAAATCACCGGTATGGTGAGCACTGGTGCAACGCATTGGTAACCCGATGCTACCAGCCCGATCAAGCCACAAGTTCAGAACCATATCAGAAGAGAACAAACTAAGGTTGCCAAATAGACCGACCCATGGCACACTAATGTAGATATGACCTAGGCACAATACAGCCTATTTGGCCATCGTGTCAGACTGGTCCAGTATAGAGTGTCGGGTCGTGTTTGAGTTGGCGCCCCGGCTCGGCATGATACGAATAGTATTGGTCCGGCCCAGGCACGATCTAGTCCAACACAGCCCGTTCAATTTTTAATATTTATACAATTTTATTTTATTTTTTTTAAATGTTATGTAGTTAAATTTATAAGTATAAATAATTTTATTTTGTATTTTTATATTTTCTAGAAATTTTTTTATATTTTTCCAAAATTTTCTGATCGAAATGGACTAGTCGTGTCTACTTGATCTGTCGGCTAAATAGGCTCATACCTGTTGAGGAACCGTCGCTGGCGACCAGTCCGATCAATTCCTCTGCTTAGAACAAGAACGAATCAATTACAGAATCACAGAACAATAGATTGAACATAGAGAGGTAGAGAGAACTCCTGGCCTTTCTTTATTGCTTTAGATTGCATCAGGTGTACATAATGAGGGGAGTACATGTCCCTATTTATAGCCTACGGTGGGATGCCCATATTGCACCAGGACTCTTGGTCCTGGGCCCAGTTTCTCAACACTCCCCCTTGGGCACTCACCCGACATACTTATGCCTCGTTAAAACTCCATAAAAACCCAGTGGAAAAAATTTAGAGAAAGAGTACATGATATATATAATGCTGCGATGCACGAATTGCCTCATTAAAAACCTTGGTCGAGAAACTTCATGGAAAACCCGTCAAGGGAAAAAGAGTACAATTCACCCAAATTCATTTGGTCTGCAGGACTTTATTCTTTGGGTACTTAATCTTCATGATCAAGATTTATTAGCAGGCTTGTGAGAATTCTCCCCCTGAATTCTGCGCTTCTCTAAGTCTCATCATTCCAATTCCACGCACGCATCTTTCAAAGCTAGATGCGGGGAGTGACTTAGTGAATAAATCTGCGAGATTTTCACATGACTTAGTATGCAGTACTTTAATCTCGTCCATCTTTTGCAATTCATGTGCATAGAAGAACTTGGGGTTGATATGCTTTGTGAGATGACTCTTCACATAGCCCGTTTGCACTTGTGCAACGCAAGCGGCATTATCTTCATAGATAATTGTGGGGGTTTGCACAATGTTCATCCCATATGACTGCTGGATGTGGTGAACCATTCGGCGGAGCCAAGCGCACTCTCGTGCAGCTTCATACAGTGCTATGATTTCTGAGTGGTTCATCGAAGTAGCTACAAGGCTTTGCTTAGACGATTTCCATGAAATTGCAGTTCCACCACACAGAAATACATAACCTGTTTGTGACTTAGCGGTATGCGGGTCTGACAGATACCCAGCATCTGCATAGCCAATCAAGTTCAGATCTTGATTCTTTCTGTAAAACAATCCAAGGTCCTTGCTTCCTTGGAGGTATCGGAAGATGTCCTTTATGCCCTGCCAATGCCTTTTGGTGGGCTCTGCACTGTACCTTCCTAATAGGTTTACGGCAAATGCAATGTTCGGTCTAGTGCAGTTTGCTAAGTACATGAGTGCTCCCACTACACTCAAGTATGTGAATTCTGGTCCCAGGACTTCCTCCCCCTCTTCCCTAGGTCGGAAAGAATCTTTTTCTTGCTGTAAAGACCTCCCGATCATCGGTACTTTCAAGAAAAATGCCTTCTCGAAGCCAAACCTTTCAAGCACCTTCTGGGTGTAGGTCGACTGATGTACCAAGACTCCTTCAGGGACATGCTCAAGCTGCAGGCCTAAGCAAAACTTGATCTTGCCCAAATCTTTCATTTCAAATTCTGACTCCAAGTAGGAGCTTGCTTCTTTTAAGTCTTCAGCTGTCCCGATGATATTTAGATCATCTACATACACAGATATTATACAAAATCCATTCTGGGATCGCCGTATAAATACACAAGGACAGCGTTCATTATTCGTGTAGCCTTTCTTGCAGAGAAAATCACTTAAGCGATTATATCACATTCTTTCATATTGTTTTCGTCCATACAGTGACTTTCTGAGTTTCACACTGTACAGATTTCTATATGCTCTGTCTTGGTTCGGGAGAGGGATTCCTTCAGGGACTTTCGTGTAAATCTCCGAATCCAAGTTACCGTAAAGGTATGCAGCCACAACATCCATCAATTTCATTTCTAAATTCAAATTTACTGCCATTGAGATTAAGTATCTAAAGATAATGCCACTCATGACCGGGGAGTAGGTTTCTTCATAATCAACTCCAGGACGTTGAGTGAAACCTTGGGCTATCAGCCTTACTTTGTATCTCACTACTTCATTTCTTTCATTTCTCTTTCGAACAAATACCCACTTGTACCCAACGGGGTGTATGTGGGAAGGCGTGTGACATACGGGCCCAAACACCCCTCTTTTGTTCAGAGATAGCAATTCAGTTGCTATTGCCTTCTTTTAATCTGCCCAATCTGATTTTTTCTTACATTCAGTGAGCGATGCAGGCTCGGGATCAAGATCGATGATGGTGGCAATTTTCTTTCGAAGTAGATATCGATATTAGCTGTTGTCCTATTCAGGGACTCTCCCGTGTGCACATAATTTATAGTTATTTCTTCATGAGTTGCTTCTTCTGGAGCTTTACCTTGTACATCGCTTCTTTCAATTGCGGTGGCAAGTCCCTTTAGTTTTTCGGCTCCGATGTGTGCGCACACATCCATGCCGATGGGGATATTCAGATCCGGTATGCCCTTTTCGGAAGGTGTTATACTTGTGCCAGGTCTCAACTGGCTCTCCTTCTCATTCTGGGAGACTTCAATGATCGGCTGTGATAAATCCCTCTTATCCTTTTTCGCCGGGTGTCCCCGGTTACTTTGGACTTGAGGACCGGAGTTCTCGTCCTTTTATTCTGAGGCCTCTGGACGGGAGTAGGGATACTTTCAATTTCTTTGGTATTTCAACCCTCTCCGGTGCATTGCGTGCAGGTACATGCGACTTAATCACGCTCTTCAAATCACTAAAGTGATCGGACAGTTGATTTGCTAATGCTCGCAAGTCGATGATCTTCTGGACCTCTTTTTCAGTTTCACTAGTGCGCGGGTCATGTGCATGAATTCCCGTGGATTCCCACGTAATTTCCTGATATTTTTCATCAACGGGTTGATTTCCTCCCCCTAATGACGGGAAATTATCCTCATCAAAAATGCAATCAGCGAAGCGGGCAGTATGCAAATCTCCCGTCATGGGTTCCAAATACTTGATTATGGATGCAGTCTCATAACCAACGTATATCCCAATCTTACGGAGAAGGCCCATTGCAGTACGCTGCGGAGGTGGTATCGGTATATAAACCTTACATCCAAACCTCCTAAGATGAGAAATTTTCGATGGTGACCCTTGCGCTAGTTGCATAGGTGAATGGATGTTGTAGGCCGAAGGTCTAAGATTGATGAGATTCAATGCATGAAGCACTGCGTGTCCCCAACGTGTAGCTGGCAAATTACTTTTATGTAAGAGGGGTCGGGCAATAAATTTAATTCTTTTAATTAAAGCCTCTGCCAAACCATTCTGGATATGGACATGCGGTACCGAATGCTCAACTGCAATTCCCATTGCCATGCAATAATCTTCAAATGCCTTTGAAGTAAATTCTCCGGCGTTGTCCATTCTGATGGACTTAATATGATGATCTGGAAACACATTTCTGACGTGAATGATCTGCAAGATCAACTTTGCAAAGGTATGGTTTCTGGTGGACAACAAACCCACATATGACCACTTCGAAGAAGCGTCAATGAGCACCATGAAATACCTAAACGGCCCTGAGACGGGCTGAATGGGACCGCAAATGTCTCCCTGGATGCGTTCCAGGAATGCAGGGACTTCATCCTTCACCTTCAGAGTGGAGGGTCTAGTAATTAGTTTCCCGGTGGCACATGCAGGGCACACAAAATCTTCATGATTCGGGAAATTCTTCACATTAATATTATACCCATGTGAGTTATTTATTATGTTTCTCATCATCCTAAGACTTGGGTGGCCTAATCTGTCATGCCAGAGACATAAAAGTTCAGAACTTCTAAATACTGTCTTCAGAACAGTGTACGCTGCAGGCGCTTTAATGTTGGTATAATATAGCCCAGTTTCAAGTGATGGAAGTTTATCTAATACCCTTTTGCCATTCTCTTCGCGCTTCGTGATGAGCAGGTATTCCTTACCGAACTCTTTGTTAGTCTCAATGTGGAAACCATTGGCGCGGATATCCTTAAAACTTAGGAGAGTTCTAGTCGATTCTGAGTACAATAAGGCTTCTTCAATGACCAAAGTTGTGCCCATTGGAAGTATAATAGTGGCTCTACCGGAACCAATTATACATGCATCGCTTCCGGCGATTGTCGTAAGGCTGCCGGTGCTCTTACGGATCGACTGGAAATATTTAGTCTATCTTAAGATGGTATTCGTTGTGCCGCTGTCGGCAAGGCATACTTCCTCCATAGGGCGCCACATGTGTTCTAATATATCGTATTTAATTAACATGTATTAGAAGGCAATCAACACATAAATAAAATACGCCAATATTAGAACATATAATGCCATTATAAACTGAATAAATGAATGTTTTATTCCAAAATCATCCAACCATTATAAGAAATCAAAATCCTAAAGCAACAACCATGCAAGTTCTAAACTTGTCCATTTAACACAAAATAAATGACAATTAACGTCTCATGCATTCTGTGCATCAAACGGAATCAGCTAGAAAATCATCGACTTCTTCGGCTATTTTCTAATGAGTGATGTTCTCCTCAAGGGAGATCATGGCTGTGGCTGCCTCTAAGTCATAGGAGGGTGCCGCTGCTGGGATGGGCTCAACCTCCATCATCTCCGGCAGCTGCTTAGGCTGCTCCCCCTCAATGGCTGCAAAGTGGGTTTCAGGTTGCTCTTTGCCATTCTTCTTTTGAGCTTGGTGGGCATCAATGACATGTTGCGATTCTTTGTATATCCGCGACCAATGTTCCCACTTGCCACACTTGTAGCAACCCTGGTTCTGCTGGCCATAGGTCTTGCCCTTCTTCCCCCTTCTCTTCATCAAGGGCTTTCGCACCTTGTAGCTGCTAGCGTTGGTTTCACGGCCAGCAGAGCTGCCTGGTGGCTGTTATTCTTGCGGAGAAGTTCGTCCTGAGCCTCTGCCACCTGCATCATATCAATCAATTCGACGTATTCCTCATAGCCGTCTTGACGATAGTTGTGGGCAGTCTGTACAGCACTGGGGTGAAATGTGGACAGGGTCTTCTCAATCTTCTGCTCATCTGTGATCTCCTTGCCACAGAGTTGAAGATTAGTACAAATCCTGTGCAAGGCAGAATTGTACTCCCCGACCGTCTTAAAGTCGGCGAACCTCAGTCTGATCCACTCCTACTCTGCTTGAGGAAGAATGGTGTACATGAGCCTCTCAAACCGCTTCTTGAGTGCGGTCCAGAGTGCTAGCGCGTTTCTTTCCGCCATATACTCATTCTTGAGAGTCGGGCAGAGGTGGTGCCTGAGAAAATGAAGTGCCTGAGCATTTTCTTCAGGTGTGGGTCGGGCGTCTTTCTGTCCGCTTAACCCAATAGCTGCGCTGAGCTTTCGGCCCCCAAGCATAATCTCGACATCGGATGCCCATGTCAGATAGTTTTGGCCATTCTGGGCTAGCTCCTCGAACTTCCGGTTCGAAATTCCAGTCATCTACATGTGTATGAACGAAATAAAATACGTTTACTGCAGGTAAACATGCACAAAAAATTTACTACAGGTAAATAAAGTGGTGCAATAGATTCCCATAATGTTTCATAATTTTCTGTGCATTTTCTATAATTTTACTGCCAATTTCCGTGATTAAAAGCAATTTTCAGCAATAACAATTAATCAAAACAGTAAATAAATACAGAAAATACATAAAACTGTAATGGCATAAATAAATAAGCTTCAAATGATAAAAATAATGCAAAATTTGGATTCCCGAGGCCCTTTTATGCAAGAATATTAATTTTTAGCGAATTCTGCAATTCCAGGGGGTTTATACGCAAATTTTCAGTTAAGAGAAAAAATTTGCGCAATTTTCTGATTTACAGAGTGGATTTCTGCAAAATGCTGGACCCACTCATAAATTTGAGGGCTTATACGTAATTTTCGGAACTACGAGGCATGGTCTACAAAAATCAGGACTTAAATCAAATAATTTAGGGCCTTTCACTACAAGAACTCGGGGCCTTTTCTGTAATTTCACCATAATCCCCCCACCGGCCAGGCCCTTTTCCCCTTTTTCCCCCTCTTTCTCCCCCCCGCCCCGTCCGGCCCAATCGCCCCCTGGCCCACTTAATTTCGGCCGATTGGCCCATATGGCCCAAAAGGCCCGTGCGGCCATTAAGCCATGGTAGGGTTAGGGTTTCCCCTAACCCGGTCATTCGGGTGGCGCCGGCCTGGGCGAGACGAGCGGCGGCGGACGCGGCGCGCGCAAGGCGGCGGGGCTGGCGGCTCGGGAAGGCGGCGGCCGACGGTCGCATGCAGGCGACGCGCAAGGCGAGCGGATGGCCTCCGGCCATGGCAAGGTGCGGTGGGCGGCGGCCGGTCAAGGGGCGCGCGCTGTGGTCCAGCTCGGCTGCGGGCGAGCGGCGGCCGGGCGTGAGGTTCAAGGCGGCGGGGTCGGCTGCGGGCCGACGTAAGGCGCGGCGGCGGGCTGCGGTCGCATGCGGGCAGCGAGCCGGTCGAGCGGCGGCAACCGGGCGGCGGACCGTGGAAGCGGCGCAAGTGGCTGCGAGCCGAGGCGGCCAGGCAACGTCAGCAGCCCATGCGGGGGCGCGGTCCGGCAACTGGCGGAGCCGGTGTGGCGGCGGGGTTGGCCGTACGGCTTCTCCAAGGCGGCCAGGGAGGCGGCTACAGGCCGGGGCGGCCGGGACGGAACGCATACGGGTGGTGAACCCGAGACCACCGAGGGCTGCAATTTCCAAGGCGTGGTGCGTGCAAGCGCAGTAGCCAAACGGCCGGCGACTTCAGGCCGATGGTCCATGGCGGCTTCAGGCCAGCGGTGAACTGGTGGCGGCTTCAGGCCGTCGCCCTGATTTTGCATGTGTTTCTTTTCCTTTTGTGCAACAGCCATGCAAATCCAAACAAAAGATAAAAGAACAGATGCATAATTTCCGTACAGTGACCATGCAGGATCAAACAAAATATGCAAAAATTTTTGATTCTAATTTATGATGCAATCAACATCTACCCCGTTTCGCAATCCACCGATCGACTTTGTGCCGACGATTTCAGATCTGCTCGCGGTAGATTTAGGGCGGATTTGCATCGTTCTACAGTGCAATCAACATCTACCCTGTTTTATAATCTACCGATCGGCATTGTGCCGGCGACTTCAAGTCTGCTCGCGGTAGATTCAGGGCGGATTTGCATCGTTCTACAATGCAATCAACATCTACCTTGTTTCACAATCTACCGATCGGCATTGTGCCGGCGACTTCAAGTCTGCTCGTGGTAGATTAGGGCGGATTTGCACCGTAGAGATTCAATTTAGAACGCGAAAAGAAAATACAGATTCAAAAGCGATCTAGAAAATTCAATCTGTGCTTCGATGATTACCTCGTTCACCGGAGCAAAGTCATGCTGATAACGTGTTGAGGAACCGTCGCTGGCGACCAGTTCGATTGATTCCTCTGCTTAGAACAAGAACGAATCAATCACAGAATCACAGAACAATAGATTGAACACATAGAGGTAGAGAGAACTCCTGGTCTTTCTTTATTGCTTTAGATTGCATCAGGTGTACATAATGGGTATAGATCCCTATTTATAGCATACAGTGAGGTACCCATATTGGACCAGGACTCTTGATCCTGGGCCCAGTTTCTCAACAATACCGACCCGATATGGCCTAGATTCCTGTGCTCGTAAGCTAAACGGGCCACGTCTAACGGGCCTATACGGACCGTCTGGACACTTCTGCAACAAGCCCACCTGTACTGTATATAGCCGCACGGGTCCGTTCCGCATCCCCAACTCGCCTACTCCCACTGCCCCCCGATTCTCTCTGGAAGGGGGAAAAATCTCGCCGCCGGCTCACACGGCGACGGCCACCGGCACCACCGCGACGACTACCATGTCGGCGGGCGCCCCCATCCCGACGCTGCGGTCGGAGGAGCGGGCCGACCTCCTCGCGCTGCTCGCCGCCGCGGCGCGCCCGCTGGGCGACGTCGTCGCCGACTTCCTCGCGCGCTTCCCCCGCGAGCGCCGCCTCCGCGTCGGCGCCACGCTCTGCTTCCTCCTCGAGGCAAGCCACGCCCCCCTCCCTGAGCCTCCTCCAGCTCCTCGCGCCGCGAGAGCTTGCTTTGCTTCATGTGTCAGATTGGGTTGGGGACCCTAGCGGCGGAATGGATCGGGCAGTAGTTTGGTTTGGTCGGCCTAGGGTTTGTGCTGGGTAGTTAGATTCAGTGGGTTTTGGTATGTCAGGGTGGCTGGGATGGTGTTTCAGTTGGTCCAGACGTGATGAATTATTGTGCTTGCTTTTGGGGGGTTTCACTTGCTGGTTGGGGTTTGGGCATCGAATGGACTAGCGGATGGCTTGATTAAGCGCATATTCGTGGGGTTTTGGAGGGCCTTAGCTCGCTATGTTTGGGTTTTGCTGGCGATATCCTTTGCGTTACGAATATGTTGATCTGGGATGGGTCGCTGAACTTCTAGATTTAGTGAACATTGTTTTGGTCTTTAATAGAGAGGAGCTGCGAAAACTCTGCATTTCCTTATGGTCTTGTGCTGTTAGGTCGATCAGGTTTGAATGGATTTGTGGATGTTGAAAATTTTAGCCGTTGATTTGAGATTCCATTTTGAATTCATTACCTTAGCTGCTTAGTGCTTTTGCTGATTTTGTATCGCTGAGGTTTAGCATTGGGTTGCGCTGCAGAGGGTTGGGCTCATGGTAGAATCAAGCAAACACCCAGTATGAGTGCTCTGTGTCTGATCTCTTAGCTTAGTTGGCCATTTTGTGGGATGCCATCAGATTAGCAAACGTTCAGATCTTGGTGTAACTTTTCCATCCTTAGCAAGTAAATGTGATATTATGTTTCAAGGGAGAATACCTCAAGGTGTCGTTTGTTTTGTGTAGGTCAATGGGATTCCAGATAAAGTGAACCAGATGTTAGTGTGTGATTGAGTAGCACGATTACCAGTTTTAGTTGCATAGAGCTACTTCGTTTATGTATCGAATGGATCAACATATTAAACATACTGTTGGTGGTCCATGTGACATGTTACATACTCAACACTTTATGGATTGAATGGATCAACATATTAAACTTGTAGTTGACACTTACCATGGCCCCTTGTCTGCTATAGCTTGCCATCCAATACAACGACTGTGAGATTTCTGGACAAATGTGTTTTATGATATTTATAGTTTGACCTTTCGAAGGGCATCAAAGACGTTTTTGGCCTTTGAATAATTTCCTATTTGCACCATGCATTTGCAAAGTTTTTTAGGGATATGCTATTAATCCATCTTGACAATACTAGAACATGCTTTGAAGGTGTCTGTTTACTTCCTTTTAGATTCTTCTAGTTCAAGAATTTGTTTTTTACAGGTACAATGAAGTTTGGAGTTTTACATATTATGTTTCCTTTTGACTAGGATAAGAAGATGCTTCATCCTACCGGTCGTTTAATTGCATTTGCAATTCTTCATCAAAGTTATTCTTCGGAGCCTGCAAATCCATATGTTCCTCTGTTATTAAATGTAAGCTGTAAACCTTATTTCACAGTTTTTGTGATTTGGGTCATCATTGGAAGAATTCCCATTGTTCCCTTCAGCAGACTTAAAACATCAAAATGTGTGACGTTGCAGGCTTCTTTGATATGCTCTATGATTGCTAGGGCATGAATAATATAGTTTGTGATAGTTTGCTTTGTCTCCAAGTTACACAGATATACACTAGCGCCAAACACATTGCTGTATTAGTAGTGTTTTTCACAGTTTCTGATCCGGCAACAAAGTTTTATTCTAATTGCACATGAGGCCTTTGGTGAGATGGTTATGTGAATCAGTAGATTAACTTTGGTTGAAGCCATCTTGACTGGGAACTCCTTTCTTGGAAAGCGTTATTTTTGAATTGACTTGTCTTTCTTCTAGAATATTGTCAAGTCCCATTTACCCAAGGTCTGGTGTTAGCTTCTAACATAAAGAAGCTGGATCCTTCTAATTCCAGCTGCATGTGACAAGCTGTAATCTACATGGAACTTGTGTTAGCTCCAGTTTTTCTATTAGTGGAATTTATGGCTGCCATTTTAGACTCAAGAAGTTGTAGTTTGAGTGTCAGATCAATGTCATTTGGTCCAATTTTGAGGGCAGGTTATTTACCCGCCTAACTTCTGAATCACTTGTAGCACCAAAAAGGGTGTTCCAAGCCTCAATCAACCATGCTGGCAGGGTTCTAGCTATTCTTGAGCTCCTGTTGGGCCACAACATAGAGTACCACCCTGTTTGGCTTGCTAGCTTTAGCTCATCTAAACAGTTGGATCTTGGAGCACTGTCAAACAAGATCTTGCTGCCCTGTGCACATGTCATGTAAGCTGTGATTTTGAAGAGCTGACAATTTTAAGATCAATCGCTTCTGTCGGTGATCTTGGAGCACTGCCTAACAAGGTCTTGCTGCGTAGTGTACATGAGATGTAACCTGTGTTTCTGAAGATCCTACAATTTTAAGATTAATCACTGCTGTCAGTGTTTTTTTGTTTATGGAGTTTTTGGAAGTGCAAACACCATACATTTTAGCATAGTTAATTTGGTGTAAATAATGTGGTCTCACTAATCTATGTATTTTGCATAGATTTCTATTCTAACCAATGAATTATGCCTCCACTACTGTTCATCAGTTGGCACCATGTTGAACAGCTGTGCAAGTGTGTGTGGCAGCTTGATTGGCTAGTTTCTGTGGCAGCTGCATCTTTGCCTCTATCAACTCTCAGTTTTTTTAACATATGCTGGCAACAAAGGAAGAACAGCAGAATTGCATACTTTCTTAAATGCATCTGTTCTTTGAACTGTTTGGCATTAAGCGAATTATTTATCTTGCTTGAAGTTTTAGTTTTTTTTATTATCCACAGGCAGCTTGCGATGAAACGTCAGATAAATCAGAACTGGCATTTGTCCAGCTTTTGTTGACTTCGGCTAGTGGAAACAATAACAATGAGGTGTTTTCTCTTGCTCTATGACTTGTTGATAAAGTATAAACACACATATGAAAAAGTCGGATGGGATGGATGATAGTAATTTCACTGGCATTATACTATTGTTGCCTGTGCTGACATAGATCTGCTGATGGATGGTCCTTGGGCTTCTGTGTTTCTCAGGTGCTGAAACAGTCAGCTGTAGATTACATAAATGTGTCTGCATCTGCATCACAGGTAGACTGTTAACTTTTGATTTGGTAAAGGAACTGACTGAATGCAGTTGATATAAAACTATATCAAGATTAATCCATATATTAACAGCCTCTTAACTCAGGGCTCATCTGTTTGTTTAGGCTTTATTGCCACGGGAACAGCTTGAGAAGCAATACTGCAGTAATAGTGTACAATCTCTGCCTCAGACTAGTAGTTTCAGAGCTGCTACTGTTAGATGTGCTATACCAGATCCAGATGTACCTCAAAGTTGTGCCAATTCATCAGAGTATGTAGGCTCAGCTACCTCCCCCCTGAAGTTACTGTGTGGTGCTTCGAATTCATTTGCCATTTTTTCTTCTTGGCCTTTTCTTATGAAATTAGTGTTTTTATTAGGTCTAGGATATCACCACCTGGAAGCAAACCAAAGTCTGCTTCTGATGATAGAGATTCTGCTCTTGCTGGTTTACTCCAAGAGAAATCGTGGGGAAGGTTGGGTCCTCAATGGATACGACCGACACCCCCAAGACTTCATATACTTGATGGAGAGGTAACATAGTCAGCCAAGAGTTGTATTTTCATGTCGGTTCTATTTCTAAATACAACTGTACTTGTGCTGAACATACAGCTACAGTGGCTGAACCCTGACAACAACCACGAGCTATTATGGGATTATAGCATGTGTGCTGACACGAGTCGAGGGGCTGCTATCCGAGATTTGATTGCAAGAGCCTTAAAAGGTCCACTTGCACCTGCCCAACAGGAGGTTCTCTGCTACATTCTAATATTTCTGCTAGATAAGTTTTAGCTAGGGACAATGAGTGCTTCAATAAATTGATAGGCAACTTATCCAATACCTTAGATGAAAAATTTTGCTTTCTGTTTCTTCCATAAGTGGACGCTGGATAATTTTATAGCACCAAGTCTTTCAGCACCCTCCACTCTCAGTCTCTCTCTCACACACATTCATTTGCACGTAAGATATTTTCAAATGGTACAAGCCTAATTTATTCGCAGCTTCTCACAGCAAGTCGTAATAGAACTGGCGAAGGACGCTAAGCTAGTGTATCATTGCGGGATGACACCACAGAAGCTTCCAGTATGTATAGTCTTGACAAATGTTGGGTTTCTCACACTTTTCATGTCTTTTGTCAAATTGAATTTATCTATGGTTTCAGGACCTTGTTGAGCACAATCCACTCATTGCTGTTGAAGTTCTTTCGAAGCTTATGAACTCTCCTGACATTGCAGGGTATGTCTGTTTCTTTTCTCTGGCATGTGTTATCATGATTGTCAGCCTTTTTCTCCTCGTCTTCGTCCTGATCCTCCTTTTTTTAGTTATTTTGATGTTCTTGTGCACATGGAGATGAGCCTGCATTCTATGGAAGTTGTAAACAGGCTTACTACTGCTGTTGAACTCCCGACAGGATTTGTCCATGAGTACATCTCAAATTGCATTCAATCATGTCAAAACATTAAGGTTTGTTCTTGTTATTTTGATTCATTCAATTTGAAATCGATGATAGAGGATCATTAATTAGAATGTTGGCATAACATTGCAGATTAGTTCAAGCTGATGGTTGAACAATTATTGTTTTAATGCCTATTACCAGTCGATATATTCTAATGGGCAATTTAACCTTGGCTAAATTTTCCCATGGGAATACGGAACCTCTGCTTTTTGATGTGCATTTCTTCAATTAAGTTTAGATTATCATTCCCATGGGAATAAGCACTTTGCTTGTCCTGTTCTGTGAACTAAAGTGCATGTAGAATCGGCAGCTCTTGTTGGCAATGCATGTGTAATTGGCAGCTCTTGTTTCATGTTTTGTATCATTGCAAAAGAATTTTCTGTGCTTATAAAACATTATGCTTTAATCAACTGATATTTACTCATTTTGGTGGGTTAAGTCCTTTGATCAACTAGCACTCTCCCTCTGGGGTTAAGGGACTTGCACCTTTATGGTTGCTTATTTTTTAATCTGAAGAAAAGCCTCATATGGCTGAATGACAGCTGCATCTTTTTTGCTTACAGGTTAATTAGTGACTTGTGATAGTATCACTTGATGAATGTTTAACTTTCACAAAATTCCTTAAATATGATCATTTTTTGTGTTCAGGATAAGTACATGCAAAACAGACTGGTGAGATTAGTTTGTGTTTTCCTCCAGAGTCTCATTCGAAATAAGATTATAAACGGTGAGTGTCTAGTTGTGTGCTTAACAGAGACATTCTTTATGCTGTTTTGTATATTCATTTGTTATCATTGGGTTATTGTATTGATGATTAAATATTTAAATTTCTGCCCTCTTGATCCAAAATATTGATGATCCAAGACCATGACTACAAAATTGTATGCCTGCTGTCTGACCTTGATTATTTAATATATGATTGTACAGCCTGACTTTCCCATTGTGTGCATGTTGTCAGTATTTGATGTTGATTCATTTAGCCTGTTCTCCCTACTCATACGTTATGTTGAATAGGCGCATTTTCTTAAGCTATTTGTCTGTTTTGTGTGCAGTTAGCAAATATACATGTCTTGACTCATTGATGGTATCAGAAACATGCATCAAATATCTAGATAAAACACCCTAAGCTGTCTACATGGATTTGGAAACCATGCAAGTGCTACTATAACACTCATTTAGCCTTCTTTATTCTTGAATGATCTTTTCCTGATTTGATCAGATTGATTTTCAATGTTTTCTTGTCACTGTGTATACAGTGGGTTGGTTTCTAAACACAACCTTACAATTGCAATGCAAAGATTTTCTAATCAGAATAATATAGTGGTTGTGGGGTTGGAGGTGTTATGTGACAATGTCTACAAATGCGAAACCATGTGCTAATTATATTATATAGTCTGCTAAGAACTGAGTCACTTTTTGGTATTGTTAGTCATAAAAAATTGCAGTGTTTGCATGAAATAAGCTTTTTTTTCACATTTAGTGAAAGAAACAACATATGGTACAATTAACTGCTGTGATTTGTATCCTTGTTTACCCCTTTGGTTGCATTTTTTAATTTGTTAAAATGTCGTATCACATGTTAATTATGGCTTTCTGCATGCAGTTCAAGATCTCTTCATTGAGGTACAGGCGTTCTGCATCGAGTTCTCACGGATAAGGGAAGCAGCTGGCTTATTCCGGCTGCTCAAATCTTTGGAGTAAAGAAACGAATTGTATGTTGTTATTTCCCATTTCTGTATATTAGTGTACTCTTGTCCTTTTCCTAATTCTATACATGGTCATTCTCATGGTCTCAATTAAAGCCTCAAGGACTTCAGATAACATCATGTTAGTATCTAAGTACATAATGTTGACTATCTAAGTTCCCATAAATCCCTCTCTTGGGACATCATGGGCGGTTGACATTTCAAGTGATAGAACTGGGCTGAGTTTTTTCAATTCCAAATGTCAGATAGACTGGTGGTATCGTTATTGAATGTTCGGATTTTTCTTGTTCTGGGTAATTCTCTAGCCACCGTGGGTGTTCAAGATCGGGTGATGTGTATCATTTTCTTACAGAATCTGGGGCACCCTCCCTGCGACAATGCACACCCTTGGAGTGGATAAAAGGACCATACCAAGAGCAGTCAGGTAGTACGCAATTTATGGTTGTGAACGTCCATTGTATGGTGACAAATAATAGATACACGTTTTGGTCTAATCTTTGATATCTGTAGTGTAATCGAGACAATACCATAATATTCTTGTAGTCTACATGTTTACTTGGTGCACCATAGTTGGGAGTTGGGACATTGTTTTCCACAGTTGCCATTCTGTGTACATCAAGCCTATCAGTCGTTTCTAGCAGATATGAAGTGTGGGTGCGTACAGGTTGCAGTGCCTTGGTTTCTTGGTCGTGGGATTTATGTCAGTTTGAATTCACGAGTTCTGGGATGCTATGGTTGTGACTTAAAGCCACTTTTGGCAATGTTTCACATCGTATTTATAAAAATAGCTACATATATACCGTATTGATAAAAATATTGTTTTTGTCATCCGGTGGGCAGGCGGTAGCGCCTACGAGGCGACATGAGGCGCTTTCGCCTATGGTAGGCGCCTGTCGCCCCCTCACTGATGGTAGGCAGCCTGTCGTTCGGTGGGGGGTTGGCAGGCTTGCCTACCGTTTGGTGAGGGGGCGGCAGGTAATTAAGACGGTTTAATTAACCGTCCTAATTTTTTGTTTAATGTTTGTTTGAATTTTTAAATATATCAAATGAGCTTTGAAAATTACGAAAATTTATGTACAGTCCCCTGACACAATGTACTTCATAGTGTAATTTTTGGTAATTTTATCCGTTGTGAATGTTGCTAAAAAATTCATACAATTTCGATATTTGTACGAGTTTTTACATATAGCAAATGATTTTCAAAAATTAAGAAATTTTATGTGAAGCTTTCTGACATATCCATAGTTATTGTGTAATTTTTTAGGAATTTTATGTGGTCAATAGAAATGGCAGTTTGTGCATATTGTACGGTGTTACCCGCTCGCTCCTTCGGACATGTTTTGGCTTAACATAACAGCCCTCCTCGCCCGCTCCCTATCCACACAAATGTTAGTCTAGCCATGTCTCGCCTTGCCCGTTCCGTTGTGCGCACATGTCACTTTTACTGTGGTATCCCCTGTCGCTTGTGGTGGTGCATGTCGACGACGCGTCCGTAATTTTCGATGGGAACGCATTGGATTCTCTTTTCGCTCTCTTCAAATACAGAGCTCTCGCAATTGTTCATCGCTCATCTAAATTTTGTTTCGCTTCTTATATGAAGAACTTTCTGCGTCATACAATAATATAGCATGGCAGACACCAAGGGGCTAGTTGGAGCAGGGTCACCGAAGGAAGATCTTTCCTCGGAAAGAAGGGAGGATTTTAGCTGTAATTACCGCTTGAGGCCAAACAGGGGGCTCAACCGGTATGGCCGAAATGCAGACATAGGGAGGACACCATCGTGTAGGTCGTCGATGGCCATTTCGATGGCGGACAATATTTCTTCCGATGCCCACACTCTGGGTATAATTAGACAATAGTTATTTTGTCTTACTGGTAATAGCGCTTTCATGTTAACCCTCCTTTCGTGCAGATGGTGAAACGTGACTTCGTCCGCTGGATTGATTCTCCCCATGAACACTAGGTTGCGAAGTACATGGATACACTATGGGAGTGAATATTAGAGATGGAGGCGCGGATTGACAGTCTTAATGAGGAGAATGGTGACCTTTGGCAACAGATGCAGCGCGAGAGGGGCAACGAGGAGGTTGTCAATATAGCAAGTTCGTATGATCTCACATGCTGTTGCCCGAACCCTACCTGCATATGTGCGTGCTACTACAACGGCGGTTAGCCACGTCCGAGGCGCTCCCCACTGGAATACTCCATGTGGGTACCATAAGACACCTTCTACCAATAGGCACGCACAGAGAATGTTGTAGTATGTAACTCGTGGTTATGTTCAATGTTGTAAAGCATGTAAATGAATGGTGTACGCGTCTATGCGGTTGCTGTTTTTGAGTAGACTGTTCAAATGATGTGTCATGTGCATTAAGTTAGAGGGGTCGATATGCATTGAACAAATGTTGTCAATTACATCTCAAATGGGTACAAATATGAATTAATGCGATACAGCAAAAGATACATGAGATTATGACACTGAGTGGCAACCAAACGAGCTCGGTCTGTTGGGGCAATCCTTCAATGAGTGCCCGAAGGTCTTACATATTTTGCATTTCACTGTGCGAGAAATGCTGGTACGTTGGCTCACATCCATGTCGTTCTGGAAAGGCCGTGTCTGCCGATGTCCCTTCGTAGTTATCTTCAACTCCTTGTTGGGAGCCCATTGCAGCATGTCCGACCGAAGATCTCTGTAGTTAATATCCAAGCCATAGGAGTGAAACTCTGCACTTTATGTACTGAAAATGTATTGCATGTCATAGTACTCTGAGGTATACGCCTCGGACATCTGCCTCATTTGCGCACATGCCTTGTACACATGCATGGCTTATGCAGGAGTGTTGGCTTATTGCAGGTGCATGTTGCCACATCACCTAGGATGTATGCCTGTTTTATTTCACCCCTGGTATGACTATTCATATATTTTTGCCGAAGCCTTATCTTGTACTTCCTCTGGAGGCCATCGATTACTGGATGTCGTGCATTTGGGCTTTTTCCATCTTCAGTTCCATATGCCTCTGCATGTGCTCGAACCATTTCTTGCCTTCGTCTATTTGACGCTTGGCTGTGGTGGCTTTATTGATGAAATAACCGACAGTGCGAGTCCATGTCTCCTCCATGATAGCGGTGATAGGGAGACACCGCACGCCTTTAAGGATATTGTTGTACACCTCGGACATGTTGGTCGTCATAATCCTATACCTCGCACCATCAATGTCATAGAGAAGGGACTATTTCTGTAATTCAGGAGTATGCCGACGAATCCACTCGGAGAAACTCATGGCGCCGCGGGGTTGCTCTCCCTTCGTAGTTCGCCTTTTCTAGCTCTATCCAGATGGATTAGAACTTTCACCCTTGGTTTTGCAAACACAATGCCTTGAACATTTTCACAACTTCCTGGCTGCGGAACTGTGCGAACAGGTTAAATGCAAGATGCCTTATGCACCATCGGGTTCGCACGTCGTTCCACTTGTGAGGGGGTTCGGCCCCCTGCTGCATGGTGTTCAGCGTGGCTATCAACCCAGCATTGTGATCTGTGACAATACAAACGTTGGGTCGGTCGCCAACCACCACTTGCTTCACGTTCGCCAGGAACTGAGCGAACTGGACGTGTTCTCGCTTTCCACAATGGCAAATATCACTAGGAGAAGTTGGTCATTCGTGTCAGCCGCCACCGCGGTGAGAATGGCTCCCTTGTAACTCCCTATGAGGAAAGTGCCATCCATTGTGAGCATAGGGTGATAAAACCTGAAGCCCTTAATGGCTTGGGCGAAAGCCTAGAATAGTCGGTCTAGTATGAAGTAGTTGGACCCTCTGTCAGCATCTAGACACTCAAGCTTGTTTTCGTACGTGCTAGTGTTTGACTTGGCTATCTGGTGAAGCAATCTCGGCGCAAGGTTGTACGCCTCTTCGTACGTCCCATACATGGACTCGATGACCTTGTGCTTCGCTCGTCGGATCTTATTGTAGCTGACTGGATAGCCAACCACATTGGTGACTTCTGACATGAGCATCTTCGGGGAGACGGAAACGTCCACCGCAACTAGGTGGCTAATGATGCTTGCCACATATGCCGAAGTCACGTTTCGATGATGGCGTAGGGGCTCGCTGAGCACACAAGTGTGGTCGATCATCGTCTTGATCGAGAAGGTCAAGCCAAAAATCTTGACTCGTTGAGCGCTGACCTTTGCGGAGCAGCCTTCCACTACGCACTTCACAGCGTAATTGGCTGGGTTGGACCGGTGCACTCAGTACATACGGTTGATAGGCAAGGCGTACCATGCAATAGCTTGTTGCACACAGCTGCTTTGCTAGAGAAGCGCTGCCCAATTAGGAGGGTGTCAGCTTGAAACCCCCACTGGGACCCTTCTTCATGCGGTAGTATGAGGGAACGCACCACAACATCATCGAGCCTGGAGGACACATAGGGCACCTCCGATGACACAATTCCCCTGGGTGGATTAGCCGTCTGCTGTGTGTCATCCTTGCTATCATCGGAGCCTGAGTTAGTGTCCTCATCGGACTCCAACCCAAACGGCTGGTTTGGTACATACTCGTGAAAGTCAATTCGAGCTGACCACCACATGCCTGACCCCTCATTCTGCACGAAATCAGGGCGAGTCTACCCTTCGATACAACACATTCAGTGGTATCATCTTGAAGCTCCGCTTGTGGTTCCCCGGGTGTCGAGGGGCCAGGCTCATCAACGTTTTCAAACTCTCGGCGCGCGAACCTTAGGTACACCATCGGCCTCCTGTAAATGGCCACCTTGGGCTGGGAGGCAATTTGCATGTACTGCCTCCATGCGGTAGTGCCATTCACTTTCACGAGCTCCCACATGCCATTGGTGCAGGTGATCCCCTTGATGACAAGTTTCATCGCCATTTTCTCCGTGGTGAACTCTTCGAATGCAGCTTCATAGCTTATGAATATTCATGACGCCGAGTCTCTCGGCCTAGAGCACCTTGTATTGGCATGTTGATAGGTCCAACCTATTGGGTCCAGCCCGTACAATACTATCGCTGTAGAACATTATCAAGTGTTCTATGTCTACGGCTACCTAAAGCCATAACAATCAGATCCGCAGTAAGTGTTACAACAAAAATGATTACATGCGTGTAACTACATACGAATAGTTCATTAATTACCGACAATTTGACTACCAATCCGAAAAAATTACCAGTCTTTCGGGAGAAGCAATTAACACTATCGCTCCCTCGTACCGCGTCCTTAATGAACTATGCACTTGCTTCTCAAAATAATTAGCTACGCACTCTTCATTTTGAGCGACCACTATAAGAATGAGTTTCTGCGATGAGTGACTGACCAACTACAAGAGGTTTGTATTTATAGTTGTGCGCAAAGAGAACCCAGTGCACTCAACTCGCAAATTAAAGATTCTTCGTAGATGCACAACACTTTCGACGAGGGGGGACGACATGGTAACACTGATAAATGTGGAGACGAGGGAGCGAGCGAGGTTGGACGACACGGACATAACGACATTAGTGCGGACGAGAGAGCACTTGAGGCTGGATGACATGGGCAGAGTGACAATTGTGCGAAGCACGCAGTGGAAAAGAAAATATAGCAGCAACAGGCCAACATATGTGCGAAGGACAGAGGTCACATACTTCAAAAGAGGCCTGAGCATCGCGTATCGCTAATTACGATAAAATTATCACGAATTAACATGGCAAATTTGGACCAAATAAAATTTTCAAAAAATTACACAATAATTAGTGTTGGGAGGTTTCACATAAAATTTCTTAATTTTTAGAGCTCGTTTGCTATATGTAAAAAACACGAACAAATATCAAAATTGTATGAATTTTTGAGCAACATTCACAATAGATAAAATTACCAAAAAAATTGCACTGTGAAGTACATTGTGTCGGGGAACTGCACATAAATTTTCATAATTTCTGAAGCTCATTTGATATATTTAAAAATTCAAACAAACATTAATGAAAAAAATTAGGCAGGGCGGCAGACTGTCTGCCGTTTGGTGAGGGGGCGGCAGGTGCCTGCCACCGGCGGTAACACCGCGTGTCTCCTCGCGGGCGCTGCCGCCCACCCACCAGGCGGTAGAAACAACATTTTTGTTAATACGGTGGGTATACAGTTATTTTTGTAAATACGATGTGAAACAGTGCCAAAAGTGGCTTTAACCCTATGGTTGTTGTCATATTTATACATTATTTTTTATATATATTCGATGCGACGTCACCCTTTTCTTAAGGACAAATAGCTCCTTTGTAATGACTGATGGCATGCTGCCATAACAGCTTTGGAAGGCCCACCGGCCTTTTGGGCTTCTATTGGCAAAATATCAAGAAATTTCACGTTGTCGCAAATCAAATTAGTACACTTCCAGCTTTCCTTTTTCTTTTCTTTTTAGAAAAAACGCATCCCTTCTTTTATCTGCTATTCGAGGTGTTGTTTACGACACGAACATACTGGTGTTGTATCACATATCCTCTTAAAAATGGTTCTCTGCCTAGTCAGGCAGCAGAAATTAACTTTTTGAAACATGCTTATAAACTACAGCAACATTTTTATTTATTGGGATGCACGATAAAGTAATAAAAAATATGGTTTGATTAGATATCGATTGTTCGAATGGATAATGATTTGTGACTCAAATATTGTAGTCAGTTTTTGAGAGATCACATACAACGTTTAATATATGTTTGTGATGACCAATTGGCACTTTGGTAGTAGTTTTAGAAAATTCAGATTTGCTATTAGTATTCTCGGTTGGACCGGTGGGAGGTAAAGGTCGGACCGGCTTGTGAACAGCGATCTGACCGGGGGTTTGGTGTGACTGGATTTTTTGGAGTGGTCGGACTAGGGAAGTGGTATGACTAGGGCTGGAAAACTAGCTCGCAGCTCGCAACTTGGCTCGAGCTCATTGCGAGCCAAGCCGGCTCGGCTCGAGCTCTTAAAATTTCTAGCCGAGTCGAGCCTCCTTCACGGCTCGCAAAAAAATCGAGCCGAACCGGCTATGGCTCGTGTGTGCAGTGCAGCGGCCCACAGTCAGGGACTCAGGAGTTGGTCGTGCAGTTTGGCCGTTTGATTTTCAACGGACGGACCGCCCGATCACCTTGGAGACGTTTGGACCGTTCTGAACGTTCTTTCATTCCGCTTTGTTCGATCGGTTTTGGATGGTCAATGAGGACAGTGACATTCGGACCAGGCCGAACGATCCCACTGTTCGATTGACTTGGTGGTGCGGTTGCGGATGAGTCGATCCCCTAACCTAACCCTAACCCTTCGGCCGCCACGCCCAAATTCTTGATCTGCATTCGATCGATCCCCTTCTACTACGGCGCCCGTCACGCTGCTTGCCCCTCCCATTGCGCGGCCCGCCCCAACCACCGCGCCGCTTGCCCCTTCTACCTTGCCGCTGCGCCCCGTCCTCCCCTGGCCACGTGCACTCCCCGTCGGCCTGTCCTCCCCTGGGCCCTGGCCCCGTCCCCGTGCTATCCCCCATCGGCCTTGCTGTGCTTCCCCCACTCCTCCATTTGACTCCCATGCCATGGATCACCAACGGAGCATGGAGTCTCGTGCGCAAGGGAAGAAGTTGGCCAACTCCAAGGCCTCCGGCTCTACACCAGAAGGCGAGCATGCAACCGGTCGACACCTCGTCAGCTCCCAGCCGCTTCTTGAATTCGTCAAACCGGCAAAATCGATGAGGTGTTTTTTTATTTTTTTATTGATGTTTTGTAGTGTAATGTCTCTCATTTTTGTGAATGATTTTGTAGTGTGACATATCATAGCTATCACGCATTCGCTGTTTTATGAATGATTTTATAAAGTTTTTATCACAGTCGTCGAGCGAGGATGTGGATTGGGAGGATATGGGTATGAGTGATGATGATCACAATGTTGTCCCATCTGCTGGGGAGGGGGAACAAGAACATGTTTCTGTGGATTCTTCAAGTTGGAATGATGATGAACACACAGCTGTGGCTTTAACATAAGATGGTACGTTTTCTCAAGGAAGAACAAAGAGGAGGGCAAAAAAGGCCGAAGAGATCTCCGAAGGCAACTAGGAGACAAAAACAAAGATCAGATTGTTAGAAGATTTTTAAGGTGGTGACTGTTCCATCGAAAACAAAGAAAGGGAAGACCAATACAAAGGCAAAGTGTAGGTTTGCTACAAGATCATATCTTATAAACAAGGGGGTCCTACTTCACATTTGACGAGGCACATATCAAAGTGCACGCCATATATGAACAAGGTGGCTAAGATGAAAGATCAAGTTAAGCTCAACTTTGGTCCTGTCAAGGCAGGTGAGACTGGTTTACCTCTTGTTGCCACTCCTAGGGAATATGATCATGATGAAACTTGTCGAATTATTGCTAAGATGATAATTGTCCATGGGTATCCTTTTAGGATG
Organism: Dendrocalamus latiflorus; assembly: GCA_017311315.1. NCBI lineage: Eukaryota > Viridiplantae > Streptophyta > Magnoliopsida > Poales > Poaceae > Dendrocalamus > Dendrocalamus latiflorus. The sequence goes on from CM029646.1 coordinate 5,551,923, forward strand.
ATCGAGCACACTTGGTTTAATGTTTTGATGAGTAACTTAAATCTGTCATATCAATTCATCGGTATAAAGATGATAAGATGTGAGTGCATCAAGATTTATGAATCAGCGAGTCAAGCCCTTAGGAAGAGTCTCGAAAGTGTCTTATATAAGTTTAACTTATGATTTGTGGACCTCTAACCAAAACCTTTGCTACATGAGTTTGGTAGCATATTACATAGATAAAAATTGGGTTATGTAATGTCATATGCTGAATTTTATTGTGTTGGATCCTCCACACAGCGTGGTTGTCATAGTTTAGGCTATCTTTGAGTGCATTGCTGAATGGAAGATAGAGGATAAGATTATCACACTTTTGATAATGCTTCCTCAAATGCTGCTGCTGTCCGTAGTTTAATGGCTAAGTTTGCTTCTAGAGGATCAACTTATTTCATTGCCAAATATTTTTATGTTCGATGTTGTTCTCATATAGTGAACTTGGTCGTAAACTATGGCCTACTACCATTAGTACCTTTGATAAACAAGCTCAGGGAAATAGTCAAGTATATAAAGAAGTCTCTATCTCGTATGCACAAATTCTTATAGATTTGTTCATCACTTGCTTTGCAAATTGCTCCTAGACTGAGTCTTGATGTCTCTACACAATGGAGTTCCTCATACAAAATGTTGTCAATCTGCACTACTTATGAGGATGCTTTAATGTGTTATGTCGGCACGGATGCAAATTACCAATGGCAGGCATCGGGCGAAGATTGGGCATTATATGAAAAAAATTGCACCAATATTGAATTCCTTGACTAAAGTAACCAGTGCACTTTCTAGATCAACTTATCCAACGGCAAATATTTTTTATCCTTATGTAGTTAATGTCAAGATTACATTAAGAGATACAATTACTTCTGGAGATGATCATTTGAAGATAATAGCTACTGCAATGTTGGGAAAGTTTGACAAGTATTGGGAAGAAAAGAACATTGTTATGGTCCTTGCTATTGTTCTTGATCCTAGGCTTAAGATGAGATTCATTGGTTGGTGCTTCGACCAAATGTGTGAGCCCTCAAAAGAGCTTGATGATGTGAAGGTTGAGTTGGAAGATTTGTACTCACAGTTTGAAATGGAACATCAGCACAACAGGATGGCTAGTATATGTGATGTAACCTCCTCTTCAACTATGGGTACTGCCAGTTCATTATCCTCAGTTTCATCTCAGTTTCAGTCATTTTTACGTGCCACTTCTACCGAGGCTTCAAAGTTAAATTTTCTCATCTATCTAGATGAAGTGAATGAGAGTTTAGATAACAAGGGCTTCAAATTGCTTGAGTGGTGGAATTTGAATGCACATAGATTCCCAGTAGTGTAAAAAATGGCTAAGAATTTCTTGACTGTGCCGGCTAGCACTATATCTTCAGAATCAACTTTTAGTGCTGGAGGTAGAGTACTAGATGACTATCGGAGTCCTCTACGTCCAGCTATGGTTCAATATTTAGTGTGTGCGTCTAGTTGGATAAGAGGTGCACATGATGACATGAGACCTCCTATATTTGTGGTAGGTTCTTCTATATTGCACGATTTTTTATTAACTTACGTCATAGCTAACTCGAATGTCATGCCTCTTTTCAGGAAGAAGATGATGAGGATGACGTTGAAACCATACGATTTCCTCAAAGTGTCGTAGAGAGCAATTAGTGGGTGGTACTACTTCCACTTCTATATCTAATTTCCATGGCATCCCAGTGTGTTTTATCCTAGTTGTTAGATGTTCCCATACATCCCAGTGTGTTTTGTGTGGCTTGCGAGCCGGCTCGAGCCAAGAAACGAGCCAAGTCGAGTTGGGCATTTAGCTCCTTTCTGAATGAGCCGAGCTGCTCGAGCCAAGAAATGAGCCAAGTTGAGCCGGGCTTTTAGCTCATTTCTAAATGAGCCGAGCTCAGCCGAGCCATAGCTTCGAGCGAGCTCAACCGAGCTTGGCTTGAGTTGGCTTAGCTCGGCTTGTTTCCACCCCTAGGTATGACTGATTTCTAGTTGGCGACTATTTTTTTCCAGAGTGGTTTTCGGTGTTGGTCATGAGTGGTCGGATCGGCCATGGTTGGCGATCGGACCAGTGTGGGTTGGTATGACTATCATTGAAAATATGGTCACACTGGGTGGTCGGTCAGACCTACCTGAGAAGAGCGGTCAGACCGGGTTCCCTTTGGCCTATGTGATCGTAGCGCTCAGATCGGGTTCCCTTTGGCATGATCGTACTCACCAGATTGGATCAGGTCGGGGATACCAAATTGAATTAGAATTGGACTCACTTGATCAACAAAGGGTTCATTGATCAATATAAAGCAAATCAAATGGATAATAAGTCTTGATAAAAAGTGGAAGAATTCTTCAACCGGTAAATCGGCTAAAACTCTTGGTTTGGGAAATAGGGGTTGCCAAAAGCGGGCCCCGAGATTGGACTCGAGGGAGCCAAGACACCGGAGCGAGAGTGGAGGCAAGTCAACTATACCTGCATTTATGAAGATAGGCAACTCTGTATTTCTGAAGAAAGAAATGCGTAAGGTGCTATTAACAAATGTATGAGCTTGATAAAAGTTCTTTACAATCTTTATCCACACAATTTTACCTACGATATGGCCAGAGATCAGGTTGAGTTGAGCTGGGTTGGGTCGAGGTCAGTTCATGGCTAGGGGGCTATGAGGGTTTGTGTTGCATTGCATTGCATGATGCATATTTTTACTAGCGTGAGTTAAGTGTATGAAACTTGTGCCTGATACGGTTGCTTGGTCTTTGGATGTGCAGGTGGCTTGGAGGACGTAGCGGTCGACGACAATGGACCGGGACTAGGCAGAGGAGCTGAGGTGTGAGCGGTCATGTAAGTCATGGTGTGGCTATGTGGCTCAAGCGGGAAGCACAGAGAAGGCAAGGATCGTGAAAAGACGAGTTGGTACATGTGGTGCGCCAAGTAAAGAGGTCGATGCATGTAGAGACGGTTTGGGGGAGTCCAAATACATGAAGACGTGATGGTTAGTCATTGGGTACTACGGACTGCGTGTTAAAGCATGGGAAGATACTTTGAGGTGAAAATAAAGACGGGGTCAAGGGAAGGTGCCTGAAAGCTTCGTCAAGGGTATTTTATAGTTTTCCAAATACTGGATTAGTACTTTGATCAAAACGACGGCGTGGAGAGGTACAAAGGAGAAATGGTGTAGGTCAAGGAGAGCTAGAATTGATAAGTGTATTAATCACTAAAGAGTTAGCAAGTTGAGTCTTGTATATGCTTTGAGAAGTGTGTGTGAGTGTGTAAAATCCGTGTTAGTGGGGTTGATGGGTTTTCTCGGTAAGCTTAATAGGTTGGACCCATTAAGGTTATACTGGTTATCATCCATGTGCATGTAAACATCTTCCTGGCTACATCTTGTAATTATCCATGTGTATGTAAACATCTTTCTCGACTCAGAATCAATCAAATCTTTATCTCAGTCATGTTCTTATTTGTGTATTTGCTTGGTTTTGCTTGTTCTTAAGCTTTAATTGTGATTATGTGCTTGTGTCTGTTCTAGCTCAATCATTTGCTTGATTTGCCTTGTTGGGACCTGTGCGAATAGATCTAGAAGTCCTCATGACTTAGATCCTCACGAGCAAGAAGTAATTTGGGATTTAGGGCTTTTGATGTTCTTGTGACCTAGATTTGATTATCCTCAATTCAGTGGGCTTGAGGTGAAGAACCTTGTGATTCTTGCTTGGTTTAGGTTCCTGATAGCTTGAACAAGTCTCATGTAAAATTTGAAAGTGTTGGATGGGATCTGGGAAAGTTCTTGATATTTGAGTTTTTGTCTCGAGAGGTTTCAGACGGGGAATAGGGGGCTGGTCAAATCGGCCTTGATTTAGTGGTTAGACCAACCTAGGTCAGAATGGCATCTTCCCAGTGGTCAGACCAGTCCTTGACCTGCGGTCTGACCGGCCTTGCCTGAAGGTCGTTGAATTTTTTTTAGCTCGGGTTTCTTGCTTTGTCTTGCGAAGTCCAAGTGGTGTGATTTGAACTTTGTAACTGCCATAGTCATTGAGTAAAGATTTGAATACTGAAGGGGAAAAAGTTTTGTGAATCATTCACTCCTTCCTGATTGTTGGCACCTGTTTTACAAACTTGCTTCAAGCTTGGTCCATATTCTGCAAATAGGGAATGAATAGAAGACTTGAGATAGGAAGACGTTGTCTCTTTCACACGAACAAGTCCAACAAATCTCTTTCACAGATCCACATTTATCAACATATCATAATACCACCACCATTTGTTGTTCTGCAAGAGACATCTTTAGACTCATCAACTAGCAAGCAAAATACATCATGTCTAATCTCTTTGAGAATAGAATCTAGTATTTCTTTTGCAAAACAGTGAGTTATGTCCTTATGAATGCAGGGAGACACCATTAGACTACTCTCTGGAGCATTCTTGCCTACAACCTTGTCTATAGTCGTATTCTGCTCTACCGTGTAATTGTGAAATTCCCTAACATTTCCTCTATTCTCAGACTCTCTGAACTCATCGTGGCCTCAAAAAAGAAATCCTTGCTTCAATAACAATATAGCAACATTAATTGAGGCATTTATTCGAATAAGATAGACAATCCTAGTAGCATCACTTTGTCTTTTAGGAGCAACATCAACGTGTTGATCTTGTGTCAACAAAGCATCATAATTTTTCAATGCTTGGTGATGAGTACTATTAACACCACTCCATGAAGAGCTAGCCTCTTTGTTTTATTCCGACTAGCAAAACCTATAGTTACAAATACATTATGTCTAGACTTGGTCTTATTAATATCACTAAACAACTAACAATAAAAGCAATAAGATCCATCTTTGGACTTGCTATACTTGAGCCAACTATCATACTAATCAAACTATGCAGGGTTAAATATTCTCGTTTTCTTCCCAAACATTGTATATGGAAAATCATATGTGTAAGGTTGGCAAGGCCCATTATCTAATTACTTTCTTCTTACCACATCTTTCTGATTGGGGAGATATTCATCTATTATTTTCATTTTCTCTGAACTAAACTGAATCTCCTCTTCCCAATTGATTTCTGGTTTTGGGCACTTGAACCTGGTGCCTTTTTTTAGAAATCGCTCAATGACTACCTGCTATGGGGAGATGCCAATTATTGAAAGTTAAAAATACACTTAATTAGATATTAAAACACATTAAAAAATTCCCTAATTCCATTGTTGCAAAAATCAAATTAGGGCATTCTACAATTAAAACACTAACCAACAAATATTTCAAAGATCATGGAATCGAAATTCTAAAATCTAAATCACAAAATTTAGTCCCACCTTGAAAGAAATGGGTAGAATTAAGGCAGACGTAGGAATATCTGAGAAGACGGTAGCAATTACCTATTTGATCGTGAGCTATGAAGCTAGGACGACTTGCCACTGCTATCGCCCGCCAGGGGGAGGGGCAATTGTGTCAGGGTAGGTTGAGGGCGCTGGTGAAGAGCCACTCGCCCACTCCATGTGCTGGCGGTTGGCCCAGGCCATGAGTTCGCTGTGCCCTCGATTATATGGGTGTGGGGGCACAGTTATATAAACTTGATGAAGAAAAATTGAAATCAGTCGGGCATTGCCCCTGGCTCTTACTGGATCCGCCATGCCGACTGAAGGAGCAATTGAGCGCTCACTTACCATTTCCTTGCCGTAAAATCTCAATAGTTCTCTTCGAAAAGACAACATGATCATTTGAAGTATTGGCTATATTGATCAATGATCAAGTTAATCATATGCAATCAAAGCATCAAGAAGAGGGAGACAAATATGCATGAAAACACAAGCACTTAAGAGAGAGAGAGAGAGACTTGTCTCAAAGATCAAAGCTGTAGTATCCCTGTATGAAAGAAGGGACCAAATGATATTGGTGTATGATGTGATCCACATTCCACAACAGCAATAGTTGAGCAACATTGGCATTGACCCGATAGATAAAATTTCTAGTTAAATCATCAAAGCAACAAGCACTAGCACAACAAACCCATCACGAGGCTACTGCAGCGCCGGCGCTATCATAGCCGCTGCAGTGCGGGCTGTCGGCGAACACGTCGAGCGGGAAGGACGTGGAGACGGGCCCGATGTAGAAGCTGAGTCGTTCGAATGTGCATTGTTGAAGATGGCAATAGAACGCATAGGGTGCACATATGCTCTGTCCCCACCCTTTGAACGAGTGTCATCGACGACGGTGTTAGAACAGGTAGGTTCACGCGTTCTCCGTCCTCCACCCTTCGAATGAGCATGTTGAAGATGGCAGTAGAACGCGTAGGGTGTGTGCGCTTTCATATCCTACCCTTTGAATGAGTGTCATCAAAGATGATGTTAGAATAGGTAGGTTCATGAATGTTGTCTCCCACCCTTCAAACGAGCGTCGTTGAAGATGGTGGTAGAATGTAGGCTCAAGCGTGCTCCATCTCCTACCCCTTGAATGAGCATCATTGAAGGTAGTGTTAAAATGAGTAGGTTCACATGCACTCCATCTCACACCCTTTGAATAAGTGTAATCTTAGACAGTGTTAGAATGGGTAGGTTCACACGCACTCTGTCCCCCACCCTTCAAATGAGCATCGTCGAAGATGGTGTTACAATGTGTAGGTTCGCACGCGCTTCATTCCCCACCCCTTAAATGAGCATCGTCAAAGACAACATTAGAATGGGTAGGTTCGCACGTGCCCTGTCCCCCACCATTTGAACGAACATTGTCTTACATGGCATTAGAACAGATAGGTCATGCGTGCTCCATTCTCCACCCTTTGAACGAGCATCGTCAAATATGGTGCTACAACACGTAGGTTCACGTACGCTCCACCCCCTACCTCTCGAATGAGCATCATCAAAGGCATCATTAGAACGGGTAGGTTTACGCACTTCATTCTCCACCTTTTAAACGAGCGTTGTCTAAGACGATGTTAGAACAGGTAGGTTCATGCGTGCTCCATCTCCTAACCTTCGAACGAGCATCATCGAAGATGATGTTAGAATAGGTAGGTTCGCGTGTACTCCATCCCCTACCCTTTGAATGAGCGTCGTCTTAGACAGTGTTAGAGTGGGTAGGTTTATGCGCACTTCTTCCCTCCTTCGAATGAGCGTCGTCGAAGATGATGGTAGAATGGGTAGGCTCGTGCATGCTCCAACATCATGGAAGACAGTGGTAGAATGGGTCGTGGACGCGGTTGGGTTTCTTTTAGACTCCATAGAGTAGGCCAGGATGCACTTGGGTCCCGGTGTTTTATCTTAGACTTTGTAGAGTAGGCCAGGATGCACGTGGGTCTTGGCATTTCTTTTACACTACGTAGAGTAGGCTAGGATGCACTTGGATCCTGGCATTTATCTTAGACTCCGTAGAGTATGCCCGGACACACTTGTGTCCCAGTGTTTCTTTTAGATTCCGTAAAGTAGGCCGAGATGCATTTGGGTCCTAGCGTTTATTTTAGACTCTATAGAGTAGGCCAAGATGTATTTGGCTCCTAGCGTTTATTTTAGACTCCAGGTCTCGATGTTTATTTTAGTGGCGTGGGGCACGATGGCCTCCACCCTTGGTTTTGGACTCTGTAGAGTACGCCATGCAGACATAGTCATTTTGTTAGGGTAAAAAATTGCTTTATTTTATGCATTTGCGTGGGTAAGCTTTACATGATGTTCGTACAAGTGTGTCACGCAGGTCACAGCTACGACAGTAGCGACGAAGGTGGTCATCATTCCAAGTATGCTTGAGGTCTGTGCCATTGAGGGTGGAGAGGTAGTATGAGCCCACCCTAAAGGAAGTTGTGACTATGTAGAGCCCCTTACACTTAGACTCCAGCTTCCCTGTTGTTGCGGCATGCAGGGCCTTCTTGAGGATGAGGTCCCTCACTGCAAGTTGTCGCAGCTTGACCTTGTTGTAAGAAGCTGCGGTCATTCGGAGGTATTTGGTGATGTTGTGGGTTGCCTAGGCTTGAGCCTCATTGACGAGGTCATGCGATAGGATGTGTCCTCCTGGTGGTGTGTAGACCAGCACTCGATAGGACTTCACTTTGAGCTCTTTAGGTGTCATGGCTTCATCCTCGAAGAGTAGTCTAAACGGGGTGAAGCCGGTGAGGTGCATAGTTGTAGTGTGCATGGACCAAAGTACCTTTAGCAACTCCTTTGGCCACTTTCTCTTAGGAAGCTTGACCAAGCGCTTCTTTATCCCATCAGAGATGGTGCCATTGGCGCATTTGGCTACTCTGTTTGACTGCGGGCGGCCTACGAAGGTGTAGCATACTTGATGCCCATACGTTCACAGAAGGCCTGGAAGCCTACTGCATCAAATTGCAAATCGTTGTCGACCGTGATCTCTTTGGGACTCCAAAGCGGCATATGATGTTCTGCCAGAGAATTTTTTGTGCTGCCATGGAGGTGATCCTAGCGGGAGGGACCGTCTCGATCCACTTGGAGAAGTAGTTTTAGGCCACGATGACGAACTGAAGGTCGCCGAGAGCATGGCGGAGCGGGCCTATGATGTCGAGCCCCTAGTGCGCCAGCGACCATACTGGTGGGATTGGCTAGAGGGGTTGGGCGGCGCGTGGGTGAATCTCCCCATTAACTGGCATCCTTGGTAGTGCTTGACCAACTCTCGTACGTCTGAGGCTACTGTGGGCTGGTAGAAGCCCTGACGGAAGTCTTTCCCTACGAGGCACACGGGGCTAGATGTGAGCTGCATAGGCCACCATAAATCTCCGTGAGGAGCTCTTGGCCCTCGTGGCATGAGAGGCATCGTAGGAGCGAGGCACATACACCCCATTTGTAGAGCACACCATCTGCCATGTTGAAGGTTCTCGCCTAGTGTGCCAGTCTCTGGAGCTCCTACAGGTCGTCTGGCTCCTTAGTCCCCTAGAGGAAAGCGATGATAGGCTATGTCTAATCATCTTCCTGGCTGACGTGTTGCATGCAGGAGGGCTCCGCATGGTCCTGTAGTACCGCGATTGAGATAAGGACTTCAAAGAATGTGTCGAAGGGCAACTCGTGTCCTTGATTAGCTGTTTTTGCCAAGGCGTTTATTTCCATGTTGTCAGCTCTTGGTATTAATTTGATAGTGACCGCTAAATAAAGTCGCTCCCTCGCCCTGACCACGGTGAGGTATTTGGCGAGATCGTGGTCTTTGGCTTGATACGATTTGTTGATGTGCCCAAGTAAGCGAGAGTCGTTGTACACTGGCACCCTTCTAGCTCTGAGTGCCTTCACCTTGCGGAGGCTGAATAGCAGGGTCTCGAACTCCGACGTGTTGTTGGTTGTTGGGAATTTGATGCGCGCTGTATATGCTAGGCTTTGATCCTTGGGGGTTGTGATGACGGCCCCTACCCTTGCACCCATGGTGCCGCATGTACTGTCGATGTGCAGGGTCCATACCGACTTTAGGGGCAGTGATAGCTTGGTTGACGCGTGGGGGTCCATAGCTTGGTTGACACATGGGGGTCCATTTCACGATGAAGTCTGCTAGTATATGTGATTTTATTACGATGCGGGTGACGTAGGTGATGGAGAAGGGGGCTAATTTGGCCGCCCATTACCGATGCGATCCGTGGACTCTTTATTCTGTAACATCTCCCCCGGGGGAAGGACAAGGGCACGGTGATCCTATGAGCTAGGAAATAGTGCCGTAGCTTGTGCGAAGCTATTAGTAGAGCGTAAGCTAACTTCTCTAACTCGGTATATCGTGTCTTTGCTCCTTGCCCATGAGCCTTGTAGAGAGAGAATGGTTTTGCGTGGCGCTTGTGTGGCCTGCCCCATCAGCACCGGTCAACACACGTATGATGTGGCACGTATGCGTGGTATCCCGGTGGCACTCCGTTATAGCTGGTCCTCAGCTTGTGCGTATGACAGGTGGGCCTATCTTTGTCAGCATGGCCAGCTTCGTTATGAAATTGCAGTTCGGTGTAGTTTGGCTCACCAATGTTGCAGCTCCTTGAAACTCAAAACGAATGTTACAGTTATTGCATGTTTTTGTCACTAAAGTTAGTTTTGTAAAATTTACCCCCCCCCCCCCCCCCCCCGCGAAAAACTGAAGCATTTCACGGAGACATGGAACAGCGGGGATCTCTTGTTTTCGTGTGAATTTTGCCAAACCTCATAAGAATTTGTGCGAGTCATGCGTGCAGAATGTAGAGATTTTTTTTGAAACCTGTGCAGAATGTAGAGATGAACGCGAACAACATCACAAGTCGAGTTATAATACCCAGAATGCGATGCGTACCGGCTCGCGCCGCCGGAGTCCGCCGCGGCGTCCGCCAGACCAGCTCCCCCCGTGCGCCGCCGCTGGAGTGCGCGCCTCGAGTCAATCCGCCGGCCGCGCGGATAAACAGAGGAGTTTTGGATGGGAAACTGCAGTACAAAATGGCAAAAACTGAAACAAAACGAGAGATCAATTCAACAAGCTTGCCTGGAAATAAATGTGTCTCGTCAAATTTGTAGTGATAATGAGACAGCTACAAGCGGGAGATACACGTGACAAGGGGAAAAAAGAACAGGATAATTTGGCGAAGCATCTTAAATCAACAGCTATATTATATGACCCTCGCTAGGCGCTAGCATATGGGAAAATGCTCAGGTCATGAAACTTTGTCATGACAACATTACATATAGGCTACAGGCTACAGTAGATCATCGACAGATAACACATCAACTACAAATAGACATTAATAATGTGAATGAAACAAACATTTCTCAAACAGATGCTCTCAGAGATTTCTACAAACAAGTGAAACATCAAAAAGGAAGAGCTGCTGCTGTACAAATTTCAAAAGCAGGCTCAGCTGCTAAGCTTTCGCTTTCGAAAAGAACCACGTCACGGACTTCAGGTGGTGCCCTGACCACTACAAGAGTCATTTTTCATTTTCACAAGTTTCCTTTCCGAATACTTCTTCTATGACATTGTTCATCGACAAAAATTCATCCTTCTCACACCTGCTAGTGAAATCAATGTCCCAAGCTTTTGGGTCGCAATGACTGCCAAAGAACCCATGATCTGCAACACCACCAAAGCCATTATTCCTGCAGTAATCTTCAGCAATATCAGGTGTCCCATCTGCAACACCAACCTGCTGACCCTCAAATGATGTGCATGAGTCATCTTGATCATCTGAGCCAAACCTGAAGGTCTGCTGAGTATGGTCCATAAATGACACTACAGGACGACCCGACACTGTGACACCTCTGTCCACACAGCAATTTTCTTGCCTATCCCCACTAGCGCAATCAAACTCATCTTCCTCGTTGGATTCTTCATGAATATGTTCCTCATGAGAAACTTGATTGCATGCACCATCATCTTGATCAGTAAGAGACTCAAGCGGCCAACCTTCATCAGCCCTTTCTGTGATCACAAACTCATCATCATCGCTTCCCTGCCATTCATCATTGTCACTGTCAACATTCATTGGAATAAACCTGTTCTGCTCAGCCCTCTTCCTCAACATGAAGACATTGAAATAGTAGCTCACTAGCTCTTTGCTACTCTTGGATGGGAAGGCAAGCGGGAGTTCATTCCAAAAGTTTCTTCCCAGAGAGGCAGGATTTGATGATATAACTTCCTGGAACAGATCCTCCTCCTCCTTCGTCCACCTCAAGGCTACCTCCTCCCCCATATCACAGAATCCCAATGCTTTAAATGCGGTCAGACCAAGGAAACCCTTGAATCTTTCTCTTGCTTCCCTCACATGTTTCCTCACACACTCGATTGAATCTTCATTAAAACAATCACAATCGGCCTTACAGTAAACAGGTTTCGGTGTTGAAGATAATTCATTGGAGCCAGGCATTGGAATGACACAATTTCTAATCCACTTGTCACTCCCGTCTTCAGTTTCATCACATATGTGAGAAGGTGATGAGGGATCAGCATAATCATCAATAAAGCTGCTCTTTTTACCAGATGTACACTCTGGTAATTCAGCCTGATAATTTGGCCCAATAGGAACAGGTTTCCTTGTAGGGCAAAGTCCCATAGACGAGAAAATGTGTTCCCTTTGATAAAAACTGGCAGTGTGTAGGTAATCTTCAACATAAGTATGAGCTAGTGAAAAATGAACAGGTGAATCCGCACCCTCATCTTCACTTTCCTCACTCTTGTATGCTGGTGAATCAAAGCTTCTTTCGCATGTCCTGTATGTGTTGCACTCAGGAACATCCACATCAGCATCTCTCATATGGTTGTCTTTCTCAGATAAATCTGAAATGAAGAAAATATGAATTCCATAGAAGGCAACAGTGTACATGTAGGAAAAGGTTGCAAGTTAACTATGTTCTTACTTTGATCTTCCTGCTTCATCCGCTTGCATTCTACTGTGTCTGACATGTCATTGGATGCAGGTCGCTTATTATGCTCCACCGGCACTTCTTTAATCCCATTTGACATCAATGATGATGAAATGGCAGCATTGACTGGAGAAACTGTGGCATTCCTTTCTGAAAAACCAACATTAGGAAGTAACTCTTCATCAAATTAGCCAGCTTTATCATCCTTTTGACAAACTTTAGAAGCAGATAACCTTGCATAAGAATCTAGGCCTGCTTGTATAACGCAAAGTGTGGTCAGCCATTACCTGTTGCAATATGGTATTTCTCAGGAAGGAAGTTTGAGCGACCATCATCCACTCCCCTCAGGTTGCCGCACGCAAGCTGCTCGGAGTGGTGCCTCACAAAAACCTCACTGTTTTCTTGATGCAACATGATAATCCTAAGGAAGAAAACTCATTAGACAGCAAAATTATAGCTAACAGATATAATTAGACGGTAACAAATGGTCATTGCACAAGACTAGAAAGATAGTCACCCTTCTGGTTGTGCATAAACATCCTGGTACGAGCGTTACAGCTTACAAGCAAATGCAACCAACACAATGTGCAAGAGCAACTAACCAAACTGAAGTGCACAAAAGGATTGCCATCTCTATTGAAAACATAACGATGTTCTTGCACATGCAACATTCTCCAATGAACTTTCGGAGGAACAACACATGCAGGCGTTTATCCATTTCTAATTGTATGGGCTCAAACAAGTAGTGGACGGAGGCGAAATATCCATCTCAGAAAATTGGCGTTTCTAGTCAAAATTAAGTTGGGGGAAATGATATCCATGGATCAATCGATCAATTTCAATCAAGATTTACTAACCCAACCAAGTGAATTAGTCAAATATTACTCCCGATGGATCAAACAGAGATTGATCTCCTCCAGTACAAGAAATAAAAAATCGAGGGAAAGACGATACTACTTGCTTCCGAGGCGGAGAGGGGTAGCTGCCGGTTTGGGGAGCGGCGGAGGCCTGGACGGGAGGGGAACGAGGAAACCCTAGCCAACAAATCCCACAAAATTGATGCAATAAATCGCAAGAATCGGACCCCAAACACACGAATCAACCACAGATCCGATACTCCGATGAGAAACTCAGCCTCAATCGAGCCGATCGGGACCCGAATTCCACGCCTCGAAACCCTAATCTCGGGAGCCCGAAGAATGGACAAGACGGGGCAAAACTGGTACCTATCGACAGATCTCGGCGAGGCAGGAGCGGATCTGGGGCCGAATTGGAGATTCGGGGAGGAAGGGTAGAGGAATCGAGATCGGATCGAGGATTTGGGCGGGCAAATGCGTGTTCGGTCCACGGCTCGTGTCCTTTTTGGTAATTTATATTTATATGATTGGCGAATACAATAAAGTAAAGAAATTATCCCGAGGGAGGCTGCAAGCTGGCGGTTTTGGGCCACCGTCTCGGCCCACAGTAATTGACCGCGGCAACAAAACGGTGCATCAAAATTTTAAGATTTATAATACATGCCAGCAACATTTTAAGATTTTGGCCACAAATGTGCATCAAAATATTCATATGTATCATATGAAAATTAATATTATTAGATTCATCATCAAAAGTGCTTCCGTATCGTGCATTTTTAATATTGTTTGCTAACATATAATTTATTGGAGATCATGCCGATGAGGAAACGAACTGAGGTAGTACTTAGTAGTAACGCGTACAGCAAAGGTTGTTCCTGAAGCACCAAAATCAGTTTGTAATGTCCAAATCCTCCACGGTACACAAGCACAGAAACAGTTGACAAAGGCAATCTTCTTACCCTTCAGCTCGCCACAAGGCAACAGATTCAAAATTAACACCTCAACATTCAGTATGGCAGAGTATGAAGTCCAACTTAGAGGTGATGAACAGACTCTTTCTAAGTACAAAACAAACACAATTTTCATATCCAGCCCAATTGCTCTTTTACTAAAGGAATAAGTCCACTTTAACCCTCCTGATCAATGTAAAAGTCTAATTTTCGCTCTGAACTATAAAACCATCAAAATTACACCTTTGACTATTAGAACCATAAAACCGTCGAAATTACACCTTTAACTATTGGAACCGGATCAAATAATCCCTTGGACCGATTCGACCCTTGTTTTATGCTGACCAGCATCCTAATCAGTAATTATGTGCCAACGTGGCATACATGTCATTTTTCTTAAGAAAAAACACCCAAAAATATCATCTTACTATGCATGTCATCACTTCTTATTCAATCCTCCGTATCTAGCTCCACAGCATCTCTATCCGCACCGCGCACCGCCACTGAATTGCTCTGGAGCATGGAGTCATGGACCTCCATTGCCGGCCAAATTCACCTGCTGAGAACCATCACGTGCAACAGCAAGACGAGGTGGTGGCCATGTCCGGAACCTCCTAACCTCTCTATTCTCTCTCTGTGCGTATGGATCAGCTTACTGGACAGCTCGGATGCTCAGTCATACTCACGGTGCACGTAGGCGATAAGTGGCCAGGCGATGGCAAGGGCGGCCGGCAGCGTGTGCGTGGCAAGCAGGGCAACAGGTGCGGTAAGCAACGAGCGCAAGGGAGGCAGCAATAACCAGCGGCGTGAGCCCGCACCCTATAGACCACATGGCCGTGCACAGCAGCGGCCTAGCCTAGGAGATTGAAGAAGGACCAAAGCCCGAAGGGGAGGAAGCACAGCAGCACGTGCAGAGCCAGGGCGGCCAGGCGCCATAGGCTATGTTAGAACCACCATAGGTGAATCCTAAATCCCCAATTTTAGATCTTAGAGCTGTGAAAAATGAAGAAATCTATTAATTTGAAAAATAAAGAATAAGCCTTAACGCAATTGCAAGCAGGCGGCGCTAAGAGCGAAGTGACTGTGTGAGGCGACACAAGCGAGCAGGGAGGTAGGGAGTGGCCATCGTTGTGGCAAGGTCTCATCCTCAGGTGAGTTGCATTCATTCTCCCATTCCCTCTCTCAACCTCTGTAGGATCGAATACTGCAATCAAAGGAGGGGTGAATGATTGTCACCGCTTTTTAAAGTCTTCTGGCGATCGTTGAAGGTTTCGACCACTCAACGCTCAAACGCCTGATCAATAGCTCAGCGCATGACCGCTTGATCAATCACTCTGTTCGACCACTTGCTCGATCGCTTTGTTCGACCGCTCGATCGACTGCTTTGTTTTTCAACCGCTCTCTCAGCTTTGATCTGCGACCGGTTTGTATGTACTCGAATTCATCAATACCAGCAGCAGAATATCTCCATCGCTTGTACCTTCGAGAAAACCAACCCTTTTGGGTACTTCGTAATTCCTCTATTTTCTTGACAACAAATCGACACCTTTGCACATGGTTGTATGCTTCAACAAAACCACAATCGCCAACAATCTTCAACAAATCACAAACCAGATTAATTCAAGATAATCTTTATTGCTGGATTTCTGTGGATTTACAAAGTGCCCTCACAAGCTGGGAACCATCAACAATCGGAAATAATTGGTGGTCGAAAGCTGGGAACCATCAGTAATTGGAAATAATCGAAGATCGAAGGTCGGAAGCCATCAGCAATCGAACATAGTTGGTGGTCGAAGGCCAGAAGCCATAGATAATCGATCATAGTTGTTGGTTGAAAGCAGACGTGGTCGAAAACATCGGAAGGTATCCGTGGTTGAAAGCCATCGTAGTCGAAATCCTCGAAATTGGCATGTGGTTAAAAACCATCGTGGTCAAAATCATCTAAAGCGGTCCGTGGTCGAAAGCCATCATAGTCGAAAAACAACGGAAGGCATCCATGGTCAAAAGCCATCATCATTGAAATCCAACAGAAGCGATCCATGGTCGAAAACCATCGTGGTCGAAATCCATCGCAAGACGTCCGTGGTTGGAATCTACCGTGGTCAAAAACCATCAGAAGGTGTCTGTGGTGGTCGATAGCCATCGTGGTCAAAATCCAATGAAAGTTGTCCATGGTCAAAAGCCATCGACCATCGCTCGTGATCGAAAGCCCTCATGGTTGAAATCCAACGGAAGTTATCTGTGGTCATAGCCGATAGTCGAAAGATGAAAGCCATCTACCGTCAGTCGTAGTCGGTAGTTGGAAGCCATCAACCATTAGTCGTAATCCCTAGTCAGAAGCCATCGACCATCGATCGTACCCGGTAGTCAGAAGCCATCGACCATCAGTCGTAACCGGTAGTCAGAAAACATCGACCATCGGTCGTAAGATGGTAGTCGGAATATATCAACCATTGGTAGTGGTCCGTAGTCGGAAGCCATCAACCATCGATCATGGCAATCAGTCGTAAGCCAGTTATTGTAATAGGACTGATTGATGTAGCATGCCTCATCTGAGTATTACTGGTGATCGGCGGGCGTACGAGTACAACGGATAGTCGAAAGTGTAAGAATACAACGGGCCATTGGAGGCGACCAAGTACGAAAGGTCGTAAGATGGTAGGAGGCACTCGTGTATGACAAGCAATCGGAGGCATTCAAGCTTGAGAAGCTATTGGAAGAGTCTATCTTCGACAAGCGGTAGAAAGCACTCGTGTAAGATAGTAGTCGGATTCGAGCTCTTCGACCACTTGTGTACAATAAGTAATCGGAGGCGTCTGAGTACCAAAAGGTGGTCGGAGTAGCTTGAGTACGGCGAATGGTTGTGGATGATCGAGTATCAAAGTCGTTCGGGGACGTTCAAGTATGACGAGACGTTGGAGGCATACAAGTGACAAAGGCAGTTGTGAATGTCCAAGTATGAAATACGGTCGACGACACTCGAGTATGGCGAGCGTTCATTGGAGACCGAGTATTAAAGGTGGTCGAAGGCGCCTATCTTCGACAAGCAGTCAGAGGCACCCGTCTTCGACAAGCGGTCAGAGGCGCTCGTGTTTGAGCAGCGATCGGAAGCATCCAACTTTGACAAGTGGCCGAAGGTGTCCATGTTTGAGAATCAGTTGGAGGCACTCGACTTCGACAAGCAGTCGGAGGTGTCCGTCTTCGAGAAGCGGTTGGAGGCACCCGACTTTGACTAGCGGTCGGAGGTGTTCGTCTTCGATAAGCGGTCGGAGATGTTTAACTTCAACAAGCGGTCGGAGGTGCCCGTCCTTGACAAGTGATTGGAGTCGTCTGAGTTTGAGCAGCGGTTAGAGGTGCTCAACTTCTACAATCAGTTGGAGGTCTCTGTCTTTGACAATAGCTTGGAGGTCTTCGTCTTTGACAAGCGGTCGAAGGCATTTAACTTTGACAATTAGTCGGCGGTGCTCAACTTCGACAACAACTCAGAGGTCTCTATCTTCGACAAGCGGTCAGAGGCATTCAACTTCGACAAGCGGTTGAGAGGCATCTCGGTACATCGTTCGGTCTTAAGTTGATGGCGTTTGAGGAGGTTGAAAATGCCTGATTACAACGGGTGGTCGATGGCGACCGGTACTATGGGTGGTTGATGACGT
Organism: Dendrocalamus latiflorus; assembly: GCA_017311315.1. NCBI lineage: Eukaryota > Viridiplantae > Streptophyta > Magnoliopsida > Poales > Poaceae > Dendrocalamus > Dendrocalamus latiflorus. Next base: position 5,569,688 of record CM029646.1, read on the forward strand.
CCAAGTATGGTAGGCGATTGATGGCCCCAGGTGTTGAAAGCGGCTGTATACGTCCAACCCCAGAGGGTGGTTGATGACATCCGAGTGCTGCGGGCGATCGGTGGTGCCGAGTATTGAAAGCAATCGTATATGACTAGGTATCAGTAGTGGTCAGTGATGTCTAAGTACATCAAATGATCATAAGCGACCGATCACAGAAGGTGGTCATAAGTGACTGAGCACAGGAGGCGGTCGCAAGCGACCGAGTATCAAAGCTATCGGTGGCACCTTAGTACAGCAGATGGTCATAAGAGACCGAGTCCACAAGGCGGTCGACGACATCCGAGCATCACCAGCGATCGATGATGCCCGAGTACGGCAGATGGTCGTAAGGGACCGAGCCCAGAAGGTGGTCTACGGCATCTGAGTACAGCTGGCGATCATAAGTGACCGAGTATCACCAGCGGTCGTAAGAGACCAAGTACAGCGTGTGGTTGTGAGTGATCGAGTATAGCAGGTGGTCATAGAAGACCAAGCTCAGCAAGCGACTGGGACAACTTCAATACAATGAGGGCACACAGCAGGATGGATGCCAAGATCACATGGGTAGACCATCCTCATTAGATTGGAGCGGCGGTTGGCAACATCGTGTCTTGGGCGACGGGAAGGACTTACGAGCGAGTAGCGCCATCCACCTCGCTGTGTGGAGCTATCATCATATCAAAGGTACGGGCGGGACAAACCTGGTACGTGGCAGATCATCACGGTCGCGCTGCATGGCCAAGGTGCGTGCCACATGCAAGAGTGGGAGGACTTCATGCTTCAAGCCTAATAAGATGATGGTGATCTTGCTAGCCCCGTCGTTGTGGCGACAGGCTGCCCAACAGCGAGCTCCAGAGCGCTTCCTTGACAGCAACACCAGCAGTGACTGTAGGCGTTGGCAGTCATCTTGCTACTACCGTCGTTTATCGACCTACGAGCTAGCTCTGTTCGTCCCTCTATCTGGGGTGTACGGGTGTGATCGGGTGTCTCCATCCCTCCCCCCGTCTGTCCATATTCTTCCTCTTTGTCTGCAGGGTCTCTCCTTTTATAGGCACGAGCAAAGTTACAGGAAACGTACGCGACTCCCACACAGTGCCAATCATGCCATTAATTTTGAGATCGAATTCCTGGTCGATTACCAATTTCTTATTTTCTAGACCTCTGCTTTCTGTATCAACTAGATTTGTTAAGAATTACTTCCATCGGATGGAGATACGGTGCAATCATCTTTCCATCGCGAAGACGACACACTAGAATCAATATTTTCCTTCCATCTCGGTGCATAGGATGCCATAAATTGGCCACACGCCTTGCGATCAGCTAAGAACATGCGGCCATAGGAGGCATGGCGCAACGACCGGTTGAATTGGACCGTAGATCGTATTGAGAACTAATCTTGTTGTTGATAGTCGATGAGCCGTGGTCGAGCAACCTGGTCGAGCAGCCGTGGTCGCCACAACGTGATCAAAGACTAGCGAGTGGTCGAAGACCGGAAGTACTTGCTCTATGTGAGTGGTACGACCGGAGTTACAGTAAAATCAACATGGTCGAGTAGACATGGTCGACACAATGTGGTCGTCTCAACATGATCGTAGTACGTGGTCAAAGCGACCGTGCTGAAGCAGGCGTGGTCGACACAACATGCTCGTCTCAGCGTAGTCATAGTACGTGGTTGAAGCGACCGTTCTCGAGCAGGCGTGGTCGACACAACGTAGTTGTCTCAACGTGCTCGAAGACCCACGAACTCAGAGGATGATTTTGGCGCATATATTTTATGGTCGGCTGGGACTTGCAGCCATATGAAGTGCAACGTATCGACCATGCACCGACAGCTTGAGGACCATCTCACATGCCGTTTCATTATCCGATCTTAAAGAAATTAATTCTTGTGTAGCACGTACACATACCATAGTTTCCTTCCCAAACATGCATAGAACGTTCTTGTTGGAGATGTGTGATGTACCCTAGTCACATACTGCTCTGTAGCAAAGGGGATTAAGTTTTGTTAGCTTATGGAGAAAAAATCCTGAAAATTCTGTAGTCTGATACAGGTCTTTTTTTATGTTGTTAGGACTGCAAAAGAAAAGCATGGATTTTCCTATGTAAAAACCTGAAAATGGTTGTAGTGAAGGCAGGTTTTTTCTCCAAGTAATGCTATTCAAGTAATGCTAATTCCTGTCAATGAAGACAGATATATGTTCACACTTTTTAGGCAGCCCTGGTGTTAGAGCTATACGATTGCTTGCCAATCTTCCTACTATGGAACTCAGTTGCTGAGACAAAAGGTTAAGCTGAGTAAAATTTGATGTCTAGCTGGGCAGTTTGGGCCGGTTGAATAGGTCAAAAAGGACTGAAAGGCATTATGATGCAATGGAAAGTAAAAAGAATAGAAAATATGCATTCAAGCTGTTCTGAGCTAACTGCAATAGTCGCTCTCTGAATGGTCACAGAACTAACAAGTATCACCTGAAACATGTTGGTTGTACCTTATTTCTGACTTCTGATGTTACAACCGGATGGAAGATATAATAATCTTACTGGGTGCCTTGTTAATTCAGCACCAGGACCTGCAATTCCCTGTGTGGTCCTTGCCTGCAAACATGTGTTAAAACCCTGCATTTTGCACAGTATTATATGCCAGCAAGAATGTAGACACTAGTTGCTCATCCAGTGGTTTGTGAACTGGGATTGCTGGCATACATTAGTGCATATTATCATGCAGTTTCCATGGACCACAGGATCTGAGAGTTGAAACTACCTTTCATTTTTTTGTTCACTTGTTATTAATTCGTTTTGTTGTGTTTGCATGCAGTGCTGAGTCATGGTTAGTTGACTGGTTGACATCAGGGAGTAACTGCCCTTGCTACATTTCCCAGCAAGAGATAAAGAGCCTTTCCTGTATGGCCAAGTGTGTTCTTGCTTGCTACTACTGACTAGTTAGTGCCAACAGCATCTGTCCTTGCTGTGGCAGAGCTCACATGCCTGTGACATGCTTGCATGATTTATCTCTTGCACACAAAGACAGAAGGGGATTATTTCTTGTAGTTTACTCCTAAACCTAGAGTCAGTCAACTATGCATACACATGAACACATGATCATCAAAGTAATCAAAGAATAGGTCTTTGTCCTTGATCATTTTTTTCCCTTTAAACTTGCATATTCTGTTTCCTTAAACTATGCCATTCATGCAAAAAGGAAAACATGGACAAATGCATGTCCCTCCCATGAACTATTTTTCAATCCTACCTTATTAACTTTCTTTAGAGAACTACTACATTTCTAACTTGAGTGTTATTGTGACTAACGTTTGATGAAATGTCAAATTCTGAGCTGTTTGGTGTGAGTCGAATCAATCACCTGCATGTATGCCAGCCAGCCCTGGCCCCTGGCAGTGGCATCAATGACAATGGGTTAAGCCAAACATGTACTGAAACAGTGAAAAGGTGAAAAAGTGAGTTCAAAAGCTACAAGTTTTCATACCAGCTGCAAGTATAACTTGTCTGCCAAAATTTCCTAGGCCACCAGTGCCCTATGGCTTCCTTTTGTCAAATTTGGACACTGTTGGACCTATGCACAGCCGAAATTCCGGATTTGGCCCCCGAGCGAAGAAAATTCCGTTTTTGGACCCGTTCGGAGCGCGCGTTTTACCGGTGGCTGCCACGTACCCCGGTCGTGCGGTTTGGTACCGCACGACCGCACTGTTCACCGGTCGTGCGGTACCAGACCGCACGACCGGCCTGCGTACGCGCCCGAGCGCGCGACCGTCCTCCCTCGCCGCACGACTCCGGTCCCGCCCCGCTCGAGCGCGCGTCCGACCCGCGCGAGCGCACGACGCGTGGCTGAGCGCGCGTCTGCCGTCGCCCGAGCGCACGAACCGGGTAGATCCAAAATTTCAGTCGCGCAGTCGGCGGGAGTCAGTGATGATGGCGCGATCTGTCCTACATTACACATTGATGGTGGCTTGTGGAGTACACATATGGCAATCTTTCGTCTTGTTAATGAAGATTAGGGGCAGGCAAAATAATGACTGACCTGCTAGTTTCCAAAAAGAAAAGAAAAAGACCGACTGGTCTGCGGTCTAAACAGTTTTGAGAAGCCATCGCTGGATATACACGTGGAATCGGCGTCAAATCCGGCCGGAATGGCGTCCAGGACGAGACGGCAGTGCAGGTATCAATTCTCGAGTGACAAAAATGCCGACACGTCTATTGGTATCATTGCGTCGCGACTAAAATCTATGGCCGTTTAATCAGCGATAAGATGGAAGAGAGCGCTTTGTGCCCGTCGTGATAGACTCCCGCCGACCGCGCGACTGAAATTTTGGATATACCCGGTTCGTGCGCTCGGGCGACGGCAGACGCGCGCTCAACCACGCGGTCGTGCGCTCGGGGCGGGGCGGACGCGCGCTCGGGCGGGGTGGGACCGGAGTCGTGCGGCGAGGGAGGACGGTCGCGCGCTCGGAGTCGTCGGTCGCGCGCTCGGGCGCGTACGCAGGCCGGTCGTGCGGTCTGGTACCGCACGACCGGTGAACAGTACGGTCGTGCGGTACCAGACCGCACGACCGGGGTACGTGGCAGCCACCGGTAAAACGCGCGCTCCGAACGGGTCCAAAAACGGAATTTTCTTCGCTCGGGGGCCAAATCCGGAATTTCGGCTGTGCATAGGTCCAACAGTGTCCAAAATTCGTCACTCTCACCCTGCCCGTGGTTAAAAAAGAAGAAGATCATGTAGCTTCTCAAAGCCATGTGCCAAAATGAGAACCCCTTTAGATCAAGTGAATGTTGAACTTGTGGCTCAATTAAACACTAAGGCATCCTATATGTTAATGGCATTGTTGCTAGGGCTCCCATGTGTCAAAATGAGAACCCCTTTAAATTCAAGAGGATATGAACTCGTGATTTGAACAATTCTATCACATGAGAATGGATTATCGTCCGCTTGCGTTGCTAACAAGTTCGTCAGTATGTGGATCCTAGGCAGGGCCGTTTTGTGTTGACAAGGGCGGCCACGATCCTAAGAATGTATCATAGGATCAGACTTTGGAAACTGTAATTCTAAATATCATAATTAAGCTTCTGAACCACTATTTCTAATAAGGATCCTACGTAGAATTGAGATCGACGTGGCCCTGTAGTAGGATCGCAAGATCATACGGTACAGATCGGAATGCTGGCAACCTTGGTTGCTAATAGTTTGATTTGCATTCTCTTCCGTAAGATCGGTTTATGAGCAATGCTTCCAAGCTTTTCACTCTAACAACAATGACATTAATTTTAAAGCACACAAAAAGGTAATTAATTACTATCATCATTCAGTTTTGTTTTAAAAGTTATACAAATTATTTTCAGAAAAGCATTGAAACATCTCACTCGGTTTATACAAGAGACGCACGCACCCATTTTGTTATGCGCATTTATCTCTACTACTTAAAGAAAGTTGTTGGTGATGGTTTATCTTGCCCCTCCTCATCCCCACATAAGTTCGGTGCCGATTTGTGGGCCTTGCCCTTCTTGTGATTTTTTTCACGAGCGATACGATTTGGTTTCTGTCTTCTATTCAAACTAAAACAAACTTTACCATCCAACTCACGAGTTTTTGCCAAACAACTCAGCTCTTGGGCAGAACAGATCGGAAATCAGTGCAACGAATCTTAAGAGATTGTAGGGGCTGCAGACGTCCCTACCAGAATATACAACAACCCGCAGGGTACTCACCTTCTTCTTACTATATTTGCTCCAATTTTATCTAACAATTTTTTTACAGTACATTATACTGATAGTAGAAATAAAATTTAACTGTTAATTTATAAAGGTATTATAGATTTTTGTTTTTCAATATACCAAGCTATAGCCCAGCGAGATGCATCGGAGAAGGTGCACACGTAGTTCACGTTGTTGCCGAGCCTACTCATGGCGTGGGGTTGAGCATGCACCATGCGCTAAGGGGGTACTAGATGTCCCGTGCCGCCATGAGCACCGTGTTCCGGCCCTGACCAGTGACGCTCGAAGTTGCCTAGTGCCACGCTCTTGGCGTCCTCGTCGACAAGGCTAAACAGGTACATCTCCACGTACTGGTTCGGCCGCAGCAGCGTGCCGACGTTGACCACTAGCTTCCACAGCTGCCCAGCATAGAACCGCTACATGTATGCCGCCTTGGCATGCTTGTTGCCATCAGTCAACTAGCCGACGTCGTTGACGACGATCGACAAGCCGCCAACGCCGGCGGCCCTGAGCACCAACGCGAGCATGAAAAAGAATGGGGTACTTTCAGGGTCTCGACATCAGGGGGCTGCGCAGAGCGAGATACGAACGCAATAGACAGAACCGTGGCAATCGTTACATTCACTGGGTAATTGCTGCACTAATTATTCAGAGCCAGAGTATGGTGCAGTTAGGGCTGGATATCGAGCTGGCTCGGCTCGGCTCGGTCTGGCTCGGTAGGATAACGAGCTGGCTCGAGCTGGCTCGTTATAACTAACGAGCTAAAAAGCCAGCTCGGCTCGGCTCGACAAAAAGCTCGAGTTAGCTCGTTTGGCTCGTGAGCCAGGGCCAAAAAATATCTCCATCATATATTCATCCATGGAAGTTTGGCTCGTTTGGCTCGTTTGGGTATAATAGAGTACAAATTAACACATGCATGGCTCGTTTGGGTACAATAGAGTACAAATTTACACATTAACACATGCAATAGAGTACAAATTAGGTCCATGGAAGCAGCATATGCATATCTAAATTCCTGGAAGCATGGCTCGTTTGGCTCGTGAGCGGCTCGCGAGCTGGCTCGAGTTGGCTCGTTATAGCTAACGAGCTAAAATCTTGGCTCGGCTCGGCTCGTTATCCTAACGAGCCGAGCCGAGCCAGCCACGAGCCGAGCGAGCTAACGAGCTTCGAGTTTTTCGTCCAGCCCTAGGTGCAGTTCATCTATTTCTAGCTGGATTACAGAGGAATTGGATTGGAGGGAAATTTCAAGTACTTTTGTTCATGGAGAGATCAGCAATGTTTGCAATGAACACTGGCTTGCCTAGTGCAGAGATGTGCATGTACATAATGCTATATATCTCGGGTTGCTAGGACATTTTGGTCTCAGCTTGCAAGTAGAGAGGCTGTTTTTTTGGCTTATAGCTGTTGTTTATAACTTTTGACTGAACATTTTGAATTTTAGGTTATTCATGACAAAGATTACGAAGAGAGATACTCGATTACGATTTTGGCTGATACAGATGTTGAGCTTTTAACGTGTATTATAATTAACTTATAAACCATATCTTAAGAAAATACCCCGTTTGAAAGTTAGATATTGTAACAAAAAGATAAAAGTCACTTTTAAAAGCCATAAGAGTAGGCAGATGAGATACAGGTTGACTCATGCATGTGGAACTAGATGCTTGGGTTTTGTCGAAGTTGGCGCCGAACATATTGGTGTACTAGATGCCATTGTCCATGGCAAGGCTGCTCGTGCCATCGAAGAAGACGTAGACAAGTCCTTTATACTTTTACTTTTTTGGAGATCATACTATTAATAGTGTGAGTGATAGTATAACTAAATCTTAACTAATATGAATTATTAAATCATAAAAATTAAATGATTTATATTTATTTTAAGATATCATGAAAGAGCTCTTATCCAAATCTGGCCAAGCTGTGTTCGTCGTGCAAAGTCCCTTCACGGGGCGCTGTGCAGCGTACGGACGTCGGGATGTGCACGACCAGTCAAGGATAGAACACGTACGTACGTGGTGATTCTGCCTTAGACTTTCTCGGCAGTGCGTGTGTGGAACTGTATGTACAAGTCTACAACATTTTTACCATATCTATAGAAAATAGAATATATCAACTAGTTCATCCAAAAATTTCTAAGTTAATAAGAAAATATGGATAATTTATGTATACTTCAATAATCTGGACGAACTGTTGCTTCCGCGTTGTGTTCGGTGCGTACTAGCTCGTACGTGTTACACAACTTATTTAGACATGGCAAGCCATATTTTGGCTGGCTTGCATTGTATTACTGGCATGATTAATTTTTGACAACATAATTTTTATCCCTCTTGAATTCTGTCTCCTTTCCCTTGAAAAAAATCCACCCCTTCAAAAACAAGTGAGTTCTGATCTCTAATCCAAGGATCACAAATTTAGATAATAACTAAGAAGAAAATATCTATATGATAACTAAATAATTTCATGTTTTTATATTCCTAACAACGTGAGGGCATTTGGCTAGTATCAGAGAGTATTCAACTCTTTTCTCTGTTTTTTTTTTCAGAAGAAAAGTGCCCTGAAACATGGTACGTCCTTGACGTGCAGTCAGCCTCTGTCCTGACCGAGCAACGAGGGTGCAGCGCAGAGGAGAAAGAAGAGACCACACGCTGCCGGTGCCGTTGATGCAGCTCTTCTCCTCCTCATTCACGCAGCTAGTAGCTGCTAGCTGACACGCACAGCGATCGTACCGTGATATCTCGGCATCACGCAAAGGAGGCGCCCTGCGTTGATTTGATAGCACGCACGCACGCGTCTCTGTTCCCTCTCTGAGAGATCCCAAACTCCACTGTTCAGCAATGGCAGCTCGGTGCTGGTCTCAAACTGGTCTGTTCTTTTTTTTTTGTTGCGGTTTATAATTTTTGGTTAAATTTTTTTGAATTTTTACTGTTTATGGTACATATTATAGAGAAACAGATACTCATTTGTGATTTTGGCTGGTACAGATGTTAGGCTTTTAACGTGTAGATCGTTTAACCTGTAGGCTCCGTCTTGAAAAAATATTTCGTTGAAAGTTAGGTGCTGTAGCAAAAGCCAAAAGTTGTCACCTTACCTTGTAAGGTAATGAACAGGCCCGCTGCATTTCGGCATTTTGCAAGGCGGTATTTTCGCGCATTGATCCATATGCGTCTTCTAGCCATGAATGGCACCGATTGTCTGGTGCTGTATTTGCTACGTTGCGGAATCTAGCTAGTTTAAGAGAGTCTTCGCCGATTCTGTAACGAATTTCTGCTCTGTGTGTGTGTGTGAAAAAAGATGTTACCGATTAGTTAATATATCGGCAACAGTGAAATGGAAGTGCAGCTGAAGTAGCGATCTCGTTGGATGAGGCCTGCGTGATCTCAGCTGCTGCATGGAGAGATTGTTTCTTGAAGATTACACTTGATAAGTTGGCTATGGACTTGTAGTAGTAGTAGTTGCTTCCTGAAGCTGCAGCAGATTTTGTGTCCTACCAGCACAGCCCGAACAGTGCTGCAAGCACGGCCTCTTTTCTTGGACTGCAAATGTTTGCATGCGAAGCTAGGCAGCATTGACCACACAGAATCACAGACCAATTGATTAATCAATTGATCGATCGATTGATTGATTTTATCGGAACAAGAATGAGGACACGCTTGAAAAGTTGGCCCTGCCCTTCTGATGCCAAGAACATGGCATGCGTGCGTGCATAGGCTGATGAATCTGATGGCTTGCCTTGCCAGCAACCTCAACACAGCAGGGGAGAGAGAGAGAGAGTACCTCACCACACATGGGCTGGCTGGCTTCCCTTGCAGAAGCATGGCATAGATGGAGCTCCCTGCCTGCCCTGCTCAGAGTCACAGGCCATGCATGGATTGCATGGCAGGGGCTACTTCACTTGGAGATGCAACAACAGACTGAACATAGTGGTAATTCAACTTTGGCAAAGGCATTGAAATAATAATGGCCTTTATAACCAGCAGCACGTCTTTTTATGCTGCTTCTTCATTCACCATCGTCATGATTATGGGCATATCCGACTGCTCACTTTTTTAGATAGCAGGAGCAAGTTTAAGGTCTCGCCCATTTCAACTTAAGAATCTGATTTCTGGTTTATTTTTTACTATTTTTAAATATTATTTTTTAACTTTTTAGTTTTTTGAGCTTTTTTACCAATGTTTTCCCGTTTCATTTGCGTTGTTCGTGATAGGCTAACATATTTTTTTTAATTTTAAAGTTTTTAGATTTAGTTATGCCAAATAAATTATTATCAATTACAGTATAATTTCAATCGGTTACAGTACAATTTCAATTATAAATCAATTTATTTCAGTCCAACCGAACGGCACCTAAAAATGTAGACAAGCCAGCCACGGAGATGTCACTACTACTGTGCCTAGGTTAATTAGCTTTTCCTCTCTCTCTCTCTCTGCCTCTGCGAAGTGTTAATGGAAGTCTTAGCTGTATGATAGGGCTCCAGAGAAGCTTGACACCACCAGACAGACACATCAGGTTTGCTTGCTACATGGGGAATTGGAGCACTATCAACTGGTACTGAACACTGATCCCAGATAATGAGGGCCCAAACCTTCCAAGATTCTGCATAATTGAATATGGGGAAGGCACACAGATGCACAAGTTTAGCAGAGCCAGATGGGGCCGCAGCACTGAGAGGACACATCTTGTGGTGAATTCAGAATTTTAGAGTTCAGATTACACACAGTTTCTGTAGGTGCACCTCTATTATCTGCTGGAACTTGCCAAGTGCAGGGATTTTCAGAAATGAGTATTGTAACGCCCCCGTTTCCAGGGGCCCGTACGGACACGGCATTCCGCAACTATTCACGCATGAACAGTTATGGAGTGTCGCGCAAGAGTATACCATTGTATGCTTACAACAAAAGTCCAGCATATATTTCACATATAGATTAGCATCCATTTTTCAACAGCGGGGCGTGCAAGCCCAAAGTATAATTACATTACAGAAGCTCCAAGATCCGCTTGAGCGCGGCCAAGACCTAAAGCCACGGATCCTCGTCGAAGAAGCGACCTTCCGGGACTTCCTCAACGGGGAGGCAAACACCTTCGTCTTGATCCTCTAAAGAAAGGCAAAAGCAAGCCGTGAGCCAATTAACCGGCTCAGCAAGTCCCAAAGGGACCCTAACTTATTACATGCACGGAACATCAAAGGAAGGGAGTATACTTGGTTTAATAATTTGGGTGGATGCAGTTTTATTTGCAATCCTTTTATAAAAGGGACCCAAAACTACTCCTCAAGAACTCAGGGGTTTTTCAACAAGAGTTCATTAACCAACCTAAACAAGTTAAACATTTACAAAACTACTTAAGCTTTGCGACTGGAATCACCCAAGTGACACAGCTCCAATAACCGGGAGCACGGCGTATTCGAATACCATTTATTTGACTCTGCAGAGTTTGCTCAGCTTTACCCACACGATTCCTTAACTCCCGCGATAGAGTTAAGGAAGCCAGGTCGTTTCACTGCTCAATTCTTTATATAGGCTCTACCCGGTAGAATTCACTCGGGTCTGGACGTCACACACACACGCCACAAAGAAAGAAAACCAGTGTCCGCTTCGAGTGAACTCTACCGTTGTTAGGCACCCGCAGCACGGCCTGCCTAACCTTTGTTATCCAAACACCTTCTCCACAACACCTGTAGAGTTTCAATCGAGTTGAGCAGTTACTAAACCAGTGTTGACAAGTCAACTCCTGTGGTTGAGCGGTCACCATGTCATTTGCTCAGCGTAAGGGTCTGGTCCTTATATTTTTCCCCCGGAGTCCGCAACCCCGGCCAGGTCCGCAACCTGCAACCCAGGGTAAGAGGCGGGCGAAAACCGTCTCGCGGCGCACCACAGCCCCCTTACCCTATCTTACATGTCGACATACTCCGCCCTAGGGCACGGCATCCCATACTACCCTGCCCTAGAGTCGGGTTTTCCAAAGTCTATTGGCCCGCAGCCACAACCTTATTAGTGTAAGGACTTTGAGTGATAATAATAACTTACAGTTATCTAAATTAACAGATAATTATTTCTAGGGTTACAAAGGCATGGCTACAAGTTTAACATGGCTTTTGTCGGTGGTAGGTTTAACTACATAACATGTCATTCTGAACCATTTTATTTTACTTTGAACTAACTTTTCAGAACTAGCTCAATGCAAATAATATAATAACATAATTAAATGGCATGGGATACAACATGATCAAAGGATTTGGGACTTGCCGTTGACTTGGACGATCTCGGCTAGCTCGAACGTAGAAACGCCTGGATCCTGAGCTTGCACTTGAATTTCCGGAATCTCCGAAACTAGCGCAAACACGTAAAATAATAAGGTCCAGCTTGAGACTAATCAAGCGAGGAAAAATAAACTAATTAAAAAGGAGTAAAATGCATAAATTCGCAAACGGGGAATTTTAGGAATTTATTTGGGATGAATTTGGAAAAGTGAAGGTCAAAAATGGGTCCATAATAATAGTTGGAGCAAATTGGTGAAATTTGGGAATTTTTGGGTTTTCTGTGATTTTCTAGGATTTATTTGGATTTTTCTGGATTTTGAAAATCGGAAAATCGCTGGAAAATCGACATGAACAGTGTTGGGCCGGCCTGGCGCAACAGTGCGGCCCGGCCGGAGGACGGCCCGCGCGGCCCACGAGCGCTCGCGCGCGCGGCGCGTGAAGCAGGCGGGAGCAACGGCCCACTCCTTTGCGCGCCTACGCGGTCCCGATGGGTGACACGTGGCGTTGACGGGCGGAGGAGATGGCGAGGGAACGGGCGGATGGATTAGAGCGGGGTGGCGATCGAACGACGGAGGAGAGGGGATGGCGGGCGAAGCGGTACGGAGGATCCGACGGCTGAGAATAGATGGCAACGGGGAGGACGGACGGCAGGGATAAGGCCACGCCGTCGTCGTCTTCCTCCAGCCGCTACAGTGAGGCCGCGGCAGAGCAGCGGTGGCGACGGCGGTCCGGGCGTGGGGAGGAGCGTCGCCGGCGATCAAGGGCACTAGGAGAGAGAGGGGAGCGAGGGGAATCCATTTGGGGGCTTTGGAAGGGGAGGGAGCCAATGGAGGAGGCAGGGAACAGAAGGGGGTAGTGCGGCCAGTTGGCGGTGAGGGAAGTCACCGACGGTGAGGTAGCCCAATTGGCGGTGAATACACGATCAAGGGGCCAGGGGGCTCACGTTGGCGATGAAGGACGAAGCTCGGAGGCTCTGGAGGGGTCTGGCCACGGCGAGGTGCGACGGCCGGAGAAAGGCTTCAATGCCGGCGCAGCACAGGGCTCTACCTGGCCAGAGGAGCACGCCACGGTGATTAGGGGGAAGTAGGGAGGCTCCGGGTAGAAGCAATTGAAGAATGGGCAAGGAGGGAGAGAGAGCAGCTTACGGGGGGTCACCGGCGCAGGGGAGATTAGCGGCGGTGACTGGGGCGATGAGGGCTCAATCGGCAGCTCCGGGAGGGACCTTGGAGCGGTGGGGAGCGAGGAAGGGTGGCGGAGAAGCTCGGGAGGTGAAGGAGAGCGAGGGAGCTGCGGTGGGGTTTTTTATACCCGGTGGAGGGGGATGAATCCGCAGGGGAGAGAAGCACGGGTGGCCAAGGGGGAAGAACCGGGCGGCGAGGGGAGAGGGAAGGGAGGAGAGGCTGCAGGTGGGGCTGAGCGGGGGAGTGGCGACGCGCGGCGGCGGTGACGTCGAGCCGGTGGCGTCAGCGCGGCGAAGGGGGGGGGGGTGAATCCACTGGCGACGACCGGGCGCGGTCTCTACGAGCGGCGCGTGTGCGGAGAGGAAGGCGGGGAGGGAGGAAGACGCGAGCGGGGAGGGAGAGCGAGGAGGCGCTGGGAAAGGAGGGAGGCGGGGACAAGCGGAGGCGCCAACAGAGAAGAGGAGAAAGGGAAAAGCGGGGAAGGCGCCAGGGGCGGGAGAAGGCGGGGAGCGGCGGGGCGCCAGCGAGAAGGAGCGGCGCCTGGCCGAAAAAGGAAAGCGGGAATCAGGGGACTTTCCAAAAAGGGAAAGTTCCTGAAAAACACTCAAAAAATTCAGCAAAAATAAGCAAAAAATTTATTTGAAATTTTGGGGCTTTTCAAGTATTTCATATTTTCATTTCCCCCTCCAGACAAGATGTTGGAGCAACTGCAGAGTGGAAAGGAATTTCTTGTCTTCTTTGCTCTGCTCATGACTACTGTGAAAACTAAAAAAGTTGGAGCAGCTGCAATTTGGTAAAAAAAAAAAACAAGATCTCATCATCTAGATGTTCAGAAGGATTTAACAGTTTAACTACTCCCAAAACTCAAAAGCCTCGTAATCTTGGAGTCTAAATGAATATAGGCACTGAGCTTAAACTTCAAATCTTCATTTTTTTTTTCTGAAACAACAAATCCTTGGTAAATGAAGCATGCAAACTTCCATAGTTCACATTCTGATTCTGCTGGCCAAGCTCATCTTCTACTCTAAACTGTCAAAAGCCACACAAAAACCTTGACACCAAGGCTTCAATTTCTCGGGGGCTCCACTGCAACACTACGGATCTTGTTGTGCATAGTTGAATTCCCCACAGCATTAACAATATTTGGATCACTTGCCACATGCTTCCCTGCCCCCCTGCACACCCACATCTGCATGGCCCTCAAGAATAATCGAGATCCAGTTTGTCAAAACACTTCACCAATCATTTGTTATGCATACATGCCATCCAATTCAGGCCTCTATATTAGAACAGTCTAATCAGAGGTTCAGAAGTAATAACAACCAGACACATTCAGAATTAGCTGCTGCTCACTCAGTAGAGTGCACTAGCTAGCTAGCTGTTGATCTATGTGGAGCTACTTATAATATCATATCATGAACATTGGCCATGAAAGCTACAACACATGAACAAGTGATTCCAGTTCCACCTTCCACACTGACATCACTCACAATCACAGGGGGAGAGACTGACCAATCAGCTCAGCTCACTACACAGCCTCCACCTACTAGAGTCTCAAACACTAGACAGCAAGTTAGAAACATTATCAAAAAGAAAAAAAAATCAGAAATGAGAGAAATTAAGAAACTCAGGGGATTTAAGCATCATTTTTTTATGGAACAGTGGAATGAAATGCAGCTAAGCTAGAATGATCAACAAGAAATGGGAGCTATGGATGATCATTGTCAATTCATCGTCGTCTTGAATTCTTGGTGTTGGTTACTCGAGCCGGAGCTGAGGCGGGCTCGGGCTCAGGCCCGGGCTGCCGGGATCGGGGTGCGGCAGGCCGCCGGGCTGCTGGTCGGGCTGGTGGCGGCGGGCGAGGGTGTGCTTGTTGTTGTGCATCCAGACCTTGAGGACGCGGCGCTTGACGCCGACCTCCTGGCAGAAGCGCTGCACGACGGCGTCCTCCAGCTTCTGCAGCCGCCACCCGACCTCCTCGGCGAAGCCCAGCATGCGCGCCTTCTGCTCCACAGTGAACTTGGTCCGGAACCGCTTCCGGGGAACCGGCCGCGCGGCCTCGTCGGACTCCGACGTGTGCATGGCGCTCAGGGGCATCACCATGCGCGTCGGCGCGTGCGCCGGGGGGAGTGCGGCCACCAGGAGGCCGCGATGAGCGGCGAGCGGGCTCAGCGGGCCGCCGATCAGGTGGTGGTGCCGGGCACCGGGGTCCGCGCCGTCGGGGTGGTCGAGCTCCTTGCGGTGGAAGTTGCGGTGGCAGCCGCAGGCGGAGCACCGGAGCGCGTCCAGCGAGCCGTCCTCGCCGGCCGGCATGAACTCGCCGCACCCGTCCGTCGCGCTGCCGCCGATGGCCGCCGCGTGGTTCTTGAGGCACTCCCGGTACCTCGCCCCTCCTCCGCCGGAGGCGGACACCGCCACCACCTGCCGGTTCTTGGACTCCTCAGCCCCGGCCGCCGCGGGAGGCTTAGGCGGCGACATGTGCCGGCCATTGCTGCCAGTATGGTGATGGTGATGGTGCTCATGGTGCAGACCGAGGTACGGCGACGCGGCGGCGTGCATTGGCATCGGCAGCTCGCCCTGCGTCCCGGAAAGATCCATTCTTTGCTCCCTTCCTTCCTTCCCTCCCCTCCTCTTCTTGGCCTCCCTCCTCTCCTCTGCAAGAAGATGCTTCCAGCTCCTGTGCTACTGCAATGGCGCGCGCGTGCACATACACACAGAGGGAGCAAAATTAGCAGGGTAAACGCCAAGTTGCCAAGTAGGGAGCTTGCAATGATGTATGTGTAACAAGAGTGTAGTACTCCTTGGGAGCCTAAGGGCCTGTTTGGAACAGAGGAATTTCACAGGAATTTTACAGGAAACAGTTCAACTCCCGTAGGAATCGGGAAAAATTCCCGTATTCCAAACAGGGCCTCACCATGCAGAGGAAATAAATTACTACAGGGGAGGCAAAGGGTGGCTTCGCTTAACTGGTGCCTACTATTCACTACCTGTTACTGGTTGGTGTTTTGCGTATTGTAGTCTAACATATACATGGACCAGCCTTTGACCTCGGTCCTAGCGAAGTGCAAGCCCTCCTTTCATTGGCTCAGACAGAAAAAACAAACAGCAAATGAACTCACTTGTGTGTATGTGGTGTTTCCTACACTGCTTGGAACAGTGGAGAAACAAGAAACAAAGGTAAGGAAGTGAGAGCAAAAAGATATGGATATAGATAAGCAATCAAACCTTGCACTTGCAGTGTGTGTCAAGGGCTAATCAGGAGGGCAAAGAGGGAGCAAGGCCATGGGGGCTCCTGTGACGTCTTCTCAAGTCCTTGCTTCCACCATTGCAACTAGAAGAAGGCACAACACAAGCTACAGAGTGGTGGGAATTACCAGAAAACAAGAGATTGAGAGGGAGGCAGTTAGGGATATAGGGAGGAGGAGGAGGCTTATGAGTTATGGGAGACGTTGAAGAGGGGGAGAAGAGCTTCTTGTCATAACAGAGAAATGAAGGCAGGGGGGCAGAGACAGAGAGAGATGAAGAGGCAGGAAAAATACTACTTTCTGATGCTTGCTTTGCTTGCACTATCAGGAATCCAAGCTTACTTCAGAGAGAGAGAGAGAGAGAGAGAGAGGAGAGAGAGACTGGAGAGGGAGAGAGGGCAGAGCTACAGGAGCTGAGCATGAATAATGATTGTTTTGTTTCCTTCTTTCCTTTTGTTTTCTATTGAGAGGGAGAGGGGGGAAAGGGAATGGACAGAAAACGAGTTTAAGCATTTAATTTCCCGTGTATGCATTCACAAAATATTATGGTGCATGTTAATCTTGAAAATTGAGTGTAGAGCACAGTTGTCATTTCCATTTTTATTCCATCTGAAATAGCCAAAAAAAATGTAGCCTTAAGTAAATTGAAATAAATGGTTTTATATTCCATCCTACCAAAATTGGACTCACTATATTATAGTGCCCACTGCTAAAGCTTAAAACTAGAATTTTTAATAATGGTCAATTTTGGTTCAGAATGTTTCTATGTTTTCATACAAGATTTACACAAATCTCAAAGCACTCTATATAGGCGCGTAGATTGTAACCAACATTTTACTTTTATTTTTAGAGGAAACATTTTGCTGTAAAGACTATCACAATTTTTTTGGCAAATATCCCCTGTTCTCCTTTTCCATGCAAAATAGAATGCAAATACAAGGACAAGTTAACCAGCATGGACACACTCTCAACCAATGGTTTTCTGCCACCTGGAGTCCAGTTTACACTCTGGAGTCTGGAGTTGCCATGGCCAACCTCTGGAGAGTCAGGCTAGCCATGGACCAAATCAATCTAGCAAATTAGATAGCAGCACAGGCACAGGTTACTCCCTTATTTTCCCTTTTGGCCACAAGACTGATTAGAGTGATTAAACTTATATATATATATATATATATATATATATATATATATATATATATATATATATATATATATATATATATATATATATATATATATATATATATATATATATATATATCACAAACCTGCCCAATAATTGCGTACCACATATATCCTTGTCACCTCAAAGATTCTTATCATTTGGCAATTTGCACATGATTTGAGTTGTCAACCACTGCTCCCATAGGTACTTGTGAAGAAGGTTAACCTTAGGCCCACTTAATCCCAGCTTTAGGGCCCACTTCAAAGAGCTTAAGCTTTTGATTTATGGTTTTAGCTGTTAGATTTAGGATGAAATTGCATTGTAGCGGATGGTAACTTTTTCCGAGTCATTCAATTAGAAAATGAAAAAAAACCATTATCTCTTAACAGATAATGCAAAGGAATAAAAGAAAAATAGAAAAAACTAAAAACTAAAAAAAGCCAAAATAAGTCGTAATTAGAAGCCGACGTATTTCAAGTGGCTTCTAGTTTAAATAAATCGGAAACCAAAAGCTAAATATGTTTAGAGCGTCATCTTAGTTTGGACCGTTATATGTAGGCTTTTTCTTTTTCTGATGGGGAAATGTTTGGTGCCTACCACTGTCTACTCACCGCACAACATTCTTCTGTCTGTAAAGAAAATTGTCAGGTCTTCTTTTAAGGCTCAGGTGGGGATTATGGTACAATTTTCGCTGTGCTGTGGGGGGGTAATTGTATACTAAGGATTTTTTTTTCAAAGGGCAATATATTCACCCTGATGGCTGCACCCCGAAAAAAATACCTAAAAAATGCGTTTTTACTACGCATTGTTTTTGTCGGGCTTTACTGCTCGTTTGAACACTCTACCAGTGTAAACATGGTGAGCCGCATTTAGGGAGGGTTTGGTTGGTGGAAATGGGAATTTTAATTTGGGTGGTAAGGCTCCATCAAATTAATTGAGGTTATAATAGAACTCTCATCAATTTCCATCAAATTAATATATATTACAGAGAGTTGTGGAATTAACTAATTGATTATCTGGGAATGTCGCAATTATGGTGCTTATCACTACCTCTAGTCATAAATAAGTGATTTTTTTTGCCATTTTAGACATTGATACAGTCTCCAAATTAAACACAAGTTTGACCATCAGTTTACGTTGTAATGTATTTGTAAAACCTTATAAAACCATAACATAACGAAAGTATTTCCCGAAAAATCTGCTAAAATCATTTTCATATGTTCAGTCAAAATATATATAAAGATATTCCTAGTTGCATTGAGCATTTGATGGCATTGATAACGGAGTTATCATTGTTGGAATTAGATTCTGTTTGAGGGGAGAGAAAGGTCTTGATCACCTTTTATTCTGGTGAATATATAAAGTGCCTCGGCATGCAAAGGGCACAAGGAATGATCTTTAAGGTACATTAGTACCCTCCTTTATCTTTCTCTCAGATGATTGTCCTCTGGATCGGCAAGAATGTTCGGGCTTGATGTTAGAAGGTTGGACGATCCAACAATCTCTCTCTCTCTCTCAAAGGGAAGAAAAAGATTAATAAAGACGCATGGATCCTGTCTTCTTTTGCTCTCCCCTTTTTTTGCCCTAGGATTTTGGCTTGCAATTATTTGCTTTCTTCCTAGCTTTCAATTCATTTTCGTTTTGCGTCATCGATCTCTGCATATCCACAACGCTTTATTCTTGAATACCATGCTGCACCATGCTTTATTCTTGACTACAATCTCATCCCAATTCAATCACCTTTTGCCACCCTCCTTTTTCGTCTTGTCGTTCTTTTCTTCGTCTTGGAATTGTGTTTGACGGATCTTCGTGAAGAATGTAACCGTGACGAATGATGGGGGAAAAAGGAACACCTTGAAGAAAAATATAAGAGTTAACACATGTTGAAACATATTTCAAACCTTTTTCCGACCTTTTTTTTAAAAAATGATATGTACAAAAAATATTTGTAATAGTAAAAAATAATGTAATGATTAAATAAGTGTTTTCTCTCTACTCTAGCAATATAGGGCATGTATGGATGGTTGGAATTACATACAATTTCCAACGGGTTCGCATGAGATCCTATGAGAAATCCTATATATAAAATTTATGTGAAATTTCTCTGATCCAAATAGGAACCAGTACCAATGGCGTCACTAGGAAGTCAGCCCTGCAGAGTCAAAAAATCATATATATAGAATGTTCACAATGTTTGATCACACTATGCTAATTAATGAACGCTCTTATATTATAATAAAAATACAGATTCACAAGATAAGAGAGATTAGCCTGATCGGTTCGGCTTAAGCTTCTGGCTTCTGGCTTATTTTTCACTATTCATAAATTTCGTCTTTTTCTGAACTTTTGGTTTTTTGTTGAGCTTTTTTGCCGGTTCTTTTTTTTCCCGTATTCGTTTGTATTATACATATTGGGCTAACATATTTTTTATATTTTTAAATTTTTTTAAATTTAATTATGCTAAATAAGCCTCTGTCAGCTACAGTGTTTTTTTCAGCCAGCTACAGTGTTTTCAGCCATAAGCCATGAGCTTTTAAGCCCAACTGATCACCAGACAAGACAGCACAGGCGTGTCATATGATTTTGCAACTTGGTCGACGCTACAAATTAATTTTTCAGGAATCCGGCCCGCTATACCTGTCCATATTACCTATAGTAGCTTTTTAGGTTTTAATTAAAAATAAATAGTAATACTAAAATAAGTGGTTTTTAGAAAAAGAACACAAGCGGTAGAAAAAGTGAGCGAAAG
Organism: Dendrocalamus latiflorus; assembly: GCA_017311315.1. Classification (NCBI taxonomy): domain Eukaryota; kingdom Viridiplantae; phylum Streptophyta; class Magnoliopsida; order Poales; family Poaceae; genus Dendrocalamus; species Dendrocalamus latiflorus. The sequence goes on from CM029646.1 coordinate 5,590,026, forward strand.
ATGCATGCGTAAAACGGAAGCAAGAGAATTGAAGAGTGTGATGCGCCTATGACCTACCTTATGTCTAGAGCAGGTGAGAGTGAGAAGAGCGGGGAATCTGTTTCGGAAAGCTGAGTGTTCATATTGGCCGAATTTTTTCTATTTTAGCCTTTTTTTTGAAAAATATTCACATTTAGACCCCTGGTAGTTTTAATTCCGTTTTTGGACCCAGGGGGTCGGAGCCGTGACCCACGGCGCCGAGGTGGCACGCCCGCACCAACGTGGCGGCCCGCGTGGCGCCGACGTGGCAGGCACCCCACGGCGCCGAGCTCGGAGCCGTGGATCACGGCTCCGAGCTGCCTGCCACGTGGCGCCTAGCTGCCTGCCACGTCTGCAGACATTCGGCTGTTTAGGGTTTGCACCGATCAGCCTTTTTTCGCAAAATGAATTACTAGTTGTATTTTTTATTTGGATTATTTAATTATAGTAATATTATGTAACATATTTATTTATTTATTTATAGAGAGCAAAAAATACGACATATGTTTTGAAAATTCGTTATGTATTGCAGATGATACATGTTGGAAATTTTTTGTAGATTGACATAGTTTTGTAGATTATTTAATTATAGCGGGATTTAATCCCGAACCGATGCTCGGATGGAACGAGATCGACGGCGGAGCGTCGTCATCTTCCTCCCGACCCCCGACCGTGGCGGCAGAACAGAGTTCTTCACCGGTGGTGGCGTGGCGAGGACAGGGACGCTCACAAGGGATAGCTTTTACCAAAAGGTGCGATTGTAAGTAGAGTTTCCATTTTGGCTTTTTGGGAAATGAGTGGAGAAATGGCCATGGTTGGCGGTGGCCGGAAAGGAGGTGGTGTTCGCGGTGGCGCCATTAACACCTAGAGGCTCATCGGCTAAATTGAAGACATTTTCACCATCTACGAACTCTAAGGAGTGTACTGGAGAAGGCGATTGACCTCGGGGACAGCTCGACTGGGCTGGCCACGGTGAGGGCTCTTCGGCCGACGGCGACCTCCGTTGCCCCGGGCCTAGGAAGACGCTCGAGCTCCGGCGGGTGCGCCATTGTGTTCCAGAGATAACGAGGATTATGTCAGTGCATTGAATTAGAAAATAATCGATTAAATCGGGAGAATGGCTCTAGGGCTCACCGACGCAGGAATGGCGATTGCCGGCGACTCGGGCGACGGAAGCTCGATTAACTAGAGGAGGGGATTTGTGAGGATGCCAGAAGTTGCTGGGAGGTGGAATTAGGCTCTTATAGCCAGCGCAAGGTGGGTTCCCCGGGAGATATTTCTCTGGCTGCGTTCGGCTCACGCGAAGCAGGGAGAGAGGAGATGCACTGAAGAGGTGCAGAGGCTGTGAGAGGGAGCTGGCATCTCCCCTCTGCCCCATGGTACGGTTGGTGGACTCCCCGAGAAGAGAGGTCGCGAGAAGGAGGTGAGCTGTAGCGGTGGCGGAGCTGCGCGCAGGCGCCGGCGCGCTGAGCGAGGGGAGGAGCGCAGGCGACATTGTCAAACTATGTCAATCTACAAAAAATTTCCAACATGTATCATCTGCAATACATAACGAATTTTCAAAACATATGTCGTATTTTTTGCTCTCTATAAATAAATAAATATATTACATAATATTACTATAATTAAATAATCCAAATAAAAAATACAACTAGTAATTCATTTTGCGAAAAAAGGCTGATCGGTGCAAACCCTAAACAGCCGAGTGTCTGCAGACGTGGCAGGCAGCTAGGCGCCACGTGGCAGGCAGCTCGGAGCCGTGATCCACGGCTCCGAGCTCGGCGCCGTGATCCACGGCTCCGAGGTGCCTGCCACGTCGGCGCCACGCGGGCCGCCACGCTGGTGCGGGCGTGCCACCTCGGCGCCGTGGACCACGGCTCCGAGACGTGATACCTCGGCGCTGTGGGTCACGGCTCCGACCCCCTGGGTCCAAAAACGGAATTAAAACTACCAGGGGTCTAAATGTGAATATTTTTCAAAAAAAAGGCTAAAATAGAAAAAATTCGGTCATATTGGCTTCTAACTTATAAGCAGAGAAACTCGTGTGCAATTTTGTCTAATATAAATAAAGTCATTGTAGTGTATATTTCAATCGACTAGCAGATAATGTCTTAAAGGATACCATGTTTAAAAGTTAGATACTATAAAAAAACTATGTACTAATAAAAACAGATTTTACAAGCTAATACAAACAGAGCCTTAAACGTCAAGGCTTTAGTTGATTCATCTGGACATCAGCAGTGGACCATGGCTGCGGCTAAGCAGCTCACTGGTGCATGCGAGTCATTATTCATGGATCTCACCCAACCCACCCCATGCCCACCAGTCTGCTGCCTGCAAGCGCATGGACCAGCAACAAGCTTCATGCCCAAATTCAATAGATCACAAGGTTGTGGCTTTGCACATTCAATACCATGAATAACCAAGTGATCTTGTGTGGGTGTGCGCGCGGATGTGCGTGATGCTGTGTGGCGAGCTCTGCTCAAAAGAGCTTTTTTAATTAGCTTATGACTGAAAAGCACTGTTACTGACTGAAAAAGCATTGTAGCTGACGAAGTCTTATTTAGCATGATTAAATTTTAAAAAATTTAAAATAGAAAAAACATGTTAGCCCATCACGTATAATGTAAACAAATATGAGAAAAAAGAACCGGTAAAAAACTCAAAAAAAAGCCAAAAGTATAGAAAAAGGCGAAATTTATGAATAATACAAAATAAACCAAAAACCAGAAACTCGAGCCAAAAAAAAGCAGGACCTAAGTGTCGAACTGAGCGTAAGTATTTCATAAATTAGTGCTGTGAATAGCCTTTGTGAATAGACCGGAAAATGTACTGACCAAAGGTTGAGATTGAATTGCCCGTACATTGGATGATTCTCATGTCCCTTCGGTTTTTATTTCGAGAGATTCGCAGGTTTGCTCAGATTTATGCATGTGAGCCCGGTGAAATGCCCTGTGAATAAGGTTTTTTGTGTGTGCAGTATTTAGGATCAGTTTGCGGATGTTGCTTCGTGCTTATTTTTAAAGCTGCTGCAAAAAAAGTTGTGAAAATCTACTACTATTTTTGATAAACCAAATTAAAGTTAGATAAATTATGTTATGTAATGGTTGTCCTCTCATGTTTAATATCATGTATTCTGGAACATAATAATATATATGTTTGCAGCTTAATTTAAAAAAGTAGCTAGCCAGACATCCGAGCATCTAAAAGTGCTCAACCAATCGAGAGTATCATTATCCACCTTAATACCAGGACGAGCCTTAGTAACAGTAGATATATGCACATAATTGTTAACTATATATATATATATATATATATATATATATATATATATATATATATATATATATATATATATATATATATATATATATATATATATATATATATATATATATATATATATATATATATATATATGCAAATTTGAACCCTCGCAAAAATATATATGCAAAATTAGAAAATCCATCTCTTTTGCTTTTGAAAAGAGAGTTAGGGAATCCATCTCAAAGCGCCTAGTAGATAGGACACTCGTAGGAAAACAGTGTGGATTTTCCAGCACACCATGAATCACCCAAATGATTGTCGATTTGAATATCGACTGTGATGCAAAACTGAGGCATGTGATGGAATATTCTTCTTTGGTCACATGAATGGATTAATAATCCTTTTTGGTCAGAAGCATGCATGCTCTGCATGGCGGTCATCTAGGGTTTTACTATATGTTCGACCCAAACTAAAAATATAAGAAATGTATACTCCTTTTCCGTCACAAAAGTGTAACGTCGACCCGAACTAAAAATATAAGAAAAGAATACTCCTTTCGGTCACAAAAGTATGACGTTTTTTACTTTTCAAAGTTGACGTGATGCCACTTTGACTACTAAATTTCGTAATCATGTATTAAAAAATTAGTAAAGTGATATATTATGAATGTATTTTTTTGTAACAAATTCATTCGTATTATTGGTATATATCCAAATCATACATCGTAGACAATATCTTTTGGTCAAATTAGTTTGTTTAGACTGCACATATTATAGGGTTTCACACTTTTGTGACCGAAGGACTGGTGTTCGACAATTATATATATTCTAAGCGAGAACTCACTCTCGACGGCAGATGCATGCATCCCCAATGGTCCAAGGGGTACATCATGAACTTTGCATTGCCATTATTCATAACTGATTGCTGTCTAATTAAGAGCTAACTTTTTAATTGGAAAACGGATCAAGAAAACGCTACCCATGCTCCTATGGAATGGGCTCAGGTGCAGGCCCCAGCACTTAGCGCCGTGCAAGAGCCGGTCAAAACGCAACACGTGTTCTCAAAAATTCAAAAAAATACATACAAATTTAAAAAAATCATTTTTAAGTGCTTAAAAATACTTTTTAAGTATCTAAAAATACTTTTAAAATTTTAAAGTATTTTTTGGATTTTTTAAGTATTTTTTTTGAATTTTTTGGACACATGTCGCTCTAAAATATATTTTTTAAGTACTTAAAAAATACTTTTTTTTTATCTTTTTAGATTTTTAAATATTTTTTCAAATTTTGTGGGACACGTGTTGCATTTTAAACGGCCCTGCACGGTGCTAAGTGCAGGGGCTGCACCTGAGGCCATTCCTGCTCCTATATATTGGCGAGCTTCCGTTATTTAGAGCAAGTATAATAAGAGGCTGTTAGTAGGCTGTATGCTGAGATAGAGGAGAGAGATGAGGAGAGAGGAGAGAGGTGGGCTGTAAGTTTACAGCCAGCTGAAGCACAAAAACAGAAAGGGGTGGGTCATACAACCTTCAGCTGGCTGTAAACTACTATATGAATGAGCCGATAAGTGAGCTGTAAATGCCCATACAGCCAGCTGAAGGCTGTATTATTAGCCTTGCTCTTAGCTGATGGCTACCTATCAACGGGCTCTTTGCCTCTCTCTCTAGCTTCGTGTGCTCCGAAAATCGCGTCAGATCACGGACAAAATCCCTGCGCCTTTGGATGGATTATTGCCCTCCCGGACCACCTAATCAGGTGTACCCTGCAGGTGTGTGATCGATGCATGAGAGATGCAACTCTAGAGAGAGAGAGATGTAACAAGCTTGCATGCAGCTAGATAGCTCTCTTTCGTTCCTTCCTGAATGGCTTTGCCGGGCATGGATCCATGCATCGTTTGACTGCTTTTCCTTCTGCTGCTTGATTTTTCACATCAGTGCTTGTTTGGAGATCTGAGCTGTTCTCTATCGCCAATCATGTGTGTACACACATGTTGGGATCCCCCCCTGATTTCCATGGCATAGAACTACCAGCTGTAGCCCAGTTGCTACTAAACGTTTGTGAATTTTGGACACTATTGGACCTATGGACACCATAAATTCCATTTTTGATCCCAAATAAAAAAAATTCCAGATTTAGACCCCTCCTCACCGCGCGTTTACGACAACGCGACACGTGTCCCGGTCGTGCGGTGTGGTACCGCACGACCGGTCATGCGGTCAAAAAAATCGGTCGTGCGGTCAAAAAATCGGTCGTGCGGTCAAAAAAATCGAAACGGGCGGCCGGCGCGGAGGGCGAGGCGGTCGTGCGGTACCACACCGCACGACCGGGACACGTGTCGCGCTGTCGTAAACGCGCGGTGAGGAGGGGTCCAAATCTGGAATTTTTTTCTTTTGGAGGCCAAAAATGGAAATTCAGGTGTCCATGGGTCCAATAGTGTCCAAAATTCAACGTTTGTAGGTTATATGTCAGGTCGCTAGGGTCATCCGGATCCCGGAAATCAGAATAGAAACTCCACCGAAAATAGCCCACTAACGTGTGGTCAGTGAAAATCAAACTCTTAATGTTAGCCTGAAACCGAGTTGTCACATCGGACGGATTATCCGGCTAGCATTTTGTCCTGGAATTGGTTGGCCAAAAATTAGCTAATATTTGGCAAAAACAAAAAAGAACTAGAGCCCCATTGGACAAGAAATCTTGCCAACATTTTGGAAGGAAGTTAGCTAAGTGCATGGTAGTTTTGGTCGATGTTGCAAAATTCAATTGCTGGCTTAAACCAAACAGACCTAACATATATGCATGCACAATTAAGGGTATGTTCTTTAAGTCAAAAGCTGAGGGTTTTTAGCTTTTGTTACAGTACCTAACTTTTAAACGGAGTATTTTCTCAAGACGGGGTCTACAAGTTAAACGATTTACACGTTAAAAGCCCAACATTTGTACGAGCCAAAATCGCAAGTGAGTATCTGTCTCTCCGTAATCTGTACCGTAAACAGCCAAAATTCAAAAATTTCAACCTAAATCTATAAACCGCAGCCGAAAAGAACAGACCCTAAATCGACCCGATATATATACATGCACAGTTAAACCGAGCCTATGTATTTACATGGTTGTCCAAAATGGTATCACCTAAATTTAGGCTAATTTTTCTTACCACAATGAGATTTCCATTTTATAGGAAATCAGTTTCTAAACCTCATCATCCAAATCGTATCCAATGGGTGGCTGTACACTCGCTGTTAATCCTGATAATCCCCAATGCTTATCTCTTCTTAATCCCCAAAATCTTGTGATTGTAACAACATGAAAAGGACCTCTCGAAAACATTGGTAATCACAAGATTTAATGTGGTCGCCGTGCATCGGATTCCTGGGACCGTGTGGCTAAATTGGGACCAACGCGATCACTATAGAGAGTATATCATAAAACAAGGGAGTATATACATCATCTATACATCATCCAATTTATTGCCTTGTCCTAATCCATATGTATCTCTTCCTACTGCTTCTTCCTGTCTTCCTCTCTTTTTTCTTTTTCGTTTTTCAGACTTTTCAAATGGTTGTGTCGGTTTAATTGGTTTGTTGTATATATGGCTCCCTTCTTTTCCACTTATAGCTTGTGAGTTATGGTTTATGCTACAATAACTAGTTTTCAAATGGTATGTTTTTTCAAGACAAGGTCAACAGGAATATTGTAGTAAAAAGTGTACTGAATTTAGCTGTACCAGCCAAAATAGCATGCAACTATTTTTCTTTACGTACTGCCTCTCGCAAACAGCCAAAATTAAAAAATTTAAACCATAAACATAAGGCACAGCCTAAAAGAATCCACCTCCAAATTATATGTCATGGGTTAGCGTACCTTATCTCATCGAGAAGGTATATTTGGCATGTTTGGTCCATGGACACATTTCACAGGAAAAAGGCCTAAGAGTGGTGTGCTCCAAATAGCTTCACCTTCTAGCTTTCAGAAGTCAGAAGTTATTTGGAACACGTCAGCTTCTTAATTTTGACTTTTTTAAATTTTTTGGCTTTCCCCCCTCTTATTCCGTTGCATTGTCCCAAAATATATAGCGTTGTTTTTTTATTAATTTTTTTCTTATTTTTGACTTAAAAAAATTAACAGCTGCTACAGTGTAATTGCAGCAAAAAGGCATGATTTTTAAGCTGTTTGGAACACAGCTTAATGTATTGTATGTCTGCACTGTCTTTAGTTATATCATTTGGTTTGTGGGCGAATAAATGTAATCTAAAAGTATAGCAAGTTGGCCCACATGTTAGAGCTGCAAAAAAGGCACAGCAAATGTGTGCACAAGATGTTCCACACATTTGTTGTTGCAATATCCACAAATCCTAGCGGTTATCGGAAACGGAAATCTCGGTGAGTGACAACTAGGAACAAATTCTGGACAAAAAACTTTAATTCAAAATTTTGAATTTGGACTAATGAATAGTAATTCTGGGCAGGAACCGGACAACCCCAGCAAATCTTTTCAAATTCAAATGTCAATATAAATTTCAAGAGCATTGGCTAGTTTCCGTTACCAGTCAAGCAGTGGGGGTTTTTTTTTTTAAATCCGGTTTTTGAAACCCTAGCCGCAAATTGAACAGCTCCTTCAGCCATAGCAATTACTCTGTTCAGCCATTCTGTTACTCGGCGGAAAGGACTAAAGATAGATTGTTGAGGCAGTCATTGTAGATTATAGACCGTGAGGTGAAATATTACTGAATGATGTAAATATTGTGTTACTGGTAAAAAAAATTGCATGGTGTAATAAAATGCTGATCTTTTTATTCTGTTTACATGAGTAGATGGCAATATATTTTGTCAATGACCCCGTAATTTTCTTCCGTTCTCATTTTGGATATATATATGTGGCTAGGGTTTGTTAGTTATGGCTATGTTACTTGCAAGTGAGGTAACAGGAGACTTGTGTTAAACGTACTCTTAACTGATCATTTCCTTGTCTTTAAGATACCTTAACAATCATCCTCTAAACAAAGATACCTTAACACCATCTTTCCTAGTTTAGTTCCAAAGGGGTGAGCTTTAGCATTAGCTTTAGTTAGATTTGGTTAGTTGGATCAAATAACAAACGTAAGTGTAATTTGCCTTCAAAGTGTTGTCTTATGTGCGAAAGGAATGTAAGCCTTCCCTGTTGGTTCTCATAGTTCCATTCTGTTTTGTTCTATGGTGGGACCCATCAGGTGCTAATATGTATTGCAGTATGTGTGTGACCCTGATTTTACCAATCCAAAATCTTCTATAATTCCATCGTACTATTCACTATATCAGTAGATAATGTTCATAGATACACTACGGAATATCAAATGCATATCTTGTGAAAGCGTAACTAATACAGTAATAGACTTACACATGGGCTAGTCAGGCTGAAACCATTAAAGAACAGCAGCGGAAATAGAAACTTCACACAATGAGACCCTCAGGATATGCTCACGGACAATAAACTAGGGTTCACGATCTAGTTCTTAGTCTCATCATCTTCTAATCCTGTCAACTCCTTTAGATGACCACATGACTTGACTTTCTCCTTCTTACTTACTAATGATAGCAATTGAGTAACGGTGAGTGCAAAAAAATCAGTAAGCCACCACACAAAATGACCTTGCCCAATTTACTATGGTCTTGATTTTGTTCAAAGCATTCTCAGTCATTTGTCTTGAATTCTTAGTTTTCGTCTTTATCTGTATGTTGATCTCACTCAAATTGTTGGTTCTTCGGGACTCTACTTCTAATTACATGATAAACATCAGAATCCAAATAAATATAAATAACTCAAAAATCTAAATAAATCTGAATGAACTCTATTAAGTTTTATTATAATTAAGTTGGTAACATGGAATACAATTTTAGTGAGCACAGGTGTAGACGAGGTCGAATAAAGTTTGAGCGAAGGGGAAATGGCAAAAAGGACCTGCCAATAAACCTTATTTATGCAAGATTACCTTTAACCTAACCTTTTTAAAATTAGATGCTAATGGTATATTGTTACCCTTAATTATTAGTTGGCAACAATTAACTTGGGTTATTCAACAACTAGTCCGATCACCTAATGGAGTAACTCATTTATTATTTTAAGCACCTATAGAAGGTTTGGGATCGTATTACAATAATTCCTATTTTTCAAATATTATTTGGCTAATAATTTAAATTGTTCCAGATACAAAATTGACTTGTAGTATTGTCATATTCTAGTCATGCGCTAATTATTTTTAGTCACAAATTAGTTTGCTAATTAGCATGCAGCTAATCAAGATTTTAAATTTTAGATATTTTCTATTTGCATAAATCCTTATTCTAGTTTCAACACAAATTTATTATTATTATTATTATTTATATCAAAATTATACTTCAATATATTTTCCTTTGAATTTTTTAATTTTTAAATAATTTTTAAATTTACCTAAATTTTTTCTACTTGGAAAACAGAATTGAACAATGACATGTGGGGTCACTGAATAGTGTTTAGACCCATATGTCATAAACACATAGAGAAAGAAGCATAGAGGGGAAGTGCTCAGATAAAATAGAAGCAGGGGACGAGGGTGATAGTGGCAACAGCGAGTGAAGGACCATGTGAGATGGTCTATGTTAATATTGTTATGAACCATTGCAATATTTATGGAGTGGTCAATTGGCTTTGCAAAGATTGCACTTTGTCAGGATTGGTTTGGGCAGAAATTGAGGATTTGGTATTTGAGTCATGGATTTAGTTAGGTCGACCTGAGTCATTAGATTAAGGTTGCATGATGCATGTCTTGCTAATGTAGGTCAAGTTGTGAAGAACTTATACTTGGAAACGAATTCTTTGTCATTGGATGCACATGGTCGCTTGGAGTCAACTATGGTAACAGCGGCGATCAGGGCTAGGCTCATGGAGGAGTCGAGGCCCAAAACGATCAAGGATACCGGGTGAGAAGGTGAGCTTAAGCATGGCATGAGAAAGGAGAGAATGTTGAAGGTGAGTTCGAACGGCGGGATGGTGTCAGGTAGCTTGCGCGGGCCAAGTGAGTCATGGCTCAGTGGAGCTGTGATGAGAGAGACTTGGTGGTGCGTGGCAAGCTAGTGGTGCACCTACATGCGGCAAGCATGGCAATTACTTGCAAAGGATGGCAATGACCGGGTCAACAAAGGGGCATTTTGGTATTTTGACCAAAATACCGAAAACCATCTTGGATCAAAACCATGGTGCATGGGCTATGCATTAGAAAGTGGTTTAGGTCAAGATGGAGCTAGTTGATCAAGGCTATGGATTTAGCGGATACACACTTATGTGCTTTGAAAAGCGTGCATAAGTGAACTTTAGTGAGTAAAACCTGTGTGTGGGATTAATAGGTTTTCCTCATTGTAATAGTAGATAGGATCCATTTTGGGGTGTAGGTGGCTGGTTGCTCACCTATAAAAGGAGTTGGGATGGAGACATGTAAGGTTAATCATCCAGCCCCTCTCTCATGTGCTCTCTTGTTTAGGGTTAGGGTTTGAGAATGGAGCACTTGTTGTGCTCTTTGTCCTCCAAGGTGGAGTGACTGTAAACTCAACCTTCTCAAGTGAGCAATACATCAATCTTTGCATATTTCCATGGATCCATTTTGAATTGGTTGATTTGCTCTTGATTTGGCCTCAAAGTGTGATTTCTTGATTTGAGGGTTTTTGAGTCGATTTCTTTGGTATTTTAACTTGATGTGGTATGTGAAAATACATTTAGACTCATCTTGGTCATCATCCACCCACGAGCTAGTTATATTCATCGATTTTGATTTTGACTCAGTTTGGATGTAACCTTCCAACAAATTGAAATAGATCTCATCTTTGACCATGATTTTTATGATCGTTTATTGGAATAGGTTCACAGTATCCCAGATATGATCTTTACAAAGTTTCATTTTATTTGGATCTACGGATCAAAAGTTCCATCTATTTTCATTTTGAATCAGAGTTGAAATAGTCGGCTCTGTTCTCTATCAGAAACATCGACTACGATCAAATCTACGACCACGTTGGTATCAACCACAGTCAAGTTTCAGATCGTATCACATCGTTTTCGACCACGTTCAGTCTTCCGACCGCTTCGTGTCTTCTCTACCACGTGGGGTTTTCGACCACTCACTGATCGTCGATCACACTGGTTGGTTTTTGAATTGAATCAACCACGTCAGTCGCAGATCACTTGTTGGATTTTTGATCACATTGGTTGTTCGACCGCTCGTTGGCTTCCGACCACGTTGATCACTTTGGTTGCCGACTGGTTTCGACCATGTTGGTTGTTCGACCACTCGTTGGTATCCGACCATGTTAATTATAATCACGTTGACTCTCGATCACTTTGGTTGCCGACTGGTTACAACCACGTTGGTGGTTCGACCACTCGTTGGCGTCCAACTACGTTGGTTACGACCACGTTGATCCCGATTACGTTGGTTGCCGACTGGATTCGACCACGCTGGTTTTAGACCACTCGTTGGCCTTTAGCCATGTTGGTTTCGACCACATTCATTTTCAATCACATTGGTTTGGTTTCGGTGTTTATCGACTACGTTGGTTTTCGACAACTCCCTGGTCATTGACTGCGTGAGTTGATTTCCGACTACGTTGGTATACGGCTGGGATTAGATCTATGACCACGGTATCTCCCGTTCGAGGGTTGATTTCTAGTTGTGTAGGTACCCAACTGTTAGTCGATCACCGACCACAGTAATTTCTGTGCGATAGTCAATCTCTGACTATATTGGTTTCCGACGTACTGTCAATTTTCGAATACAGTGATTTTCGTTGGGTGGTCGATTTTCGACCATGTTGAACTTCCGATTGGTAGTCAAATTTCGACCATGTTGTCAGTTTTCGACCATGTTGTTTTTCCTACTATCTAGTTGTGTTCAACTCTGTTTCTTCGACTTTCAAGTGGGATTTCAACCCTAATCTTCATAACTTTATAGCTATTGAAGAAAAGGGATAAGTGAATACCTGGGAAAAAATTTAAAGGCGCCACTCAACCCCCTCTGTTGCCTATCTGGTCCTACAGCGAGGGATAGCCGAAGCGGCGACAGCGGGCGAGAAAATGGAATGCTGGGAAGGAAAGGGAGCTACAGGAGGCGATGGCACAGGCTGGGCAGCACTGAGGCGGCCAAGCAGTGATGCATGGTAGTGGAGGTGGGGGAGAAATAGGACGGTGATGGCTGGGAGGAGAGGGAAACAAAAGGAGGGGCATGAGCATGAGGGAGGTACAGGGAACTCACCGGGAGTGACGGCGTGGCTGAGGTGGGCCAGTAGCATGTTTTGATGGCGAACAGTGAGGCCGACGTAGGGATGAGGGCAGCGTAGGGATGCTCCAAGAGGAGTAAATCGAAGGGAGGCGCATCGGGGAGGAGGTGGCGGTGGCGGCGACGGCCGGACCAGGAGAAGACAGCGCCGTTGGTGAGCTACGGGGCATAGAACTTTGATTAAATGGGAGAGCAGGAAGATGGTGTCCAGGAACATGAGATGATGCTGGTGGGACTCACCGGTTTGGCAGGGACAGCAGGGTGGGCACAGCGGCACAGGGATGGGCTCATGTTGAGCTCAGCTTGGGGAGGAAGTGGAGGAAGAGAGGGGGAGGATGGAGGTGATTTAGGGGCTTAAATAGCCGGGGCAACAGGTGTTGTGCACGCATCAGGGAGGGCGACATGGCATTGGAGCAGCAGTGTGGCCGGGCGGTGCGTGCAGTGGGCAGGGGTCACACGTGGGCCCCCTCTCTTTGTTCAAATTGATATTTTTGTTCAAATTGATTTCCATTTACGTGATTTTTGTTCGAATTGTTTATTTTTATTTTGATTAATCGAATTGTTTTACAAAACCCAGTCAAGATTCTTGAATAAACTTCAAAAAAATTGAACAACACCAAAATGCACTAAAATGTTTAAATTTTTTTTGGCATATTCAAACATTCCTAATTTTGGGCCGTTACAATATAACACTTTCTTATACACATTTCTTTTGATTTTAAGTTATTCAGGATGGCTATAATGCAATAATCTCTTTTATCCATGTCTCCCCACCTTGGGATTGCCTGGGGTGCCCCTTCCTATATATATATATATATATATATACCATCCAATCCGGCTGTGGCTTCTAGCTGAAATTATGCTGTAGCGGCTGTCAGATTTGTTTAGTCATTCAATTAAATAAAAATATAGAAAAATGAGAAAAAATAATAAAAAAAACACTATTATATATCTATGGATAATACAAAGGAAAAAAAGATAAAAAAGAAAAAGAAAAATAAATAAAAAACTACAATTAAAAAATCAACATGTTTATTTTGACTTTTAAGTTCTAGAAGCTCGAAGATGTAGGCCCAAGCCTAAACCGGATTGAACAGGATCATAGGTTTTCACTTTGTCCTTACTAGATGATTCTAGCGGGCGGCACGTGGCAGGACAGTACAAAGGTGCTCATGAAGTCAACAATGCTCGGTGGTAAACTGAGGCGACCATGCTGGAGACAAATTGAGACCATTGAGTTGAATTGTTTTATATAAAATCTCTGTTACTCTACCGTTGTAAATGGAGCCTAACTGTAGAAGAGGGGAGACCTATGTCGAAACGGAAGGAGTCGTGGGATCTTTAGGGGGTAGGGAGCGAGGGGACGGTTTTTGGATGGTTTTTTTTTGCTATGGTTTATTGTTTTTATCTATAGTGTAAGTATTTGTGTGAACAAATTAAATGCTAATAAACCGTTTTAAATAAAACTGTTCCAATAAACTGCTTTAAAACGATAACAGAAAAATAATTCTATTTATTTATTTAAAAAAACGATAAACCTAAAAAGACTCAATCTATGTACGCACCCTTCCCTTCGTTTTCTGTCGTACATCTATCTTATTTCTTCAAGAACCGATCGAACATTTCAATCCAGACTGATAAAATAAAGAGTACCAAGGACTAGCTTTACAGAGCTGTGCTTATGCAGGAGGCCGGACATATATTAGTTTCCATAAGTTGGCTGATGGATTTTCTTGAGAGAGAGAGAGAGCTCAAGTTTGTTTAGTTTAAAATTCTCAAAAGAAAACTTTTTTCAAAAAAAAAAACTCAAAACAACAACAAAAAGAAAAAAGAAAAAAATGAAGATGACATGATGATACGCCCAGCGGGTTACACCGCTTAAAGGCCCAAAGCCCAATTGGTGACCAAGGCCTGTTTATTTCCAGCAATGGCTGCTACTGCCTGCCGGGGTAAATCACAATGCAATGTCATACCAGTACAGATGGCAGAGCAAACATTAATCGGAGTTGGAAGAGTGCCTGCATAACAGATTGCTTCAAACATTGTGTGTGTTGCTGCATCATGATCAAATGCCCTATGCTCAAAACAAAACAATCACTATGGTTGTTACTTGAAGCAAAGAGGGATTCCATGGTACTAGTTACAGAACAATCTGCCAGCAATCTCACACAAGAGAAGCCTTACACAAATTCTCAACCGGTGAAAAATGTAGACGGACTAGGGATAATCACACAACAGCTACAAAGAATTGTACAAATGGAGAGTAATTTTCCGACATGGCAGAGAACGGAATGGCTTCACTCTTAATTATCTCCCCATGTACACTAGTGTACACAATTTCTTATTCCAGCTTCTCAAGCTCACCCATTCTCTCTATGATTGCCTGAAGAAAACACAAGAGATGTCAATCACTATCTGAGTTTAAAAAACACAGAAAACCATGCAGTTCTTTTCTTCATATATAGTTCGGAAGTAGAAAGTTGCCACCAAGTTCTCAGAGGGAACAAAGTGTAAACGGAAGAGGGTCAACTTGAGGCAAATATGCTACATATCAAAGTTTCATATTGCTGCTGCAAACTAAAGTAAAGGTGACATATATTGTTTTTTAAACAAATAGCCAAATTTAGAGCACACACAGATACTCATAAGTCTTGACATAGTTTCGTTGTCCAGCTTAATTCATACTTATCAATTATGTCCTGATAAAGAGTATGCCAACTAAGCATAAAATGCAGCGTGTGATTTTAAACATTCTAAAAATCATTATGTGCTATGTTTTTTTTTAAAAAAAATGGAAGGTGATATGTTCTTTTTGACTAGAACAAACAGGGGCAGTTACTTTTAGGCCACTGAAAATGTGTGCAAACCAAGGTATAACTGCAGCATCTTGTAATAACATTTTTATCTGATTCTTTCAAAATTGTTAATCATGAAATACTATATTTGAAGCTAAGCTCAAAGGTGTAGTTGGGCAAAAGGAGTACTTTTAACATCCTACCATGACTATGGTCAAGAAAATGTTATACTGATACCATGTGTATGATGCATAAAATGCATAGGATATATATAGTTTTGATTTTTCCCTATCATACAAAATTTTCTAGTTGATTTTTATAATGTTATTATGTTACATGACAAGCTGAAATAAAATGGAAACTTCCATTAATGTTATAGCAACAAACACACCAAAACAGATAGTTAACAATATGTATTATGACAGGAAAAAAAGATATACTCATATACCCTTTTGCTTGTTTCTTGAAGCTCTCCAGCAAGAATAAACTCATCCAATATCAAGTAAACCTACAACACATAGCATAAAATAAGAAAACGAAATTTAAAAATGAATCCCGGCCATAAGAAAAATTTATTCAAAAATAATATCAGCAAAATCATTTAGTTCACATATTTTGCTCTCCTTTTAAAATATGATAAACTAGAATCAATTGGTCAAACTTGGTTCAAGTTGTAGCTAAAACCAAATCAATAATGTTTCCTTTTCCCATATTCAGTTTAGAGTGGTTTGTTGTCAGATGCTCAGATTTGAACATGAGTTGCATTATTGTCTATGCAAATACAATTCAAATATTGACCAAATTTGGCAAGGATTGAAAACATGAATGTGAATACTGCATAGTATCTGTGCGTTATCATTTTAATATTTCTCAATGTATAAATATAGTTCTTTTAGAATATACTAGAAGGCATAGTGCAAATATAGAATTACACATTATTATTGAATTACCACAGCACCCATCTCATTTTATATCATTCATCTTGTTTTCTTGACTTGTATACAAGAAAGTGATATCAACTTAACTTCAGACATAACTGAAAAATAATGAAAGGTTATTCCGTTCAGAATAGGTAACTTGTGTTATAGTTTTAGGAGTGGTATTAATATATTAAATAATTGTTTTATAATATACTAGAAGGCATAGCGCAAATATAGGACTACACATTATCATTGAATTACAACAGCACCCATCTCATTTTACATCATTCATCTTGTATTATTGACTGGTTTACAAGAAAGTGCTATCAACTTAACATCAGACATAACTGAAAAATAATGAAAGGTTATTAGGTTCAGAATAGGTAACTGTTATATTTTTAGGAGTATTATTAATATATTAACATTGTTCTCAGCTGTATAAACCCTCATTTATAATCCAGGTATAGTTCTCTATCAAGGTGTATACTACATAACAGACGACAAGTAAACACAAAATATGCCAGCAGAAGTAAATATCCCTAACAGAATACAAAAGTGCTGGGTAACTTTGTCTAATCCTGCTTCGATAGTGGAACTTGTTGGGGTAAGAGAATATTTAAATAAAAATATTATGGCCAAGTAATTTTCATTTTTTAATTTAAACACAAGAAAGGAGTGAGATGAGATCGATCATTAAGTACTGAAGTGATACAGGACTACCCTGTTGAGAAATAGCTGTTACCTTGTGGAAGTTAAATACTAAATCGAGTTCACACACATTGCTGAAGAAATGGTCCAATATCTCAACAAACAAGTGGATACATTCCAAGTATGCCAACTCATTGTCAGTGATATCCACACACATTGAGAAGAAAAGTCCTGCATATCTCCTGTAGATAACTTTGTGTGTGCGGAACTGCACGAAAAGTTTCACATTAATTAAAACGAAGAAAATGAATAGCCCAAAGTAATGGACATATACCAAACACTGCAGGCAGAAGTAACATTTAAACACCTAAGGTAGCCTGCTCCCACTTTGCACTACAAAGCTATCGAACCAGTCATCAAATAAACAAAAGAACTGAAATTATATTTCTCCCATCCCCTCTGTTAGCAGCGTGTTACAGATAGGTTTATAAATGAATAAGCCTGATTCCGCAGGAAATTTTGCAATGCTACGTTTTAAAGGTTTAGGATCTCTAGATTAGTCATCTAATAACCTTGTGATCCAAAAAAAAGTTGTACATAGATAAATAGACAACTTTTTTTATTGGATATTCACATATCTACCTTACATTTCCATCCTAACTATCGTTCTTCTAAATCAACATTGAGTCAGTAAGCGAAGTTTGAAATCAAGTCAGTAAGCGAAGTTTGATCTTGCTTATTCTATCCACGTAAGAAAATGCGACTCAAGTTTCCAACAGGACTTGAAAATGTAAATTTGGCAAAATGGACATGCCATCTCAATTTGGGCTCACTACCTAGAACTATTCATGCTACTCAATGAATCCAGATATGCATGCATAATAGCATGGGAATTAGCCTGGGTTCACTAAAAGAAAGGTGTGCGATTAGCACGCCTTAGGAACCCATTAGCTTCACTTGGGAGATTTCTCGGCAGATTTCACATTATTTAGCAAGTATGTGATAAGTGTTCCATTTAATTTGGCACTTGATAGCATCCATTCCCTACAGATAACAGCAAAAATACCCATAAACATCATTTTAAATAACTGATCATTGCAAATCACATGTCACTTCACGAACTATATACCCTTATTAGTACGCCTAGCTTTCCCCCCACCAAAGGCAACCTCACCAATCAAGGTATCTTTAACAAACTCTGCAAAGTACAATCAACAACAGATACAGTACGAACCCAGCAGTGTCGCCCTCAATCTCTTCTCATGTGAACAACCTCCCAAGTAAAGAAGAACTACTACACTCAACCTGTATATACTTGCATCAGTGCATCTAACCAGAAGAACCATCCAAGCCAACACAACCTTTCTAACTGTCATTCCATGTGCATGAATCACCTAAATCCAGCAACATCTACAGTTCTACATGGATTGAATTCATTCTATCCTCTGTTCAATCCAGATCAAGAACTCGGAGCCCTGCTCAATTCCAATTCACCTCGACTGTTCAACCGTAAAGCTATTTACGCTAGTTTCGCTATGTATATAACTTCGCCTTACGAGACAAATCATGCCCTCAGCCTCGAATCGAAATCAAGAACTCACTCACCTCAACGAAGTTGGTGAACTTGGGGTCCCGGTTGACCACCAGCCGGTGCACCTGCGATAGAGCACACCACCAAGAAAGCTCAATACCCAAAATCGAAGCCCCAAAAGGCCAAATCTTTCTCAGCTCCAAGGCCTCGCTCTCACCTCATACTCGACCTTGTGCTTCTCCGAGTCCTCGAGCGGGACGTAGTACTTGGCTAGCCGCGTCTTCCCCTGCCGGTTCTGCAGCAGTATGAACCGGATCTGCAGCGAGTCCAGATCGAACGAAGGTTAGGAACGAATCGAAGGGTCGGCCTGGTGGGATCGCGGAGAGGAACTGGAGCGGTTGAATGCGAGATCATTACCATGATGACGATGCTGCTTGAGAATTGGCGAGATTTGGGGCGCGATTTGGAGCTGGGAGGAGGAATGGGGAGTTTTATTTGCGTTTCTTGTTCTTTTTGGTTCGGACTGGGACTGTTTTCCGTGGCAGCTTGGTCGTCTAGTTGGGCTTTTGCCCAGACCTGGGCCGGGTGAACTGTGCCGATTCGAGGCATAGCATTGTCGGTCTAAGAGCAACTCTAGCAGTACTACTCAAAACAGAGCCCCTACTTTTTATTTGAGGGCTTCCTCTACTTTTGATGGTCCAATTTTTTTGCTTCTACTCTAACAGCACCCCTCAAATCTAAGCCCTCAAATCTATTCACCACACACTGACACGTGGGACCCACTCCTGACAAATTTCTTCGTCCCCTCTCTCTCGTCACCGTTCCCCTCCCTCACTCCATCGGCGGCGGCGGCGGCGGGATCCGGCGGCGGCTGGACGGCGTGGAAGCCGAAGAGGGCGTCGACGGCCTTGGCGGAGGCGGCGGCGGATGCGGCGGAGGAGCCGAGGCCGGAGCCGAGGGGGAGGCCCTTGGTGAGGTGGATGGAGACGGCGTGCGGCGCCGGATGGCGTCGGTTCCGGTCAGATCTGGGCGGGGAGCGGCGGCCTCGGGCGAAGATGGCCGGATCCGGCAGCGACGGCGCAGCGGCGGACGGATCCGGGCGGGAGGCGGCCGGATCCAGCCGGGCCGAGGCCGGATCTGGTGCGGTGGAGGCCGGCGGTGGAGGAGCTCGGTCGGTGGCGCCCGGATTCGAGGACGACGGAGGCGCGAGACGAGGAGGCGGCGGGTCGGCGCAGGCGGCGGTGGAGGGGGCGGAGGCGCCGGGGGAGGGGGCGGAGGCGGAGGCGCCGGGGAAGGGGGCGGTGGGGAAGGCGGGGAGTCGGGGGCGGAGGCAGAGGGGGCGGAGGCGGCGGTGGAGGGGGCGGAGGCGCCGGGGAAGGGGAAGGGGGCGGCGGGGGAGGCGGGGACGGCAGGGGAAGGGGGGAGTCGGGGACGGCGGGGAAGGGGGCGGAGGCGGCGGTGGAGGGGGTGGAGGCGCCGGGGAAGGGGAAGGGGCGGTGGGGGAGGCGGGGACGGCAGGGGGAGGGGGGGAGTCGGGGACGGCGGGGAAGGGGGCGGAGGCAGCGGTGGAGGGGGTGGAGGCGCCGGGGAAGGGGGCGGCGGGGGAGGCAGGGGAGGGGGCGGCGGCGGGGGAAGGAGCAATGAGGGAGGCGGGGATTTTTGGCGAGGGAGGCGGGCGGGCGAGGGAGGCGGCGGGGAAAGATGCAGGCGGGGGGGGGGGGGAGCGGGAGAAGTTTCACGGTGCGGGAAAAAAACAGAAAAATGAGGGGTGGAGGGGGAGCCCCTAGGAATGAGGGGTGGGAGGGGGATTTGAGGGGCTCCTCAAATTTGAGGGCTCTAGTAGGGGCCCTGCTGGAGTTGCATTTTTGCCTCAAGCCCTCAAATATGAGGTTTGAGGGCTCAAGTAGGGGCCCTGCTGGAGTTGCTCTAATCTATACACAATATAAACAGTAAATAAGTCATATCAGTCTGGTCCAATAGCACGTGTCATACTTAGACTAGCACCCTAACACGATACACATAGTACCGTATCGAGGTATGACTCAGTCCAGCACGATACCATTTATCTCTAAACCTCTAATGAGGTTAGGTCTGCACTGAAGAATATAATAACTCTCTTGTGTTAGTATAGTAAAATTATTTACGGATGACAATAAAATTACCTATGTTATGATTACTGTACTTTTCTAAGTGTGAACTGCCAACTTGACAGTAAAATTACTTGTGACTAGCAATAAAATTACTTATGACTGACAGTAAAATTACTGCTAGTGGCCCCCATGGCTAGTTGCCCCTTCCCCTTGGCCCTACCCCTTGGCCCCTACGACTCTACCACTGCCGCAACATCATATGTGGCGGCGACACCGGTAGTGTCGCCGCTGGGGAACTGCCCAGTGGTGGTGCGTGATGCTTCCTCCAGCATCTCGGCCTGTGCCACAGCGCTGGGCCAGTAGTAAGTGCCCTCCCTTGACCTCAGCCACACAGGAAAAGAAATGTTATAATTACTACATATGTAAAGCCCATTTATGACATGGGACTGATATCTTACTGTATATGACATAAACAATTACTACATGTTTGCAAAACATTTATTGCCTATGTAAGTAGATAGAACATTTTCTTCTGTTATATACTTTATTGTCTTCAAATTAACATCTCTTCTTGTGCCTATGCATGGAACAACTTACTGCACCAAGAGTACTCTATTACTACTCGTTTCATGCACTATTACGATTTTCATACTAAAACACTTACATTAGCGGGGGCGCTCGGTATAAGTTCAAACTCCATTAAGTTAGTTTTGGTGATAATGACAAATATAATTGTAAGACTAACTTGTTTATTAACTATATATTACCTAGTGTTATTTGGATGTGATTAATGACAAATGCAATTGTGAGACTAACTTGTTTATTCATTATGACCTTGCTTAGTTTCATTTGGATGAAAAGGTATAGATGTATGCATTCGGCATCACATTATTATATCTTATTGCATTTCTCGGATCCAAAATATAGATTGAACTCTATAAATAGCCTAACTTGAATATGTACATATGTTTTTATTATACATTCTTGTATGCACATATTTAGAGAGAGTTCACTCTATGTTTTGTGGTTTCATTAGTATTGATCTATGTTTCTCTTTCAACACATATTAGGATCTATACTTTGAAACGTATCATTTGAGTATATAAAACTTGTGAAATTTATATATACTTATGATTGATTTAGATTAAATCATTTGCAATTGAGTTGTCATTTAGTTTCTCTATTATATGTTAATGATTGAATGACTAATGACAATCGAATGTGTAAGTTTTACTAGCAATTAATCTCAAAAGATAAACTCTCACATTCAAATGAGTTAATTACTTTGAAAGCTTATCTTAGACTATACAATTATTGTGTACATGTTGTATATTCGTAAATCAATTTCTATCTCATTATTTGTTGAGATTGTCATCAATTACCAAAAAGTAAAGATTGTAGAATTAAATCCTTCCATTATGAGTTAATGGTGAAGTTTTGGTAATTAATGGCAATTGATTTGTGGACTAATATTTCTTATAAGTTGGATAAATAGATTAGGTTCCACAAATAAGGATAACATGTAATGACTTCATGTGTTGAAAATCATCAAGTCGAGTTTTGGGATGGAAGATAGCTTCATAAGTTGAAGGCCATCAAGAAGAGAAGTTGATCAAAATTCCTAAGAGAAGATGACCATGAGTTGACCAAGATATCAAATAGAAGTTGATCAATATTTCCAAGAGAAGATGATCATAAGTTGATTATCAAGTCAAGAGAACACCTATCATGTGTTGATGGAATTCAATTGAAGGATGCATCACGGGTTGATGCATATTGAGACAATGACCCGGACTTGAAGTGAATATGTGCGTCATCAAGCTTTAAGATGATGCTCAAGGCAAAGGTATGGCTATCTAGGGCTAAAGATGTGTTCCTAATCTTTTACCGGTCTTGGTGTTTGGTTGGAAGACCGGATTGCTAGTATAGGTTAACGTACTATTAAGAGAGGTCTTGTCTAGTAGCTTGTGTCTCATCATGTATTGATAACTCAATATCACTTGCTCTAGCTCTCCGTAGCATGATGCTATTATTGCGAATGTGTTTTGCAAATAGTTGAAACTTATGTGTTGAATCCTTGTAACATGGAACTATACATTGCGAATGTATTTTACAAGTGTTTGAAGTCTATATTTCCTACTCCTTGTGGCATGAGGCTTATATTTGCAAATGGTTAAAGCTCATATATAATCCTTATAGCATGTTACTTATGTTTGCGAATGTGTTTTGCAAACGTGTTGAGTCCATGTACCTATTCCTTGTATCATAATTCCAAAAATGTACAAATATGTTTTGCAACTTAGTGGGAATTATTGTTTGATCCTTGTGTGCTTGATACTATAATTTGCAAATTGTTTTGCAAAATTTGTTGAAATATATGCACTTTCCAGGAAAATCAGAACTACCACTGTGTGTCTAGCGGTACTACCGTTGGGCAATACTACCAGTGTTGGGATCACGATACTATGGTGTTCGTTGGTGGTCGAAGATCGATGTGGTCAGAGACCAGCGTGATTGAAAACCTGAGTGGTCGAAGGTCGCCATGGTTGAAAACCTGTGTGGTCGAAGTTAGACATGGTCGAAGACCTGTGTGGTCGAAGATCGACGTGGTCAAAGACCTGTGTGGTCAAAGGTTGATATGGTCAAAGACCAAAGGCCTTTGTGGTCGAAGACCAGTTGTAACATCCTAAATTTGGATGTCTGAAATTTTGAGCAAATTAAAATTTTTATTTGCATCTTACTGGCATTTGAGTTTTGTTCAAAGTCTCATTTGGGTCTTTCTGAGTTTTGTGCCGAGCAAATAATAACTGGAAATAATTTTCAAAACACAAAATATCAATCATGGCAATAATAATAGTAATGATAATAATACAAAATAATTTAAATGAGGGTTTAACCTCTGAGAGCTTAATTTAAACTTAATCTATTGAATCAAAACATGGATTAATTAAAGAGAAAGAGTTGAATTAATAGTGCAACTCAAAAATACATACATACATACATACACACACACACACACACACACACACACACATATATATATATAAACATATTTTATACAACTAAATTCCAGACCTAATTGTGACATTAGAGCTCAAGTGCAAGGGAAAGATCGTGAACACAAAGCCCAAGGTTCAAAATTTATATGCAATTCAAAACGAAATAAAAATAAAAATAAAAATAAATAGAAGAACGTTAGCTTTTATGTCTAAATATTTGAACCAAGGCTTGAATTAAAAATCCAAAAATGGACTACAAAAACCTAAGTAAAAATTTAAATTTTGAACATCTTACAAAAACTCCAAAATTAGTGAATCCTAAATGTGAATTAAAAATTTAAAATAAAAATTCAAATTAAAAATGTCCCTTGTTTTCCTCTCATCTTCTCCTTTTTCTTCCCACTTCCATGCGGGCCCTCTTTCTCGCCCCCCCGGTCTCTCTTTTCCCCCGCTCTCCCTCTGTCGACTGGGCCCGAACGCCCTCGCCTTCTTTTCTTTTCTCTTCTCCCACCTCGCGCTGTCTTCTGCTTCGGCCGTCCCTTCTCTCAGCGTCGCTCTCCCCGACTGACCGCCCGGCCCCGCCTCCTCTGGCGCCAACCGCCCCCATCCTCTCGCGCACGTCACTGGCTACTGCTCGCACCTCACCACGGCCTGCTCCAGTCGTTTCCCGTAGCCTCACGATGCCCTGCCTCTCCGCACCAGCTTCCGTTGCCTCAACGCTCACATCGCTCGTCCCTTCGCCATCAGCTAGCACCCGCCAACAGTGCCACTCCGTCAGCCACGCAGCTGCGTCATCCGGGGGTGGTTGCCGTGCCACGGTTCTGCGCGTGCACGCCCGCACCCCATGCTGCCCCTGCAGCGCCTCACCGGCCAGACCACCTGCTGCGCACGACCGCCGCAGGCCATCCACGATGCCAGGGCACCTCAGAGACTATAAAGGCCGTCCGAAGCTGCCATCCTCACCTCCCGAACTCCCTCTCCCTCCCCTAGCGTCCAATTGGCCTCCCTTCCCTCCTCCCCCGCTGGCATCCTCATTCTTCCCCAACTCCGGTCGTTGGGCGTGCCGTCGATTCCCCGCAAAATAGTTCGATTACATTTTCCCAGAGGATCCTCGGAGTGCTACAAGGCCTCCCGCACCCTCCTCCGAGCTCCGCGAAGCTTGTATACCGCCGGCGTCGAGCTCACTCCTACACCGCCGCCGCCGGCACACTCACGGCCTTCCACGACCCCCGCCGACCACTCCAGCGAACTCCACCCCGTGCAGGGATCCCATTTTGCCCGCCGCCCGCACCTCACCGGCTTTCTTTCTCCGGCGAGCCCGCCGCCCGAACGCCACCGGGATTCCCCTGTTCGGCCCCCTCTGCAGCGTGCGGTTAACAACCATATCGGCGCCCCTAACCATCAGGTAACACTTGGTTCTCTGCTGGCTAGCTGGGCGTGCGGTCAGCTCTACCGCCTGGGTTCGATTCCCCCTCCCGCGCGATAATAGCGTAGGGTTTTTGTTTTGTTTTCCTCTCTTCGGCTGGGCAGTCAGTAGTAGAGTGAAGAGTATAGAGTTTATACAAAAGGGGCTAAAAATTTAGTAGGCTACAAATGAGCTCAACAAGAATTTAATTTCTGGGTTAATTGATTGATGTATGTTAGCAACTTAGGTGTTTTTAAAATATTACCTTTAAAAATTAAATACAACATTAAAGGCAATATGAAACATGGTTAAGAATGTAGTGAAAGGCTCATGTGCCATGAAATGTTAAATATGTATATACACATATTCTTCGGCTGGGCAGTCAGTAGTAGAGTGAAGAGTATAGAGTTTATACAAAAGGGGCTAAAAATTTAGTAGGCTACAAATGAGCTCAACAAGAATTTAATTTCTGGGTTAATTGATTGATGTATGTTAGCAACTTAGGTGTTTTTAAAATATTACCTTTAAAAATTAAATACAACATTAAAGGCAATATGAAACATGGTTAAGAATGTAGTGAAAGGCTCATGTGCCATGAAATGTTAAATATGTATATACACATATCCATATGTGTATATATGTGTGTATGTAATGAATGACCCTTTAAAATCTTTAGCAATTAAAAAGAATTAGAAGGAGTATAATTAGGGGCACTTGATTATGGTGGTTTATCATGTAGAAAGCAATACTTATATATATAAATATAACATGTAATTCTTTTAGCTCCTTGTCAAGAGAGAGGGTTTAGTAATAATATGATTAGGGTAAATGCTCACATGAAATGATGACCCATTAAGTTAAGGGTGTAGGAATTAATCATTGTAAGATAGGCTATAAGATATTACGAACAACCATAGACTATGATACTTAATTATAATAAGCAATTATACTACATAAAAATGGCTATGGTTAAACTTTAATTAATCAAAGTGGGATTACCTTAGCACCAAAGCAAATGAAACACATCTCTAAATTATCTAAAAAAACCCATGTCTACCCAATGAAGCTAAAAATTTGATATTGGAGCTATTTGGATCTTTTGGTAAATGTTTATTTGGTTTGCTGATTGCCTTTTCTTTTTTATCCAAATTTTTGCGCATGTTAAAAATAGCATACGAGGCCCAGGAAGAGGAAGCTGAGGCAGCAGCTCTAGAAGCTTCAGACAACCTAGAGCCACCCCACTGTGACCAAGGCGAGTCAATACTTTGATCATGTTGAACCTACATTTTCTGCAAATTATTTTTGTTTAAATTATCAAATTGCATGTTGTTATTTTATATACAAATACATGTTTAACTTAAGATTCTAGTTATATGCCCCTTTATTTAACTTGATTAATATTACACATTCTTTGGAATATTTGATCACATGAGCCTTGTCACCCTAGTAAAACTATAAAGGTAACTTTTCAAAAATAAGTCCGTAATTATACGCCATTCTTAGTACTGCTTAGATACTCGGGGGCGCTGAAACACCCCAAGCATCATTATCATTTTTAATCATGAGAAACTGGTTTGGAAAGTCATGGTGGTAATGACTGGTATATGTTGGTATGATTATTTTATGTTTCCAAAAACCCCAACTTGCTTAAATATCTGGGCGGATGGTTCGAGGGTGTGTGTGTGTGGTGTAGTGGATGCACAAAGTGGGTTAGTGGTAGAACCGCTCAGATACCACTAAGGACTGAATCTTGTCATGACCTCCCGTGTAAAACAGTACAACCACAAGTCTGTAAAGTACAACTTGGCTAAGTAAATTTATCGAAACTCCTGGACTCATCTCACTGGTAGTGGAAGGAAGTGGACACGTAAGGGCAAGGGGAGGCCTAAAGGGACACCGAGTGGAGGGTGAAGTAACTAGCTGTACTAGCGTTGCGAGGAGTGGAGCCCAAGCTGCGCTAGTAGACGTGGTTACATCCCGTGCATAGATGGGACTCACCGCAAGTGGGCAGTTTCCCATAAGGTGAGATGACAAAAGGGACTAGATACTTTAAAAAGTCACTGTGATGGTCTGCTCAACCACATGACTAAGGAATCGTGTGGGGCAACGAGTTGATTGTCTCTTGTGGTAAAAGTGTACAAACTCTGCAGAGTCAAAACTATTCGAATAGCCGTGCCCACGGTCAAGGGCGGACATGGGAACTTAACCAGATATAGTTCTATTTCAAAAACTTTGTGGGTGGGAATGGAAAAGTGGAAGGGTAGTGGAAAGCCCTGGTTTGAATTGTCCTGGGTGTCGTCCCAGTGGTAAGTTAAGCGGCTATAACGCTGAAAAGATACTATATGGTGCAGATGCCATGTAACGGTGGATGGAATCTGGATCGCTATTATTAATGCATTTCCTTACACATTATGTTTTTGTTCAAAACTGCTAGGTCTCAGGAAATTTTTATGTATCATATTTCAAAAGTAAAATGTTTTCCCCTTCTTACAAAATAAAATATAGGGAGGAACAAATAGAGTCGGGAGTAAAGGAGATAGAAGTTTGTGGTAAAAAAATATAAAGATATTGGTGGACTCATGTCGATCATAAAAATGAAATGATAGTGTGGATTCTGGGAGAAATAAATTGGTGGAGTCTAAATGAGTATATAAGTTAGATAGATGATTTAAATGAATTTTGGAGAATTAGGGAGTGTGGAAGTAATTGCTGGATTACAACACGGATAAATAATATAGAGTCTTGGGATCTGTTGGCAAGGTTGGGATTAATAGAACTGATCGGTTATTAGATGAGTCAATTGAATTTTTGGGAATTTGGAGATATGACACTCGCTGTTTGGAGTTTTAGACAGCAATCAATATAGAAAGTGCATGATCGGTGGATTAATTAAATGATGCCAGTCGCTGTTTGGAGTTTTAGACAGCAATCAATATAGAAAGTATATGATCGGTGGATTAATTAGATGATGTCACTCGCTGTTTGGAGTTTTAGACAGCAATCAATATAGAAAGTATATGATCGGTGGATTAATTAGATGATCTCACTCGCTGTTTGGAGTTTTAGATAGCAATCAATATAGAAAATGTATGATCAGTGGAATAATTAAATGATTTCACTCGCTGTTTGGAGTCTTAGACAACAATCAATTTGCAAAGAGTATATTCGGTGGATTAAGTAAATGATGTCACTCACTGTTTAGAGTCTTAGATAGCAATTAGTAAGGAAAGTGTGTCTTTGGTGGATTAAGTCAATTATGGCAATCGCCGTGTGGAGTTTAAGTAGAAACAATAACAATATGATTTAAATAATACTAAGGCTACCAAAAGCAATTTATGGCAAATAAAATAACCCGAGCCTCTCCTTTGATAAGCCATGCATACTATTTATTTGCATTCTGTGTATTGGCTCGCGGAGCACGGTGGTTAGTGTGCTCACACTCGCTCTCATAACAAATCCAGAAGCAGGAATCAGATCACTACGCTTCAGCAATACTTTTGGTTATGATGGAGAAGAAGATGAAGTCGTCAAGGGCTAGGTCGCGAACCTCTAGTTGGCTGCCTATGGGCATGTCCTGAAGGTCCCACTTGCGTGCTTCGTACTTCCACTGCTGCAATTTAATAATTTCGGCCTACTCGGTCCATGAGTAAGTCTAATATTATATTTACGCTTCCGCATGATATGTACTTTGATATTCAGAACTGTAAACTGTGAGCACTATCTACTGATCTAGGGAATAGTGCGGTGGAATCACAGAGGAATTCGGATTGTAAAATCTGGGGTCTGACACCAGTGTGGCTGAAGACTGCTAGTACTAGCTCTATGTGAGCAGTCAGACCGGCCCTGCGGTACTAATGGCTCCGTGTGAGAGGTACGACTGGAGTTGCCAGTTTCGTTATGTGGGATATAAATACTTTGTAATACCCGTGGAAAAAAGGAAAGCAAAGAAATTGCCGTCGGAACCCTAGAGGTTAATTTCGGGCAGGGTAGTCCGTTCACAGAGATACTTGACCATTCGAGGCCAGTTGGCACCTCTCACAACTGTAAGGTCATCACTCGGCATTACACAAACCTGAGATATATGCAAAATACCATAGCAACCGCCAACTATCCCAGATATCCATAAACAGCCCGCAGTTACAGTAAAAGGACAGCGTAGCGATGTGTGAAGCCCAGGTGGAAGCCAGCCAAGCAAGGAGGCAAAGTTCCATTTGGTCACCAACAAAACAGCAAAGCCAAGCCATCGCCACAGCCAAAAACAGCACAACACCCTCTAGAAAACACAGCACATCACCTCTGGATAGCCCGGCCATCAACAAAGGCACACACAGCCAGTCGAGAAGAGAAGTAAGAGGAAACATGGAGCACAACACCAGCCGAAGCTCACTTCCTTCCCCATCCCTCATCTTTCCCCACCCCATACACCAAACAAACCGAGAGCAAGAGGGAGGAGCAGCTCGATTGAAAGTGCTAGGGTGAGGAGCCACGAGCGACGGGGAAACAATAGCCCTAGGGGAAAGCAACGACGGTGCCACCACAAGACAACCCTAGCCCAGTCGACCGAGGTAGGCCATGCCATCTATTTTCCCTAAGATTTCATTATTCAGAGCCACACATGCAACATACCAAAACCCTAGAGCACCACCAACCGGAGGTAAAGGAAGAGAGTTTAGGGAGTAAATAGTACAAAGGAGGTTTACCATAGATGAAGATCAGCGGCGGCACACTACCATCGGCGTAGCCATGCACCCAACCGCCACCGCGCACTCTCCTGGCGTGCAGGCGGCTTCTAGCTCGACCGTGACTAGCCAAGGCAGCTCACCTCCATACCTATCACATCATGAGCAAACCAAATCGAATCAAATCAAAATAGCAAACAAATCAACCACAAAACCGGGATGCATTCGAGGGAGGAGGCGCTAGATCCGAGTCGTAGGCCACAGATCTGGTAGCAGCAAACCCAGCGAGAGACGGGCGGTGAGGCGAGGACAGCCACAGCTGGCAGCGCCAAGGCGGCGCGGCGCAGCTGGACCGACAGTGCGAGGGGAGAAGCGAGTAGGGGAAGGGAGGCGGAGCATGGAGGAGCCGGCGACGGAGACGCCAGAGCCAGGGAGGAGCTGAGGCGACGCGGCGTCGGACCCAATCGGGATCGGGAGAGGAGGAAGTGAGGCGAGGGAAGAAGCGACCGAGTCAGTGAGGCCGCTAGGTCAGTTGAATAGAAATGAGAGTGTCGGCGGAGAGAAAAAAGAAGGAAAAGAAAAGAATGGGAGGAAGGAAAAAGGGGGAAAAAGAGGAGGGGGAAAGAAGAAAAGAAAAGAAGAGAAAAAAATGGTAGACGTCTAAATAAGATTTATCTGCAATTATAGACAATGATCATTAAATTATAATAATTTGGGCACTGGGGCATCGGAAAGGTGTCTGGTGAGAGAGAGGTTGTTGGTATCGGTAGGCACCTTCAGGGATGGAGGTAGAGGAGTTTCACTGACGGGTGAAGCAACTCCACTATACCGATATAAGCGGTATACAGTGGTGCATTATGCATTGCACTCATGGACCTACGACGGTAGGCCTCCCACAACGGTGGGGAAATCGAGACCTACTTCGGTAGGCACCTCTAGGGATGGAGGAAGAGGGGTTTCACTGACGAGTGAAGCTGTAACACCCCGCCCATCCTCTGGGCCCGGAATGCTACCACCATTGCAAATTCTTACCTTTCCTTCAATTACTAGAAAATTTAAGCCATCACTAATATATTTAGGTAACAGCGAATAGATACATCAAGGTTTTCCTTTTAGCTCTTACTCTAGCAGGCTAGTAGAGATTAAAATAAATTGACAAAAGGTGGTACAGGGAGTGCTGCTAGTTTGTGAGGATTATTCAGGTGCTACTCCCGCCCTGAGCATGGCGTCATCAACGATCACCTAGAAATAAAACAACAAAGCAAGGGTGAGTCCAAAGACTCAGCAAGTACATAATAGGATGATAAGTACTATCAAGACATGAAAACAATCTAATCCAACCATAACATACTCTGCATGCATTGTCATGCTTGTATCATCATTCTCAAGGTTCCACCTTGATCGTACATACTCCGCATGCATTTTCGTGTTCCACATTGCCAAATCATCAATGCAATGCAAGCTTGCTCTACATGCACATTTGCTCATCACATTGCAAATACAGGTATTGCTGAGTGAACACCCGTCGATGTTTACCCATAATCTTGGGCCCACCCATATCGGCACGGGGATCTCTCCACTCCCGTGGAGGCCTACTGAAGTAGATCTTACTCAAGAGCACTCTGGATTAGCCCGCTAGCTTTACTCGTAGCTTGGGACTTTCTCACCGCCCTCACTCTTGAGTGCACATAATGCAAATGCATATGCCCATTGTCATCCATAAATAAACATCCTATCATGTAATCATCGCATTTCCACATAAACATTATCACATCACGTAAACATCGCATATTCATAATCTCTGGTTTACCGTTTTACCATGCACTTGCCTGTTAACCAAGCAGAGTGGAACGACGTGCGGACGGCGTCGACTCAGGACCTCCACTTGGGCAAGCAATTAATCTGACTTAACGCATTATAACGAAACCAGAGATTAAATAGGCGACAACGATACTACACGCATATCCCGATTCTGGCATAAAAATGCACGGGTTTCAGGGACCTGTCGCACAGGCACCAAAACCCCCATTTCTTTTTTTCTTTTCTTTTTCCTCCTATTTTCTTTCCTTTTCTTCTCTTTTTTCCCTTCTCTCTTTTCTTTTCTTACCCAGCCGGCCCCTTCTTCTTTTTCCTTCCCCACCCATCCCTCTCTCTCTCCTCACTTCCATCCGGCCGAACCGGCCTCATCCCCGCCTCTCTCTCACACACACAAGCTCTCCTCCAGGCGATTTGGGGGCGCACGTGGGACGGCACACGGCCGAGCTCGGGCTCGCCGGCCCCGAGCTCGTCGCTGCCGCCGAGTTCTTCGCCACCCCCGCCCTCCCCTCCATTCTCACTTCCTCTCCCTCTCTCTCTCATGCGGTGCGCCCGGCCACTGCCGGTCGAGTCCCCCCTCACACGCCGGCCACTACTCCTTGCCTCTCCTCAGCTCATTGGCCGGGAACACCGCCGCGACCCCTCCCATCCGGCCGACCATGGCCAGATCCGGCCGCGCCTTGCCGGCAGCTACCTCCTCTGCACACGCATGACACCCTCTGACGAATGTGACGAAGCCCTCACTCTCGGCCTTCTGAGCTCCTTGGGACCTCCTCTCCACCTTGCCCTTCTCCTTCTTGCCTTTCTCCTTCTTGCTCTCTCTCTGCCTTCTCTCTTTCTCTCGGCTGGGGGAGTGAAAAGTGAATGGTTGGCTTGGTTCTAGCTGTGGGCAGAAGTGATGAAATGGGGAGTGGCCAGAGTAGGTGAGTAGGTGAAATGGCTTTTGCATTGTCTTGTCGACTTAAGAGGCATGGCTGTCACTCTCACTGTGAAATGGCGCTTTTGCCCTTCCCCTTTTTGCCTTGGCTGGTTATGGCACTAAGGACTTTTTGGTCCAATGGCCGCCCTATACTATTTGGTGCTCTTCTACTGCAGCAGGTAAATCGGTAAAGGGTAAGAATTGAATTTCCTGCTAGATGACAAAAACCCATAACGCGAGATAGTGCCGACCGCCCCTGGACAGTCTGGGAACCTCTGAGAGCGCTATGTTTAGTCGGCTTTCTAGACGGTGCCGACTATCCCTGGGTGGTCTGGGAACCTCTGCGAGCGTTACTTATTCGGCATTCTAAAAGTCGATGGGTCTGACGGCAAAAACCGCCCTTTTTTTCTTTAATTCTCTCTTTTGCAATTAAGTGGTATTACAGAAGCAACTCCACTATACTGGTATAAGCTGCATACTGAGGTGCATTGCATCGCATTGCATTTGCAGGAAACGAACAGGAGATAGGGAAGACACCCAGAGATTTTGGGTTACAGTTCATAAATGTGATTTGATGATTACTGTACCAATGACATAGAATTGATTTATAGTTTCCAGTTACATATTGGACTTATAGTTTATAGTTACATATTTGATTTACAGTTTACAGTGATAGAGTTAATTTACAGCTTACGGTTCATGATATCGATTGAGTTGCTAAAGTGATGTCATTGTTTTATCGTGTACTTACTGAGTCTTCGGACTCACCCTTGATTTGTCATTGTTTTTTAGGAAACTATTGAAGGCGACATGTACGGATGGGAGTAGCACAGTTGTCTCACGTGCAACAGTAATACACATATCATCTACAGTTGACATATTTATATTTGGATAATCTTAGTACCTTTTTGGTAATTAGCAAAATGTATACCTCTGTTGCGCTTAGTGTCAAGCGCATCGATTTTTGTCATTTGGTGGATATTTAAATAAACGAATTGCTTCGTAAAACCAGCGGCAAAAGTTGGAGTTGGTAACATTATAGAGTAGGTGGTAGCACTTTGGGCTCAGGGAGGGGCCGGGGTGTTACATACTTCCTTGTGGCTGGTTGGGGTAAGACTTTCGGCACTCCATTTCACTCTTTTGAGCTAGAGTGAGCTTCTCCTCTCAATTATGCATGTGTGTGCACCTTATGAGAAATGAGAGATGTCTCTAGTTGCATGTGTTGCATTTAGAGGTGGATTTCGTATCCACTTGATCTTGTGTATTCGTTGCACGTGGTGAGAGTCAAGCAAGGGGTTTGACTTGTTACTCTTGGAGGTTGTCGACTCCTAGACAGCGCTAAAGGCGTCATGCGCGGTGATCTACTTAAAGAAGGTTGTGAGAAAACCCGGTGTGTTGCGAAGGTTGGAGTTCACCTACTCGGAGCAAGAAAGAGCTACCACTAGTGGATTTGAGATGATTGGCTTAATTCGTGGAGTCGGTTCAATTAGTTTGGGCTTACCTCAACCTGGACTAGGATAAACCGACAAGTCTCCGAACACCATGGTAAAAAGGAAACATATCATTGTGGTTTGTTCTCTTATGCTCAATCTTCATTCAAGTAATTTACATTTGTAGAATTAAATTGATTATTTGTCATCCTAAGATTATAAACCTTTAACATAGACTTAGTTTATTTGTACACTTAGGTGAACCTAGTTGATTTAGTTTTGTACCAAACCGATTTTTTTACGCTTCCGCATTATAAATTTGGTTTTAGCCAAATAGTTTTTTAAATCCGCATATTCATCCCTCTCTAGTTGACCTCCTCAATATTATATGTGGTATTAGAGTTTGGTCTCTCATTTTTAGGCTTCACCGTGTTGAGAGTTAAAGGATGATGACTAGTAATATAATGCACCTGGATGAAACATCTTTATTTGACGGCACGAATTATGCTAATTAGAAAATGGGCATAATATGTTATTTTAAGGCTATTAGCCCTAAAATTTGGTGGATTGTGTAATTCATTGAGTAATTCCTAGATCTTATTTCACTAACCCCAATACTGTAAGATCGATGTTTCCTGTGATGTAAGAACAGCTGATAGGGATGGAGAACATGAGCTAGATTAGGTTCTGGTCATTACTTGATTGGAACAATTGATGGCTCTTCACCCTCTTTGATGGCTTTCAAAAGATTTCACTTTTTGAGAGACCATGTGGAAAAGGTGATGCTGTCTTACATCTTGTTAAATTCTCAAGTTGCTGATATGCACACGAAATCGCTTGATACTTCTCGTTTTCCTCATTTGCGAAGTGAGTTGGGTGTATTACTGTTGGACCGAAATGGCGACAGAGGGGGGGTGAATGTCGATTCTTTTTAAAAAAACTAGCCCCCCAAAATACTCACAAGAGAATCTCCTCTCCAGAAGCTACTGAGCTTTGAAAAGGGAAACAAATGTTTCTCTAGAATAACAAGAAGAGAACCAAACCACAGAAAGCCGAGCCTAGGAAAGAAGAGCCAGAGAGAAGTTGTCAGCAATAAGGGCCGGTCAGACCGCTCCCACTGTGCCGGTCTGACCGCTCACCTTGGGCCGGTCTGACCGTAGTTGGCCGGCCGGTCAGACCGCCCAAGGGCAACCGGTCAGACCGCCCTCTCGACATTCAGGCTGACAGCAAGCATAAAAATTCAGTGATTTGACCAAAACAAAAGGGAATTGTTGTTTTTCTTTAAACTCTTCAATCCAGAAGTGCAGGGATATGATTTAAATAGTATCAATCACTTTTGGAACAGAGGATTTCAACACTTAAACAAGGGATTAAAATTTGACAAAAATCTGTAGTTTCTACAGGGGGTGAGCCAAAAACTCAAATTGCTCAATGGTCTTAAGTCCTTTGCTCATGAGGTTGTGCAGTCAAGTTAGCAATACCCAAGGGACTTTTCAGACCAAAAACCAGACCAACTCTTGAAGGGAATCAAGAAAACATATCAAACCCTAGAAACTGAGCACTATGGAGAGCCACAACAGAAAACTTTAAATTGCCATCTCCTCTTTAATCCCTTGGCCATGAAACTTTGAGAATAGCTAATAGATAGCCTCTGGACTCTAGGTATCAAATTTCAAGCCATCTCAAAGAGGGAAACGAGATTCTCACCAAACCCTAGAAAAGGAAAATGAAGAACAGAGAAGCCCCAAAAGTGAAATCTGGGATTAAATGAGATTAGCTCTTGGGAAAATCGATCAAATGATCTTGAGGCATCATCCCAACATAGAGCAACCCATTTTGCCACTAAACAGCAAGAACCAATGCAAAAACAAAAAACTCACAAATCAACCACAGAGAGCATCGAAGAAAAAGAGAGCACGGGAGAAAAACTTCAGATTTCCATTCCAAATCAAAAGAGGATTACAGAGGAGTCCCGATACGCATGGACATTAGAATAAGGGATGATTACATGCTCATCACTCCAATCTCTCCCTCTTCCCAAGCCAAGAACTCACCCACTCTTTACATGCTTGGAGGAGACACAACACAGAGAAGAGATGAACGTGGGAGACACTCCCTGCTGCCCACACCAACTCTCCACCCACTAAAGCCTAAAGCCAAAACAAACTCACAAAGCCTCTTTTGACTCTAGCAAACCCTAACTCTCTCCCAAAGCCATGAGGGGGCATGCAGCCACTCCCTCCTATTTATAGCCCTTGGCTAACAGGTCTCCAACCCGTTACACCCGCTAAACCCGAACGGAGCCCGCTCCCGCTTGTGCAGCCTTGCAAAATTACCATTTCGCCCCACCTGCACCCTTCGGGAAGCTTCCACGTTCCTTGTCGTCCACGACTCGCAACCACCTCGAGTTCACGCCGTCTTCGGCACACCTCGACCGTTCTGACCTCGGCACCACCTGTGCCTAGTCCGGTCATCCGTGCCTCCCCACGATTCCGCCTCGACGTCCTACAGCCATCACAAACAAGAAACACATCAAATAGCACCACTCGATACATGAAAGCATAAATAGCATCAGTAAGTCATACTTACGCATAATAAGGTTCAAACCTGTCGAAACAGCAGAATATGCAACCTAAGCACCTTGACCAGGTTTGACCAAGTCCGACCGAGCCCGATTGCACCACGCAACGTCAAGGTCTAAACCAACCAAATCAAACTCGACTCTCCTAAACCGATGTCAATTACTCATCACACACATGGGGTCTCAACCATGTGGTCTCTCAATCTCCACCTTGATGAGTATATTGACAAACCCAGAAAAAGCGTGAAGTTGAGTTTGAAGAGAAAGTCAAACATGGTCCAAAGGACGAAAATGATGCTAATGACCAAGTCGACACAAGGAGCAAAAAAAAGAACAAGTTTTCCTCAACGCTCCCAAAATGGTTTTTTCTCCGCTATTCTCCCCCTTTTGGCAATAAACACATCAAGGATGTAAAAGAGAGAATAAAGTTACAAGAATAGATGAAATGGCTGAAGTTTGTTTATTTTAAGCATTTAGAGCCATGAGAATTATCCAAGATGACCAACAAGTATTATACCAAGCCATAACACATAAACATGCTATCTAGATCATGACAAGACATGTATAAGTCAGCTAAACCAATTAAGTCATAATCTGAAATTTTAGTGCAAATTCTTAGCATGTCAAGTCATCCATGATCATAGTCTAGCTAGAGGTATCCAAGGATGATGCAAACTATGTCAATAAGCTAACCAAGAAGCTATTATTGAGTCAAATTATAGTGCTACAAGCTCAAGAGTGAAACATTCGTTTAAGTACTTGTAACCTTTGAAATTTTAGCAAATTGAGCACAATTGACATATTTTTTACTTTGAGAAACTCATGATTGTTTCCAACCAAGATTTTTGTTTAGTTATGTGCTAGATCTCAAGCCTTATGCGACCACTCCAAGCAATGAGCTTAAGGAGATAGTCTTGGTCATCCAAAGCTCCCCCTGAGTTCATGCCTAGTGCAATGGCAAGTAGTCTCATGAGAAAAAGTTGGTGAGATCAGTTTTTTCGCACAAAAGAGATCTTTTTGCTTTCTTAAATGATTGTACTAAACCATGCTACATCAAGAAACTACCATAGCTCAATCTAACGCTCAACAAAGATTCAAGACTCAACTCAGCCTATTTGACATGGCATGAATCATAAAAGGATAACTAGAAAAAGACTAGTCCCGAGTACTAACATGACAAGTTTTAATTCAAGTTAAGCAATCTTAGTCAACTTATCATGGCAAAAGCTAGTCTACACATATGAAGTCATGATAAATCTAGCAAATAAGCACACGCCATGGCAAGGTGTAGAGCATTGTAAATATGTCATAACAGGATAATAATCAAGGCTCAATGTAGTTATATTACAATGCAGAATGCTGAAAATACAAGAAAATCCAGCTCCCCCTCAACATGTGATGCAACTTTTAGTTCAAGTTGAGTTATGTCAATATTAAGCTCCAGAAGCTCCCAAATGAACTCCCCCTGAACCAAAGCAATAAATTGAGAAGCTGGGAAAGGAAAATCAGAAAAGGCAGTCCTTAAAGCATAGACAAGATATAGAGGATACTAAGGCTTAGACTGACTCTCATCTACCCCATCTGACTCTAGGACTATCAACTGAACCTCCAAAACACTAAGGAGCAAACACGTATCCTGTCTACCCGAGGGTGGCCCGACCCTCGCTAGAACCTATAAGCAGTGAGTGAGCTCAACCTAGTGAGAAGAGAGACAGCTAATAAGCAGTATCCTAGAATCACAAGATAAGAGTAAGAAGTCTAAGCAGCTAGGCAAGAGAACAACTCTAACCTATGCTAGAATGACTAACCCCAATGCACCTCGAATCCAATGCAACAGAAAGGAGCAAGAGCATAATTAATATAATAAAGTAGTAAAGCACAAAGCTCCCCCTCACAACAGTCAACTAGTGGTCACTCTTCACAAACTGGAGCACGATGTCACCCTTCTCTATATGGTCTCTAAGAAAGTGATAGCGAATATCGATATGCTTGGTCCGACAGTGCTGCACTGGGTTCTTAGCAATATTAATCGCAAAAGTGTTATCACAAAAGAGTGGAACACTGTCGATAACTAACCCAAAGTCCCGCAGGGTCGAGACCATCCAAAGCACCTGGCTACAGCAACTGGCTGCAGCAACGTACTCGGCCTCTGCGGTGGACTGTGCAACACCGGACTGCTTCCTCGAAGACCAAGAAACAAGTGAAGTGCCAATGAACTGGCATGTGCCCGAAGTGCTCTTCGTATCTATCTTACAGCCAGCAAAGTCTGCATCTGAGTAGGCTCTCAAGGAAAGACAGGACGAGGAAGAGTACCAGATACCATAGTCAATGGTAGCTCGAAGGTACCGAAGAATGCGTTTCACCGCCTGGCGGTGAGAAACGCGAGGAAAAACATGAAACCGGGCACAAAGACACACGGAGAAGTGTATGTCCGGTCTCGAGGCAGTGAGGTACAAGAGGTAGCCGATCATACTACGACACTCCTTCTGATCAACTGGCTCGCCATCCTCATCTAGGTCGAGTGAAGCTGATGTAGCCATAGGAGTGGACACCGGCTTACCATCACTTATATCAAAGCGCCTCAGGAGGTCTCGAGTGTACTTGCCCTGATGCAAGAAGGTATCCTCCCGAGTCTGCTTAATTTGGAAGCCAAGGAAGAAGCTCAACTCGCCCATCATGCTCATCTCAAACTCCGAGCTCATGACATCGGAAAACTGGGAAACGAGAGCATGAGAGGAGCCGCCAAAGATAATGTCATCCACATAAATCTGGACGAGCAGAAGATCAGTGCCATACCAGCGGATGAATAAGGTCTTGTCTACTTTACCCATCTCAAAACCATGACTCAATAAGTAGGACTTAAGCCTCTCATACCAAGCTCTAGGGGCCTGCTTAAGTCCATACAGCGCTTTGGAAAGCTTGAAGACATGGTTGGGTATTTGGGGTTCTTGAAACCTGGAGGCTATCTCACATAGACTTTTTCCTCAATAAAACTATTGAGGAATGCACTCTTGACATCTATCTGGTAAAGCTTGAAACCCTGAGAAGCTGCAAAGGCAAGCAGGATTCTAATGGCCTCAAGTCTAGCTACAGGGGCAAAGGTCTCCTCGAAATCTAGACCCTCAACCTGGGAGAACCCCTGAGCTATCAGTCTAGCCTTGTTCTGAATGACAACCCCATCCTCACTCTGCTTATTCTTGAACACCCACTTAGTCCCAATGACATTATGACCTCGAGGGGGCTCAACAAGCGACCAGACCTTGTTCCTCTTGAAAATTTCTAACTCCTCATGCATGGCATTGACCCAAGACTCGTCAGAAAGAGCATGAAAAACGTCCTTGGGCTCAAAGGAGGCAACAAAGGCAGAATGGAGACAAAAATGCGACATGCTAGATTTTGAATGAGTGACTCGCTCAAAGAGGTCTCCAATAATTTGCTCAGAAGGATGGTCTTTCTGGATATGTCTAGGAGGTCCTGGATGAGAAGAAGAAGTGGCCTCTACCTCGTGAGCTGACGAGGTAGGAACGGAGCCACTAGCTCCAGAAGAAGCAGAAGGTATGGACTAATCGCCTCTAGGTGCAGTGGAAGAAGGCACCTCAAGGGGTGGATGAGGGACTAGATTGGGTAGACAACCCTCATTTCCATCGTCCTCATCATCCACAAAGATGGGCTAGGACTGCTCTAAAGAACTTGAGATATCAGGCCTAGTCCCCGAACTGGCCTCGTCAAAGGTCACCTCACAGGTCTGTACCATTTTGCTAGACTCGCAGTTCCAAACCCGATAAGCCCATGAAGAAGTCGAGTAACCTAGAAAGATCTCATCACAAGAACGTGACTCGAACTTGTCTAGGTTTCCGGACTTCAGAATAAAGCACTTGCAACCAAACACACGAAAATGAGATACACTGGGCTTTCGCCCATATCTCAACTCATAAGAAGTGCGGTGCAAGTGTGC
This sequence comes from Dendrocalamus latiflorus, assembly GCA_017311315.1. Lineage (NCBI taxonomy): Eukaryota > Viridiplantae > Streptophyta > Magnoliopsida > Poales > Poaceae > Dendrocalamus > Dendrocalamus latiflorus. Next base: position 5,630,352 of record CM029646.1, read on the forward strand.
CCGAAGAAAAACTCTATTCGAAACATGGCACGCGGTGGCTATAGCTTCAGCCCAAAACTTCCGCGGTGTAGAGTACTCATCGAGCATCGTCCTGGCCATCTCGACCAAGGTACGATTCTTCCTCTCCACGACGCCATTCTGCTGTGGGACGTGTGGAGAAGAGAACTGGTGCTCTACACCCGTCTCATCGTAAAACCTCTCAAAGTAGGAATTCTTGAACTCCGTGCCATTGTCTCTTCGAATCGCTCGTAAGGCACCTGGAAGCTCAACAGAAAGCCTACTAAAAACACCTCGAAAATGTGTAAACGTCTCATCCTTCGAGGCTAAGAAAAACACCCAAGAGTACCTCGAGAAGTCATCGACCACGACAAGGACATACCACTTCCCTCCTGCTGACTGCACTCGAACTGGTCCAACTATATCCATATGGAGCAGCTGTCCTGGTGCATCGGTCATAGTGACTGTGACCGGAGGATGGGAAGCGGCGACCATCTTGCCGTGCCGGCAAGGAGCACAAACAAGATCTTTGACCATCTTGAGTTTCGGCAAACCACGAATGAGGTCGTGGCCACTAACTCGGGTCAAATGGTCAAATCTAATATGACCAAGTCTCCTATGCCAGAAAGAAAGGTCGCGGGACTCAGAAGCAACTAAACACCTGAGAGGATCACCAGAAGACTTTGAAAAATCAGCACGAAAGATCCTCCCAAAATGAGAAATCCTGCAAACCAGACTACCCGAAGAATCAAGAATTTTGCAAGAATTTTTCTTGAAGCTCACATCGAAACCGTTATCGGTAAGCTGAGAAACGGAAAGCAAATTATACTGAAGCTTACTAACCAAAGCAACATCTTTCAAAATGAAAGAATCATTAACGCGCACTATACCTTTGGCGATGACGCGCCCAGATGGAGTGTCTCCGAAGGTGATCGTCTCATCACTTGGAGCACGGGCAAGGGAAGAAAACCAACGGGAGTATCCGGTCATGTGTCGTGAACACCCGGAGTCTACGAGCTAAACCTTTCCCTTCCCTGCCCGGCGAACCTGAGTCAAACAGAGAGTAAAGTCTCAGTACTGCGGTAAATCAAGAGTGATTTTGGCACCCAATACTGAGTAACACGTCGAGCAGATGAAGTAGTCAAACACGACTGACCTCCATCTACCCTACGCTCTTTGTCACTCAAAGAAGCAGACGGTCTCTGTCTGGACCTGAAGCTGTTGTTGGGTCCGACTGCTACGGGCGAGCGAGTCGAAGCACCGGCAACACGCTGAACACGCCGCGGGTAGTCATCTCGACGGGGAAAACGAGATCTACTCTCAGAACGGCGGAAGTCACGACCAAAGGGAGCATGAGGACGAAAACCAGAAAACTCAGAAAAACCAAGTCCTCGATGCTGCCCAAAACCATCAGAAGCACTTGAAACAAACCTAGACCTCGTGTTGGTCTTAGGTGCACTCAAGGTCTGGGGCTGACCCTGAATACGCCTAAGCGCCTCAACACGGTCTCTCCGCGCGATCTTGGCGCCTGAAGCATCGATCGATCAAATGCCCAACCTTCTGACAGAAGGTGCAGTGATACTTCACCTTCTGAGAGGTAGAAGTAGCACGATCAGGCTTCGCCTTCTGAGAGGCCGAAGCAACAGGTGGAATCATCTTGCTGTCAGAAATCCCTTGGACAAAGCCCACTGACTTAAATTGGACTTTCTCGGTCCTGGGCTCAGTCTCGATCACACATGGTGTTATGGATCTGAGCACGGCAGGTGGATGCTTCCTCATATCCTCAAAGAAATCATATCCTAGACCCTGATTAAATCTGCAGATCTTAGATTGGTCTAGAATAAGATTGAGCTTCTTCTTGCATCCTACAAATCTCTCGAGAGTGTTTATAAGATACTGACACTCTCGAAAGAGAGAGGTGCAAGAAAAGCAAGGGGAAGAAGAGACAACAGAAGGTAAGGGAGCAGAAGAAGAACCAACAGTAGAGGAAAGAATGGCTTGTGCACGCACAGCCAACTCTGAGGGGACAGTCCTACTACTAGCCAGTTGGTTCACGTCGCTAGGCGTCTCTACCAAACCCTCATGCTTCTTCCTAACACACACAGTACAAGCAGATGGTTGCTTCTCTAGAAGGTCCTTAGTCAGCTTCGCACATTTCTCATCCAATGCAATCAAATCAGATTTTAGTTTGTTATAATTAATGCATGGTGAGCTAACAAGGTCTTTAGAAGCATGTTGAGCCAATTTGTTATTATTGTCAATCATCTCTTGAAACTGTTTGGAAACAGATTCAAGCTCAGCAGTCAATTTGGGACAATTAACACACGAAGCAATAGGCTCAAGAAGAAAAGCTTGTAGTTCAGCAATTTTACGATCTGCCCGTTTTAGATTCATCTTCAGATTATTGCAATTTTCACAAGACTCGGACAGATCCAGAAGTATGGTATAAAGACCTCTAACTGCGTTGTCCTTATCCTCACATGAGGTGCATGCAATAGTCTCAATAGTAGTAGATGAATTAGAAGTAACCCTACTCATCTCTAGTTCAGCCAATAGACTAATGTTCTCCACCTTAACAATATCAAGTTCAGAGGACAGACTATCATGCGAGGTCCTTAATTTCTCCATGTCACCCAACAGAGCACAACATGTATCACATTCATCACGGGAGGGAGCTGATGTAAGTGAAGTAAGCTCCCGTGATAGTCTATCTACTTTCTTCTCCAACTCGCTACACCTAGCTCTAGATCTAGCATAGAATCTACCTAGCTTAAGAAAAACATCATTAAGCTGGTCGTAGGTGGGGGATACCTCGTCGGAATCGGAGTACAGCTCGCTGTCGCTCAGTTCGCCCTTAAGGGTCATGAAGCACATGCTAGAGAAGTCGTCGTCGCCCTTGGGTTCTTGCTCGTCCGTTCCATCGTCGTCGCTCCACCCCTCCACCTCGCTGAGATCGAGGTCGTCGAAGGCGGTGAGGACGCGGTGGAAGAGCTTCTTGACTTTGCCAAGGTCGCGGAACTTCTTCTTGCCTTGTGCGTGAGCTGAGGGCTTCTTGTTGCGGTTCTTGTCGATGTAGTCGTTCTTTCTCGAACCGCCGTAGTCACCTTTGCCCTTCCCCAGCTTAGGGCAGTTCGCTCGAATGTGGTTGGGGCCACCACACTCGAAGCAGATCACGGGTCCTCCTCTCTTTCCGTCCCTCCTCCTCTTGTAAGCATAAAAAAATCTCTGAGCTAGGAGGGCTAACTGCTCATCCGCAAGCTGCTCTAACTGATCATCAGTTATGTCACAGAGAGCAGCAAGGGAGAATCCACACAGCGAATCAGAAGAAGGATCAGAAGCCGAACTGTGATCGGTGACTAGGGCTATCGACTGTGACTTCGACTTGCGAGAGACAATGTCAATCTCGTGAGTCTTGAGGCGCGAGTACAACGCATCAAGAGTCAAAGTCGAGAGGTCCGTGGTGTCCTTGATGGTAGTCACCTTCATCTCCCAAACACGAAGGTCGAGTGCAGCGAGCATCTGTCGAGCGTTATCCGAGTCGGGGTATGTGAGACCGACCGCTCGGAGGTTGCTTAAAATCTTATGAAAACGCGCAAAACACTCATCGAGGGACTCGCCAGCGAGCATTTCAAACTTGTTGTAATCTCACTTGAACTGGTCCTGTCGCACCGTCTTTATTTGGGTGGTGCCCTCGTGGTAAGCATCGAGGGTCTCCCAGATATCAAAGGCGGACGAGAGATGAGATATGCGGTCAAACTCGCTATAACTCAGCCCCTGGATAATGATGTTCCTTGCCTTAGCGTTTGCCTCAACATCAGCCATGTTCCTGGCATTGATGTTCTCATCGGCAGGAACAACAAACCGGACCTTGACCTTATGCCAGATGGCATACCTCTGAGCCTGGATGTATGTCTCCATTCGGCTCTTCCAAAAGGAGTAATCGATGCCATCAAAGACGGAAGGCTTGGTCGAGTACTTGTCTGTCGCCATGGCTCTAGAGACCGGTTAAGATACCCTAACTCTCTCCCAAAGTCATGAGGGGGCATGCAGCCACTCCCTCCTATTTATAGCCCTTGGCTAACGGGTCTCCAACCCGTTACACCCGTTAAACCCAAACGGAGCCCGCTCCCGCTTGTGCAGCCTTGCAAAATTACCATTTCGCCCCTCCGGCACCTTCCGGTAAGCTTCTGCGTTCCTTGTCGTCCACGACTCGCAACCACCTCGAGTTCACGCCGTCTTCGGCACACCTCGACCGTTCTGACCTCGGCACCACTTCGCCTAGTCCGGTCCTCCGTGCCTCGCCACGACTCCGCCTCGACGTTCTACAGCTATCACAAACAAGAAACACATCAAATAGCACCGCTCGATACATGAAAGCATAAATAGCATCATTAAGTCATACATACGCATAATAAGGTCCAAACCTGTCGAAACAGCAGAATATGCAACCTAAGCACATTGACCAGGTTTGACCAAGTCCGACCGAGCCCGATTGCACCATGCAACGTCAAGGTCTAAATCAACCAAATCAAACTCGACTCTCCTAAACCGATGTCAATTACTCATCACACACATGGGGTCTCAATCACATGGTCTCTCAATTACATCTTATGGAATTATTCTGAGGGGGAGCTTGTTGTTTAAAAATTTCAGAAGCTTTGTTTATTATTCTTGTAAAATAAATTAATATGTCCAAGCCATTGAAATTAAATTGAGTGTGGAGCAATATGTTGTTATATGAGACTACTAGCTTGTCTGGATTTAAATTTTGCTTCACTTTTAGGCTTTGACTTTTTGTTGTAATATCTCATTGTGCTCCTTATAATTGATTTGGTCATTGTTGAGATGCCTGTTATTAATATAAATTGCTTAATCATGCTCAAGACTGGCTTTGACATTGCTATATAATATATGATTTTATATGATTTAGATAGCTCTACTCAAAATATGGCTTGGTTGCTTTAGTAAATCAAATGCAAAGTGACTTTATGATCTACAAAGCTTCTTGATTTTTACTCTTATTGCTCCTTCTTAGAATTATTATTTTTTTTAAAATTTCTTGATGATTACATTGTCAAAGGGGGAGAGATTTGGTGTGATTTGTGAGATATTGGAGAAATTTGCTAAAACTACATCTCTTGTGTTGAGGGGGAGAGATTTGAGACTTGTGGCTTCAGTTCTTCGTTTATATCTAATTGAAGCTAATTCATTATGTTAGGTGTTGTCAATGTATTCATCAAGGGGGGAGATTGTTAGACCATGTGGCTAGGTCTAGGATATTTTGGTGATGAAAAATTGACAATGGTTAATTTGTGATGATAAAAAATTGGTAATTTTGTTTAGCGTTGTTATGCGAGCTGTGTCGCGTGTGTGCGGATTGATGTTGGTCAAGTTTGGACGAACTTGTACCGGAAGAATGTTCTTTAGTCTTGCATGTGCAGGTTGGGCGTGGAGACGGTCATGGTCGGTGACGAGGAAGACCGGAACTAGGAGGGGGAAATCTGAGGTCTAAGCGGTCGAGGATGTCATGAGGTGGTCGGGCTCACGCTGGAGTACATGGAGATCAAAGGTGGATGATGCGTGGAGAAGATACAGGAGGTGCGGTCCTGGAGGCTTTAACACGTGATGAGTTGGAGAAGTTGTAGTTAGAATTTTGGAAAACCCGTGTTAAGAAGGGTTTCGGGTCCCTTATTTATTGAAATTGGATTAAAACTCGTGGGCTTAGGGTAAACCCAGATTTTGGGCCCTAGACTATAAGTAGAGGTGGGGTTGGAGGCTAACCCCGTGGCTTTTGGAGAGACTAATTTCGTGCTAGGGTTTAGGGGTGCCAGGAGGATATCTTGTAGCCATCATGATTTAGAAATAAAATCTAGATTAATCTCTGAAGAAAATAGATCGGAGCTGGGTGCAATTGAGAGCAGCCTCTAAGACGTTCTGGCCTAAATCCTTCGTTGATCGAAGTTTTGAGCCGGCGGCCGAGTCGTTCCTGTGGAAATCTTTTTATCGATCGAAAAAGACGAGGACTGGCGGCGTCGTATCAAGAAAAAAGGCGCGAGGCGGCCGTGTCGTTTTTGTGGAACAGCAAAGAAGTTGCGAGCGGCGGCTACGTCGTGTTGCCTGGGAGATGCGAGCAGCAACCCGTGTTGCGTTGATTAAAAAAGAAGAAAGCGACAGCGCACAGGTGACTAGAAAATTTCCTCTCAATCTTCACGATTCCATCTGCATGCATGTATTGACTAAATACACGTAAAGATCAGTTTGCATGCATCTTGGTTTGCATCCATCCTTGAGTCACCAAAGTCACGCCATGCATACATACATATACTGATTTTGAATTACCATCCATCCGTGAGTCATCAAGCCATGCCATGCATACATACATATACTGATTTTGTTTTTTTGTTAAGTACTTGCATGCTTGGCTGTTGGTAAAAGAAAACTTCAAGTCGTGCTGCTAGTTGGCTATAGCGTGAGTAGGGGTGAAAACGGATCGGATATGGACGGATAATGTCTCTATCATATTTATTTTCATATTTTTTTTTCAGATACGGATACGAATACGGATAACTCGAATACGAATACAAATACGAATAATATCGAATATAGATACGGATCGAATACGAATCGAAACGAATACGGTTACAAATATTTATCGGAATGTGAAAACCTCTTAAACTATACATCCAAAATTAACGAAAATACGTAAATAGTTCATCTTGTCAAAACATTCATGAAATCTAAACAAGCATAGTCTTTTCATCCACAATGAAAATATACCCAATAGTCGATCATAACATAACTACATAAGTAACAGCAACGTGCAATTCATGGAATACGCATGATGACATGATAGCAATTTGAACAAACATAAGAACACTTAACATTCCATTCCTCCATTTCATCCATCAAGTTGTAACAGCCCAGGTTTTTATTAAAATAAAAATAAATAAATAAAATTAAAATTAAAATAAAATTTAAATTAAAATAAGTATTTTTGTTGCCTAAATTTTATTTTTGGGTTTGCCCTGGATTTTCTGTTTTTGAAAAGGCCGAATTTGAAAAGTAAATTAAGTGAAAACCAAAAAAATAGATATTAAATAAAATGATATTTTGATTTTCTATAAAAATCCTACTTTAAATTAATTATTTAGAGTTATTTGGCTTTTATTTGGTTTCCTGGATTTTCTGGAGTTTAAAGGTCTACTTTTGAAATTAAAAAGTATTTTTAAGTATGAAAATTAAATACCAACATTAGTTGAAAATATTTTTATTAAGTCCAAAATGTCACCAGGAACTTTTTTTATTAAGTCCAAAATGTCACCAGGAACTTCTGTGAATTGTTCTGGAATTTTTGGAGTTTATTTCATATTTTTCTGAGCTTAAATGAATTTCCCAGGCTTTCCTGAAATCCAAAAATCAAAAATAAAAATTAAAGTCCCTCCCCTCCCCTCAGATATCCGTTTTCGTATTATCCGGATAATCCGTATCTGTATTCGACGGATACTAGGCTTACTGTATTCATATCCGTATCCGATAAAAAAAATCCGTATCTGTATCCGATCCGAGAACTATCCGAAAAAAATTCGATCCGACACAATCCGTATCCATATCCGTCCGGATCCGACGGAAACTATCCGATCCGTTTTCACCCCTAAACGTGAGATGCTTTTGCATGCAGCCGTACTGTGCATTGAGGAGAGAGGAAAGCGTAATTAGTGCTAGGGGATTGCGCGAGGCTAATTAGGTTTATGTTTTTTTGTTTAGCATTAAGTTTTTAAGTTTGTGATTCATGCATGTATCGAAAAAAATATAGTTAGGGCATCAAGTTTGTGATCTGGAAAGTTTGGTTGATTAATTCCTTATGGATTTTGCTTAGTTGCATAATTAGGGCTTAATTTATTCTCGTCACTATCTGCATCAGCAATCTTGTTTATTTTATATCTCAAGTTCTAGACCTCTGATTGATGTAATTTCAGTTGGGTTAGTTCAATAACTTTCTCTAGTTTATTTTGACAAAGTTTGAGGTTAATCAGAGTTATGGTTTTTATCGAGATAAGTTTTAGTAAGGATACATTGTTCTGTCCAGAACTTTAAACAAGGCTTAAATATGTTTTGTGTTAAAAGGGGAGTATTAAAATTTATTTTTAGCTTCCGCAATCATTCACCCCCTCTGATTGCCTATCTTAGCGTGAATCAGGGCCGGCCCTGGGCCTGGGCAGCAGGGGCACCCGCCTAGGGCCCATGAAAACTAGGGGCCCCCACCCCAAGCCCATGTATATATACCTCATGTATTGGATTTGGGATTTCCGGTTCAGCCGTTAGCTATTTTTGATTGGGACTGGGCCAGCTGGCCAACTGCAGTCTGCAGACAATAATAGCCCAGCGCCCCAGCCCAATCCATCCGGGCGAGAGAGACCAGAGACCTGCGGCTTGACTCTTGAGACTGAGTCACCGAGAGTAGTCACGGAGACGCATCGCTATCGGCTATTGCCGCCTCCGCCTGCAGCCTGCTCGCCCCATTCCCCAATCTCATTCCCCAATCGCTGCCTCTGCCTGCTCAGCTCACGCCATGAATGCCAGATCCGGAGATCCCCCTTCCCCAATCGTACGCTAGGTCGCCGCCTCCACTGCTCGCGCCAGATCCGGAGATCCCCATTCCCCAATCGCACGCCGTGTCTGCTCGTAAGTCGTATCCTCTCGCCATACGCCATGAGCCCGATTTCTTCGATTTCTTCGCTTTGCAACGGCTCTACGCCTCTACTCGAAATCCCCTCACATAACCATTGTATATTTGCATTTGCATACGCCGGTGTGGTCATTCACATCCCCTATTTGTATTCGGCCATTGCATATGCCGGTGTAGCCATTTGCTACGAGTTTGTCCAAGAGGCAAGACCGCAAGAGCAAACTGCAGAGGAGTTCATTCAGATTCAGTCAACGATCGGTTCATAATTCATTTCATCAACGAGCTCAAGCCTTAAGCGGTCAAGCCCTCAAGGTGACACGATTCTGCAATGCATGACTGCGTTCTAAATTTCTAATGGTTTGCTCATTTGCTGCAATATGCAATCTGCAATCAACGCATGTTCATAAGTTCATTTAGCAATCAGCAATCTGCAATCTGCATAACTGCATTCTGCAATCTGCATTTCTAAATTTCTAATGGTTTGCTGCTGTGCTGCAATCTGCATAACTGCATTCTGCAATCTGCAATCTGCATTTCTAAATTTCTAATGGTTTGCTGCTGTTTGTGTTTGAGTAAAGGGCCTCGACTTCTATCTCGCCCCAGGGCCCCCTAAATGTGAAGACCGGCCCTGGCGTGAATCCATCCTACAGTGTTGGACTTTCGATAGAATGTAGTGCAGAGGATTGCCGAACCCAGATACTTGTGTGGTGTGTGCGCAAGAATCAGAAACAACAGAACATCTCTTTGCAAATTGTGTGATGGCCTGACAAGTTTGGCATGGAATTCTTTCTATCTCAATGAGCGGTTTTCTTACACCAAACAGGGATTCTTCATCCATGGATTGGTGGTTCAACACACGAAATAGATTTCAGAAGGAACTTCGGCGTGGGTTTGATACTCTGGTGATCTTGGTTGTGTGGCAAATATGGAAGGAACACAACGCATGACCCTTCAACAATATGTACTAGCCATATCAATCAATCCTCCATAGTTGCCGTCAAGAAGACCTTTAGCCATATCAATCAATCCTCCATTCTTCTTTTCTGTTTTAATGAATGACGCGTACACCTTTAGCGTGTTCTTGAAAAAGATAATAAGAGGGCGCTAATGGCAGTGAAATATCAACTTTTCGGAGCATTTACTCTAATTTTAGGGAGTAAGCATTTGACTTCGTATTTACACGTAAAGTTGTCAAAACGGAAGAGGTCCGGTGCTAACTACATGGCTACATCAACCACACAAACTACATGCACGAAGAAAAACAAATCAAACATCACGAATTAGCACGGTCAGAATGCATGCAGCTAATTAATCAATAGGTTTTTACTTAATTTGATCAAAGTGATATGTAGCATATAACATCAGTACTTCTGACAAATTTTGGTTTCTTGGACACAGCTTAAAAGCCATTTAATTCTCCATCAGTAGCAAAGAGGAATCAATCAACAAAAAAGCAGCACACATATATTAATTATAAGCTAGATAGCAGCAGTCTGCAATTAAGAGCTCAATCATGAAGGTCGTTGATTAGAACTGATGAGCGGCGTCGGCGCCCGGCGGCGCCAGCTGATAGCCGAGGTTCAGCTCGGTGGGGTTGATCTGCAGGCGTTGTGAGGACGCCTGAGCCTGAGCCTGAGCCTGCGCCGCCGCCACCGCCGCCTCCTCCATCAGGCTGGCGGGGAAGAAGCACTTCATGTCCAGCGCCGCGAAGGGGTTCAGCTCCACGGCGGCGGACCCGGCGATGGTCACCTGCTTCAGCTGCTCCTCCTCCTCCGCAATCTGAATTAACATGATCAACGAGGAGATGATAAGAATATATATACTTCTGCATTAAGACTGTTCAGTTCTTTCCATGAAGCTAGACTAGTCCTTTAGTTGGGAAATTGAGGATTTATCCTCCATATCTCAATGATACGTGGGGTCATCATAAGTCACTGACACGTGGGCCAGGAGGGTAAATCCTCAATTTCCATCTAAATGGAGGGTATATGATCAATTTTTTCAGTTATATATTATGCATTAAAAAAAGTAGATTCTGATTTCTGACAGTCGTCTTGTATACCTTGATTCTGAGGTTCATGTTGTCACTCTGAAGCTCCATCTCCTGCAATCATGGCAATAACATTGCAATTGAATGAATGAAACCAAGGAGGATTAACTAAAGAAAATGTAAGGGAGTGCTTGATCTCTTCAGTAGTATTACCCTTCTGGCCATGAAATTGATCTCTGCAGCCAGAAGCTCATTCTGAAACAAGAGTCCACAAATTAGGATCAGTACCAATTTTGGGATCAGCATTATATAAGAAACCGAAGAAGAGTTCAAACCAAGTTATATATGTCTTGGATAACACAATTAATGGCAGTGATACGTACGACCTACGATAAATTCCCTTTTTCTTATGGGATAGGTTAATGCTTTTTCACAAATCTGTATGGTTGATCAGAATCTTAGTTACCTTCCTGGCCCTGATCTTTGCAATGCCTTTCTCGAGCCGGCTTTCGAGTTGCTTCAGCTCCTTCAGTGATAGGTTGCTCACAGAATCACCAGCCAAGTGCCTTTGAAAGTGAGAAACAAATAAAAGGAACAATCAGTACTTTCAGTCATTTACATTGCACTCAAGTATCATCAATAGCCAAGATATAAAGTTTGGCAAGGACATATGTGCAAGCTTCTAAATACTGTGCAATTCATGCTCTTACTTGTTAGTGTTTTGCAGCATCTGGATCTGGTGGTGCAGTTTCGCAGATTCTTGCTGGTAGTATTGCTTCAGATAAAACAAAGAATCAGAGGGAAAACAATCAGATGGATCTCACAATTCTACATATTCCAATTCCAGCTGAGTAAGAAAAATCAGCTATGCTTTCCACTCTAACATTCAGTTTTGCTTTAAAAGTTACACAAATCATTTTGAAAAAAACATAAAAGCACCTCTAAAAAAGAAAAATCAGCTCGGTACATGAAAGAAATGGTGCAACAGAATGGATGTTATTTTAAGTGCAGTTCGATTAATTGTTTTCCTTTTAAGTGTTCTCCTCAATCACCAACTGTACAAGCCGGTAGGCTCAGCAACAACCACACATTAATTCAGCGACAGTGAAACATTTGGAGAAACTCTAGAGAGAGGAATAACTAATTTCCATGTGGTTTACGTATTACTGTTCTTTTCTTTTCGGCTTCTAAAAATTATTTATTTTATTTTTTCTATAGCAACTAACTTTTAAATAAAATATATTTTCAAGACATATTCTATAAATTAATTGTAATACACACTGTAGTAACTTTATCTATATCGACAAAAACTGCGGTCGAGTTTCTGTTTTTCCGTACTTTCTCTTACGAACAACCTAAAAGATATAAGCCATAGCCACAACCCGTAACCCGCAGCAAAAAAAAAAGAGAAGCCCTAACATGAATTTACTTTGGTCCACAAAGATTCTCATCAGGACACATGCTTTGATCGTCTGTTCTGTTATGTGCTACTGTCAAGTGTCAACTAATGTCATCAGGCAAAAACTTTTTTCGGAATTTTTTGCCACACCGCTAAATCCAAAATTCGAAAAATCTTGGAAAATTTTGTTCAAAATTTTAAATTTTAAATCTGATTTTTGAGTAGAATTGGAAAAACAAAAAAATAGTGTTGGTTTTGGAGATTGAACCCTAGCACTCACCAACCACCATCCTTCCCACTAGGCTAACTAAATACTTTTTACCTTGTATTGATTAAGGAATTTAGTTAAACTCTAAATTTTGAACCAAAATTCACCGGTTCACTATTTTTCGGACCCTCCTGAGGAAACCAAAATTCGGCCGAATTTGTTTTCCCTGAATGTCATAGCTACTCCCACTAAAGAATTTAGTGCAAGCATCCATACCCTAAGTTTATATGGGTTGGATTTAGTATGTAAAACATAGAATCACCAATTTTGACTATGAGATTAATTGAATTACGGTATAACTATGTATTATATATGGCTTACCTGAGCATTGACCTCTATGAGTGGTGCCCCAGTAGTTGAGCCACAAGCATGTGCCTTCTTGTACCTGTCAATTGTAGCCTTGACACTGCAGTTGAAACAAAGGAAAATCAAGGCAGGGACTGATCAGTGGGAGTTATAACCTTGATGTATACGTTGCCAAACATGCATGGTGTTCATAACTAGACAAAAAGACCATAGCAACAAAAAAAGGAAAGTCGAATAGAAAAACCCACATGATTATACGTATCAGTACTTCAGTACAAAAATGCATGTGAAGATTGAAGTGTTCTTGTTAGTTCAGCATAAAATTGTGCAAAGAAGGTAGCTATGCTACTGCTTTTGCTAGCTGGTTTATGTTGAAGTAAACACAAGAAAGGAATGAAATGAACACACGAGAGAGATCAGAGATGCACAAGATCAGAGAGAGAGAGAGAGGGAGAGAGAGAGAGAGAGAGAGAGAGAGAGAGAGAGAGAGAGAGATCAGGGATGCACATACAGGATCAAACATGCATATGGCTGGACGGGCATTGGTTATTGATGCAAACTTTGCATAGGAGAAGAGCAATCACAGGGAATATGGGAGATGCTGCAGTTTCTAAGATGGTGCAAGTGGTGCATGTCCATGATGACAATGAGGCGTACGTTCTGCATGCATGGATATATGTATGGTTAATTGGGACTTGGGGAGGGAGAAGCAAGGAAAAGGAAACTCTGGACAGCTAGTTTAGGGTGAGGTACTTTGCAATGTCCCTTCTTCTAAAGTGAGGTCTAAACATCACCTTGGAGAGCTAGCTCTTGGTGATATGATGTGTAGAGAATAAAATATGACATAGGCATATGTTTCCAACTTCCGAGAGAGAGAGAGGGAGAGAGAGAGAGAGATTGCAAATGCATCTGCATTGACATAAACTATGAGGGAATTTAGCAAATTTCATATGATTTGATGGAATGCATGATATGTTGGTAGAAGGGCCTATTGAAGTTACCTCTGAATATCTAATTCACATCTCTATATCCTCTGAATATCTAATTCACATCTCTATATTTACAACGATGAGTGTTAAGCTATTCTCGAGAGAGCGAACTAACTTCCAAATTGGAAATAAAAATATTCATTTTAAGAAATGTTGATTAGTTGCACGGTAAAAATCAAATAATGCATGCATTGTGCATACATAAACAATACACAAATATAACAAGCCAATTCATCTAATTGATATAAAGGCCTGGGAGATCTTGACAAAATTAGAGATGAATACATAGGAAACTTGGTGCGTCAATAAAAAGCATCAACTTGGTATTAAATATTATATTCATTTTGTTTTCCTTCCTCGTTTTGCTTATTAATTTTCCATATAAAACATGATGGCAAGAGTATAGCTTAAATTAAAGGCTTACATTAGTACGTACTTCGATGGATTATAACTCAAAAGAAGTACAAGCAAGTTTTATTAGCTCGCACATATGAAAGTCCAATCAAATTGAGCTTTGGACAACTGTAAAATCGATTGTCCACATTAAGGTTCTTGGTCAGGCAAAATGAATGATCTATAGCAGTAGAAATGATCTTAGGTAAGATAACCTTCTGACCATGAGAGAAAAACAGTTCTCAACATATATGACCACAAGGGAATTTTCTATCGCCAAAATTTTACTAGTAACCGGCAGTTACTGATTTTATCGGTAGGTACCAGTAAAATTTTATACCAGTCAAAAAAATTTTGGATTCATCAAAATTCATCTAAAAATTAGGAAAAAATTTCCAAATTTCAAGTTTCAATTCAAAATTTTCGTCCAAAAAAATTTCAGTAACTGGCAATTACCAGTCGTACCGCTGTCCTCCGATAAAATTTTCAAACCAATACATTTTTCCATGATGACAACACACATGCGGATGGATATATATGTTAAACAAAATAGTTAATTTCAATCTTATCCAACTCTAACAAGTACTAAAATTCTTGCGCCTAAAATTAAGCAAACCATCACCAAAATATGAAGTAACTGTTCTGATCCGTTTCAAAAAGTAATTGTTCTGAAATATTTTGAGGCATCAATCAGAAAAGTGAAAAGTACCAGTAAACTTTTACTCATAGCCATGAACAAAGCAACAGCAAGTGAGCTGAGCATGAAATCACATGCTAAGGAAACAAACATATTCACCAAGTTATCTAGGTTTAAGACGTACTACACACCTGTTGTTGGAGTACTCATAGAGGCGTCCGCGGCTCGAGAAGACGATGAGCGCCACCTCAGCGTCGCAGAGGACGGAGAGCTCATACGCCTTCTTGAGAAGCCCGTTGCGGCGCTTGCAAAAGGTGACCTGGCGGCTTGTCGTGTTCTCGATCCTCTTGATCTCAATCCTTCCTCTCCCCATCTCTTCTTGGTCTATCTCAACGTACTGAAGCAAAGACAGCAGATCAAAAAGGCCAGCAAAATTTTACATGGGAGGTTTGATAAAGGAGAAAGTTCGAAAGATCTGGTCGTGATTTACAGTATATTATGATCGATCTAATTAACCAGTTCATCGGTACATGTCTACCAAAAGGGAAAAAGAAAGCAGCTAAATTAAGGGATAAGAAAAGAGAAGAACTGAGCCTTTCAAAGAAAAAGATGAGAAATTTTCCATGATTTGACAGATGGATCAAATTCGAAGATACCAAAAGGGCGATCGATCCCATGCATGATTTGACATATGCAAGGCTTGATTTTCGCTTTAGAAAGAAATTACGTAAACATAAGATCTACCAAAAGTAATATCAAGAACAGACGTTTCAGGTGTTCCTGTCGAAATAATTGAAGGGAAGAAGCAAAAAAAGCCGAAAGCACCCGATGGGAAGATGAATCAAGGAGCTTTTTCTTCCTTGTATGTTCAAGAAAAAGCTCTCTCCTTCACTACAACCATTAATTATTTGCAAAAGTAAGCTAATGATCAGATGAAAAGTTAAACACAGTTTCCTCAAAGGGAAAAAGAACCATGCATCTACATGAGAAGAATCATGTTTATGCCGTACCAAATAGCAAGGGAAAGTTATATAGATGTGCTTAACTAACTATTAAAATATCTATTTAAGAATAATTGACCCAAAAGAAAATGCGTCACAAAGTGATAAGCTAAGCTGCTGGATATTGTTCTAGTACTACTGTCTTCAATTCATTTTCCTCCCCACAAGATCAAAGATCTATCTAGCTAGGTAGAGAAATTTCAAGAAGCAAAGAAAATGAAACCTTCCAAAACAAAGCAAGTTCACTGGGAAAGAATCATCCAGATACAAAGATATAGAGAGAATAAAGAGGATTTCCAATCTCAACAAAGAAGCATCAAACTAGAAGTTACCGTAGTTTTTCTTGCAAGAAACTTGAATCTAGCACAGAAAAGGATTAATTTTCCTCAGAGAGAAGACAACGAGATCTAACCTGCTGCTAGCTAGCTGAACAACAAGGCTACGGATGCAAAAGATAACTGAATATTAGCATGTAAGGAGATAACCTAGCTAAAAAGGCTCTTCAGAGTTCAGAACAGGTCGATATGAAGCTCTCTCCCCCCTTTGTTTCTTGGACTATGAAAGGATCTCCACTTTGCTTTCCCCTGAGAGTTGAAGTGGATTAGTAGGAGCCAAGGGGAAGGAAAGTAGAGAGGTGCTCAAAGACCAGCACTGCCCACAAATGTGGTCTTCTTTGCTGGCCTTTGCTATCCTGCTTACCCATTTATAGCTATTTAGACACCTTTATATATTCTTAAAGCTTTTATTTGTGGCCTCTCCTTTTCTCTGTACATTTTGGTATGATTTATACATACAGGCCAGATAATTACTTCTAAGCATTGCCAAAGTATGTATGTCCAAGGATTGGTGGATGTGCAGCAGTAGTGGTACGTAGTAAGCAAAACTAAGCAACCCATTCCTAGCTTGTGTATACGTATTCCTACAAAATTCAACTCAATTTGTCATCTTTCTTGCAAAATCGTGTGTTCAGTCTTGGAAAGTATAGTTATACAGATGCTAATTCCATATTTCGGTTTACATGAAAATTAGGCCCTTATTACATTGGTCCCATTATCACATGTTCAATAATACTACTTGCTCCCAAAGAGGCACTAGCTAACTCTAACATAATTAACTGTTGATTCAAATTTGACACGTGTGTGGAACTTTTCAGTATTCTTCTGTCTTCCCCCTTGTCTTTAATTTCCTTAGCATGGAAGAGAGGAGTTGCATGAAGAGATGCATGCACAGAAAACTATACTAGTCTGCATCACACTGTTTCTTTAGCACAGTATAGCTTATGAGCACAATTCTTATTCAACTCATGCATGCACATGTATTTTGTTCATTCCTATGTGCAATGCAACGAAATGGTTAGGTTCCATGCGCCAATTGCCTGACATTTCACATGCATGCAGCAAGAAATACAGTCACCAACAACCTCTAGAGGTAGTCACATGCAATGCAATTCCAACTCCCTACACCATAGCCATTACTGATCAGCAATGCATCACTCAATGCAATTGCAACCTCTTGGGATTTTCTCTCCCCCTGCTAGCTTCTGATGCACAGCATTTACTGCTAACTGCTTGACATTCTTGCTCCTGTTAGGTTGGCAGGAGGAGAACATTTTTCCATCCATGCTTGTTTCAAGCTTTTTCAAAAGGCATGGTGTCTAAAACTTAGTTTAACCTGCCAATTTGCAGTCATCTTGCACTTTGATGGTAATATATAGTTAGCTTTCTTCTTTGCTACCTTTATTTTCCTCTCTCTCTCTCTTCTTTTGCTATCGTGAGAGAGAGGGGGGAGGTGGGTACAATGGGCAATGGGCAGGAAAAATCTATTGCAAAAATTTTGCCAGTAACCGTCTTACCGGGTTTATCGGTGGGCTCCGATAAAATTTTAAACTGATAAAAAAATTAAGATTCACCTATTTTCATCTAAAAATTAAAAAAAACTAAAAAAAATCAAAATTTTTGGTCAGAAAAATCTCCGATGAAAACCGATAGATTTTTCCATGGCAATGGGTGGTCAATGTCGATTTGCCGAGTTGAGGTCGGTAGCACCTGATCCTGCGCCACAAGGCTTCCCACAAGCAGAAGGCCAGTTTGGTGCATAGGTTTCTTTGCCCAACTACTACAACCCTAGCCTAGCTGCGTACTTGATACACTACACTGCACTGTATACGTCACACACACACACACACACACAGCTTCCATCAGAATCCATGTGAAGCTGAGCCACAGTGATCTGATCCCAGTGCAAGAGGCAATGATGCATGTTGCACAGCTACAGCTAGCTACAAGGCAACAAAAGCAAAGCTTATCATATATTACTTAGTGGCTGTCCTCCATTTAGATTTGGGCAAAATGGAACTGCGCTTAATTACAATGGTGTAAATATGTACTAGTTAGATTAGATTTCTCCATAAGTAGCCTCAAGAAAAATTAAGAATTCTCTATAATTAAGTTGAGCACTGCTATCTCAAGAAAAAATGATTGCACATTCTATTTTCGGATTTTCGAAGCCATAAACGGTGAAAGATAATCTAGCTAGGTTAGAAGATTGTATATATCTACGTCTCTGTCTGCCAACCGATTGGTAGCCAACCAGTGCGCCATACATGCAGTTTAATTAGTAGCGTCATTAGCATGCCAAGCTCAATCTACTTCCTAGTTCCTACTAACGACATATCAGATGGTTCATTCGTGAGTTCTCCGGGATTTAATACATGGCCAGTAGATATGCTGCTAACTAAGTCCTGTTAGCAGTGTACCTTTTTATACATGACAGTTAGCAAAGTACTTCATCCAGTCAAAAAGAGTGACTTTTTGCCTTTTTAAAGTCAGACAAGATGCATTTTTTGCCACTAAATTATGTTATTGTATATTCAAAAAATTGTAAAAATACAATATTATGAAAAATACTTTTTATGATAAATTCACTCGTATCATCTTAAGCAATATCTTTGGTCAAAATTTGTATTATTTGACTGCAGACATTCTAAAGCGTCATTCTTTTATGACTGGAGCGAGTACTCCTAAGATGGATCCTTCCTCCAAACATAGGTACGTTCATTTTTTTAGATTAAGGAATACTCGATATTCCGGCCTCCAGCATTCACACGCGAATGAGTACAGCCGTTCAACAAACACACTTGTAGCACTTAGACCACACCTCACCACATGGTGATACATAAGTTCAGAATACTACTCAACGAAGGAACTCAAGCTTCTATCCTATTTCTATTTCCCCAACCAAACTTGTTGAAGAGGTCCAGCATCATGATCTCCATCAATCGACATCCCTCCTTTAATGAGTCTCTCTCTTTCTCTTTAGATAGTTGCGACCATTGCTTGATCCAGTAAGTCCCCCTGAACATGACCCGCAGGAATGAGAGAGATGTAGTCCTTTTGAAAACAGTGTCATTTCTACTCAACCACACAGCCCAACATAGAGCCGCAACCCCAATTAAAACCTGTTCTCTCAGCTTAAAAGAAAAATTCCCAAGCCAAGAACCAAACAAATGGGATACACTACTAGGTGGTTGAAAGCTAAAAACAATCATGACTGAATTCCAAATGGACCTTGCCACATGGCAGTCAAAAAATAGGTGTTGAATTGTCTCCTCAGAGTTACAAAAACAACATTTAGTGCATCCATCCCAACGCCTTTTAACCAAATTGTCCTTAGTTAAAATCACTCCCTTCTTCAAATACCAAAGAAAAACTTTAATCTTAAGAGGTAACTTAGTCTTCCAAAAGACATTTTTTTTCTGGTAGTCCTTCTCTTTTCATAATATCTTTGTATAAAGATTGAACGGAAAAAGAACCACTCTTATGTAAATTCCAAACAAAGACATCCTCATTTTCATTCAAGGCAATCGGCACTACCAAAGAGACCAACTCAAGCCAAGCCCCTAGTTTCTCCTCCTTCAAAGCTCGTCTAAACGAAACATTCAAAGGGGTCGTACTTAGTACTTGTGCAACTGTGGCATTCTTCTTTCTAACGATTCTATACAACAAGGGGTATTTATCCATTAACAACTCGTTCCCTAACCAAAGGTCTTCCCAAAATCTAGTTTGACGACCATTGTTGACTCTGAACCTACCCCTTGCCAAGAATTGGTCTTTTACATCCAAAAGCCCAGCCCAGAACTGAGAATCCCCGGGTTTCTTTTGTATTTGTGACAATGTCTTATTCTTGAAATACTTTCTCTTAAGCAAATTTTGCCAAAGACCATCTTCATTCATGAGCTTAAACAACCACTTGCTTAGAAGGCATTGATTTTGAGTTTCCAAATGTAAAATACCCAGACCTCCCATGCACTTAGGTTTACAAAGTATGCTCCATTTAGCAAGTCTATATTTCTTTTTATGTTCATCACATTGCCAAAAAAATCTAGATCTGTAATAATCCAGTTTTTTAAGGATTCCTTTAGGAATTGCCAGAAAAGACATCATAAACATAGGGAGACTAGATAGCATCGAGTTGATCAGAACTAACCTACCCCCTACCGATAACAATTTGCCTTTCCAACTACTCAATTTTTTCTGGAACCTCTCTTCAACTAACTTCCAATCCCTATTCAAACTCCTGCGGTAGTGCAAAGGAATTCCAAGATATTTAACTGGCAAAATTCCCTCCTTACACCCAAACAACTCCACATAGTCTAAGCTCTTTTCCTTAGCAGTCCCAAAACAAAAGAGCTCACTCTTATGAAAATTGATCTTGAGACCTGACAACTTTTCAAAAGTACATAGAACTAATTTCAGGTTCTTTGCCTCCTCTAAATCATCCTCCATAAAAAGGATAGTATCATCCGCGTATTGTAAAATCGAAAGTCCATCTTCCACCAGACTCGGTACCAGACCCCTAAACTGCCCGTTGGTTTTTGCTCTAGAAATAAGAGTAGCCAACATATCTGCTACTAGATTGAAAAGGATCGGTGAAAGAGGATCTCCTTGCCTTAATCCTTTCCTAGTTTGGAAGTAATGTCCCATCTCATCATTCACTTTGACCCCCACACTTCCCTTACTAACAATTGACTCAATCCACTTACACCAATTGGGAGAAAAACCTTTCATTCTCAAAGCTTGTTGCAGGAATAACCAATCAACCTTATCGTAAGCCTTCTCAAAATCTATTTTGAGAATGAGCCCACTTTTTTTCTCTTTTCGTAACTCATGAATTGTTTCATGCAAAACTATTATTCCTTCCATAATGCTTCTTCCTGGCAAAAATGCCGTCTGCGAAGGCCTAACAACCCTGTTTGCTATACCAATTACTCTATTGGCCAACACCTTTGTAAATATCTTAAAACTTACGTTAAGCATACAAAACATAGGTACGTTCATATGCCTAATTAATTAATTTACACCAAGCCAAGGAGCATTTTGACTAATTTTACCACTTTTTTTTGTAATTTAGCACACAATTTAGAGATTATTGACTTCAACATTTGGATCCGGTACCTGATTGTATCATTTCAACCTGATCGGTACTTACCATTGGAACTGTACAATCTTTGCTATTCACATCAGGAAAGACGGACTCAACGAACTAGAATTGCTTTAGCTAATGAAAAAAATGGAGGAGTAAAACACAAGCTTGTTCACTGTTGCATATGGGGAGATGATGCATTATTAATTGTTGCTGCATTTCGTACTAGCAGGGAAAAGCTATTGAAAAATATGAAATTATCCATTGACAAAGACGAAGCTAGCAACGACCGGAATAAGGCCCCGCTTATTTCGGCTTCAGTTTCTGGCTTATTTTTTTACTATTTATAAATTTCGTCTTTTTCTGAACTTTTGGCTTTTTTAGCTTTTTTGCTGTTTTTTCCCGTATTTGTTTACGTTGTCCGTGATAGCTAGCATATTTTTTTTCTATTTTTAAATTTAATTAAGCCAAATAAGCCATCTTCAGATATAGTGAAATTTCGACCGCTACAATGCAATTTCAGCCGTGGGCGACTGACAACCAGCCCTGACCTAAAGTACCCCTTTAGTGGGGCATGCCTGTCAGTGAGAAATTAATGGATCTGTGAGTCACCGGTAGAACGCTGAAGAATACTTCAAGCCCGTGCTTGTCCGTGGCAATTCCATCATGGATAACAGTGGTACCTAGAGGCTTCTTCATCTTGCAACCAAAACGGCCTTGTTCTTCAGGGCTTGCTACGGTCAAAGCACTGATCAAGTGATGATCATGGCTGAGGCTTGCCTCAATGGCATCCGACCCAAAAAAAAAAAAAAAGAAGGGAAAGGCATACACTGCATCGTATCATCAACGGCTCTTCTTTCTTTACATGAAGAACAATACCAAATATGGCAGGCAGGAGTACATTATGTACATACAGGCAGGGGCGGAGCGTGCCAGGCACCCTGGCACCTTTTTTTTTTTTTTTGAAAATTACGCTACGCACGTACCTTTAGCGCTAATAGCTACATGTTTCATTTGAATTTGAATTTCTATACAATTTGATAATACTTTAGTAAATTAAATGTAACTTGTATTTCATATCCTCTGATCATATCATGTACCAATTTTCAAAAATAAAGGAGACATTCAAAGTTGTCTAATTATAGAGGAATTAAGCTTATGAGGCACACAATGAAGCTCTGGGAACGAGTGATTGAGTGTCGTTTAAGAAAAGTGACTAGCGTGACGACAAACTAATTTGGTTTTATGCCTGGGAGGTCGGCCACGGAGGCGATTTTCTTGCTACGACAGTTGATGGAGAGGTATAGGGAACAAAAGAAGGACTTTCACATGATATTTATTGACTTGGAGAAAGCCTATGACAAAGTGCCAAGAAATGTCATGTGGTGGGTGCTTCAAAAGAAAAGAGTCCAAACACTACTACAGAAAGCCTAATTACAGACGGTTCAAAAACGTCATCACAGACGGTTTTCTGAACCGTCTGAATTTATAGGTTAGTGATAATCGAAGGTTATCACAGACGGTTTTCAAACCATCTGTGGTGTAAATATCACAGACGCTTTTTAGCTAATTAAGGCCATGTATGAAAATGTTGTGACTAATGTCCGAACGTGTGGTAGTGTTACTAACGACTTTCCCATTAAGATAGGACTACACCAAGGGTCAGCATTGAGTTCATACATTTTTGCTCTAGTGATAGACGAGGTCACACGGGACATACAAGGAGATATCCCTTGGGGTATGCTTTTCGCTGATGATGTGGTACTGGTTGTTGAGAGTAGGAAAGGTGTTAATACGAAGCTCGAGTTATGGAGGAAGACTTTAGAATTGAAGGGCTTTATACTTAGTAGGACAAAAACTGAGTATATGAGGTGTGATTTCAGTGGTGCTAGAGTAGATGATGGAGATGTTAGATTGGATGGACAAGTAGTGCCTAAGAAGGACACGTTTCGTTATTTGGGATCAATGCTACAATGGGACGGTGAGATTGATGAAGACGTGAGCCACAGGATAAGAGCGGGGTGGGTGAAATGGCGCTAAGCATCTAATATCCTGTATGACAAAAAAGTCCCTCAAAAGTTAAAGGGTAAGTTCTATAGGATAGTGATCAGACTCGCAATGCTATATGGAGCAGAATGTTGGGTGACTAAAAGACAACATATACAGAAAATGAGTGTAGCGGGGATGAGGATGCTGCGGTGGATCTGTGGTCTTACAAGGCGGGATCGCATCCGTAATGATGATATACGTGATAGGGTGGGGGTAGCACCAATTGAAGAGAAGCTTATTTAACATCGATTGAGATGGTTCGGACATCTCCAACGACAGCCTCCTGAGACACCGGTACGTAGTGAAATTTTAAGACGTACTGAAAATGTAAGAAGAGGCAGAGATCGACCAAAATTGACGTGGGAGGAAGCAGTTAAAAGAGACTTGATGGATTGGAATGTATCTAAAGAATTATCTTTGGATAGGAGTGCATGGAAGTTAGCAATCCACGTACCGGAACCATAAGAAAGTTAGGGGCAGTATTTTAGGCTCGTAGCTCAGATAGCAGGTTGTACAGCTTCGGGTTTTAGCATTGTAGGTTTTATTTCAAGACTCATATCTCTTTGATCTTGAGAAGGTTTCATTTCTAGCCTACCCTAACTTGTTTGGGACAAAATGCTTTGTTGTTGTTGTTGTATACTCTGATCATATCATGTAAACTCTAGCACTTTTTTCTCTATGTAATACCGTATGAATGTACAAAAGTACTTTATTCTATTTAGCTCTTAGAAATTTCTTTAGTTAATTTTTAAGTTAAAAATCAAGTGTCTCATTCTCTATCTACATGTGACGTTGCAACCATCATGATTATTACAATGATTTAAAACTAATATTGAGTATTTTATATAAGACATTTTATTTACAAAATTTTGAAGGTATATATAACATAAATATATGGTGGTGATCGGTTCGGCTGAAAAGCTCGTGACTTATGGCTGAAAACACTGTAGCTGGCTGAAAAAAGCACTGTAGCTGACAGAGACTTATTTAGCATAATTAAATTTAAAAAAATTTAAAAATAAAAAAATATGTTAGCCCATTACGTATAATACAAACAAATACGGGAAAAAAAGAATCGGCAAAAAAGCTCAACAAAAAGTCAAAAGTTCGGAAAAAGACGAAACTTATGAATAGTGAAAAATAAGCCAGAAGCCAGAAGCCGAAGCCGAGTTGATCGGGGCACTGTATCAATATTGTCCGATCATATATGATTTACTCGATGCTAACATTTAACCAGCCGATAATCACTTAATAGCCTTTTTTACTTTATTTTTAAACATCAATGGTGCATGTCTAACATAAAATTTTAACTCTGGCACTGTATACAGGCACATACATAGTTGCAACGTACTGCTAGATAGACACCACAAACAGTTGATGCTGCTGAGCTAATTAAGCAGGACGCCACCAACACCAAGAAAACCATCATAGTATCATGGACCAAATGCATGCATGGTACTGCAACTCAGAACAAGGAGAACAAGACAAAGCAGAGATCCAAATCAGATCGAGCCTAGCACACCTGATCGGATGCGAGAAGTGATTGTAAAGCTGCTGTAGCAGCTTCATTATTGCTAATGACAAACCCTGAGCTGCTTGATTGGTGCTAGATGAACGGTATACCGCGAAACAATTATCTTTTCAGAAAATTGCAAACTCATTAGAATTGAGTTGGCAAACATGCCACTCCAGTCTTCGGCCTTGCTCTAATACCACCGGATACCTCTCCCTCGTCATTCCTCGTCTACCACTCCGTCAGTCTGAGGCGTTTTGACCCATTTAATCCCGGTCTAACTCACTCAACCCGAAATCCAATCCTTCCCGCAGCACCAAAATTCCCTATTCCTCATCTTCTTTGCACCCTTCTTCCCCAAATCGCAACCGCCGTCGCTACAGCCGCCCCGGCGACGAACTTCCAGCCAGCCAGGCCGCCGCCGCCTCGCCAATTACCTGGAAATTTTGCTCCTTCCACAAGAATTTTTTGCATTTCCCAATTACCTGAAAACACCATATTGTTTCAGTACAAATTTGAGGTTTCCCAAGAACACCAACCCACCCAGGCCAAATACTTAGATTGCGATTGTTCCTACACTTGTAGTACACCCTATTCAGGTTATCCAAGCTATGTGACGCCTTCATGGCCAATTGGATGCGACAGTACGGGCAATCTACTAAAGGCAGGTGTAGAATCGAATATAGCAATTAGAAGAGGGTGAATAGAAGCCAATAAGATTACAAGATTTTTTTAAATATTTTCTTAAGATGGAATCACGACTTCTTGTTCTTCACTCTAATAACTATAAGAAGTTATGAAGTTCAATGACTAATCATCCACATAAAAAGATCCAAAAGAAATTATGCAAAATCGGTAGCACCGCTATGGTAACATCGGTAGCCCTGCTACAGTACCTGTGGTAGTACCATTGTAGTGCTACAGTACAATTGATAGTACGACTGCGGTGCCTGGTAGTACGATGCTACAGTAATCAACACAAATTCAAAATAAAATCAATGGAACTTTTGATTCGTTGATCTAAATGATTTGAAACTTAGCATAAATCTTCTTTAGAATATTAGGAATCTATTCGAATCAACAATCAAGATAATCATTACCAAAGTTCTGACATGTTTTTCATTTGAGTAAAGGAAGCACCAAAATCGGGCAAGAACGAGAAATCTTGATCTACTCTTACTCATGAGTTCTAGATGATCTAGATAATCTTGGATGAGTTCTCATATGTTATAGCAAGTTAGATCACAACACGAATTCGATCCAAATCACACATAAGAGCAAAGCCCCAAAATCACATCTCTCTTGAGGAAAATCAGGCAAACTCAAGAACTTCCCTTAGAAGGTGTCTAGATGAATGGAATCTGATCTCCAAGCGATATTCCCACCTCTTACACGTCCTTGACACTAGGAAAGATCATAGAAAGAAAAATCAAAATAAGAAAGCCAAGAAAATCAAAAGCATATAAGGGGATCTATGGCACAACTCACTTGAGTAAACTTTGGATGTTTATTTCACTTAGAGAGAAATATTTTACTGTCAATCTCTCTAGATAGCAAAGCTCTAAGTCTAGAGTGTACACACACACAAAGCTCCAATACAAGAAAATCCTAACCCTAATCTCTCAAATCTTTCGCAAGACTCAAGTCAACATAAGGATTATATAGTGGAGGCTCCTCACCTCACACCAACTATCCAATCCTTAGTGGATCACACTACTTATAATTAAAAACCCCAGCAACCCATATACAAATGGGCTTTATATTACACACACTTGCATACTTTTCAAAGTGTGACTTCTCAAAATCTCCACAAACATGATAAGACATTCTGACCACAAAGACATGAAATAAATCACTTAGACCAGCCCCGTGGTTTTGCAAACCACCACTCCACCCAGTTTCGGATAATTTTCCTAATTGTCGGTCTTCATGATGTTGCGATGCCTATAACTTATCGGTAAGATTGTACACCTGCGTTGAGGCCATCACCACTTTAAACGCCCAAGACGCATGGCACACCAATATCATACCATAGTTTGTGATGCCCAATGCTTACCATCAATATCCTACGACTGCTTTGAGAAACATCGCCACTTAAAATGCACAAGACTAATCGGTACACTATATGCACGCATTGCCTATTAACGATCCTTGTCTTTCTCTCGTGTTTCTCGGTTTAAGATGTTACTTCACACAGACTTACACGACATGCCATAGCCTCAGGACCCCTTCCATAGCCTCAGTCTTGCCGCTGGCTATAACAATTATCAAAGCACCTACACACCAAAGAACAAAGCAATCGATCCGAGTATAAATGACATGTACTTGACTCTCAATTAGTAAACCAAATGCATAGATACACGCTATGACTAACACATGCATGGACTCCCCATAACTAATACTTAATGAACTCATGTTGTGACTAACACCACCAAAACTAACACTCACAACTAACTCGACACAGGGGTATGTATAATCGCAGCACCCATGCCAGCTATACCGCCAACTCCACACAGGTCAGACTGTAGTCTTGCCAAGGCCGGTTAGACCGTCACACCCCGATTGTACCACAATTACAATGTTAGTACTACCGCACTAGGTCTCATCCCAAAAACTCCAAAAAAATTTCTCTAAAAAATAGCTACCGGCAACCACAGACCGATATTACCGCTTCGGTCGGTCATATCGCAACTTCAACGCTGGTACTACAGCCAACAGTAACTCAAAATGTAATTGCTTAAAATCAAAATCAAACGACAAAAGTAAGACATAAGCAATATTAAATACTCATCACTCTCATAAGGTTGCCACCACATGATCTTACAACAGGTTATAATCCATGGTTGCAGATGCACTCATAGATGATGCTACACCCTTCTCTTGGGTATGCTTCATGCTGCTGGAGGGGCTGCGTCGTAGGCGGGGCTAGAGGCGTGGTGGTAGCGGCTGGCTGGAAGTTCATGGCCAGGGCGGCTACGGTTACGAGTTGGGGAGGAAGGGTGCGAAGATGATGGGGAATAGGAAATTTTGGTGCTGTAGGGAGGTTTGGATCTAGGGTTAAGTGAGTTAGACCAGGACTAAATGGGTCAAAACACCTCAGACTAACGGAGTGTTAGACGGGAAATGACGGGGGAGGTATCCAATGCTATTAGAGCAAGGCCGAAGACGAGTGGTATGGCTGCCAAGTCAATTCCAAGGAGTGCTATGGGAACAATTTTCTCGTATCTTTTTAATTTCCAGCCTCAAAAGTATTAGAGAATATTGTACGTTGAGCATGGCGTGCCCGTGCCGGCCCAGGCTGTGCTACCCAGTAGCACGCCTGCCCCGGCTACACACCGCCCGCTCGAGCCCTTGGTCTACTCCAGACGGCCACGTGTGGCCCTACCCTCTGCAGCCCTCGACGGTGCGTCCCTGGCTACGTCCCAGCCAGTCCCGCAGGCCCCGCCGGCTGCAGTCGCGTCGGCATCTCCACCAGCAACCCCCGTGCAGCCGCCTGACGGACCTGTGCCGCGGCCCTCCATCGGGCTTCATCTGATGGTCACGCGAGCTCGCGCTGGTATTGTGAAACCGGTCAACCGCCTGACGCTCTCCGCTGTCCACTCCTCGGTTTCTGCCATACCGGCGAACTATCGCAGCGCCCTCGCTGATCCAAACTGGCGTGCCGCGATGGCTGAGGAGTATCAGGCCCTGCTTGACAACGACACTTGGCGCCTAGTACCGCGTCCACCAGGCGCTAACGTCATCACCGGCAAGTGGATTTTCAAGCACAAGTACCACTCCGACGGCAGTCTTGTGCGCTACAAAGCTCGCTGGGTCGTTCGTGGGTATTCACAGCAGCCCGGCATCGACTACGACGAGACGTTCAGCCCGGTGGTCAAACCGGCTACCATCCGGATTGTTCTCTCCATCGCTGCATCTCGCTCCTGGCCCATACATCAGCTCGACGTTAAGAATGCTTTCTTGCATGGCACTCTTGATGAGACTGTCTACTGCCAGCAGCCCTCCGGCTTCGTCGACCCTGCTCACTCTGACCATGTGTGCCTTTTACAGAAGTCTCTATATGGCCTAAAGCAGGCTCCCCGAGCATGGTACCAGTGCTTCGCCACGTACATTCATCGACTTGGCTTCGTCACCTCTACATCCGACATGTCTCTCTTCGTTCTCCGAGACGGCGCCCACCTGGCTTACTTGCTGCTCTACGTCGATGACATCGTGCTCACTGCCTCCTCGAGTGACTTGCTCCGGCGCCTCATTGACATGCTTCACTCAGAGTTCGCGATGACAGATCTTGGTGATCTTCACCTCTTCCTCGGTATTGCCGTCACGCGCTCCTTCGACGGGCTCTTCCTCTCCCAGTGCCAGTACGCCTCCGACCTCCTGTGTCGTGCCGGTATGGCTGAGTGCCACCCCTCCGCGACACTGGTGGACACTCATGCCAAGCTCTCTGGCCATGATGGCGCACTAGTGGCTGACCCGTCAGAGTACTGCAGCCTTGCAGGAGCTCTCCAGTACCTGACGCTCACCCGCCCCGACCTGGCGTATCCTGTTCAGCAGGTCTGTCTTTTTATGCATGATCCGTGTGAGCCCCATCTCGCGTTGATCAAGCGCATCCTGAGATACGTCAAAGGCACCATCGACTCCGGCCTTCACCTCGGTGTCTCCCTAGTGACATCCATCACCGCCTACTCCGACGCTGACTGGGTTGGTTGCCCTGACTCCCGATGTTCGACCTCCGATTACTGCGTCTACCTTGGCGACAACCTCGTCTCCTGGTCGTCCAAAAGACAGACCACGGTGTCACGCTCGAGTGCAGAGGGCGAGTATCGTGCCGTTGCCCACACCGTCGCCGAGTGCTGCTGGCTACGGCAACTCTTGCAGGAGCTTCATGTTCCTGTTGCTTCGGCGACTGTGGTCTACTGCGACAATGTCAGCGCTGTCTACATGTCAACAAATCCAGTTCAACATCGCCGCACGAAGCACATTGAGATCGACATCCATTTTGTCCGCGACAAGGTGTCTCTTGGAGAGGTTCGAGTGCTCCATGTACCCTCTTCTCACCAGTTCGCGGACATAATGACTAAAGGCCTTCCGACGCAGCTTTTTAAAGAGTTTTGGTTCAGTCTCTGCGTCCGGTCTCCTCCCGCTGCGACTGCGGGCGGGTATTAGAGAATATTGTATAGCCATGCATATTTGTAACTTTCCTAGATTAGCCCCTCTAATTGAGAATCTTGTAATCCTTCTAATCTGGGCTCTTGCCTGACTATATATATAAAGCCTCCCCAGCCTATTGGCTGTGCGGTGATTGCTCCATACCTTCCAACAAAAAGTTCAAACGTATTCAAAAGAGAAACCAACAAAAAGCTATAAATA
The DNA here is from genome assembly GCA_017311315.1 of Dendrocalamus latiflorus. Classification (NCBI taxonomy): domain Eukaryota; kingdom Viridiplantae; phylum Streptophyta; class Magnoliopsida; order Poales; family Poaceae; genus Dendrocalamus; species Dendrocalamus latiflorus. The sequence goes on from CM029646.1 coordinate 5,660,371, forward strand.
TACTGTAATTCCAAGCAGAATGTTAAGATCCAGAAAAAAATCGAACAAATACACAGAATATAGAGGCTTGCAAAATTCTACCATCAACTCTTGCAAACCCTATCACAGGTCAACAGACCGAACGAACAGTGAAAACATTGTCAACGTTCTCCAATAAATCGGAACAAAATCTTAGATAGAAATATGTGGCACGTTGTTGCATGAGATATAGAGATTCCAAACATTTCAGGTAAATCTTTTTGACTCAGCCACGTATAGCTGAACCTAACAACTGCAATGCTCAATTTTTATAAAGAGTAAACAACTGGATGGCATTGCACCCTAGCTAATTTTAAACAATGCTAAAGCTAATGCTTAAGCAAAGATGACATGAACTTATTATTAGCTCCCACCAAGACAAAAGATGTCCATTGCAATTCAGATTCCACAAAGTTTCTGGATAACGCTTTAGATTAGAAGCATCAGCTTAATGCGTCACGTACATCGGGATAGAATCTAAGATCTCAAAGGTACCATTGTCTTTGATGATATTATATTTGACATAGAGAGACAAATGAAAAAAAAACCAATGGACAAAGTCAGCTAGCAAGTATGCTACAAAAAGAATTTAACCTTACTTTTACAGGTTTTAGTTACTGATGAAGACGCAACAAAATAACCTACAACTCCATATCCATTAGAACACGTGGGTAAAAGTGGAAGCATTCCCTTGGATGTGTCATTTCTCGAGGACTATACAAGGTGTACCTTGAATTAAATCAGCTGAACGTTGAGTAAATTAAATTTCCAATAGAAATTATGTTCCTTCACTAGTAGATGAAATCGATGCCTTTTTTTTTAAAAAAAAAGAGAACAAATGTCGCCAGCAAAACTCCTGAAATATTCAAACCACTAAGAAGACCAACCTATCTTCAATGGACAACAAGAATACAGTTCAGTTCAAAAAAAGCCAATACCTTTTACACTTTTTAAGGAATAACTGAATCTGATCCATTGAAACTTTATTCCAAATCCCAAGCCGCATGAAACCATCCTACAGAAACAAAAAGGCTGGGAATTTGTGATTTTTTTTCACTTAAAAAAGAACAAAATTCTTGGCCTCCAAAACATTTAAGAATGAAAATATTTAAGAAAGCTTAAGAATAATTATGGATCTATCTCACTGTTAGCTAGATCCGTCGCATCCTTGTCTCTAGCCCATCCGTTATCACCTCGAGCTACCTCCAACACGTTGTTGTCGCCTCAAACAACCTCCAACCCTTTGATGTCACCGCCTTCTAGCTATCGCTACCTCCAACCCGTCCCTATCACCGTCACCTTGACCATGCTAGGTCTCCCCTCTCTTTGTTTGCTTTGGCCTGTTGCTATGTGTGTTGCTGGCTCCAGCTATGCTTCTGTGCACATGACGAGCTGCTGCTGTGCTGATATGTGCTATGTGTGCTGCTGCTCTGCCAATAAGTGTTGTTTTGCTGCCTTTGTGGGATGATGGAATTAAGAATTTGTTTACGATAAAGCAAGATTGGGATTTAGGGAGCCAGTATTAGTTGACGATAAAGCAAGAGTAGTACAATATACCTGCACTTGCTTTGCTTGCTGAAACAAGTGTCTTCTAGAAATATGTTGAATGTTGATGCTTGCTTGCAAGTTGCTACTACTGTCTATTACTAGAGTACTAGTACTAACTATATATTACAAGACTACTACTGTTTAATGCTTACTTTGGAGACTGGCTGACAGGCCGAGATTGGGATTTAGGGAGCCAGGAGGCCCAGGATCAATGACTAATTTCATTCTAGTGAATATTGAATAGGCAGATGATTAGAATAATTATTTATTTGCTAATTTCTATATAGATTGTTTATTTATTTGCTATATAGACTGGGGACTAGGTAGGACTGTAGGAGTAATGGATTGGTCGATTGGAGTTGGAGTATATGCTCATTGTAGGAGTACTGGAGTAATCCGAGCTTAATTCATTACTCATTACTTATTAGCCAATGGATTGGAATAGTCATTACTCATTATTGATTAGTGAATGACTATTGAGTATTGATTGAATGCTAAATTGCTAATTTATTTGGTCATTCGGTGATGCTACTACAGTTCACTGTACACTGCTATTAATGCTTTACTAATTTGGCAATTTGCTATGCTGACTTGTTGATTGCATCCGTAATCCGCTATTCCATTACATGTGAAACAAAATCCTTATCTATCATGCTATGTAGGATGTTGTCTGTTGCGTCAACGCCGGAGGTGAGCACCATCAAAGATAGCCTTAAGAGGAAGTCAGGTGACGTAGAGTGGGAATTTGGTGTGTTGGTGAATCCAAACAACTTGGACAAAGTGAAATGTATTTTATATGATAAGATCGTTTCTGGTTGGATCTATAGGATCAAGTAACATATTACATGTATTAGTAAAATGTTTTAAAATGCCCCAAATCCACAAAGTAAGACCAAGAAAAGTGTCGAAACACTATTGCCGAGGCAGAACAAGAAGAAGAATAAGAAAACACATGAGGATGAGGTTAGGGATGATATGACCATTCGTGGTGATGGTGATGATAATGAAGGTCATGAAGAGACTGGAGGATCAGCACCTCAAAAGTTAGGCTCTATGAATAAGTATGTTAATCCAATTGATTATTAAGGTAGTAGTTTTGGCACTCAAGACCCCAAGCGGCAACAAAAGATTATGGAGAAAATTGAAAGGAGAGGCTTCATAAGGTGAAGCAATATGTGGCGAGATGGCTTTACATATCAGGTATAGCTTGCAATATACATAGTGAACTTGTTGATATCTCGATATGCATTTTTCATTAATTCATGTATGTATTAACCTTATATCATGTTTTCATTTGTACTCTTTAGGTGTATCGTTCAATACCATAAACAATGATGAATTCAAGTAAATGATGGAGTCGTTGGTCGATTTGGCCCGGGATTCTTAGGTCCTTCCCAATACGAATATCAAGAGCTATTGTTGAAAGAGGAGGTAGCGAGAACAAGTGGTTTGTTAAAAGCACATGGGGAAGAGAGAGTCATGATCGGGTCTTCCATCATGGTCGATACTTGGACGGACCAAAGGAGGAGCATAATGAACTTGTTGTGCATTGCTCATTGGGGACATGTTTCCTAGAATCAAAGGAGGATTCAGAAGATGCACACACAAGTGAGTACATCTTGGAGTATGTTCATGCTTGTATTGAAAAAATAGGTCCACAAAATGTTATGCAAGTAGTGACTAATAATGCTTCCAACAATATGAGAGCAAAAGAATTGTTGAGGGTTAAAATGCCAACTATTTTTTGAAACTCATGTGCAACCCACACTATAAACTTGACGCTTCAAGAAATTGGTACTATGACAAAGTACACGATAACACTTGATCAAATAAAATCTTTGATCATTGTTATTTATTTATATCACAAGACATTGGTCTTGATGAGGAGACAGACAAAGAACAGAGATAAAAAGACCGAGGTGATTAGATTTGCTTTTGGGGGTGACTAGATTTGCTTCGGCTTTTCTTATTTTGCAAAATTTGATTGAGAAGAAGGTTGAACTAAGGGCAATGGTGCTAAGTAAGGAATGGAAAAATCAGCTCATATTAAAAAAAAAGGCAAAGGCATCGCGACAACGGGGACACTCATTAGTAGGTTCTTTTGGAATGGTGTGAGCAATATGTTGAAGGTGTAGCCTACTTTGTCACCTTGTTATTTCATATTTGCATACTTTTATTGTGTGATACTTCACTATTTAATAATGCTTGTATTTTGCATTGCTCATTTGCTTGAAGGTTTTTGAGTCATTGGTCAGAGTTTTTTGCATAGTTGATGGGGATGGTCCATCCATAATCTTTCTTTATGGAAAAATTTTTAGAAGTCAAGAAGCAAATCAAAGAGTCCTTGAACAATGCAGAGAGTAACTACAAGTTAATAATTGAAATAATTGATAGAAAGATGAATGGAAGACTTGATTCTTTATTGCACTTAACAACATACCTATTGAATTTATATTATAGTTATCGTGATCGACCAATCTTTTTAGAACAAACTATAATGGATAGGTTCATCAAATGTGTCAATATTTTATCATGGTGATGACAAAGTAATGGATCAAGTGCTCAATATCGACTTCGACATTTTCAAGAAAAAAGGGACACCTTTGGGAAAACTCTCGCACGACTTGGATGTTAAAAGTTTGATTTTATTCTTGGTAAACTTGTTCTCACTTCTCAAATTGAATGAACTAATGCATGCATATTGTCTTTTGTCCATTCCTAATATTTTTTCTTTCTATCATGTAGCCAATTGCTTGCCTAAATATGGATGTCATGTTTTTCGCTTGCAAAGATTAACCATAAGAACACTTTCTTTGACGTCAAGTTCATACAGATGTGAAAAGAAATTAGAGTATTTTTTACATGGTAACTCATCAACTCTCAAGTCTTATCTCATAGGTCACTATTTCAATCTAAGTATTTAAGTTTAACTAACCTTTACTTTGCAACTCGTAGATATATACAAAAAAAGAGAAATAAACTACATGCTCATCGCCTCAATCATCTTATCTATATTCAATTTAATGCAAGACTTTTGAACAAAAAGAGAAGAGCAAATTAAAGAATATAGATGTTCTTCTAGCTTTGCACGCTTCTTTTGCTCAAGGACGGGTAATTGAAGGTGGAGATGAAAAGGTTGACTCTGAGACGACTCTTTCATGGAAACTTATCGAAGAAGCAAGTTGGGCTAATGAAACCACAGAACCTCGTAGGAGCACCAGAGTGGGAGAAATTCACGAGAATGATTTCAAATCCAAAAGTGAAGGGAAAGAGGAGGTGAACGAGGAGCTTGAGGATGTTGAGTTTGAATCTAATCAAGATGAAGTGATTCTGACAAAGGATTACAGACAAGAGGACGAAGAACTATTTTGCTATCTTGCTTCTGACTTGTGACTTGTCACTTGTGATTGTGAACTTGTTTTATACTTTTATATTTGATCTATGTGAGTGAGACTATGTCTTATTGTCGTGTCTAGCTGTTATGTTCCTATTGTATTATAGAAGGAAGTTTCTATGTTCCTTCTATGTCATAATGCCATCTAACTGATATTTATCTTCCCTTCAGGGGCGAAGCCAACCCCGGCCTAAGCCTCAAGCTGGGCCGGCTATCTTGGGCCGAATCTATAAAGAAACAACAAATCTACAAAGGAACAACATATCCTCAAATCCTAAGTTTTAATGGACCTTGATCCTGGGCCTTGAGCTATAGCCCACCTAGCCCGAGGCCCAGATCCACCACTACTTCCATTACTTAGTTGCTTCTTGTGGACATGAAAATTAACAATGCCAGGGACCTTGTTAGTGTTATGGATGATGCTATAAGAGGTGGACATCCATTCCTGATAATTGTTGAGGAAAGGGTTGTATGTTTTTTTTTCATTATCTATCTAAATTGCATATTATACTTCTAAGAATCCAAGGGTAGTAATGCAGTGCTCACACCATTTCCATCTTGGTTGTATATATGAGTGGATGGAAAGAAGTGAGGCATGCCTTGTTTGTGGCAAGGTAAATGTGTTCTAGCTCCTTATCCTTTTTTATCCTTATGATTTGTTAGAACCACTTCAATATGATTTTATACTTTGTTCTACTATGATTTCCAAAAGGAATGGGGGGGGGGTACAGTTCCATGAACCTTATCTGGTCTACCCCTGCCACATGAGAAGTGGCTTAAACGTTAGGCCCCGCTTGTTTCGGTTTGAGGTTCTAGCTTATTTTTTTATTCTTAAATTTCATCTTTTTCTAACTTTTTGGCTTTATTTGAGTTTTTTTACTGGTTCTTTTTTTCCATATTCGTTTGCATTGTCCATAATGGGCTAACCTGTTTTTTCTATTTTTAATTTTTTTTAAATTTAGTTACGCCAAATAAGCCACCATCAGCTACAACATAATTTCAGCCAGTTACAATGTAATTTCAATCATAAGCCAACTTATTTCAGCTCAACCGAGCTGCACCGAACTCAATCCTCACTAAATAGGTTGTTAATCTCCTGCTGCATCTGAATACCTTGCGATATGGTCACTGAAAGCATCCTGATATCCTGTATGTTTTTTTTTTTTGCAGGAAACTAGAAATCAGTGCCTCGGAGGAAAGGGCTTTATAAAAAGATACACCGCAGATTCCAGATGAATTCGAGAAGTTGGTCAGGACCTCTCCAAACAGTAGCTTCGTTTGGATAAAGTATATGGAATTTATGTTAGACATTGGCACCTTGCAGATGTTGAGAAAGCACGTGCAGTAGGCCACTAGCTGAAAGGTACATCTGCAGTCCAAGAATCATTCTTTCAGATATTGCTCCAAATAATCTATGGTGATACGAAGTCTTCCCAGTGGTTACATGGTTAACAGATTAAGGATCATCTTGGTGATACCGCTTTGATTTTCAGTCCATAATATTTTCCATTTGTGTTAATCTCTTTTGCAAAGAGATTGGTTTTCCTTGCTGGAGCGTTGTTTTATCCAAACTTTTTGCTCTGCGTTGCATGAATTTTCATCTTGTACAATTGTCCCTTGTGTTCATTAGGGCTTAGAGAACAATAAACATCAGAGAAGAGAAGACTCAACGTTTGGGTAGCATATTTTAATTTCTGCTGTTCCACCTGATGATACACAGATACTGATTCACTGCTGCGTAATAACCAAACAAATGTTCTATGTATAATGCAGGATGATGCAGATTGATCCACTTTGGAAGTAAAAGATGTGAGATGCTCAGCTTATCTTCCATGCACATCTTTACTCTACCAAACCGTAACTACATTTAAAAATTTACATCAAGAATTTATAGCAGGGTGGTTTACATGAAGCATTTACATCAAAAATTTACATCAAATGATGAAGTGTCTATCATCATCTATCAAATTTAGAATATTAGAAATTATTTCAAGTATCAATATTCTTTCTCCAAACATCACATATGTCACGTAGTCCGCAGCAGACCATAACAATGTCAGCCGCCTAGGCGCTAGGCCCTAACTTGCCACCAGCCTAGTGCCTACTTGAACATTGCACTAGCCAACGGTCATACTCATATTCCTTTGAAGGTAGATTGCTATATAAAAGCAGGTCACTTCACTGCATCAGTAGTTTGAGTTGAGAGGAATACTAAGTCAAATCTCTTAGTGCCACATCGGTAACTTCAAGGCTAGTCCAAGCTGAAGGTTATCTGCAGGCAGTGTGAAAACAATGGTCAAGAGGGAAGGTGCAAATGCGACGAATTGAGAACCGCCCACAGACGGGTAACATTCTGCAAGCGCCGGGAGGGGCTTCTCAAGAAGGCATGGGAACTCTCAGTGTTTTGTGATGCTGATGTAGGTGTTATCATATTCTCCTCTCAGGGAAAACTCCATGAACTGGCAACTAATGGGTACGTTTCCAAAATTCATGCTACATAGTGAATTTGTAAGTGTGACCGCAATTCTGAGATGCTTTCCTTTTGTTCACAAAATGCAAGAAATATGCAAAGCTTAGTTGAGAGGTACCAGCAATGCGGCACAGTGTTCCCCTAAGCGGCCGCCTAGCCCGCCTAGGCGCTAGGCGTCAGGCTCCCGCCTCGGCCACCTAGTCCGCCTAGCCCGATTAGGCGCTAGGCGCCTGTCTACCGCCTAGAAGAACACTGATGCGGCAGGAAATCAAATGGCAAACAAAGCTCTACCAAACCAGGTCTGCCTATTTACCTTGCAAAGCTTGAAAACGTTGTAACTACTCGAAGGGATGTATCTAGTCAAAACTCATCTGTGGGTGCTAACATACTAACTCTCCAAGCGAGCCATCAGATGAGGCTCAGAGTGGATCACATTTAGACGGAATGGAGGAGAACATGAGTGCACAATTTTGTGGAAAAAAGGATTGATTTATTAAGTAAAAAAACAAACAACACCTTTTGTTCTAGCTCTAAAATAACCAAATTTTTTCCTTGACAATGATACCACCGATAACTGATACTCTTTTGCACCATATAACAGGTAGCAGAACCCGGGATTTTCTTGTTAAGGGAAGTGATAGATCTACTACGGCGGAGGTCTAAGGTAACCTTCGTTTTTAAGAAGATGAACCATTACATATCTTGTATTGAAAATGGATTGCAGTGGCCTAATGAGGCATTAGGGCTTGCTAAGTTATGCAGCTTGCATAGTTCAGCCCCTGCAATGGACTGCTAACATTTTCAGCACATGTGCATCTTGCAATCTACCATGAATTACTGAACAACAATCTAACTAAGGTTTAGTATCGCCACAATACTGCATGACCAATATATAAAGTAACAAATACGAAAATACTAATAAAGCTGCATGAAGCCTTAAGTTGGATCCATGGTCATTATGAAATTATTATCTAGAGCTTAGAATGGGAAAATGCTGAAACAGTGGTAAGGAACTTATATTCATATGTCATACCATTAAGATGAACATAAAAGCATTTGAATGAAGCATCAGAAGAAATCGAATCAAATACTCAGTTTCCACACAAACACTTGGTTTCCAGTAATCCAATCAAGCAAAGGAATCTTAGAAGTGATAACTTGTGAGCATCTAGAAACTACCACCAAGCAGGTAAAGCCAAGACATGTCACCAGGCAAAAACATAATCATGAAGGTAGTAAAAAAAAGGAAGCTAATACTAGAAAAAGAACCGCATCCGAGCTTGTACAGTAGCTTTAATTATTTTCTAATCAAGAAAAACTTGCAACTCAATTGTGGTTGAATGAAATGATTCAGAGTGACAGACATCATCAATTCAGTCAAATCATGATGAGCCTTATAGTCGATTGTATGGATTGTAATTTGTACTCAACATGTACAACAACATCAGCAAAATTATAAATGAAGCAAAGCAGGTCCACATATGGAGGGGGAGCAGGGGACATGACACTAGATAAACTGCATGAGCTAGAGAAAGGTCTAGAGCTATGGATTTACCAGATGCACTACACAAAGGTAATACAACTGTTCACCGCAATTTTTTCCCCTAATTCCTTCAGAGTGTGCAATAAACCAATATGAAATATCCACCATCAGATGCAGATCATGCAACAAGAGATACAGTTTCTTAATAACAAGGTCAGTCACAATGTCTCATATCTTTTTCCTTATTCTACAAGATTTCCTTTTATTTAAGCATGTGTTTTGTCTCTTCACAAGATAAATAAATAAAGAAAAGGAAAGGAAAGTCTATAACAGCAAAGCGGTCGCACTGAAACAGAAGATGGTGATAGTTAAATCAACCTTGGATCAGAAGATTTGACAATATTTGAAACTATGAGAAAAAAAAATTAATTAATACTTTGAAATGTATTATTAAAATCCTGAGTTTAATGCTAGATTTTTTTTTCCTGTGCAGGAAGGCATAGTGAAAACAGCAGATAAAATCCTTCAAGCAAAGGTAATACTAAACATAAATTTTGTAATATTTGCATGGAAATTTCAATGATTAACCTTACATAATTGACAAACAACAATTTTATATAAGGTTAGCACAAAGTACAAACCCAAATTTGAAATACACATTTAGGAGGGATAAAAGCCAAATTTGGCCACTAAATTTAGGCTTCAATGCAAATTACCCTAATTTCTCAAGGTAGCAGCTAGCAAAACAAACCCTTCATTTGTAGGACAAGCCCAAATAACACCCTCTATTATACAACTTACACCATGTAATTGTTTTTTTTTAAAAAAAAAGGGTACAAACAAGCAACTAGACTTTCATCCAAACGATTAACAGGTGACATAATTTATAATCAAACCAGAATCAAAGGGGTTACTCTCTCATTCAAGAAGTTGAAAATGTAATTTTTGCTTAACATTGAAGTTTAAGGATCAAGTTGGCACTTCTCCCTATTTACAGATACAACACAGGTGGTACACTATCTTGCAGCCTCGAACATTTATTTGTAGACTATGTTCAATAGAATATGGTACCTTCCTCCAAAGTACATAATATATGAATATAGTTCTTACTGAAAAGCAGTCCTATACTGATAAAACCAACTTACAATTAGGTCTAATTATTTTCCAATCTTAAACAGAATTTTTAATATTCATTTGTTTAGTCTATATAGCTATTGCACAGGTCTTTCGTGGATAATGGATATTTGCCAATGTTATGAGAAGTGAAAGAACATATCATATGATATTTATCATCTAAAATTTGCACAACTCTGAAAGGAAATATAGGATTTAATTTCATTATAAAAGCTACAAAATGTTAATGATACAGTTTGCTGATTATTTTTTCATTTCCAATGGCCTGGTGAAAGAACAGAATGAACTCATGAATATGCGCTTAGTCTTTGTTGAGTCTTCCATATTCAGGGCCTGGACATAGCCGGCCATCCCTAACCCTAACCATAAGCGCCGATTCCCGAGCGCATCATTCTCATCACTCGCTCGCGCTTTTCCGCATCGGCCGCTCGGGCCGCCGCCCGCTCCCGCCGGCTCCCGCATCTCGCCGCCGCCTCCATCTCCTCACTCGCATCTCCTCTGCCCGCTGGCTCCCACATCTCGCCATCGACGACATCTCTTGCATCTCGCCGCCGACTACATCTCTCGCGTCTCGCCGCCAACTACATCTCCCGTGCGTCGCCGGCTCCCGCATCTCTTCCCGTGTAGTCTTGCCGATCTGATCATGTTACTTTTTCCCAGGTTAATGGAGTTCTTATTTCTAGAAATGGTATTCACATCAACAATTGTCGCCAGAATTAACAAAACAATTCATGATGTACATATTCCGAGTATACACTTTACAAATTACAAGTTTACAATTTACATTATTTCAGATAATAAGCATGTGGAAACATAGAAAATAATACATATATATATATAATTTAGCTATTATTTAAATATATATAGCCGTGTCGGCGTATCGGTATTTTTGGGAAAACGGCGAATTCCCGTGTCAGTGTCGTGTCGTGTCGACGTGTCCGTGCATCATAGTTCAACACATCCAGTTACCAATAAAAATTGTTTCCTTTCAATCTAGTTTGCAAACTACCTTTGTCGCTGTTATTTGGTGTGCCTCTAGGACATGTTTATTCATCAGCTTATCATTCAGAGTGCAAGCTGTATTGAACAAACCATGTGAATTGAACTATTGAACTGTACTGTATTCTGGTGGCCCTTCCGACGGAAGATATTTCCCGGTACTATTTTTTGTAATCTAAGTGTGTGCAAAAGTTTCCTGTATGCCATAACATTGTGTAGCAGCATAGTCACAGAGGGGGGTTCATATGCTGGCCGTGCAAATCCTCTACATTGTTTCACTGATCCATAAAAAAGAAAATCACACAAGCAATCACAATCCTATGTTTTGTTCACCCTTTACCAGACCTTCTAATGCACCTATTTTTGCCTTGTGTCAAATTACACAACCTAATCAACGAGCAAAATTTGACTTAACTGCCAGTATGCCAGCAAGTTCACATTTCAAAAATAGTTCCTTTCTCATTCCATCCCTACATCACCGTTTTAATGCTGCACTCTCATTGCGGTTTGCACACAGTAAAAGCAACGCTAAGGCTTGCGCAATTAATGGAATTTTCAAGCAGTTCAGGGGGCTAAACACAAACAACTAAAACTACGCAAAGTAATGCGGGTGTGGGGCGGGAGACGGAGGAGGAGGGGAACATGCGTCACTCACAGGAGCGCGATGAGGACGAAGAGGAGGAGCGCGGCGACGAAGGAGTACTTGACGGCGGCGGCGAAGATGGCGACGGAGATGAGCGCGAGCTGCAGCAGCAGCGACGCGCCGGCCCAGGCCAGCGCGGCCGTCAGCACCACGGCCGCGGCGTTGGCCGGTTCCGGCGTAAGCAGCTCACCCCACCGGATCTCCGACAGCGCAGGCAGGGAGGGCCCCTGGCGCTTCTCCCCATCCGCCGGGGGGCCGCCGTCGTCCCCGCCGCCACCGGAGGACGCACAGGCTACCACGAGACGGCGACGGCGGCTGAGGCGGAGGCAGGAGGTGGTCGCCGGCTTTGGGGCTCTGGGCTTGCGGAGTGGACGAGTGGGTAGTGGAAGGAGGGGTGGAATTAGGGTTCCGATTTGTGCCGCCATGGGAGGGTGGAGGAAGCACGAGGGAACAGAGAAGGGGAATGGATTGGTAACGGCCGTACAAGTGTGGTATAGCAGTATAGCACTACCGTTCCATCCATCCGATTGAAATCGACGGTCCAAAGCCATTGATGTCATGACAATTTTCTTGCTACCCAATTTCAGATATTCCATTTCCATAGGAATCTCAGTTTCTTGAATTTCCTTTTGTCCAATTCGTGAGTGATCGGTGTGCAATTCTGCTCCATTTTGCGGAATTAAGGCCATGCTTATTTTGGCTTAGACTTCTGGCTTTTGGTTTATTTTTCACGATTCCTAAATTTCATCTTTTTCTGACTTTTTAGCTTTTTTGAGTTTTTTTCCCGGTTCTTTTTTCCCGTATTCGTTTGTATTGTTCATGACAGGCTAATCTATTTTTTATTTTTAAATTTTAATTACGTCAAATAAGTCATCATAATTTTAGCTATAAACTAGTTTATTATTTTGGTTCAACCGAACGGCATCTAAGGCTCGTAATCATGGTGGTTTTCCTGGATTTGAAGAGCAAAGCTCTTGGAGATTGTTTGGGTTATCCTGAGCAAATGGCTCGAGCATTTTCCATGCATGGGGTAACCTGACCTTGTTTGACAAACTGGCTGACCACGAACACGTCTAATTGCGCGGTGGCGGCGGTGGCGTAGGCACGCGATGAGGTGCGTACAGTGTGCACAACACTGTCATGCAGCCGCACGTTGAGCACAGAGCGGCTGACGACGATAACATGTGATACATCGCAATTGTTATAAAACGCACGCTAAATACATGGAATTAAAATAACGTGAGACAAAGATTTAATGTGCAAAAGTGTTATGGAAAAAATCACAGATGTATGGATACAAAAATCACCATATGGGAAAATATTACAAGCACATAGATCTTTGATGTATCTAAATCTAACCACTATAAGGGTATTAACACTCTTTGACTTAACACTCTTGCTACGATTTAACAGTTCAACACCTACATAACAGGAATTACTCGGCTTAAATAAGCCTCATGCACACACCCACGACCTCCACGCACCCACTAACTTAGGCCTATTATCATGCCTCCTAGAATCTATCCACAATCTGCATGAGACCGATTTTCACGGCTACAACCACTTCTCACGGCTAGACCGCTTCATCTTCCGACTTTCCCGTACTCTGATGCTCTAACTGCTACAGTGTTCTTCAAGTACCGACTGCTATAGTGCCCTTCTGAGTACCGACTTACGACCATGATGCTATAGTACTCTTACGAGTACTGTAGCTATGACTACTGTAGCTACGACAACGATAGCTATGACCACTGTAGCTATGACCTTTGCAGCTATGACTTCACACGTACTCGGAGTCTTCGACTGCCTTCGTGCTTGGAGTGTTCGACTGCCTTCGTGCTCGGAGTCTTCAACTATGGTCACTTCGACCACGGCCACTTTAACCATGGTCACTATGACCATGGCCACTTCGACCATGATCATTTCGACTGCAGTTTCGACCACAGTTTCGACTGCTCCTTCGGCTATGTTGCACAACGATCCCTTGCCCTTAATCATGGCTACTTACGGTGACCTCCTCATCCACACAGTCATCTTCGTCGCCTGAGGACAACCTCTCCTCCTACCCGGAGAAGTGGTTCATTTGCAGGGCCCACCCCACGCGCCCACCACTCCGACGCCTTCCATATCTCGACAGCTTCATAGAATGGGCCCTAGCCACTGGCATCGTCTCCCCCGCGTGAGGAGTTCATTCGTTCGTTGTGGCCGGTTTCCAGACATCCACTGTTAGAATTCATCTTGATGAGTTGTAAGTGGTCGAAGCCACAGTGGTCGAAACTGTGATCAAAGCCGCGAAGCAGTGGTTGAAGCCACATTCGAAGCCATAGTCGAAGAATATGAGTACGAAGGCAATCAAAGACTTCGAGTACGCGAGAAGCTGTGGTCGTAGCATTGAGATGATGCGCCATGGTCGAAGCAGCAGTCAGAAGTTTAAGAACCCGATCGATGCTCAGATATGGTCGTGGCAACATGCTTGAAGGCACCATGGTTGTAAGGCAGCCATGGTCGTAAGGCACCATGGTCATAAGTCATAGTTAGAAGAACACTGTAGCAGTCGAAAGAATACTATTGAAGTTGTAAGAGCACTATAACAGTCAGAAGAACACTGTAGCAGTCGGAAGCGTCCGAGTGCGTATTGTAGTTGGACGTAGCCGAGTGCAATCAGAGCGTTCAAGTACCGAGGAAAGTCGGAAGTTGAAGTGCCATGAGAAGTGGTCGTAGCCGTGAGAAGCAGTCTCGTGCGATCGTGGAGAGATTCCAGAAGGCATAAGAATAGGCCAAGTTAGTGGATGTATAGAGGTCGTGTGTGTGTGCATAAGGCTTGTTTAAGCCGAGTAATCCCTGTTATATAGGTGTTGATCTGTTAAGTCACAGCAAGAGAAAAAGATTGAGTGATTTGATCCTACTATATTAGTCTCTCTCTATATGTTTATCTCAGAGTAACAATACAGAGAATTGAGCATTTAGTCCCAGCATCTACACCACGAGGTGGCGAACCAGGCACCAAGCTGGAGTTAGCCAACCTCCTGCGGTTCTCGTCCACCACCTCCCATTGGGAGTTCAAGACGCTGACGATGCCTTACGACAACGCGCTCCAGCCGTGTTCCCTGGTGAACCGACAAGCAAACCCATCATGTAGCACTGTACAACACACATAACTATCAATTGACACAATTGATGAGCAAAGGATGCATACCTTCATGCTTCACTATCAGAAGTATCACCACACCACAAAGCCATCTCATGGCTCACAATGTACAAACTCAACCCGAGCCATGTTCTTGACCACCTTGTGCCTTGCTTGAATCCAACCATCGCACTCGACATCCATAGCCATTCTGGACTTAGGTTCCCCTAACCAAATACATATCTGCCTCATCGTTGACCATAGTTGAATCGAAGCCTCCTGCACACATATAGACAAAGAAAAAAAATATTCGAGCACAAGTTCTTCTCAACTTGACTTACATTAGTCTAAACATGCAATATGCAACATATATGCAATGACACCAAGGCACCCAAACATTACCAAAACCTCACACCAACTCTTCTCGACAATCGCCATGCTTATCCACTCAAATCCACCATGGTTGGCTCAACCATGTCTCACATAGACTCAACATGTGTCTCACAACATGTATGCAAAGGCCCAAAGCTATGTAGCCATCAATGTTTACCATCTTTGCTCCATATGCACCTACATGCACCATAACACAAGCAAAATATTGCATAGACATTAGCCCAAAAACATCATCAATAGACTCATCTCGAAGTCCTCTACAAAAGACATTAAGGCCTCATGGCCATGGGACAGATCGAACACTCTGAAACAGCTCTGAACATCAAAAACATGTTTGCTAGAAAATTGATCCAACTGACCCAGGTAATCTGACCCATGCAATCCTGAAAATACATATTCTTTGGACACATGATCTGACCTGACTCAAATAATCCGACCAACGCTAATTTCAACTCATGTACTCTCTGGATTAATGATCCGACCTTTGATCCAACCGACTCGGATGATCCGCCCTAGCCAAACACAAGTCAAATTGCAATCTCCACAAAACAAACTCCAAATTCACTCAACCAAGTTGGCAATTACTCATCGCCACCACATGTGAAGCACATGAGGACCATAACATAGTCTTTCACAAGGTTAGCCACAAATTCACTCCATCATATCTGTTATTCATGTAAGAGGGTTCCTGATCACATCTAGCAAGTCATCAAGGTTTAGGCAGTTAGAACAGGAATTTGCCTTCAGAACTTCACAAAATGATGCCTTCCCATCTTTTACTTGAATTAAGAATGGTGAGTAAACATCCTATATATGCAAAATCCACAGGAACTCATGGCGCCAAATGGCATAACAAAATGATCACAGCATGTACACTATCTCCGCAAGTTGTTTATCTTCGTATTTCTTTCTGTAAAAGCATTACCCACATTTATATTCAATTTCTTATACTACTATAAGTTATCCATCTGTTCCCAAATACAAGTCCTCTGGGAGAATGTGAGGTCAATTTTTTTAAATAACTTTGGCTGCTAATAAATGTTAAAATATCCATCATGGCCATACAAAAATAGTTTGGTCGATTTGTCATAAAAAAATACTTCTATATTAGTTTATTCTTCTATATTTTTACCAACATGTGTTATGGAATTTAGTGGTCAAAGTTACAACTCAGAGACTGCGAAAAGTTAACACTGTCTTATTTTTGTGAACAGAAGGAATTGATTGCATAGTATATTTATGTCTTTGTTAGTAAAAGTAACATGACAAATTTGAATTTTCCCATTCTTGAGGGCGTGCATACAACAGCCTACATGATTACTGATGCGAACCACCTCCTGTGAGATAGAACCATAACAGGTGATATTCAGCTTTCATAACTACTACTTTTAGGGAGTTGATTCTAAGTCTGATTAGGGAGCTGAGCGGCCAGGGGCAAATATGAGGTGGAAACCACTCTTTTCATGTAAACTTAGTGGAAATCATACGTAAACATTTCACAAATTCTCAAAAAAATTATCATAAATAGGGTAACTGATATCCTACAACCTTATAGAATTTGAAGACCAAAATCAATCAATTTTGAAATATATGAACAAGACAAATTCAACATGAATAGTGATTTTCATGTTCATCAATGTTCATTTTGCTGCTTGTCAATTTCATATCTTTCAAATGCAATCAATTTTGTTCTCAAAATTTCACATGGTTATAGAATATCACCTCCTCTATGTATGGTAATTTTGTGAGAACTTTTGAAAAAACTTTTTCACACGGTTTACATAGAGTTTACATGGAAAGGGTGGTGATATTTATTTACCTGAGCGGCTAGTAGCAAGTCGCTACCTTGGTTGGTTAGGGAAGGTGTTAGAAGAATCAGTAGGTAACTAGGTACAATTCCATGTGATTGTCTATAAATATCCATGTGAGGCTTATCAAAACGTGCTACAGAAGACAAGCCCATACGAAGTTAGCAAATTGTCCATAGTTTTGGTTGTGTTTATGCCTGTCTGCCTATTACTTCAGGAATAAGTGAATAACCCAGGTGATGTAGAGGCCTGTTGTCCCTCAAGATTAGCTAATAAAGCTATTAAATTCATTTTCTAGATGGTATTGGGTAGCTACTTAAAATGTCATTGTTATTTGATATTTGTTTAAATTCCTTTTTGTTAGAAATAATCTTGACTTAGAGTTCAAGACTTAGTAGAGTCCGTCTCTATGTGTAATTAAAGTTGAAGTTATGTCCAATCTGAAGTCCGAATACGTATGCTAGTAGGAGATTATTAGCCTATATATTGAGGAGACTTGTAGCCAGTTTTGTAAGAAAAAAAAGAAAAGCAAGAAAATAAGGGGAGCAAATAAGAGAATAGAGAAATTCTCCTGTGTTCTCTCAATTTATTTATGATGTGTGCGTTTTCTCCTAAATCAAAGTTTTAATAAGTGGTATCAGAGCCTAAATGAGAACCGAGTCACTGAAAAATTATCTTGGCGATTCTCGTTTCGGCGCATCTCGTTTCGCCAGGAGAGAGAAGCATGCTTCAGAGCTACTGCCAGCAATCTTCTCGGTCCAATTTTTTAGTTCAAGGTCGGCAGCGTGCAGATCAATCGAAACGTACATATGCACGAGCACACCGGCATGATAAGCATGATCGCGATGTCGTCGTCGTGCTGGGAGTCTATCACATCAGCCCTGTCATCGATGAGCCCCAGGTCGTGGGAGGCGTTGCTGCAGGAGCAGTTGCTGGCGCAGGGCGAGGCCGCTACGCCGAACCCCGCGACCATCGAACGGCTTAGGGACCACACGGACACGCTGCAGTGCAAGCTCGACGAGGTGGTTGGCAAGACTGAGGTGGCCGAGCTCACCACACGGCACGCGGAGAGGCGCAAGCGGCAGGCAGCGGCAGAGCTCGACGCCATCGCGAGAACGAACGAGATGCACGAGAAGCTCCGAGTGCTGGACAAGGAGCTCAAGGCCAAGGACGCGCGCATCAGGGTCCTGGAGGCCATCGTCAACACATTAACCAGCAGCAAGTGATCAAAGAGTTGGGAAATCTTGCGTGCATGTGGCCGGCGCATGTGTGCTCGCACGAACAACGGTTTACGTATTGGATGAAGTGATATGCTTTGTTTATTGGCACTGTATAAGATGACGGTTTAGATGAAGAAAGCGTTTCTTGTTGAAGCGCTCAACGATGATGAATCAACAGTGTTCTGATGGTAAGTTGAGTCAGGGACATCGAGAAGATGTGTCGTCGTCCAAACTCAAGTAAGGAGAAAAGTAATCGGAATGTTGAGGAGATGCGTCATCGTTCTATATCAAATATGAGTTTAGTAAGTCGTAGTTGAGACCGACTGCCTCAATGTTTTAGAATCTTTGTATCCGGATGGACCCGTACCAGTTGAGTTGAGTTCATACATGTAGCTCACATGTAGAACGCTTCATGTGGAGGCGTAGCTGGTAGTTCATAATGCATTGAGACTAAAACTAGAGTATGTCAAGTCAAAATTAAGGGGGATATTGTTAGAAATAATCTTGACTTGGAGTTCAAGACGTAGTAGAGTCTGTCTTCGTGTGTAACTCAAGTTGAAGTTATGTCCAACTTGCAGTCCGAATACATATGCTAGTAGGAGATTATTAGCCTATATATTGAGGAGGCTTGTAGCCAGTTTTGTAAGAAAAAAGAAAAGCAAGAAAAGAAGGGGAGCAAATAAGAGAATAGAGAAATTCTCCTGTATTCTCTTAGTTTATTTACGATGTGCGCGTTTTCTTCTGGATCAAAGTTTTAACAGTTTTGAACGAGTCATTAATGTAATTCATTATTTATGCTTTGAATAAATGATTTTTAAGTAAATCAACAAACTAACTGAGTTTGTGCTATAGCTTTCCTTCGTCTATCAGGATAGACTGCTCCTCTGCCCTTTGGCAATGTTCTTCCACCGTAGAAGATTTATCCTGTATATGTCCCGAACCTCATCAAGCATCTATTATCTGTCAAACAAGAATTGGCAATGGACAAAAATTTTGTTGCCTTTATTTGGTGTCACCCTACTCTATTGTCATCTTCACTTCGCTCCCCTAGTTCAGAAGATATGAGTTGTCACAAGATGTTAATACAAGGAAGTGTTTCAGAGCAGCTGTTGATAAGATGCAAATGTCAAGCGAGGAATGGTTTGGTACAATCAGTACTCAATCTCTTTTCATTGCAACTTTTAAGGCAATACTTACCTCAAGATTCCTGTTGTTGATTGTTACCGTTACTTCCGGGATTGCCTTACTCATGGATCAGATCATTTCACTGTAAGTTGTTAATGTTTACTTCTTTGAATTGTATTTTTTATGTTACACTTATTTTTTAGACAGGAAATTTAAAAGCTAATATTTGACTTCACTTTTTTTGGATGGGAAATTCAAAAGCTAAAATTTAACTTTGACATCATAGATTTCATCATTGAAATGCTTGTTGATGACTTTTGCCTGAGTTGTCGTATGCTCTTGTGAACGAGCACCTTGATGTTGCTAGTTATCTGGAGAGCTTACGTCCTCGAATTTGCACGTCAGATTAGAATACACAAGGGTTAGTAATTACCTACAGAAAACAGTCAAAATTATGAGGTTCTTTTGTTCTTTGATCCGATATTATGGCTTGCTGATAAGTGATATGTAAGCTGAGTAGGCATGACTTTGTCGCTAATGGTTGCGCTGTAATCTGCTTGGCTTGGGGTGTTACAATTAGCGGTAATTAATTCGTATATCCCGTTGATTCTTTTGTTGCAATTTCTTTCTTCTCAGAAAAGTTACTTGGAAAGTGAAATTTTGGATAGCATTTGGTGACGATTGGAACCTAGATAAGTCTTCTATCAGTAGTCCCAACTCCCAAGGCTAATCTTGTGTAGGAGAACATTTGAGGCATTTGTAATCTTGCGGACAAATGCAATCATGGATACCTTTTGTGTAGGAGCGTATTTGAGTCTTTTGTAAGCTTTGCAAACTATAATCATGGATTGTTTGTTGGAGATCATTCAGGCCATACACATTGTTTCTCTTTGTTAGAAAACTTTAAGTTTGACTAAGGTCCTGTTTGTTTCCACTTAAGATTATTATAATCTAGCTTATAGGTGGGGATTATATAAGCTAGCTTATAATAAGCTGGTGGGAAATAAGTTGCCAGGTGTTTGGCAGCCTGGATTATCAGAGTTATGGATTGTTGTATTCGAATGTTTAAAGACTACAATGCCTTGGGGGAGAGAGGCACGGGAGTTGGGGGTTGGATGAATGGCAAAGGTGGGTAATATTCCTAAAGTTTTATGGTCATTAAGATAAAAGGTGGATCTATAAGCTGAAATAAGCTTCTTTTTTGAGCTTATTAGATTACAATAATCTGGGCTATTAGATTATAATAAGTTACCTTATAATCTAGACTATTTGTTTCCACTTATGATTTATAAGCTAGATTATAATAATCTTAAGTGGAAACAAACAGGGCCTAAGTTTAATGTGTGAAAGCGATGTGGTCACATTGTAACATTGCACGAAAATAGCAGTAAAGTTTAATTCCTCGCATGGCAAACATGCAAGCTGAAGCCTCGAAAACTTCTTTAGATATATAGAACTTGATGTCTGGTGGAGCGACGATAATGCTCCACTGCAGACCGAAAAAATGTAATCATTTTGCACTGAATGTTTCTCGGAGCGAAATGATCTCTGAATTCTAATGGTAACGGGTTACAACTCACAACACCCAGAGGCTGTAGTTCATGTAAAGTGATTTTTAAACCAGCTGCGCACCAATGGTAAATTGAACAAGTTTTTTCTTTCTTTTCACGGTACGAGTGGATTATAGAATTTGTTCTTTGCACTTACATAGGATCAACCACGGCAACAGTCGTTGTGATCCATAACTTTGTAGCACGACACAGGTGAATCACTTTGAGACCCATGGTATATTACAGCAATACAGATGGACTTCACATGGTTCTGGAATCCCTTAAGCAGTCTCAAACTCTCAATCATCAGGCAACACTAGAGACATCAGTTCTCATAGAGACACTGAAGTATTTGAGGCAGAAATCATGACTGACACAATGAGTGGTCCTTCGTCAGCAAATTAACGCCGCAATCAACAGGAGCACACTTGATTTCTGCAGACGGGAAGCCTCAGAAACTGAAGTTTGTGTCGTGGAGCCACTGGGGGTTTTCTTTCCCTTCATTGTGGGTAGTTTTCTATATCAAAGTTTGGCAACAATGGTAAAAGAAACCCAAGAATAAGAACATCGAACAGCTGCCAGAGACAGGGTAAATGAACAAGACCGCTTGGTGCCAGCATCCGCTTACCATTTGATGATTTGATAAAGTTCAGTTTTGGTTGGAACCAAATTGTTTCTGTATGTGACTGAATAATACCGTGGCAGAACCCCTTCTCTTAGCTTTGTGTTGTGATGGATGTTCCTTCCAGCCGGTCATGTAAATTACCTGAGCAAACAAGTAATAAACATTTGTTGACCAGTGGGGCAGTTCAATCTGTGAAACATTTCTAATGGGGAACTTAATAATCTCTGGCAAGTATTAATAAGTTATATTTGATGAGAAAAGAAATCATTGAATTGAATCATAGTCAGGTTAAAACAAAGGGTAAAAAACCTGAAAGGTTGCTGGAATAGTTCCATCTTCTAACCCAAACATTAACTGGTAAATAACCACAGTTGGCAAGGCTGTATCTCTCTTTAATATCTAACAACAGAAACCAATACAAATTCAATTACCAGGGTAACTGAATTAATTAGAATTTCGCCATTTTTCAGTAAACAAGTATGATTAGAAAGTGGCTCACAAGACTTCTTGAAAGAGAGCATTTGTTTCCCCCCATCGCTCTAAGATGTTCAACAAGTTCCACAGCTAGTTGACAAAAGCAGTAACAATTATCAAGATAAATAAACAATACATGGAGATTTTTTAACACAATGACAGCAGGTTTCTTTGATATAAAATGAACATGATACAACCCCGATGGTGCGATACATAACTAGGATTATAGTTATGAGGTAACTCGAGAATCTCTTTGTCGTTTAATTGCCTCATAAGATCTACCTTTGAACTTTGATGAGTCTAAATTGTTCGAAAACTACATTAGAACTGCTGATAATTCTAGATTTTTTAGTTTCTAGACAGAGAACAACTCAAGATTTAGTTAAATACTATAATAATAGTCATGCTAAACTAAAAGAACTCTTTGAGACCTATACATTTTCAGTGGTCTTACTTGGACGTATGGAGTGGTCAGGCTAGGGAGAATTATCTTAGTATAGTTACTCATTATATTAACAGTGACTGGGTAATGAAAAAGAGAATTATAGGCTTTAAACTAATTGATGTAGCACTTATGGGTGAGAGTATTACAGAATGTATCATCAAAGTTGTGAAAGATTTTTATCTTACAAATAAAATTTTTGCAATTACTTTAG
Organism: Dendrocalamus latiflorus; assembly: GCA_017311315.1. NCBI lineage: Eukaryota > Viridiplantae > Streptophyta > Magnoliopsida > Poales > Poaceae > Dendrocalamus > Dendrocalamus latiflorus. The sequence goes on from CM029646.1 coordinate 5,683,038, forward strand.
ACAATGCTATAACAAACTCTAGGGCAATGGATATTCTCACTCTGTTATTTAGTATTACACCAAATTCTCCTTGCTACATCAGTGATGTGCTTGTCATATTATTAATCTTATAGTTAAATGTGGTTTAAAGAGGTTGGATCCGTATATTCAAGCTTTTCGTGATGCAATATCTTTTGTAAATCATTCTAACCAACGAATTACAACATACAAGAAGTTCTGTATTACGATGGGTGTACGTCCAAAAAATTTTGGTTTGGATATGCCAGTAAGGTGGAAATCAACTTATATGATGCTACAAAACCTTTTACCCTATAAGCGCAAATTTTCTGCTTTTATTCACATGCACTATTATAGCTATGATGACAACACACTATTAACTGAGCAGTATTGGTATGTTGTCGAAAAGTTACTAGCATTTTTGTAACTCTTTTTATAATTCCGCTGTTGCTTTATCCAGAATGTATTATCCAACATCTCCTTTAATTGTGCATCATATTTTTACGATTGCATTTCACTTGAAAGCTAATGAAAATGATATAGTGTTACGAGAGGTTGTCTGTGCTACAAAAACTAAATATTTGAATTATTGGAAAGAGATTTCGTATTTATATATATTTGCATTTATTTTAGATCCAAGAGCTAAATTCAAGGATTCACTAATATTCTTGCACTTCTGAGGGATGCTGTAGGGATAGATTATTTTAACTATTTGTTTTCAGTAGCTCATATTAAATTGTTCGATGTTTTATCAAAAGTATGAACTAAAGTTTCAGAGAGTTTGCTTGTAATGACCTCCAACAACACCCACCATAGGTAAGTAGACAAATATGTGGGGCAAAATCTTCGTTGCACCAGGTTCCTCTGGAAGATCAATTTCTATAACATAAGCGTTGGAGCAATTCGTACCAGTGGGGAAATATCTGTCTTTCTGGACGGCGATCCTATGGATCACCAGGAAGAGGATTTCAACATTTTGGGGATGGTGGCATGTGCATAAGCTAACATATCCAGTGCTATCTATGTTAGCATGGGATGTGTTAGCTGTTTTTGTCTCGATGGTTTCTTCCAAGTCTGCTTTCAGTCTTTCTGGAAGAATATTAGAGGAGAGAGAACAAGTTTCACGAGTGAGATGGTGGAAGTACTTCTAATAGTAAAAGACTTGGAATAAGCTAATTCACAAGCTCAAAACTCAATAGATAATGTAGAGTTAGCAGACACGTTCAACAAACTCTATCTAGATGACAACACTTAGAGCATCGATATATTGTACCTTTTCTCATTTTGCACATGTACTGTAGAGCTATAGGCTGCACTGTTTTTTTTGGCCAAGATTTTCTTAAGTTGAGTTTTCATTTGGCAAAGTTTTTAACGAGACAACCATTTAAACATGAATAAAACTTATTAATACATTTCTACAATTTATTTTGTAATTTTTAAATTCTACATATTTTTGAAATTATTATGTTTTCCACAATTTTCAAGTCGATATGGGCTAGACGGGCTTTGGCCATTAGGCTAAATGGGTCTGGGCTGGTACGATATGGCCTGTTAGCTCACTAGGCTATGCCTGAGTCTACGGCTCGGCCCATTGTAACATCCCGAAAATTTGAAATTTGAAAATATGAAGTTTTTGAATTATTTTTGCAATATATTTTATTTGAATATGGATTTTATGGTGTTTTTCTGGAATTTGGTTGAGGTTCCAAAAATTTAAGAAGCTCAAAAAGAAATAAGCATTAATAATGCCCTAAAAGGGAATGTGCAAATAATAGAAATTAAAATTTTAAATAAGAATCTGAAAAGATGATCCAGTATAAGAAGAGAGAAACCTGAGTTAAAAATATATAATCTCATTCTGAAAATAATGGCATAAATAGCAATAAAAGCGGATGAGCAAAATACAAACACACCTACATATATACATGTACGTGTATACACAAATTGTGCAAGAAAGAGTTTAGCAATAGGAAATAATATATATATATATATATATATCTACATATAACAGACACAATAATAATAATAATAATAATAGAAGCTCTTATGTAATATCTGAAAATTTGAAGCTTAAATTCTAAATGTTATGCAAAAATCAGTAATCATAAATATGAAATAAAAATTTAAAATTAAAATTCAGATTCCCAATTCTCAGGTTTTCCTCTCCTTTCTCTCTATGCCTTGTGGGCCCCTCTCTTTCTTTCTTTCTCTTCCTTCCTCCCTCCCGTTTGCCCACTGGTCGTTGGGCCCGATGCCCCTCCACCCCTTTCCTCTCTTCCTTCTCCACCTGATGCGCCAGCGCCATTTCTTTTCCTCTCTGCTGTGCTCAGCCTTTGGCCTCCGCGTGGCAGCCATGCGAGCCCGCCTCCGCCATCATCACCGCTCAGCCCTTGCCCTGCAGCCGCGACCCGTCACCTCACCCAGCACGCCCGTGTGCGCCCGCGCCCTTCTCTCCCCTCTTCTCCGCCCAGCACCTCTCCTCCCCGTGGCGCCCATGCGGTAGCTCCGCCCACGGTCTCGCCCACCGTCGCCCATTGTTTCCCCGCGCACGCCCACAGTCTTCCCAATCGACCGTGGCCATAAGTATCCCCGTGCGACTCCCCTTTGCTCCTCTGTGCTTCACCCGCTCCGTGCCCGTAAACCGCCATCGCCGCCTCCACGCCGCCCCGGCTGCTCCGACAAGGCCTCGCCGTCCCGACCGCGTCACGAAGGGCCTTTGATCCCGGTGTACCTCCCCGCAGCGTGAATCGAACTCCGGTGCGCCGGAGCTCGCGCACGGCCCATTCTTCCCAAAACCGGCCGCCGACACCTCCATCTCCGCCGCTGCTCCTCCATGGCGTCACGGCTCGATTACTCTCTTCAGAAGCGTCGCCACACCGTTGCGGAGCTTCTCCGGCATCGCCCCGGCCGTGCGCCCTCACCTCCTTTGCTTCGGCCAGTGATTGCCTCTGTAAGTTCTTACCCCCGTCGCCTTATCAGTCACTCCTCCTCCAGTAAGGCAAGAAACATCGTTAGATTGGTTGGTTAGCTTGGCGGAGTGTTAACATGTTCCAGTCCGAGGTTGTGGGTTCGATTCCGGCCGGCTGCAAATTTTCACCCATACTTTATTATCATTTTTGTAGCTCATGTTAATCACTAAAAATCAAGGGAAAAATTGGGGAATAATCTAGAGAATATAATAATTAGTACAGGATGTAATAAATAAATAAATAAATAAATAAAAGGGTACAAAAAGTAATTAGGATACAAATGAGCCTTTTAACTATTTTAATCATGAGTAATCATCATGTGCTAGTGAATATTATGCCATGGCTGTTTATTTTAACTTCAATTGTCAATTAAAGGTTTAGAATAGGATATGCTACTATGAAATGATGGCTTAGCACATGAGGGTGGTCTACAGAAGTAAATTCTAAGCCATTGTATGATAGTGAATATTATAGGATTGACCTTAGCTTGATTTAAACCTCAACCATTATTCCTATACCCTAAGCAGGCAAGAGAACCATTTTCGGATTATTAAATGATTTGGGTATAAAGCCACTAGTATTTGGACTAGTTATCACATATGAGTAATTAATATGATTTGCCTAAAGGAATTAAAAAGTTAAATACTAATTAAGGGCAATAACAAAGAAAATCTCTTTTGATTAGGTGTCCAAATTTAATAAAAGCTACCATTAATTATAACTAAAATCTATGCCCAATATTCATCATGCCTTCAGTAAATAAATTGTAGTCGTAGGTTTTGTTAAAATAGCAAATATTGAAATATAACATTGTAAAACAAACCCTGCTAGATAAATAAATTCTAAATCAAGCTAAGCCTAATAGCAACTAAGGTTTGAGTAAGCTAATAATAGTGTCATTAATTAGATCTTAATACTAGCTTTAGTACATAATAGTATGGAGCATAATTGTATATATAACAAGTTAGGACCCATATGAGTGGATCCTAAATTCAACTTAAATTTAGCCTAGCTATGAATGAAGATACATAAAATATGATAATGGGATTATTAGAGATTTAAATTTTAATTAATTACCATATAAGAATAAATATTGAGCCCTTGCTATTTATCTTAATCTAATTAATAAGTAAAAGCCTATATCATAGATTATTCTAAAACTTAATAAAGACATCCAAGTGTTAGAATACTTTTGATTAAAAGATTTATAGAATAAGTACAGATCTCATCCATCCGCCAGTTTGCCTCTACCATAACCTAAGTTGCAAGGAATACATACCCAGCCAGACTCGTACATCGATACATAGGTCTACCTAACTCATGGAACTTCCTTGATAAATATAAAAATAATAAAAAGAAGTTATTAAATATAAAGATCAAGTTATCGTATTATACCATTGATCTTGCCTCAAATCACCCGAATCACCCATCAGTTCAAAGTAAAACTAAATTGAGTTATTTGGATTTATTTGGATCTTTTGAGTTATTTGCTTTTATTTGGATTCATTCGTTCGTAGCGTAATTAGAAATTGGAAGTTGTGAAGATTCAACGGATCAAGCGAGATCAAGCTCAAAGTGAAGATAGAGACCAAAAGATCAAGATAAAGCATTGTGTGAGCTCAAGACCGCGGTAAACCGCGCCAGGCGAGTCAATACTTTGATCATGTTGAACCTACATTTTCTGCAAATTATTTTTGTTTAAATTATCAAATTGCATGCTGTTATCTTATATGTCAATACATGTTTAATTTAAGATTTTAGTTATATGCCCATTGTTTGCTTGATTAATATTACACCTCCTTTGGAATCATTGAATATGTGAACCTTGTCGCCCTAGCAAAATTATAATGGTAACTTTTGAAAATAAGTCCCTAATTATATGCCATGCTTAGTACTGTATAAATACTCAGGGGCACTGAAATGTCCCAAACATCATTGTCATTTGAAATCATGAGAAACTGGTTTGGGCAGTCATGGTGGGAATGACTGGTATATTTTGACATGATTATTTTATGCTCCCAAAAATCCCAACTTGCTTAAATATCTGAGCGGATGGTTTGGGGGCTGGTATGTGGTGCGGTGGGAGCACAAATTGTGGAGTGTGGTAGAACCGCTCAGATAATACTAAGGACTGAATCTTGTGATGATCTCCTGATGTAAAACAGTACAACCACAAGTCTATAATGGGTACGACCTAGCTGAATAACTTGCAAGGGTTTAGTTCAGATATCACCGAGGAAAGTGGGTGCCAGGGTGTACTGGTTTACTCACAGTGAGGCACAGGGTGTACTGTACTCGCACGGCGCAAGAGGGGGCTTCTGACTGTGGTGGTGTAACCCTTCAGCGGTGAAACCTCAGCGTGGGTGGTGTCTAGCTAGATCGGAGTAAGGTAAAGACTTTGTGATAAATTATCTGGGTCTCATGCCTAAGGAAGCATGTTGGCAACAAAGATAATTCATCTCTTGTGGTGAAAGTGTACAAACTCTGCAGAGTCAAAACTATTCGAATAGCCGTGCCCACGGTCAAGGGCGGACATGGGAACTTACTCGAGTTAGTTCTATTTAAAAATGTTTGGAAAATGGGAATGGAAACTTGAAGGGCGAAGGACTGCCCTGGTTTGAAATTGTCCTGGGCGTCGTCCCAGTGGTAAGTTAAGCGGCTATAACGCTGAAGAAATTGCTATATGGTGCAGATGCCATGTAACGGTGGATGGAATCTGAATTGATTTTAATAATGCATTTCCTTATACATTATGATTTGTTCCAAGATTGCTAAGTCATAGGGCTTTTTAATTAATTGTATTCAAAAGCACTCTACGCAAAATAAAATAGCCTGAGCCTCTCCTTTGTTAAGCCATGCATACTATTTATTTGCATTCTGTGTATTGGCTCGTGGAGCACGGGGTCGGAGTGCTCATGCTCGCTTTGCGACAAAATTCAGAATTAGGAAATCAAATCACCCCGCCTCAGCAACAAGATTGGACAAGCTGGCCGAGAAGATGAAGATGTCAAGGGCTAGGTCGCGAACCTCCAGTTGGCTGCCTGTGGGCATGTCCTGAAGGTCCCACCGGTGTGCTTCGTTCTTCCGCTGCTGCAATTTAATGATTTCGGCCTAATCGGCCCATGAGTAAGTCTACTATTAAATTTTACGCTTCCGCATGGTATGTATTTTGATATTCATTACTGTAACTGTGAGCACTATCTACTGATCCAGGGAATAGTGCAGTAATCACAGAGGAATCCGGATGTTAATATCTGGGTCCCTACAGGCATGGTATCAGAGCATATCGACTGCAGGTCGTGACCTAGTTAGCTTGGTCGTTAGTTCATAACTAGAAATACTTCTTTAAAATACTAATTCCAAAAATATAAGTTATATTGCTCATTCTCATCTATCTTAGATGATTCCCCCTCATCCATATGTTGCCCTAGCCATTTTACTACTGAAGCTCTTACCCAAATTCAAAGTGATGAAAATCCAGTACTTCTCTTGTAAACTCTCTATGAAAACGCACTTAAGGCCAAGAGTCATGGTGCTTAACTTTGAAGCTTAATATCAAAGATTGTTTTGTTTTTGGAGAAAACAATAGGGTAAAAATTGGAAGAAAAAAATGGTGGAGCCTAATGGAAATGATTGGATTGACTAGAAGGATGAATTAAGTTATTTTTGGAAAAGAAATAGGAAATATGAAAATAATTGCGGGAGTACAACATTGATAAATAACATAATTCTTGGGAGATATTTACAATAGTGGGATAAAGGAATATGATCGATTGCTAGATAAATTGTTAGAGTTTTGAGAAATTGGAGAGATGATAACAATTATTAGAGTACAGGCTTGATTAATAACATTATTCCTGGAAGATGTTCATAATAATGAATTAATTCGAAGGTTGTCACTGAAGATTTAGGTGGTTACTAGAGGAGTAATTATGATTTTGAATACAATCTCGGATTATTAGGAAGTCCTGATACACATGACACTGGTGGATTTAAAAGTAATAATGATGGATAATTGAGGAGTAGATATGCAATAAAGATTCAGGTTGATCATTGAAGAAGCAAACTATAGATCTGGATCAGTGACACCAGACTGGATTATTAGGAGTTCACGATATGAAAGTCATCAGTGGATCTAAATAAAGAAAGCTAGATCTTCATAGGATGGGAAAGCTGATAAAATTGGCAATTGATGAACCTAAGATTGGATTTATAAAGATGTGGTGGAAATTCAGGCATATATCGGAATTTGGTAACTTCGATTCGATTAATAAGAATTTTAAATGGAAGATGGCTGTTTATGGTAACCACCTAAAGAAGTTGGTGGATTCATGATTGATCATAAGAGGGATAATGATAGTGTGGAGTCTAGGAGAAATAAATTGGTGGAGCGTAATTGAATATACAGGCTAGATAGATGATTTAAATGATTTTTTGGAGAATTAGGGAGTGACTTGATTCAGTGATGGATAGTTGAACGTTGGAAGAGATTAGGATACTTTAAAAAAAATCTATTTAGCCACAAGGATCATTTATAAAAAAAATGAGTGCCAAAACCAATGAAACTACCCCAAATACTTTCCACTTCTTTCTATTAATTACAAAAGGAAAATTTTGATCCTTTTCTCATACCCCTACTCCAAATATTAAGGTTATGAACGTCGAAGATGATCATGAAGATAAGATGGTCTCGTTTTAGACGGACTGCACATATGAACCCTGCACCCTCCTATGTGTGCTCCTCGAGTAGACGTTGTATTGTTGCAAGATTTTATTTGGCCCTGTGCACTGCCTCTTGCCCCCGGGCGTCCTATTTTGCAGTCACAGAGAAAACTTGCTTTTAAAATTTGTGTGGTTTGGTATCACCCCAGCTTCCGGGGTATCTTCCTTTAAAGTTAAATGGGTTAGAACACCTTATCTCTGCGATTTAATCCTCATCTCATGCTATTCCCTCTCACCTTTTCTGAAAACTCCATCAGATCCAAAGGAAGGAAATAACAAGTAACCCAAAACCAGTGCAATCAAGAAAAGGCGAAGACTTTTCAACCTTTCAGTATTTAAGGAAAACAACATCATTGTGAAGAAGACCACCCGCCAATCTCGTGATGACCAAGACAGCTAGAGTACAATAGATAAATAATGACAATCGTCATTTATTTAAGGGGGGTAGCACTGCGAGGTAAAATGTTAAAAAAAATCAAGGAGCAAGCACCCCGAAGACGACGACCTCTCCAGAAGAATAAAGATCTCCTTCCTCCCTTTTTGCCTCCATTAAGTGCAAGTCCTCTCCCCTTCTGTTTACCCCTACGGCAGAGACCATTGCTACCCACCTATTAGTATGAAAATTCTACAGCCATATGTCCAATAGGCGATGCAACTATTCCATTCTACGACGACGTGAAGACAACAACGTCAAAGAGCAAGTAATTGGAAGTCTACGACTTATCCAGAAGAACAAGGTTTCTCTCTTCCCTTTTGACTTCTCCAAGTTCTAATCCCTATTGTGTAGATCTTCATCTCCCTGTGGAGCTCAGGAACTATTCGTCGAGCAGCACCCGGAAACCCATTGCTAGCTAGTATAACCCCACCTCCTTTCTTTCAACTCTACCGGAATCTCGGGGTCGAGATTCATTTAAGGGGGGTAGGTTTGTAACATCCCGGAAATTTGAAATTTGAAAATATGAAGTTTTTGAATTATTTTTGCAATATATTTTATTTGAATATGGATTTTATGGTGTTTTTCTGGAATTTGGTTGAGGTTCCAAAAATTTAAGAAGCTCAAAAAGAAATAAGCATTAATAATGCCCTAAAAGGGAATGTGCAAATAATAGAAATTAAAATTTTAAATAAGAATCTGAAAAGATGATCCAGTATAAGAAGAGAGAAACCTGAGTTAAAAATATATAATCTCATTCTGAAAATAATGGCATAAATAGCAATAAAAGCGGATGAGCAAAATACAAACACACCTACATATATACATGTACGTGTATACACAAATTGTGCAAGAAAGAGTTTAGCAATAGGAAATAATATATATATATATATATATCTACATATAACAGACACAATAATAATAATAATAGAAGCTCTTATGTAATATCTGAAAATTTGAAGCTTAAATTCTAAATGTTATGCAAAAATCAGTAATCATAAATATGAAATAAAAATTTAAAATTAAAATTCAGATTCCCAATTCTCAGGTTTTCCTCTCCTTTCTCTCTATGCCTTGTGGGCCCCTCTCTTTCTTTCTTTCTCTTCCTTCCTCCCTCCCGTTTGCCCACTGGTCGTTGGGCCCGATGCCCCTCCACCCCTTTCCTCTCTTCCTTCTCCACCTGATGCGCCAGCGCCATTTCTTTTCCTCTCTGCTGTGCTCAGCCTTTGGCCTCCGCGTGGCAGCCATGCGAGCCCGCCTCCGCCATCATCACCGCTCAGCCCTTGCCCTGCAGCCGCGACCCGTCACCTCACCCAGCACGCCCGTGTGCGCCCGCGCCCTTCTCTCCCCTCTTCTCCGCCCAGCACCTCTCCTCCCCGTGGCGCCCATGCGGTAGCTCCGCCCACGGTCTCGCCCACCGTCGCCCATTGTTTCCCCGCGCACGCCCACAGTCTTCCCAATCGACCGTGGCCATAAGTATCCCCGTGCGACTCCCCTTTGCTCCTCTGTGCTTCACCCGCTCCGTGCCCGTAAACCGCCATCGCCGCCTCCACGCCGCCCCGGCTGCTCCGACAAGGCCTCGCCGTCCCGACCGCGTCACGAAGGGCCTTTGATCCCGGTGTACCTCCCCGCAGCGTGAATCGAACTCCGGTGCGCCGGAGCTCGCGCACGGCCCATTCTTCCCAAAACCGGCCGCCGACACCTCCATCTCCGCCGCTGCTCCTCCATGGCGTCACGGCTCGATTACTCTCTTCAGAAGCGTCGCCACACCGTTGCGGAGCTTCTCCGGCATCGCCCCGGCCGTGCGCCCTCACCTCCTTTGCTTCGGCCAGTGATTGCCTCTGTAAGTTCTTACCCCCGTCGCCTTATCAGTCACTCCTCCTCCAGTAAGGCAAGAAACATCGTTAGATTGGTTGGTTAGCTTGGCGGAGTGTTAACATGTTCCAGTCCGAGGTTGTGGGTTCGATTCCGGCCGGCTGCAAATTTTCACCCATACTTTATTATCATTTTTGTAGCTCATGTTAATCACTAAAAATCAAGGGAAAAATTGGGGAATAATCTAGAGAATATAATAATTAGTACAGGATGTAATAAATAAATAAATAAATAAATAAAAGGGTACAAAAAGTAATTAGGATACAAATGAGCCTTTTAACTATTTTAATCATGAGTAATCATCATGTGCTAGTGAATATTATGCCATGGCTGTTTATTTTAACTTCAATTGTCAATTAAAGGTTTAGAATAGGATATGCTACTATGAAATGATGGCTTAGCACATGAGGGTGGTCTACAGAAGTAAATTCTAAGCCATTGTATGATAGTGAATATTATAGGATTGACCTTAGCTTGATTTAAACCTCAACCATTATTCCTATACCCTAAGCAGGCAAGAGAACCATTTTCGGATTATTAAATGATTTGGGTATAAAGCCACTAGTATTTGGACTAGTTATCACATATGAGTAATTAATATGATTTGCCTAAAGGAATTCAAAAGTTAAATACTAATTAAGGGCAATAACAAAGAAAATCTCTTTTGATTAGGTGTCCAAATTTAATAAAAGCTACCATTAATATAACTAAAATCTATGCCCAATATTCATCATGCCTTCAGTAAATAAATTGTAGTCGTAGGTTTTGTTAAAATAGCAAATATTGAAATATAACATTGTAAAACAAACCCTGCTAGATAAATAAATTCTAAATCAAGCTAAGCCTAATAGCAACTAAGGTTTGAGTAAGCTAATAATAGTGTCATTAATTAGATCTTAATACTAGCTTTAGTACATAATAGTATGGAGCATAATTGTATATATAACAAGTTAGGACCCATATGAGTGGATCCTAAATTCAACTTAAATTTAGCCTAGCTATGAATGAAGATACATAAAATATGATAATGGGATTATTAGAGATTTAAATTTTAATTAATTACCATATAAGAATAAATATTGAGCCCTTGCTATTTATCTTAATCTAATTAATAAGTAAAAGCCTATATCATAGATTATTCTAAAACTTAATAAAGACATCCAAGTGTTAGAATACTTTTGATTAAAAGATTTATAGAATAAGTACAGATCTCATCCATCCGCCAGTTTGCCTCTACTATAACCTAAGTTGCAAGGAATACATACCCAGCCAGACTCGTACATCGATACATAGGTCTACCTAACTCATGGAACTTCCTTGATAAATATAAAAATAATAAAAAGAAGTTATTAAATATAAAGATCAAGTTATCGTATTATACCATTGATCTTGCCTCAAATCACCCGAATCACCCATCAGTTCAAAGTAAAACTAAATTGAGTTATTTGGATTTATTTGGATCTTTTGAGTTATTTGCTTTTATTTAGATTCAGTCGTTCGTAGCGTAATTAGAAATTGGAAGTTGTGAAGATTCAACGGATCAAGCGAGATCAAGCTCAAAGTGAAGATAGAGACCAAAAGATCAAGATAAAGCATTGTGTGAGCTCAAGACCGCGGTAAACCGCGCCAGGCGAGTCAATACTTTGATCATGTTGAACCTACATTTTCTGCAAATTATTTTTGTTTAAATTATCAAATTGCATGCTGTTATCTTATATGTCAATACATGTTTAATTTAAGATTTTAGTTATATGCCCATTGTTTGCTTGATTAATATTACACCTCCTTTGGAATCATTGAATATGTGAACCTTGTCGCCCTAGCAAAATTATAATGGTAACTTTTGAAAATAAGTCCCTAATTATATGCCATGCTTAGTACTGCATAAATACTCAGGGGCACTGAAATGTCCCAAACATCATTGTCATTTGAAATCATGAGAAACTGGTTTGGGCAGTCATGGTGGGAATGACTGGTATATTTTGACATGATTATTTTATGCTCCCAAAAATCCCAACTTGCTTAAATATCTGAGCGGATGGTTTGGGGGCTAGTATGTGGTGCGGTGGGAGCACAAATTGTGGAGTGTGGTAGAACCGCTCAGATAATACTAAGGACTGAATCTTGTGATGATCTCCTGATGTAAAACAGTACAACCACAAGTCTATAATGGGTACGACCTAGCTGAATAACTTGCAAGGGTTTAGTTCAGATATCACCGAGGAAAGTGGGTGCCAGGGTGTACTGGTTTACTCACAGTGAGGCACAGGGTGTACTGTACTCGCACGGCGCAAGAGGGGGCTTCTGACTGTGGTGGTGTAACCCTTCAGCGGTGAAACCTCAGCGTGGGTGGTGTCTAGCTAGATCGGAGTAAGGTAAAGGCTTTGTGATAAATTATCTGGGTCTCATGCCTAAGGAAGCATGTTGGCAACAAAGATAATTCATCTCTTGTGGTGAAAGTGTACAAACTCTGCAGAGTCAAAACTATTCGAATAGCCGTGCCCACGGTCAAGGGCGGACATGGGAACTTACTCGAGTTAGTTCTATTTAAAAATGTTTGGAAAATGGGAATGGAAACTTGAAGGGCGAAGGACTGCCCTGGTTTGAAATTGTCCTGGGCGTCGTCCCAGTGGTAAGTTAAGCGGCTATAACGCTGAAGAAATTGCTATATGGTGCAGATGCCATGTAACGGTGGATGGAATCTGAATCGATATTAATAATGCATTTCCTTGTACATTATGATTTGTTCCAAGATTGCTAAGTCATAGGGTTTTTTAATTAATTGTATTCAAAAGCACTCTACGCAAAATAAAATAGTCCGAGCCTCTCCTTTGTTAAGCCATGCATACTATTTATTTGCATTCTGTGTATTGGCTCGTGGAGCACGGGGTCGGAGTGCTCATGCTCGCTTTGCGACAAAATTCAGAATTAGGAAATCAAATCACCCCGCCTCAGCAACAAGATTGGACAAGCTGGCCGAGAAGATGAAGATGTCAAGGGCTAGGTCGCGAACCTCCAGTTGGCTGCCTGTGGGCATGTCCTGAAGGTCCCACCAGTGTGCTTCGTTCTTCCGCTGCTGCAATTTAATGATTTCGGCCTAATCGGCCCATGAGTAAGTCTACTATTAAATTTTACGCTTCCGCATGATATGTATTTTGATATTCGTTACTGTAACATTGAGCACTATCTACTGATCCAGGGAATAGTGCAGTAATCACAGAGGAATTCGGATGTTAATATCTGGGTCCCTACACCCATGGACCGGTAAGCACGTCTTGTTTAGTTTGATGGTCTAAGTAGGCCGTGCCTAAGGGACCCATGCCACCCATTTGGCCATCGCTACTTTGCATCATCTGAAAAACTAAATCCTCTAAAAAACAATCTGAGAAACCAAAAGCAAGTAAATTGCACGGTTAGTCCATAAACTCGTACTAATGATCTAAATAGGTCTCTAAACTTGAAAATTAGAAACTTAGGTCCTCACTTACACGGGTTCCATGTGGCACTAAGGGCCTGTTTGGGACTGCTCCGCTCCAATTTTTTCAACTCTGCTCCAAACTTGTCTAGCCAAACGAGTCCAACTCCAAGAACTCTGCTCCAAGAAAAAGGTGGAGTTGAAAGCCTACTCCACGTTTTTTCTGGAGCTCCTCAAGGGGTACTCCAGAAACTGAAGTTTTGTATCTCCTCATGGAGTTGGGGGAAAATTACCCACCACTGCCATTACACAATTCCTCTCCTCCGTACCGATTCGATTTCTTTTCCTTCTCTCGAGCCAACGGCCGCACCGCCGTTTCCGCGGCGCGCAGATCCGTCCAATCCGTGGAGCCCCAGGCGAGCGCGCCGGTACGGAGGTGAGGGAGGAGGAGGCGCGGGAGGAGCTGGAGCTCGCGCTTTCGCTGGGGCGGCGGGGGTGGCACCTGCCACCGGCGCGGCAGGAGCCGGTGCCGGCGCCTGCGTTGAGGTGGACGATGGTTTTCCCGACGTGGGACCCCGAGGCGGCCGGGAGCTCGCGGTCTGCGGAGAGGGTTTGGGACTCGCCACCTGTTCCGCCGCTCAGGCCGATGGTTTTCATGGTGCTAGTATTCTGTAGGTAAACCTATCACATTGAACTAGAAAATAAGTATACAATTCATGGAGGACATACCTGAGGTCGAGTTAGTGGTTTTAGGTAAGGACTTCTTCAAGTAGTAGTGTAGTACAACTACGATGGTCATTCTGCAAAAACCAGGAGGGAGATGTGGTAGAAAAGTGCACTTTCATATGTTTTCTACTTGTTGCTAGAAATGCTGAGACCCCTTGGATGGGTAATGATAATGAACGAACTGCTTTGCCAGCAGTGGAGAGAGTGCTTCCCTCTTGTTATGTTAGCACATATTTCCTTAGTCTATCCAATTTTACTGGGCCGAAGTGACTTCTCTGAGTTAATTTTGGTTTAAACTACTCTCTAGTTATCTATGGAAAATCATTTGTATTCGAATGGTGGACTTTGTTAATTATCTATCATGCACGTTGCAATTTATGGGACAAAAGGATGGAATTATTTGACCAAAATATTTGTTTTTTGGTTTTCTCGAATAAATTAATTGCGATTATAATATTTTACATCATATTTCAATTGGCAACAAAAAAAAATTCAGTTACATATGCTCCGTAGACATCAAAACATACACCAAACATCATTCAGGGGCACATTGGACCTTTCTCAGGGAAACCTCACATTCCTAGAGCTGGAGCTAGCTGCGTGCCAAACATGACCACCTGCTCCAAGAACTCCAAAGTGGAGCTGCTCCATGGTGGAGTTGGTGGAGCAGAGCTGGAAAAATTGGAGCAGAGCAGTCCCAAACAGGCCCTAAATGCTGACGGGACATCTAGATGAGCCACTCTTTTCGCTAGAAGCTATATATCTCTTGCATTTTTTGAGAGAGAAATATGTATTTACGTAAGAAAACAGTATACTAGCACCACCTTCGAAACCACTACCCAATGTTTGATTCTTTACCTATGGAATGCGGTGGAATGCTTACCGCTGTTGCCTACGACAACCCATGTAGTACACCACTGTGTAGGATGCAGGTGTGCTCTGCTACATGTCAATTGGATGGCATGCCTCATTGTGCAATTAAGGCCCTGTTTGGCACAGCTTCATTAACAGCTTCATGAGCTGTTGTGAGCTGTTTTTTGCTAAACACCCTTTTTGCAAACAGCTTCATGGGTGAAGCTCCTTTTTTCTGCTCTCACAAAGGAATGGGGAGAGGTGAAGCTGAAAAAAGTAGCTTTTCACAGCTCTCTCCCTCAGGCCCGCAGTCCTAGGAACCCACTGCCCCTCTGGTTCACCAAAATTACACGCATTTGCCACTAGTCCATCCCGTTCACCTCTCCCGTTCACGAAACATAAACAAAGCACTAATATTGCTTCCTAATGATTTTAATTTTTTATTATTTTTATTTTAATGTTTTAATTCATACTCATTCAAATATATTATTTTTTTTAATTCATATGACCATATACAAACATACAACTCCAAATGTTAGAACAAGTCTGGTAGACAGGGGCATCTTGGACAATTGCCCTCTCTCAGTCATGCATGAAGCTGTTGGTGAAGCTGTTTTGCCAAACAGTTTTCCAAAACAGATTTAGCTTCATCGGTGAAGCTGCTCGTGAAGCTGAAACAAAAAAAACAGCTTCACTAGTGAAGCTGAGCTGTGCCAAACGGGGCCTAAACACAGTCATCCTTAATTAACTCTAAATAGGAGACATATCGGCATGTTATACCAGCAATTGTAGATATCACACATTTACCAACGAACGTAGGAGAACCCAAGCACGTAGGAGAACGTAGGAGAATGTTTACCAGCCACCAGTGGCGGACGCAGGAATTTTGGAATGGGTGTTCGAAGTTGTAAAAATATTTTGCAATACAAAACATAAAGATCTATTGGACATTTGGACGGCAAATAATATGTGATCATTGATGACTAATATGATGCACATACCCACATTCACAGAATCACATACAAGTATACTGTATACAACTATACAAGTATTGCTCATTCTTATTTTCATTTTTCAACACATAACCATTATTGAGACATCTAAAGTCAACATTTTTCATTCTGAAATTGAGAAATTCAACAATAATTCAACATTTCATCTAATGATCTAAAGATGTAATCTTGATACAATGAGACATCACCATTCGGCATTCAGGCATTCACCAGTCTAAACTGCCATTTTCTCTCAAATTCAACAACAATTCAACATTTTATCTAAAGTCTAAAGTCTCAACCGATTCAGTCATCATTCATCATTGTCAATCATCAACATTCATCTAAAGTCTAAAGTCTCAACCGATTCAATCATCATTCATCAATTCAACATTTCAACAATTCAACTCAAATCTCAACAATCAACTGATCAACATCAATACATCATGCAGACATGCTCAAGACTCAAGTACTCACTGGCCGACTGGGGTCACTGGGCAACTGGCGGAGGCGCGGTCGCGCGGAGAGGAGGGCCGGTCGGCCGGAGCGGCGGAGCGGAGAGCCGGGTGATGACGCGGTCGTGCCCGCCGTCGAGGTGCCGGCGGTCGGCGGAGCGGAGGGCCAGACGGCCAGATCTGGGATCTGGCGCCTGGCGGTGTCGCGGACGGCCGACGGAGTGGAGAGCCAGAGCAGCGGAGCGCCGGAGCGGAGCTGCGGAGGGAGGGGCGGAGCGCTGGAGCCCGGAGCGGAGCTGCGAAGGGAGGGGCGGAGCGCCGGAGCCCGGAGTGGAGCGCCGGAGCCGAGCGGACTGGTCGACTGGAGGGACGGAGCGCACGAGCGGACCGGCGGCGCAGAGTGGCGGAGGGCTGGAGCGCCGGAGCGGAGATCGATGCGGGCGGCGCCGCGGCGGGCAGGAGGCGCGGTCGGCGGCGCTCGTCTCGCTGAACGCCGATTAGGGTTCAGGGACTCCGCTGTCGGCAGGAAATGGGGGCCGGGATTCGGCCATTCGGGAGTCGGGGGAAACGGGGGGCCGGGGGGAAATGGGGGCCGGGGGGGAGCTGGGAGCAGGCCGCTCTGCAACGGGCTGGGCTGGCACGCGCGCACGCGGATTCCCTCGGTCGGTCGGGCTGGGGCCGCTGGGCATCAAATTGCCAAAACATTATGACCTAAAATACCCAATTATATATATACATATGTAATATACCCTATATATACTAAATTTTTTGTCAAAAATTTTAGATGTTTAGCTGAACACCCTTGACCCACTGTAGGTCCGCCCCTGCCAGCCACGTTTTCCAAAGAAGAAACTTGTTTACCAACGAACCCAAGCACTTGCCGCTGACGAAAGGGTAACGTGGCTGCCTACTGCCACGTAGGACGACTACCAAAACCAAGGTACGACTGGCATCCCAGCGTGACTTTCTACTTGCACTATATGGCATGAAAAATAGCTCATAGTTTATAGTTTAAGTATTTAAATTTTATCTTATAGTTTAAATATTTGAATTCTATTTATTCGTAAGAGACGGTGTACAGAGAGTAATAGTTAGTATGTTAGCATGTGATTTTATGTGATACAACTAAAACCTGTACACTTTTTATTATAATTTTTTTACTGACACCACCTTGAAAAAAATTACCATTTAAAAGGTAGTTACTCTAAACATACAAGCATAAGCCAACTTTATTTAAAAAAAAAAAACGGGTCCTAAGGCATTGTCTAAAGTTTCTTTCTGTTTCTGTTTTTTTTTGGTTGCTTTTGAGTCATTTGTGACTTCTCTTCATGATAAGCTAATTATTATTCATTAGGTTAATATACTGTAACTAAAAGTTATGAGCTGTAAGTTACAAGAACTGGCCCAAAATACTAAGCTGGTACTTGGCCAAAACTTAGTACTGGTATAATATTCCAAGCAAATCAAAATCAGGTCACCCTCACCCCGTCAGCAGTTCATAGCCAAAGACAACACAAGTCGAATGGTAGGTGCATCTGCAATTGAAATTCATTCAGTGGTAGTGTTTGGCATAATCACTTCAATCACACTCATTAGACATCTACCCTGCATTTTAGTCAGATTATGGAAGATATTATTCGACTCGGTATTATACAATAAAAATCTCTGATTTGACACTATATGTGCCCCACTCGATGCTCATCCACTCACTCCAGATGGCATCTCCTTATGAACGATGGATCACCCAAAAAAATAAATAAAACTGCAAATTAAAACCTATTGGAAATAGCCAAGAATAATGGTTTGCCTACAGCCCATCTCGGACATCCCAGCGCTCCCGCAATCGATCTCGAGCGTTGATTTCCGATCAGACGGCGCGGCAGCGCCCTTGTCTGCAGTGGTGTCGTGCTATCGTGTATGATAATTCATCCTCCTATGGTGAAGGGCAGAATGGCACGCCGTCCTTGTTCCTGTGGCTGGGGATGGCGAAGTGGCGGATCCTGCCGACCTGCTCGGCGAGGTAGGCCTCGCACAGGAACGCCTTGGAGAACCTGTCCTCCACCGGCCGGTCGACGTCGTGGACGAACACGTCCGTCGGGCCGTCCCCGGGGCGCCGCGCGCGCGCCGCCATGCCGGCGGTGTAGATGGCGCCCATCCTGCCCGGCGACTCCGGCGTCCACCCGGTCGGCGCGTCAACCATGATGAGGTCCCACTCGAGCTCGTGGAACACCGGGGGGAGCCCACGGAGCGCGAGCCGGCAGGAGGCCTCGGCTGCCGCGGCGAGGTCCCGCTGGCCGGTGCAGCCCGGGTGGTCGCGGAGCCCGATGAGGTCGTCGGCGTCGGTGACGCGGGTGTCGTAGGAGACGTGGTAGGACTCGAGGCCCGGGTGGCTCTTCCGCACGTTGGCGATCCAGGAGGCGTCCTCCTCGAGGAAGACGGTGCGGCCGCCGTGGTTGAGCGCCGCCCACATGGGGCTGTCAAGGCCGAGCCCGAACACGAGGAAGTTGCAGGGCGCCCGGCGCTGCAGCACGCTCAGCGACACCCCGATCTCCGGCGCCGTCTGCTGCGGCGTCACCTTCGACGTCGCGTAGTGCACCAGCGCCTCCGCCACTGGCGCCGGCAGCTTAGAGCACTCCTGCTGCCGCGAGGAGGCGGCGGTCGCGGCACCGGAGGTGGAGCCGGAGTTTGAGAGGGTGCGGGCGGCGAAGAGGAGGAGGAAGGCGGCGAGGAAGGCGGCGAGGAGGAGGCGGAGGCTGAGGTAGGTCTGCAGCTTGGCCTTGATGGAGACGAGGTGGATGGCCTTGCGGACGTGCATGGGGCTCGACATGGCCAAACCTCCTTGCTTTTGCCTTTCTTGATATGTGTTAGTGTTATATGGTTTCCTGATGAGGTTTTCTTTGTGTGTTGGTGATGATGTTTGGAGGTGAGGCAAAGGAAGATATGGAGAAAGGATGAATGGAGGTAGGATGGATGGTAGTGTTGATGTTACTATTCATATAAATAGCACCGTAGTTATTTTTTAAAATTTAATTATTGAATGTCCGTTTTTATAAATCTAGTACTTTTATTTGATCTACTGAACTTGACAGGTATCTACTACGATAAGGGAGCTCGGCAAGTGTTTGCCGAGCTACAGTAGCAACCACTTACCGAGCCCCACACAACGGCAATGTATGATTAGCGCTAATTAAATACTAATTAAATATAATTAATACTAATTAAATTCGATTAGTGCTAGTTAAACGTGACTTGCTAACTGTGCATGGCTAGTAGGCACGTACCGATCTTGGTAAGTCTAATAAGCGGGTTAGATTTAAAAAAATAGTGGTTTAGAATTAAATTTAAAAAAATGATTACAGTACTATTTATATGTACAATTCGTTGATGATAGGTTTGGTGATGGAGACTAGGGACCTATAAGTTGGTGTAGGGCAGGAATTTCGATGGATGGATTCGGTTTTTTTTTTCTTTTCTCTTCACTCGAGGTTTCCTTTCAATTGAGGATGGGAGGCATTGATGGTGTGGATGGCCATACATGGGTGTGAGAGATTTTGTTTTTTGCGTACATGGTTTTGTGTATTAATAGTTGGAGATAAGAGTTGTCAAATATGAATTAATGTGTATCTATATTTGAGATAGACAAGGTGAGGGATACTGGGGTTGGAGTCAATCCCCTGTTTTAAATGATGGGCAAGCAACGGCTTATCTTGTAGATATACTAGCTCGAAATTCTCTTTAAAAAAAGGTATACTAGTTGCCAAAAAAAAAACATCTTGGGTTAAGGAACAGTTTCACTCGTGGGTACTTGCTGTTTTGCATCAATATTTACACGAAGGAAACGCGCGCCACTCTAGAAAATATTTGCATCAGTATCCGCAAAGAGTTTACTAGAGAAATACCGGAAGTAGTGATCATTTGAGGTTTTTTTGGCTTATGGCTGAAAAACACTGTAATTGGCTGAAAAAACACTGTAGCTGGCTGAGGCTTATTTAGCATAATTAAATTAAAAAATATAAAAAAATATGTTAGCCTATTACGTATAATACAAACAAATACGGGAAAAAAAGAACCGGTAAAAAAGCTCAACAAAAAGCCAAAAATTCAGAAAAAGATGAAATTTATGAATAGTAAAAAATAAGCCGAAAGCCAGAAGCTGAAATCGAAACGAGCGGAGAATCCTCCTACGAGCATTTTGTTAGAAATAACCTCACAAGATCAACAGCTACAATCGCACAGCTTGTATATGCATGCATTATTTGTTTGTGCCCATGCAAGTTTGTGCACCGGCGGCGTGAATCCTGTAGTACTACCGGGATGTGGGGACAAATTGATTCTGTCTTCCGAACTGTTACGAATGCTACGGATGAATAGGGCAGCGTGTTACCGTGCTTTGGAGATCTTATGGTCTTCCATTAATTTTTTAGTGTATGTAGTCGATATGTACGTATGTGTGCGTACGGTTTGAATGTGACATGTGTGAATTATGTACGTATTTCTTGTACCTAGGGGTGCAATCCAGTTAGATTCGGACGGATATTGTTTATACCGTATCTTAACTTATATTTTTTTTTCAAATTCAGAGTTGAATGCAGTAAGACTGGATACAAATACGAATTCGAAGTATTCGAAGTCTTAGATACAGTACCATCGAGACGGATACATAACAGTTTCGGATCGAAAATGGATAATATAGGTGGATAGTATTTACATACATAAAAGAATATACATTGAATCATACCACCATCACTTCAATACTTAAGTACGATAGCCGACATAACATAAATTCAACATAAACGATAATTTTATATATAATTTTGAAAACCAATAAATTCATACATAAGTATAAAAATCGATAAATTCATACGCAAGTTCAATGTAAGCGGGGAGGATTAGTGGCAACATGCTAGAGTGGCTGGATTCTAGAGTTAGGTTAGGACTTGGGTAAAATCCAGGCTAGTTGGTGTCAATGATAACTGATGGTTTGGGTCGGTTGGGGTAACTTGTTTGTCGGATATCTGATCGGATAGTATCCAATTTATCGTTCATCAACGCTATTTGGTTGGATTGTAGTTCTCCTATTTTCGCTACCGTATCTGGCAACAACTATCTGGTTGACCGGATTCGGTATCAGATACTAAATTACCTTCTCGTATTCGGTACCGACTAGATTCGGTATCAGATAGGTCAGGATTAACCCGTATCATTAACACCACTTCTTGTACTCCTAGAAAAGGTTACCCCTATGAATGCGATTAACCTACTGTGGTACGGCTTGCAAAGAAAGCAGATTTAAGTTGGGTTAATGACTTACGCCTTGCTCTAATAAGCTATTGCTTCTGTCTTTTGTCATCTAAATTTTTAATTTCGTCTTTTCTTTGGCTTTTTTTCTCTCTCTTTATTTCTTTACATTATCCGTAATGATATAACTTTTTTATTTTTTAAATTTTAATTTTAATTATACTTAAAAAGCTAATAGCAGTTACAGAACATTTTTAACCACTATAGTACAAAGAGTTAGAAGCTAAATGCTAATTAATTGATGACTAGGATGTGCCGGTGGCTACTACACCAGTTCAGGTAATTAAAGAGCAAACCTTCCATGAAGAGGAAAAAATTGGTACATGATCATGGAAAATGGTATGATACAAAAGAAAAAAAAAAGTAATGTAAGATCGAGACGCTAACAAAGCTGCCGCAGGTGACCGACCCCGTCTTCACGGTGCATGATTAGAAGGGTAAAGAAGTTTTAGCCTCACCGCCTTTTTCATCATAGTAGCTGGCACTTTATGATGTGTTCCTCACTTGATAAGATTAAGTTGGAGGTTACTAGTGTGTGTGTGTGTTATCTTTTCTCGGAGGAAAGTAGTGAAATGAAAGAAGAGGACAATGATTCGGTTAAGAGTGGTCGGGAAAGAAAGTAGATCGATCGGGGCTAGGCCAACTTTCATGTTTCAAGTTTCTTGGAGAAATGATTTCTTGAAGCCAACAACAAACTAGGGAATTGTTTGAGTGTAATTTATATTTTTTTGGAGAATGTTGTTGCGTTAGCACCTTAATCTCAAGTAAAATTCTGATGAATTACAGCCCAGAACAGAAATTTTCTTATAAAAAGTAGAGTAATATCATATAGCTTTCTCTTTTTTTCCATCAAGTTTTTTCCACACGTACAGATACTACACATGTGCCTTTTGTTTCCTGCATTCTAAGGCTTGAGCTTCTGACTTATTTTTCACTATTCAACAATTTTGTCTTTTTCTTGGTTTTTTTTATTTTTTTGAGCTTTTTTGTCGGTTCTTTTTTCCCGTATTCGTTTGTACTGTCCGTGACGGGCTAACATGTTTTTTCTATTTTTAATTTTTTTTAATTTAATTAAGCCAAATAAGCCACCGTCAGCTACAGTATTTTTTAGCTAGCTATAGTATTTTTCAGCCATAAATCACTTAAAATAAACCCTTTTAAACAGGGCCAAATACATAGTCCTACGGTAAACTTGGCTAGAAATTAGGCAACCACTGGTATTTGGAGCTGCACCAACGAATTACGGACAGCAGATCGAATGACGGTGATTTTTTCTCATTCTAGCTAGCTAGCCAGACCGGTGCCTGGTTTTTTTTCTAGGAGTATTATTATCTTGCCAACACCACGACAGCTTGTCGGTTAGGATAAAACCACCATGGAAACTGAGACGACTGCTGCGCTACGTTGAGACATGACAGGCTAGCTTACACATATGGACTAGGTTTTTTGCACCGTCCATGCACAGATCGCCGGCGATGTGAGTGCTGTGGGAGTGGCCACTGCCATACCCCTGCTTCAACCGAGTGGAGCAGGCGTAGAGGTCCTCCCATCCGCAAGTTGTCGGATCCCTCAAGAGGATGCTGGGAGCGAACCAGTCCGGTGGACCGTGCCTAACCCTATTAGAGGAGAGGCTCGGTCCACTAGGTGTGATCCATAGACCAAAGCTAAGATGGACAGGCAAGGCCTGGAGTGACACTGGCTGGCAAGAGGCGACACATGGTGGTAGGGACGGGGAAATGCTCCTTTCGCCCTTGTATTATATAGCACGATTTTAGGGGCACATATGTAATTCGACAACCCTCATAGGACTATAAATAGGACCCTTTGGACACTATTTGAGGGGTTGGACGACTTCTATTCAAATATCTCCAATATACGAAGAGCTATTTCACTCGCTCCCCTAACTTGAACAGGTTCGGGTACGCCCCTTTAGGGTACCCAAGTCCCCTTTCTCTACTGTTTGGTTTTGTAGCTATAACAGTTGGCACCATCCATGAAAATTGGCGTAAAGATTAAGTGATGAGCTGGTGGTGCCCAAAACAAAGACCGCCTTGGCCCCGAAGAAGAAGACAAAGTCTAGTCACACTCTCTGTGAAGTGGAAGCCATGGCCGCGGAGGGGGTTCACTTAACGCGATCAAGACACTCCACAATCTCTAGGAGGAGATGAGAGGCTACCCTGATCAAAGAAGGGGATCTGTTCAAGGGCATGGTGGCCTTTGGAGTGGCGCCCACCCACGCATTTCATCCAGAGGGAAATCGGACCCCTGCAGCAGCGACGGTTGCCTTGAACAACACGACTGCCTAGGTGGTGATCGAGGTCACCCTCGGTCGTTGGAGTAGGGGCAGCCATAAGGAATCCATAGGCCCCTAATGGCGATGACACCATGGACATAGGGGCAAACGTCCTCATCCCAATCGTTGAAATTAGTGCCCATGAGACTAAGCTCTAGGACCTGCAGCGCGAGCTGGCTGACCTCCGTAGAGCCAAGCGCGAGCTGCAGGACGCTCGGGCGGTGCCGATAGATGTTGTTGTATGGTCAAGAAGGCTAACTAGAGAGAGGGGAATAAGCATTTTTAAAATTCTCTTTAGCTAAAACCAAGTTTTAGATGTGGAAGTGCAAATCAAATTGGTTTTTGCTCAATTAAGACCTCAATCATCTAGTTTTAACAAAAGTGTACCAACAAGTTACAACTAGGTCAAGGTTTGCACTTCTAGGGTGACAAGGAATCAATACAATTCTAGAAGTATAAATTGCAAGAATATAAATAAGCACAAGAAAGCAAACTACAATTGACATGGCCTTTTTTTACTATAGTGTTCGGAGACTTACCGATCTCTTCTAGTTCATCTTAAGGTAAGCCCAAATGAATTGGACCGGCTCTATGATTTAAGTCAAACACCTTAATTCTACTAGTGGTAGCTCTTTGTCCCTTCAGGTAGGTAAGCTCCAATCTTCACAACATGTCGGATCTTCTTATAAGCATCTTGAAAAGATCATCGGACTACAATACCTTCATGTCATCTAGGAGTCGCAACCTCCAAGAGTAATACATCAAGCCCCTTATGTGACTCTCACCAAGTGCAATACATACACAAGTGAATACTCAATCCACATCTAGAAATAACATATGTAACTAGAGAATTTTCTCCTTGCTCACAAAGTGCAACACATACACAATTGAGAGAAGAAGTTTGCACTAACTCAAGAGAATAAAATGGGATGCAAAAGAGTCTCCTTGATATAGTAGAGGAGGAATTTATAACGCCCAACCACACAAAATTGCTGTTGGGTTGAAATCCCCAAATTCAGCCTAGACTAGTCTAACCACCAACATATGGTTGGTTGGATCAACCCCTACTACAACGACTATAAAACTAGCTGTTACAGACTAGGCCGGCCAGACCACCCACACAGGGTTCAATCAGACTGTCTGGTCCGGTCAGATTGCTCAAACAACATTGGTCATACTACTCAGTTAAAACCTCAACTGGTTATACCAAAAACTTGCTCTCTGAAAAAAGGTATCGGCTATACAGCCCGGTTGAACCACTCCACTAGTTAGACCGCCAACACATGGCAAGTTGTACCACTGTGAGAGGACCGGTCAGACCGCTCACATAAAAGCCAGTCAGTTCTCTGGCCAATTCGACCACTCACATAAAGCCGATCGTACCCTGACCAGTCCAACTGCTCACATAGAGTTGGTCATACCGCCCTAAAATATTTAGCAAAGACAGGATGCATGTACTTCAACAAATTTGCAAAACACATTCGCAAATCATAGTACCATGTAACCAAATGTCAAAGTATGATTCGCAACAAGTTCTAAAATACCTTTGCATACTTTAGCATCATGCCACAAGGATTAGATGCATAGACTTCAACCATTTGTAAAATACATTTGCAAACTCTAGTTACATGCTACAAGGACTAGATATGCACGAGCCTCAACTATTTGCAAAGCACATTTGCAAACAATAGCATCATACCACGGAGAGCTAGAGCAAGCGGATTAAGCTATCAACACATGATGAGACTCAAGCAATTAGACAAGAGTCTTCTTAATAGTACGACAATCTATACTAGCAATTCGATCATCCAACCAAACACCGAGACTGGTAAAAGACTAAGAATACATTTTTAGCCTATGCTAGTTATATTTTTACCTTGTGCATCCTCTTAAACCTTAATGATGAATATCTTCACTTTAAGTCCGGGCCCTTGTCTTAATATGCATCAACATATGATGCATCCTCTTGACTTGATAGCCTTCAACACATAAAGCCATCCACCTCTTCAGAATCTCGACTTAGTAACCATCAATACATGATGCCATTTTTTTATCCCTAACCTTAACGATTGACATATGAAACCATCCAAAGTCATCCTTATCATAGGACCTAACCTATTTCATCAACTCATGAAAAATATTAATCCTATAAATGGTTGTCATCAATTACCAAAGCTCACCATTAACACATAATGACAGGGCTAAATTCTTTAGCCATTGCACCCCTAATAGAGCCCAGGTGCATCGGTGTCGACGTTGGAGGCTCGGAGCCCTACCAAAGGCCAGGCAAGGAGGTCGTGGGGGAGGGGGCTGGATGCTGGAGTGCCCCAATGGCCATCCTAGATGCCCCCTCCACCCACAGGTTGGGCTTGGAGTCCCTCTCAGCACGGGGCTGTAAGCTAGTCAGTGACCAAAGGACTTCAATATGCCCACCGCTGAGCATTATAAAGGTGACACCGACTCACGCAAATTCTTGTGCATGTACGAGACAGCCATCAAAACCATGACATGGCCAAGGCCAAGGGCCTACCCCTGGTGCTTCAAGGGTTGGCCCTGTCTTGGTTCTTCACACTCACTCTAGCGTCCATCTACACCTAGGAGAAAGTCAAGGACCTGATGCACAACAAATTCCAAGGCAATCACATGGATCCTGTATGTGCTAACCAGCTATTCTTGATAAAAATAGAGTCAGAACGAGAGTATCCAGGCATTTTTCAAGAGCTTTGCAAGCATACAGTGCCAAGTACGGACCATAAACGAGTCCACTGTCATCAATGTGGCTATCTACGACTTAAAGAATTGTCCCCTCACTGAATACAATGCTAGAAAGCACATCAAAGCCATTGCTGAGTTGTACGACAAGATGAAGGAATATGCCTGCGTGGAGGAGGACTCGACCAAGCGGGACCTGGATGATCCTTGCTCACGCGGAGAAGAAAAAGACACCGCCAAAAGCGAGCAAAGAGCCTCAGCCCTGAAAACCCTATAGGGGCTGAAGGGACACCACGTGTTCAGGAAGGGACCAGCGTCGAGGGGGCATCACCACTATTGGTCATGGTTGGGGAAAAGGCCACGATGCAAGCCACCAGGATAGCCACGATAGCCACGGTGATAGCCACCAGGACACCTCAGACGTGGCTGGTCGACATTGTAGTGGCAAGCACATATGCAACTAGGCTTTGCACAGTAGTATGTTGGATCGTACGAACTTCCTATGCTGATGACCTCCTCGTTACCCCTCTCGTGCTGCATCTGCTGACGGAAGTCATTGTTGTGCTCTTCAAGACTTTCAATCTATGCCTCTAACTTAATGATTCGCTCCCACAACGTATCTATGTACCTCACAACGTACCGTTCATGGGGAGGATCAATCCATCGCATGAAGTCGCATTTGGCCATCTGTTGTAAAGGAAGGTTAACATCGAAACTCTATTAGCAGTACTATAAAACAGACGATTGCCTAATTGTACCCTAGAGTGTGGGCATCGGAAAAAACATCGCCCACCATCCAAATGACATTCCACCACATGCACGACTGCGTCCTCCATGTATCTACATTTTGGCCACACTGGCTGAGCACGCCTGTTTGGCAACAAGCGTTAGTTAACATCGAAGTCCTCCCTCCTTTCGATCGGAAGGTCCTCCCTTGGTGACCCATGTTCAACTGGCCCCTCGGCGTCTGTTATGGTATCTTACTCTAGGACGGAGAAGATAGTTGTTCCTACTATCAATGACTCGGGCATGCATTTTATAGCCCGTGGGGTATCTTGGTGTGCTTTATGACAAACCGTGTCATGTGCAACCTTCGTGTAGTGACTACACTGGACGGGGTAGCTTTGCAAAGTCACAATACCATATAGGATAGCTTTGCGCAGCGATATGACCACACGAGGTAGCTTTCCACAGCGACAAGACCACATGGGCCAACTTTGCACAGCGACAAGACTGCACGGAGCAGCTTTGCACCATGACAAGACCACACAGGTCAGCTTTGCATAATGAGAAGACGAGACGATCCAGCTTTACACAGCGACTACACCAAATGAGACAACTTTGCGCAGTGATAAGACCACACGGGTCAGCTTTGCGCAGCGACAAAACCAAAGAGAGCAGCTTTGTGTAGTGAGAAGACCTGACTGTCTAGCTTTACGTACCGATATGACCACACTGGGTAGCTTTGTGCAACAACAAGACCACACGGGCCAGCTTTGCGCAGCGATAAGTTCAAAGGGTGCAGCTTTGTGCAGTGAGAAGACCTGACTGTCCAGCTTTGTGTACAGACAAAACCACACTAGGTAGCTTTATGCAGCGATAAGACCACACGGGCTAGCTTTGTGCACTGACTACACCAGATGAGGCAGCTTTATGCAACGAAAAGACCACGCAGGGCCTTATAAAAGGAGGTGGAAGAGATTTGGGAGAGAACACTACACAAGCAAACCCAACACTACACCGAAACTTGCTTCACCACACCAGGATGGATAAGAGATAGAAGAAGTAATGGGACAAGATGATGAAGCAATGGGAGGAGACTCGTGAACTAGCAAGGTCTACTGCCACCCGCGATGAAAAAGCAAGGGCTGCTGCAGCCCAGGCCGAACAAGTCGAGCATGCTACAAGGTCAGCTCCCCACAATGACGTGACCTATAGCAACAACCCCATCCCGAACTCCCTACCGAGCATTCGCCACAACACCCGCTCGAGGGAGAGATGTCATCCCTATGTTGGTGCCGAATCCGTGCAAATTCTTCAAGTCTAAGCATCACCTCAGCCTAGGTATGCATTACTAGGGTTACGCAAACTAGTCCAGTGATTATCCTGACCGCCATCTGGACACCACCAGCTATTGGTTGCCGGTAAGGACTAGTTACATTGTGTTCCTCAACTTTTTCTCCTTTAAAGTATGCACTAACAACCTCTCCCCTCTATCCACAGTCTCCGGAACCCCTATGTGACTACTACAAATGGATTGATCTTGAGATCCACCCAGATGACCAGTAGGCTCTCGACTTCGAGGAGTGGAACGTCCAAATGTCCTGTGAGATCCGAGAGGAGGAGAGCCACAAGGACGAGCAAATCGAGCATATACATCGGGAGACGAAAGCTCATCTCGAGGCGTGCACGCGCAGGGAGCGCGACGCCCACGTGAGGGAGGGCAAGAAAAAGAGGGAAATAGCGGCCAAGGCAAAAGAGGCCACAAGGGGTTCAACGCCAAGCTCGCAAGGAAGAGAAAATAGCCCTGGCCCACACAGTAGGTCGGGCCGTCCCGTACTAACTTCTCCCCCGAAGGTCGAATTTACTTCCATTCCAAAAAGGCACGTATGTATCGTAGGAGCAATTCAGTTTGTTGCATCGTATATGATGCTCTTTGTTATACATGTAATCAAACTTTACGCGCCGTGTTACTCTCAACTGTAATACGAAGTCTATTTTAATTCGGATGAGTATATTTCCTTGTCTTTTCACATTCAATTATTCACATAGCAAGTCATCCAGCAACATTAACAAATAAGTTCTCTTCCGTGTACGAATTCCCGGTTACATCACAATATCACTTACCTTTGTACTTGACGATCGTTGTTATTTCAATCATTCTTAAAAAAATTCACGAATTTTTTTGTACTACAACAACATACAACAATCGCAAACTCTTATTGCGAATCCAACAGATTATCTATCATTCATAATCGATGAAAATCACAAATAGATTAACCCACACGATGGCTTGTTTGCAGTCGCTGCACAGCCGAGCGACTGCAATTGTAGTTGCCCAGCCGCTGGGCGATAGGCTGCAGTTGCCAAATCGTTCGACGACTGCAGCCTGTCGCCCAACGGGCAGCGGATTGCTTGCTTGTCGCGTGACCGTTGGGTGATAGATTCGAGTCTCCTAACGGTTCAGCGACTGGAGACCATTATTGTAAAAAATATTCGCATGGGTATATTTTTATTATTTTGAATAAAATATATATTATATATAAAAAAGGTACATCCGTCACCAAACGTGAGCTGAAGGCTCGCGTCGATGTAGACAACAAACACCACCGCCTCATTGTTTAGAGGTGTTGGACGACTTGTCCTCAAAACGTCTCTATCATATGAAGCACTATTTCACTTGTTCTTCTTAACCATAGCAGGCTTGGGTACGTCCCTTCGAGGTACCAAGCTCCCTATCTCTACAGTTTGGTTCTGCAGCCAAAACTAGAGATCCCACGGCGGTAGCTCAACCAATGCGTCAGACTTTACGAGCAACTAGTTACATTGTGTTCCTCTATTTTTGCTACTTTAAAATATGCACTAACAGCCTCTCCCGTCTATCCACAGTCTCTGGAACCCCTATGTGACTACTACAAATGGATCGATCTTGAGATCCACTCAGATGACTAGTGGGCTCTCGACTTCGAGGAGTAGAACGTCCAAAGGTCCTGTGAGATCCGAGAGGAGGAGAGCCACAAGAACGAGAAAATTGAGCATATACATCGGGAGACGAAAGCTCATCTCGAGGCGTGCATGCGCAGGGAGCGCGATGCCCACGTGAGGGAGAGCGAGAAAAAGAGGGAAATAGCGGCCAAGGCAAAAGAGGCCACAAGGGGTTCAACGCCAAGCTCGCAAGGAAGAGAAAATGGCCCTGGCCCACACAGTAGGTCGGGCCGTCCCGTACTAACTTCTCCCCCGAAGGTCGAATTTACTTCCATTCCAAAAAGGCACGTATGTATCGTAGGAGCAGTACATGTAATCAAACTTTACGCCCAACTGTAATATGAAGTCTATTTTAATTCGGATGAGTATATTTCCTTGTCCTTTCACATTCAATTATTCACATAGCAAGTCATCCAGCAACATTAACAAATAAGTTCTCTTCCGTGTACGAATTCTTGGTTACATCACAATATCACTTACCTTTGTACTTGCCGATCGTTGTTATTTCAATCATTCTTTAAAACAAATTCACGAAATTTTTTTGCACTACAACAACATACAACAATCGCAAACTCTTATTGCGAATCCAACAGATTATCTATCATTCATAATCGATGAAAATCACAAATAGATTAACCCACACGATGGCTTGTTTGCAGTCGCTGCACAGCCGAGCGACTGCAATTGTAGCTGCCCAGCCGCTGGGCGATAGGCTGCAGTTGTCGAATCGTTCGACGACTGCAGCCTGTCGCCCAATGGCCAGCGGATTGCTTGCTTGTCGCGCAACCGTTGGGTGATAGATGCAAGTCTCCTAATGGTTCAGCGACTGGAGACCATTATTGTAAAAAATATTCGCACGGGTATTTTTTATTATTTTGAATAAAATATAGATTATATATAAAAAAAAGATACATCTGTTACCAAACATGAGCTGAAGGCTCGCATCGATGTAGACAACAAACACCACCGCCTCATTGTTTAGAGGTGTTGGACGACTTGTCCTCAAAACGTCTCTATCATATGAAGCACTATTTCACTTGTTCCTCTTAACTATAGCAGGCTTGGGTACGTCCCTTCGAGGTACCAAGCTCCCTATCTCTACAGTTTGGTTCTGCAGCCAAAACCAGAGATCCCACGGCGGTAGCTCAACCAATGCGTCAGACTTTACGAGCAACTAGTTACATTGTGTTCATCTACTTTTTCTCTTTTAAAGTATGCACTAACAACCTCTCCCGTCTATCCACAGTCTCCGGAACCCCTATGTGACTACTACAAATGGATCGATATTGAGATCCACTCAGATGACCAGTGGGCTCTCGACTTCGAGGAGTAGAACGTCCAAAGTTCCTGTGAGATCTGAGAGGAGGAGAGCCACAAGAACGAGCAAATCGAGCATATACATCGGGAGACGAAAGCTCATCTCGAGGCGTGCACGCGCAGGGAGCGCGACGCCCACGTGAGGGAGGGCGAGAAAAAGAGGGAAATAGCGGCCAAGGCAAAAGAGGCCACAAGGGGTTCAACGCCAAGCTCGCAAGGAAGAGAAAATGGCCCTGGCCCACACAGTAGGTCGGGCCGTCCCGTACTAACTTCTCCCCCGAAGGTCGAATTTACTTCCATTCCAAAAAGGTAAATATGTATCGTAGGAGCAGTTCAGTTTGTTGCATCGTATATGATGCTCTTTGTTATACATGTAATCAAACTTTACGCCCAACTGTAATATGAAGTCTATTTTAATTCGGATGAGTATATTTCCTTGTCTTTTCACATTCAATTATTCACATAGCAAGTCATCCAGCAACATTAACAAATAAGTTCTCTTCCGTGTACGAATTTCCGGTTACATCACAATATCACTTATCTTTGTACTTGCCGATCGTTGTTATTTCAATCATTCTTAAAAAAAATTCACGAATTTTTTTGCGCTACAACAACATACAACAATCGCAAACTCTTATTGCGAATCCAACAGATTATCTATCATTAATAATCGATGAAAATAACAAATGGATTAACCCATATGATGGTTTGTTTGCAGTCGCTGCTCAGCCGAGCGACTGCAATTGTAGTCGCCCAACCGCTGGGCAACAAGCTGCAGTCGCCTACCAAACGTCTCATTGTTTAGTGTTGGACGACTTGCACTCAAACGTCTCTACCATATGAAGCACTATTTCACTTGTTCCTCTTAACTATAGCTGGTTTAGGTACGTCGCTTCGAGGTACCAAGCTCCCTATCTCTACAGTTTGGTTCTGCAGCCAAAACCAGAGATCCCACGGCGGTAGCTAAAACTAATGCGTCAGTACTTTATTATTAGCAAGTAATTGTTATTACTGGTCGGTCTTACACCTACTTTGCCAGGTTTGACAAGCACGGCAATGCCGATCGAGGGGCGACGGCCGGCCATGTGTCTTCACCGACTCCCACCGGCGGGCCATCGATCGGCTCTGATTGGAACGGCGGCACAGCGTGGAAAGGACGCGTGTTTTGGCCACAACTGTGTTTCTGTGCGTACGGGCTTGATCGGGAAGAATCTCAGCCCGTGCCATACATATCTATCTGGGTGAACCGTGCATTTGTGCTTCTCACATCTTTATGTCCCGCTTATTTTAATTTAAACTTCTAATTTACTTTTAACTATTAACAAATTTTATTTTTTTTCTAATCTTTTGGTTATTTGAGCTTTTTTTTCCGATTCTTTTTTCTGTATTTGTTTGCGTTGTCCGTAACGAGTTAACATATTTTTTCTATTTTTAAATTTTTTAAATTTAATTACACCAAATAAGTTATCTTCAGCTACAGTGTAATTTTAATTAGTTACAGTATAATTTCAATCATAAGCCACTATTTTTTGGTCTAACGGAACACCCTCAACGACCGCCAATTAACTTGCTTCTTAATTATTCACTCTGAAAAAACTTAGGTCTTGTTTGGACAGATAAGGCTATTATAGCTCTGGGTGGTTGCATTCATCTCCAGCGGGGGGTGGTTGTAGAGTGCAGTGCGTGCGCAGCGGTGTGGCAAGGCGGTGGTGTCTATTAGCTGTGATCTGGGTGGTGACGTGACTGCGATCCATAGTGGTTTACGAGAGAACATAAGGATAGGAGAAAAAACAAGTTTAGGCCATACAAATTAGAGGAGCAGATTTAATGTAAACCATACAACAAGTTTATAAATAGCACCAAATGGTACAAATAATCGTTGCTCGGTCTGCTAAGCTACCTTATATACCGTTAGAACCAGAGCGAAATTAGGACGGAAATAACTATGATTTACCATTTTACTATATATATATATAACAATATATATAGTTTTTAAATAATATTGTGCTAAATAGTAATATATTAGATAATTTTTAACATCAATACTTCAATATAACTGATGACAGCGTATGATAATAACGAAGTAGTGATCAAAATGCTTACCAAAATTAAAAAAAACCCTTATAATAATATTGATTAGTTGCAACAAATCAAAAAACTAAGGACGAAACCACAAACAAAAGTTGGTCGACATTGGTAAAAATACATCATTCAATCTCAATGTCCTATTAAAACAGAACAAAATTACTTAAAGTTTTTAAGTAAAAAAGTAGAATAATTACATATAAGTTTATGTATTCTCTTTTGGTATTTACATTCTTTCAAGTTCATAAAAGTAAAGAACCATAACATTATTAGTAATTTTCGTCAATTCTTATTTCTCTATATAGCAAATAAGTATATCATTCATGAAATTATCACCGCTTAATTGAAAAATCAGTTAGATATTTGTATATTCAATAGTTCAAAAATAATATAATAGATAAATATTTCCAGTGGTTTACTTACTTGACATTGTGGTTAAATACTATAATTTTGTCTCCGATTTGCAACGAGTCAGGCTGGTATTCCAAAAATCAAAATTAAAATACTAAGTCTTAACCCTACAATTTGACAAAAATCAAGCAACAATCATCACATTGAAATCTTGACTCATAAATTGGAATAATTAAGAGAAATTTACAGCAAAATACATACTGATCGGGTGAACCTAAGTTTCCTTCGGCCATTGAGGGCGTGAGGCAATAGGGACCAGGTGGCGCCATAGCGAGATGGTAGGCGAGGGTGACCAATGGCGCCGATTTCTCCTGTTCCCCTGTGACCGGTTGCTGCCTAGCTAGGTGCAGTTGTGCGGCGGACGTGGTGCACATCTCCCGCCCAACTATGGGAGATGAACATGAGTCGAGGGTTACTGCAAGGTGACATACTTCGGGATCATCAAATAGACGGTGTGGCCTGCTATGGTTCTCCCTCTTACGTTGGCTCAAGGGCTAATTTGGCCTGCTGTAGTTGCCTCATAGACTGAGGGAAGCAGAGGCTTCGCGTGGACTACTACTATCTACTAGGAATTTGGGCTACTAGTGCACTCTTCATTGGGTTTCAAGGATGAACCGAGTGTACTGAGTTTAGCTTGGGAATTCACGCATGGGTTGAAAGTATTAACCTCTACTAAAATTTGTTTGGACCCGGTGTCCTATGACACCAGAACCCACTACTTGGTTCTGCCTCTGGTTAGAGCGCTGGCTCCAAGAAGAGAGGGGAGATGAATTGGTACCTCAAGTTGGGGGCAAAATGTGGAGGGGTAGGCAAGGAACCGGTACCTTGGGTGAATTCTTTGGATTATGACTTATGATTTTTAGTTTATGATTTTTGAAATTTGGCTGTTCGTAAGAGATTACGAAGAGCGAGACAATCGCATGCTATTTTGACCAGTATAGCTAATGTCGGTATAGTGTCTACTGTAATTAATTCGTAGACCCTGTCTTAAAAAGAAGCACCATTTAAAAACGAGTTATATTGGTCGGGTTTTTTTGGGCTTAAAGTTGGCTTATATTTGTACTGTCTACAGTAACTAGCTTTTAAACAGTGTGTTTTTTTAAGGCGGAGTCAACAGGAAAACTGTAGTAAAAAGTGTACTGAATTCATCTGTACCGGCCAAAATCACATACAATTATTTTCCTCTACGTACTGCCTCTCATAAGAAAAGTAAAATTCAAATACTTAAACCATAAGCCATTAGCTCAAAAAAACCTACCCATTATAGCGTGGTAAAAAGGCAAAGTGGTAAGCACATCCGAACCCTCTTACCCACCTATGGTATGGTACCGGTGCCAAAAAAAAAAAAAAAAACTCGCACGGGCACCCAGTTGGCGCGCGCGGGACGCCGCCTCGCGTCGCCAAAGTCTCGCGTCGTTGCCGTCAGACCGAGTCAGAGGAAGCTGGTGTTGCTGTAGCCGCCATTGGGCCGGAGGAAGATGTCGTCGGCATCGCCGCCGGCCACCTCAATATGCCAGGCGCACCCACCACACGCTGCCATCGCCGGACCGAGGCGGAGGAAGCTGCCATCGCTGCTGGATCGAGGTGGACGGGGAGGGGAAGAGGTGGGAGCAGGCGGGCGCGCCGGCGAAGGGCGGATGACAGCGCTAGCCATTTTCTTACCGGATGTGTGTCCCACCAATCTGTAACATTGCAGCAAAATTTGCTAAGCTTCGTACGGTAGGGTCTATACGTTGCACATGCTGAAGTAGCTAGCACTGTTGCTGAGAACAGTGCGCGCTGTCTAGTATCATATGTGATGCAGTGGGGCGGCACATGCTATGCATTCAGTCATGGAGTTGGTGAGTACGTTCCATCCGATTCTCCATAGATAGATCATTCGTTTTGTAGATGCAGATTTGATGGATCAAAATTAAGTACGTCACAATTAACTCAAACAGCTGCAAGGACCATATAGCCAGGGAGAAATTACAACCAGGTATGCACTTATATAGCAACCAGGTTTGCACTTACGTAGGAAGAAATTGAGGCATCTTCGTATTGCCTTCTAAAATCTGTTTTTATAGTAAATAATTTTTTCTATAATATATAGCTTTTAAATAAAAAATCATTTTAACGTAGGACCTACTAGTCAATTGTAGTACGTATTGTAGTGACTTTATTTATATCAGCTAAAATCACATGTAATTATCTCTCTACAAATTTTTTTTCACAAATTATTACTATTCATAAGCTAAATTCAAACGTTAATATGAATGGACCTTGATGTCAAAATCTGCAGAGATGTTTTTGGTTTCCTGTCGAGCTCCTGAAAGGCTTAAAGCTCTGTTTTAGAAAACAGAGGAAGAAATTGCCTCTTTGGTTTTTATTTCTTGAGAGGAATAGATTGCTTTTCTTAGTCTGAAGAAATTGCTGCTTTTTAAATGTGCAAGACCATGAAATGTGCCCAGCGATCCGATTGTTCTAGGAAATTAGACTCTTTTTCTCGATAACTCTTGGGCCGGATACTGACATGTGGGTCACGTGGATAGGCATCGGATCCCATCCAGACGAGGCCTCGGTCCGCTTAGTTGGGTTGAAAAAATATAGCTTGTGATTAAAATTGGACTAGCTGGTTAAAATTGTACGGTAGCTGATAGTGGTTTATTTGGCGTAATTAAATTAAAAGATTTTAAAAATAGAAAAAACATGTTAGCCTATCATGGACAATGCAAACAAATACGAAAAAACCGGCAAAAAAACTCAAAAAAATCATAAAAAGATGAAATTTAGGAATAGTGAAAAATAAACCAGAAACTAGAAGTTCAGACCAAAATGAGTGGGTCTAACTCTCTACCACCTTCGGCAAACGAGGCCTCGACTTCGATGCTCTCTGTAATTGAGCTAGAGATTTGTTAAAAATAATAATTAGGCAAGATATCAATATTACATAATGGACATTTTCACCGACACTTTGAGCTTCGGCAAACGAGACCTTAGCATCCATGCTCATTGTATTTGAGCAAGAGATTTGTTAAAAAAAAAATAATTGAGCAAGATATCAATATTACATTATGGGCATTCTCACCGACACTTTCTTTGTCAAACGAAGCCTCAACATCGATGCTCATTATAATTGAGCAAGAGATTTGTTAAAAAAAATAGTTGAGCAAGGTATCAAGATTACATAATGGATATTCTCACCAACGTTTGAGCTCATAGTGTCGGTGAAAATGTCCATTATGTAATGGAGGATGGTATAGTGGTTTGATCTTTTGGTTCCCTCCAGTTAGGTCTGTTCTGTTTTGTTTCTATTTCTAGTGTTCTGTACTGGCAAGCTGCTATCCCCAGCATCTCCTTAATCTCTTCTAATCTGCTAGCTTTCAAGAAAGCTGGGCATGATACATGTGTTCTAGATATCAATATTATGTTTTATTGCGTGGGAATATTATTGTATTACTCCCAGGGCGGAGCCAGCGGAGGCCCACATCTCGGGTCCAATTTACTAAAAAGCATTGGCCTTAGTCTAGTTTTTCTATTAGCTACAGTAAGATTAGTGGATAGTTTTTGGCTGGGCCTCGGGCCATTGCCCCGACGGCCCGAGGCCCAGCTCCGCCCCTGATTACTCCTAAATTGGCAAATCTGTTTCTATTACGACAATGCGA
The DNA here is from genome assembly GCA_017311315.1 of Dendrocalamus latiflorus. NCBI lineage: Eukaryota > Viridiplantae > Streptophyta > Magnoliopsida > Poales > Poaceae > Dendrocalamus > Dendrocalamus latiflorus. The sequence goes on from CM029646.1 coordinate 5,720,939, forward strand.
CCAAGATTGGTTACCTAGCTACTTCTGTTATTAAAAGGATGTTGGTACTGCTTTACTATAGCACATAGGGTGATTGGAAGGTATCTCAAGGTACTAGCAATAAAAAGATGTCAGCCGTGTTGGTTTGACAAGGGGTACTTGTGGGCTATTTCAAAGTGCAGTGGTTTTTAGTTTTTAGCTGAGTTGTAAAAGAGATTAAGTGAGTAAAGGACACTCGTATTGAGAAGTCTTTTCATTTAAAGTGGCTCCTACATTAACTCTATAGGACCGAAAGGCAACAGAAGAGGGGCGAATGGTACCGACTAAAATTTTCTCTCAATTATTATTGACCCTATTCTCCAATAGCTACAGAGCTGCTGAGAATCAAATCTACAAGCAAAAGCTCAAGTCAAATCGACCAAGAATTCAACCTTAAAGAAAAATTAAAGCATCAAGATCTAACCTCCAACCAGGGGCGGTTTGACCTCTCTCCAGGCGGTCTAACGGCTGTGAACAGTGAAATCAAGCAAGTGAACAGTGATTTTAGCACGGTTGCAAAACTTCAAAACCATGTAACTTTTGATCCGATGATTCAAAAATCGTGTAACATTGTACATACCTTGCTCAAGGTCTCAGAAACTTATTCCATCCCTGGATCGTAAAAACCCACATCAAAATTCAGACCTTTTTGAGATTTAAGCAAGATTATACCAAAAACGAGTAAAAACCAAAATTGATGATTAAGACTAACTTGTGAACAAAGGATAGGCAAGATGGCTTTGGATATGTTCTCACATGTCACAGGAAGCAAGAACACCGAAGAAATCACTCCAAAAACCCTTAGATCAAGAAATCACTTGAAAGATAAAAAATATGCAAAAATCAAGTTTCTTGATGAAATTGCTACTAAAGTGTCTAGATGGATAGAGAATGATTCCCAGAAGTTATCTCCATCTGTTATATGTACTTAGCATAACAAAATCAAGAAAAGATGAGAAGAGAGGAAAAACTGACCAAATAAGCCATGCTCAAAAGAGCTTTTTTTTGGGTGGCTTATGGCTGAAAAGCACTGTAGTTGGCTGAAAAAACACTGTAGCTGATGGAGGCTTATTTAGCATAATTAAAATTTAAAATTTTAAAAATATAAAAAAACATGTTAGCCCATCATATATAATGCAAACAAATACGAGAAAAAAGAACCGGCAAAAAAGCTCAAAAAAGCCAAAAGTATAGAAAAAGACAAAATTTATGAATAGTGTAAAATAAGTCAGAAGCTCAAACCAAAACGAGCGGGGCGAAAGAGCAAATCAATCAAGACAAGAGATAACCATGAAGATGATCAAAGATTAATTTTATTACTACTTGAGGTGGAAAATTTTATAGCCACTCTATCTTGGAGTACAGAGAGCACACCAAGCACTGGACTCTCAAACCTAACCCTAAACAAGAGAGCATAAGAGATAAATGTTGGATGGTTAACTACAAGTCTCCATTCTAACTCCTTAAATAGATGGGCTAACCAGCTACATCTAACACTTAGTGAACACTATCAACTTAGTACAATAGGGGAAATCCGGTAACTCCACACACACAAGTTTTTATTCACTCACTATATTTATGTACTTTTTTCAAAGTGTATAAGTCTGAATCCACTAAGTCCTTAGTCTTGATTGATAAATCTAGCTTCTTCATGTCCTAAACCGCCTTCCCAAGCTCCGCTTTTCCTTTCAAAGTCGTTTCCTGTATTTTGGTCAAACTACTAAAATACTCTTCTTTGACCCGGTCATCTCCTTCCATTGCAAGCAATCGTCATACTTGCCACGTATAGTGCACCACTGGCTTGCCACGTGTCGGCAAGTCTTTCCTGCTCTGGTTCCACTGAACCATGTCTCACTTGAATTGACCAAGCCACATGGTGTAACCCCGCCGTTCGAATTCGCCTTCAACATTTTCTACCTTTCTCGTGCTATACTTAAGCTCACCGTCTCACCTGGTATTCTAGATTGTTCTAGACCTCGGCTTCTTTACGAGCGTAGCTCCGATCCTCGTCGTTGACTACGGTTGACTCCAAACGACCATACACATTCAAAGACAAAATCGTTTACCTAAGGTATATGTTAAAGATATATATCATATAGGCACGTTTTCTCTTCGTTCTGATTATTATATTAAAACTATAGAAAAAACTCTTCCTATTAGCTCTTTGCATGAAACTCTGCATCTTCTTTCTGAAAAAGAAATCAATTTGGTATCAGAGCCATCTGGGGCGCCAGGCTCCCCAAGCCATCTTCTCCGAAGGGGGGGAGAGGGGTGCGGTGGTGAGCAGTAGTCGCGAAGGTCCCGTTGGTGTGGCGGTACGCTGAGTCGCATAGGTCCCGAAGCCCTGAGCAGGTGAGCGTGAAGTCGCGTGGCCCGATAAGTCGTCAAGAGAGCGCAGTAAGTGGTGGAAATCGTTGTCTGCGTAAGCCTGTAAGGGGTATAGGTCGATCGGAATTAAGGGTTCTACCCTGTCGTTGTCTGGAAACCGTCCATCCAAAAGGTTGATCATAATAGTGGGATATTCCCTGCCGTAGACTAGAAAGACCACCTATCCTATCTCTTTTATCTCCGTATAAGATGTCTTGGTTAGCCAGGTCTCTTGGTGTAACTGACCGTCTGGAAGCCTCTGGCAGTAATGATAGGTCTATCAAAACTGAGCCTAAGTCAGAGCCTAAGTCAGATCTAGATGAGTTAAAATCTGAATTAGCTAAACTAAGGTCTGAAATAAATACTCTAAAATCCATTCAGAAGAAACCAAAGTCTGATGACTTAAATGTTATCAAAAAGGTCTCAAAAGAATGGAAAACCTCTGGTGGAAAGATTGAAGAGTCGGTTCATCCGCCTTTTGAATCTATCCAACTTCCAAATAATAATCAGGGAGAAAGCTCCAAAGCATCTCCATTAAAAATATTTCTAAAACCACTTATGGTGATCCTGTAAAAGTAGAACACATAGGACACCTAGTGGAACAACAAAATTATGCAAACATATCTTTACATGCTCTTGGACAACAAACAGATCGCATCGAAAATATTCTCCTGGAAGGATCCAAGACCAACAAGGCCGAGGTAAAGATAAATTATCCATTTAATTCTCAGTCTGAAACATCTAGTTCTCGATCTATTGTTCCTTTGTTTACCCCACAGATATTAAGTTCTAATATAAAGCTAGGAAAACAAAAGGCAATAGGATCATCCGTCTCTACAGATTTGGTTAGTGAGTTAGCCAATAAGTTAAGCAACTTAAAGGTAAACAAAAATATTAATCAAATCTCTGATGGAGAAAATAATGATATGGTCAATAAGATCTTTAAACCAATTACTAATACTGCTAGGACAAGGAATTACTATCCTAGACCAACTTATGCTGATCTTCAATTGGAAGAAAGGCCTCAAATTAGTAATATGGCATATTTCAATGGCAAAGAAATTGTGGAATGGAATTTAGATGGATACACTGAGTATCAAATATTTACCCTTTGCCATCAAATAATTATGTATGCTAATGCTTGCATAGCTAGTGGTAATCCAGAAAGAGAAGCAGCCTCAATGATCGTTGTTGGATTTTCTGGTCAATTGAGAGGCTGGTGGGATCACTACATGGATTCTAATCAGAAGCAAGCAATTATTGATGCAGTGAAGATAGATGAAAATGACAATCCTATAGTCCGGGTAGATGCGCAAGGAAATCCTGTCGGTAACATCTCAGATGCCCTGACTACTTTAGTTTATAACATCGTCTATCATTTCGCTGGAAATTATCAAGATATCTATGAGAAAAATAGAGAACAATTGATAAACCTAAGATGTAAGACTATGTCTGATTTTAGGTGGTATAAAGATACTTTCTTATCAAAATTATATACTCTTCCTGAGCCTAATCAAGATTTTTGGAAGGAAAAGTATATATCAGGACTACCTCCTTTATTCGCTGAAAAAGTTAGAAACTCTTTAAGAAAAGAATGAGAGGGTAGTATAAATTATCAATTCCTAGATATAGACAAAATCACCCAAAAGATACAGTTGGTAGGTGCTGAACTTTGTAATGATCTTAAAATCAAAGACCAACTGAAGAAACAAAAAATTATTGGGAAAAAGGAATTGGGAGATTTTTGCTATCAATTTGGATTTGAGGATCAACATGAAAGAACAAATAGGACAAAGTATGTCAAAAGGTTTAGAAAAAATCATGTTGATAATAAGAAAGAAGCCTATTATATTAAGAGGAAGCGTCACCGAAAACCTCTTAAAAAAGATACCGCTAAAAAGGATAATAAACCAATTGTATGCTATAAATGTGGATTAAAAGGTCATATAGCAAGCAATTGCTTTAAATCCAAAATTAAAAAAGAAATCCAAACTTTGCTAGAATCAGAGTCTGAAGACATTAAAGAAAAATTAGGAGATATCCTAAATCATATTGACAATGAGTCTAGCTCTGAAAATGAAGAAAAATCAGAAGTTAATCATTGTGAAAATAGTGTATGTTCTTGCTGTGAGCAAGATGTCTCTGAAGATACTTCTGATGAAAATATTCTAGTCCTCACAGACTTAGAACAATTTGTATTAGACACATTTGATACGGTGCAAGATCCAAGAGAGAAACAAGTAATCTTGGAAAGATTCTTATCAAGGATAAAAACTAACAAGGAAAAGTTAGTAAAAGATATCCAACATAAAAAGTACTTCTCTATTGATGAAGTCATTCAAAGAGTAGAAGATCATAAAAAGGCAAAGAAGCAGTTGGGTCTAAATGACTTGCTTCTAGAACAAAACTATATAAAAGAAGTGCTAAGTGATCTTCAAAGAAGAATTCAAATTCTAGAAATTTCTAGAAAAGAAGAAATTAAAAGTGAGTATGAAACTCAAAGTGAATCAGCAAGCGAATCTGAAGAAGAAGAAATTCTTCAGAACAATCAAGAAATAGTTAGCTCCATAGAAACCTACTTCAAGCAAAAATGGTATGTAGAAATATCATACAAGTTTGTTGATGGGTTTCACTTCAAATATAAAACTTTAATTGACTCAGGAGCTGATATGAATTGTATTCGTGAAGGAATTATTCCTTCCAAATATTTTCAAAAATCTACTCATAAAATTCATGGGGCGGATGGGAACCAACTTAAAGTCAATTTCAAAATCCCTGAAGTTCTCATTTGCATTTCTGGTGTTTCTATTAAGACTTCCTTTTTGCTTGTTAAAAATCTAAAACAAGGAGTCATTCTAGGCACACCATTCTTATCTTTGATACGTCCTTTTCTTGTGACGAATGATAGCATCAAGTTTGAAATCATGAACCAAGAATTCGAATTAAAATTTTGTTCTATACCCGAAGAAGCGTTATTAAATCAATTTATAGAGATTGCTTCGGGAAAAGAAAATATTGTCAATGAGATATCCATTGAGCCAACCATAACTAACATTCAAAGTGTTAGTTACATAAATATATTGCAGCTGAAGAACACCAATCCTTTTCCTATGTCTTGGCCTCAAAAAGAGGAGCAAAATATGCATAAGGAAGTGTTCCTCCAAAACAAGTTGCTAGGGAATTATTATAAGCATGATATATGTTGTCATGATCATTTTATGAGCTTACTCTTTAGCCATGAGAGCCAAAAACGAAATTCTATGCAGTCATATGCTTCTCATGCTAATCTTTATGGAATGTCAAAACCCAGTATATCTTCTCCATAGAGTAGCTTATAAAAACCTATTTGGGTATGATCAAAGACACCTCTTTAACCAGCAATTTGGCACATGTGATGACTCATATCTTTGCAATAGTTGCATATGTGATGACTCATGCAATGACTCATATATTTGCAATAGTTGCCTAAATGATGATTCATACCTTTGCCATAGTTGCCTATATGATGATTCACAAATTGGCAATAGTGGGTTATTGCTCAAACATCACTATCAAATAGTTTTGGTGCATATTATATGCATGAAAGCATGCAGCCCAAATCAAAGACATAATTGGTCATATTATGTAATATCATGTTACATTCTTACCAATGTAATATCATGTTACATTTTTACCAAATTATTGTTCAAAAGAAACATGATCCATGATAGTAAAAGTATAAGGAAGGTAATGTGTGCACAAATCTTTCATGACTATCAACTAATCCAGTTAGTTGCCTCTTTGTCACATTACAGGGGAATCATGTCCCAGCAAAGATATACACAGATGAGCTCTTGGAAATTACCCTTACCACGGGAGGGGAATTCTGAGCGATTCAATCATAATTTTCCTGCAACAGAATTGCAGCAAGGCTTGCTCAATTTAATCTGGCAAGCAAAGAATAGTAAAGAAAAGGCTCATGCACTTCGTGGGCTGGCTTACTATTTCAATCATATGATGCCTAAAGATACAAAGGCAATATCATCAGATTATATGCCCACAGAAGGGGCTTCTGTATCAAGGAATATTCTAGGTGCTGGATCACCTAGCACATCAAATATATCGGATCTGGATATCAGACCAAAAGAATTATGTCCAGGTGTTGAATCACCTAGCAATTCAAAATTATTGGATCTGGGTACCAGACCAAAAGTATCAGATCTGAGCATCAGATCATCAAAAAATTCAAAGATGAGCCTCGAATTGAGACCATCTCAATATCCCAAAATATTGGATCTGGAAGAATCCCCAGATGATCCGAAAATATCAGATCTCTGTAAGAGATCTAATAATGATGGTTCAAAATTATTTGATCTAGATACTAGATCATCAAAAATATTGAGCTTGAGTACAAGCTCACAAAATGGTGGTTCCAACTACCAACAAACATATGCATCCACCATAACTGCATCTCCAAACTGCATAAATATCAGAGAACTTCTCATTGCATTTCCACAAATAAGAACCATGGCATTATCAGCATCTGAAAACATTCATACAACTGCATGTAGCCACCAAAATAAAGTGAGAAGAGAGAATTATTGCAGCAACAAAATTAGGAAAAATATAGCCTCCCGAGAGCTCCTTGACCCCAGTGCTCATGAAATTCTCATTTCTAGATTGAGTTTTAAAACCAAGCAAACACTTTCTTGCCTAGGACCAGATATCCCAGAACTCATCTGGAAAAAATACTATGAGAGACAAATGAAGATATTTTCAGAACTCCAAAAATGTTTTATCGACCTATATGAGGGGAGAGAAATTAACCCAAGCCTTAGAATCAATGTCCACAGATTTCCACTCCTCCATTTTGATGAGAGAATAATTATCCAGCCCTATCACAGATATATTATATTGAGAGCAGAGATAGACCTTAAACTCTTCAAAAGCCCACAAACACAAATCCATAACAATCTCTCTCTCCAAAGTATTATAGACCAAGGATTAGTCTATATCATCTATGGCACACTTGATCAGATTCTTCAGTCTGATCTTGGAATTGCAATAAAGGAAGCCTGTAAAAGAATGACATTTCTCAGGGGAAGATACAAAATTATCTTCTATTCTACCCCACCAAGATTTACACCACCAGTCAGGCCGGCAATGCATGATGTTTACATTCTCAAAGGATGTTTCACTTTCCCTGCCAAAACAATTGGTTTTCTGACTGAAGAACAAAAAAAATTATTTTCTCAGGATACCAATCATGACAAGTGGAGGTGGTTTAAAGAAGCTATGGAAATTGAAGATAGCATCTATTTAGACACCTCATGTCAAATGGTTTTCCAGAACCGGATCATGAAAATATTCTGTGGTGGCAATGGTATTGTACACAAAGGGGTTGGACGCCTAATAAAGATTGATTATGGTGAAGACACAATGATACGCAAAGAATATCAGCAAATGCTAAGCTGGTATGATACACTCCAACCAGATGAAATTGAAGGCACAACCTCTGCACCAATGATAGTAGATGAAGACAGCGAATAACAATAATTGTTCGTAGAAGCTCTCCGACAACGAGAATAATTGTCAGGACAATTACATGAGTACTATCTACTATTGCAGATGGAATCTAAACTATTGCAGACAGAATATAGTCTGGTCAAAAGTGTCATCATGACGAATATTCTTCACGGAGGTCTAAAAGTTTCATCATGACTCCCTGAGGTGTAAAGCGTCATCATGAAGAATAATATCGACAGTCAAAAGGCGTCATCATGGGGCATCTTTACCCATGCTTATCCCAGGGGTGGCGACCCCTATATAAAGGGCATGAAGGCAAGCTTCAAAGGGCATCACTTCTACGAGGAACTCAAAGGATCACTCCTGAGATCACTCCTCACACGGCTCTAAGTGCTCCAGAGCTCCACAAGCTTAGAGTAGGAAGTCGATCACCATACCACTCCACTACCACAACAAATTAGTGTAAAATAAGTAGTAACCTAAATAAAGACTCAATCTTTGAGTCTAAGTGTGTAAGTGTGTAAGATTGTAAGAGTGTAAGTGTGTAAAATCTAAGTGTAGGTTTGTACAACTAAAACTTGTAGTAGTTCTAGCTTCTGGTGTACTACACAGAAGGATTCCTTCTGTCTACAAGGTATATGAATGAACGCTGGAACGATTTCTATCCCTAAACTCTCTTCTTAAGTTTGTTCTTATTTATGTTGTTCTGTTATATTACTAATGTTCTTTTTATTCTGTTCTTTAAGTTCTATACTTAAGTTCGTTATGTTCTATACTTCTATTATTTCATTCTAACTTTATATTCTGTCTTTTACTTTTAGTCCTTTATATTTTTCCCATGTTTATTTCAGTTTAAGTTTATGTTTTATCATTCTACATAAGCATATCTTTCAGTTCTTTGTGTGAGTTGCACCTGCATATGTTCTTTTATATTTGTGTGTTGCATATGTCTTAAATTCAGTCTTTACTATTTATGTTCTTATTTACTATTCCTGTTCTTAGTTACTATTTGTTTTTAATTTAAATTATATCATCCTTTCCAACCTGCATATCTAACTCTATCCTCCTTGCATTCATATTATCCATTCTCTACCATACATCGTAGCGACCAGATATATATATATATATATATATATATATATATATATATATATATATATATATATATATATATATATATATATATATATCCGGACATGAGATAACAAAATCAACGCAAAGCTCAAAAATCACAAATATGGAAAGCTGGCCGAAGCCTCAGCCTTCAGCCGGTCTGATCGGATTTTGCTACCAGTCAGACCTCTGACACAATCTGGTATGACCAGAACCACCAAACAGTTGAACCGTTGAGAATGTTAGGAAACTGGGCCTATGGCCAAGAGTCCTGACATATATGGGCACCCCACCATGGGCTATAAATAGGGACCTATACCCCCTCATTATGTACACATGAATGAAAAGCAATAAAGAAAGACCAGGAGTTGTCTCTATCTCTCTGTGTGTTCAATCTATTCTTCTGTGATTCTGTGATTGATTCGTTCTTGTTCTAAACAGAGGAATCGCTCGGACTGGTCGCCAGCGACGGTTCCTCAACACGTTATCAGCACGACTTCGCTCTGGTGAACGAGGTAATCATCGAAGCACAGATTGAATTTTCTAGATCGCTTTGAATCTGTATTTTCTTTTTCGCGTTTTAGATTGAATCTCTACGGTGCAAATCCGTCCTAATCTACCATGAGCCGACCTGAAGTGGCCGACACAATGTCGATCGGTAGATTGCGAAACGGAGTAGACGTTGATTGCATCGTAGACTGGAACGAAAATTTTGCATGGTTTTGTTTGATCTGCATGATCACTGTATGAAAAATTGGCATCGCTTCTTCTATTTTATTCTGCACGATCAATGCACGAGAAAAAGAAAGTGATTCTCTGTTCGGCCATTACACAAAGAAAAAAGATGACCGTCGGCCTGCAGCCGCCGGCCGATTGCCGTATGGGCACTGCCGACCGACCCCTCGGCCCCGGCCTAAAGCCGGCTGTCCCCTTACCGGCCTGCAGCGCCCGCACCCGGCCTGAAGCCACTGCGCCTCGGTTTCCCCGCTTGCCGCCCGCACGCGGCCACACGCCGCCCGCAGCTGCGCGTCGCCGTCGGCCTCCGATCGCACGCGCCCGCATGCGCGCGCCATTCGGTCAACGGCCTGAAGCCGCCGCCACTTGCTGAAACCGGGACGCACCTCGGCCACCTCGGCTTGCTCCAGCCTGCAACTGGCCCTGCCTCGGCCGTGCGTAGCCCTGGTCCGCGCCGCCCTGGCCGCTCCGCCTCCCCACTGCAGTGCACAGCTGGCCCGCAGCCACGTGCTCGCCTCGGCTTCAGCGCTCCCAGCCGCCTCGGTTTCGCGCCCGCACGCGCCACCCGACCGTCACGGCCACCGACCGCCCGGCGCCGACCATCCGCCGCTGGCCTACAGCCAGTACTGCCCGCGATGCCGCACCGGCCCCGCTTGGCCTCCGACTCGCCGGTCACCCGCTCGGCCCGAAGTATGCGCCGCCATGACCGCCCGAAGTCACCTCCCTTGCACCGCCTCCGCCGCCGCACCGACATCATCCGTGCACCGCACCCGGCACGGTGCTTCCGCCGCCGGCCCCCGGCCCCTCCGCCCGCGCTCCGCACGGCGCCGCCACCGCCGGATGGCCCACGCCCGAATCGCGCGCCTCCCGGTTTCTCAGCCCATGCCGCCGCTTGAGCTTCGCGCCCTGCCGTCCCCGCACGGGCCGGCGCCCCGCACGAGGCGCCTCTTGCAACCCGGCCTGGCCACCTCGCGCCGCCCGACCGGCCCTTGGTGGAGCCACCGCCGAACTTGCTGTCCGCCCCGCCGGTCCCGCCGCCCGGCCGTGCAGCCTCGCCGCGCGCGCCCAAACTGAGTTTGGATAGCCGCCGCCGCCACTTGAAAGGATGGGGTAGGGAAACCCTACTCCATGCCTTAAAATCGGCCGGTCGGGCCAATCGGGCCGAATGGGCCGGAAAGTAAAACGGGTGGGGGGAAGAAATTTGGGCTGGCGCTGGCAATTTTGCAGATAAGTCCTTCAAGTTCTGGAAATTACTGAAAAGGCCCTTAAACATTGCATATGGGTCCTGATTTCTGCAGAAAAGACCTTGTACTTTCGAAAATTAGGAATAGGTCCTTAAATTTACGAGCAGGTCCAGAATTTTGCAGAAAACCCCTCGGTAAACCAGAAAATTGCGCGAATTTTTCTCTGGACTAAAAATTTGCGTATAAACCCTCTAGAATTGCAGAATTTGCTGAAAATTTATATTTTAGCATAAAAGGGCATCGAGAATCCGAATTTTGAATTATTTTTTTAGCATTTGAAGCTTATTTATTTCTGCCATTATTATTCTCTGTATTTTCTATATTTATTTACTGTTTTGGTTAATTGTAATTGCTGAAAAATAGCTTTTAATCACCGAAATTAGCAGTAAAATTATAGAAAATGTATAGAAAATTATGAAACATTATGAGAACCTTTTGTACCATTTATTTACCCGCAGTAAATTATTCCGTGCATGTTTACCAGTAGTAGACTTATACACATTTAGATGACTAGCATCACGAACTAGGAGTTCGTGGAGCTGGCCCAGCATGGCCAAAAGCATCTGACATGGGCATCCGATGTCAAGATAGTACTTGGAGCCAAAAAGCTCCGCGCGGCTATTGGGATTGGCAGATTGCATGACGCCCAACTCACACCTGAGGAGAATGATCAGGCACTTTATTTTCTCAGGCACCACCTCTACCTCACTCTCAAGAATGAGTGCATGGCGGCGAAGAGCGTGTTAGTACTCTGGACCGCACTCAAGAAGTAGGTTTGAGAGGCTAAAGTACACCATTCTTCCTCGAGCAGAGCAAGAGTGGATCAGACTGAGGTTTGCCGACTTTAAGACGGCCAGGGAATACAATTCTGCCTTGCACAGGATTTGTACCCGAATACAAAAAATTGAGAAAACCCTATCCACCTTCCACCCCAATGCAGTATAATCCACACGCAATTATCGTCAAGACGGCTATGAGGAATATGCCGAATTGTTTGATATGATGCAAGTTGTGGAGGCTTAGGACGAAGTTCTCCGCAAGAACTAAGTCACTCAGCCATCTGGGAGCTCCACTGGCCGTGAAGCCAACGCCAGGAGTAACAAGGTGCGAAAGCCCTTGATAGAGACAAGGGGGAGGAAGGGTAAGGCCACAGCCCAGAAAGGCGAATCAGATGCTCCACAAGAGAATAAGGCCAGCAAACCAAAGCGGGATGGCAAAGGGCAGCATGAAGCCCACTTTGCATCGGCTGAGGGGGAGAGTTCGGAGTAGCTGCTTGCACTGGTGAAGGTTGAAACCATCACGACAGCAGCACTCCCTCTCGACCTAGAAATAGCCACCGCCATGATTTCTCTTGAAGAGAATGTCACCCCTGAGAGAATAGCAGAAGAAGTCTAGTGCACAGAATGCACTTAGACTTTAATTGTCATTTATTTTGTGTGGAAGAATATGTTAGAATTTGCATGGATGGTACTTAAGAATTGTTATTTTTCTCGTGATGGTTGGATGATATGAAGAATTCATTCATTTATTCAGTTTATGATGGCATGATATATTCTGATATTGAAATATTTTATTGATTGCCTTCTCATACATGTTAATAAATACCCTATATTAGAACACGTGTAGCGCCCTATGAAGAAAGTGTGCTTAGCTAGCAGTGGCACAACGCATATCATCTTAAGAGAGATTGAGTATTTTCAGTCGATTCGTAAGAGCACTGGCAGCCTTACGACAATCGCCAGAAGCGATGCATGTATAATTGGTTTAGGAAGAGCCACAATAGGCACATCCTTGGTCATTGAAGAAGCCTTATTGTACCCAAAATCGACTGGAACTCTCCTAAGTTTTAAGGACATTCGCGCCAATGGTTTCCACGTTGAGACTGAAGAAGAGTATGGTAAGGAATACCTGCTCATTACAAAGCGCGAAGAGAATGACCAAAGGGTACTAGAAAAACTTCCTTCACTAGAAACTGGGCTATATTATACCAACATTAAGGCGCCTGCAGCGTACACTGTTCTGAAGACAGTGTTTAGAAGTTCTGAACTCTTCTGTCTCTGGCATGACAGATTAGGCCACCCAGGTCTTATGATGATGAAAAACATAATAAATAATTCGCATGGGCATAATGTTAATGTGAAGAATTTCCCGAATCATGAAGATTTTGTGTGCCCTGCATGTGCCACCGGGAAACTAATAACTAGACACTCCACTATGAAAGTGAAGGCTGAATCCCTGCATTCCTGGAACGCATCCAGGGAGACATTTGTGGTCCCATTCAGCCCATCTCAGGGCCATGTAAGTATTTCATGGTGCTCATTGACGCTTCCTCGAAGTGGTCATATGTGGGTTTGTAGTCCACAAGAAACCACGCCTTTGCAAAATTGATCTCGCAGATCATTCGCATTAGAAATGTGTTTCCAGATCATCATATCAAGTCCATCAGAATGGACAACACCGGAGAATTTACTTCAAAGGCATTTGATGATTATTGCATGGCGATGGGAATTGCAGTTGAGCACTCGATACCGCATGTCCACACCTAGAATGGTTTGGCAGAAGATTTAATCAAGAGAATTAAAATTATTGTCTAACCCCTTTTGCGTAATTGTAATTTGCCAGCTACATGTTGGGGACACGCAGTCCTGCATGCAGCGAATCTCATCAAACTTAGACTTTCGGCCTACAACATCCATGCACCTATCCAACTAGTGCAAGGGCCACCACCGAAAATTTTCCAACATTAGGGGGAGGAAATCAACCCCTTGATGAAGAATGTCGGGAAATTACGTGGCAAGCCACGGAAATCCATGCAGATGACCCGCACATTAGTGAAGCAAAAAGAGAAGTCCAGAAGATAATCGATTTGAAAGAACTAGCAAATCAACTGCCTGATCACTTTAGTGATTTGAAGAGCGTGACTAAGTCGCATGTGCCTGCACGCACTGCACCGGAGAGGGTTGAAATACAAAGGAAAATTGAAGCTGTCCCTAATCTCGTCCAGAGGCCTCAGAAAAATAAAAAAGAGGACGAGAATTTTGGTTCCTCGAATCCTTAGTAACCGGGGATGCCTAGCGAAAAAGGATAAGAGAGATTTATCATAGACGATCATTGAAGTCCCCCAGAATAAGAAGGGGAGCCAGTTGAGACCTGGCATAAGTATGACACCTTCCGAAAAGGGCATACCGGATCTGAATATCCCCATCGGCATGAATGTGTGCGCACACATCGGAGCCGAAAAACTAAAGAGACTTGCCACCGCAATTGAAAGAAACGATGCGCAAGGTGAAGCTCCAGCAGAAGCAATCGCTCCAGAAGAAGCAACTCATGAAAAAATAGCTATAAATTATGTGTACACGGGAGAGTCCCTGAATAGGACAACAGCCAATATCGATATCTACTTCGCAAAGAAAATTGCCACAATCATCGATCTTGATCCCAAGCCTACATCGCTCGCTGAATGTAAGAAAAGATCAGATTGGAAAGATTGGAAGAAGGCAATAGCAACTGAATTGCTATCTTTGAATAAAAGAGAGGTGTTTGGGCCCGTATGCCGTACACCTCCCCACATACACCCCGTTGGGCACAAGTGGGTATTTGTTCGAAAGAGAAATGAAAGAAATGAAGTAGTGAGATACAAAGCAAAGTTGGTAGTACAAGGTTTCACTCAACGTCCTGGAGTTGATTATGAAGAAACTGACTCCCTAGTCATGAGTGGAATCACCTTTAGATATTTGATCTCAATGGCAGTGAACTTGAACTTAGAAATGAAATTGATAGATATTGTGACAGCATACCTTTACCGTAACTTGGATTCGGAGATTTATATGAGAGTCCCTGAAGGAATCCCTCTCCCGAACCAAGACAAAACTAATAGAAATATGTACAGTGTGAAACTCAGAAAGTCACTGTATGGATTGAAACAATCTGAAAGAATGTGGTATAATCGCTTGAGTGACTTTCTCTGCAAGAAAGGCTACACGAACAATGAAGACTGTCCTTGTGTATTTATACGGCGATCCTAGAATGGATTCTGTATAATACCTGTGTATGTAGATGATCTGAATATCATCGGGACAGCCGAAGACATAAAAGAAGCAAGCTCCTATTTGGAATCAGAATTTGAAATGAAAGATTTGGGCAAGACCAAGTTTTGTTTAGACCTGCAGCTTGAGCATGTCCCTGAAGGAATATTGGTACATCAGTCAACCTACACCCAGAAGGTGCTAGAAAGGTTTGGCTTCGAGAAGGCATTTCCCTCGAAAGTACCGATGATCGGTATGTCTTTACAGCAAGAAAAAGATCCTTTCCGACCTAGGGAAGAGGGGAGGAAGTCCTGGGACCGGAATTCCCATACTTGAGTGCAGTGGGAGCGCTCATGTACTTAGCAAACTGCACTAGACCGGACATTGCATTTGCCGTGAACCTCTTAGCAAGGTACAGTGCAGAGCCCACCAAAAGACATTGGCAGGGCATAAAGGACATCTTCCGATACCTCCAAGGAAGCAAGGACCTTGGATTGTTCTACAGAAAGAATCAAGATCTGAACTTGATTGGCTATGCAGATGCTGGGTACCTGTCGGATCCGCATACCGCAAAGTCACAAACAGGCTATGTATTCCTGTGTGGTGGAACTGCAATTTCATGGAAATCGTCTAAGCAAAGCCTGGTAGCTGCTTCGACGAACCACTCAGAAATTATAGCACTGTATGAAGCCGCACGAGAGTGCGTTTGGCTCCACCGAATGGTTCACCACATCCAGCAGTCATGTGGGATGAACATTGTGCAAACCCCCGTAATTATCTATGAAGATAATGCCGCTTGCGTTGCACAAGTGCAAACGGGCTATGTGAAGAGTCATCTCACAAAGCATATCAACCCCAAGTTCTTCTATGCACATGAATTACAAAAGATGGACGAGATTAAAATACTGCATACTAAGTCATGTGAAAATCTCGCAGATTTATTCACTAAGTCACTCCCCGTATCTAGCTTTGAAAGGTGCGTGCGTGGAATAGGAATGATGAGACTTAGAGAAGTGCAGAATTCAGGGGGAGAATTCTCACAAGCCCGCTAATAAATCTTGATCATGAAGATTAAGTACCCAAAGAATAAAGTCCTGAAGACCAAATAGAATTGGGTGGATTGTACTTTTTTCCCTTGACGAGTTTTCCATGAAGTTTCTCGACTAAGGTTTTTAATAAGGCAATTCGTGCATTGCAGCGTCACATGTATCATGTACTCTTTCTCCAAATTTTTCCCACTGGGTTTTTATGGAGTTTTGACGAGGCATGAACATGTTGGGTGAGTGCTCAAGGGGGAGTGTTAGGAAACTGGGCCCATGGCCAAGAGTCGTGACATATATGGGCACCCCACCATAGGCTATAAATAGGGACCTATACCCCCTCATTATGTACACATGAATGAAAAGCAATAAAGAAAGACCAGGAGTTCTCTCTATCTCTCTGTGTGTTCAATCTATTCTTCTGTGATTCTGTGATTGATTCGTTCTTGTTCTAAACAGAGGAATCGCTCGAACTGGTCACCAGCGACGGTTCCTCAACAGAGAAGGCAACTCGACATGGAAACACTTTGGTGATTTGTTAATTCAATGTGTGCATCATGGCAACCCTCTTCATGCAGAACATTCAATGCTATCCCTGTACATACATAGACATTCTCATGGAATCAAAGCCACTTTTCACATTGTTTCGTAACATATTTACAAAAATCACAGTATGACAACAGTACTGACAAAGATATTATTTTTGTCACCCAGCGGCTGGGCGGCAACGGCCACGAGGCGACGCGTGGTGCTTGCCGCCCAGTGGCTGGGCGACATTAATGAAAAAATTCCCATGGTTAAGTTAATCCAAACAAACGTGGCTAATTTGCACCGCATAAATTTTTAAAAAAATTACATAATAACTATTACTGCATCAGAAGGCTTCATATAAAATTTTGTAATTTTTGGAGCTCGTTTGCTATATGTAAAAACTCGTAAAAAATATCGAAATTGTATGAATTTTTTTAGCAACATTCACTATGGATAAAATTCCCTAAAAATTAAACTGCGAGGAACGTTGTGTCGCCCAGTGGCAAGCTAGAACACCGAAGAATCCTAGCCAAAAACCTTCAAACAAGAGATGGACTAAATAGGCCAAAATCAAGCAAAACCGGGTTTTCTTGTGAATCTTGCTATCAAACTACCTAAATGGGTGGAAATGTATTCCCAAGGATTATCTCCATCTCTTACATATTCTTGGCACAACAAGATCACAAGAGGGAAGGAGGAGAGATCAAAATCAACCAAAAGTCAAGTACATCAATAAAAAACAAGCGAGACACAAGAGATGCAAAACGATTGATGTATTTATTACTTGAGAAGATAGATTTTACATCCACTCTGCCTTGGAGGACTAAGAGCATATAAGGCACTCACTTTCTAACCCTAGAGATGAAAGCACATGAGAGGGCTAGATGGTTAACCCTACATATCTCAATCTCAACCCTTTTTATAGGTGAGTAACCAGCCACCTACACCCCCTTAATGGATTCTACCCACTATCACAATGGGGAACCTGTTAACCCCACACACATGGGTTTTACTCTCACAAGTTCACTTATGCACGCTTTTCAAAGCGCATAAGTGTGCATCCGCAAAATCCTTAGCCTTGATCCAACCAGCTCCACCTTGACCTAAACTGCTCTCCAACGCATCACCCATGCACCGCGGTTTTGATTTAAGATGGTTTCTGGTATTTTGGTCAAACTACCAAGATAATCTTCCATGACCCGGTCATCACCAACCACTGCAAGCAATCACCATGCTTGCCATGTATAAGTACACCACTAGTTTTCCACGTATCACCAAGTCTCTCCCGACCTAGTTCCACCAAGCGACGGCTCACTTGGCCCGTGCAAGCTATATGGCGACATCCCGCCGTTTGAACTCACCTTCAACATTCCCATCTTTCTCGTGTCATACTTGAGCTCACCGTCTCATTCGGCATCCTCGATCGTTCTAGGTCTTAACTCCTCCATGAGCCTGACCCCGATGCTTGCCGTGTGATTTTGATCGGTATAGTTGAAGTCGGTACAATGTCTACTACAATCAACTAGTAGACTCTGTTTTAAACAATATATTATTTAAAAGCGAATTACTGTAGTGAAGAACGGAAGCCAAAAAGTATAAGCCGAATCGAACCGGTCATGTTGATTACAGCATGCATGACACACGTCCTGGCTGCTGTCTGAAGTAGGCACCTCGCCTGTGACCTGGTCGACGTCCGTCCACGCCGTTGGCAAACTAGAACGCGACACGCCGTCCGCCTGGGTTGGCAAACTAGAACCTACTCTCATGAGCGCGATGCGGAGATCGATCTCCAGGCCCACTCTGCCGTGCACAAGCCGCTCGCACCTGCTCTCCATCTGTTTTTGAGAATTATTACATGGTTTGTATTTTTTTCCTGGACTTATTGGACCTTTCTATTAAAAACTTTCGTCTCTGTTTAATTTCTCAAATCAGCGAATCCGTTTCTGATATGAACGACGCAACCTGGATCGGCTGCCTACCTGTACTATGAAAAGGATGCTATTGCTTCACTGTAGCACATAGGGCAAAAAGGGTTGCGATGCGCGCCAGTCTCAAAATGCACAAAAAGTAGAAAATTAACTGCTTCTCGATTCTCAAAATACAACTTTTGATCATTCATTTTAACTACAATATTTTTATAAAACCTACTAAAATTGCAATATTACAAAAATATTATTTTTATATATCTATTCTAAATATGTAACAAAAATTAATGACCGAAGTTTATGATGTAGTCGTAACCTAAAACGACTTGGAGTGGTTGGAGTAACTGAAAAAAAAAACTCAATTCACCGCAGCTGATACTCCATGACACGTGAAACATATATCTGCTAATTATACCAACCGATTAACCACTGTATATTCAATAATAACACGTAGTATTATACTTCTAAAAATGGCCAAGGTAATTCAATTAAACAGATAAGGCAACTATGCCGATGTAGTCAAGTTCGACAGACCCCAGCCACAGGTTGCCATCCCGCTCCGCCACCTCGCTGAGCGTCACGCCCTTGGCGGCCGTCAGCTCCTCCACCTGCACGCCGTCACCGTCGAGCCGGACGCCGACCAGGTGCTTGACCGGAGCCGTCGGGTTCACGTTCGGCCGTGCCTTCTCCTGGTTCAACGCCACCCAGTAGCCCCCCCTCCCGTTGCGCCTCACGTTGTCCAGGTACCCCGGTAGGTCGGCGAAGAGCTCGGACTCGCCGGCCCTGGGCCCCTTGATCCAATACCTGACCGCCTGGCACGGCACAGTGTGCGCCACGACGAGGTGCGTCCCGTCATGGCTGACGGCGACGCCGTTCGGATACGGCAGGCCGGACTTGAGCACAGCGACACGCCCTGTCCGCGCGTCGTACTTGAGCAGCCGCCCAGTCGCGTCGGCGTTGAGTATGATCTCGTTGTTGAACCTGCGCGGGTAGGTTAAGCTGCTGTCGGTAATGTAGACGTCACCGGTGGCCTCGTCGACGTCGACGCCGTTGAGGAAGTGGAACGAGACACCGCCCGCCTTGGTGGCCAGCACCTCGGCGTCGCCGCCGCCTGGCGCGACCCGTAGGAGCCCCAGGTACGCGTCGGCGACGTAGAGGTAGCCCGACTTGGCGTCGAACGCGAGCCCGAGCGGGCGCCCGCACAGGCCCTCCGTCTCCCGCGGTGGCGCCACGCGCGCCGTGCTGCACATCGGGAACCTCCTGTAGTTGGGGTGGTGGGCGAAGTCGGTCCAGCCGGTGGCGCTGCCATCCCACCGGAGGATGCGGCCGTCGGAGACGCCCGTGTAGGGGCCCCGGCCCTCGCCGTCAAAAGCGAGGCTCTCCGCGCCCGTGACGATGACGCCGTTGTCGGGGTCAGCCGGCAGGGGGAGGTGGAAGCTCCACCGCGTGTTGCTGGTCTTTATCGGCCGCGCCGCCTCGCACGACGGGACCAGGGATGCTGTGAGGAGGCCGGCGACGAGGAGGAGAAGCCACGATGTCGCGAAAGAACTGCGCCCCATGACGAGGAGGAGGAGCTACTGCTGCACCGATCGCGGAGATCCGAAGCACGGTCGACGACGAATCGCAAGTTGCAAACTCCCACGTACGCGGGACGACGAGGAAGCGAGGGGAAAACGCGAAGTATCACGGTCAGATTCGACACTTTGCTTTGGTTTGCGCAGGTGGGTGGGTGTCGCGAGATATATATAGGAGGAAGCCGAATCTGTTGCTATATGCGAGAAGAAACATCCGAATCTGATTTTATCTCCTATTTAAAGCTTATTTTCGGTTGGAATCCGAACGGATATATATATATATTCCTTTTCGGTTGGAATCGTCTCTTTCCTAATCCTCGTGGAGCAATCTTGCAAGAGTTTATCTCCTATTTAAACTCACACAAGGATTCAATCAATCAGACTTGCTATGAGTTTAATTTCATTCTTAAACTCCCGGAATCCTTGTATAGAATTTGGCGAAAGTCGTTTGGCTGCTATCTGCTGATTGTTAGGCAACCGACCCTAATGATATATAGATATTAGAGGTCAAATACTTCTTACCAGGGAAAAATGTATCGTTCAAAATTTTTTTATGGGAAGGCAGCGATTCGAGTGGTAACCCACTATTTACTTAAATTTTTGGACAAAAATTTTGAATTGAAATTTGAAATTTTTTGAACTTTTAGATGAATTTTGATGTATTTGAAATTTTTTGACCGGTATAAATTTTACTGCCCCCCACCAAAAATTTCAGCGATAGAAATTTCCATGCTTCTTACTAGATTAAGGATGATGCGATATGTACCTGTTAGAGTCTGTAAACGTTACGTGAAAATAAATGAAAATATTGCTTGTTAATTAGGATGCCAGATAGACAGATCTTAATAAGGCGTAATGATGATTCATGCATGTTAGTATGTACTTGTAACATCCCAAAAAGGGAGCTAGAGTAATTGCGAAAATTATAAACTATTTTAATCGCTTTTTTTGTGGTTCTCAAAAGTTTTTGGCGAAGTTCAAATGTCCCGATTTGATTTCTTGCCAAAAGCCCGATTAATAAAAATCGAAACCATGGAATCAAGAACCAAAAATTTAAAGTCTAAAATTAGGAAAATCCAGTTCCCCTTAGAAGTATGAATTTCAAATTTAAATTGAAATTCGGGTACTCAAAGCCAAAAATGAAAATTGAAAATAATATAAAACCCTTCCATCCTATCTTCGTATTCGGAAACTCAAATTCGGAAAGTTAATATTTATTTCTCCAAAACTCGACAATCTTAAAATTAAAATGTTGATTTCCAAAAGTTGAAGTTTTCAAATTCGAATTATACTCACAAATCAAATTTCTAAAATTTCAAAAATCCCAAAAGCCTTCTTGGGCCTCGGCCCGTTCTTTCTCCCGGGCCCGCTTCCCTTTTTCCTTTCCAGCCATTTCCTTTTTTTTCCTTGTTTCCCTTTTTCCTCCCTCGGCCCGTTCGGCCCGCTCCTCTTCTCTGTCCGCTGGCCCACCCGACGCCCACGCCTCCTTCTCCCCTGCCTCTACCTCCTCCTTCCTCCGCCCTCTCCCCCGCCGCGCCGAGCTGGCCCACCCCCGCGCGCCGCTTCCTCGTGCTGGCTGGCCCAGCCTGCGCTCCGCCCCCGGTTTCTTCTAGCGCCGCTGGTTTTCCCCGTCCCCCATGCCGAAGTACACAGCTGCGCCCATGCCGCCACCCATGCCGCTGCCCATGCCGGCCGTGCGCCTCGCCATGCCGCCGGACGCGCCGCCCATGCCGGCACTGCTCCCCTCCCCCACCTATAAAGAGCTGAGCTCCTCCTCCTTCCCCCTCCCATTTGAGCTTGCTCGAGCTGCCCCCGAGCTTGCGCCGGCCGCTACCATTGCCGTCGCCGCTTCTTCCTTGGTCAATCCCGAGTCGATTCGGCGCGGTGGGAGCGGCACCTCCGCCACTCGAAGCCTCCTCAACCGTCGGCTTGCGTACTCCGCCACCCGAGCTCTCCCGCCACGGTCGCCTCCCCGCGCCGCCGCCTATGCCTGTTGCCGGGTCACCTCAGCCCGTCTCCGGCCAGCCCGGGCGCTCAGGTGAGCCCCGGTACCTCATTAATTACTACCCATGCTCACCTCCCCTCCTTTCCCCTTCCTCTCCGGCCACCGGCACCCAATCGGCTCTCCTCCGCCGCCCGTTCCCCATTGCCGCCGGCATGCCTGGGCGCCTCCCCGCCCGGAGCTACTGACTCCCCTAGCTACCTCATCGCCTGGGCATCCCAATTTGCCGGTCGCCGTCGCCTCCCTGGCTGCTCCCCGCCGTCAACGCCGCCTGGCTCCAGCGCCACCCCAGCCTCCCATGTTTCGCCTTTGCTGCCCTCTGCTCTGTTTCAGTTAGCTGAGCAGCTTCTTCCTCTCGGTCCAAGTGTATGACAGGTGGGCCCACTTGAAAGTCTCACTCAAGCTCATGTGCATGATTGTATCCTCCCACTCTACTTCCAAAATCTTGAAATTTGTATT
Source organism: Dendrocalamus latiflorus (assembly GCA_017311315.1). Taxonomy (NCBI): domain Eukaryota; kingdom Viridiplantae; phylum Streptophyta; class Magnoliopsida; order Poales; family Poaceae; genus Dendrocalamus; species Dendrocalamus latiflorus. Next base: position 5,743,477 of record CM029646.1, read on the forward strand.
CTCATTTGAGCAAGGTAATGAAGAATGATTTGTAAATAAATATGGAAATAAAGAATTAATATCAAGATTATAATAAAGGCTTTTGTAATTCAAAACTTATCTTTAATAACCTTCATGACAAATGAAATAACATAATAATCTTCATATGAAACAAATTAAAGGATTCTCTTTTATACATCCAAAGTGCTAGAAATTCAATCCTACATGATTAAAGATGCATGTTTGAAGCCTTATAAAGATAATTTCAATCTTTTCCAAACTTTACACTAGAAACTCAAATAATAACTTTAATACTATCTCGAGAAGTTCAGATACTACCTTTCATCCGTCGATCTAAATCTATTTTATGCAAACTAAATAAATCAATTTAGCAAGATTTTGCCACATAAAATATTGACCATAAATTGCCCATCTCTAAGATCATGTCATCTCTCTTATTATTGCTTAAAATAATCTTTGGCAAGCCACATAAAATATCAAGTGTGGTTTATTCATCCCTAACACCATGGGAACTCTCCTTCCAAAAATGCTTAAAAATATTTGCAGTAAAGACTCTAACATCTATCTTAAAATACTAAGATTTAAAATGACAAATGAATACAATTAAGAAAGTCTTGAACAAGAAAAAGCAATCCTTAATCTTCGTCTCACATCCAATCTCCAATCATTATCTCAGAATTCGAACGCAATAGTCAAAAATAATTAATAACAAAAGAAATAGCTTCATCGGGGAGATCCATGTTAATTCATAAATCACCCATCCAATAAAAGGCAGACCATTAATAATAGTTGGTCGAATGATTAACCCCATCTTTATGTTCAGTTGCAATTTCGGATAAGTTTTGCCACATAAAATATCAAAGTTACACTGAGTATTTAAATTATACTCATCTCGTGTAAAATCCCTGCATTCTAAAGTCACCAAGTTCTGTCCCTCCTTGCTATCCTCGATAACCTCTTTTATCTGCCCATAAGTCCTGGATAAATGTAAATCAATTAAAAGAAAGTCATCAAATAAAAGATCGAGCCTTGCCTTTCCCAAATCGGCTAAGTCTGGCCACTTCCTTTTCCAAAGTGAATAATTCCTGTAATTACTTCTTTTTCATTTTTGATCCTCTTATCCTAAAATTTTCCCTCACAGTAAAGCTACTCAGCCACTCATTCCTTCACCCAGTTCATCTACCGCTGTGCTTACAGTACATTAATCCAAATCATCATTCTATTCTCAAACCATAATAAATGTATAATTTAAATTAAATTGGGCATTTAATGTGTTTGGATTTATTTGGCCTTTCTTTTCTTTGCCGCGTATTAGAATCTGAAGACTCAATGAGGCGACAGATTCGAACAAGATCAAGACTCGGGTAAAAGCGACGACTAGGAAGTTGAGATCGCTGACTGAGCAGGCTTTGACTTAGATCAATCAAGGCCATGGTACGGCAAGCAAGGCAAGTCATCACTTTGATCATATTGATCCTACATTTTATGCAAAATTATGTTCTTTTAAACTATCAAACTTGCATGCCTAATTTATTATGCAAATATATGTCAAAGCTTAAGGTAGCTACATGCCCACTTGAGGTTGTATTAAATTATTATGCCGTCCCTTGATACTTGAATCACTTGATCCTTGTCACCATAGATATTATTGATAACTTTACTAGCTATAAGTCCTATTAAATGCCATGCTAGTCTTGTCAAAGTCCAGGGCGCTAGTTGCCCTGATCATCAATCTCTAAAAATACAAGAACTTGTTTTGGGGCAGTCACGGGATGTACGTGGCTGAATACTTTGTGACTACTTATTTTATGCTTCTCAAAACCCTCAAAACCTGCTATACATGTCTGGGCGGGTGGTAAGAGTGGTTGGTGCGGAAGTAGCACGAGAATATGTGGTTTGTGAACTGTACCGCCCGGACGCATTAAGGACTTAATCCTGTGATGACTTCTCCGTGTAAAACAGTACAACCACAAGTCTGCAAAGTGCAACTTGACTAAGTAAATCTATCGAACCACAGGGGAAAGGAGGATGCTACAAGGGCAAGAGAAGGCCTAAAGCTAGGGACACCAAGTGCAGGGTGAAGTTTCCAGCCATGCTAGCGTTGTGGAGAGTTGCAGTCTGAATGCGCTAGTTTCCATGGTTACATCCCGTGCAAAGTATGGGACCCACCGCAAGTGGGAGTAGCCCATAAAGTGAGATGACAAAAGAGGCTCGATATTTTGAACAGTTATTGTGATGATCCACTCAACCGCATGACTAAGGAATCGTGTGGGGTAATGAGCGGATCGTCTCTTGTGGTGAAAGTGTAAACTCTGCAGAGTATAAACTATTCGAATAGCCGTGCCCACGATCAAGGGCGGACATGGGATTCTCCTCGAGTTAGTTCTATTTCAAAAACCTTTGTGGGTGGGACAAAAACTTATCAGAGGGAGGTACTCTGATCTTGAATTTTTCCTGGAGGGACGTACTCCAACGTGGTAAATAAGATGGAAATGGCATAATGATCAAAAGCTAGCATAGGTGGATGGAACCATGTAATCGGTGGATGGAATCGACACCGCTATATTTATTGCACAATTTCAAACTCTTTAAAGCATGTTTATAAAATGCCAAGTCATAGGAATTTTAATTATGATTATTGCAAATGTCGCATTAAGCAAATAAAAGAACCTCAAGCCTCCTTTAACAGCCTTGCATCTATTATTATTGCATCCTGTGGGGTGGCTTGCTGAACCGTCGTACTCACTCTTGCTTAATTACCATTATTCAGTCAGAAAGGAAATAAAGTCAAGCCCTGCGATGCCTAAAAAGGGTCAACAGAGCTGGAAGACGATAAGGTCATGGACTAGGTCGCGAACCCCAATTGGCTGCTTGTGGGAAAGTCCTGCGGGTCCTACCTGTGTGAAGTTTCCGCTGCTGCATTCTATCGTTTTCGGCCTAATCGGCCCATGAGTAAGTATTACTGTATTATTTACGCCTCTGCATAATATGTTTTGATATACAGTAATGTATCTGTGAGCACTATCTACTGATCTAGGGATGCGGTGGAATCACAGAGGATCAGGGTTTGCTAACCCGAGGTCCGACAGTACTTAATGCTTGTTCGGGAAAAATTATCCTAAAACCGAAAAAAATGAGGTGAGATTGTTTAGGTTTGTTTGACTTTGCAATGTTGACTCTTCAAAACCAAAATACGAAAACTACAGTATATAATGAAAACAAGAGCCTCTTAAAACAAATCGAAAGCTCCCTATTCAGATATCTCAGCAAATGACATTTATTTGTAATCTTTTTGTTGCCAACAGGTCACATCTTGCTAGGTGATACACATTCATACCGAACTTCGGACAAGGTAAAAATAACAATGTAAAAAAAAATCATATATCTCATGTTGATGCATACAGTAATTGAATATGCACCTGATCATACGTATACTATCATATTATTGGAGGGCAATCACATATACAAATTAAACCTTTACGTAACATGTAATGCAGTTACCTGGTAAACAAGTCCAAATCCTCCTTCTCCAAGTTTATTTTGCTCGAGAAATTATCTGTAGCGTGTTTTATCGTAGAAAACCGAAACAATGAAAACCTCGAGTCACTTTCGCTTACAATCTCCTTTTCCAATATCACTAGATCCCTCTGCAACATCAACTCTGTTCTCGTCGAAATGTAAATGGTAAGAAGAGCTCATTTGTATATATAAGCCAGAGAGAACGAAAGATCAGTAGACTATAATATCTTTCTACTCACCTCACGCTTCTAAATTGTTTAGGAATCACTGAATTCAAAGACTAATAAGTCTAAAAATGTCACACTCTCAAATTTTCAATTTGAAACTCTAGAGTGCCCTCAAACTCCTCAATATGCAAGCCACTATTTTGGAGTCACAAAGGTGCTAACTTGGACTCTCACGGTCCACTTATATAGCATCTCTATTCAAAATCTAGTCGTTTGACATATTTTCTAAAAAGTGCTTGTAGATCCGGATCATCCGCCTCAGCTCGGATCATCCACCTTAGTTTATTTTTTCTTAGTTCTAATAGTTCAAAAACTAGCCATTATGTAGACCTAGATGATACACCTTGAGCCAGATTATCCACTCGAGTCAGATCATCTGTCTCGCTTGTATCATCTGCCTTAGTGAAAATGTACTGTGGAATCTCTAGATTAATAGTATGGGTCAGTCGTACACCTCGACCCGAATCAACCGCCTCAATAGTACCCTTAATAGTACAACAAAGCAAAAACAAAAAATATATCAACTAATAAAATGATCTATTCTCAACTCCTTAGATCATTTCTAGTCACAAGATCCTTAACCTTCATGAAAACCAAGCTTTGCCAGCATTTGCATTTATGAGGATCCATCAAAGTCCCAGAACAATCTATATCCATCATCAAGATCTAACTCATCTTAATCACGCTGAAAACAAAGTTAGTCTTAATAATTTAGGAATCATTAATAATGAAAACCACATAATCAACAAAATAGGGGCCTAGATGCTTACTGGAGATCCAATGAGGGATGGAAGTACAATTTACTTTTAAAAATAAATAAAAGAAAGTGCTTGCAATTAAAGACCCTCTTATTTCTAGTTTATGGCTTATGATTTATAGCTTCCCTCGAATAAATAAACGAGATAGCTTTTTTCCACCTTTTTCAAACGGCTTATCAGGACAGCTTTTTGAAGCGGCTTATCGGTATTCGGTTCGTTCGCACCAGCGTTCATGATAGAGCTATAAGCCATCAGCTGTAGTCGAAAATAACCCACCCAAAGACATATTAGCAATGAAGATTTTCAACAAAGCATTTTTGTTTAGAAATCTCAAGGCCTGTTTGGAGTGGAGGAATTGTATAGTAATTTTGAGAAAATGTATTATTCTTGCAAAATTCATGCGTTCCTGACAAACGCTTAGAGGTAGCGCACAACTGCTACTTTCTACTAAGAGTGGGATGCTTTTGTAAGAAGATAGTACGATGCACAAATAAGTTGTTTATGAAATTTTCATTAAAAATGCTAGAAATACATAGAGTTAGATTTTTTTTGTGAAGTTTCTAGGTCATATAATGTAGGGATCTCGTAGTAATTTTTTGGGTGTAGCTTTAGTATTTACTCACGACTATAATTTGTTTAGTGTATGAATGGAGATGCTAAGGCTTTTCTTTATTTGAGAAATCTATCAGGTTGACTGAAAGAGCGATAGTATACAGATAAACACCTAAATAAGAAAGTAAATCCTTTTCGTGTATAATAGCACTATATGCTATAATTTTATTTTGTCAAAGTGATGTAACTCTAGATCTGAAAGCATAGTGGGCTTTTTAAGCACAACAGTTTGCTCATATGAAAGCTAGTTGTTTAGTTTTTCAGCACCATGATTGGATAGTTGCGAAGTCTTTTGTCCTATATTCAAAATTTAAAAATTTTGAACCATTTTGACCGGTTTCTATATTTAGCGTTGTCCAGTAAATTCAGTTTTCTGCTGTGAGACCAAGAGGAGGTCACCCTATGATTGTGATGAGTAATTGACTCTTAATCTAGAGAGTTTGAGTTTGGTTTTTGAGGTTTGAGCAACTGTTGGCTCTTTGTCTAAATTCTAGAGCCCTTGCTGTTGTGTCTACGACCTTAGCCTTCAACTTACTGTTGTGTGTGGTCGGCAATCAGTCTTACGACTATGTGGTCGGAAGTGGTATTTACGACTTGGTGGTCGTAGCCGGTCTTACGGCTTGGTAGTCGGCAGGCTCTGCGATTTCTGCTTTTACGACTTGGTTGTCGGCATAGGCCCTTACGACTTGGTTGTCAGCACTACGACATGTGGGTTGTACTCCAAACCATCTTGGCTACATTTGACCTACGAGTGGTTCTGATCACTTTCTCGGATTTGGTTTTGGGCGTTCTCGGTGAAATCTAGTCGATCTCTTATTTTGGTTGCTAAGTTTTCAATTAAAGATCAAAGCAACCTCCTGAGGCCCTAACCATATTATTTGCAAAGTTTCATGGCCAGTTGATCTCTTAATCGAAAGTTATTTGAAGTCTGGTTCATGCAGTCGTGCGCCTCGCTGCCTCCTCTGTTCTTCAATCTGTTACGACCACGGTCAAGTTTCCGACCACAGCACTTTTCTTTTCGATCGCATTGACTCTTTCATTTGCACTAGTTCCCGATTGCTTGATGGTTGTAGATCTTGTGGTCGTATGCCCCCACTACCTTACGAGTTGTTTGCGACTGTAGTTGATTACAAGTGCTCGATGGTCTTCGACCACGTTGATCGTACGACCATCCCATTGGCTTACAACCACATCGGTTCCGACTGCACCAATCTTTCAATCGTGATGGCTTTTGGTATTAATGGTTATCGACTACAGTGACTTCTGTTGGATAGTTGATTTTCGACCAAGTTGTTCTTCGGTCGAGTGGTCGAATTTATGACCACTGTACAAGCCATCAACCACGTTGTTAGGCTTACGACCACGGTGTATGATTTGATCATGTTGTCGATCTTGATTTGATTTCTCGATGCTACTGCTTGCTATGACATGTGGGATAGTGCTCAAAGTCATTTTCGCTACTCTCTTCCCACGAGCAAAGATCGTGCATCGTTCTTGTTTTCAGTTCTGGGTGTCGTGCGCCTTCTCTTGTTCTTCTAGACGATTACGACCACACTTGCTTTCTATCACTCAATGATCTTAAGCCGTGTGGTTGCTCGACTTTTCTGCCTACTTGGGACATCAACTACAGTGATGTCGACCACACAATGGTCTTCGACTACGTAGTTTGAGATCACGTCGGTCTTCAACAATGCTGGCGTTTTGACCACGTTGGTTACGACCACGTTGGCTCGACCATGTTGGTTTCGACTACGTTGGCTTCGACCACGTTGGCTTCGAGCATGATGGTCTCGACCACATTGGCTTCGACCACGTTGGTCTCGACCACGTTGTCGGTTCCGACCACGTAGTCGGTTCCGACCACGTTGTCGGTTTTGACCACGTTGTCGGTTTCGACCACGTAGTCGGTTTCGACTACGATGTAGGTTTCGACCTCGTTGTCAGTTTTGACCACGTAGTCGGTTTTGACCACGGTGTCAGTTTCGACCACGTTGTCGGTTTCGACCACGTTGTCTGTCTCGACTACGTTGTCTGTTACGACCACCTTGTATCTCTGCTGAGTGGTCATATTCGACCACGTTGTGCTTCCACCGAGTGGTCGTAATTCGACCACACAGTGCTCTAATCTGGTCGTACGGTGGTCTGTGTTCCTCTGTTTTCTAGTAGATCTTATATCCTAATCTTCATAGCTTTGTAGTTATTAGAGAAAAAGGAATATGTAAATATTTGGAGAAAAAATCTTTTGCCACCATTCACCACCCTCTTTTGCCTCATCCGGTCCTACATCTATGAAATCTGGTTGATAGAAAAAAACTGTAGTAAGAGAGTTTGCTTATGGTAAAAATTATTTTGTGTATCAAACTTTTTGATTCATTTTTTAGTTTTTATCCCCTCATTCCAAATGTTGATTACAATTATTATGGGATATTAGCATGACATTTAGCATTGACTCGTCACTCGTTGAGACACAAGTTAAAGCAACACACATCATGCTACAATTCTAAGAACCAATATGTAAATATTTGGAGAAAAAATCTTTTGCCACCATTCACCACCCTCTTTTGCCTCATCCGGTCCTACATCTACGAAATCTGGTTGATAGAAAAAACTGTAGTAAGAGAGTTTGCTTATGGTAAAAATTATTTTGTGTATCAAACTTTTTGATTCATTTTTTAGTTTTTATCCCCTCATTCCAAATGTTGATTACAATTATTATGGGATATTAGCATGACATTTAGCATTGACTCGTCACTCGTTGAGACACAAGTTAAAGCAACACACATCATGCTACAATTCTAAGAACCACCTAGTGCAAGTTTTCGGGTATTTCTAAAGTTCGAATATAGCTCTGTTTTTTCATACCCAAGTCTAATCAGAAAAAAGGATGAGAAAAAAATTATAATTCAACGTTGCAACGGCATCAAACCTTACCAAAACTCTAAATTCAGGTGCTGATCTAAGGGAGAAAGGAAGCAAAACCTGTAAATTCACTCATGCTCTGCAGTTCCCCTTCGTCATTACTCTGCACTCTTCAATTTTACAAAGCAGTATCCTACCTGAGAACACAATATTACATGCTAAGACAGTAGAACTCTACGTAGGGCTTTCAGCAGCTTCCAATGACAGCTCTGCAGATGAATGTAGGGCTGGCATTCCTTGGCTTGGAGCTTTGAGCTCTTGTCCGCCTTCTCAGAGTTCCCCAGGACCTTTCAGCTGCTCTATGTTCTCCTAGCTACCTGCTCGGCTTGCCGTGGCGCGCTTTGCGCACCGCTTCTTGGACGTGCCTCTCGTGCTCCCTGAGCATGTCCTCGATGTTCCCTCCTGGCGGCACCAATGGCCCAGAATGGTGGATCCTTCGGTACTTCCCTCGATGGTTCTGATCACATAAAGGCAAAGGAACAAACAACAACGTGAGATGAAAGAAAGCCTAGCAGAGTTTAATCTTTCTCTAGAAGTAGGGTACTTACCATGGCGTCCTTTACCTCTGGGTTCTTCTTGTGAGATGAAGCAGGCCTATCAAGTAGATGATCCTGATCAGCAGCATCAACAGCGTTCCTCAAATCTGTCGCACCCTAATGCGGTATATGCGAACGCGACGATCCCTTTGTCCTCGCGGCAGAAGAAGCATTTGCGACACGAACGGAGCAGCAGGCACGACCAGTCACCAGCTGATGATCCGTGTAACCCCCCATGTTGTTCCATGTAGAGCTGAATCCAGGGACCTTCGCCGAGGTTGGCAGTGCCCGTGGCTCCATCCAGAACCCTGGCACGCTGTCCTCCGGGTTGAACTTCTCACTGTTGCTCTTTGAGCTGGTATGTGTGTGTTGCTGCAGGGTGACAATGGCAGGAAGAGTTGGTGACCGTACTACTTCTGAAGGTGCATGTCTAACAGTAGAATTTTGGAACCAATAGAACAACAGAATGTTCTAACGTCTATTTGACAAAATGTCTACTAAGTTGAGAGCTTAAGCCATATTTTCAATAGCCATCATACCCACCTTCAATTCAGCTGCGCCATTAACAGCGCGATTGGTGGTTACACGGTTCTCATTTCCTGGACCGACAGATTCAGCTCCTCGTCCACCAAGAGCTGTCTTTCTTTGCCTGCAAGAACAGGGAAGGTGCACAGAGTGTCAGCGTCACATTGAGCTGCCCAACAAGGTGCTTATTGAATCCAGATGGAAGAAGAAAAAGAAAAAAAGCTAAGTTGGCAAAGTGTGTACCTCCTAGCTTCCTCCTGCCTCAGTCTGACATCGTACTCTTTGCTTGGTGCAAGTCTTGGTAGGTTTGAAGGGTCACAAGCAAGTGGCTCAGTTCTGAAAAACTGCAAGAGGTTTGAAACATAGGATAAGTACTACAAATCCAGAGAAAAGTTTAATTTCAACTACATTAGAAATATGTCAAACTTCTGGAGAAGTTCTGCAAGCCAGGCCTCACACTTCCGCGAATTTGAGGAGTCCGAAACTTACGTCACTCTGGAGAGCTGAGGAAGCTGTCCCACGAGTGTCTGGTTCTAATGAAAGCAAGGAGTCTATGAGAACTACAGCTGAAGGAGGAAAAACTTTGAAAGTCTCAGCAACACACCGCCTATATTGCTGCTGAGGCTTGAACATTGCTGTCTCTGGCACCTTTGATTTCTTGCAATAATCGTCCATCGGCGACCCACAAATCTTAAAAATCTTGTGAATTTGCTCCACCTAACATAACATTAATTGTTGCAAAAAAGGCTCATGAGACCTCAACAAGCATAAACCACAGCAAAAGCTGAAAAATGAAGATGATATTGTTTATCCTGGATCTCCAAAGGCAAAATAAGAAATTTACCTCGGTTCTTCCTGTCATGATCGGTTTGCCAGCAAACAGTTCTGCCACTATGCACCCTGTACTCCACATATCTACGGCGACACCGTACTCTGTGGCACCGAGCAACAGCTCTGGTGGTCTGTACCACAACGTCACAACACGGCTTGTTAGCGGTTGCGGATTGTTGGGATCATAAGATATTGCCAGGCCAAAGTCTGCGATCTTGAGCATTCCATTGCTGTCGATCAACAGGTTCGATCCCTTGATGTCTCGATGCAGAACTCCGTTTCTGTGGCAATGATCGAGGCCATGAAGCAGCTGCTGAACGAAGCACTTTATCTGATCGATGACATTCGCGTTTAATCGTTTTAGTTTTACGCAAGTTTCTTAAGTGATCAACGTAAGAGTAGCGCGACGAACAACCACCTGTGGCTCAGTGAGCTTGAGGCCCGGAGTTGCAACAAGACCGGCGAGGTCATGTTCCATGTATTCGAAGACGAGATACAGGCTTTGCGACACGCGAGATGTTACAATCCCTTCAAGCTTTATGACATTTGGATGATCCAGTCTCCGAAGAATATGAATTTCTCTGGCCATAAAGCGCACGCTTTGGGGGTCCATGTTGACGAACCGCACCTTTTTTAGAGCAACAATCTTCCCTGTTTCGAGATCCCGAGCTTTATACACAACACTGTAAGTTCCTTGTCCAATCTGCTACTCAAAAGAAACCTTTCAATTAATTTGTATAGGGAAAATTGCAGAATATGTAACTCATATGATCAAATCAGTACTTCACCTTATCTAGTTTCTCAAATGAATCGGCTCGTCGAGGTAACCAGCCTTCTACTGCTTTAGGTGCCACATTAGCAAGCCAAGCTGGCCACCCAGCAACTACATGCTCATCTGAGCGCCCCTTCAACTCTGCGTTGTTACCACTACTGATCCTAACATCAAAAGTTACCACCACCTTCTCTCCATCATCTGGTTGCAATGTACTGGAGTTGATTCTATTTTCTTTCAGCTTTGCATCAAGCATGGCTGAGCCGCCATCGTTCGTACCTGCTGCAGTCTTGGCACTTGCTGCAGCTGAATTCCTTGATGGGGTTCTGTTCTCAGAAGTAGCATCGGCATCATGATCTTTGGCACCTTTGGAGCAAAGGCAGCCCATAAGCACATGTGATGCCTTCTTCTTGAACGAGTGAATCAAACTGAGACCAATTTTTGCAGTTTTTCTTGCTAATATCTGCACTTGATAAGAAATGACCATTGCCTGAACTTCTCAATCTTGCTACAACCTTGATCGTTTTCTTAACCAAACAATGATTGAAACACCTTCACATGAGGTTTTTGTCTTTTTCACGTAATCTTGGAAAACAAACTACAGGTTTCATCAAATTTTTGGACATAAAAAAACACAATCCATATCTGAGAGAAAATTCAAATAATTTGAGGGAAACTGAAATTCACGATAATAATGTCAAATTGAACCCAACAATGTTAAGCCTGGCAAACAGTAAATTTCTTCTTTCCCATCAAATTATATGATTATGACCAATATGCCAAATTTGACCATGATTTGTAACCTAAAATTCTGTAAAATTAAGGTAAGTAACTACAAGACACCAAATGTGATAAAAATCTCACCTTGGGGAGGCAGCAGGACTCTGAATTTTTCAGCTTGGTGTGAACGTACATGCCAAAAACAAGAACCAAAAACCTGATATTAGTCCGTTTTCCCCTTCAAGAAAAGATTATGGCCCCCACTGTCCATTTCAGTCCTTGGACAGAGAGGAGTGATCGTAACAAAAAGCAATGCAAAGTGAAATTGGATTCAGAAAAGAAGATCAAAATTTCACAGCAGTAGAGTTTTGTTAATTTCCTCTTGTTTCTTTTGTCTAACGCAGCACTGAAAATAAAATGGAAAAAAAAACTAACAACAGAGTATTAGGAATGGATGGGAGGATTTCCCGAAAGCTAAAAATAGTTAACAACTTTGTTTCTTTTCTAAAAATAGTCAGTGGTTATGTTTCTTCTCGTATACTCTTTTTCGGTCAATTGTTCGATTAACACATCATAAAAAATCTCAATAAAAATAAATGGACAAATTACAAATTAAGCTACTTGATAAAGATTTCTACATTAACATTTATTGTTGAAAAATGTTTTATGTAAATTATTATGGTTCATTGAGTTATGCAACAAGGAAGTTTACACTTTGTAAATGTTAGATGAGTTTTTGTACAAATATACTAAATCGCAGCAAATACAGAGACGCATATTTGGGAAGAAAACTGTGGTATGTATATGTGCTACGCAAAACTTAATTTCTTTAAGACTAGATAATGAAACGGCACGTCAGCTGGTCCTCAAGCTATCGGTGTATGGTCAATGTGTTGCACCTCATATGGCTACAAGTCCCAGTCAACCATGAAATATATGCGCCAAGATCATCCTTTGAGTTCGTTGGTCTTCGACCATGTACTACGACCACGTTGAGACAACCACGTTGTGTCGACCATGTCTGCTCGAACACGGTCGCTTTGACCAAGTATTACGACCACATTGAAACGACCACATTGTGTCAACCATGCCTACTCGACCATGACTCGTTGACCACATTGATTTTGCTGTAACTCCGGACTACCGCTCACACAAAATCGGTACTTTCGGTCTTCGACCACTCGCTAGTCTTTGATCACATTTGTGGCGACCACAGCTGCTCAACCAGGTTGCTCGACTGTGGCACATGGAGACGGACTCTACTACATCTTGAACTCTAAGTCAAGATTATTTCTAACAATCTCTCCCTTAATCTTGACTTGACATACTCTAATTTTAGTCTCAATGCATTATGAACTACCAGTCACGCCTCCACATGAAGCGTTCTACATGAAAGCTTTATGTAGGAACTCAACTCAACTGGCACAAGTTCATTCGAATGCAAAGATTCTAAAACATTGAGGCAGTCAGTCTCAACTATGACTTACTAAACTCATACTTGACACAGAACGGTGACACATCTCCTCAATGTTCTGATTACTTTTCACCTTACTTGAGTTTGGGTGGCAACACATCTTCTCAACGTTCTGATTTATTTTCACCTTACTTGAGTTTGGACAATGACACATCTTTTCGACGTCCTTGACTCCAACCTTCATTAGAGCAATGTTGGTTCGTCATCACTGAGCGCTTTAGTAAGAAACGCTTTGTTCATCTTGATTGCCTAGGCTGCATAATTGCTCATCGTGAGCATCGGATAATGCAGCAAGACAGTGAAACTCTCCTTCGCCATCATACTGGATGATGCCTCGTCACCGGTGACACCACTTCCCGGAGAACGCGACATGATTAAGGAGTGTGACTTGTCTTGCTCCGCGAATGGGTGTGAATCGTTGTCGAGGAATTCTCCTGAATCGCGCAGTCTACTCGTGAAAATAACCCACCAAATTCAAATAAATTCAAATAAACTCCAAACAATTAAATTGAGGGCAGAAATGGATAGAGGGGAATTTTTGATGAATTTAGAAATTTGAATGGGCTCAATCGAAGTTAGGATGAAGGAGAACGGGCTCTCAAAAGTTTAAAATTAGAGAAAATGAATAAACTGGATTTTTGGAATTATTTTTCTAAAGAAAATGGAATTATGACGTTAGCAGGGATTTTAATTTTCAGACAAATTATTTTTCTACTCAAAAATAGAATTATGACGTCATGCTGATGTCAGCCTTGGGGGTGAACTGACTGACAGGTGGGCCCCGGTCTATATGAACCAGGTCCAAGGACCAGAGGGTGGCTGAGGTGGCAAGGGGGCTAACATGGCGCTGACGTGGTAGATGACTGGGTAGTCTTGCTGACGTGGCAGTTAGGTGGCGCTGACGTGGCTCGGGAGGTCTCGGGTGCTGACGTGGCGTCTATGTGTCACTGACACAACGCTGTCCAAGCGGCGTGTGCTGGCGTGGCACTGTCCGGACGGACGGCTGCGGGCGTGGCGCTTGCGTGGCACGGTGTGGCCAAGGTGGCGTGCCACCGGGCGCCACACAGCAGCCACGTCGGCTCGGCCGCTAACGTGGCCATGCCGGACAGAGGCGACACTCGGCTCCTGATGGTCGCCGGCGAACAGCGGTGCGGCGGCGATTGGTGAGGGGTGCAAAAGAGAGAGGGAAGCGAGGGAAATTCGGGGGTGGCGCGGATTGTACAGGAGACGTCGAAAACGGGTCAACGGCGAGATTAGCGGTGGAGGCGCTCGGGTCTGTCAGCGCAGCGGCGCTTCAGTGGAGCCAAGGCACGGCGGAGGGGTGAGCGAGGTCGGGGGCGATGCTGTGAAGCCGATGGTGGTGCCGGTGAAGCTCGGGGCGGCCGGAGCGGCGAGGGGAGCTCACCGGAGTTGGCGGCGAGGCTCGGCATGGTGCAGGGGCGATGGGGGTCCCGGGAGAGAGAAATGAGGGTGGAGGGAGGTGGGTGGGGAACGGGGGTGCCTGGGGAGGGTTTAAATAGGGTCGGGGAGGGGAGGGGCATGGGGAATTGGTCACCGAAGATGGCGCGGGTGGCGGCGGCCGTTGCGGGAAGAGGGGAGTGGGGAGGTGGGGGAAGTGGGGAAAGTGGGCGCGAAGGTGGCGAAGATGTTGCGGGGATGGCGGCGCACAAAGGGAGGGAGGTGGGGTGGTGCGCGTGCGGGGGGGTGGTGGCGGAAATGGTGACGGCGACTTCGGTGGGGCGGTTGCAGCGTGAGGAGGAAGAAAACGGGCAGGGGAAGAAGCACCCGACAAGCGGGCTCGGGGCGCAGTGAGAGAGAGAGAGAGGAAGGGCGGAACGGGCGGCGGGGATGACAGGTGAGGTCGGCCGGTAGTGAGAGAGGGAGGAGAGAGCGGCTGACGGTAGGGCCGTGGAGAGAGAAAGAGAGGGAGGGAGCGGGTGACGGGGATTGGTGGCATGTGGCTAGGGAAAGAAATCGGGCGGCCAGGGGGTTAAGTGGGAGGGAACGGCGGCATGGGCTCGGGCAGCGACGTGCACAGAATCGGGCTGCACACGTATCATACGGAGAGGGAGGGAAGGCGGGTTGAGCGGGTGGTTGGATGGTAGCGACGTGGGCACATTTCAGCCGTCCACGCGTCGACCGGAGGTAGAGGGGAGATTTTATTTTCGATTTTGATTTTCAGAAAGCCTAGAAAAATCAATAAAGCTCAGAAAATATGAAATAAATTCCAAACATTCCAGAAAAATTCATAGAAGTTTTTGGAACCATTTTAGACTTGGTAAAATTATTTCCAACTAAATTTGGCATTATATTTTCATATTTAAAATACTTTTAATTTCAAAATAGATTTTAAAACCCCAGAAAGCACAGAAAAACTAAATAAATCCAAATAATTAATTTAAATTAGGATTTTATAGAAAGTCAAAATATTCTTTAATTTAATAATATTTTTAGGTTTTTACTTAAAATACTTTTCAAATCTAGCCTTTTTAAAAACAGAAAATTATGGCAAAACAAAAATAAATCTTAGGCAACAAAATACTTATTTTTATTTTAAATCAAATTAATTTAATTCTTTTTTCTCAAAATTTGAAATAAACAGCTGGGTTGTTACAACAAATCAACTTTTGAACGCTGAATACCGGTATGCTTTGTTTTTCTACTCTAAACTCTAAAACCTTTGGTTTGGTTGTCAACCTTGAGCTCTGAAACGTTTCAGAGTTCAGGACTAAAAATAAACTAATACCTGAGTTCAAAATTGAAAAGCGGAGTTTTTACTAAAATGAAGTCAGTAGGGTGGAGATTACGGTTTCGATTATAGCTTATGGCTTTTGAATTCTTGCTATTCGCGAGATAGAGACAGTCACATACGATTTTGATCAGTATAGTTAAAGTTGATACAATATCTATTACAATCGAATTATAGACCCTATCTTAAAAATACTTTATTTAAAAATTAATTATTTTAATATAAACCATAAACAAAAAAGAACCACAGAGCGAAACACACGAATCTAAGGCCCCGCTCGGTTGGACTGAAAAATAGTGGCTTATGGCTGAAATTGCACTGTAGCTGACTGAAATTACACTGTAACTGAAGGTGGCTTATTTGGCGTAATTAAATTTAACAAAATTTAAAAATAGAAAATCTACACATATCATTTTTATATGTCAAATCTAAATATTGAAAAAAAAATATCATAACTAGAGTTTAAAAAATTTAACTAAACCCAAAACAACATTGTTTACACAACAAGTAGTGAGCTCATGCGAAACGCACACCGGAAAATGAAGCCTGTAACTGACCGACGATTTCCAGCTTCCATAACCGCCGAGGGCAGGCAGGCGAGCAGTCTATAGCGAGGCATCCGAGCTGTCGGGCAATGGCCATCATGGTTTTGGTTATCCTCCTCACTGACCGCGCCCCTCTGCTTCTCCCCCACCTGCTTCGTCACAGGAAGCTCTCCCTGTCAGCCGAAGTCCTCTCTGATGCTCACACGAGAAGGAAGCACCTCGCTCTGCAATCTACACTCAGACTGGTTTTCGGGAGATAAACAGTAACTGAAAAATAGAATGAAACTTCAGAGAAGCAGGGAATGTATTGAACTGTTGAATGAATGTGTTACAGAGTATGAGCGAATGAGCAAAAAATTCTGGGTTATCTTCCCCCTTACATAGTGCAAAATACCTGACTACATGCATGCAATGCTTCAGATCCGAACTACTCGGTCTGTTCTGCAGAAACGAAAAATACTCAGCTGAACTGAAAAACTAACCGAAACTACTCAGTCTACATGCACCTATTCCTGCGCACATAACCCTGAGAACCAGGACTTCCTAGACTTAGTAAACAAGCAAGAATTAGTCAACATTTCACCCCCTAATTCTTGATGCGTTTAATCTCCCTGATCCCGATTCTTTCTCTCAGTTCCTGGAACCGAACTCGCCCAAGCGGCTTTGTGAACAGGTCTGCAAGCTGTTTCTCCGTTCTGACAAACTCAAGAGTGATTTTCCCTTTGTCAACACAGTCTCGGATGAAGTGGAACCGGACATCTATGTGCTTACTCCTATCATGAAAAACAGGATTTTTGCATAAAGCAATGGCTGATCGGTTGTCCAGTTTTAGCACTGCAGGTGCAGCCTCCTCATGCTTAGTTGGCTGAACCAAATCCCCTGACATGCTGCAGTTGTTGCAGCTATATACTCCGCCTCACAGGAAGAGAGTGCGATTACTTTTTGCTTCTGCGATTGCCATCCGATTGGGCTTTCTCCAAGGAAGTAAATTACCCCTGTGGTGCTTTTTCTGTCGTCAGTATCTCCTCCCAGGTCACTGTCACTAAAACCAACTAATTGCAGGTCCTTGCCTTCTTGCTTGCAGTAGTGACATCCAAAGTTCAGAGTGCCAGCGATATACCTTAGTATATGTTTGACTGCCATAAGGTGATCTTGCCTGGGATCTTCCATGAACCTACTGACATATCCAACTGCAAAAGAGATATCAGGACGTGTGTGCACGAGATACCTTAGACTTCCAAGAATGCTTCGGTAGACAGTGACATCTACCACAGCTTCTTCACTCTTCCTTGACAGTTTCAGCCGGGGTTCCATGGGTACTGCACACGGGTTGCAGTCTGCAAGACCTGTCTTCTCTAGCAATCTTTTGGCATATGCATACTGATTCAAAGTGATGCAACCAGCCTTTTGCTGAACTTCAACACCTAGGTAATAACTCAGCAGTCCCAGATTAGTCATTTTGAATTTTTTTCTTCATCTCTGTCTTGAATCTGCTGACAGCTAATGGATCTGCACCTGTAATCACCAAATCATCAACATACACCCCAACTAACAGCATGTTACCTTTTGAACCAAATGTGTAGATGCCATGTTCTGACACACTCCTGGTGAAACCGAGTGAAGACAAGGTTTGATCCAACTTAGCATTCCAAGCCCTCGGTGCTTGTTTTAGCCCGTAAAGTGCCTTGTGCAGTCGCAATACCTTGTGTTGCTGCTCATCTTTGACAAAACCCGGTGGTTGAACAACATACACCTCCTCTTGCAGCTCTCCGTTTAGAAAAGCCGATTTCACGTCCATGTGATGGACCATCCAGCTTTCTTGTGCTGCCATTGCAAACAACAATCTAACAGATTCCATACGAGCAACAAGAGAGAATACCTCATCAAAATCAACACCATGTTGTTGGATGTAGCCCTTAGCGACGAGACGTGCTTTATGCTTGACCACAGCCCCAGTCTCATCTCTTTTTAGTTTGAACACCCATTTCAAACCAATTGGCCGATGCCCTGGTGGCAAATCCACCAAACTCCAAGTCCTGTTGCTTTCGATGGCTTGCATCTCTTCTGCCATTGCTTGTCTCCAAGACTGATACTGTTGGGCTTCAACAAAAGAAGTAGGCTCCTCAGCCACTGTCAAGTGCAGTTCTTCAACTGGGTGTGAGGTAGCCAGTATGTTGTCTACCATGCGAAAACGAGGTAGCATCTCCTCATCATCAACTGTGGCCAGTGCTTCAGTGGTGGGAGAAACAAACTCGACAGCGGTCGCCGTGGCCGCCGGAGTTTGGCTCCCATGTGCAGACAGCCTGATTTGTCCAAGCGTCCCACCTCCAGCCTGATCGGTGTCTGCTGCATTTTCTGAAATCTCTTCCTGATACTCGATGATGAAGTCTCCAGTACTGAAGAATGGCTGCTCCGAAGACTTCTTTGCCCAGTCCCAACCCTGGTCCTCATCAAATACCACATCACGTGTCACATGAACACGTTTTGTGGCAGGGTCGTAAACCCTGTATCCCTTGGTCCCGACTGGATAGCCAATGAAGACCATTGGGGTGCTGCGATCATCAAGCTTCCCTTGCGTCGGCTTCGTGTTCTTCACTTGCGCGATGCAACCAAAAGTCCGGAGGTAGTGCACTGCTGGTTTGCGCCCATACCAAGCCTCAAATGGAGTTTGCCCATCGAGACTCTTTGTCGGTGAACGATTGAGAAGAAAAACTGCTGTGGCAACAGCCTCTCCCCAAAAAACTGCTGGCATCTTCATTGCCTTGAGTAGACACCTTGCCATGCCGACAATCATTTGATTTCGCCTTTCAACCACGCCATTTTGCTGTGGCGTGTAGGGCGCAGTGTAGTGCCGCTTAATGCCGAGATACTCGCAATACTCCTCGAATTGAGTCGAGGTGAACTCTCCCCCATTATCTGTGCATAGAACACGCAACTTTCTTCCGGTCTCGGTCTCAGCCGCAGCTTGCACACGCTTGATCGCCGCTGGTGCCTCACTTTTAGACATCAACACCTCCAACCACATAGAGCGGCTGAAGTCATCGACCAACAAGAGGAAGTATCGTCGGCCTCCATTGGTAGCTGGAGAAATTAGGCCGCACAAATCCCCGTGTACCAGGTCCAGGCGATCCTCGGCGCGAAAACTTGCCTTCTGTGGAAATGAGCTTCTCCTTTGTTTCCCGGCGAGACAGGCCTCGCACAGCTGTTCAACATGCTTGAGCAAGGGCATGCCGCGCACCATGCCATGACGCACCAGCTTGTGCAGGCTGTCGAAATTGAGATGGCCATATCGAGCGTGCCAATGCCACGCCGTGTCACCCTTTTGCGCCAGCAGGCAGACAGGACGTGCTACTTCGAGCTGCATCACATAGAGGCGGTTTGGCCCCCATTTCACCTTGGCCAGTAATTGATTTTGGTTGTCCCAGATCTTCAGAATGCCGTGTTCGATCTCTATCTTGGCACCATCCTCGTCGAGTTGTCCTACACTTAGAATGTTGGCTCGTAGGTCTGGGATGTAGACGACGCCTGTGAGTGCGCGTTGTACACCCCCATGGCCAGCAAGCAGTACAGTGCCGCTGCCTCGGATGTCAACGTGCGACCCATCTCCAAACTTGACGGAGCCTGCTACGCCGGTCTCAAGCTCAGCGAAGAGTTCTTTCAGGCCTGTCATGTGGTTCGTGGCACCCGTGTCCACAAACCAGGTGTTGTCGTTGCCAGCTCCATCCATGCCGAGCAGCATCTCCTCATGTACTTGAGTCGATGCCTCCACCCGAGCTGTAACGGATGACCCACCGAGTCCGCTGGCCGGCGCGCACGCTGCTGAGACCATCTCCTCACAGCACGTCACGATCCCAGTCGTCACAGCACATGCGTGTGCCACGAGAATGTTGACTAATTCTTGCTTGTTTACTAAGTCTAGGAAGTCCTGGTTCTCAGGGTTATGTGCGCAGGAATAGGTGCATGTAGACTGAGTAGTTTCGGTTAGTTTTTCAGTTCAGCTGAGTATTTTTCGTTTCTGCAGAACAGACCGAGTAGTTCGGATCTGAAGCATTGCATGCATGTAGTCAGGTATTCTGCACTATGTAAGGGGGAAGATAACCCAGAATTTTTTGCTCATTCGCTCATACTCTG
The DNA here is from genome assembly GCA_017311315.1 of Dendrocalamus latiflorus. Taxonomy (NCBI): domain Eukaryota; kingdom Viridiplantae; phylum Streptophyta; class Magnoliopsida; order Poales; family Poaceae; genus Dendrocalamus; species Dendrocalamus latiflorus. The sequence goes on from CM029646.1 coordinate 5,763,795, forward strand.
TAACACATTCATTCAGCAGTTCAATACATTCCCTGCTTCTCTGAAGTTTCATTCTATTCTTCAGTTACTGTTTATCTCCCGAAAACCAGTCTGAGTGTAGATTGCAGAGCGAGGTGCTTCCTTCTCGTGTGAGCGTCAGAGAGGACTTCGACTGACATTTGGTATCAGAGCTTGTGTTGTGCTCGATCCTAGATGGCCGGAAGTCGCTCTCTTTCACCACGACGCTCTTTCACACCTTCCCACTCTGGAGCGCGTCAAGACGGCGCCGGCGGTAGCGGCAGTCAGGCTTTGGTGGTTCATAAGGTGGTGAGGGAGGTTGGTGGAGGCACGGTGTTTCCGATGCTAACTCGAACCAACTACGGCGACTGGTCTGCACTCATGAAGGTGATGCTTCGGGCGAGGGGACTGTGGAGCATTGTTGAGTCTGGTGAGGCTGAACCGCAGGAGGATATGATGGCGCTGGAGGCCATCTGTCGTGCGGTGCCGCCGGAGATGATCTCTATGATCGCTAACAAACCCAGCGCGAAGGACGCGTGGGACACCATCAAGACGTTGCGTGTTGGCGTTGACAGAGTTCGACGAGCCAAGGAGCAGCAACTCCGGCGAGAGTTCGAGGACTTCTCAGTTCGCGATGGCGAGACTGTGGACGATTTCACAATGCGTCTCACAGGTCTTGTCAGTGCATTGAGGGTTCTTGACGTCGACATTGAGGAGCCCAGGGTGGTACGGAAGATGCTGCGGGTTGTTCCTCCCCAGTTCAACCAGATCGCTCTCTCCATCGAAACCTTACTCGATCTGGAGACGCTGACGGTTGAAGAGGTGGCAGGACGCCTCAAGGCGGCCGAAGACCGGCTGAACGAAGGTGCACGTCCAAACGCAGGAGGGAAGCTATACCTCACGGAGGAGGAATGGGTTGCCCGGTACAAGGATCGGATGTCGGGGAGTGGATCCTCGAAGAATTCCCGCACTGGCGACGGGAATCGACGTCGTGGGCGCGGTGATCCCAGGCGTGCCGATGATGATGAGCGGCGTACTGATGATGGTGGACGTGGCAGCGTGGGCGATCGAAGCGTCAATACTGGACGCGGCGACTCTGGTGGATGTGACAGCAGGAGTCGGCCGCGCCGCGACGACAAGTGCCGGAACTGCGGTAAACACGGTCATTGGGCCAGAGAATGCCGGCAACCAAGACGCGACGGGAAGGTGCTGTTGACGCAGAATGAAGACAACGAGCCGAAGCTTCTCATGGCACACTCCCGAGCCTCATGGACGTAAGTTGCACCTATCGCCGGCGACGGCCATGCCTGCGTCCATGGCCCGAGCCCGAATCCTGGCGGTGCTCACCCCTACCACTGGTCGCGGCCGTGTCCACAGCTCCTCGTCACTGCCAAGGTATCGACCCAATCTTTGTTGTGTGCATTGCTAATTCATCTATGGTTTTGGTTGCCTTTTCCAATCTGTCGTGTTGTTCTATTTCCATGCTCCATTTGTTGGAATAAACCACGCGTGCGTTGCGTGTGGAGTCGTCGCGTGCGTTGCGTGTGCGCGTGTGTTGCGCAGTGTGCGGTGTGCGTTGCGGACGCGAGTTCTGCGCGTGTGCGTGGGCGTTAGTTGCGCCGTTGCCAGGGAGCCGCGTGAAGGCCGCGTGATGGTTGCGCCGGATCGCAGTACGCGTGTGTGGCATGTGTTGGTTATAAAAGGCATGTAAGCTGTGTGTGTTTTGGGCGTTGAGAAAACATACAAAAAAAAGCGGCGTTCGTCGCACAGATATCTACTGTGCTTCTTCCTCACGTTCGCGTGCGTGTGTGCGTTTCCTGGGCAAAGCCAACATTTGGTATCAGAGCCGGTGAAGTTCGACAGCAAGCTGATGGCCGGTGACGAGCGTACGCCGCCATCGTCTCTGAAGTCCGGCGGTAGCGGGACACCACGTGAGGTCGTGGTGGAACGCGTCGTCAAAGAGTCTGGCGGGTCGGTGGAGTTCCCGGTGTTGACGCGGGCCAATTACCACGAGTGGGTGTTGGTGATGCAGGTGAACTTGGAGGCGCTCGGACTCTGGCGTGCCGTGGAGACGAGCGACGTTGAGCGTCGCGAGGATCGGCTGGCGTTGGCCGCCATCCTGCGCGCGGTGCCGACGGAGATGCGCTCGGGTCTCGCCGTGAAGAAAAGCGCCAAGGAGGCATGGGCGGCTGTGAAGGCGATGCGGATGGGCGACAAGCGCGTGCAGGAGGCGAACGCGCAGAAGCTCCTCAAGCAATTCGAGAATGTGGCATTCAACGGTGGTGAGTCCATCGACGAATTCACTATGCGTCTTGGCTCCCTCGTTGTGGAATTGCGCGAACTGGGGGAGAACATCGAGGAGGTGCGCGTCGTCAAGAAGCTGCTTCGCGTGGTGCCGGTGAAGTACAATCAAGTCGCCGTGTCCATCGAGATGCTCATGGACTTGAATACGATGTCGCTCGAAGAGCTGGTTGGACGACTCCGAGTTGCTGAAGATCGGTGCGGCGCCGATGCGATTGCGGACGGCGTCGGGCAGTTGCTGCTCACCGAGGAGCAGTGGGAGGCGCGCTGACGTCAGCGTCGCGGGAAGGAGCGCGCGCGCAGCGGCGACGTACGCCACGGCGACAGGAAGGGAGGCCGTAGCGGCGACCATGAAGACGACGACGACGATGATGGGGGGAGCAGCGTCAGTTCGGGCGCAAGCAGGCGCCGACGCAACTCCGGCAAGGGCAAGTGTTACAACTGTGGCATCCGCGGCCACTTCTCGAGGGAGTGCACCAAGCCAAGGAAGGAGGAGGCGTTGCTCGTCGACGCCGACGATGAGCCGGCGCTCCTGTAAGGCGGGACGTGCGGCGGTGTCGTGGTTTAGGGGGTGATTGTTGGAATAAACCACGCGTGCGTTGCGTGTGGAGTCGTCGCGTGCGTTGCGTGTGCGCGTGTGTTGCGCAGTGTGCGGTGTGCGTTGCGGACGCGAGTTCTGCGCGTGTGCGTGGGCGTTAGTTGCGCCGTTGCCAGGGAGCCGCGTGAAGGCCGCGTGATGGTTGCGCCGGATCGCAGTACGCGTGTGTGGCGTGTGTTGGTTATAAAAGGCATGTAAGCTGTGTGTGTTTTGAGCGTTGAGAAAACATACAAAAAAAGCGGCGTTTGTCGCCCAGATATCTACTGTGCTTCTTCCTCACGTTCGCGTGCGTGTGTGCGTTTCCTGGGCAAAGCCAACACCATTGAGTCCCCAATATGTTCCCGTTCGTTTCAGTGCAATTGCTCGCGGTTCTGATTTCGCTGGAGACCCACTAATGTTGAGACACCAAACGTCAATCTGTTTTGACCGTCCCTAATTGTCCCATTTTCTGAAGATTGCACGTCGGACAATGATTCTAAATCAATTGGCTTGCTATGCTGCAGTCCCTTACTTTTGAGTTTTAGCGGTACGCCATTTTTTTAGGAACTCAACGGTGGGTTTATGGCCCACGTAAAGAAAATTGATTCACTCAAAAGACTGAAATTACAACGAGGTAAGGAACTGCAAGAACAGTGACTCCCGAAGATAGAGAGCGGGGGGGGGGGGGGGGGGGGGAGACGGCGTCTTCCGAATCCCCTTCCTTTTCTTGATTGTACATGTTAATTTTATTACATTTACAATCTCTACTATGCTCTGTAGTTTGACAATCCATATTGTATGGCTGCACACGGCGTAGACACTGTGCCTGCGTTGTTCATCACCTGAGCTCCACGATCCTTTCAATTTTATCAGTGCTTGCAGTACTGCTGATTTTGGCCTGGTGCGCGCGCAAACTTCCTCACGTGATTTGTTCGGCACTTCCCGTCGCCAATCGGCATAGCACTTGATATTTATCTGTTAGCTAGCCACATGATGGAGTGTTTGTTGTTTCAGGTGATCCTTTTGAGGCTTACAAGCATCAGAATTTCAGCCAAGTTGCAGCTACATCCTTTCATGACAGTTCTTAGATCTGTAGTTCATACCTGCTGATCCTAAGTAGAAGACAGCATCTTACTCCTGTTTCAGATTAGAGAATTAAATGTACTAACTTAGTTTCTGATCAGTCTTAAAGAAGCAACAATAGTGGAAATTCTTGACGTGCTTTTGATGGGTCATCCGACTTTCCCTTGAGCAATAATATTACGGTCTCACACCTTTTTTCTAACAAGAGATGTCATGCCTACGGTTACCAAAATACACCTGAGTACCTGTTAATTTTGGTTTTGTTTATACTTTATACATCGAAATGTCATATTGCACTGGAAGTTCCATCGCATAAGTGAACAATTGCATAGTCTCAGTTACTGTAACAAAATACGTAGCTACATCCACTGATTAATTATGCCATGAAATGATCAAGGGTTTTGAATTTCATTAGTTGTCGCAAGGTATGGATATCATAACCTACTATTGGCCACAACTCTTCTTGTATATTTATGATTCCCACTGCAACCAATTCAATCTTTCAGAGGTCTCCGCAGCAACGCGCGGGGTTCCTGCTAGTTATCATAGGAGTTGGACCAAATAACAGAAGCATGGTACAATACTACAGGTCATATTGTCATTGTGATACACGGTGTTTGTTATTCCCGAGTGTTTTGAGCGAAGTGATGGTAATTCCCGAGCATTTGTTGTTTTCGAGTACTCGTTGAGCTAGCGGTCGTATTGAGTGATCTAAGGCTGATTTCTGGATAGCGATGAGATTTGTGGTCGTAGATGACCTGGTTGGTGTTGACGGTTGGTTGAGGTTATGGTTATACGTGTGTGTGTGCTGATGACAGTCAAATTAGGAAAAACTTGTGCTGGAAAAATGTTTCTTTGGTCTTTGTATGTGCATGTGGGCATGGAACAATCATGGTCGATAACGAGGATAACTAGGACTAGAATAGAGAGATCTGAGATCCAGACTATTGAGGATGTCATGCGAGGTGATCGGGCTAATAAAGAATATCTTGAGTCAATCTGGTACAAGATTTGTTGAAGACTTCTGGTGATTGCTGTTAGGATGAAACGTACAACTACGTGCAAAGGGATCGAGAGGTTCTGCTTCTGTATTGATATTTTCGAGTACGTTCAATCTGGTGGAGGATTGAAGCTGAGTGATCTGGCGACTAGCTGAGCATCGAGTAGTCGATCGAGCTGCCGAAATCTTCATTGACTACTTAGAAATTTCAAAAGGTGGAGGCAATCATTCACGCCATCTGATTACAATATTCGATCCTACACAAATCCAAATAAACAAACATATATTTATTTGAGAACAATGTTTAATACTACTTAACTATGTAATATTGTACTTCTAATCTCAATCCTGCCAATTACAAATTTCCAAAGAATGACAAATGGGAAGGGAGGAAAAAAAAGCACTGTAGTGCACATAAGGATATTGACGGCAAATGCTTGAAGAATTATGGCTCGAATACTTTGACAAATCTTACCGGATAACGTAGTTGTCTTTCTGTTCTTTGAGAAAAAGACAGACAGTAGGAAATGATCGTACTATATATATACCTAGTTATTGTTAGAAATAATCTTGACTTAGAGTTCAAGACGTAGTAGAGTCTGTCTCCATATGTAACTCAAGTTGAAGTTGTGTCCAACTTGAAATCCGAATACATATACAAGTATGAGATTATTAGCCTATATATTGAGGAGGCTTGTAGCCAATTTTATAAGAAAAGTAAGAAAAAGGGGAGCAAATAAGAGAATAGAGAAATTCAGAAATTCTTTTGTGTTATCTCCATTTATTTGAGATGTGTGCGTTTTCTCTGGGAATAAAGTTAACAAGTGGTATCAGAGCCTAGGCGAGAACCGAGTCGCTGGAAAAATCATCTCGGCGATACCGTTTTCAGCGCATCTCGAGCGGTGCTCCTAAGGCGCATGTCGCTCGTCTTTACGCAGCTCTCCCGGGAAAAAGACGTCTGCGACACGTCCTTATGTTCTCTTGTTCCAAGAGCCATTTCAATGTAGCCCGAAATCTTGATCTGTGCTCAAGATCATGTAGCGTTCTCCGGAAAGTGGTGTCACCGGTGACGAGGTATCATCCAGTATGATGGCGAAGAAGAGTTCTGCTATCTCGCTGCATTATCTGATGCTCACGACAAGCAATTATGCAGCATGGGCAATCAAGATGAAGAAAGAGTTTCTTGCTTAAGCACTCGACGATGATGAATCAACAGTGCTCTGATGGTGAGTTGAGTCAGGGACGTTGAGAAGATGTGCCGCCGTCCAAACTCAAGCAAGGTGAAAAGGAATTAGAATGTTGAGGAGATGTGTCACCGTTTTATATCAAGTATGAGTTTAGTAAGTTGTAGTTGAGACCGACTGTCTCAATGTTTTAGAATCTTTGCATCTGGATGGACCCGTACTAGTTGAGTTGAGTTCCTACATGTAGTTTGCATGTAGAACGCTTCATATGGAGGCATGTCTGGTAGTTCATAATACATTGAGGCTAAAACTAGAGTATGTCAAGTCAAAATTAAGGGGGAGATTGTTAGAAATAATCTTGACTTAGAGTTCAAGACGTAGTAGGGTCCGTCTCCGTATGTAACTCAAGTTGAAGTTGTGTCCAACTTGAAGTCCGAATACATATACGAGTATGAGATTATTAGCCTATATATTGAGGATGCTTGTAGCCAATTTTATAAGAAAAGTAAGAAAAAGGGGAGCAAATAAGAGAATAGAGAAATTTAGAAATTCTCTTGTGTTATCTCCGTTTATTTGCGATGTGTGCGTTTTCTTCGGGAATAAAGTTAACAGTTATCTTGCAGGATTCAACTAGATAATGACTTCTGCCTGCTTAATCAATCCATCGCGATCACAAGACCTGGTGTAGTACTCCAACGTCAACTATTGGAACAATCTCTTGTCGCAGCTGACATGGTGAGCATGACGAAGATCTTGTGTGTTGACTTTCAGTTCATCGCATAATAAATTAACAGGGGTAAATTATGCAGGCAGTTACCATGCTGATGTTGGAATGAGATTGCATATGAATGGACTATCTGCAAGAACTTCGAAACGGAGAAATGACAAATTGGCAATAGATTCTGTTCACATAGCATGTGGCACCCTTCTAGACACGATTATTTGATCAGAAATCGGTTCTAGATGCGATTGTTTTATCAGAAAAGGATGATTGTGATTTGTGATTCAGTGAAACAGGTCTTGAAGACAATCTAGGTAGCCTTGGTTCCAGTATAAGCTGAGTTCCATGCCTCAGCAGACTACAAGAGCTTCAAAAAACTTGGCTGTTTTTATTTTTAAAGATGCCAAAAACTAAACTGTTAGAGAATTACACGTATCCCTCTTCATGGAATCCATTCAACAAGGGCTTGTTAACTTGTATCCCACTATAAATTAAAAAGCATAAGTATAAATTTTAGAGAAGTGCTTCGATCAATCAATTAACAGCTACACCCACTAGGAGGCATACTTGTAATTGTGTTGTGTATCAGCTGGTCTATGGTAGGTTGAGCACATGCGGATGATAAACAACCGAAATATTCTACATCAAAGAAAAAATAAAACGACTAAATGGGGAACAGCTACGAAATCCAAATTTCCTTCATTTATACTACTCTCTGTGACTCTGTCCTTTCATGTGCCTTCAATTTTCTTTTCCTTTGTCTTTTGTTTGGGTCAAAGACTCACATGCTCTTCAACGGTTCAACCGTTTCTCCTTCATAGATTATCTTGTCAGATTAAGCAATTGCGATGTGACACCCAAATCACTAAATTAATGGCTAAAACTACGCAAATCGTGTCATTTTTCTAATGCAAATTGCATACCCATTGACTCCATCTAGTTTTCTCCCCTTTTCTTTTGCTTAATTTTTTCCTCCAAGGAGCTGGTACGTTGGTTACTTGTTGGACGAGCTGAGAGGATGGGTTTAAGTTAATTCGTAGGAGATGAATTATGCGTACCAATATTGTTGACCAGTTCTTGATGAATAGACAATTGATGTGTGCTTTCCTACCTTACGTAACAATTAATCTGCCCAATTGCGATGCAACCAGAGCTTCTGACCGCGCAAGAGATGAGCAACTAAAAGCATTTCAGGGACATCCCAAGAAACTGTCCAAACATGGAGCTTTCTCCATGGCTCATCTTCTTGTTCAGTGTTCTTCTGCAGGCTTCTGTCATTTTGGCCGATACGAATGCGCAAGACAGTATGTATTGTTTCATTTCTTCCTTCAGTCTTTGTTATTGCAATGCTGATTTGCTCATTTTATTGTTCTTCTTGTCTACGTGTGCAGCTGCTGGCCTCACTGGGATTGCAGCTTCCTGGAACACCAAGCCATCAAACTGGGTTGGCAATGATCCTTGTGGCGACAAGTGGGTTGGGATAATTTGCACCGCGAACCGGGTTACGTCTATGTTAGTATCAGCATCAAAGATTTATATGACCATGGATCTTTTTTCGTCGTAGTCATCCACTAGCTAGATGAACAATGGTCACTCATTCTTGTATTGTTCTCTATTGGTGGATGTTTTGCAGAAGACTGTCAAGTTTTGGACTGTCCGGGACTCTTTCAGGGGACATTCAGTCTTTGTCGGAATTGCAGTACTTGTATGTAATTTCTTCTCTACTGTGGTTTGAGCACTTTAGATTGCTTGGTTTCGTTCAGAAAAGAAGAAGAAGCAAAAGAACACTTTTAGGAAAACATATTACTCAATAATGAATTTGGCTTCTTTTTGTGTTCAAGGCTAAATTGGTATTTTTCACAAAGTTTGATAAAGAACTGAAGAATCAGGCCTAAACATGCATATAATTTGAATTTCGCATGGTATGCAAACTTATGAGGTATTTGTCTCTTTTTGTTGCAGGGACTTATCCTACAACAAGAACTTGGGTGGCCCTCTTCCTTCATCCGTTGGAACCTTGAGTAACCTCCAAAACTTGTGAGTATTTTAAACTTGGAGGAGTTCAGTCGGTTCATTAACTCCAGAAATGCAGTGCATGGATTCTTCTTTGGCTTATTTACTCTCCCATTTCTCCGCAGAATTCTTGTTGGCTGCAGCTTTTCTGGTGAAATACCTAAGGAGATTGGCCAGCTCTCAAAACTAATATTTCTGTAAGGAGCTCAACCTAATGTTTGTGTATAACATTTTAGACCTTTTCTTGTTAATTTGCCATACGATATGACATATTTGCAGTTTCCAAAATTCTTTTGAATGCAAAAGCATATTTTGCCCCATCTATCCACCATGAGAGTATGAGATCTTGAGTGGCCCCAAAACACAATGTGCCCCTCGCGTTCTGCTGCTCCAACGACTGCGTCCACCCCAAATCCCTCGTCCACTGGACATCGCCGCCTCCGCCTCCGCTCCTCCCTCCCCATATCCCTCCTCCCCTTCCCCCATCCTTCTCCGGTGGGAGCGGACCCCCCAAAACACCCCCGCAATCCAGCCCTCCCCCCATCCGGTCGGAGATCCTCGAGTTAGCGTTGGTAATGGCCGCAAAGCCAGCTTCTAGCGTAGTTGATGGCTTCAAAAAGAGGCCCCGGTGAATATCGCTCCCAACCTCTACAAGATAGCTACCAGGAAGCACGGAACCGTACACAAAGAATTGCAAGGAAATAAGTGGATCAAATTAGTGAGGATAATCCACACGACGGTTCAACTCCGCAAGTTCGGAGCACTCTGGGCCAAGATTCAGAATGTTGAACTCGACCACCATGCTGAGGATGACATAATTTGGGATGGAACGCTAGATGGCCAATATTCCGCAAAATCGGCATACCCCTTGCAATTCCAAGGAAGCATGCAACGGAACAACTCAAACCTAATCTGGAAGACGCAAACAGAGAACAAGTGCAAATTCCTCGCTTGGCTTCTGTGTTAGGACAAAATCCTTACAGCAGACAATTAAGCAAAGAAGGGCTGGCCTCATCAACCGCTGTGTGCTCTATGCAACGAAACACCTGAAACAGCCACTCATTTGTGCCTGCTCTACTCCTTCGCTCAACAGGTTTGGAACAACGTCCTAAATTGGACAAGTTGCGACATCTCCACTCGCGTTAGCCTGCTGGGTTTTTGGTACGAGTAAAGTCTATTACCGGTCCTTAAACTTTTTATGCTGTGTCATTCCGGTCCATAAACTTTTAAAGTATGTCATCCCGGTCCTTAAACTTTCAAAGTGTGGCAGTTTCTTTTGAAAGTCTATGGACCGGGATGACACAGCATAAAAAGTTCACTGCTACAACTACACAGGATATTACCACACTTTGAAAGTTTAAGGACCAGGATGACATACTTTAAAAGTTTATAGACCGGGATGACACAGCATAAAAAATTTAAGGACCGGTAATGGACTTTACTCTTTTGGTACCTTAGTGGAATGGTGGCAGCAAGCCAGAAAAGGCTGGCCAAAAAAGACAAGAGGAAATTTAACGGAGTAGTCATCTATATTTGCTGGAATTTATGGAAGGAAAGAAATAGAAGGATTTTCCAAAATCAAACGCTGTGTGCACAGCGGGTTGCATACATGGTTAGAGAGGACCTGCTTCAGAAGGGCAGAGCTTGCGCATCCCTAATCTCCTAGCTCTTTTAGTTTCTTTCTCCCCTCTGTAGCTGCCCCCCGGGTTGCTGGGGCTTCTGCCCCTTTCGGTTTTTCCCTTTTCTCTTTCTCTGATCTTTCAATCTTATCTCTGTGTACTTGTTTCTTCCTGCTATAAAGAGTTTTAGGCAGAGCTCCTGCCTCTTTCGTTCAAAAAAAGAGAGAGTATGAGATCTTCCAACTGTCATATACTGGGTTTTGGGTCCCATTTGTAGAATAATGTTATCATTTATGCTTCACCAAGTCCCAGCGAAAGATCACGTTCCCTCCACCTATCACTGAACTGGTCCATCAAGTCTTCGATTTTTTTTTCATTTTGACTTGATTGAAATTAAGTGGATGAAATGTTCAATGAAATTTAGTAATTTATAGTGTTGAGAAATGCAGACACATAGGCTTATGCGTCTTGTGACAACCTTTACACAAATATCAGGGGCACTATGCCTGGTATAGTTGAAGTGTTCTATTTCGGATTTTTCAAGTAAAAATTATGGATATTTTGATATAATTTTTTGTTTTTGAACCGGGATATTTTGAGATCTGGTATTAAATGGATTACTGGATTTGGGTGTTATTGTTGCGAACATGGTTTAAAGTTCTGCACTTGTTAATTTGTTATGCTTGCTGAAATGCCTCAAATAAAATTGCCATCATCTATGCTACTTTCCAACCTAGCAAGTAGCAACCTTTAGACCGGTTACATGTTTATGTATCAGGCTTTTACCTAGCCATCGCTCCCCGCGATATCTCTGCATGTAGTTTGTGTGATAAGATTGTTCATTGCACTCTTCCTGCAGATCTTTGAACTCCAACAGGTTCACCGGTCGCATACCGCCATCGCTTGGCAGCCTCTCAAAGCTATACTGGCTTGATCTGGCTGACAATAAGCTCACCGGAGGACTTCCCATTTTCGACGGGACAAATCCTGGGTTGGATAATCTGACTGATACAAAGCACTTGTAAGTACATTCTCCGAAATGATCTTTCTTGATATCTGAAGATTTTGCATCTCCTAATGTATACACTATGTTTTCGCAGCCACTTCGGGATCAATCAACTCTCTGGCACCATACCAAGCCAGATTTGTAACTCACGCATGAAGCTGATACATCTGTAAGGCTAACCAAAATCTTCATACCATAACTACCTTAATTCTGTGGTGAAGCTGATTTCAATTATTTGTTTAATCTTTTCCAGGCTTCTTGACAACAACAACTTCTCTGGTAGCATTCCCCCTACTATAGGCCGTCTCAGTGGGTTGGAAGTTCTGTAAGTACATTTATCTACACATTATGATACTGTCATGCACATGCTGCTTCTGATCATGAATTTATGGAGGCAGACGTTTCGATAACAATTACCAATTGACTGGGCCTGTTCCCACCAACATCAACAACCTCACCAAGCTTGCTGAATTGTGAGTCTCTCATGTGTTTATCCTTTTTGGTCAGTGTCAATTCTACATAAGGAGCTTACTCCCCCTCTATTGTCTGTTCATTTGACAATAGCCATCTAGCAAACAATCAGCTCACTGGTCCACTACCTGACCTGACAGGAATGAGTTCACTCAGCTTTGTGTAAGTGATGAGTTCACCTTTGCTTTATGAAAACAAGACTTGAGCTGTGATTTAATCATACTATCCAACTTCTGAATTGTTTACAACTTTGTTACAGGGACATGAGCAACAACAGCTTCAATGCATCTGATGCTTCATCCTGGTTCACCGCTTTGCCGTCTTTGACCTCATTGTAAGTTTGTAGCCCTCTCTTCTCCTCTCTTGTGCTACGTCATCAGGCAAATTTGTCTGAATTTCAATTGGCTGCAGATACCTTGAAAATCTGCGCATCGGCGGGCAGCTCCCGCAAGCACTCTTCAGCCTTCCTGAAATTCAGACACTGTGAGGGGTTACTACTTACTAGTTTACAGCACAGTTCTAATGTCCACTGCTAGCTGATTAAGTGAAGAAGAATGTACAGATAGATAAGAAGATAAACATTCATGTTCAATTAAACTATTACTACCTGGCAATTGCAGGAGACTTCGGGGCAACCGTTTCAACGGCACGCTAACCATCGGATCGGACTTCAGTACTCAGCTCCAACTAATTGATTTGCAGGACAATCAGATCACAGAGATCACTGTGGGGGGATCACAATACAAAAAGAGACTCATGTGAGGGCATTTTGCTTTGTGTCACAACTCCAATTCTCTGACAGATTCACTGCACATATAAATCCTCTTGTCACAGACTTTCAGGAAATCCGTTTTGCAACCAAGGGGGCAACGATGAATACTGTAAAACCACCGGACAATCTAACCCGACAACGCCATCGTATACTACTGCAAAGAACTGCGCGGCGCTGCCACCCACATGCCTCTCAAGCCAGCTTCTGAGCCCAAGCTGCACCTGTGCTGTGCCATACAGAGGCACTCTTTTCTTCAGATCACCATCATTTTCTGACCTTAGCAATGGCTCATACTATATGCAGCTAGAGCAGGGCATGAGAGCCAAGTTCTTGGAATACTCTCTCCCAGTTGACTCCATTGCTCTCCATGATCCCTTCATTGATGTGAACAACAACTTGGAGATGAGCTTGGAGGTTTTCCCCAGCGGCAAGATTCAGTTCGGTGAGCAAGACATTCCTGACATTGGGTTCATTCTGAGTAATCAGACATATAAGCCGCCGAGTACTTTCGGTCCATACTATTTCATTGGACAGCAATACTCTTTTGCCAATGGTAAGATCATTGTCAGAAACTCTACTTCAGATAGAATCTCCTGCTATGGTCACATAAAACTCAAATTGCATGCTGATGTGTATGTTGAAACAATTTATCATGAGCACAGAGGTGGCACCGTCTAAATCGAAGATGAACCACTTACCGCTTATCGTCGGAGTCTCAGTTGGTGGTGCAGTTCTTGTCGCAATAGTGCTTGTTCTTATTGTTGTCATCACCAGAAGGAAGAGGAAACCAAAGCAGACTGAAGAGAGAAGCCAGTCTTTTGGTTAGCATTGAACAACATCTCCTTTCACCATTGCATTGCATGCTGATTACTGACTGAAGTAGTACAACCATCTGCAGTTTCTTGGGACATCAAGAGCACCAGCAGCAGTGTCCCGCAGCTACGAGGCGCGCGGATGTTCGCCTTCGATGAACTGAAGAAGATCACCAATAACTTCTCAGAGGCCAACGACATCGGAACTGGCGGTTACGGGAAGGTGAAGCAGACCTGCTGATCCTGCATATATAGCATGCAGTGAACTACAGTCATGTCAGAATTTATACATTTGTCAATATTTAGAGTTCTTCTTGCTCCTTATAACTGCAGGTTTACAGAGGGACACTTCCTAGTGGGCAACTGGTTGCTGTCAAGAGATCCCAGCAAGGCTCCCTGCAGGGAAGCCTGGAATTCAGAACTGAAATCGAGCTCCTGTCCAGGGTTCACCACAAGAACGTCGTCAGCCTCGTCGGCTTCTGCTTCGATCAGGGTGAGCAGATACTGGTCTACGAGTACATCCCCAATGGCACACTCAAAGAGAGCCTCACAGGTAAAATTTTTCTCGTAGATCAATGAAATGTCAGATAAATTTGTCATTGCTCATGAGCTGAACACCAATGTTTTTCCTACTCCGCGCTTCTCATGGTGCCTGGAACATTTCTTCAGGGAAGTCCGGCGTGAGGTTGGACTGGAAACGGAGGCTCCGTGTCGTCCTCGGTGCGGCGAAGGGCATAGCGTACCTGCACGAGCTCGCCGACCCTCCGATCGTCCACCGCGACATAAAGTCAAGCAACGTTCTCCTCGACGAGAGGTTGAACGCCAAGGTCTCCGACTTTGGCCTCTCCAAGCCCCTCGGCGAGGACGGCAGGGGCCAAGTCACAACTCAAGTGAAGGGCACAATGGTCAGTACTTCACAAACACAACTTAATCTTAATTTCTCTTATAATAACTCGTTACCTCTTACCCATCGCCGTGTTAATTTCAGCGTCGATTAGTTCACTCAAAAGCTTAAATTAGAAATGAATGACACGCAAGTTTTTTGCATATTCTCGAAGAAAAAAGCTTAAACTTTTTGCGTGTCCTTGAGGCAAAAAGCTTAAACTCTTTAAGAAACGATGCACAGTCCTGCTCACACTTCGATTCAACGCAATTTGCAGGGGTACCTGGACCCAGAGTACTACATGACGCAGCAGCTAACGGAGAAGAGCGACGTGTACAGCTTCGGGGTGCTGCTGCTGGAGGTGATCACGGCGAAGAAGCCGCTGGAGCGCGGGCGGTACATCGTGCGGGAGGTGAAGGCGGCGGTGGACCGGAGCAAGGACCTGTACGGGCTGCACGAGCTGCTGGACCCGGTGCTGGGCGCGTCGTCGTCGCTGGGCGGGCTGGAGCAGTACGTCGACCTAGCCCTGCGCTGCGTCGAGGAGGCCGGCGCCGACCGGCTGTCGATGGGCGAGGCGGTCGGCGAGATCGAGCGGGTCATGAGGATGGCCGGCGCCGGCCACGGCCCCACCGAGTCGGCGTCCGACTCCATGAGCTATGCCAGCCGCACGCCGCGCCACCCGTACGGCGGCGACAGCCCGTCCGACTACAGCGGCGGCGGGCTGCTGTCGTTGAGGGTGGAGCCCAAGTGAAGCGAAACGCGCGCTGCTCACGCTGCGCGCATGCATGCATACGCTGATATGCAGTGCTCTGTTGCTGTGAGTTGAATTTTTGTGGTACATTGTACAGGTTACGTACTCATATGTAACTGTGTAAATTTTCGTTCATGTTAGTCTCTGGATTGAGGATTAGGTAATGGCTAAATAATAGATGGTCCATCGAACGATACATAATTTTCAGTTTGTATACATATACTTGCATGAACACTCAATTGGATAGGATATATATTTATATAAAGTTGTAAACAAGGATAGGATATATATATTTATATAAAGTTGCTTCTTTCACTTTGAGGGCCAGAGTACCGCCACAATCAAAGGTTATTGATTGAGAAGAAGTCTCTACACCGTTTATGGTATATGTATGTATGTATGTGTGTGTATGTATGTATACTCAAGATATTTGTTACTGGGAAGTGTATAGGCATCACCTGGATGTTTTCTTCTTAACTATCATCCAAATTTATGACCTTTGGATTAGAGATCAAGAGGTTCTTGTTTTTAAAGAGGAAAGATGTTTTTTAAGTGGGAGGTAGAATTCGAGGGAAGGGGAGAGAATTCATGATCATTGGATCTCTAATGCAATGGTCCTAAATATGGACAATAGTTAAGAAGAAAACATTCGGATGACGTTTAACAAAAACCCTTATTACAGTTATATAACAAATACTTCATCCGTTCCAAAAAAATGTCATTTTAAAATACGCGCTGACTAATCTTACCAGCATTAAGACCGGAAGGATTCCGGCCCCCGCAGCGATCCACGTCGCCCCCGCGCGTGCCCCCGGCCGGCGCGTGGCGGGCGGTTTCGCGTACGGCCGGGAGAGGCAATTTCCTCCTGTTTTTCGAAAATTACGTAAAGGTCCTTTTTTCTCGCAAAAAGGTCCCTGAAAGTTTTTTTTATAAAAAAAATTGTTGGATAGTGCTCCGCGGGTTTCCAAAATTACGTATAGGTCCTTATTTAATTACGTACAAGTCCTTACAAGTCCTCGCTTTTTTTACAAAAAAGACCTTTGATTTTCCCGAAATTACGCATATGTCCTCGATTTTTTTCCGAAACTCCCCGCGAATTTTCGTCTCTTTTATTTTGGTCCGCACGGTAGCTAGCGCGGCGTGCGCCGCGCTTATGCAGCTAGTATGCGTTAAAGTATATACACACGGACGCTAGGCGTTGTCCTACATGCCCAGAGAAGAGTCTTGACGTACGTAGGCATGGCACACGGATTAATTAGGCAGCGGATATATACACATTGCCCCCGGACGATATCGCGGCCTAATTATTAAATGACAGTGCGAGTTTAAGGCTCTATTTTACACTCTAATTTTTAGAAGCCAAAAAACCGTTTAAAATGTGTTAACTTTTTAACATGGCTTTTTTTCTTTGCATTATCTATAAAAAACAACTGTGTTTTTTCCTATTTTTTCTTTATTTTTTAATTAATTATCTCAGATAAAACTAACAGACGCTACAGTATCATTTCAATAAAAAACCATAACACTTTGAAATATGGCCTAAACGCTGATGGATCAGTGAGAACTAAGAACAACTAGCACGGGATCTACATATAGATCAGCCTAAAGGTGTGTTCTTTTTTACTACAGTTATGGTTTATGGCTATGATTTATGGCTTATGGTTACGGTTAATAGTTTTTGGCGAGCACTTGTATGAACGAACCGAATGCTAATAAGTCGATAAGCGGTTTTGAAAAAACTGTCATGATAATTCGCTTCAAAAAGATGAAGAAGAAATTATTTTGTTTGATTGTTTGAAAAAAATTATAAGCTATAAGTGGAAAAGAGAATGTGGCCTTAATTACACTGCTTGATGAAGCTTCTGCGACGTACGTACGTACATACTATACCGCCTGTTGACATTTTCTGAGCTGGGTTGAAATTCCTGAGTGTTGGTGGTCACTTGGGATCGATCTTGGTGATGATGGTGTTGAATGAAAGTGTAACACAATAAATATCCAGGTAGTATGCATGCATTTAATTTGGTCGTACCCTACAGTTATCTGCCTTTCTCTCTCTCAGCTTTACACTGTGCTTCTCTAAGGTAGGGGTGTAATCGGGTTGGATTCGGACGGATATTGCTTATACCATATTTTAACCTATATTTTTTCTCGGATTCGGGGTCGGATATAGTAAAACTGAATACGAATTAGGAGTATTCGAAATTTCGAATACGGTGCCGCCGGAACGGATACTTGACGGTTTTCGGATCAAAAACGGATAATGTAGATGGATAGTACGTACATACGGAAAGGAACATATGCTAAACCATATCACCATCACTTCAATCCTTAAACTGTTAAACATAAGTACATAATAGTGATTATAATTCATCAGCCGAAGATGGTGTAGCGTTTCCCCCAAAATTGCCCATTAAGGTGTGGTGTTTCAAGATGAATCTTGATTCTTGACGGACATCATTTTCTTTTTCTAGGCTAAAGAAATTTTACTAAATTAAGGTAGAGACAGTAGACAATTGAGGATAATAGACTTTTGAGAAATTTACCTGTTCATTTACTAAAGCATGCCAAAGTTTATCGTTTAATAATACTCTGATTAAATGTTTTTCATTCCATTACCTAGGAAGAGTGATCTTAATGAGCAAATTTAGGATTCCAATCGCACAAGCAGTATAATTAGAAATAAAACACTATTTTAGTATTTGTATATTTATAGTTGCCACAATTGAATGTCATATTCCTTTTAGAGAACTTAAACTTGCAAGATCCAGGGAAACTTTCTATACTTGCACACCTCAACCAACCAACATGACAAAAAAACAAATACTAGCAAAATAAAAGGTGAATTCTTAGCTCTTACCAGATATCCGATCGAATATCCGACCGGATAATTATCCGGTATCCGAATACCGATACTATTCAGTCGGATAACAACTCTGATGTGGCCACGCCACAAACACACACGACCATAGCGCCCAATATCAAGATTGAATTAAAGGTGAATTCGTTTCTTCAGCTTCAACATATTTTAAATGAAAATATGATGCTACCTCATGTCACTACTTTGTTCATTCTCAGTTTTGACAAATGGAATACATTCGAACCGAGAGTGAGACCAGCGCCAAAGCAATAGAGAAAAACAAGGAAGAAGAAGCCCAAGGAGAAGCCATGCAGTGGACTCCAGATCTGTTGGGATGGATTATTGCGGTGCGCACAGAAGGAATTTAGAGGTGATGCCAGATCTGTTGGAAAGAGGATAAGATAAGCTTTCCATAAAGTACTCACCCATCCCAAATGGACTCCGGATGCAAATTCTATGCGTGTTGGAAATCGGTCCTGTCAGGCTGAATCAGCGTCAGATTGTTTTGGCGGTTGCGACGCGACCAAAAGGTTTCTGAAGCTGATGCCTTACCCATTGGATGGGCCTTGAAATAGGCTTTCCAACAAGCATAAGAACATCTAAATCGGACTCATTTTGTGAAAGTTATGTCCGTTTTATTATAGGCCTGTCTGGCTGTCCCGAACCGAATCCGAATTGAGTTCTGAATTGATTCCGAGTTTGATTTCGGTTGGGCTTGAGGAAATTCTGAATTGGGCTTGGAAACCTCATCCAAAACATGGGCTTTAAGTTCTTGGACCTCTCTCCTTTTGCCCTCCCACTGCATGGCTTCTCCTTAGGCTTCCTCTTCCTTGTTTTTCTCCATTGCTTTAGCGCCGGCCTCCCTCTCGGTTCGAAAGTATTCCATTTGTCAAAACTGAGAATGAACAAAGTAGTGACATGAGGTAGCATCATATTCTCATTTAAAATATGTTGAAGCTGAAGAAACGAATTCACCTTTAGTTCAATCTTGATATTGGGCGCTATGGTCGTGTGTGTTTGTGGTGTGGCCACATCATCCTCCCCTTCTTGACAGAAAACCGTCCTCGGTTTTAACATATATGTAGCCTCACGTATTGCCTGATCTTGATCATAAATCTTGGTACATGATAACAAACGCAATAAATCCTCATTATGTAATATCATAAGTTCTTTATCAAGCAAGGGAAAACCTCCTTCAAATGAGCTCACCTGATAATTTAAGTGATGCGTAGGAGCTCTTGTAATTCGAACAACAAACATAGCAAATATGGTTGTATCCATAAGGTACGTGTTCTTATCAAACTCTCCCTAATCCGAATCTGACATGAATTATCCGAATCCGAATCCGACCGGATACCAAATTCCCTTCCCGAATCCGGTACCGACCGGATTCTGTACCATATCAGTCGGGATTAACCCAACCCATTTGCACCCCTACTCTAAGGTAGAGGATACGGATCCACGAAAGATTAAAGTGGAACTTGATGATTGATTTTGGAATTAATAGGGTGTAAACGCTCACTACAGACCAAGGTTGGCGGTTCTGAACTAAAAAGGTTAATTCTGGTATCTCACATTCTTTTTATAACAATTCTGTTTTCCTAAAAGAAAATATTGTGAACTATTCCCCAACATTATGATTTTTTGGAAAAAATGAATAACTCTCCTAGAAAACCCTTCAACCCAGTAGACCTAATATTAGTTAAACTGGTTTTAAAGGAGAACAGTACAGGAGAGCCCACTCTAGTTATACATAGAATAGAAATAAGTCTAATTTACCTTCTGTACTTTAGGGGTGCATTTCATCTATCCCTAAAGTACAAAACCATCTAGATAGCCCATAGAGGCGGTTTTGGAGACGAGTTTTTCCACCATATAGCGAATGACATGGCCGAAGACCTAGCAAATAAAATATACAAAAAATTGCTTCACGATTGGGCCCGCATATCAGTGACCCTTCTTCCGCCTCTCTTTTTCACACACACATTATCTCCATCCTCTTTTTCTCTCTGCTGTCTACAATCTGCTGACAACCATATGCAGCCATGGTTGCTACCATTGACCTCCACAGCGCTGCCAGCCTCCATTCCCTACATTGCCTCCACCCCTAGAGCCAATGTTAGCCCATCCTCTACTCAGCAAAGGCAAGTGCATTGGAGAGAGATAAAAGCAGCAGATTAGAGAGAGAGAGATATATGTCCAACGGCGGTGACCACAATAGAAGAGGAGGCACGAAGGATGACGATTGTGTTGGTTGATGAGCAGATGGGGTTCGAGAGGATGTGGGGTGCATCTTATGTAGTTGCCTGGTCCTCTGCGGCTAAGTAGAGGAGTGGTAAAATAGATAGAGAGAGGGGAGAGAGTAGAACAACCAAAGAATAAGGCGGAAGAAGGGAACTTACTGACATGTGGGCCCAATTGTGTATGCAAATTTTGGAACATTTTATTTGCTGAGTCATCGTCATGTCACCTACCATGTCATCCGCCATAGTGTCAAAACCATCTCTAAAACCACCTCAAGGGTTTATTTAGATTATTTATATAGTTCAGAGGACTATTTAGATGGTTTTGTAGTTTAAAAGTAGATTATACGCACCCCCAAAGTTTAGGGTAAATTAGCCTTATTCCAAAATAATATATAAGCCTAGGTTACAAAAGCAGTAAACTAGAACCCTACAAAAGGGCAAACTAAAGAAAGGAAAAATATGAAATTAAATTACAGATTTATGCTCTCAAGCCAAATATGTAAAGCTAACAATTTATGCTCTCAAGCCAAATATGTAAAGCTAACAATTTATCTCCTCAACCAGGCTAAAAAAACATTTAGTTGAACTAGGATGCCTCCTACATAAACCACCAGCTATGTTAACTAGTTGAAATACATTAGGACTCCAGTTTTTTGTTGAAGATACATGCAATTAGATGGAGAGCAACAATTAGATCACACCATTGCAATTGACATGCAAGAATGAAATGGCTCAAAAAGTAGAATATATGTTATATGTCACCCAACTGGCCCATTCCTATTGGTTAATAAAATAGACATGTCACCAAAAAGAGGCAACATGTAATAATTATTTTTTGACAGGAAAACAGTAGGAGAGGCTCCTACTGCACTATATTAAATAAATAATAATGTAAAAAAGGAAGAGAGCGGGAGAAAAAGAGGAGAAGAAACAGAAAATAGAAAGCATAGAATGGGAGAATCAGAGAGAGCCAATCCAAGCGGAATGTATAGTTCTGAAGGCCGGCCTGACTCTAATAAAATAGACATGTCACCAAAAAGAGGCAACATGTAATAATTATTAGCATTAATAGTTTTTGTTGCTATTTTTCTTTGATGCTTGTGTGCTATCTAAAATAGTATCCATTGAACAAAAGAAAGTGTCCAAAATAGTGACAACAAAGAAGCTTAAATGAAACATGGATTTATAAAAGCTCTTTGCTAACTCACAAAAAACAACCAATTTAGGAGAAACAACAAAATGTAGGCCAAATCACCCAACAATATGTATAATAGACCCCTCTTTGCAATGTTAGTTAAGTCTCAGCTAGTTTTGTAGTGTTGTTGGATTTAAACCATTATGTTCACGAATCTGGCCAACAATTTTGATCCTGACCTCTCAATGGTTGAGAGATCATTCCCAATTAAATCATAGGAAGATAAAGTTGTGTATATATCAATCAAAAGAAGGGTGTAACACCCTGGCTTAAGAAAAATCCAAAATATCACTTACAACCACTATCACTACCAAATTTAACCAATACACAAGCATTACCAATAACTAAGCTTCAAGAATAAACATTCAACATAATTATGAACATAAATTTTAGCAACAAAGTAAACCATAAATTGAATTTATTATATGCCAAATAATTACCAAGAGTAAACATAAATAAGTTTAAATTAAGGAATGCATCAAATAGCAATAATACGAACGAAAGCAACTAAGAGAATCCACAAACTATCCAATTATTATAATGAAAGCTACTAAATTGTTCATGACAATAAGTGATAAATTGCTAGGTGGAATGACAAGCTATAAAATTGCGATTGTTCCATGTTCTACTTCCACCTAATGCATGTCGTCCTCAATGATCCCCTAAAAACAACAAATAATCAAGGGTGAGTCCATGACTTAGTAAGTACACAACAGAATAATAAACAAGATAAACATCATTTTAACATTGCACATTCATTCACCATTAATTCAATATCACATATTCTTTTTCATCATATTCTATACATATGCCTTTTGTTCAATTCTCTTTTTATGAATGCAATGCACATATCTCAACTTCTCTTTCCTTATACCCATATAACTAAGTGTTTACCCATCGATGAACCTACAAGATCTCAACTCCACTTGCATTGAGTGCTTACCAAAGTAGGCCTTCCCCACTCCCTTAGAGTGCCTACTGAAATATGTCTTTCTCTATCTAATTGTGTGGGTCATCCACACAAAGTAGGTTTTAGAGAGCTACATAGGTTACGTCTTTGCAACACGAATGCCCACATGCAATGCAATAATTATCTTTTTCATTAATTAATTAATAGCATTAATCAATTGACATGATCATCATTTTAACCATAAACATATGAGCAATTTGAGAACAAGTACCATCAAATAAATCAATATGACAAGTAATTGTTTAAACAAAGCAACATGCTTAAGCACTTAAATACTATTGTACCATGCTCTTGCCTTTGTCTTAATTGCGACGACCGAGTACCAATCCTGATGCTATTTCTCCTACACTAATTACCCAAACTAAAAAAGCCACATCAATACAGGACAACAAATAAATGACAACACTCCTACATTCTCCCCAAATCCAAAATATTCTCATTTACCGGACAGTCTCTTTTGTTGTTCTGGCACTAAAATTATCATAACTTTCAACTCCCACATCGTATTATAGTAAACCATACCAATTCTAAAATCTATATAAAATTTTCTACAACTTCTCCGTTGATCACATGCCCAGATTACATCATCTAAACCCTCTGTTTTTAACCTAGAAGATATATTTGTCATCTTCTGAACAACAGACTTAATAATTCAATATTTTTTAATCTACACATGCAAACCATTGCACTAGGCAGGAACTCAGGGGGAGTTTTGGATGACCAAGATCATTTCTTAAGCTTATTGATCGAAATGGTCGTATAAGGCTTGAGATCTAGCACATGGCTAAGCAACAAAAATTTGGTGTAGCTTGTCTATTCATGAATTGTCATGATCTAGATAGCATTCTATTGTGTTATGGCTTGGTGTAATACTCAAATGGTTATTTTGGATAATCATCATGGCTCCTGATGCTTAAAATAAACTTCAGTCATTTCAATCCAATCATACTCCATTTCCTTCCTTGCATCTTGATGATTTTATTGCTAAAAGGGGGAGAATAGTGGAGAAAAAGGCATAAAAGGGGGATTTTCTAGAGCTTTTGAGGAAAACTTGCTCTTTCTGTTTTTACTCCTGGTGTCATCATAGTCATAAGTTTCTCTGTCATTCCTTCTAGACCATTTGTGACTTTGACGGCTAAAACAAAAATTTTCAAACTCAACTTTATGCTTTTTCTGTGTTTATCAATATACTCATCAAGGGGGAGATTGAGAGACCATATGGAGGTGACCACATGTTTGTGATGAGTAATTGACACTTGTTTTTGGAAAGTTTGAGTTTAATTTGTGCCTTTTTTTTGCTTTGTCGTATGCTCTTGAGAGTGGTCAGAAGTTGGGAGCACCCGTCAGCCGTTGTCAGAAGTCAAAGGCAGGGTCTTCGATCACGTTGCAAAGTCAGCAGACTTCGATCGCACTGGGTACGGTCAGTAGACGAAGTCGGGTCTTCGATCAAACTGGAAGTCAGCAGTCATCGACTTCGCACACAGTGAAGACGGTAGACTTCGACTTCGAACACGCTGCGAAGTCGGTCGTCTTGAACTTCAGACACGCTGCGAAGTCAGCAGTCATCGATTTCGAGCACACAACAAAGTCGGCAGTCTTCGACTTCAAACACCCTGCGAAGTCGGCAGACCTCGTTCCACAGTCTTGCGATCACGATTGCTACCAGCTGGAAGACTTACGACCACATGGGAAGTATGCGGACTTCGTCCACGTTTTGACCCGTCGTAGGGAATTTGCGACTTTGGAGGAGTGTGCTTTGAGTACTTTTCTCTGATAAAAATTGATGTTATCCTTGTTTTGTGCTGTGCTATGAAATGGTTTCTTGTCTGTGATGATTGCAGGACTTTGAGGCTAAGCCGTGGCGAGGCATGGGATAACCGGACTAGGCACGGGAGGTGCTGAGGTCGAGAGCGGTCGGGAGATGCTGAAGACGATGAGGCAGGCAAAGTGGTTACAAGGCTTGGACAGTAAGAAGAGGAGGAAGCTTCCGGGAAGGCAGCGGAGTGGCATTTTGGAGAAATGCGGAAAGCTGTAAAGGGAAACTGTGTCTCTGTTAAGCTTTGGGAAAGCATTGTGTAACAGACAGTCCTAGCGGGTGGTCGCTCGATGTCTGTGTGTAAACCTGGTGTTAGGTTGGGGTTAACGGGTTTCCTCCCGGTAGCAGAAGGATATAAATAGGGATGTAGAGCTCGGGTGCTAGATGAGGTGGCTCCCGAGTTGCTCTGTGTTTATCGTTTCTATTTTGCGTGAGTTATCTCTAGGTAGAGCATGGTGCTCGTGTACCTCCGGATGGAGTGGCTGTAGAAACCTCCATGATTAATCATTCATCTCTATTCCTCCTTTGAATTCATCTGTTCATGATGTTTGATTGATTTGTTTGCTTGTTCTCTGGTGTATCTTTTTCTCTTCTGGTTCTCGGATCAGTTCTGGCCTTCTCTCATTTTGAGTTATGTTCTTGGTTTGAGTAGACTTGGTTTTGATCTGCTCAGAACGGGGAATCAATCTCAAGGCCTTTTGACCAGTTCATTCCTGAGAGCAAAAGTTGAATCAAAGATTGTTTGTGTCTCACGGTCGTGCGCCTCGAGTTCCCCTGTTTCTTGTTCGACCATGCCATTCATCTTGACCTCAGTGGAGAGGCATCGACTATCCAGTTATTTCTAGACCTAACGTCATTATCTGGTTGTGGTCGAGATCTCCTGGTAAATAGACGCAAGAATCAAAAGATTTTGCAGTTTTTTGATCTCGACGGCCATGCGCCTCTTTTTTATGTTCTTGATTTGTCAACCGGGTACTTTCTGTGCCTTCTTTTTCTGCTGCCTCTGTAGTGCTTCCATTGTCGGCTGCTCTAAAATTGTTTCGATCATTTTGACTGCAGCAGAGAATCTATCGACTTCTCTGCGAAGCACCGATTGCTCTGGACTGCTCTCGGCCAAGAGTCTACTGCTCTGTTTTGCGCTCTGATTTGTTCTGCTGTCTAGTCCTCAGTGTTTCCAGTGAGTAATCATCCTCTTGCTTCACAGCTTCTATAGCTATCGGAGAAGAAGATTGTGCGAATACTTGGTGTCGTAGGGGTGGCCCCCACCTAAACCCAGCAGGCCTGGTAGGAAGTTATAAGGCTCAGAATAGGCCACATGTAATGACACAAATACCCCTGAAGGGGATAATCAGCTGTAAGGGCATAATTGTAAAAGCACTCCCCATGTATATATATAGAACACCGATCATGGGGAGGAGGCAGGCCATTACATTCATCTTCATCACTCTCCACTACCATCTCTCTCTCTGTTTGGTCTGTAGCCACAACAGTTGGCGCCGTCCGTGGGGAGGACAAGGACAAGCCTGAAGACCGAAGAAGAATGATGGCACCGAAAAAAGCTTCGTCAGCGGCGGCAAAGGGAAAGAAGGCGGCCGGGCCGGAGCGTCGTATGAGTACCAGGGCTTCGGCATCGGCAGCGGCGAGCGCGGGTAGCGACGCAGGCGCGGTGGCCGAAGACGTCGACGTCCATGCGGTGACGACCAACCTCGTCACCGGCACCGCGACGACCAACCTCGTCACCGGCACCGCGACGGCCAACCCCGTCACCGGCACCGCGTCGACCCACCCCGGCACCGGCGTCGTGGGGACGGACTGATGTGACCACGCCACAAACACATACGACAATAGCGCCCAATATCAAGATTGAACTAAAGGTGAATTCGTTTCTTCAGCCTTCATATGTTACTAAGAATAGACCGCTACCTAATACAAGTGATTTAATTGTGCTTAGGAACTTGGGAAAGGATGAAGGAAAGGGATATGGAGTCCTGGACATGCATGGAAGGAATAATGGAGGTCACCACGTCACTTTGGGACCAAGTCAAGCACGAATTCGAGTTGGAAACGTTTTGGAATCAGACTCGGACTGCTGCGATGGTACCAAGTTCAAACGGGCATAACTTCCTCATACGGACTCCGTTTGGGACGTTCTTGTACTTCATGGAAAGCTTATGAAGTCTATTTTCCAACGGATCCAACCTCATCTTCAAATTCTATCCGAGCCGGCCGCAATCGTCAAAAGAGTCCACATTGGTCACGTACTGGAATCGGATTCGGACTGCTGCAATGGTGCAAGTTTAAACGGACATAACTTCCTCATACGGACTCTGTTTGGGACGTTCTTGTACTTCATGGAAAGCTTATCAAGTCTACTTTCCAATGGATCCAACCTCATCTTCAAATTCCATCCGAGCCGGCCGAAATCATTAAAACAATTCACATAGGTTTCTGAGTCCGAGTCAAAAGGGTGCTGCGCCACCTCCACTTGGGCCCATGGGCCTTGTAACCCTAGGGTGTACCCTTTGGGACGCCTCCCCTGGTTGTTTTCACTATATAGGAGCCGCCGCCTCCGTTTCTAGGACTTAGGTTTTGTTTAGATCAGTTTAGCCCCTTGTGCAAACTCCACGTTCTCTTGTGTCGGCTAGACCAACAGATTCGTGTTACAGAACCTCAACTATCCTTGTGCGACTTTTATATCTAGCAAATTCAGGTTGCTCACTATCCTTGTTCTTGCTTGTTCTTCGATTGCATGCAGGAATAGACCTTCGTGGTCAGGTCAACCGTGTTCTTGGCACGGTTGATAACGACTTGGGTGTGGTTCAGCGATTGCTAAGGCGCAAGTGACGTCTCGTACGGTTGTAGTCGGATCGCAAGAGTCATCTCCACCAAAATCGATAGTTATCATCCTATCGGAAGATCGGGACCCCATCGCCTCATCAGTTGGTATCAGAGCTTCAGTTGACCGGTAGGAATTTCTTGTATCCCTATTTAGTAGATTGATTTTTGTTTCCCATAGTCCAGAAAAATTGCCCCCCAAAAAGAGTTAATTTCCGCTGTCCAAACCCCGTTGTGCTTTTAGATCTGTTAATTTTGGTTTGCTAAATTGAGTTTGTGTTCGTCTTAGCATTTTCTTGTTGCTGGTCATATTTGTGGTCCATAAAACTCCCAAAAAAATCCCCACGTCCAAAACCATCAAAATCACATCAAACCCTAATTTCCAATTTCGGCCAGAAGACTCCCTCTTGTGCAGCCGCCACCAAAAACGTCATATCTTTTGTTTCCGATATTTTTTTTGAGTGAAACCACCGCCACTAGACCCATAGCTTACTTATATAACTGCTCCTAAAATTTCGCTTCATTCCATTAAGGCAGTTAAAAGATATCTGCGGTGCAAGTTGTCCCAAATTTCCGGACTGAATCTGTAACAGTCTGCGCTTGTGATTTTTGTGCGATTTTATCTGTCGGTTTCTAGAATATGGCCCCAAAACAAAAGTTGTAGAAAAAGCCGTCAGAAAACACAGAAAAAAAACATTGAAAAAAAGGCAACTGACAAAAAGTTACGGCCAAAATACCGACGTGCTGTCCAGTGGGCAGAAATCTGCTTTCTCAGAATTGGGTCAATCCTTGTGCTTTTCAATTCCAGATTGCATTCTATTGAATTATCTTGTGCTCATCACTCCTATACATTGTTACACACTTGTTTTGGCCTTCTCCTATCCTTGTTTGATCAGCAACATAGGCTAAGTGCTAGATACGAACTATAATTCAATTCTGTGCAATTTCTGAAATTAATTGATTGTTTTCCTTTGCTACAAAATACATAGCCTATCCAAGCTCCACTTTTCTACTAACCGAACAGGTCTCGCTGTACTTTGCAATCGCTTTACTCATCACTTGAGTTAGATTTATCACGAACCAGCCACCGGTTGCACCACCTGTTTGCTTTGGTAAGAACTTGTAAGAATTTGGTAAGAGCTTAAGAGATGCGTGACTTGATTTGATGCCTCCATATCCTAGTAGTTGATAGGAACATTTACTTGTGATTTGTTTCCTTGTTTTCTACTAACAATGACAGGCTTGAGAAAATTGGTAGATTATGATGTCATCGCGGGCAGATTTGAACTCGAAGGGAAACAATTACCAGTATATATCTTGCCACTCACCGCTGAGAGTACGTCATCGGACTACTTCTTGTGGGTTACTATGATGGATAACTACTTTGAAAAACAAGATCTTGATCCTTATGAGAAGATGAGCATGGCAAGGACGGCGCTGATTGGTGATGTTCAACATTGGTGGTCAAATCTCGAGTTCCACTATATATACACATGGGAGGAGATGAAAAAGAAATTACGACATCGTTTTGTACCTCCAGCACCCACGGTCACAAGCGAGGTGGAACCTGAGGTAATTGAAAATGTTGATATTGTTTTGGTTCCTACTCCATCTACAGATACCACCGAGATACTTGAAGAGGTGAAGGATGATCTAGTGCATCTTATGCCATTAGAGGAGAAGTTTGAGGTACCTACAGTATCTGATGAGGACGATAATGACAAAGGTACTGATTTGGTGCTACAACAAGACATAGATCAACCTTGTGAGTATATACCTGCTGTAGTGCAATTTTTTGATATTCCTTGTGTTGACTTGAACGAACCATGTGCTGATCTAAATGCTCATAATTTTGCACATGTCGAATTAATTACACATAAGGAAGTATTTGATAGAATATCTCCTGCTGATGCATTGTGCTATATCATGCTTAATGAGGCCGTTAGTTTGGATTGTGCTATGGAGAAAGTTTCTGAACTTGCATGTTCGAAATTCTTGTTTAGTGCCTACACCCCTGGGTATAAGTTTAATTTGATTGGAGATTATGGTGTAGACAATCAATTTTTTGTATATCGAATATGCATAACTTGTGATCACATGGATGAATTGAAGCTTGCTGTTTTAGATAACAATTCTTGTGTGTTGAATCTTGTTCAATATGAGAGGGGAGTAAAATTTAGTATGCATCCAATGCCTATGTGTTCATCTCTTTTTGCATCATCTACTATGGACAATCTGAATAAAGATGATGAATTATGGAAGAACACACAAATCTCTTCACCCTTGCTGGATAAATTTGCTATTGCTCCATTGGGATATGATTATATGGATGAACTATGCTTAATTCCAAAAGTTGTAGCTTCGCCCATATGTGCCACCACTTCAAGTTTACAACTTCAGATATTTCAATTGCATAAATGCTTCACTTACATTTGCAAATCTAGTTGCAATAATTGCTGTGTGAGAAATTTTAATTTGGTCACTGACATATATGATTACTTTTGGGTTAATAATACAATGAGCTTTTATGATTGCTGCTGTGTTATAGCATTAATTGTGCAACAACGAAGAACCGTTAAAACGGATGACATATACATATACCATGCATACACCTTGGCTTCTTTGTTACCATACTTTCAGTTTATCAAAAGCCGAGGACGGCTTTGTTTTCAAGAAGGGGAGGATGATGAGGACATGACCCCTATGGATACAACCATATTTTCTATGCTTGTTGTCCTAATTACAAGAGTTCCTTCGCATCGCTTAAATTATAAGGTGAGCTCGTTTCAAAGAGGTTTCACTTTGTTTGACAAAGAACTTATGATATTACATAATGAGAGTTTGTTGCGTTTGTTATTATGTACCGACATTTATGATGAAGATCATGCAATACGTGAGGCTACACATATGCTAAAACCGAGGACGGTTTTTCTATCAAGAAGGGGAGGATGATGTGACCACGCCACAAACACATACGACAATAGCGCCCAATATCAAGATTGAACTAAAGGTGAATTCGTTTCTTCAGTCTTCATATGTTACTAAGAATAGACCGCTACCTAATGCAAGTGATTTAATTGTGCTTAGGAACTTGGGAAAGGATGAAGGAAAGGGATATGGAGTCCTGGACATGCATGGAAGGAATAATGGAGGTCACCACGTCACTTTGGGACCAAGTCAAGCACAAATTCGAGTTGGACACGTTTTGGAATCAGACTCGGACTGCTGCGATGGTACCAAGTTCAAACGGACATAACTTCCTCATACGGACTCCGTTTGGGACGTTCTTGTACTTCATGGAAAGCTTATGAAGTCTATTTTCCAACGGATCCAACCTCATCTTCAAATTCTATCCGAGCCGGCCGCAATCATCAAAAGAGTCCACATTGGTCACGTACTGGAATCGGATTCGGACTGCTGCAATGGTGCAAGTTTAAACGGACATAACTTCCTCATACGGACTCCGTTTGGGACGTTCTTGTACTTCATGGAAAGCTTATCAAGTCTACTTTCCAATGGATCCAACCTAATCTTCAAATTCCATCCGAGCCGGCCGGAATCATCAAAACAATTCACGTAGATTTCTGAGTCCGAGTCAAAAGGGTGCTGCGCCACCTCCACTTGGGCCCATGGGCCTTGTAACCCTAGGGTGTACCCTTTGGGACGCCTCCCCTGGTTGTTTTCACTATATAGGAGCCGCCGCCTCCGTTTTGTTTAGATCAGTTTAGCCCCTTGTGCAAACTCCACGTTCTCTTGTGTCGGCTA
This sequence comes from Dendrocalamus latiflorus, assembly GCA_017311315.1. Classification (NCBI taxonomy): domain Eukaryota; kingdom Viridiplantae; phylum Streptophyta; class Magnoliopsida; order Poales; family Poaceae; genus Dendrocalamus; species Dendrocalamus latiflorus. Next base: position 5,794,672 of record CM029646.1, read on the forward strand.
GACCAACAGATTCGTGTTACAGAACCTCAACTATCCTTGTGCGACTTTTATATCTAGCAAATTCAGGTTGCTCACTATCCTTGTTCTTGCTTGTTCTTCGATTGCATGCAGGAATAGACCTTCGTGGTCAGGTCAACCGTGTTCTTGGCACGGTTGATAACGACTTGGGTGTGGTTCAGCGATTGCTAAGGCGCAAGTGACGTCTCGTACGGTTGTAGTCGGATCGCAAGAGTCATCTCTACCAAAATCGATAGTTATCATCCTATCGGAAGATCGGGACCCCATCGCCTCATCACGGACCCCGCGGTCGAAGGCGTCGACGCTGGTGCGGCGACAACCGAGCCCGCCGACGCAACGACAGCCGACCTCGCCGCCCCCGCCGCAACCCTCACCGGCAGCGCGGACCGGGCGGTTCGAGGTAGCCACGACGGAGCGACCGGCAGCTCGGGACCTCGCGACGCGGTCGTGCCCGCGCCGATCCGCCCGTTGGGAGTACCGGCGACCCCGCCTGCACAGGCGGCAGAAAGCGCCCTGCTGGCGGCCCTCAACGCGTTCCAGCGGGAGCTAGGGGACCTTCGCGGAGCCGTCCGAGATATGCAAGAGGCTCGGAGCCAGCAGGCCGCGCCAGTAATCGCGCCCGAGCCCACGCCGGAGAGGGCGGACAGTCGCAAAGCCCCCACGTCTAGCCGCGTGCCGCTGCGGCGCGTAGATCCGGAGTCCCCGCTTTCGGCGGGGCTGCAGCAAGCGGCATGGCCCGAAGATTTCAAGTTTCCTAGCGCCATCGACTCGTACAAAGGCGACACAGACCCCCGCGAGTTCGTGCGCGTGTACGACACCACGAAGGCGAAGGGACTCCCCCTCGCGCTGCAAGGCGTGGCGCTCTCTTGGTTCTTTACCATAGAGCCAGGCTCCATCTACGCGTGGGAGCAGCTTCGCGTCCGCCTCCACAACAACTTCCAAGGAAACTACGTCGACCGAGTCGACGCGGACCAACTCTTTGCTGTCAAACAAAAACCCTCGGAGAAGCTCCGGGACTACTTCAAACGCTTCGCCAAGATTCGATGCCAAGTGAAAGACGTTAACGAAACCACCATCGTTAATGCAGCCATACAGGGCCTTCGTCCGGGCCCGATGGCCGAGTACAACGCGCGAAAGCCAATCAAGACAGTGGCGAAGCTCTTCGACAAAATGGAGGAATATGCCAGGGCGGAAGAAGACGCACGGCGAAGGCAAGGGGACGACTCCGACACCAACCAGGCCGGAACCTCGGCAAAAGCCGAAGATCCCCCGAAGAACGGCTCTTCGAAGGGAAAACGTAAGCAGGAGTCGTCCAGGGACGCGCCCGACCGCAGGGACGCCTCGCATAAGGAGTCGTCCGATCAGCTCAAACGCGGCCAGCAGAGGTCGAGGCGAAACCGGTACGTCCTCGACATTGAAGGCGGTTCCGACGAGGGCGCTCCTGCGGGCCGAGGCGGTCGGGGGCGCCGTGGCCCGGGGCGCGGCCGTGGCAGGGGCCGTGACGATAAGGGTCGTGGGGATTACGACGACCAGCACCAGGGGCTGTGGTGCGTAGTCCACGGCCGCGGCAATCACGATACCCGCACCTGCACCTCCATCGCGGCGCTCCGTGACAGCATCGCTAGGGACAGGAACCTAGAGACGTGTCCGCCTGCGGTGGCCCACGTCCAATTCCCGTACGAGGCCCCCGTGCAGGTATAGGCGCAAGGGATGCAATCCCAGGAAGGCACCTTACGGATCCAAGCTCACGTTCAACAGCCTCGGGAGGGCCTCCTGTCGCTGCAGGCCCCGGACGCAACCCACCGCAGGGTCATTAACGTCATATCCGGAGGATCTGCGCTGGAATTCGCCTCGGCACGACAACAGAAGGCCTATGCGCGAAGACTACACCACGTGGCGGCATACCCAGCGCAAGCACCGTCGGATTGGGCGCAGCACGAAATTACATTCACACCCGACGACGCCCAGGGTGTGGACTTCCCTCATCAGGACCCCCTGGTCGTCCGGGTCACTATCGCGGGATGCGACGTGGGGCGCGCCTTGGTGGACGGCGGTAGCTCCGCGAACGTATTATTTGCGGCGGCCTTCGACCAGATGGGGATCCCTCGAAGCCGCCTAGGGCCCTCGGGAATCCCATTGCAGGGCTTCGGGGGACAGCCCCTGCAGGCGCTGGGCCAAATAGGTCTTCAAGTCTTCTTCGGCCAAGATGACAATGTGCGGGCCGAAGATGCCACCTTCGACGTGGTCGACCTTCCGTACCCCTACAATGCCATATTGGGGCGCCCAATCCTCAACTCCTTCGGCGCGGTACCACATCACGGCTATCTATGCATGAAGATCCCGGGTCCCCGGACCACCATCACCGTCCGAGGCAACCAGGATATGGCTCGACGCATCGAGCCAGGTACCAGGCGCCCGCATCGCGAAGCCCAACGGCGCTCCTAGAGCTGGCGTCACAGCGCGGAGGTCCGCGGGGCCATTCAGAGGCGCCTTGGCGGGCCCTGCAGATGTCTAGCGACTAGAGGCTTCAGCGGCACCAAGGGCAAACGGTTAGTATATCCATCCCTTGTAGTTGCTCACCCGCGCAAACGGGGATGTAATGAAGATCGCCGTTTGTCGCTAATCTTTCTTTATCACGCGCAAGTACGCGGTGAACGCGCGCGTTCCCGCAGTATAAATCGAAGTCGCACGTTCGCGTGTGCACTCGCCGTAGCCAAAGGTGACGGGCCTGAGTATAAACAAAGACGCACGTTCGCGTGTGCACTCACCGTAGCCAGGGGTACGGGACTGAGTATAAATCGAAGTCGCACGTTCGCGTGTGCACTCGCCGTAGCCAAAGGTGACAGGCCTGAGTATAAACAAAGACGCACGTTCGCGTGTGCACTCGCCGTAGCCAGGGGTACGGGACTGAGTATAAATCGAAGTCGCACGTTCGCGTGTGCACTCGCCGTAGCCAAAGGTGACGGGCCTGAGTATAAACAAAGACGCACGTTCGCGTGTGCACTCGCCGTAGCCAGGGGTACGGGACTGAGTATAAATCGAAGTCGCACGTTCGCGTGTGCACTCACCGTAGCCAAAGGTGACGGGCCTGAGTATAAACAAAGACGCACGTTCGCGTGTGCACTCGCCGTAGCCAGGGGTACGGGACTGAGTATAAATCGAAGTCGCATGTTCGCGTGTGCACCCGCCGTAGCCAAAGGTGACGGGCCTGAGTATAAACAAAGACGCACGTTCGCGTGTGCACTCGCCGTAGCCAGGGGTACGGGACTGAGTATAAATCGAAGTCGCACGTTCTTGTGTGCACTCACCGTAGCCAAAGGTGACGGGCCTGAGTATAAACAAAGACGCACGTTCGCGTGTGCACTCGCCGTAGCCAGGGGTACGGGACTGAGTATAAATCGAAGTCGCATGTTCGCGTGTGCACCCGCCGTAGCCAAAGGTGACGGGCCTGAGTATAAACAAAAGACGCACCGGGGGGACGCCCTCGCGCGCACCAGTCTACGAACTTTAAATAAGACGTAGCGTCGAGGTCTGCCTCCGCACGCGCGAGTCTCCGGACTATAAAGGAAGACGTAGCGTCGAGGTCCGCCTCCGCACGCGCTAGTCCACGGACTCTAAATAAGACGTAGCGTCGAGGTCTGCCTCCGCAGCGCGAGTCTCCGGACTATAAAGGAAGACGTAGCGTCGAGGTCCGCCTCCGCACGCGCTAGTCCACGGACTCTAAATAAGACGTAGCGTCGAGGTCTGCCTCCGCACGCGCGAGTCTCCGGACTATAAAGGAAGACGTAGCGTCGAGGTCCGCCTCCGCACGCGCTAGTCCACGGACTCTAAATAAGACGTAGCGTCGAGGTCCGCCTCCGCACGCGCTAGTCCACGGACTCTAAATAAGACGTAGCGTCGAGGTCTGCCTCCGCACGCGCGAGTCTCCGGACTATAAAGGAAGACGTAGCGTCGAGGTCCGCCTCCACACGCACTAGTCCACGGACTCTAAACAAGACATAGCGTCGAGGTCTGCCTCCGCACGCACGAGTCTCCGGACTATAAAGGAAGACGTAGCGTCGAGATCCGCCTCCGCACGCACTAGTTCACGGACTCTAAATAAGACGTAGCGTCGAGGTCTGCCTCCGCACGCGCGAGTCTCTGGACTATAAAGGAAGAGTAGTGTCGAGGTCCGCCTCCGCACGCGCTAGTCCACGGACTCTAAATAAGACGTAGCGTCGAGGTCTGTCTCCGCACGCGCGAGTCTCCGGACTATAAAGGAAGTCGTAGCGTCGAGGTCTGCCTCCGCACGCGCGAGTCTACGGACTATCAAAAGGCGAAGCGTTGAGGTCCGCCTCCGCACACGCCAGTCTACGGGCTGTAAAAAGGCGAGGTGCCAAGGACTGCCCCCGTAAGCGCCGTTCTAAGGAACCCTTGCGCAGCTACTTCGACAACGGTGCGCGTCGAGCGCGAAGATCTCGTCCCCGCGCAGCATGCGGCGTACCGGTGAATCCAAAGTGGCATCAACACAGCGCATATCCTAAAACGCCAGAAAATCTGCATACCGAAAGACTCACAAGTACAAAGGTCCGGCAACATCCTTGCCGCTCTAAGCCGCTATCCCGCGGGTTCGTCCTTAACACGTGCTAGAGCTGGGGCCCCGCTCGAAGAAGGTCGGCCCGCCCAAAAGTCCAGCGACTCTTTGGCCCTTCGCCAGCGTCGAAGGCGTCGCCGGGTTGGAAGGTCGGCCGCAAGAAGCCGGCCCTAGCAAGGAAGCTGCCCGGGATATAGGCGAAAGTCAGAATAAATGCAGTAAGTGTGTACTCCATTCGCAAAGAGAAGGAGCAGTACAACACACGCCTACACCTAGGCACCGCGGCGTCAGACCTGCGAGTTCCCGGCGCCTTCGGAGGGCCCAGCGTCGCCCTCGCCGCGTCGAGGGACCCCGTCCAGAAACTGGCCGAGGCTCCCCGTCCCGTAGAGCGACTTCCGGAGCTCGATCCGTGCAGCTTCCGGACCGACGTAATCCCAGATCCGGTCGAAGAAGGGCCCGAGGGCACGGCGAGCGGAGCGGATGGCGCCGGATATTACTCCGGCCCCGCCAGGCATCTCCAGCTGGGGGTCATCCAGCCCGGCGACGTGCGTACAGCCGCGGTGCTGGAGGAGCGCACACACCAAGCAGGCCGAAGTGTACGCGCAGTGGGTGCCAAAGGACGTCGCGGCTCCGCGCGCGACGTTGGCGGCATCCCCGACCCAGCGGAGGGTCCGAGACAACTCCTCCGGGCCAAAGGCGCGGTCCGGCACCTCAGTTACCAGTCCTTGAAGATGGCTCTCCAGCGCTTGCATGGCGTCCCACGCAACCACCGAGGCGTCGCCAAGCGTCTGGTTACGCTCCGCAAGAGTCAAGGCAAGCTCGCCTTTTTCCTTCTCTGGCGAGGCGACCTGCGCCAGGAGCCCGTCCCGCTCTGCCACGAACTTTTCTTCAGCAGCCGCCGCGGCCGACTCCTGCGCCGACACAACAAGTCCCTCGGCGTGTGCCCTCGCTTCGGCACATTCCGCTTCCAGCTGGCGGATGCGGGCGTCCTGGGCAGAGCGGGCTCCGGAGGTTTCGCGTAGCTCCTCCTCGGCGACCTGCAGTCTATCCTCGAGCGCCTTCCGGTCACGAGTATAGACCGCTTGCAAGGCCTGCCCCAGCACAAGGGTCTGCAGAGGGAGAAGACTCAGCAAGCTCAGCTAGATCAGGCGTTGTCGCACGAGTACTTACCCTCACCCCAGACACCTCGAAGGCGTCCTCGAGGCGTCCCGCACCGTAGGCCTGCAGCACCCGCGGGTCGACGCTCGTGGCCGTGTCATTCACAATCCCGCGCCACGCCCTCAGCGTATCCGGAGGCGGCACGAAGTCCGCGGGGCTTACGTGCTCGGAGGCTCCGTGTTCCGCCGAGTGCTCCCCCTCCGGAATGAGCAACGCTGCAAACACGGATACGGGTGACCACCCCAAGGCATACAAGCACACACCAGAGTAAGCTAAGCCACCTTACCTTCGGTAGCAGAAGGAATGGTCCCGCCGCGGGCAGAATCCTCCGTGTTCGGGGAGGGCGACGGCTGTCCCCGCGCGGCGGGCGGCGTGGCCAGGGGGCAGAAGGCGCGTATGCCGCAGGGTCTCCGGCGCTTGCGCTGGCGTCCCACAAGCTTCTGATGCCCGTGGCCACAACGAATCCCCGCGGTGTCCGGTGGAGCTCCGGCCGCACGCACGGCCATTTAGCCGGGGCAGCCAGCGGCGACACCGCCCCCGCAGCCGCGGTTAGCGAAGCCCCCGCGGCTGCCGCGCCCGGGGCGAAGGTTCCATGGTGGCAGTTGTCGCAGGGGGCACCTCGGTTTCTGCTGCTGTCGGTAAGGGCAGCACGGCTCCATGCGCCCTCGCGGAAGGCGCCTCCGACACCACAGCGGCCACGGTCGAAAGCTCCACATCGACGTTGCTGGTCCGCACGGGTGCCGCCTCAGTGACTTCGGCGGGCGGTGAGGCTTCCCCACTTCGGCCGCTCACGGCAAGCCCGCCGTCCGGGACGCTCACCGAAGATACCTCGCCTTCGACGTCTGTGCCGCCCAAACCGGAATCGGCATATCTCGCCGAGTCCGACTCCGCGTCCGCCGCCCCCTCGGAAGCACTAGCAGCAGCAGCAGCAACCGCCGCGCCAAGCGCGGCTGGTGCCCCGCCGCGGCCCCTCTTCCGAGACGGGGTCTTCTTCTTCGCCGCACCGTCGTCTGGAGCGACACGGTCCGGCACGGCAAGGCCCAGAGCCTCGCACACGCGATTGATTCGCCCCAGCCCCGCCTCGGCAATAGCAGCCGCGCGCTGCTCATGCTCCCTGCCGGTGTACGGCCCCAGGAACACGCGCGCGGCTTGCTCCGCCTCCTCCAAGGAAATCCCTGGAACAAAGAAGACCACCAGCATATAACGCATTCCGCGTGAACAAAGGAGAGACGCGAGCGAGGCTTATGGAGATCGCCGGGCACCGGCAGCAAGCAAACCCATGGCAAAATATTGTCGTCTCGACGCCTCTCGGCGGCAAGACGCCAGTCGCGGGCAAGCGGTGCCACGCCGTACATCACGAACTCTTCGGCGAGGTCGCGCATGTTGAAGCGGGCGGCCACGCCTACGAGCCGCTGGACCCTCCGCTTGTCCTCGTCATCGAGCGTTCGGCCGGGCGAGGGCTTGAACGCGATCGGTCGGCTTGTGCACTCAAGGCCGCTCCCGCTCTCCACGCGGTGGTAGAACCACCGCTTCATCCAGTAAGACTCCCACTTCCCGCGAGTTGCGTTCGCGGGGAAGAGCTTCTTGCACGACGGACGAAGGACAAAGGTGACGCTGCCGAAGCTCAACAGCGTCCCGTCCTTCCGGTCCTTGCGCTGGCATCGTGCCTCATGAAGGTAGGCGAACAACGAGGCGCTGGGCCAACACGCCCCCGAGCGCAAGGCCCAGCTGTACACCGCGAGCCGGGCCACGGCGTTCGGAGTCAGTTGCGCCAGCTCCAGCCCGAAGGTCCGCAGCACGTCGCCCACGACAGCCGTCGCGGGGATGCGGAGCCCCGCGTCGAAAAAGGCAACGAACACGATCGCCTCCGACCTCTCGGGATGTGGTTCCGTCTCGTCGGCAGCGGGCAATCGTACCTCCTGGCGCTCGGACAATTTCCCCGCGCGCAGTAGCCCTTGGATCGTCTCCTCAGTCACGAGCGAGGGGCCTAGCTCGCCGGAGAACGTGCCTTCCTCCTCCACCACCAGCCACTCCTTGTCAGCCGCCGTCGGGTCGCGCTCTTGGAGCGTGTATTTCACCTTTAACTGCGAGGACCGCCGGCGAACGACAGAGCCACCAACCATCTGGCCGTGCTCGCTACTGGAGGCCATCGCTTCCCACGGAGAGATTGAAGCGGTGAAGATATCGCGAAAGTGTCGAGGGCGGAGCAGGCAGGAAAAAGGGCGTAAAGGTGCGGGGGCGCTGTTACAGGGAGGGCTATTTCAAGCCACTTCGCCCGTACTGCTGCTATCGAAGCGTCGCAACGATCCGCGTGCCAGATGCAACCGCAGCAGTGTAAAGGTCCGCCCCGCGCGATTCCCCGTAACGGAAAGTGAAGTGTCGCGAAGGTCCGCGTCGGGGCGCGACCGCAGTCGTACAAGCGCCCGTCCAGCGCAGTGCCCCATACCCAAAGCGAGAAGACCACGACCACAAGCGCCAAGGGCCGTCACAGCACGACGCTACCTAGCCGCAGTTAAAGGCGCATTAATGGGCCAGGGGATCACAACCGCTCTGGCGCCGTGCCGTTCACTGCCCGCCCCGTGTCCCCCTTGCCTAGGGAAGAGGCGAGCGGCCGCGCACACGCAACCGTCCACATCCCGCTGCCCGCCAGTCGTAGGCCGCCACGTGCCCCGGGCGCGTCGGGTCGCACGGTACGGGAACCTAACCCTGGCAGGCCGGGGGGCCGGCGTGATTCCAGGAACCTCTACAGCGCAAGACTGCACCGCAAGATCCCGAGTCACCGTACGCGTGGCGGTGTTCGCAAGGCGAGGGCGCCAGCTTCACTGCCACCCGTTCGAAGGGCAGGCGACGGAGCGCGCGCGTCTACTTCAACTAGGCGCCAGCTTCGCTGCCACCCGTTCGAAGGGCAGGCGACGGAGCGCGCGCGTCTACTTCAACTAGGCGCCAGCTTCGCTGCCACCCGTTCGAAGGGTAGGGGACGGAGCGCGCGCGCGTCTACTTCAACGAGGCGCCAGCTTCGCTGCCACCCATTCGAAGGGTAGGGGACGGAGCGCGCGCGTCTACTTCGACCAGGCGCCAGCTTCGCTGCCACCCGTTCGAAGGGTAGGGAACGGAGCGCGCGCACGCGTCTACTTCCACTAGGCGCCAGCTTCGCTGCCACCCGTTCGAAGGGTAGGGGACGGAGCGCGCGCGTCTACTTCGACTAGGCGCCAGCTTCGCTGCCACCCGTTCGAAGGGTAGGGAACGGAGCGCGCGCGCGTCTACTTCCACTAGGCGCCAGCTTCGCTGCCACCCGTTCGAAGGGTAGGGAACGGAGCGCGCGCGCGTCTACTTCAACTAGGCGCCAGCTTCGCTGCCACCCGTTCGAAGGGTAGGGAACGGAGCGCGCGCGCGTCTACTTCAACTAGGCGCCAGCTTCGCTGCCACCCGTTCGAAGGGTAGGGAAAGGAGCGCGCGCGCGCCTCTACTTCAACTAGGCGCCAGCTTCGCTGCCACCCGTTCGAAGGGTAGGGAAAGGAGCGCGCGCGCGCCTCTACTTCAACTAGGCGCCAGCTTCGCTGCCACCCGTTCGAAGGGTAGGGAACGGAGCGCGCGCGCGTGTCTACTTCAACTAGGCGCCAGCTTCGCTGCCACCCGTTCGAAGGGTAGGGAACGGAGCGCGCGCGCGTGTCTACTTCAACTAGGCACCAGCTTCGCTGCCACCCGTTTGAAGGGTAGGGAACGGAGCGCGCGCGCGTCTACTTCAACTAGGCGCCAGCTTCGCTGCCACCCGTTCGAAGGGCAGGCGACGGAGCGCGCGCGTCTACTTCAACTAGGCGCCAGCTTCGCTGCCACCCGTTCGAAGGGTAGGCGACGGAGCGCGCGCGTCTACTTCAACTAGGCGCCAGCTTCGCTGCCACCCGTTCGAAGGGTAGGGAACAGAGCGCGCGCGTCTACTTCAACTAGGCGCCAGCTTCGCTGCCGCCCGTTCGAAGGGTAGGGGACGGAGCGCGCGCGTCTACTTCAACTAGGCGCCAGCTTCGCTGCCGCCCGTTCGAAGGGTAGGGAACGGAGCGCGCGCGTCTACTTCAACTAGGCGCCAGCTTCACTGCCGCCCGTTCGAAGGGTAGGGGACAGAGCGCGCGCGTCTACTTCGACTAGGCGAGGGGATGGAGCGAGCTTGAAGAACGGAGAACAGCACATACGACCACCATAACTCGAACATGCAAAGGTCAATTTGTGGCAAGAGCAGACATGATCTCGTAAACAGATATGCGTCGCCACACCAGCATATGCTCGTTCAACGATCAGAGCGTATGGATGACTTCATATCTGTCTACGAGAGCAAGTCAGGCCTTGCCATTCCCGCATCAAGCTGTGAAGCATTTCCACAAATAGGACGTATTTTGTTCACCGGCGCTCGCGGGCATTGACGCCGGTCGACGCAGTCATCAAACGCAGATGAACAAAATTTTCCCTACATATGAGAAGCTAACCATGAACAGGTACGGGATGTACAGCAAGGGATGTCTAGGAGCGGCCCCCGGCGCCAACATATTTATACTCGCCCTCACCAGGCGAAGAGCCGCCAGCATGAAGGGATGCCAATCGGCGGCACGCCAACCGGTGGAAGCACAAACGGGGGGCGTCGGGCGGTTCAGCTACCAGGGGTGCGTGAGTGCAACCGTCCGCACCCCACCACGTGCACATCGGGAACCGTCGCACGCTCCACTCACGAGAAGGCGCACTACACGATGCGACAGCCTGCCCCCCGGCAAGCCAACCGTCATTAAAAAGCACACCACCGGGTGGCAAGGTCGCAACGACTGTGGAGCGCGCGTGCCTCAGAAGTCCACATGCCGGGAGTCCGCCGTCACATTGATGGTCACGACGCCTCAAGGCCCGCACCGCGCCAAGCACGCTTCACCACGTGTACGGCCGAAGGAGCACGCATCTGCTTCGGCCACAGCACAGCCCCGGGTCAAGTTTGGAGAAGTTCACAGGCCGCGGGGACGGAGGGGGCCAAAGGACTCGGCGACATGGCTTCGGCCCTGTGAAGCCCTTCACCATGAGAGGCTCCTGTTGTAGGGGTGGCCCCCACCTAAACCCAGCAGACCTGGTAGGAAGTTATAAGGCCCAGAATAGGCCACATGTAATGACACAAATACCCCTGAAGGGGATAATCAGCTGTAAGGGCATAATTGTAAAAGCACTCCTCATGTATATATATAGAACACCGATCATGGGGAGGAGGCAGGCCATTACATTCATCTTCATCACTCTCCACTACCATTTCTCTCTGTTTGGTCTGTAGCCACAACACTTGGGGATTAAACCGATCTACCAATCAATCCCTCTGACGAACACACACACAACCTCTCTCTAATCTAGATTTTTAATCACTAATTAAATACACAAACAGAGGAAAGAATCAGATGTTACCCATGAGACGAAAACCTAGTTCACAAATTCCCATTCTCCTCTTCCTTTAAACCTTCCCCACTAATTTCTCTTGGCCCTTAATTCCAATCGGCACACGGGATCCAATCGCCGATCGACGGCAACGTTTTCCAAGGCAAACCCAATCCTGTGCGTGCGGATGGAGAAAAATTGTGCAAGTGCTGACTGAGCACTTCACGCGTGGTAGCTGGTTGCTGGATCGAAGCACGTCTGATGCTATCATGACTCGTGGGATCGGGCGACGTGGCGACGCAGGCAGCCAACGCGCTAGGGCAGTCGACGTGCGTACAGCAGACGTGGTAGTTGTATGCAACCACGCGGCTAGGCTCAGGAAAACGTGTAGCGACTAACACTGCTGACAAAGCAATAGGAGATATCCATGCACTCAAAATCAGCAAAATATAACTTAGAGTAGGGGTGTCACCTTGTAACTAAGAGCATCCGCCACTATATTTACCTTGTTCGAATGAAACTAGATGGTGAGATTATAGTCTCCTTTATCAATTTTTAGCCACCTCCTCTGCCTCAGGTTCAGATCCTTGAGTGAAGATATACTTAATACTCTTGTGATTAGTGAAAATATCATAAGTCTCACTATACAGATATTGATGCCAAATCTTTAGATCAAAGACTACTGCAGCGAGCTCTAAATCATGGGTAGAATAATTCTGCTCATATTTCTTCAACTGTCTCGATGCATAAGCAATCACCTTGCCATCTTACAAGAGCACACCACCAAGCCCAACTCAAGAGACATCAGAATAGACTGTGAAGTGCTTCCCTATCTCAGGGAGAGTAAGTATAGGAGCAGTCACCAGCTTCTCCTTCAAATTATAGAAGATGCGCTCACACTCATCTGTTCACTGGAATTTCACGCCTTTCTATATTAGCTGATACATCGGCTTGGTAATAATAGATATCCTGCTAAGCCCAGAAAACTCCTCCCTTCCTTGATATTAGATGGCATCTTCCAGTCCACCAACGAAGAGATCTTACTATGATCAATAGAAATGCCTTCCCAATTAATCACATGACCAACAAAAAGCCCAACTCTAAAATCCAGAAATCACATTCCTTCAACTTGGCATAAAACTGATTTTCCTCAACATCTGAAGCACAAGCCTCAAATGCTGCTCGTGCTACTCCTCAGTCTTGGAATAAATCAAGATATCATCGATGAACACTACCAATGTACTGATGCAACATACTATTCATTGTCTCATAAAAATAGTAGGGGCGTTAGTTAGTCCAACAGGCATAACATTATACTCATAATGCCTATACCTGATGGAGAAAGCCGTATTTTCAATATTTTGCTCCCGTACACAGATTTGGTTGTACCTAGACAGAAAGTCAATCTTAGAAAATACCTTGGCTCCCTTCAATTGATAAAAAATCCTCTATATGGGTCAAAGAATATTTATTCTTGATAGTCGCCTGATTAAGAGCACGATAATCAACACACATGCGCCAACTCCCGTCCTTCTTCTTTGTGAAGAGGACAAGCGCTCTACAAGGAGACACACTACGCCAGATTATCCCTTTGAACAACAAGTCATCTAACTACTTCTTCAACTCATCCCGGAAGGGTTGAGCCAAATGATACGGAGGCAAAGAAATGGACCGAGTACCCAAAATATGATCAATTCGAAATTTCACATTCCGCTCTGGAGGCATTCCCAGAAGCTCTACAGGGAACACATCGAGATAATCATACACCACTAAGATCTCCTCAAGGCGCAAAGAAGAACTCGACTTCGTGGTAAGAGACCAAAGCAACCCAATCCTCGACGTACATCTTCTAGAAAATAGACTGGCCAGCACAAAAATTAGAATCTGACGGTGCACTACCCTGAAAGACCAACTCCTCTCCGGACAGTGCGTGCAAAGTCACAGTCTTCTAGAAGTAATAGATCTTGGCATGGTAACTAAACAACTAGTCCATGCCGAGGATGACATCAAACTATGTTAGCTGTATTACATCAGATTAGCAGTGAAATCCTCATCATCAATGGTCACGGTATAGCTAGGACAAACTGTGGAAATATAAATGAGGCCACCTAGTGAACTAACTGAGAAATCTACCACATGCCCAAGTTCGCTCTCCTAGCAAACTCTAGTGGCACAAACAAATAGGTAGCTCCAGAATCAAAAAGAACAAATGCCTCATGAGAATCTACAAGTACCTATCACCACGTTAGGATGGACTACAGTCTAAGGAGTAGGCATAACGTAGACTCCAGATGGCGCCAGGGCAGTGGAAACCCCAACACCCAGTGGTGGAAGCGTAATGGCTGCCAAAGGTGCATGATCAGAGGCGGTGCTAACAGTGCAGCGTGACAGTAATACCCGACAGGAGGCAACGCAGGAAACGCTGCAGGATGCGCCCAAGCTGTAGGATGCTGCAACACTAAAGCGGCCGCTAGCATCTGAACTGAACCCTGAGAAGGTACAACTGAAGACGCCACATGAATTGGCTCCTACATGATCTGTCATATTCTGAATAGGAGACTTAATAATTTAATATCTTTTAATCTACATACGCAAACCTATTGAACTATGACAATTTAGAATCTACAGGAAATTACCCACCCTTGTCTAGTTATTCCTAAAATTTAATTCTACCTTTAAATCAATCAAATTAATGATTCCACGATTGTGTCCAGCAGCAACCCAGTACTAGTTAACATCCTCCCAAAATTTCTAGATTCTATTCTACTTATCTAAAATTGTGTTCTTGGACTTTTCTGAAAATCTTAAGACATTAACTACAATTAGCAGGCTTACAAAATTTATATTTCAACATCTACTCATTTGATCGATATGAATAAAAATTCTACAAAAACTACCAAAACCCTCTACAACTTTCTAATTATGGAACTCCCAAATTATGACCATACAGTATCCATAATTGTAGCACAACAATATAGTACATTAAACCGATATACCGATCAATCCCTCTAATGAACTCCACGTACCACTCGTTCCAAGAAAACACTCCCTCCTCTAAAATTCCGCACATCTCTTTTTCACATATTCTTTTCCACTATTCTCACACGGGACCTGAAGAGGGTATTTATGGTATATTACAGAGGAGGGAAATAAAGAAGTGTCACTTGTGACCTTTACATGCCATGTTAAGCCAGAGAATCTACAAACACAGTAAATTTTGACGGAGGGATAACACAACAAGGGTAGATCGAAATATTTTGAAGAAGTGTCTAGGGTGAAGTGATTTTGTTAAAAAGTTTGAGGTTTCTTGTACATGTGCCAAACTTAAAATATATGTATATATACAGTTTTCTGAAATTTCTCTAGATGTTAAGTTGTTCCAACGAGGCAGTGTTAGTGTTGAGTTCGATTCCAAGATACTAAAACAACTATGTTAGACTAACGGAAAGCTAGCTAACAACGAATTTCTTTAACGTTATAAAGCTAAAGGGAGCTTCAAATTCAATATCTCTAAATAAGAATTAGGAGCTTGAAACATGCAAATTCCTTGGTCATGGATGGACGTATTGTTCTTCTTCTGCTTGAGAACCGACTAACTCTCTATATCACTACATTGTATTCAAACAGAAAAACTGAATGAAGTTTCCTCGCATTTCAGTCGGATCAGCTGTGTTTTGTCTTCTTTTCTGAACCAGCATGAAAAGTTGCCACGTGTGCCCACAGGGTCCATCTCTATTGGTTGGGTGATGGGGATGGCCCATGCCATTGGTTGGCAGATCCATCGCAGGCTCAATGATTGGCCGCTCAGCCATTCTAATCAGACCCCACCACCGGGCCCACCCCGCTCAGGTGACGTGCACAAGGGAAAAAGCGGAAAAAAGCTAGCAGAATTCTTTTCGGTCTCTACTGTTGAGAAACCGTCGCTGGCGACCAGTCCGAGCGATTTCTCTGCTTAGAACAAGAACGAATCAATCACAGAATCACAGAGAGAATAGATTGAACACAGAGAGGTAGAGAGAACTCCCGATCTTTCTTTATTGCTTTTCTTTCATCCGTACATCATGAGGGGGGTATGGCTCTCTATTTATAGTCTACGGTGGGGGTGCCCAATTAGATCAGGACTCTAGATAGAGTCCAGGTTTCTTAACACTCCCCCTTGGGCACTCACCCAACATGCTCATGCCTCGTCAAAACTCCATAAAAACCCAGTGGGAAAAATTTGGAGAAAGAGTACATGATACATGTGATGCTGCGATGCACGAATTGCCTCATTAAAAACCTTGGTCGAGAAACTTCATGGAAAACTCGTCAAGGGAAAAAGAGTACAATTCACCCAAATTCATTTGGTCTGCAAGACTTTATTTTTGGGTACTTAATCTTCATGATCAAGATTTATTAGCGGGCTTGTGAGAATTATCCCCCTAAATTCTGCACTTATCTAAGTCTCATCATTCCAATTCCACGCACGCTCCTTTCAAAGCTAGATGCGGGGAGTGACTTAGTGAATAAGTCTTCATGACTTAATGTGCAGTACTTCAATTTTGTCCATCTTTGCAATTCATGAGCATAGAGGAACTTGGGATGATATGCTTACATAGCCCGTCTGCATTTGTGCAACGCAAACTGTATTATCTTCTTGGATAATTGTGGGGGTTTGCACAATGTTCATTCCACATGACTACTGGATATGGTGATCCGTTCAGCGGAACCAAGCGCACTCTCGTGCGACTTCATACAGTGCTATAATTTCTGAGTGGTTCGTCGAAGTAGCTACCAAGCTTTGCTTAGACGATTTCTAGGAAATTGCAGTTCCACCACATGGAAATACATAGCCTGTTTGCGACTTAGCGGTATGCGGGTCAGACAGGTACCCAGCATCTGCATAGTCAATCAAGTTCAAATCTTGATTCTTTCTGTAAGACAATCCGAGGTCCTTGCTACCTTGGAGGTATCGGAAAATGTCCTTTATGCCCTGCCAATGCCTTTTGGTGGGCTCTGCACTGTACCTTGCTAACAGGTTCACGGCAAATGCAATGTCCGGTCTAGTGCAGTTTGCTAAATACATGAGTGCTCCCACTGCACTCAAGTATGGGAATTCCGGTCCCATGACTTCCTCCCCCTCTTCACTTGGTCGGAAAGGATCTTTTTCTTGCTGTAAAGACCTACCGATCATCGGTACTTTCGAGGGAAATGCCTTCTCGAAGCCAAACCTTTCAAGCACCTTCTAGGTGTAGGTCGACTGATGTACCAAGACTCCTTCAGGGACATGCTCAAGCTGCAAGCCTAAGCAAAACTTGGTCTTGCCCAAATCTTTCATTTCAAATTCTGACTCCAAGTAGGAGCTTGCTTCTTTTATGTCTTCGGCTGTCCCGATGATATTCAGATCATCTACATACACAGAGATTATACAGAATCCATTCTGGGATCGCCGTATAAATACACAAGGACAGTTTTCATTGTTCGTGTAGCCTTTCTTGCAGAGAAAGTCGCTCAAGCGATTATACCACATTCTTCCAAATTGTTTCAGTCCATACAGTGACTTTCTGAGTTTCACACTGTACAGATTTCTATTTGCTCTGTCTTGGTTCGGGAGAGGAATTCCTTCAGGGACTTTCATGTAAATCTCCGAATCCAAGTTACCGTAAAGGTATGCAGTCACAACATCCATCAATTTCATTTCCAAATTCAAGTTCACTGCCATTGAGATCAAATATCTAAAGGTAATTCCACTCATGACTGGGGAGTAGGTTTCTTCATAATCAACTCCAGGACGTTGAGTGAAACCTTGGGCTACCGGCCTTGCTTTGTATCTCACTACTTCATTTCTTTCATTTCTCTTTCGAACAAATACCCACTTGTGCCCAACGGGGTGTATGTGGGGAGGTGTGCGGCATACGGGCCCAAACATCTCTCTTTTATTCAGAGATAGCAATTCAGTTGCTATTGCCTTCTTCCAATCTTCCCAATCTGATCTTTTCTTACATTCAGCGAGCGATGCAGGTTCGGGATCAAGATCGATGATTGTGGCAATTTTCTTTGCGAAGTAGATGTCGATATTAGCTATTGTCCTATTCAGGGACTCTCCCGTGTGCACATAATTCATAGTTTTCATGAGTTGCTTCTTTTGGAGTGATTGCTTCTTCTGGAGCTTCACCTTGCGCATCGCTTCTTTCAATTGCGGTGTCAAGTTCCTTTAGTTTTTTTTTTCGTCTCCGATGTGTGCGCACACATCCATGCCAATAGGGATATTCAGATCCAGTATGCCCTTTTCTGAAGGTGTCATACTTGTGCCAGGTCTCAACTGGCTCCCCTTCTCATTCTGGGGGACTTCAGTGATCAGCTGTGGTAAATCTCTCTTATCCTACTTCACCAGGCGTCCCCGGTTACTAAGGATTCGAGGAACCGGAGTTCTCGTCCTCTTTTTTATTTTTCTGAGGCCTCTGGACGAGATTAGGGATACCTTCTGTTTCTTTGGTATTTCAATCCTCTCCGGTGCAGTGCGTGCAGGCACATGCGACTTAGTCACGCTCTTCAAATCACTAAAGTGATCAGGCAGCTGATTTGCCAATGCTCGCAAATCAATTGTCTTCTGGACTTCTCTTGTCTTCTGGACTTCTATTGTCTTCTAGACTTCTCTATTTGCTTTACTAATGTCTTCTGGTCTTCTCTAGTGCGCGGGTCATCTGCATGGATTCCCCAGGCTTGCCACGTAATTTCCCGACATTCTTCATCAAGGGGTTGATTTCCTCCCCCTAATGTTGAGAAATTTTCGGTGGTAGCCCTTGCGCTGTTGCATAGGTGAATGGATGTTTTAGGCTGAAGGTCTAAGATTGATGAGATTTGCTGCATATAGGACTGCGGGTCCCCAACATATAGCTAGCAAATTACAATTATGCAAGAGGGGTTGGGCAATAAATTTAATTCTCTTAATTAAAACCTCTGCCAAACCATTCTGGGTATGGACATGCGGTACCGAGTGCTCAACTGCAATTTCCATCGCCATGCAATAATCATCAAGTGCCTTTGAAGTAAATTCGCCGGCGTTGTCCATTCTGATGGACTTGATGTGATGATCAGGAAACACATTTCTGATGCGAATGATCTGCGAGATCAATTTTGCAAAGGCGTGGTTTTTCGTAGACAACAAACCCACATATAACCACTTCGAAGAAGCGTCAATGAGCACCATGAAATACTTGAATGGCCCTGAGATGGGCTGAATGGGACCGCAAATATCTCCCTGGGTGCGATCCAGGAATGCAGGGACTTCATCCTTCACTTTCAGAGTGGAGGGACTAGTTATTATTTTCCCGGTGCACATGCAGGGCACACAAAATCTTCATGATTGGGAAATTCTTCATTAATATTATGCCCATACGAGTTATTTATTATGTTTCTCATCATCCTAAGACCTAGGTGGCCTAATCTGTCATGCCAGAGACAGAAGAGTTCAGAGCTTTTAAATACCGTCTTTAGGACAGTGCACGCTGCAGGCGCTTTGATGTTGGTATAATATAGCCCATTTTCTAGTGAAGGAAGTTTTTCTAGTACCCTTTTGCGCTTCGTAATGAGCAGGTATTCCTTACCGTACTCTTCTTTAGTCTCAACGCGGAAACTATTTGCGCGGATATTCTTAAAACTTAGGAGAGTTCTAGTCGATTTTGGGTACAATGAGGCTTCTTCAATGACCAAAGTTGTGCCCATGTGGCTCTTCCGGAACCAATTATACATGCATCACTTCCGGCGATTGTCGTAAGGCTTCCAGTGCTCTTACGAATCGACTTGAAAATTCTTAGTCTCTCTTAAGATGGTATGCATTGTGCCGCTGCTAGCTAAGCACACTTCCTTTATAGGGCGCTACACTTGTTCTAATATAGGGTATTTTATTAATATGCATGAGAAGGCAATCAACACATAGATAAAATACTCCAATGTCAGAACATATCATGCCATCATAAACTGAATAAATGAATGAATTCTTCAAATATCATCCAACCATCACGAGAAGATAACAATTCTTAAGTACCATCCATGCAAATTCTAACATATTCTTCCACACAAAATAAATGACATTTAAAGTCAAAATGCATTCAGTGCACTAGACTTCTTCTGCTATATTCTCAGGGGTGACATTCTCTTCAAGAGAAATCATAGCATTGGCTGCTGCTAGGCCGAGAGGGGGTGCTGCTGCTTGGATGGTCTCAACCTCCATTAGCGCGGGCAGCTGCTCGGAACTCTCCCCCTCAACCGATGCAAAGTGGGCTTCATGCTGCCCTTTGCCATCCCATTTTGGCTTGTTAGCCTTATTCTCATGTGGAGCGTCTGATTTGCCTTTCTGGGCTACGGTCTTACCCTTCCTTCCCCGTTTCTCTATCAAGGGCTTTCGCACCTTGTTGCTCTCGGCGTTGGCTTCACGGCCAGTGGAGCTACTAGATGGCTGAGTGACTTAGTTCTTGCGGAGAACTTTGTCCTGAGCCTCCGCAACTTGCATCATATCAATCAATTCGGCATATTCCTCATAGCCGTCTTGACAATAATTATGTGCGGATTATGCTGCATTGGGGTGGAAGGATTTTCTCAATTTTCTGTATTGGGGGTACAAATCCTGTGCAAGGCAAAATTATACTCCCCGACCGTCTTAAAGTCGACAAACCTCAGTCTGATCCACTCCTGCTCTGCTTGAGGAAGAATGGTGTACTTCAGCCTCTCAAACCACTTCTTGAGTGCGGTCCAGAGTGCTAGCGCGCTTTTCTCCGCCGTATACTCATTCTTGAGAGTGAGGTAGAGGTGGTGCCTGAGAGAATAAAGTGCCTGATCATTCTCCTCAGGTTTGGGTTGGGCGTTATTCAGTCCGCCAAGTCCAAAAGCAGCGCGGAGCTTCCTGGCTCCAAGTACAATCTCGACATCGGATGCCTACGTCAGATAGTTTTGGCCATGCTGGGCCAGCTCCTCGAACTTCTGGTTCGTGATGCCAGTCATCTATATGTGTATAAGTCTACTGCTGGTAGACATGCACGGAATAATTCACTATGGGTAAATAAATGGTACAAAAGGTTCTCGCAATGTTTCATAATTTTCTGTGTATTTTCTATAATTTTACTGCTAATTTCAGTGATTAAAAGCAATTTAAACAATTACAATTAACCAAAACAGTAAATAAATACAGAAAATACAGAGAATAATAATGGCATAAATAAACGTCAAATGCTAAAATTAATTCAAAATTCGGATTCCCGAGGCCCTTTTATGCTAAAATACGAAATTTCAGCAAATTCTGCAATTCCAGGGGGTTTTACGCAAAAATTTCAATTCAGAGAAAAATTTACGCAATTTTCTGATTTACCGAGGGGTTTTCTGCAAAATTCTGGACCCACTGGTAAATTTGAGGGCTTATACGTAATTTTCAGAATTACGAGGCCTATTTTGCAAAATTCAGGACCTAAATGTAGTTTTAAGGGCTTGTCGGTAATATATAAGACACCGTGGGCTTTTTCGCAAAGTTGCAGGCGTCGGCCCACTGCCTCCCCCCGTTTTTTTTTTTCTCGGCCCGTTTCTGCTTCTCCCGGCCCACTTAGCCCTTTCGGCCGGCAAACACAAAGAGGAGGGCCCTTTCCTTTAGGGTTTCCCCTCCCCTCCTTTTCGGGTGGCGGCGGCAGGGAGAGCACGGGCGGCCGGGCGCCGTTCGGCAGCGCGGGGAAGGCGGGGCGCCGTGCGGCGGTGCAAGGCGGCGCGAGCCCGGGGGCCGGCGCGACGGGGCCGGAGGCTGGAGGGCACGGCTTCAAGCGGCGTGCGGGAGGCAGCGGCAGCCGGCTCGGGCGGCGCGCACATGCAGGCGCCGGCGGGGCCGCGGCCGGGGCGGCGCGTTCGGGGCCAAGAGCCGGTACGGCGGGCCAGGGCCGTCGCGGCGGGTGGCGTGCGGGCGCATGCAGGGAAGCCGATGCGGCGGGGTCCGGCGGCGCGTGCGGGCGCGGCGGGGAGGCCGAGGCGGCGGGGTCCGTCGGCGCGTGCGGGCGCGGCGGGGAGGCCGAGGCGGCGGGGTCCGGCGGCGCGTGCGGGCGCGGCGCCGGTGGCGGGTGCGTGCGATGGTGAAGCCGAAGCGGCGTTCGGGCCGGCTACGGCGGCGGGCGACGCCGTTCGGGGGCGAAGCAGCCGACGGCGGGCTACGCGGTGCGGGGCGGCGGTCCGGCGAGCACCCGATTCGGGCCGAGGCAGAGAAGGGTGGCACGGCTTCCGGCCGGCGGTGTGCGACGCCTTGCGGGGCGAGGCGGCGGCTCTTCGGGCGCCCGTGCCAAAGCCATGCAGCACAAGGGCGGCACTGCTACGGGCGGTGCCTGGTGAAGGTGCCATCAGCGCCATACGGGGTGCGGTCGGCAAGGGTGGTGGTTTCAGGCGGCTGTGCTGGCTGCTGGCCGGCGACGCCTCGGTCTCCATGGCCGGCTTCTGGCCGGTGGCCAACGCATACGGGCGCAATCGGCAGTGTTGTTTTTTTTTTCCTTTTATGCAGTAGCCATGCAAGATCCAAACAGAGGGATGCAAAATTTTCTTTCGTGCAATGACTGTGCATAAAATTAACAGGAAAGATAATGCATATTCTTGTTTCCAATCTATGATGCAATCAACATCTACCCCGTTTCGCAATCTACCGATCGACATTGTGCCGGCGATTTCAGATCTGCTCGCGGTAGATTAGGGCAGATTTGCATCGTTCTACAGTGCAATCAACATCTACCCCGTTTCACAATCTACCGATCGGCATTGTGCCGGCGACTTCAAGTCTGCTCGCGGTAGATTAGGGCGGATTTGCACCGTAGAATTTCAATCTAGAACGCGAAAAGAAAATACAGATTCAAAAGCGATCTAGAAAATTAATCTGTGCTTCGATGATTACCTCGTTCACCGGAGCGAAGTCGTGCTGATAACGTGTTGAGAAACCGTCGCTGGCGACCAGTCCGAGCGATTTCTCTGCTTAGAACAAGAACGAATCAATCACAGAATCACAGAGAGAATAGATTGAACACAGAGAGGTAGAGAGAACTCCCGATCTTTCTTTATTGCTTTTCTTTCATCCGTACATCATGAGGGGGGTATGGCTCTCTATTTATAGTCTACGGTGGGGGTGCCCAATTAGATCAGGACTCTAGATAGAGTCCAGGTTTCTTAACATCTACCTCTCTCTGTGCTCCCTCAATTATGGTCCCACTCGGCTTCAGCTTCTAATTTTTCGGCTCGCTCATAAAGACTTCAGATTTTAGCTTTTAATTTCTAGTTTTTTTTTCTGATTTTTGGTTTTTTTGGATATTTTTGTTTTTTTTCTTATTTTCCGTATTTCTTTATTTTATCCGTAATAGATTAACATGTTTTTTATTTTTAAATTTAATTACGTCAAAAACCATCACCAGCTACAATTCAAAATAAGATAACTACAGTGCCAAACAGTGAAAAATAAATTATAAGCCACAAAAAAAATCCCAAATGAGTAGGGAAACTTTTAGTTCACTATTTCTTAATTTCGTCTTTTTCTAGTTTTTTGGTTTTTTAGGGCTTTTTTGTATTTTCTTTTTCCCATATTCCTTTGCATTGTCTGTGATTGCCAAAAACGCTACAGTAGGTACAGTGCAAAATAAACCAGTTACAGTGAAAAAAATCATAAGTCACGAAAAAAAGCTAAGTTGAGCAGGCCGAAGTTTATCTGATTTTTTTCCTGCTTCGAGTTCGTAAAATAGAGAGTCCAAACATTCATATAAATCACTATGTATTATACCTGATTTACGTTTCTTATTACCAATAGAATCAAATAAAAAATTTGAGAGCGCGTGCTTTGTTTACGTGCAAAGTAGTGTATATTCGGCGTAGCCCACAAATCCTTTGCAAAAGTACGGAAACCCACAAATGCTTCGCAAAAGTACGGAGCTGGCACGATTCACCTTCACCCTAAATCTGGCATATATCATGTTTTTAGCCTTGCAAAAGGCTCTTAGTTGTCTCATGAGGCATACTAGTTATCTTTAGCTAGTACGCCACTTAATTAATGTAGGATGGATACTGGCAATTAAATAACTAACACATCCTAATAGGTCCAATCCACTAAGTTTATTGGAGAAACTTGTCAACCCCACTAATACAGATTTTACACACTCCTGCATGCTTTTCAAAGCATTTACAAGACTCAACTGCTAACTCTTTGGTAATTGATCAACTTATCAATTCTAACTCTCCCTGACATAACCACTCCTCCGCATCTCTCTGCCACGTTTTTTATCAAGGCACCAACCCGGTATTTTGCCAACAACCAAAATACCCTCGACAAAGCTTTTAGGCACATTTCCTTGACTTCGTCTTCATCTTTACGTCAAAGTATCTCCACATGCTTTGGCACGTAGCTCGTAGTATCTAATGACTAAATGTCATGTCTTCACGCATTTGAACCCCCCCCCCAACCATCTCTACGTATATCGACCTCATTGTTTGGCATACTACATTATCGGACCTAGATTTTACAAGCTCGAATCCTCTGCAATTCCACAGCACTATTCTCTAAATCAGTAGATAGTGCTCACAGATACATTACTGAATCATTTCATACATCACTCAGACCATACCAAACCATAATATCACACGCCATACTTGACATACACCATGATGGGCAGTTTTTCATAAAGGGCTGCTTAAGCCAAATACTTACAATGAAACAACAAAAATGAAATTGATAGACAACAGTGGGGCCATAATCTCCCAACAAGTAAGCAACTAGAGGCAAAAGCTATCATGCTAACGATTTTCCATGTTCCCACCTTTTTCTTCACCTTCTGGACCTGGTGGATCAAGGTGTGTGTAGAGGTCCCTCCTCCACTTCTGGATTATTTGAGTGAGAGAGAATAAGCACAATTAACTGTACTTCGCAAGCCAACACACAAGATGCATTATTATAGATGTAAGGCTAAATGAGGTTGGTTGTAGTTCTTTTGCTAAAAAGCCTTAGTTGACAATTACCAATAATAGAAAATTCCTATAACCTAACAATTTTAACTGAAATTGATTTTCTATACTATGTAAAAGATTGCGATATTAATAATAATGCAGGATCCATCAACCGTTACATGGCCTCCTGCATCCAATGCTAATTCCTTAGCGTTACATCTGCTTATTACCATCACTAGGACCAACCGCCTAGGGCAACATAAACCAGCTTTCATTCCACCAACAACATTTTTAGAAATAGACACTAACTCTTGCAAGTTTCCAATACCCACCTATGACTGTAGGCACGGCCGTTTGAACAGTTTTCACTCTGTAAAAGTCACGCGCTTCACCCACAATAGACAACCAACTTGTTATGATCCACCTGTTTCCCTAGACAAGCATATCAAGAAGGTCACCACAAGGCCTTTACACTGCATCTTCCCAGTGATGCCACACCCGCTAAGGTTTCCACCATTATGGGATACGACCATCCCTCCAGAGACCCCCTCTTGTGCCATCACGCTGAGGGGATGCAACCATCGCCTTGTACGTGCTCCCACCTATGGTGCGACCCAGATTGAGTTGATGCAAATTAGTTAGCCAGGTCATACCCATTATAGACTTGTAGTTGCACTATTTTACACTGGGTAGTCATATAAGATTCGGTCCTTAGAGTTATCTAGGCATGGCGTGAGCTCTTCTGCAGAGAGGAGGAGAGGAGGGGAGGGAAAAGGCCCAAGAGAAGGAGGAAGTGTGCGCGTGCAAGGCGAGACGTAACGTGGGCGGGGGCGTCCGGACACTAGAGAGGCACAGCGGTTGATGTGGGCAAGCAGCGTGGTGCTAGTACATGCACAGCGTGGGCACAGGAGATGGCATGGTGCACTGCACGGTGCGCCAGGGCACGCACAGTGCAGGGGTAGCACACCAGGGGCACGCGCCATTGCGCTGGGCCGGCTCGGGCCGTTCCAAGCCGGGCTAGGGGTCAAGTTGGCCAAGGCAAAATGGGCTGGGCCTAGTGGGCTAGGACCAACTCATTCCTTTCCTAGATTTTGAATTTTTCATGCAAAATTTGAATATTCAAATTTATTTCAAATTTTGGATTGAAATCATACTAGGTTTAATTTAACTTTAGGGTTTAAATCTCACATGAACTTTCCTCACTTTGGTTCATAGACTTTCCTAAGCGCCACTTTAGGATTGTTAGCTAGCAAAAACCTTGTGAATGCTATGACTTTTGAATTAGTCTTTTTTTCAAATTTTAGTTTGACTTGGATTTGTAAAATAGATATAGATTTTAAATTTAAACTCATGATTTCTTCTAACACTCTGTTGCTTGCCCACATTTAGGATTTTTATGTTTGAACTTTTAACTTTCATTTCTTTTAGCCCCTACTTTATTTCTGGGTTTATATTTCCCCTTATTTATTTTAGGTTTAAGCCCATGATTCAATCTGAAACTTGAACTCAGGACGTAAGTTAGTAAATTGTGTCATGCCCTTGTAGCTTTCAATATTAACACCTGACTTTTTGGTTTAGCGAGATTTTTGTTGCAAATTCTCTTGATTATCTTTCTAGATCAACTTTTTCAGATTTGGGTTTAAATTTCTAGTTAGTTTTATCATTTGCACTTTTCCTTCTAGATTGCATTTGTATGGACTTCTCCCTTTTTACTATTATTATTCTTATTGTTAGTGCCTGGGAACCTTAATCAAAACTCACAAAAACTATATGCAATCAAATGCAAATAAAAAAGTTTTAAAGTTTACACATTTTCAAGCAATAGACTTTTTGGTTGGGTTGTTACACACATGCACCAACTCGCATCTTCACTACCCTTGTCTTCTATGTGTTTCCTGCTTGATCCACGTAACCTTATTTGGACTTACACGTTCACTCAGACCTTAGCTCCCCATCTAGTCCTAGTCCATTACCGTCAACCGCTACATCCTCTAAGCCACATGCACATCTAAAAACCAAGCAACCATATCAAGCATAAGTTCAACACACTGGACTCACGTTAGTAAAGACCATGCATCATGCAATGCAACACAAACCTTCATAGCTCCCAAGTCATAAACTGACCTCAAACCAACTTAGCTCAACTTACCTTGATCTTAGGCCATTGCCGCCAGTCTAACCGCTCAACCCACGTCGGTCTAACCGCCCCGGTCAAACCACCAACTACTGGCCGATCTAACCAACCACCAAGTGTGACCGCATTTTTAATGCCGGTCACACCAGCCAACTCATCCTGGTTCGACCACCAACCACAGCTTGTCTGATTGCATGCGACCAAAACAAAACATGCTCTTTGGAAAAAAAAATAGCTACCAACTAGAAGTCATATTGCTTCCCTGGTCTGACCACTCCTAAAAGCTGGTCACATCGAACCACAATCAAACCGTCATTCACCGGTCGGTCTGAGGACCACTTCCTCCCAGCGGTCCAATCGGTCCCACCAACTAGGAACACTGGCATGAATCTGAATTTTCCAAAAACTATTACAAAATTCACGTTCAACTAAACCAAAATGCCAATTGTTCATCACAAACATATATTAGACCTAGTATATGGTCTCTCAGTTACCAAAATGAAAGGCAACACTAGGAATCTATGCTGAGCCACTTATGTAAGATTGCACACCAAACAAACCTTAATTTTAAGTCTTGGTTAAGAGGCACATAAAAAACTTTTCAAACTGAGATGATTCTAAGGCTTAAGAAATGTTATCAAGACAAGCATGAAAAAATGGTAGGACACCCAGGAAAAAGTTTTCAAATTGATGTGATTCTAAGAAATTAGAAATGTTGTCGAGGTAATGCATGAAACAACCATTGAAGTTCCCCATGGGTTGGAACTCCCATTCCTTGCATGCATAATGTTTGAAGACTTAACTCTCAAGAGGGTTACATGGAACAAAAGGAAATGCAAATTTGTTTTTTTAGAATAAAGACTGATTGTCCATATCACTCTGTTCATCCTAAAAGTGTAATAAGCTTAGAAATGAGGTGATCAACAATGGTCATATTTAGGTTACTGCAAAATCCGTTGGCCATGTGGAGTGCCAATCAGCACTCGGTAGTGCAGATTCTTGCTTGCCACCACCATCTCTGTCTCTCTCTCATGACACAAAGTGGTGATTTGGAGATGTCCATCAAAATCAAATCTTACTTGATGCAAAGAAAGAAAAAAAGAAGGCATATGTTCAGGGGCGGAGCCACTGGGTAGGTTTTGTCAAGCTTCAGCCCACCCTCTGGCCCACCCCGAACCCCCCCCCCCCCAGATGGGTTGGCCCAACACAAGCAGAGGTGAGTTCATCACTTCATCCACCCCAGGCCATAGGCACATAGCAAAACTAGATGAGACACCACGCACAGACCGATAGACGCATGGGAGATGAGAGAGGCAAAGAGCACACGCACCTGGCAGTGGCGGCTAAAGGCGCCCGACGACACGACGCTTGCCTTCTTGCATGGTGCCTGAGCAGATCCAAGACGCAGCCGACTGGCCGAGGCCGCCTCATCTAGGTAATTCCTTCATGGCTCTACACATACGTTCTTCTTTCTGTTTTGGTGTAATACGGTCAATATGTTCATTTCAGGGACCATACATTTGTTTTGCTTTCTTCCTTAGCTACTGCCTCTAGAATCAGGATCCCGGGAAAGGACTCTTTGCCTTGGCGATTGGTAACCTAAAGGAAAATGTCATTGCTATTAGGCGCTTCAGCAAAGACAAAGCCTCTTTATTTTTGCATTAGCTCGACTAAAAAGAGGTCTCTAGACTTCACTGTGGTTTTCACAATGGGTAAACTCACTTTTTCTGTAATTAATTGGCAAGAATGTGTTTGATTAGAAGAGATGTTGCATGTCAATGGTTGAACCAGCATTGCACGCTTAAGATGTCCATAGGTTCTGTCCATGGTTTTAGATGAGCGTGTCTTTAGAGTTCAACCATTTCCAAGTTTGTGGAATAGAGTAACTAGAAGTGTAGAAAAGAGGAGGGACTAGGTGACAAGAACATAAAGAACTAAATTCCCAAGATGTCTCATGCTATTTGCATGGCATATTGTTCTAATAATCCTTTGATGTATGCGTTGTTGTAAATCATATGATCCATCTTGATAATACATGATGCTAATAGCTTGAGACACATGGCATGAAAGGGATTTGGCTAAACACATGTGTGTGCGTGTGCGTGTTTTTGTGTGGTAAATCAGGTAACTTGTGACTTGCAAATTGCAATCGCGTCGTGACGTGATGCGCCACTTAGCAGACCAAGTACATCTTATTTTTGTTGAACCGTGCATCGCTCTCTATTTGAATGGGATTCTACATCTGTGTGTGTGCACGTGCACGCACCTGGAGACATCTAGAGTAAAATGAGTTGAATCACTGCCTTCTCCCTTTCTTTTTCTTCTTCCTCCTGCAAACATATGTTGTAGTGCTGCGCCATCTAGATCTCATTGACTCTTCTTCCCGGCATGCACCATGAAGAAGGATAAGCAGTATCCCCAAACTATTTGCCACAGAGAGAACCTGCACAGGGTGGCAATAAGGTCTCTGGGCAGCGCGACCTACGCGATCGCTTGGCTTCTTTCTCGATGTTGACCACTTCCATGACTACTCATTTCTATGCTGCTTCCCTTTTCTCCATCAACTCCACTTAGGGGTGGAAAAATAACTCGAAGCTCGTGGCTCGGCTCGAGCTCGTGAAATTTCGAGCCGAGCCAAGCCTTCTTTACAGCTCGCAAAAAATTCGAGCCAAGCTCGAGCTACTCGCAAGTCGGCTCGCGAGCTTTTTTGGCTTGGGTGCTCCTCCATCGCCTACGGCGCTTCCGAGGAGCTGGGCGCCTTCCGGATCAACCCCGACGGCAGGACGCTCTTCTTGAACCCGTACCCCTGGAACAAAGGTCAAATTTTGATTCTTTTGGTAGCTTGATCGAGAAATGTGTGGCTCCTTTGTCATGGGATGGATTGGTTCGTTGGGTTGCAGTGGCGAACATGCTATTGCTGGACTCGCCCGCCGGGGTCAGGTACTCCTACTCCAACACAAGCTCCGATCTGTTCACGCCCGGCGACAACAAGATAGGTGAATAGGGAGAAATTTTGGCTCGCGAGTTTTTTTGGCTCGGGTGCTCCTGAATCCCAACTCACGAGCTATTTTGGCTCGGGCAATCTCCTAAATCCCCAATTCCCCACTCATCTCTCATGAATCCCCTTTCGTCTCCCGTCGGTGTCGCCGTGTGCTGCCCCCGGTGCTCTCCTCCGCTGCCGAGCTGTCTTCCCCCTTGGCACCGGCCGACGGTCCCCAGCCCGCCTCCAGCTTCCCCCGTCCCCGAGCTCCTCCCCCACCCTCTCCCTCTGCTGTTGCGATGGCGCCGAGGACGGCTGCTCGAGGGGAGAGGCGGAGCGACCGAGCTGCTCGTGCTGGTGGTGGCGGTGGCCAGAGCCAGATCCGCAGGCGGAGATGCGGTGGTCGAGGTGGCGCAGGAGGCCGCGCACGCCCCCGCCGAGCCTCGGGGAGGCGGTGACGGTGGCCTCGTCCGCCGCCTCGACGTCGGCGTGGTGGTGGCCGGCCCTCAAACGTGGGGATGGGGACGGCGGCGACGGCTCCCGCTCCGTCTTCTTCGTCGGCGACGGCTGCACGGGGATCGGCGGGGATGGGGTGGGGGTGGTGGTCTGGCCAGACTGCTCTGCAAGGTCTGCGACGCCGCCGAGGTGAGGAAGGGGAGTCGCCCGTCGGTAACCCGCCGGCGCCAGCGGCTGCATCTCCGACGCCGTCGACATCTCTCGGACGCTTTGGGTGGGGACTTGGGGATTTCGGTCTGGGCCTGCTCCTGGCTCGTGAAGGCTCGCAAGCCAGCTCGAGCCTTTCTTCAAGCCGAGCCGAGCCGCTTTCCTAGCTCGTGCTCAAAACGAGCCGAGCCGAGCCGCCTGTTGAAACGAGCTTGGGTAAGCTTGGCTCGAGATAGCTCGGCTCAGCTCGTTTCCACCCCTAACTCCACTACAAGTCATTCGCATGATCAATCGACTCTGTTATAATATTTTTCTTGTGTATTTTCTGAAGTACAATGAGTTGCCTATGATTAGTTTTATTAATTGCATCATTAATCTTTTACTGTGTTTGTCTCCTAGTAAAATTTGGAATTAAAATATTGCCCACATGTCCAATAATCCATAAACCTTATTGTGAACTTTGTTGTAATTCAGCAATGGCTAGTGGTTCGGATGCAATAAAACTTGAGAGGTTTCTTGTCAAAACTTTCATAGATGACAGGGGTTGTGGTAGGTTATCCACTCGCTATATCCATTTATGATTGACCAGTACATATAGTTCAAAAATACAAACAACACCACTCTTGGCTGTATTCTAACCATTCTAGCATATCAACTAGCTCTATGATGTGTATATGGATTACAAATTCACCACAGAGTTGTGGAATGCACTAGAGTATAAATATGCAGAGGTAGAGGTAGGTCGTTGGTTTTACATGTGTGAGCAATTCTTCGACTTTAGCATGGATAAGGCTAAGTCCATAGTTGGACAAACTCATGACCTCTAGCTACTGGTTGGTGAGATTGCGTAACTGGGTTGTGTGTTACCTCCTAAGTTGATGGCTATGATTATTGTTGCCAAACTTCCTGCTTGTTGGCAGGATTTTGCCACTACCTTGAAACACAAGAGGGAAGAGTTTTCTATTGACGATTTCATTGTTGCCCTCGATGTGGAAGAAAAGACAAGAGCAAAAGATGCACCCGGCACTTCTGGTCAAAACAATACAAATTTCAAAGAGAAAAAGACTACTGCAGAGAAATACAAATCCAACAAACCGAACAAGACAACTAGTTTTAAGAAGAAAAACTAAGAAAAAAGGGCTAGAGGGATATCACTTGCTTCGTGTGCCCAAAAAAGGTCATATGGCAAAAGACTCACTTTCGCAAGAGCAGAGATGGCAAACAGCCAAAGAAGAAGGCTGTCAATGTGTGATGCCTCGACTTCAGGAGGGTATGGTAATTCACATGTTGTCTTTTCAATATGTTAATCCAATGATTGGTGAGCTCATATCGGTGCTAATATTCATATATGTTCTTATATTTTCTTGTTTTCTCCTTATCAAGCGGCAGGGGTTTCCTCTATCCTAATGAAAAATGGTCGCATGCTTATGTTCTTTGTGTTGGCATAGTAAATCTGAAGCTTACTTGAGGGAAGTTTGTCTATTTGAAGAACGTGCAACATATTCCAACAATAAAAAAGAACCTCATTAGTTGTTATCTCCTATATAGGGATAGTTATAACCTAGTGTTTGAGTCAAATAAAGTTGTAATGTCTAAGTTTGAGAATTTTGTTGGTAAAGGCAATGAGAACGGAGGTTTGTTTGTCTAAATACTTTGGAGTTTTATTATAATTTGAATGTTGCAACTAGTTTAAATAAATATGAAACCAATATTTGGCATTCTCGCATCTGTCATATTGGTTGTGATAGTATTGCAACAATGTCTAGATTGTATTTAATTCCAAAATATAAAATTATCAAAGGATCAAAGTGTCAGTCATGTGTACAAGCAAAGAAGCCATGAAAACCCTTTAAAGGATTAGATGTCGAAAAGAACTTGGTACCATTAGATCTAGTTCATTCAGATTTATGTGAAATGAATGGACTATTGACTAAAGGAGGCAACAAATATATTTTAATTTTTATTGAAGATGCAACACACTACTACTATGTGTATTTGCTAAAATTAAGGATGAAACTTTAAACTACTTTAAGATTTATAAGGCTGAGATTGAGAACCAACTAGAGAAGAAAATAAAAATACTAAAGTCTGGTCATGGAGAGGAGTATATCTCTTATGAATTCTCACAATTCTATTTTGAGCATAGAATAGTCTGTGAATTTACACCACCATATTCACCCCAATCAAACAGGGTAGCCGAGAGAAAAAAACTGTACATTAACAGACTTGGTTAATACCATGTTAGAGAGTACCGATATGCCTCAAGCATGGTAGAGGGAAGCTATATTGACTGCAACTTCCATCCTAAATAGAGTAATCGCTAAAAAGAGTGAGATTACTCCATATAAGGGATGGAAGGGGAGAAAATCTAATGTCAAATTTTTTACGAACTTGGGGGTGTTTGGCAAAAGTCAATATACTATTGTAGAAAAAGAGAAAACTTAGACCTAAAACAATCAATTGTATTTTTCTAGGATATGTTTATAATAGCATAGCCTATAAATTTTTAGTAGTTAAATCAGAAACTCCTGAGATTATTGCTAACACAATAATAAAGTCTAGAGATACTTCATTCCTTGAAGATATTTATCCTATGAGACACAGACAATACTTCACGAACTGAGAATTTTCAAACTAAAAATATTGAAGGTGAGCATAATCAAACTTCTAAACTTCCCACCATTTCTGAACCAATATTGAAGGAGGATAGCAATCTAGTCGTAGAGGCTCCTCATAGGAGCAAGAGACAAAGGGTTGAGAAAACCTTTGGCGATGACTTTATTGTATATCTCGTGGATGATGTGCCAAAAACTCTTTTAGAAGCTTATGCATCTCTTGATGCTAGGTATTGGAAAGAGGTAATCCATAGCGAGAATGACTCTATCATGGATAATGGGACTTGGGAGATCAGTGATCGTCCTAGCAGGTGTAAACCTGTAGGGTATAAATGCGCCTTCAAAAAGAAACTAAGACATGATGGTACTATTGAGAAGTACAAGGTAAGACTTGTGGCCAAGGATTACACCCAGAAAGAGGGAGAAGATTTTTTTTATACGTATTCTCCTATTGCTGGACTAACCTCCATCAGAGTGCTTCTTGTGTTAGCATCTTCCTATGGTCTACATATCCATCAAATTCAGTGAAGATAGCTTTCCTTAATGGAGAGCTAGAGGAAGAAATCTATATGGATCAACTGGATGATTTTGTGATTTTTAGATAGAAAATAATATATACAGATTATTTAAATCCTTGTGTAGCCTAAAGCATGCGCCTAAATAATGGCACGAGAAGTTTGACAAAACTTTAACATCCGTTGGCTTTGCTATGAACGAAGCTGATAAATGTGTATATTACCATTATGAAGGGGGTCAAGGAGTGATCTTGTATTTGTATGTAGATGATATACTTATTTTTGAGACAAATACTGTTGTAATTGATTATATCAAATCTTTCTTATCTCGATGCTTTGAAATGAAAGATTTGGGAGTCGTTTTGAATAGTAAATTGAAGAAGAGCGGGGATAGGATTACTTAGTCAATCCTATTATGCTAAGAAATTCTTGAATCGTTTTGGCTATGAAAATTGTAAAATTTCTCCAATGCCCTATGATGCAAGCATTAAGCTACAAAAGAATCGGGGGGTAGGAAAAAAATCAATTGAGATATCCACAAATTATCAGGTCACTTATGTATTTAGCTAGTGCCACAAGACCTAATATTTCATTTGCTGAGAGCAAATTAAGTCAGTTTATATCTAATCTAAGAGATGATCATTAGGGGGACACTTGAAAGCGTATTCCTTACTTGAGAGACACAACATTTTTTGGAATTCATTATAAATGATACCCTTCTATATTAGAAGGATACAATGATTCCAATTGGATCTCTGATGCGGATGAAATCAAAACTACAAGTGACTATATGTTTACTTTAGCTAGTGCTATAGTTTTATGGAGGTCATGCAAACAGACCATATTGATGAGGTCAACCATGAAAGTTAAATTTGTAGCACGACACAACCACTGTTGAAGCTGAATGGCTAAGAGAGCTTCTGTAGGACTTGCCATTGGTTGAGAAACCAATACTAGTAATCTTGATGTACTGTAATAATCAAACAATATTAGCTAAAGTTGTGAGTACTAAGGATAATATGAAGTCCTCCAGACATGTAAAGCGTAGGCTTAAATCTGTCAGAAAATTAAGGAACTCTGGAGTAATTGTTGTGAATTATATTCGCACTAAGAAAAATCCGACATACTCTTTTACAAAGGGGCTCGTATGGAAAATGATTCCTATTATATCTTGGACATGGGAATGAGGTCTATTTAAGTTACATCATAATGGTAACCCATACCTTTTTATCGAAGATACCGTGATTAAGGTAATGAAAAAACAAGTTGATGTTGTAACAAGAGAGTGTATATCAATTGTATGTATGTCCTAATAAATAAAATACTCTCGACTGCATGAAAGATTGGCTTAAAGCTTCAATGTATTCTGTTGTCCAAATAAGAAAAAGGTATTAGCTTATAAGATACATAGAAATAATACACCTACTTGATCCTAACTATAGGATCACAGTTCACGAGAATATGGCATTCTCTAGAAAGCTCGTGAGCAGATAAAGGTGCATGACCATATAACACTTCGTTTAGATATCGTTTATACATGCACACGTGTGTGCGCATATTTGCATATTTCCACCTGGTAAATCATGTGATTTGTGACTTACGACGCACAACCGCGTCGTGCGTAGCATGTCACTTAGCAGACCAAGTTTACCTTACTTTTGCTGAACCATGTATCTCTCTGTTTGAATGAGATTAGAAGCACATTATGCTTCTTAATATACTCCTATAGATCAGTTTGAATTTAAGGCTTTTATTCGGTATTGATAACAGGCAGTTACCAGTGGGTAAATGGCTGGTCAATAATGTTAGTTACTAATGGGTAAATGGTTGATTAATCGCATCAGTTACCATTCTGCATCTGTATATGTGTGTGTGTGTATGCCTAGACACGTCTAGAGCAAAATGAGCCGAATCATAGCCTCCTCCCTTTCTTTTTCTTCCTCCTCCTACAAACATGTGATGTAGTGTTTCATCGCCTAAATCTCGTCGACTCTTCTTCCCGGCATGCACCGTGAAGAGCGGTGAGCGATATCTCTGAACCATTGCCACAGAGAGAACCCGCATCGGGACGGCAATAAAGTTTCTGCGTTGTGTGACCGCTTGGCTTCTTTCTCGACGCCGACCACTTCCATGTCTGCTCATGTCTACGCTGCTTCCCTTTTATCTATCAACCCCTACTGTAATTCGTTTGTGCAAGCGATCAACTCCATTATAATCTTTTTTTTATATATTTTCTAATGTACAATGAGTTATCTGCTGTTAGTTCCGTTAATTAGATCAGTAAATTTTTTTGTATTTATCTTCTAGTAAAATTTAGAATAAAAATATTACGAAGTTACGGAAGAAGTCACTCCTATTGCCATCCTCTTTGTCGCCCTCGCTAGCAATAGGCTTCAACAGCCGATGCCCGCTACAACAGTGTCGTCGTTCTACCCCACTTCCGTCAATATCGACCTCGCCTAATGCTACCATCCAACGTATTAGAATATCATATTTCTGTTTGTCCGTCAACGATCAATGAGTCTAGCTTTACAGTCCGGTGAACCGTAGAGGATTCACGCATGAGTCTTGTGCCAAAATGGACGACGAAGGAAGTGCACGATTTTTTTGTGGTTTTGCTACATATCAGACAACTAATTTTATCTCACTCTTTGATGGCAACGTATACTTGTGTTTGGGACTGCTCCACAAACTCTGCTCCACAAACTCCACTGTGGAACAGCTCCACAAAAAACTGGAGTTTGTGAAGTACCTCTTTAGGTGCTCTCACAACTCCACCTTTTTTCCTCGAACAGGGTGCGTGGAGCTGAAACCGTTTGGCTAAAAAACGTGGAGCGGAGCTGAAAAACGTGGAGCAGAGCAGTCCCAAACACCCCCTTAAATCCTTTTGATCCTCGGTTGACACACTGTATGTACCTTTCATTCATCATTCCTCCTTTTCCAAAAATAAAAACTTTTTTTAAAAAAAAACATTCCTCTCTAATCACATAGAGGAGCACCTGTTGCATACAATAGATGACGATGGATATCTATTTGAGAGTATGTATGAGAATTACTAATTAGAGGTACTCCTGTACTTTTCCTCAATAATAATTTATAAAGCGTAATTAATAATAGATAAATATTATTTATTTTTTCATATGAAAGCGTAGGAACACGGTTTTACTAATCGGAGTGAGGCCATAGGGGCCTAGGGAATGAGGTGGGCCCCACAGAGGGCAAAAGGCGTACGTGTTTGGTGTTGGTGGCCTACGGAGAGGGAGGCCCTCACTTTCATGACAGTGATGTAAAGCAAGAAGGAAAACACCCCTCCTACTATTCGCCATACACTCCACCACCCCAAGCAGCCCGTTCGTACTAGTCCATCTCGCTCCCGTGTCCAAGCCAGAATTTAGTAATGTCATAGACTCAGAATAATCTAGATTATCTAGATTAGATTATAAAAATATTACTTAGACTAGATTGAATTTACCTGACCTGTATATTAGATATTTTTTCATATCCTGACTAAAGCTTACTCTATTTAAGGTGTGATTCTGCCCTGCTTGCTCCCCTAATCGCCAATGGTTACCATACACATGAGAGAGAGAACACGACTACATGACCCAGTCCAAGTCGCCAAGGTGGTTACTACTAGCTCAAGTAATAATTGATCTGACATCATCTCACATGATCTATCGAGATTGATTAGATGGAATAATCGGAAATTTCAATATCACCAATACATATATCCCATCCGAATTACAGAGGAGAAGTTCACTATGAACGGACACCAGGTAACTGTACCGTTTGCTATCGCCTTGCAATGGATGTCTAAACTAGCTTTGACATCCAGTTTGCTTCGATGAATAACCATGTCCAACCCCAGCCAAAAGTATGGCGACGTCCCCGTAGAACAACATTTTCAGGAGCAAGCTGTCACCGACTTTTCTACTAAAAATTAAAAAAACTACACGTTATTTTGGCAACCGAACAAATAAATATTACCTATTTCAATTGCCATCATAGCTTAAACCCAAAGAAAATTATTAGTGAGGTCTACTACGTCGAAATCACACCTGCCGTATTCTAATCAAGCTATACCCCGCTCGGTTGAACTGAAAAGCTGTGGTTTATGGCTGAAATTGCACTGAAGCGGTTGAAATTTCACTGTAGCTGAAGATGGTTTATTTGGCATAATTAAATTTTAAAAAAATTCAAAATTAGAAAAAAAAATATGCTAGCTCACCACGAACAACGCAAACGAATACGGGAAAAAAGAACCGGCAAAAAGCTCAAAAAAGCCAAAAATTTAGAAAAAGATAAAATTTATAAATAGTGAAAAATAAGTCAGAAGGCAGAAACTAAAGCTGAAACGAGCGAGGGCGTAGTGATCTCCAATATATTTGCTCGGCCCACCCCGCAGTCACAAAATTTACTTGTTCTCTGTCAGTCCTTTTATGTATGGCATATTCTGTTCATGAATATAGATTAACGGAGGTTACAAGATCGAGTGAACAGTTAAAAGATGAGTCAAATGACCATCACATCCCTGATATGGCTGCGATCATTGTGGCTTCGCTACAGTGCTGGAGGCTTATTTGGCACTATTCATAAGTTTCGTCTTTTTCTGAATTTTTGGCTTTTTGTTGAGCTTTTTTGCCGGTTCTTTTTTCCCGTATTTGTTTGTATTATACGTAATAGGCTAACATATTTTTTTTATTTTTAAAATTTTTTAAATTTAATTATGCTAAATAAGTCTCTGTCAGCTACAGTGCTTTTTTCAGCCAGCTACAGTGTTTTCAGCCATAAGCCACGAGCTTTTCAGCCGAACCGATCACCCCCACATACATGTCTTGGAAATAAGAAGGAATGATTGTTAATACATACATGTTAAAGGGAGCTGGAAGAGAGATATGGACAGGAAATCAGGAAGGTCAAAAGCATTGTAGAATTTAGACCCATGTCTTATGTTTTTCAAGAATACTGAAAAATATATACTATTACTTTAATGAAACCGTTGGGAGTAGTAGCAAACTACTTTTGCTGGTACTTGCATTTCACTACTTTATTTTAATTAAAATTTGACATTCTAATCAAGAAAAACAAAAAACCCTGCAGAAAATCATATAACTCATTCAACCTAATACTGTAGAACGTACTACCCCTGATAATACCACCAAGAAATACAGCGAACGTACGGAGCGTTTGTATTGAATTTTTTAATGATCTTTGGCTGTGCCTTATAATTTTTAACTAAAAATAAATAATAGTAGTTGAAAAAATAGCTTTTAAAAGAAGAGAACAAGGAATGCAATGGTGAGGGAGAGATACGTGCGTGTAACCGGGGTGAGAGGAGTAGGATGAGTGACATATCCATGACCCTTTCTTTATTTTTAGAGTGAGACGATAGTAAGAGAAGTGAAGAAGGTATTTCAAAAAATCGGTTATTCATAATGGTTTTTTGTGTTTTCTAAGGAAAAACGGAAGCAAGAAGCATATACGAAAATAGCGTAAGCATTTTCAACGGTAGAAAAGACAAGAAAACAAAAGGTGGAGAGAGAGAGATATTTGCTGAGAGTGGGGAGAGAGCGGTGGTGTGTGTATTTGTTGAGGGCATTTGGGGGAGTTCCGAAGGCTCTGGGTGTGAGGCAGAGGCTCCTCCCTCACCTCATCACCACCTCGCTTCTTTGCTCAATTATTCTCCATAAAATCCCCCCAAAAATAAAAAAAGGTAATCCATCATTCCCATCTCTGGTTTGTTTTCTCTTCCTGTTCTCAATCTGGAATCCAGCTCCCAAGCGGCTGTTTCTTGATCCCCCGGTGGATTTGTTGCTTCAGGTGGCGGCGGTATTTCTTGGGCGGTTCTTGATGGCCGCGGGGAGCGGATTACCTGATGCGGAGTTTAGATTCCTATGAATCTTTCCTGCAATTTCTTGAGGTGAGCTTCGATTGGCTGCGTGCTCTTCCCTTGGTTTCTATACTTGTTTTCTTGATTCGTTTGTGTAATCGTCTCGCTCGTTTTGTTTTATCTTGCACAGGTTGGATCCAAGCGAGAAGATGGAGGTGGAGGGGGGCAAGAAGAAGAAGAATAAAGTGATAATGGTGATTAAATTCGCAAGAAAACTTTGCATAGGATTGTTCCCTTTTTGCTCCATGTTCCGGTTAGATGCATAAATAAGGTGTAGTTTTATTTGCTTCAAAGAAGATTGGATCCAAAGAAATGGAGATGGAGAGCAAGAACATGTGTATGGAGGAGCCATTGGCCTCCTCAGAGATGGACATGGATCAGAGGGCAGTTTCCTGTAGCGACATGGTGGATGCCACCAATGGTAGCCACATGGGGTGTCCTTTGCCATCCAAGGATTGCAAGAACACCAAGGGTTGTGTGGCCAAGAAGCCGAGGTCGGTGAGCTCAGACTTTGCGGAAGAGCAGGATTTGGAGTTTGGCGATGGCAACAGTGAGAGTGAGAGTGGCAGGCATCAGGAAAGGAAGCTGTCGAGGCAGGACCGGCTGGAGCTGAGCCGGTTGTTCCAGCGTGCGGTGAGCCTGCAAGACTGGGAGAGCGCTGAGGGGCTGGTTCAGACGGCCGATGTGCAGGGCCTCAATGATGTGCTCTGCGTCGCAGTGGATGCCATCTGGTTCTTGGACGACCGGGAGGAGCTACACGAGGTCGTGGGGTTGATCAGGAGGATTGTGTCTGGAGGGGCCAGTGATTTCACACGGGCAGCACTCCGGACATCATTCCTCGCATCATGTGTCTCGGCATGCCGTGGGCACACAACCAGTCTTGCAGATGCTGTGAATTTCATGGGACTAAAGTAAGTCTGATGAGAATAAATTTTTTTTCCTATCTGCATGTTTGTTTGAATTGCTTGAGTTCCAACTTCGGAAAGTTGTATCGATTTCATGAATCTCTCTATACTTGCAATCAATTGATCCTTTAACACGGAATCTATATACCTACAAACAACTGGTGAGATTAAAGATATCTCCTTTGTTTTAGATGGCTAGAAAACCTCACAATATTCCTTAAATCAGGAAAAAAGAGAGAGAGAAAAATTCCTATAAATTCTCTCATTAATCGAGAGAAAAGGAAAAAGATCTACACTGCATAATTTAGTGGGACCAAATTATAACGGTGCAGGTTAATCCTATATAGATATTAGAGTTGTATAACAAATACAATGGCATTTTAAACAATAAATATTAGAGTTGTATAACAAAGACAACTGTATCATATCTAGTCGCTCAATTGCGTGGGTAATTCCGCTAGTTTATACACATACAACATTGCACATGTGAAAACTGAAAATAAGTCGACTCTTTGTTTGTCAGGTTGCACGAACGCCTACAAGAATGCCATGGTGATGAGGTCTTGAAAGCAGAAGCCAGTGCAAAGGTACAAAAATTTACAGAATGGGCTCTGAAGTGCATTGGACTGCATTCACGAGATAATGGGGGCAGAGGAAATCAAGGAACAATTATTGAGGTCCAACATCAGCTGTCAGCTTTCAAGACATTTCTGGACCTTGCAGATACTCATCTTACAGGGAAGGATTTCACTGAGGCTTTTGATGCTGCGTGCTTCCCTCTAACACTCTTTTCAAGCTCATTTGATCAAGGATGGGCTTCGGGGATCTCAGCAGCTGCAATACAAGGGTTG
This sequence comes from Dendrocalamus latiflorus, assembly GCA_017311315.1. Lineage (NCBI taxonomy): Eukaryota > Viridiplantae > Streptophyta > Magnoliopsida > Poales > Poaceae > Dendrocalamus > Dendrocalamus latiflorus. The sequence goes on from CM029646.1 coordinate 5,835,283, forward strand.
TTAGAGATGTTGGTAGAGGGAGGTGCAGATAATGTCAACCAATGCTTTCTTGAAGCTGCACGTTACGGAAGCACTGAACTTGTGCGCATCTTACTACAGGTAGTAATAACAAAGATGTGTCAGACATTTGCGTTAATAGCCTCTAGTGATCAGAGAAACTATGTGTGTCTTAACAATAGACATGCCATCTGGTTGCTAATGTTACTGTGGTCCCAATAGCAACCGATTACGTTATTATGTGTGAGGTGTCTGTCATAAAAATACTCTAGTCTTCATGCATAGTTGGCTGGTTGCTTCCAAGTTTACATTCTTATGGAAGATGCATGCCATCCTTATTCGTATGGAAGAGTTGACAGGACTGCATGCTGACTACCCACCTGATCTAGATTATTAATCAGATAAATTACTATGCAATGTTTATAGTATTGAAAATTCAGGCATTAGGTCAACACCTGATTTAGGATTTACCATGTTGGTCTGCCTTTGTTTAAAAATTGCATGTTGGCTTCCCTGAAATGCTAATAAAAGGATAGGTGGAATTGGCAATTTCAAAAGACACATTCCTCACCCAGGATTGATAGATTAGACAATTGGTTGCATGATACCTGTTGTTTATCTTCATGTGTAGGAATGATCAAATACATTTCGCCTTGAGATGCAAGACATAGGCCTTGTTGAAATGACACTGTAGCGGCTGTTAGCGTTTTTTGATGTATTCAATTAAAGGAAAATGAAAAAAATAAAAAATATTGTTATATCTCCATGGATAATGCAAAGAAAAAAAAAGAGAAAAGAGAAAAAAGAAGGGAAAAAACCACATTAAGAAACCAATGTGTTCAAAACGGCTTTTGGCTTCTGGAAGCTAGAAGCCATCGTTGTTTAGAACGGGGCCATAATAGATTGGGTTAACCGGCATGTTCTGGTGATTCGGTCCATCTGTCAAGAGATTCAATACAAGACCACAGTAAAATTGAAACATTTAATTCTATGATTATGTTTTCATTTTCAAAGCAGTTTCATCATGGACTTGGAGATCTATTGCGACTTAGCACACTGATAATTTTGTGTTATTGTTCAAGCCTCTGAATGCACTAAGTGTTCACCTACAAGGGTAGTCTTGTGTCAACAGCCTTGGTTGTCTACTATTTAAAATGTTGGTAGATTCATTTTGCCTTGTAGCCTCTCTGAAACTAGACTACTGTAGGAGCACCATGTATAAGCTGTGGAAACGTCAGATGAAGCTTCGTAGTGTCACTGGGTGTGACGCCATTAGTAGTCCTACGTTGATTGATTTCTTTAGTTTGGTACTGCCCTAGCCCATAGATAGAAATAATGTTGCTTGCTGTCTATCTGACATTTCAAGTACCGTGATCTTTGTGGACCTATATCAATGTGTGCATTGCATGTGGAAGTAATACCTACAAGCTGTTGACCTAACATGTAGCGTGCTTTTGTTTCAGATTGCTCAACATAATAGCTTGGACATTGATGTGGATCTTGCCCTTGGCTTTGCCGCGCATTATGTAAAGATTAGAACCATGGATTGCTTGGTTGAAGAAGGTAACACTGTCGCCTTTCTTGGCCCTTTGATGCGGGCAGCTGAGCGGGGGTGCCTCCAAGTTGTCCAATGGTTTGTTAACCGTGGATGTCGCGACATGGAGCTTTGCCTAGCTCTTACAGCAGCCACCTCTAGCAGTCAGGTTGCTGTTGCCGCATATCTCCTGCCTCTTGTCCCACATCATGTTCTAGCCACCCTCAGTATGGAGATTGTCAAGGCTGCTGGTGAGAGGAGCACTGGTTCATTGGATGGTGTAGATTTTCTTCTCCGCTCGGACTTTCTTGGTAACCCAGCTGCAACATATGCTGTGGCTGACAGCATTGCAAATTCCACAGATGAGACCGTGGATCCTAAGCTTAGATCATTTCTGCTTGAGCATTGGTCAGAGGCGGCCTTCTCGGAGGGATTAGTATCGGCACAGGACCACTTTGTTAACTTAATGAGGATACGGGAAAGAGGTTCATCCCCCATTCAACTGAGTGACCTCCCACTGCCACTGGTGATTGGCATGGCCTACATGCCGCTGTATAGAGAGTGCGTTGAGGCAGGTGGTCGGTTGTTGCCACAAAGGCTGAGAGGGCAGCTTGTGGAGGCTGCAGGCAGGCTTGTGGGCTGGTCAGTGTGCCCGACGAGCCAAGGCAGGGAGCTTTTGGCCATTTTGGAGCACTACCTGCCGCAGTTCATAGTCCAGACATGAAGCGGCGAGCAATGAGCATCGGCACCCAGAATGGTGACCAGAAGAACGAACGGAATGATAGCTGAGCACCATCTAAAATATATTCCATGGCCGTGTCCCTGTCGAGGCATTTGAATGATAGAGCTAGGAGAGTTCATCTTGATTCAACTCTCGCAGAGGTGCTGTTCCAAGAGCGTATAACTTTGGGCGAAGTGCTGTTCCTTGCGTTGTCGAGGTCTGTGTTGCGTGTGTGTTGGGTTCATAATCTCGACGATGACATGATATGAAAGATGTGCCATCTCCATTGATGTTGGAATTAGAGATTGAGTGAGTTCTCATCAGCCATGACCATCCATGGCTGGCTAGTGCTATTCTGCAAGTCCTGAATAGAACATGCTCTTGCTGGAGCCGTTTCCTTTCTTGACTTAATATATGCAAATGCAAAGATCCGTAAATTTTCCATGAAAGGGTGCTTGATAAATCCAACCTTGATGCGGATTGTTTCAAAATACTATCGATTATTTCTCATCAAAAATACTATCAGTTCCGTTTCGGTGTGGATACTGTCAAAATGTACCGATCTTCACCTAATATTTGCGCAATTTGTCATCCCCGCGCATTATTTCACAAATATTCTTTGAAGAGAGTTTCCAACTCACGAATTTTGCCCAGTTTTGCTAGCAGAATAAATCGACTCCGCGCAAATTCATGGCAGTTTGTATCATCTGAAGCATTGTCTCAGCTGGTACCAGCCAGATTCCCGTCGGTAACCGGTCTGAAAACTAGTACCAAGCCTTAAACATCAAGTCATATCTGGTTTTGTACCAAACTTGGGGGCCAGAGCACAATAATTTCTGCTGATTGTTAACCGCCCCCCTGCGAAAACTGTAAAAAATTATGAACTCTCATTGATGAGTTCTGAATTATTAAACAGTTCTGCAGAATTGCACGGCTGCCAATAGGGGTACCATCTACCATGGTTGGCTTGTCTCATGCTTTAGCCAATGAGGTCTATATTAGATCGTGAAATGTACGGAATGGTAATTTCATAGGTTTTACAAGGTACCTTAGACCGTTGAAATGTACGGTATGGTGGTTTCATGAGTTTTACGAGATTTTATTTTCATAAAAGTTTTATGAAAGTTTTAGGATTTTAGTTTGAAGTTCCAAAGCAAGTTTCCGCGTTTCATGGAAAGTTTCAAAGATGTTTTAGGTTTCAAGTAGGTTTCAATGTATTTAATAAAAGTTTCATGCAAGATTCAACATGTTTCAAGAAATTTCATAAATAGTTTGAATCAAGTTTCAACATATTTCAAAAAATTCAAGAAAAGTTTTACTAAGTTTCACAATGGTTTCACGGAGCTTCAGTAAAATTTCATCAAGAAGTTTCAAAAAATCAAACGAATTTCACCAAAAAAATCAACTATGAACATACTTGACCCCATAGCCATTTGTCGCCATTGCGCCTTTCCATCGTGTAGTTCATAGTGACAATGATGAGATACACTGGACAGCGACAAACAATGAGACGCATTGGATGGCAATGACAAGCATGCCTACGCAGCCACCTTGCCTCGCGGCCTTGCCACGCACGCATAGCCCCCGTGCAACCATCTCAACACCTCGATGCCATGTTGCCACTGGATCACGTCTAATGCACCACAAAGTTGCGCACGCGCCGTGCCGCCCCACTCTACTAGACTACTCTGTGTGGCCTAGCATGGCTTCGTGTGCTCGTGATCGCCCCTGCGTCACTGCGCCACCTCACCACCCCGCTGTGTCGCGCCTATGCTACTGCTTAGGTGCTTTTTACTTGGTGAGAGTGAGAGAAAGAGAGCAAGAGGGGGTGAGGAAGGCGTGAGGCTTGAGAGGAATGGATGGTTGAGTTTGAGTGATTTAGATTAGGCATCTGATTTGGATAAGACCATAGACACCCAAGATTGTTTGAGAGCGCTCAATCCAACGACGATTAGCTATCTCATCAGAAAAACAACTAATGGTATACCACTAGTTAGTTTTTTTTCGTAGCCAACAGGGTACCATGGTTAGCCTGTCTTTGCCTAGGGCATGCATATTTTCTTGTGTCAATTGGAGGAGCATTCAGGAGAGGATCTGAATCTGCTACACCCGCATTGCTACTGCAAGCATGCGTAGGCTTTAGATCGAGAATCTACAGCTAACAGCCGCTACAGTACCTACTTTAGTAAAAAAAATTAATAGCCACATCCAAAAGCCATTAGCAAAAAACAGTTTTAAACGGGTGCGGCTGATGGCTTTTGGTTGTATTTTTCGAGATGACGACAGACAGCGAAAACGCTAACGCGGACCGTACATGAGGCAACCAGATCTGGAAGCTATTTGAAGAAGTGGCTTTGAAACGCCATCCTATTTATTTCGGCTTTCGAAGACTAGCTAATTTTTGGCTAACTCTAGTGAATCATTGTCAAAAAAAAAAAAGAAGATAGAATCTCGATCTGAACCAAACTGAAGTGGCTTACAAGAAAACAAACCCCATTCCATGCTTTCAGCTATAATCTGTCACCTCCAACGTGTCAAGTCATCAAAACAGCTCCTCTCCATGCTATCCTCCAGCCGCTCCAGCCCTATTGTTAGAAAATTGGTCTACAAAGTTGTGAATCGGCCTATTGTTAGAAAATAGATGTGAGCTCTATTTTCTATAATTTTAAAAATATATACTTTAATATTATATTATTAAGATAGGTAGAGAAGATCACTTTATAAGATAGATTTTTGCGATTTTCTAAAAACATGAGACATATAGTGTAAGAGGATTTTGGCTAAACACACATATACGCATGAGCGCACGTATTTTCACGTGTAAAATCATGTGACTTGTGACTTACGATCATGACATAGTGTGTCATTTGGCAGATCAAATTGCTAAACCGTGCATCTCTATCCGTTTGAATGAGATTCAAATATTTGAATTTAAGATTTTATTAGGTGTTGATGATAGATAGTTATTAATGGGTAAATTGCTAGTATCAATAGGTAAATGACTTGTTAATCATGTGATTGTCATTCTAATAAACTGATGGGACACTGATGCCTCATCCACAAAAGGTTGTCTTCTCCTGCGTCGAGTTGTCGCTTAATTAGCCGCCGCAATTGTCGAGTCATCGCTTAATTAGGTGCCGCAATTCTTTCTAGATGGAAAACCATCCACAGGGACACTTCAATCGGAAGCTTTTCTTTGGTAGAAACGTAAGGAGCATTTTAATCCGTCGAGTCAGAAACGGACGGCGCAGATTGGTCCGAACGCGAAGTAGAATGTGATAGGCCAATGCAAGCCACCTGTACACAAAACGCAATGGTTGAAAAATCCTCCCTTGTGCTTCCACATGGTTTTGTCCACGAAACAAGCCATTTCAGCTAGGGCGCTCGAATCTGTTTAGGCTTTGGATTGGGAGTCGGGTCATTATCGCTTAATTAGCCGCCGAATTTCTTTCCACAGTGGAAACCGTACACAGAACAAAAACTTGTTGACAGTGTTGTATACTCAGGGCCCGCTGTTCACGACCAAACACACTCCCGCTCGTTTCAGTTTCAGTTTCTGACTTTCAATTCACTATTTCTTTATTTCATATTTCTAGCTTTTGAGGGCTTTTTTCCTTTTCTTTTTTCCCGTATTTCTTCGCATTGTCTATGATGGGTTAATCTGGTTTTTCTTTTTTAATTTTTTTAAATTTAATTACGTCAAATAAGCCATCATCAGATACAATAAAAAATAAGTTAGCTACAACAAAAATACCATAAGCCATCGCTAAATTGAGCACTACCTAAGTTACGAGAATATAAAACGAGAGCAACGATCAAACGGTATACCGTTGGGAGGACTTCCGACAATATAGAGTGTACCTCATCGTCAGCCGCTGTTGCCGTGCTGCCCCGATCAGCTCTGCACGTCTTCTTCGCCATCCCTACCCCCTCCACCACCACTCGTAGCCGGCGGCGTCGCCGCCGTCTCGCCACACAGCCCCCTGACCTCTCCCCGTCATGCCGCCCCGCGCCAATCTAACTGTCACAGCCGCCACTGCCACCACCCTCTTACCCCGCCCATTGCCCCCGCCGTCGCCTCCCCCCGACCTCCTTCTATGCCCATGAGGAGACACCAAATTTGGCGGCGGCACCCCTCAAGCCGTTGGATCCAATGCTTGGTGGTGCCGACGGTGGAGGAGAGTTGAGGGATGGCGGCGACGAGGGAGGGAGAATGAGAGGGAGTGGGGGAGATAAAGGCTGCGGGAGCAGAGCGGTCGAAGAAATATTCTGCTGGAAGCTTTAAGATTCGTGTGGCTTTAGATTGAACAGTTGTCTGTTATCTCTTTGGATGGCAAACGAACAACATTCCATTCGTTTGCATTTCTCATATAAAAATAGAACGGTAGACATATAAAATAAGCTATACGGGACTAAACTACAATGAAAAATATCCTAGGCTGGCTGCCTCTAATAAGTTTTTATTTAGATAAAGTGCCCGAACAATGGAACCTTCTAGGGGTTGTTTTTTTTGCTGAAGTTTATGACTTTTGGCTGCGGCTTGTAGCTTTTAGGCTGGTCGTGCGAGAGATTACATACTAATAGAAATGTACGGTTTTTGCTGATATAAATGAAGTCGGTACAATATATACTACAACTAACTAGTAGACTCTATGTTGAAAAGATACTCCGTTTAAAAGCTAGTTACTATAGAAAAACCGAAAAATAGTTTTTAGAAGCTGAAAAGAACATACCCTAGATTACCCCATAAACACCCATATACAATAGATAGGAAGCTTTTCTATGACAAGAGAGTACGAAGAGCGTTTAAGGCAGCACCGTTCATATTGGCTCTAAAAACTGTTTTTCTATATTACCTAATTTGGGTTTTCACTTGGTAGGAAAACTTGGTGCTAAAGTTTGGGTTTTTGTCCATGAGACACGGCATTATCAGTCAGGTGCTTCTTGGAAAGTGACGGTTCATGGAGATTGCAGGGGACTTAAAAAATCGGCCAATCAACTAGTTTGAATTTCCTCACAAAAAAGAAAGTTGATGAATTAGAAGTGTTTTGTTCACCGATCAACATCTTACATCTGAAAAATATGTAATCTACCTAATAAGGCCATGTGTAAAAATGCTATAGCTTTTGGTTAATTACGAGAGATTGAGGGCATAAAGAATACTCATGTTGAGAAGCCATTCTATTCAAAGCGGGTTCTACAGTGACTCTTACAAACAATTTATAGAAACTATTTGAAAACCCTGTTCAAAATACGACTTCTAAAAGACAAGAGATAGATGTTGTTTGGAATCCGAAAAACACAACCTTTTTTTAATAATTCAGTCAATAATCAAATAGACATCAAACCAAATTTACCTGCCATTCATGTCCTTATCGTTTTTCTTTCTTTTTGAGATAGAGCCAACAAATCTACCATACACAACTTGGTTGAAACAATACAATAAAGTCAAATCCAACCAAATGCAAATTCCATACCACCGTTCTGATCTGTCCACTGCTGAAAAAACAAAATTTTCCTTTCATGCACTCATTTATGTAATACACAACAAAGCCAAAACCAAAAAAAATGATTATAAAATTCCCTATATATACTGCCTAGTTACAGGTAGGAGGAGGCCATGCTCCTCATGTCAGAAGGCATGAAGGCCAGCACCACCAGCAGCATGAGCATGCACACCGGCACCACCAGCAGCAGCGACGGCGGCGGTGGCAACGGCGGCAGGATCAGCGGGAGCACGAGCAGCGACACGGTGACGCAGGCCAGCACGAAGAATGCCTCTGCGCTGAAGTAGCTCGACGGCGGCGGGGCCTTGCCGCCGTCAGGCACATTCGGTCGCTGCTGCTGCTGATCTTGTTCCTTCGCGGCATTTGGGTTGATCATCGCATGATGCCTTCTCCTCTGCCTCGTCTGGTCTCTGAGGAGCTGTCTCTCCATTGTCATGAGCAACTCAAGCAGCATGTAACAAAGTAACAGGTTTCTTGTTTCACTTTACCAAGATACGAAAATGGTGTGAAATCTGAGTTTGGTCTCTTGGTTTCTGAAGATTGCGAGTCTTCTGATCAGAATCCTTGGATCTCTGATTGTAGTATCCAATACTCGTCACCTGGTTTGGAGGATTTGCAGCAACACTATCTGTGAGGAGGAAAAACAAAGAACATTAGATTGGTTTCTAACATAAGTAGTATTAAATGTCTCATATTTGTTTTTCACCCCCATAAAAAAGAGGTATCATACTTGAGTGTACTGTCTTGACAAATTCAAGAAATGGTGAAGCGATAGAACCGATAAAGCTTGGTCGGACAAGATGCAAAAAGACAAGAACTGCCTAACATATCGAGGATTTGGCATGAAACACATCAAAAGAACCAAGATTACACATGAAGAAAAGTACCTCCGATGCTGAACTTGAAACTGGAGCCGGAGACCTTCCTAAATGGGTTCTTCTTCCCTTACTTGATCTACCCGGATCTGTTCTCAGAATCAACGCAACACCACCCGGGAGGATAAGAACACAAACGGAGAGTGGCAGGCAGCTAGGAACTTCCAAAAGGTCGGAGGATATGAGGGGGGGTTGGGTACATGTGACCAGTGCAAAAGCAGCACAAGATGGCAGGATTAAATGGAGACTTTTGATGCTGGAGCAGGCAGGTGTGCTGGTGCAGCAGACAGAACTTGCAGCTTGTCCCTTTTTTCTGCGATGTGGGGGATGATTGTGAGGAGGAGGAGGTGAGCATGATGGGAAGGCGGCCATTTTATCTGTGGACTAAAGGTGGCGGTTTTCAAATCTTGGAAACCTATGGAGGGAAGGAAGGGAGATAGGTGCATTGCACCGAGGACCAAGTGGAAGAGAGGTGGGCCAGAGGCTTTCCGTCTTGTAAGGCAGGGAGCACATAGGATTAGTCCGGATGGGGAAAAATAAAAAGGGTTAATTGGCTGTCATCTGGGAATCTAATTTCTGGGCCGTCAAATCGAAATGACATGTATGGTAGAAAATCAGGTGCTCAACAGCATGGTAATTTTCTTCGATTCTTGCAGGAGTTGAACTGTTTGTTGTGAATGGTACCTTACGTATTATAGGATTTAGGGCATGCGTTCTATACAAAGGGTTTTCACACCAAATTCTCTAGAGTTTGGTTGAAATCCATTCTGCGGATTTTCATCTTAACTGTCCATTTTAGAAACAATTAAACGACGAGATTGCGCGAGTTTCACAACATATATTTTGCATGCACCCAGGAAATTCTACCAATGGTGGAATTTCCTCCCTTCAGGCCTTCACCGAGAGTGTAACGAGTGGAGAATTTTTTTTTTCCAAAGCACTTTTGGAAAGGGCGGGCAGGAAGGTTTGCTAACTGCACAAGGTTCCTCCCCCCTTCTGCACTTTTCTGCGTCGATTTTGGCCCTGTTTATTTGAGCTTGAGATTCTAGCTTTTAACTTATTTTTTACTATTTATAAATTTTACCTTTTCTCACCTTTTGTTTTTTGAGATTTTTTGCCGATTCTTTATTTGTATTCATTTACATTGTCTGTGATGGGTTAATCTGTTTTTTTCTATTTTTAAATTTAATTATATCAAATAAGTCATTTTTAATTATAGTACAATTTCAGTCAGTTACAGTATAATTTACTATAAATCACTAATTTTTAGCCCAAATAAACGGCACATTTATTCAGCTGGTCTCACACGTACCCTTTGCCTTCTTTGCCTATCATTACTTCCTACTCAATTTGCACGACACCAACGTACGCCATTTCTTTTTGCCAGGTGGTTCTGCCTGTAGCGGCCATCCTCGTCATGGGCGGAGCCAAGTGCTGTCCGGTATGCACGGATACTACCAAATTATTTAGAAATTATGTATATATTCCTTTTGCTATATATTTTAATTAAAATTAAACTTTATTGCAATTTAGAGAGAATTAGATATAAATGTATTCTATATCATCTTTTAGGTTTTGTAAATAACCCATCATCTATTTTTCTGCCTATATAGCACTATATGAATAGTATGAAAGTGCTTTATTTTGTTTTTTCAATTAAAAGAAAAACTCACACACGCACCACTACGCATGCGCACACGAGTGCGCCCTCTTAGACAAGCACAGAAAGACGTGTGCTAGGATAAATCCGCGACCTCACAAAATTCCTACTGAAACGTTGGAATTTGAAACTTAATAGGTTTGATTCGTATATCCACAACTCTACCATGCCACCAAAAAGTGGTTCTTGTGCTTTATTTTATTTAGCTATTAAGAACTTTTTTAGTTTCTAACTCAAAAACCAAGTGTCCGATTCTCTATTTGTTTCAGCTATCGTGACCATTACTCTAAGTGCAATGATTCAAAATTAATATAGGGCGTCTTATACGAGACATTTTACTTACAAATTTAAAGTCATATGTGATATTAATAGGCTATATCAATATTGTGTACCAAGTATAGATGTACTATAGATCTTCCGTGTTTTTCAAGTGGTAGAGTATACAAACTATTATACGGGTTATGTAGTGTACTAATAAAAATTTATGAAATTTATTCGTCAATATTAGTATATGTTATAGTTATAACGCCATAAAATTAAATTATTTTCACAACTAAATATGTAAAATACCCAATTAATTGGGATGAAAACTCAACTAATTATACAGTAACATTAAAGTATCATGTGAATACAATATTCACAATGGATGATTTACCCAGCGCTAATATTTTATTACTCCTCACATTCTTTTTTAATTGATATTTTTTATTTTTTATAGTCTATGGGATGTGACTTTGACCATTACTATTTGTAACTTTATCTTATTATATATTAATAAAACTATAATATTACAAAAATATTTTTAACGACAAATCTAGATAGTTTTAAATATATAAACAATCAAACTTTTTAAAATTTGATTGCATGGACTATAGGAGTCGGTTAAAAAAATTGTATGGGTAGAACGACAAGTTGATGACTACAAGGACGCGCACTAGGAGATGCCCAGCCCAACGGCCGTGATGAGGGCATGCATCTAAGGAAACGTGGCACATCAGTTGGGGTACATCTAATGAGGTGCGGCACACGTAGTGTGCACACATAATAAACTTTTTCTAGTTCCACCGCTGATCACATCATTCAAGGAGATTTTGATCATATAAACGAAGTCACTATAGTGTATTACATTTGACTTAGTAGATTTCGATTTAAAAAGACATGTTATTTAAAAGTTAGATATCATAAAAAAGCTATTTAATATAGAAAAATAGTTTTTACAAATCAATACAAGTAGGGTCAGCCTATATGGCATGTCTATACATAGTTAAAAGTTGAGTGGCTATCCATCTGTCGGTGCCATTGCATGCGTGCTCTACTCCATTGGAGACTACAAGGACATGGAGAGGAAAGATGTTTAGGAAGCAGAACGTGTTAGACATCTATTTTGGACCGTTGTTAAGCTGGCAAGTCAACCGGTTCAAGTATCCTTACCAAAGCAGACCACGAAACCGAGAAGAAAAAACATGGCGAAAAGCGCACGCAGCGAAGCGGATAACGCAAGCCAAGATACCTCGTCGGTCCTCTGCCGCCGCAGCTGCACGAATCTAAAAGCCAAGCAGCATTTAATCGCCTTTCTGCTGCACAGCAGCACAAGCCTGCAGCTGCATCTGTGCATCTGCTCCGCCACCGTCCGATCCATCCCGTGGTCCAGCTCGGCGGCCCGAGCTCCGACGAGCCGTCGGATCCGGGGAGCCGTCTACTCTCCGCCCTCGCTGCACCGGTGAGAGAGAGGAGTTTTTTTTAAAAAAAAGAACTGAATACATAGGGAGAGAGAATAGAGTTTTTTTAAATGACTACATAATAAATATCAGTAGAGGTAGAGCACTTCTAATACATTCTACATCAGTAATATCTATAATATTAATTAGCTTACCAAGTAGAATTAATACTGAATTGATGCTGAGTGAAGAAGGGATAAAGAAGAGAGAGGGAAGCAGTGTATCATGCAAAATACTGTTTAGACACAAAATCTAACACATAGAAAACAGCAAAAAGTTATATTGGAAGGAGATTAGTGTATATCTACAATAATTGTTGTATTAGAAGGATATTACGGATTTATTATTTACCGGTGGAAACTATACAATGAAGTTATAGTGTCATTTCATGCACCATGGTGCCTAGGCACCAATATCAATACCCATTGATTTGCTTTGAGATTCGCAACGTTTGATGTGGGTATCTTCATATACCCATAAAAAAGTATATTTGAGATGTCAAACTCCGAAAAAATTTAAATTTAACTTCAGTTTAATTAGTTTGAACTATTTTTATGGTATATACTCACTGTAGTTGCATTGAACTCAAAAATAGTTCAAACTAGTTTGAACTGAGTTCAAAACTAACTTACCATAAATATATCAAGGGTATAAAACATTTTCATACCCAAACTCAAAAAAATTATCAATCATACACGTGTATCGGATGTTGGTGCCTAGGCACCATGGTGCATTATGTAATTTTCCTATATATATATATATATATATATATATATATATATATATATAGACACACACGCACCAATCTTAAAACGTTGTCGGTCGCGTACATGATGTGTGCATATGCACCTATGGTCAAAAAAGATATTTCCGTGGTCCTCTCGTGCATTCATACACGCATCTATGATCTATCGAGACATGCATGCACATGTGAAAAACATTTCCATAATTTTTCGTCTATGTAGCACCTCACTATGGTTGGTACGTTGGTGTGCAGTAACGGCACGGTACCTACAGCTGTGTCTGCAAGCCTGCCTATTATTTGTTTGTTTGGAGATTGGCATTGCTTCCAAAACACAAATTTGAGCAACAATGCCTATTTTAACGTAAATGCAAAATCTTTTAAATAATATAATAATGTAAACATATTTTTCATAATAAATCACTACTACAGAAAGCCTCATAGTAGACGCCTCATCACAGACGATTTTGTGAAACCGTCTGTGATGAACACTATTACAGACGGTTGTAATTTGGAGGCCGTCTGTGTTATTTGTGGCGGGAAAAAGGAGTATCACAGACGGTCGGTCTATATTAAGGTGGTGATCGGTTGGGCTTAAAAGCTCAAGGCTTATGGCTGAAAACACTGTAGCTGGCTGAAAAAAACACTGTAGCTGACAGAGGCTTATTTAGCATAATTAAATTTAAAAAAATTTAAAAATATAAAAAATATGTTAGCCTATTACGTATAATACAAACAAACACGCGAAAAAAAGAACCGGCAAAAAAGCTCAACAAAAAGCCAAAAGTTCAGAAAAAGACGAAATTTATGAATAGTGAAAAATAAGCTGGAAGCCAGAAGCTTAAGCCCAACCGATCGGGGGTCTGTGATAATCCCAGATTATCACAGACGGTTTTTAATAAAAAACCGTCTGTGATAAGCTGGTTATCACAGGCAGTTCTTAATTAAAAACCGTCTGTGATAATGGCACTAAGGCATTTATTGCGCTGCTCAGACGTCTTCATTTCGATCCAGATCTAGCCACTGCTGCGCACTTTTTCACTCGGGAGGAAGCTAGGCAATTTCAGGCCAGTTAATTTGGTGGGAAGAGGTAGAGATTGATCTTTAAAGATTCATACTTTCCTGGTTGCTCTAGATATGGTTAGTAATGAAATTTATTTTTTCTTTAATTGCATTACAATTTTGGTCTAAGTAATCCATGAGTGTTATTGAAGATGGTTAATTAGCAAAATTGTTGGTTATATAATAGCTGTTGTGTTTATAATATTAATTGAGCTAGCAAATTAAGTCTCAATATAATAAATGTGGCCGGTATATATGTAGTAATAGTTAGTTAATCTAAATTTTAATACTAAGTTGTTATATATGTACGTAACGTAGGACCGAAGCTGGATATATGCCGCGAGCTGTGTGAGTGAAGAGTACATTAATGGCGTATCTGCTTTTATAAGAGCCGCCGAGGAGGATATGTTGAATAAAGGGGTAGAATATATGTGCTGTCCATGCACTGACTGCGAGAATATGAAGATGTTTAAGAACCGAGGGCAAATTTAAGCGCATTTGATTCGGAGGGGTTTCAAAAAGGATTATACGCGTTGGACCAGTCATGGCGAAGTGAATGATCATATGCCGCCAGATGACTCGCCGGTGAAGTGAAGATATGCCGCCGAATGACATCACCAGTGAAGTGAATGACATGCCACCGGATGATGTCGATTGTCGTTTGGATTCGGATAGGTTGTACGATGATAATCTGGATCAGATGCTTCGCGATGTAGAAGAGAACTATGATGAGAGAGAGTATGTTAAATTCTGTGGCTTGATGGAGGACTCAGAGAAACCTTTGTACACGGGCTGCAAGTACAGAGGTTATCGCCCGTGCTTGAACTGTTGAAATTGAAGGCAAGCAACGGTTGGTCCGACAAGAGTTTCACGGCGCTGCTAGGTCTTTTAGCGGACATGCTTCCGGAGGGAAATGAGTTGCCTAAAACCACGTATAAAGCCAAGAAGGTTCTTTGTTCGTTAGGAATGGAAGTAGAAAGAATACATGCATGCCCGAACGACTGTATCCTCTACCGTAAAGAGTATGCAAGCATGCATGTATGTCCGGTGTGCAACGCATCCCGATACAAACGTAACAATCAATCAGATGATGGCGAGGGAACAGAGGCAAAGAAAAGACCTCCTGCTAAGGTGGCATGGTATTTTCCTATAATTTCCTATTTGAAAAAAGGTTTTTTGCAAATCCAAAGGAGGCAAAACTGCTGCGTTGGCACTCGGAGGAGCGCAAGAAGGATGGAATGTTAAGACACCTTGCTGATTCCGCGCAGTGGAGAAACATCGATAGAAGTTTTGCAGACTTCGGTGCAGAACCAAGGAATATAAGGTTTGGACTGAGTACAGATGGAATGAATCCTTTCAGTAGCATGAGCAGTCGACATAGCACATGGCCCGTGACTCTCTGCATCTATAACCTTCCTCCTTGGTTGTGTATGAAGCGAAAGTATATTTTGCTGTCGATACTTATCCAAGGGCCAAAACAACCTGGGAATGATATTGATGTGTTCCTAGCACCGTTGGTGGAAGATCTAAAAGTACCGTGGAACGAAGGGGTACAGGTATGGGATGCATACAAACGAGAGAACTTCACTCTGCGCTCCTTATTGTTCTGCACCATAAATGATTATCCTGCCCTTGGTAACCTATCGGGCCATAGTACAAAAGGTGCCAAAGCTTGTACTCACTGTTTAGATTGTACCGAGAGTGTGTGGCTGAACCACTCACGCAAAACCGTCTACATGCGTCACCGCCGGTTCCTTCGGAGGGCTCACCCACACCGCAAGATGAAGAAACAATTTGACGAAGAGAAGGATGACGGTTCAGCTCCAAGGCATTTAAGGGGACACGAGATTTATGATATGGTTAAGGATTTAGATATTGTCCTCGGAAAGGGACGTAAATTGAGGGCTCATGAGAAGAACACCTGGAAGAAGAGATCAATATTTTGGGACTTACCTTATTGGGAGTACCTAGATGTTCGACACTGCATCGACGTCATGCACGTAGAAAAGAATGTATGCGACAGCTTGATTGGTCTCTTACTGAACATCCGTGATAAAACAAAGGACGGCGTCAACGCACGGCTTGACTTGGCTGACATGGACATCAGGCCTGAGTTAACACCGACAAACACTGATAATGGACGAACTTACCTTCCCCCTGCGTGTTACACTCTGTCCAAGGCTGAGAAAACAGAACTGTGCCAGTGCTTGCATGGTGTCAAAGTTCCGTCTGGTTATTCCGGCAACGTGAAGAAACTTGTTTCGATGCAAGATTTGAAGTTAAATGGCATGAAGTCTCATGATTGTCATGTGCTGATGACACAGATGCTCCCTATTGCAATTAGAAATATTTTGCCGATCAGAGTCCGAGAGACAATCATGAGGCTATGTTATTTCTTTAACACAAATGCTCAGAAGGTCATCGATCTCGAAGGACTAGATGCTCTGCAGGACGAGGTGGTGATGACTCTATGTCACCTTGAAATGTATTTCCCTCCTTCGTTTTTCGATATCATGGTCCATCTCATTGTTCACGTTGTGTGGGAGATAAAAATATGCGGGCCCGTATTCCTACGTAGCATGTACCCATTTGAGAGGTTCATGGGAATTCTCAAGTCCTACGTACGGAATCGTTCTCGGCCGGAGGGCAGCATCGTCGAAGGTTATGCAAGCGAAGAGGTCATTGAGTTTTGTGTCGATTATATGGCTCAGATTCAACCGATAGGTGTCCCTCAATCTCGTCATGAGGGGAGGCTGAAGGGTCTCGGAACTATCGGAAGGAAAGCAATCACTCCAGATATGGACACGTATACTCAAGCCATTTCACGGTGTTGCAACACATGACTGAAGTGGCGCCTTATGTGGACCAGCACAAGGATGTGCTTCGGCAACAGAATCTGGAGCGGCCGGATTTTTGGATCATGAGGCAACACAACCGTCGGTTCAACCAATGGTTGAAGGAGCAAATCGCTAGGAGCTCGCCGAGTGAGACGCTGACATGGTTGGCAACAGGGCCGACATTTACAGTTGTGACATGGCAAGGATATGATATAAATGGGTACACATTCTATACGCAGTCTCAGGATGTCAAGAGCACTAACCAGAACAGCGTTGTCCGCATAGATACATTCAGTACCGATGGGTCGAGAAACTCGTACTATGGCTTCATAGAAGAGATTTGGGAGCTCGACTATGTGGTTTTCAAGATCCCCTTATTTCGCTGCCGTTGGGTGCATCTCCCACAGGTGAAGGTTGACAAGTACGGTGTCACGACCGTGGACCTCCAACGTGTCGGGTACAAAGACAAACCATTCGTACTCGCCAATCAAGTTGTTCAAGTTTTCTATGTAACCGACCCGGCAAATAAGAAACGCCATGTAGTTCTTCATGGAAAAAGGAGAATTGTCGGAGTGGAGAATGTAGTGGACGAGGAGGAATACAATCAATTTGACGAGTTACCTCGTTTTGGAAATGGCATAAGGGTCGACGATGAATAACGTGACGAAACTAGTTACGTACGCATTGATCATGATGAAGGGCTAATTTTTAAAGAAAATAAGCAAGTACAATAAGAATGTATATGTGAAAATGTGTGACAATTTTGAGATGTATATGTGAAAATGTCTGATGTAGTCAATTTTGAGATGTATATGTAAAAATGTGTGATATAGTCAATTTTGAGATGTATATGTGAAAATGTGTGACAAAATGCATATGTGAAAATGTATATGTGTATTGGCATTTATGTATATGTGATGTATATGTGTGATGTACATGTGAATTGGCATGCATTTATGTATATGTGATGTATATGTGTGATGTACATGTGAATTGGCATGCATTTATGTATAGAACAATGCTGCAGTGTGATGTATTTGAGAATGATAAAATGTATCAAGAAATACACTGTGTGAATGCAGCTGGTTGGTGTTGTATATGAATGCAGCTGTGGTTATTGGTGTTGTCTTAATAACTACAGTCGCAAAGGCTTATGACAGACGGTTCTGAATTTAGAACCGTCTGTGATAGTATAACTATCACAGACGGTTCTAAGTTCAGAACCGTCTGTGATATTCATCACAGACAGTTCTAAGTTTAGAACCGTCTGTGATAACCTCCCTATATATACCCACTGACTAGGGTTTTCCGTGTGCGCTGCGCAGTTATTCGATCTAGATCTAATTAAATCCCGAACCCGTCGTCGCCTCCGCCTCCCCGAGCCCTCGCCGGCCGCCTCCCCGAGCCCGTCGCCGCCGCCGTCCCCGAGCCCGTCGCCGACCGCCTCCGTCGAGCCCGTCGCCGGCCACCTCCCCCGAGCCCGTCGCCGTCCGCCTCGCCCAAGCCCCTCGTCGAGCCCGTCGCCGTCCGCCTCCCCCGAGCCCCTCGTCGAGCCCGTCGCCGTCCGCCTCCCCCAAGCTCCTCGTCGAGCCGTCACCGGCCGCCTCCCCCGAGCCCCTCGCCGGCCACCTCCCCTCGATTACCGTCTGCATTGTGAGCACTTTCTGTGATGGACTAGGGTTTTGAGTATTGTGAGCAGTTTCTGTGATGGACTAGGGTTTTGAGCATTGTGAGCATTGTTACTGCAGTAGCTTAATTAGTTTGCTATTTGGTACATATTACATTGGTACATTGTTTACTGCAGTAGCTTAGTTTAATTTGCTATTTGGTACATACTACATTGGTACATTGTTTACTGCAGTAGCTTAGTTTAATTTGCTATTTGGTACATACTACATTGGTACATTGTTTACTGCAGTAGCTTAGTTTAATTTTCTATTTGGTACATACTACATTGGTACATTGTTTACTGCAGTTGCTTAGTTTAATTTGCTATTTGGTACATACTACATTGGTACATTATTTACTGCAGTTGCTTAGTTTACATTGGTACATATTACATTGCTTGTTGTGTTAGTATATAGTATATAGTATAGGCACATAACCTCTCTCTCTGTCCACATCACCCCTCCCTTCTCCCCCTTCCCTCTACTCCTCTCCTCTCTCCCTTCTCCCCCTTACCTCTACTCCTCTCCTCTCTTCCCTCTACTCCTCGCCGGCCACCTCCCTGAGCCCCCCGTCGTCGTGCAAGTCTGTTAATCTTCCATATATTGCTTGTGGGATCAGTTGTTCCACACCCCCACAGACTTGGCACAGCTGGGTATGCGGGCAAAAT
The DNA here is from genome assembly GCA_017311315.1 of Dendrocalamus latiflorus. NCBI lineage: Eukaryota > Viridiplantae > Streptophyta > Magnoliopsida > Poales > Poaceae > Dendrocalamus > Dendrocalamus latiflorus. The sequence continues at coordinate 5,854,271 of CM029646.1, forward strand.
ACCGCAGTGGAGGAAGGAGGATGACCTGGCAGCTGCACAGGACATCGCCCCGCCATTTTCCAATATCCCAGATGACCGCGCTCGAAATTGGATTAGAGCAAGGTCATCTACAACGACATTGGGGGACATCTCCTTTCGAAACCCTGTAGACCAGCAAGTGTCCCAGCGCCTGGTAAGATATCGATCAAACTACGTAGCTTGTAATTACTCCACAACTTTCGTACAAATTGAAATGACATGTCGTGCTCTTGCAGGAAGAGCTGAGTTTTGAATCTACCCTGGGATCATTCCAGGGAACAAGGGAGAATGATATGCTCTCCGTGGCCCTGGGAAACTAGGAGCACCCGGGTCGTACGAGAGGCCTTGGGCTTTACGTTCCTTGGAAACATGGTTTCCAAAATGACTCCGGAATGTATCGGCGTAGGAAAAGAAACAAAGCCGAGCGTGACGCACATCTACAAGAAGAGATCAAGGAATCTCTTAGAGAGGAGCTAATGGGTGAGCTGGCTTATGTAATCAGAGATGAGGTGCGGAAACAAACAGAAAGTCAGCAGGCCGCTACCGTCGCTCCTGTGCTAGCTAGCTCGCACAACCATCCGAGTAGCTGCGCGTCCAATCCGACGCAAACTCAGGCCAAATTTCCTGTGGACGACATCCTGGTAATAATTATTACCTCTCGAATGCTTGGATAGGCCTATTCGAGTGGCTAATTTTGTATCGTTATGTAGGAGCCTACGAAGTGCAGGCTCCAAGTGAGATATGACTCCATTCCCTTGTACGCTGCTTGGGGCCAGGCATATTCGTCTGGTATCGGGGCCATGATGCACGGTCAAGCTTTAGCGCCAGGCTTCGCAAAAGTTAATGTGGATGGTGTGCATGTCAAGTTTGAGGTGGTCCCGCTACCGAAGCCCCCCAACGACGAGATCGTGACTCTAGGACAGGCCATTGGAACATTCATCCAGTGGCCCAAAAGCGACATCTCCCTGGAGGCTTCTTCATCGGTGGCAGGACCAGAGAAACATGCACTGGTGCCATCTCCGTTACAAGACCAGTCGGTTCCACCACCGGTAACTACACCGGTGCCATCTCCATTACAAGACCAATCGGTTCCACCACCCAAAACTGCACCGGTGCTATCTCCACGGGTGCTATTCTCGCCAGAGCAACTTACACCGCTGCTACCTTCAAAGTCGACTACCGTGAAGTCGAAATATAGCCGAGGCAGCAAGGCCAGCAAGGGCAAAGCAAAGAAGACCAATGATGATATACCGTACCTACCTTTGGCCCGCAAATTCGTGCTTGGCGAGCCGTTGCTCGAGCAAAAAGCCCTCGAATGCCTAGCATATAGTTGCATACAATTGCACACGTGGTATATGCAGCAGTCCAATAAGCCAGAGGGAGAACGTACCTCAAGTATCACTGTCAAATTCATGTCGAATGATTTCCACCACAGTCTTCAAGAGTGTATGTTCGTGGTCGCCTTTGAGGATTTATTCGATCTGTTCACGCTCAACGCTCTCGACGTCTCAATCATTCGATGCTGGACGTTGTAAGTGTGTACAATCACAGTCTCTGTTCATGTCATACCGATAAATGTCATATCTAATTTGTTGCTTTCGTGTGTATATATATAGATACATGCTGACTAAAGCTAGATTATCCAACTCATCGGCTGGTTTCTTGGACCCACACTTGGTCGCCAAGGATACCATCGACCGGGATACAGCCCTCGTCGAGAGGTACATTGCAGCAGGACTGATGGGTTGCCTCAATAAGGAATATATACTTATGCCCTTCCATCAGAACTTTCATTGGGTTTTAATAGTAATTGTATCAAAATAGAACAAGGTATATTACCTTGATTCCCTAAGTAGGAATAAAATGGACTTCACAGTTGTCAGCCAAGTAATCGATAGGTAAGTGCATATTCTCCATACATACCTATATTATACTCTTTCTTTCCTTCCGAATGACTAAGGTTAACTTTTTCGAATCACGTAGAGTGTTCGCGATGTACATTGAAATGGGAGGTGACTCAAAGCGCGGGGCCAAAGGCCTGCTGACACATGATCGAGATTTTACGGTATTCGCTATTTCACATTAATTAATCCTATGCAACAACATCTTTAACTAACACATTCCATTTTTTGCAGTGCCACTAGCAGCAGCCGGGCAACACATGTGGATACTACGTTTGCCAACATATGGAACTACTCCTTGATTCCTCGAGGATCACCAATTCTAAGGTTTGTCAATCTTCCCATAATTACTTCATACTTATCATGTTACATATATAAGCACATTGATATTCCTATCGACATGCTGCGTACATCTCGTCAACTCCATTGAAACAGCCTGATCTTGAACGGATTCGAGCAGAGTTGGCGTACTTTTTGCTGACTCAAGTCATAAAGCCAGAAGGCCGGTTTCACTCCGCACCATAGATACATAATCAACGAACCTTTTTTAAGTGCAAATGCAATGTAGATCTTTTGTAATTGTGTATTTGTTAATGGATATTTTATTTCAATTCAATTAATTGATTTGCGAAATGGATGCTTTATGTTTGTGATCAAATGAAGTGCGTTGTCAATTGGATGTTTTATGTCTGTAAAATGAATTGAGATGTGAAATGTATCTGAAATGAAATGAGATGTGTGAATTGTATGTTTTATGTCTGTGATTATCTGCTTGTTTCAGAGGGCATGGCTAGCATTTCCTGAGGCTAGCCAATAAACAGAAATAGATTTAGAATTTGGAGGAAGGAATATCACAGACGATTTTTAAGTAAAAACCGTCTGTGATATGTGATAATCACAGACGGTTTTAAAATCGTCTGTGATAACCTTGGATTATCACTGACCCATAAATTCAGACGGTTCAGAAAACCATCTGTGATGACGTTTCTGAACCGTCTGTAATGTGGTTTTCTGTAGTAGTGAATATACATGTATCATTTTTAAAAAGCAAGGCCAAATATTTATAAAGATATTATTCATCAAAGTTGAAATAATTTGGCTGCATTTTGCTTGTTCTTTTTGGCTGCGGCTTGTGGCTTTTAGACTATTTGTACGAGAGATTACAGAGTAACAGAAATTCGCGTGCTGTTTTTGCCGATATAAATGAAGTCAGTAAAGTATATACTACAATTAACTAGTAGACCCTATGTTAAAAAAATATACTATTTAAAAGCTAGTTACTGTAGAGAAGCCCAAAAGTAGTTTTTAGGAGCTAAAAAGAACAGGGCCCAACAGGCTTTTTTTTTTGACTGGAGGGAGTAGAACGGGACACGGCTCACCTCACCTTTTATGTACACTGTTATGGACAACCAAGTATGGACTACAGACGCACGTTAATGACATTGATAAAGTGTAGGAAAATTACACATTGGAGAAAGACTCCGATAAAGGAAGAAAAGTGAAGCAGCAAAACGGAAGGAACCTTCCGAGAATTAAACGAGAAATGCATGCATGCGTTTCCTCCATCGGCTTGAATTGAGTTCTTCGAATTTTTCTCGTTGGATCGATCGATTCAAGAACATGCATGCATGCGTTCCATTTCTATGAGAACACAAGTTCAATGAACTTGCCCGGCCAGCTTAACCAAATTCGGTGCTCTCCCATGATGAAAAATGTAGGCTCTTTTTTTCAATGGTTTTCGGCTTTAGCTTCTTCAAAAACTAAAATAAATGGGATGGCTTTTCTAAGTGGTTTTCGCCTCTTCAAACGACTTCTCGAGCGTAAAACCATATACGCTGTCGGCGTCAGCATCATCGTAGTTTACTACCAGCCTAAAATAACAGAATGTAAAGCATCGTCTCGCTGACTGTTTGGTATTGTTTGAGACTTATTTTTATATTATAGGTAATGTTAGATTTTTTTAAACATAATTAAGTTTAAAAATAAAAAAGATTACGTCACCACGAATAATGTAAAGAAAAAGAGAAAAAAGAAAATACAAAAAGCCCAAAAAAAAAAGCTAGAAAAGACGAAATTAAGAAACTCAAAGTTAAAAGCTTAAGCTCAATAGAACATCCGCTAAGCTTCCACAAGAAGTCCACAAAGTCACGTAGAAGCCCAAGAAGCACAAGAAGCTTCCACAAGAAGATGCTCCAAGTGGTTTTGGCTTTTGGCTTCTAGAAGTCAAAAATCACTTAGAATCCGTCGTCTAATTTTGGTATTTTTGGCTTTTTAGCCTTTTCTTTTTCTCCGTATTTCTTTGTATTGTCCATGAAGATATAATATTGTTATCATTTTTTTACTTTTAATTGAATGATTCAGAAAAATCAAATAGCCACTATAATACAATTTCAGCCAAAAGACAATAGCCACAACTGAAAGCTAAAGCCAATTAGAGTAGGGAATGTGGCGGCTTTAGGATGAGGAAAAACTCCAAACAAGTCTATGATTACCACATGCATGCACCGACAACTCGTTTTTACTGAATTGCCACATATAGTGATTCAAACATGTGCACAGCTCCTTTCTTTTTCACTTATGACTTGTGGCTTATGCTATAGTAACTAAGTTTCAAACGGTTTTTCAAGGCAGGGTCAACAAGGAGATTGTAGTAAAAAATTGTATTGAATTCAGCTGTATCGACCAAAATCATATGCTACTGTTTTTCTTTGCGTACTGTCTCTTGCGAACAGCCAAACTTTAAAAATTTAAGGCATAGGGCATGTTCTTTTGGGCTGTGGCTAATGACTTTTGGCTGCGGCTAATGGCTTTTGGGCTGTTTGTGAGAGAGAATACGAAGTAACAAAAACTTACGTGCGATTTTGGATGATATAAATAAAGTCACTACAGTGTGTACTATAATAAACTTGTAGACCCCGTTTTAAAAAAAATACTTCGTTTAAAAGCTAGTTACTGTAACAAAAGCCAAAAGCCGATTTTAGAAACCGTTTAAAACAAGCCCATAAGTCATAACCCACAGCCCAAAAGAACTCACCTGCTTGTGCCACATGAGCTCAACACAGCTACAAGCTCAAATTTTTGAATCAACAATTAATGATGTCCAAGGTGGCCTACAAAATCAATATTAATTATTAAATCTGTTGTGAATTGTGATTAAGCAAAGAAGCTAAATTTGGATGTAGAATATATTTGTAGATTTATTTTGTTTGACTCGTATACCTTTGCTACTTGCTATTTCTTTGGTAATTTTCATTATTGAAGCAATTGGAAGGCAACCTAGCTAGCTAACCCACCTTAACAAAATGGTAGCATGCACGGTTTCTCTTGAGATGTGACATTCTTTCTCTTTTATTTTAGCCGTTGACCTTGAAAAATATGCATGAGCTGTACATATGTACTCCGTGAAGCTTCAATTACTTGTGCTTGTAAGCTTGGTCAAAAGCTTGCTATATTGTCTATAGGTGGATTTTTTTAGACTGATAGCTAATGATTTATGGTTTAAATATTTAAATTCTGACTATTTACGAGAGATAGTACGTATAGGAAAATAGTCACATATAATTTTGGTTAGCACAGCTGAACTCAGTACACTTTTTACTATAAACTTTCTATTGATTCCATTTTAAAAATACATCATTTAAAAACTAATTACTGTAGATAGTATGAGCATAAGTCATTCATAAACCCATTCGAACACGTCCTATATCTAAGCTGGTCAAAACCGTACAAATTTTATCGTAATATATAGAGGCCAGATGAACATGCATATACATATAATATGTGCCTACAAGGTGGCATTCTTTAATTTACGGAATAGTGGTAGGCATATGTTTACGCTTTTTTCGTCATTTTTTCTATTTTTTTAAGAAAAAGTTAAGAAGCATTATATTGTAATCTCAATTATAAATCAAAAACTATCCAAAAGTTTAATCCACGAGTAAGTTCGAGAGGAGCCTTAGTTAAAATTGCATGCCGGTATATCTGAGCTGGCTTAGCTTGGCAAATTGCATGTACAAATTGCATACCAAACGGGCATGCATTTTAGACTTTGGGTCGACCTCTGCTTCTGATCATATCAATGGCACCTCGAGATGTGCGCGTGTGTACCCTCGGCCCACAAATATCATTTTTTCAATTTTTTGTATACTCAAGGACTTTCCTCAATTAAGTGTGAGCTTTTTGCTTGAACATTCGAATTTCCAGATTTCAAAAACGGTTAGTTTGATTACAAATCAATCCATTTTTGTGTATTTTGAGGAAATACATGGTACCTGATTCTAGACTACTTATCTTTGTATCATTTGAACAGGCAGTACATTTAGATCCAGCTCATTCGATTTGAGCTTCTAACTTCTAGTTTATTTTTTATTATTCTTAAATTTTGTCTTTTTATAACTTTTTAGCTTGTTTGAGCTTTTTTTTGCTGGTTCTTTTTTTCTCGTATTTGTTTGCGTTGTCCGTGATGGGCTAATATATTTTTTCTATTTTTATTTTTTTAAAATTTAGTTACGCCAATAAGCCACCATCAATTACAATATAATTTCAGCTAACTATAGTGTAATTTTAGCTATAAACCAATTTATTTCAGTTTAACTGAGCTGCATCTTAGAACTCGTAGAACCAAGGTTAATTGAACTGTTAGAGCGCTAACTAACGTCACTGCTCAAAGAATCGTTCAAGTGGATGATTTCTTCCTGTTTTTAGTAAGTGGTGGGAATAAATTGGCCAGTACAATCATCTCAAAACTTACAACCCACAGTTCACAGATTCAGATGTTGAAAATCTGTAACGGAAAATTCACACAAATAAACTCACTCAAGATGTGATCTATGTAAATCAAATTCGTAATCATCAGGTAGAGAGACAATGTACTACCCGGTGACATACGTGGATGGCATGGGGAGAATGGTTAGAGCTCACGAAAAAAAGAACTTGTCCTGTGGTTGGTTGGTGAATTGCTGGTGCTTGGGTGAGCGAGCCCCAGGTCTTCCGGTTTGCACCTCCCCCTACATGCACCGGAAGCTTCGTCTCAGCCTAAAAGTCTTGATTTATAGTTTATTTTGTAATATAGCGGCTAAATATATTGTAGCTATTGGTTGTACTTGTAGCATAATTAAAATTTTAAAAATAAAAAAATTATATCATCATAAATAATGAAAAGAAATAAAAAAGACAAAAAAAAGACCCTGAAAAAGTTATATCGTTAGGAAAATACGAAACTAAGGAGTTAGAAACCAGAAACAGAAGCTCTAATGAGCTAGGACGAGAGCTGGACGGAGGAAAATCCTACGAGATTAGACTTATATTAGACCTTTTTAATCTTATAATACATGGTAAAATAAATCAATTACCTCTTTATATGTCTACATGTCATGATTTAAAAGAGGTCCAAACGAAGGTGTAAAGACAAGGAGGTCTCCTAGTATTTATTTCGAGAGTGGGACGCCCGACTGCGCTATCGGCCTAATCCCAGCAGCCCAAGTGAAATTGGGAGTGGCCCATAAGCCCGCACGGCCCGTGATGATGGCGTCATCTCATCGGCTCGCCGACGCGTTCGACGGAGGCTCGGAGCAGCCAAGGCCGTCGCTGCCGTCCTCCGGGCTCCAGTTCCATCTTGTCCGGCTCCACTCCGCTGTCGACTCGATCTATCCCGCAACTTATTTTCTTTCTTTCTTTCTTTTTTCTTTCTGGTTCGTGATTTCTTTGCCGCATTTCTCGAGTTCTTGGGTTCTCGGACTGGGCGGGGGTTCTTGATCTTGGTTTCTTGCCTCTGCAGGGAGGGGGAGGATGGTTGCTTCGTCTGTAGAGATGTTCAACCAGCTCAAGGTATCGCGAATCGCTCTTCTTGTGCTTGTGTTCTTGGTTGCGGCATTTCGTCGATCACCCTGCGGGTGCTGTCGGGGTTCATATTTCTCCCCATTCTTTGTCTTCATGGATGTTGTAGGAGTTTCCCTTGCGTTATTGATACGAATTGTGATGGGAATTGTTAGATGCTTGTGTCATCTGCCGTGCCGGTAGTTTATATTGATAATCTTAGAACTGATAGTAGGGACAGTGTTTTGGTAAGAAGGCTTGTGCGATGCTTATCACATGAAAAAAAAAAAGAACAGATTTCGCGTGGCTTCTTACTCAAGGTTGCAGTAGAATGAACTACAGATAGAAGCACTAGGATTGTGAAATGCATTATAGCAGTGTTCAAATGGTGTTGTGGGGGGGGGGGGGGGGGGGGGGGAATGATGATCCTAAGAATAACCGTGTGCCTGTGTTATTTTCTTGGTTTGCTATTGTTATGAATATTGTGTGTGTATTCATGAAACCTTGTGGGCAAAATACACAGAGAGTAAAAGGGACTATATGCAAAGTCTACCCTACTCAATGAAGTAAATATGTGTTCAATGAGGAATCATCACCAATGATGAGTATATCATTTACATACATAAGAAGCAGTGTCCTACTTTGAGGTGAGATATGGACAAAAAGAGTAGGATTATGGGGAACTGACAGTGAAACCGACAGCGGTAATCATTGAGGTCAAACGTGCAAACAAGGCACGAGAAGGCTGTTTGAGGTCATAAAGAACACGATGAAGACAATAGACATGTCCATTTGGAACATAATACCTAGGTAGTGGCTGTATGTAGACCTTATCATGCAAAATATCATTAAGAAATACATTCTTAACATCTAACTAAGAGATAGACCATCGGCGAACAGAAGCGACCATCACAAGAAAGTGAACAATGGTTATATGGGTAACAGGGGCAAAAGTCTTATCGTAGTCACGCCTATACTCTTACTAGAAGCCAAGAGCCACAAGATGAGCCTTGTAGCGCTCGATAGTACCATCAAACCGAATCTTAATCTTGTACAACCACTTGCACGTGATAGGACAACCATACATGGGTGTCGGTACAATATTTTAAGTCTCCATATACCGAAGAGCATCAAGCTTCTTTGCTGAAGAGCCCCCTAGTATACTCAACTTCGTATTTTTGACTATACCTGTTTTGTTCTGCTGTAGGCTTGTGAGCGCACCAAACTGTTGGTTCAGTCAGTTGAGTGTGTGTTTTTGGTTATAGTTCTGAACATTAGGGTTATCGTTGCTATGATCCTCTTGCTCGACGGATCAAAATCTCATGAGATGTTGTCTTCAACTTTTTTTCTGCAACCATGGCCAGGTCTAGCATTTGTTATGGAATAGTATTTAGAAAAATAAATTAACCTAATATTTTACAAGGATTCAACTCAATTATCATAGTGAGGATGATGGCTATTTAGTGTCGATTGAGTGATTTTGGCCTTCAACTTTTTTCTCCTGATTTGGTGCGCTTACCTCGACATGACAAAGGTTTTATACTACCAATAATTAATTTATATTTTCTAGGACTGAGCCAGAGTTCATTTTGTGAGTTCAAAAACTTCGAATTAATTCAGGTAAGATCTTCCAATCAAAACAAGGCATATGTTAAAAAAAAGGAATTTCTACAACATAACAGCCAATCCAATATGAAGATAAATTAACTTCAGTACTTTTTCCTCCTTTTCACAGGAAAGTGATTGCATTTTTAGCTGATGCTTTGGGAATAGTGAATTTTTTTAAAAACTTTCTCATTCCTTCATTTGTTCTTTTGTCACTTTCATACATCACATTTCAAAACAAAAAAAAAATCATACCCTCCAATATCACGTTATGTTGTAGCATCAACTATGATTTAGACCATTGATGGACAAATATGCATTTCAGGTAGCTGATATAACACATGCTATACAACAACCAGCTGGAAGAAAGGTATATTTTCCAACTGCGGTGTACCTTTGTTAGTTTAGACAACGTACCTAGCTTTGACTACTGGCATTTGGCACTAAGCGAGTGTAGTGTTCATTAGTGAAGAAAATCAACATTAAGGGAAACATGCGTATTTTTGATGATTGCCAATAGTTCACATTGACATTTGTAGTATTTGACAGGCAGACTTTATTGCCCCGTTCCTCTCTGGTGTAAAATTTGCATGCAACCCATTTTTTAGTTTTTAGAGCAGCACGTTGTTGTTTCAGCCTCATTTATCTTTATATATTTCTGCAACCATGGCCAAAATCCTGGGGTAATATCCATAATCACCCAAATCTGGTATAGTAACAGGAATCCAGACCATTGGAATTATTTATTATTTTCAGTTATTATTATGCTGAACTATCCCCTAATATCAAAGCCAACCATTAAAACATTGATTAGTTAATTATACAACTTCCAAACTAGCTCGTAATGCATACCATTGTCTTTTGAGGATGTTAATTTCTTGAACTGTGCATTCTTTTGGTTCTGTTTTGTTACTTTTCTGGAGGTGTTGCAAGTGGGGGCTTACGAGAACTAATACCATGCATGGCAAGGACTTGTGTTGCTGTTGGTGTTGATGGTATTATCATGGAGGTAAAACCTATGTGGAATTATTCATATTATTGATGCAAGTGATAGGGAATATTTGATGTGGAATTTAACTTGAGGAATTAATACTCGAGTTGCCGAAGACAGCTAATGTGACTGTTGTGGCTACAGACCAAACAGAGAGAGATGGTAGTGGAGAGTGATGAAGATAAGTGTAATGGCCTGGGTCCTCCCCATGGCTTACCCATATATATATACACATGAGGAGTGCTTTTACAGATATACCCTTACATCTGGTTATCCCCTCTGGGGGCAGTTATGTCATTACACATGGTCTATTCTGGGCCTTATAATCTTCTACCAGGCCTGCTGGGTTTAGGTGGGGGCCACCCCTACGACAGGAGCCTCTCACGGTGAAGGGCTTCACAGGGCCGAAGCCATGTCGCCGAGTCCTTTGGCCCCCTCCGTCCCCTGCGGCCTGTGAATGCCTCCAAGCTTGTGGTTGGGGAGCCCGAAGTCTGGGATGGTGTTAGCGGAGGCGGACGCCTGATTCGAAGCAGGCGCGCGCGCTCCGTCCCCTACCATTCGAACTGGTGGGCAGCGAAGCTGGCGCCCAAGTCGAAGTAGACGCGCGCGCTCCGTCCCCTACCCTTCGAACGGGTGGCAGCGAAGCTGGCGCCCAAGTCGAAGTAGACGCGCGCGCTCCGTCCCCTGCCCTTCGAACTGGTGGGCAGCGAAGCTGGCGCCCAAGTCGGAGTAGACGCGCGCGCTCCGTCCCCTACCCTTCGAACGGGTGGCAGCGAAGCTGGCGCCCAAGTCGAAGTAGACGCGCGCGCTCCGTCCCCTACCCTTCGAACGGGTGGCAACGAAGCTGGCGCCCAAGTCGAAGTAGGCGCGTGCGCTCCGTCCCCTACCCTTCGAATGGGTGGCAGCGAAGCTGGCGCCCAAGTCGAAGTAGACGCGCGCGCTCCGTCCCCTGCCCTTCGAATTGGTGGGCAGCGAAGCTGGCGCCCAAGTCGAAGTAGACGCGCGCGCTCCGTCCTCTACCCTTCGAACGGGTGGCAGCGAAGCTGGCGCCCAAGTCGAAGTAGACGCGCGCGCTCCGTCCCCTACCCTTCGAACGGGTGGCAACGAAGCTGGCGCCCAAGTCGAAGTAGGCGCGTGCGCTCCGTCCCCTACCCTTCGAACGGGTGGCAGCGAAGCTGGCGCCCAAGTCGAAGTAGACGCGCGCGCTCCGTCCCCTACCCTTCGAACGGGTGGCAACGAAGCTGGCGCCCAAGTCGAAGTAGGCGCGCGCGCTCCGTCCCCTACCCTTCGAACGGGTGGGCAGCGAAGCTGGCGCCTAAGTCGAAGTAGGCGCGTGCGCTCCGTCCCCTACCCTTCGAACGGGTGGCAACGAAGCTGGCGCCCGAGTCGAAGTAGGCGCGTGTGCTCCGTCCCCTACCCTTCGAATGGGTGGCAGCGAAGCTGGCGCCCGAGTCGAAGTAGACGCGCGCGCTCCGTCTCCTACCCTTCGAACGGGTGGCAACGAAGCTGGCGCCCAAGTCGAAGTAGACGCGTGTGCTCCGTCCCCTACCCTTCGAACGGATGGGCAGCGAAGCTGGCGCCTAAGTCGAAGTAGGCGCGTGCGCTCCGTCCCCTACCCTTCGAACGGGTGGGCAGCGAAGCTGGCGCCCAAGTCGAAGTAGGCGCGTGCGCTCCGTCCCCTACCCTTCGAACGGGTGGGCAGCGAAGCTGGCGTCTAAGTCGAAGTAGGCGCGCGCGCTCCGTCCCCTACCCTTCGAACGGGTGGGCAGCGAAGCTGGCGCCCAAGTCGAAGTAGACGCGCGCGCTCCGTCCCCTACCCTTCGAACGGGTGGCAACGAAGCTGGTGCCCAAGTCGAAGTAGACGCGCGCGCTCCGTCCCCTACCCTTCGAACGGGTGGCAACGAAGCTGGCGCCCAAGTCGAAGTAGACGCGCGCGCTCCGTGGCTGTTGTGACCTTGCAGTCTGGTAGTGCGCTTTTAATGGCGGCTTGAATCACGCCGACGCCTGACCTGGCAGAAGTCAGGCTATCGCGTCGTGCAGTCTGCCATGCTGCAGGTGGGGCACGTGGCGACTCACGACTGGTGCGTCGTGGGATGTGAGAGGTTGCGTGACCGCGGCCGTTCGCCTCGTCTCCCGAGAAGTTGGACGCGTGTTGAAGATGTAGGGGCGTTGTGCGCTGCTTGGCCACCTACCTGACACGGCCCTCTAGGTTCCGGCGGTTCTTCGTTCCAAATCTTGGATAGCCGAATCGCTGGGAATTTGATCCGTCTGTGCGCTGAGCCACAAGGCAGGCGAGTGGCCTTTATAAGGTGCTAGTGTTGGGGTGGAGGCACCCTTTCTTGCTTTGCTTTTTGATCTGCCGCTTCGCTTCCGCCCGTGCTAATTTTTACGCCAGTTGCTCCTTTGCCTGCATCTTCCTCCCTTGTCGCGAAGAGCGATGGCCAGCCAGGACGACGCCGCCTACCACCCCCGTAGTGGTTCCTTGCCTAGCCAGGGCGAGGCGACCCATCCTTCTCAGGAGTACAAATTGGTGCCGCGGGGGAGCTCGCGCGCCAACAAGTGGTGGAACGCCATGGAGCACTCGGGAGGCTCCTGCTCCCGTGTGCTGGGGAAGAGCCGCATGACTGAAGGGACGCTGCAGCAACTCGTGGATAAGGGGAAGATCGTGGATCGCAATGGGGCTCGCCTACCCCGTCGGGACGAGACGGAGCCGAAGCCCGGGGCCATGGAGGCTATTGTTTTCGTGGCGTTCTTCGATGCCGGCCTTCGAATGCCTTGCACGCTGTTCGTGGGCGAAGTCCTGCGGGCCTACCAGTTGGAGCTAGCCCAGTTGACGCCCCACGTGATACTCCGCCTAGCCGTCTTCACGTGGGCGATGCGGACAGAGGGGTGGCGTCCCAGCGCGAGCTTATTCGCCACCCTGCACGACGCACACTGTCGACCCAGAAAGGTTGACGGGGCGGTGTCCAACTTCGGCGGTGTGGACTTCGTGCTCCGGGCGTCCTGCGCGACGTTGTTCCCTGTGCCAGCCTTGTCAGGGCAGTGGGCGGCCGGCTGGACGCGGTGGTGGTTCTATTACACCGTGACCGACAAGAGCAGAATGCTTTGCCGAGGTGGGCCGATCTCGTTTAACAGCACGCCGAGTCTGAAGGCGGAGATCGACGACACGCACAAGCTACAGAGCCTTGTCGGTGTCGCCCGTCGAATGAGCGTGCGCGACCTAGCCGAGGAGTTCACGATGTATGGGGCGGCGCCACTCTCCTCCCGGGGAAAGTATGTTGGACAGAATGGCCCCCGCGAGGACGGGTTCGACCCATCCGTGTCTCGCCTGCTGCCGCCGTCCGCCCCTTGTAAGTCGCCCAGTACGCTTTACACGCGCCATTGTATCTGTTTGGCTTCCGCCTGACTGACGCGATCTCCTGCGCAGTGGCCCAACTAGAAGATGCGGAGCGCGCGGTTGCGGCGCTCCTCGGCCCGTACACGCTTAAGGAGCACGGGGCTCGCGAGGCCGCAGTCAAGGCGGCTAAGCAGGGGCGGGTAAACCGCACCTGCGAGGCTGTGGGCCTTGCCGTGCCCGAGCGTGCGGTGCCGGAAGAGCTTCCCGCCGGGACTCCGGGCGCTCAGGGCGGTGGTAGCCCTTCGGGGGTGCTATCTTCGCGACGCCGGGCCCGTTCCCCGGCCGCCATACGCGACCCTGCAGCCCCTCCGGCGGCTAGCCCAGCTGAGACAAGGCGTGCGACCGGCGGTGGGCCTGGCCATACTGCTTCGGAGGGGCGCACCGCCGCGGATCCCCCGGCACCTTCTGCCGACGCCCACGAGCTCGTGCTTGGGCTCGCGGCCGTCGTTGAGTTGGAACTCATTAACCCGGGGGGTGGCGCCGTTCCTGGCGAGCCAACCACGGTGGAAGGTGCGTTATCAACCGCAGCGGCCGACGAGGGCGTGCCCCCTACAGAGGAAGCCGTGGGGGCAACAGTGACTGGAGCTGGTCCTGCCGTGGAAGACTCGCCTGTGCCACCGCAGACGAAACGCCCTCGGATGCAGTCCCCGCCGCCAACTAGGGGTCGATACGCTGTTGCGGGGCCTTGCCGCGGGATTACGGCGTCTGGCACGGCCGAGAAGACGTTCTCCCCGAGCGTCGAGGCGCCTGCCTCCCCCTGGGCGGTCGAACCGGCGCCACCTCCGACCGCGACGAGGGGCGCAGGAGGTAGGTGTGAGTCCCTTTCTTCACCTGACTTCGCGAGACTCTCTCCGATCTGCTCGCTCATTCTGCCGACATCAGGTGATACGACGTCTCCCGTACGTGGCGAAGGATCGAGCAGCGGAGGTGTGCGCGAAGTTGGGAGCCTTGTGCAGCATGCCCCGCAGGTGTCCGCTGCTGCTGACGTGGCCGTGGCCGCGATAAATCTGGGCGCTTTGGGGCCGGGGCTCGCTCGCTCGGACTTCCTCCCTCGCCCGGAGGTATTTTGCGACCTCACCGCAGCCGCAGAGCGTGCCGATAACGGCCTCAACCGAGAGGCGCTGTCGTCATGCGCGGGGGACCTCCTAGCGCTCGCGCTGCAGGCCTCCGAGATGAGGGTAAATACGTGCGCTTCCGTTTGTAAGGTATTTCTGGACGCCTGCTGATTTGTTGTTTCTGCCAGCCGCTTGCCCTCGGTCGGTCCTTTGACGAGGCCTGCGTCCGGGAGCGGAGGGCTCTGGAAGCCAGCCTCCGCGAAGCAAACACTGCTCTCGCCGCGAAGGATGAAGAACTTCGCGCGCTGGGGGACGCCCTGGTGGCCCAGCTGGCGGAGTCGGCATGGCGGGCCATGGAGGCTCTGAACCAGGCCCTCCGGGATCTGTGCGTCCGAGTGCCGGACACTACGCACAGGCCGGAGGCCCTGTTGGAGTCGCTCGGGCTGATCGAGGAGGGGGCCGGCGTTGCTCTTCGTGGCGCCAGGACCTTTGGCGAGCACTGCGGCTGTGTTGGTGCGTGCTTCGCCCTCGCCCTGCTTCACACTCGTGGGTGTAGGCATACCCATGAGCTAGCGAACCCTCAACTGGATCCTCCCGACCGCCCCGAGGTTATGTCGGACGCCATCCGTTCCATCGGGTCTAGCCTGCAGAACTTCCATCAACGGATCTGGGGCCGCTTCGGGGAAGGTGCAGCGAGGGTCGCCGTGCAGCAGACGTTGCATGGGGAGGGGGACCTCCTCCAGTGGCTTGAAGGGGTCCTTCAGCGCCGTGGTGACGACGGCGCGGGCTCGTCCGCGCCGCGCCAAGGTTGAGCGGTTGGTCGGGAGGGCTGGGGGATGACGCACTGGGTCCTACGCTTGTAACCATGTAACCCCTTTGCGTTTATAATGGAACCAAATAGTACCTTATGCTTGGTGTTACCTGCCGCCGAACGCGGAGGGCAGGTCTGCGCGTCTCGTTTATACTCCGTGGAGTGGCGCGTGCGGAGGAGAACCTCGACGCTACGACTTCCTTTATAGTCCGAAGACTCGCGCGTGCGGAGGCGAACCTCGACGCTACGTCTTATTTAAAGTCCGTGGACTATTGCGTGCAGAGCTAGGCTCGACGCTACGTCTTCTTTATAGTCCGGAGACTCGCGCGTGCGGAGGCGAACCTCGACGCTACGTCTTATTTAAAGTCCGTGGACTGGTGCGTGCGGAGCTAGGCTCGACGCTACGTCTTCTTTATAGTCCGGAGACTCGCGCGTGCGGAGGCGACCCTCGACGCTACGCCTTATTTAAAGTCCGTGGACTGGTGCGTGCGGAGCTAGGCTCGACGCTACGTCTTCTTTATAGTCCGCAGACTCTCGCGTGCGGAGCTAGGCTCGACGCTACGTCTTATTTAAAGTCCGTGGACTGGTGCGTGCGGAGCTAGGCTCGACGCTACGTCTTCTTTATACTCCTTAGAGTGCGCGCGGAGGCGTTCCCCCGCTGCGTCTTATTTATACTTCGTAGAGTGCGTGCGGAGGCGGACCTCGACGCTACGTCTTATTTAAAGTCCGTGGACTGGTGCGTGCGGAGCTAGGCTCGACGCTACGTCTTATTTATAGTCCGCAGACTCTCGCATGCGGAGCTAGGCTCGACGCTACGTCTTATTTAAAGTCCGTGGACTGGTGCGTGCGGAGCTAGGCTCGACGCTACGTCTTATTTATAGTCCGCAGACTCTCGCGTGCGGAGCTAGGCTCGACGCTACGTCTTATTTAAAGTCCGTGGACTGGTGCGTGCGGAGCTAGGCTCGACGCTACGTCTTATTTATAGTCCGCAGACTCTCGCGTGCGGAGCTAGGCTCGACGCTACGTCTTATTTAAAGTCTGTGGACTTTGTTCTGCCCAGCGCGGACAGGGGATGCTCTGGGAACAGCAACCTTTATTGAACTCCCGTTTGCGCGGGCGAGCATCGCCTAACAACGGGCTGGTGGCTCTACGCCTGCTGTCCTGCTTCTAGGCGTAGTACCGCCGCAACCTGTCCGCGTTCCATGTGTGCCGGAAGGCTTGTCCTTCGAGCGTGGCGAGGCGGTACGCCCCCTTCGGCAATGCCTCTGTTATGATGTACAGGCCTTCCCACTTGGACTCCAGCTTGCCAACGGTTTCGGCCTGGAGCGCCACTCTGAGGACGAGATCCCCAGGCTTGAACCCCCGCGGGCATATAGAGCGGTCCCGAGTACGCATTGTCTGCCGTGCATACTTCTCGACATGGTGGGCTGCGTCTGCCCGTATCCCGTTGAGGAGGTCCAAGGACACACGGCGCTCGTCTTCGGGTGCTTGGACGAGGACCCTTCGCGAGCCGGCCTTGATTTCCTCGGGCGTCACCGCTTCGTCACCGAAGAGGAGTTTAAACGGCGTGAATCCCGTCGGGCGTGTTACCGTTGTGCGAAGCGACCATAGAACGCTGTGAAGCTCGCTTGGCCACTTGCCCTTCGGCAATCCAACCAGGCGCTTCTTGATGGCGGCGGAGATGGCGCCATTCGCCCGTTCGACCGCCCCGTTGGACTGGGGATGGCCCACCGAGGCGAATCGGAGGGTGATGCCCATGCTGCCACAATAATCTTTGAAGAGGGTGGCGTCGAACTGCAGGCCATTGTCGACCGTGAGCTCCCGAGGCACACCGAAGCGACATATGATGTTTTGCCATAGGAAGCGCTGTATGGCCGCAGAAGTTACTTTGGCCAGAGCGCTCGCTTCCGGCCATCTGGAGAAATACTCCAGCGCGACTACCACGAACCGGAGGTCCCCTGGAGCTCGGGCAAGTGGTCCTACTATATCGAGACCCCAGCGCGCCAGTGGCCACACCGGGGGAATTGGGTTGAGGCTTGTCGGGGGCCTGCGGATGATGCGCGCCATCCACTGGCACCCTTGGCACCGACGGACGAGGTCCTGGGCGTCGGTGATGGCAGTCGGCCAGTAGAAGCCTTGTCTGAACGCCTTGTCGACTAATGACCTCGGCGCCAGGTGGGATCCGCACACGCCCGCGTGGATTTCCGCCAAGAGTTCCTTTCCCTCCGCAGCCAAGAGGCAGCGCAGGAGCGGCGCGCAAACCCCTTTCTTGTAGAGTGTTCCTTCGAACACCTGGAAGGACCGTGCGCGGTGCTGCAAGCGTCGCAGTTCGGCAGGGTCCTCCGGCTCGGCGAGACCTTGTAAGAAATTGAAAATGGGCTCTCGCCAATCTCCTGGCCGATCAATGCGGTGGACAAGTGCCGCGTCCCGGTTGTCCTGCGCGATGGCCGCATTTGCTAACACATCGTAGAATGCCCCCTGGGGGGGGCAGTTGCTGGCTGGCCGCCTTGGCGAGGGCGTCGGCTTGCTCATTCTCCGCCCGGGGGATGGCCTTGACGGTGACACCCAAAAAGTGCCTTTCCCTCGCCCTCACCGCCGCGAGGTATTTGGCCAACTCAGGGTCCTTGGCTTGATATGACTTGTCCACATGGCCAGCCACCAAGCGCGAGTCGGTGCGGACCAACACCCGTCTCGCGCCGACTGCCTTGAGCTTTGCCAGGCCAAAGAGCAGTGCCTCGTATTCAGCCGTGTTGTTGGTGGCGGGGAAGGCAAGTCGCGCCGAGTACAGCAAACGCTGTCCCTCGGGCGTGATGATCACCGCCCCTACGCCCGCGCTGGCGACGCTGTAAGCTCCGTCGATTGTAAGCGTTCAGACAGGATCATCGTGCGTCTGGCCGGGTTGGGCGGGCGGGGTCCATTCGGCGAGAAAATCCGCCAGGACTTGGGATTTAATTGCCGTCCGTGAAGCATACGTCAAGGAGAAGGGAGCGAGCTCGGCGGCCCATTTACCGATACGCCCTGTGGACTCCTTGTTATGTAGCATCTCTGCCAGGGGGAATGAGGAAGGCACTGTGATCGGGTGAGCTAGAAAATAATGCCGAAGCTTCCTGGAGGCCATGACCATCGCGTAGTTGAGCTTCTCAAGCTCCGTGTATCTTGTCTTGGCGCCTTTAAGGGCTTCGGAGACAAAGTAGACGGGCCGCTGCGTGGCGCCCTCCTCTAAGACGAGGACGGCGCTGACCGCGGTGGCTGACGCGGCCAGATAGAGCAGGAGGGAAGCCTCTGGTGCTGGGGCGACCAGAGTTGGGAGGCTTGCCAGGTGCTGCTTGAGCTCGTCGAAGGCCTTCGCGCAGTCTCCGTCCCAACGAAATCCATCACACCCGCGGAGTGTCTTGAAGAACGGCAGGCCCCGCTCCGCCGCCCTAGAGAGGAAGCGGCTTAATGCTGCCATGCGGCCCGCGAGCCTCTGAACCTCCCTCGTTGTCTTGGGCGGCTCCATACCCAGGATGGCGTCTACTTTGTCGGGGTTCGCCTGGATGCCCCGCCCGGACACGAGGAAACCTAGGAGTTTGCCCGCCTGTACCCCGAAGACACACTTGTCGGGGTTGAGCTTGATGCCCGCCTTCCGGAGGTTGTCGAAGGTCTCCTGGAGGTCCCGGCCGTGTAGAGCAAGTTGACGAGTTTTGACCACCACGTCATCGACATAGGCTTCGATGTTCCTCCCAAGCTGGGCGGCCAGGGCAATGGCGACGAGTCGGCTGAAGGTAGCGCCTGCATTCTTCAAGCCAAAGGGCATTCTGACGAAGCAGAACGTCCCAAGTGGTGTGATGAAACTGGTCTTCTCCTCGTCGTCTTCGGCCATGTATACCTGGTGGTAGCCGGAATAGGCGTCCAGGAAACTCATGAGTTCGCACCCAGCAGTGGCGTCAACCAGCTGATCGATGCGCGGCAAGGGGTAGTTGTCCTTCGGACACGTCTTGTTGAGTGCCGTGAAGTCGATGCACATGCGCCAGGCCCCGCTAGCCTTTTTGACTAGCACCGGGTTGGCGAGCCATTCTGGATGGTGGACCTCGCGGATCACCCCGGCGCGAAGAAGCTTCGCCACCTCTGCTTTGGCCGCCTGCTGCCGATCCATCGACATACGCCGGAGCCTTTGCTTGACCGGCTTGGCGTCGGGGCGGACCGCCAAACGATGCTCGATTACTGCTCGGTCTACGCCCTTGATGTCCTCCGGGGACCATGCGAAGATGTCAACGTTGTTCTGAAGCACTCGGAGCAGCTCCCGTTCGACCCCCGGCGGGAGCCCCTCGCCGATGGACACAAACTGCCCCTCCGCCTGGAGCGGCACCTTCTTGACGCCGCCTTCGGGCCGAGGCTTGGGCGTCCACCCGGGAGCGGAGGGCCCATCACCGGGCGCGCCGGAGAGGGCATGCACCGGGCGATGCGGGACGCGGCTGCCGCCTTCGGCACGTCTGGCCAAGTCCTGGTCGCCGAAGATGGTGATGACACCCTCCAGGCCCGGGAGCTTTACACACAAAAAGGCGTGGTGCGGGATTGCCTCGAAAGAGTTAATGGCGAGTCGCCCCAGTATGGCGTTGTAGGGGTGCGGGATATCCACGACATCGAAGGTGACATGCTCGGTCCGGATGTTACCTTTGTTGCCCTCCTGACGGAAAGTGACAGGAAGGGACACGTGCCCCAGGACCTGCAGCGGTTGACCCCCGAAGCCTTGAAGTGGAGCTCCTGGCTGCTCTAGCCGGCTTCGGGGGATTGCCATGCGGTCGAGGGCTTCTGCGAATAAGATGTTCGCGGAGCTTCCCCCGTCGACAAGGACGCGCCTGACTTCACAGCGTGCTATGTGGGCCTGGATGACTAGAGGGTCTTGGTGAGGGTACTCCACGCCCCTGGCGTCGTTCAAGTCGAAGGTGATGTTGCGGGGCGGCATCCACAGTTGCGGCTGCTCCCCAGGGGCTTTTGAAGAGGAGCCTCCGGTGATGACGTTGACGGTGCGATGCTGCGCGCCCTCCGTTGCGGTGGCCCGTATGGGGCTATCCCTTGGGTGCCCTACGTGGGCTTCGGCGGGGGGACGAGTAGGCGGAGCCCGAGACCCGGCCGTCGCCCTCCGCAGCTCCATCACCGCGATGCATGCCCTTGTGTAATGATCGCCGTAGCCGTGTACCTCGCACCACTTGCCATAGTGCAGGAGCTCTTGCTCTGCGTGGGGTTGGCTGCCGTAGTCAAATCCGCCCTCCGATCCCCGGTCTCCCCTCCGTGAGGCGGGGTCGGGTCCTTGGCGGGCGCTCTCGGTGGCGAGGACATGGTGGGCCGCCTGCGACCGGCGCTGGCGGCGCCGAGGTTTAGGGCTGCACCGTGAGGAGCCTTCCTGTACCTCGGCCTCCCTGCCTCGGGGAGGGCCTCCTCGGGGCTTTCGGCTACGGCCCAGGTTCGAGGAGGGACCACCCACCCTGACCTCGCGCGGGGGGTGCTCCTCACGGGCGAGGCCGGGGGCGGTGATGCTGCGTCTTCGCGCATCCTCCTCCGCCCGCGCATACCCGTCCATTTTGTCGAAGAGCTTGGCAACTGTCGTGATTGGCCTCCGCGCGTTGTATTCGGCCATCGGGCCCGGGCGAAGGCCCTGTATGGCTGCATTAACGACTGTGGTTTCATTAACATCGTTTACCTGGCCTCGAATCTTGTCGAAGCGCTTGAAGTAGCCCCGGAGCGTCTCCGAGGGTCCTTGCTTCACAGCGAAGAGCTGGTCCGCATTGATCCGCTCGACATAATGTCCTTGAAAGTTGCTACGAAGCCGGTCGCGAAGCTGCTCCCACGCGTAGATGGAGCCCGGCTCTATGGTAAAAAACCAAGAGAGCGCCACTCCGTGCAGTGCGAGGGGGAGTCCCTTCGCCTTCGCGGTGTCGTCTCCGCCCGCGGCCTCGATCGCGGTTTCGTACACGCGCACGAACTCGCGAGGATCCGTGTCGCCTTTGTACGGGTCGATGATGCGAGGAAACTTGAAGTCTTCGGGCCACGCCGCCTGCTGCAGCCCCGCCGAAAGCGGAGATTCCGGATCTACGCGTCTCAGCGGGACACGGTTAGACGTGGGGGCTTCGCGGCTGTCCACCTTCTTTGGCGTGGGCTCGGGCGCGACTACCGGCGCGACCTGCTGGCTCCGAGCCTCTTGTATATCTCGGACGGCCCCGCGAAGGTCCCCGAGTTCCCGCTGGAACGCGTTGAGGGCTACTAGTAGGGCGCTTTCCACCGCAGGTGTCGTTGGGGCCGCCGGAACGCCCAGTGGACGGGTTGGTGCAGGGACCATCGCCTCACGATCTCCAGATCCGCCGGATGGTTCGTTGCGGCTACCCCCGGCCGCCGGATCTGCGTTACCGGCAAGGGTGGCGGGGGCTGTCGTTGCAGTGCCAGCGACGGGGTTAGGCGTCGTCGTAGCGGTGCTGGCGGGGTCGGTTGTTGCCGCGCGGGCATCGACGCCCGCGACCACGGCGCGTACGCCGCCGCCAACTCCTTCGGCGGCCGATGCCGAAGCCCTGGTGCTCACGCGCTGCTCCGACCCATCCGTCTTCTTTCCCCTCGCCGCCGCTGGTGAAGCTCTCTTCGGTGCCATCTTTTTTTCCTTCGGTCTTCAGGCTTGTCTTCGTCGTCCCCACGGACGGCGCCAACTGTTGTGGCTACAGACCAGACAGAGAGAGAGATGGTAGTGGAGAGTGATGAAGATAAGTGTAATGGCCTGGGTCCTCCCCATGGCTTACCCATATATATATACACATGAGGAGTGCTTTTACAGATATACCCTTACATCTGGTTATCCCCTCTGGGGGCAGTTATGTCATTACACATGGCCTATTCTGGGCCTTATAATCTCCTACCAGGCCTGCTGGGTTTAGGTGGGGGCCACCCCTACGACAGTGACAATGGCCCGATCTTTCGAAAGGTACTGATAAGTTGATGGTAGAGAACACGACGTTAATGATCCAAAGGCTTCGACCAAAACAGATCGAACCCCTCGCAATCACTACACCACTGCTCTGTTGGTTATCAACCGTGCCGAACGCGGTTGACTTCGCCGAGAAAGCTATCTCCTGCAAGCTAATCGAGAACACAAGTAAAAGGGTACAAGATACAATCTGAAATTGTATTGCAAATAAAGATTAAGTTCACAAGTTGGGGTTCCTCAACCGAACGTGCGGTGAAACTGCTAAGCAGAATAATCTCTTAAGAAAAACCCGAGGAAAACTAAAGGCGTGCGATATCCTTAAATAGGGGAGGGGAAAGCCGTACTTATCTAAGGAAAAGGGTGTGGTACTATTTACTGTTACTGTTCACATGAACAGTACCCATGAAGACGACGGCGGCCCAAATAGCCTAAGTGGTGATACAAGGCTTAAGGCGCACTTTGACTCGAACTGGAAAAGTGACACGACTTGTTTGGCAGTTTCTGATCAGCTTGGATGGAGTTTGGAGGTGAGACCAGATCCATCTGAAAGTAGACTCCAAGAGTTTTCCAATGAGTACTCACGGGCTCCGAGAAGCCTTCTGATCAAACGTTATGGCCGTTTGAAGTAGACGCTGTTAAAAAGGCCGAATCTGAGTCGAACTCGCGAACAGGACTTGGATTATGCTTGACGGTTCCACTTCTACACTTGAGCTCGTGTGCTTCTTCCTCATGGTTCCTAAGGACAATTAAATCATCACAAGAATTAAGTAGTATGTCATTCTTTGAAACATTTGTATGCAAATTTAGGAACGCATTCACCTGATGGTTAAGTTGTCGTGCTCGCGCTCGAGTCATTGGTCCTTATATCATAGTTTCAGTTTGTTGAGTTTGTTGTGGAGTTGGCACAGTTGTATCTATGGAAAGGATGTCCTCATCAACAGCTGTGCTAGAATATGGTAGACATATTTATTGAAATCAAGTCTACTGAATTTGATATACATGCATTTGTTTAACCCGGGCACAGGCGGAATAGTTGGGTTTGTTTTTGCAGGATCGGCTCTGCAGGCTATTGACCTACATGATCATATTGGAATTGATATCATAAACAACCTGATCATGGCGCATGATTCACACATGTGTGCTTGAGACTAATATATTTAGACTCATAAAACTGACCTGTTTGATCGTGGTTGGTGACATGGTTTAGAAGTCTCACAGGATACCAGAAACAGGTGAGTCACTTTATATCACCTGGAAGTGGAGTCTATAAATAAGTCCCTATCCTCTAGCTTCATTATGCATTGTGAGCGGCACCACGGATAAGACAGAGGAATAGAGCGTAGATAGAAAGCCTCTACAAAATCAATTTAGGGTTTAAAAGAAACCCAACATTGGTATCAGAGCAAGGATCGATTCGGAGGCGGCACGTGTGGCGGCTCATCCCGTTCGTGGGCGTCGCTGTCACATCTCACACGGCGTGTCTTCCTCTGTCCTCGTCTACTGTGCCTGAAGAACGGGCTCATCCCGTTCTCTCTCCGTCCTGCCTCATCACGTGTGTGACTCTGCCTTCCACGACATGTGTGGAGGTCCACGCATGGGGACAAACTGCTTCAGATTGAAGACATGGAAAGAAGACTCGTGCAATCAATGAAGTCCCTGTGAAAAATTAGGATGGCATGTATGTGTCGCGTATGTCATGCTCATGATTGGGAATTATTCAATGATCACAGCCAAGAAGAGCTATGAAAGAAAGTGATTTACTATTATTAAAGTTATATAAATGTTATTTCCTTACATGTTAACTGCTCTTCTTAATTTCGTTGCGAATTACTACTTATCGTTATTGCAAATGAAATTTACTTCATGCTGAAAATATCTGTAGCATAGAGCCTTATTGTTAGCCATGCATTTATTTATATGTTACGATATACTACAAGTCTTGTTGAGTACACAATATACTAAACCTTACTTAAATAATTGTTGTTCAGAGAACGAGGAAGATATCATGTACGACGATGTATACTTTGCCCCTGGTACTAGGGAATTTGACGATGAGTCTTCTAGGATCTAATTCTCGTCGGTTGCCTGTGGGCTATAGTGGCAACCGCTGAACATTTTGCTTATTTACTTATCTTCCGCTGCAATTTTCTCTTGATACCTATATTTATTTAGCTAGTCGGCTCTATGTTGTAAACTTAATTATGCATTGCTTATATATTGCTCCGTTGTTGTAAATTAATTGTATGTGACATGTATAAATGTGATCTTGATATTATGAATGTATGTACTAGCCACTGAACATGAGACTAGCACAAAACACATATGGTGATTTTGGGTATTCAATGCCCATTGTCCCTATAGTCTTTATGTGCAAAGAATTGATAATTTTATTACTTGTCATAATCTTGGAAGTCTAGCCATAACGATGGTCGAAATTGAAAGGCATTCTATACCACGTCGCTTTGGGTTCACCTCAGTGGAGTACCTCAAGTTGTTTCATCCATCCCGATGGAGCTTCATGCTTAGCGTCAGAAGTCACCGTCGCGTGATGGCCATTTGTACAGCCACCACCATCCCACCGCCACTCGTGGTGCAGTGCCACCATCCTCTCCACGTGGGACGTGAAGAGGAGGAGCCCGTTGCCCTACGGGCCTGTTTGGCAACGGCTGCGGCTTTTGACTGAAATTTTTGAATTTTGGCTGTTTACGGTACAGATTACGAAGAAATAGATACTCATTTACGATTTTGGCTGGTACAGATGTTGGACTTTTGACGTGTAGATCGTTTAACTTGTAGACCCTGTCTTGAGAAAATACTCTGTTTGAAAGTTAGGTACTGTAACAAAAGCCACTAGCTTCGGAGGAAAAGAACAGGCCGTAACACTTGACACCGCCAAGCCCAACAATGGGTACCAGATCCGCCGCTGGGTGCATGATGCAGGATCAACGCCAATATGATTGCAGCGTTCTTATTGCATCAATGCGCGTTTGGAAATTTGTATTTTCGTTCAGTAGCTGATAGAAACAGAACTAAGAAACATAGTAATAGGCATAGCTGATAAATAGTAATAGCCGTTCGTATTGGCTTCGGCTTCTGGCGAAGCAGAAGTCAATATGAACTGGCTTAGAAACATCAGGAACAGCAGAATTATCACTATGGTTTTATTCACGACAGCACCACAAAATCTTAGTCACTGATCAGAAGCAGCAAAATCCACACAATGCTTCTCAGAAAGTGAGATAAAACTTACATCTATACCTTCGTAAAAGCCACTGGCACACTCTAGTTACAATGCTCTTCGAGCCCTAGTTGCAATTACAATGCCCTATGCGCTACAAAACTCCTTGTATGAACTGACACTCTCACCTTGATAGCCACTTCAACTGGCACATCAGATGAGCCCAGCCAACAAAGAAGCAAAGAACCATCTGAAAAGGTACAGTCAATTGTGAACGAGGGAAATCTTCTATTTCCTCAGTGTATACATCGACATCTACCGTATGCCTTCTACGTCTGTGCAAAGGAAGGGACTTCTCAACACAAAAGGGAGTAGGCTTGGTATCGATATTACAGTGTGGTGTTAGGTTTGTGGGGATGAGAGGTGGGGGCCGTATGGAGTGTCAGGAGGATAAACGGAGTGCTATCTCGTGGAGGAGCAATCTCTTCTGAGCAGCATCAATCACACCGTTGCACTCTGCATTCATGAGGACCTCACTCATGACTGCAGCGGCATGCCCAGTGGGCTCTTCGGATGTCCTCCTCAACATGAACATCTGCACGTCAGCAAGGCAACATCCATTAAACCATTTCATTACGTATTGCACTTCTTAACTAATAATTGTCTATTTGAACACCAGATGCAGTGCGCGGAAACTTATATGAAATTGGTCACTCAGTTGTGTGACTTCTATTTTACTACCATACAAGGTTATCAAGGCGACGCCAAGTTGTCTGCTGGAGGTGGACGCCGTGGCCATTCGTCCAATGCAGGAGAAGTTAGGCGGTGCTAGGCAACGCCCAGGCGTCTAGGTGTCGCCCAACTCGTTCCGACAGCCGCTTGGGGGGTGGGGGGCTTCAAACGGTTACCTCTTTCACGACCCTCACCACCTGATCCGACACATTCCTCAGTCCTCCCACCTCCTCCGGTCCTCCGGCACTTATCTGAAGTCGACTCCTCCCGTCACTGGTCTGCTGTAGCCTCCTCCAGTCCTCCTGCCGCTGACGACCCTCTCTATTCCTCTCCTGTGGGGCGGAAGAGAAGAGGCAAGCGTCGGCGGCGGGGCAAAGGAGAGGAGACCGCCACGCTGGGAGCCTAGGACGGATGGGGACGGTGGCGCCTGCCGGCTGGTGGTGGGAGTTGAGGTTAGGGTTAGGGTTAGGGTAGGTTTATATGGAATGAGGGGAATGATCTGGATGGTTGGATCTAGATCTGAAGGTTAGGATGTGTTTATATGAAATAAGGAGAATGATCTAGAAGGTTGGATCTAGATCTAATGGTTAGGATGTGTTTATATAAAATGATGGGAATGATCTGGGTAGTTGAATCTAGATGTAAGGACTAAGAAAATTGACTAAAAGTTAAGAAATTTTAAGCTAACTATTGTCTAACTACTATCATCTAACTGTCGCCATGGTGGACGCCTAGTCAACTAGGTGTCCAGGCTCTCTAGTTTCGCCGCGACTTGCCAAAGCGTCGTGACAAACTTGCTATCATATTTGACTAACTGACACAAGTAGATGATTTAAGATCCCATAATGCACAATTGGAATTAGGAAACATTAACTAAAGTCGCAACTTCTAGAGATCTTCAGCAAAGCCCACGTTATTTCACAAAACACAATTAGATATTTTTATTTCATTATATGGACAAGCATTTTCATGTGCAAAAAAGATTATATATGTAAATTCTGTCACACAAGATTTTATATGTAAATTCTATCATGCATATCCAGTGTACCTGTCCTAAAGAGATAAAGTACCTGTCCACGATGAGATATCTCAAGGCACCCAGGTGGCTGGATCCATGGTTCACCATCAACCTGAACAGGGAATGAACTGTGGAGGTGGAATCTTATAACTTTCCCTTGGGCTAGCCGGTGTGCTCTTGAAAGTCCTACCTATCAACCACAGGAAAATGATAGTATGTAACGTGCTACGTCAACATTGTTACTAACAGACTAATACTAACACAAAGCAGCAGTAACAACAGATGCTTCGGAAAATGGAAAGACAGAATAAGTATGTTTACCTGCAGTTTGCCTAGATGCCATGTCCCAGATATACAGACCACCTCAAGCGTTTTGTCATGCATTGATTGCAAACTGAAATCATCATCATGTTCATTGTCGTTTTGCCAAAGATCAACACCACCCATGTAGCTAGCGATATTCAGAACAATCACACCTTCTGTATCCTGATGAGAATAGCAGATAAGAAGCTCCTCCACAGATAAATCAGAAAGTGGAGATACATGAAAGATATAAAGCAGGTTACCTCTGGAATTTCAATGTAGATAAATCAGAAAGTGGAGATACATGAAAGATATAAAGTAGGTTACCTCTGGAATTGCAATGTTCTTTCCATCAACTTCAAGGCTAACATGCCATGGTAAATCAGCACATGACCTATCCATCATATCCTTAGCGCCTTCTCTAGCATATATCAGCTTGTTGACAAACTGCACAGTAGAAAATAATTGCATTAAATTGTTTGCTGACATAAATGATAAGACTAGAAGGTAACATAAGATCAAATGCTTAGGACTGTCTCGAATGCAGGAATTTTCCAGGAATTTCACAAGAAACAGTTCATTTCCTACAGGATCATGAGAAAATTCTTGCATTCGAAATGGAGATATATAATTTTGCAGAAAGATGTAAACTGCGGAAGGAGAAAAGATATCCCTACCTGACTGCAAAATTTATCTGGTCTTTCCTCCCTAGTAGTGTGAAAGTCATATGCAACCTTGGCATCACATCCAACACCTACGGGTCAACAGAAAAGAGAACATCATTAGCAACTTCTGGCTAGAGTGAGAAAAGCATATAAGAAATATTGAGTAAGATGGTAGAAGTCGAAGGATGTGCTGTACCTAGGTAATTAGTCATAAATTTAACTTGCTTGGTACATTGACCTTCTGCTCCATTCTTCTCTGTGATGGCTACATTCCAGCGATCAAGCACTGTAACTGCTGCGTGATCAACATCATTTAGAAGTGCACATATTCCCCCTTGTCCTTCAACAGAAGACAAACCTCCTCCCCAGCGCATGACACGTGATAGATCATTTCCTGTTCCTAGTGGAAGAATGGCAACAGGGGGCGGAGATTCGTAGTTCTGCTTTTCAATGGCATCAAGAACCCACGCTACAGTTCCATCCCCACCACAAACAAGGATTCTGAAGTGTTTTACATTGCGGAATAGTTGCAATCCAACTTCAGGTCCCTGAGAAGCGCTTAGCTCAAATATCTGACATAAGAATTGAAATTGTCAGATCAAGATTAGAGTATCAAATCTATGATAATCAATATTAACTAAAGGTAATTATACATTAACTGAAATATAAACATATGGTGTCAGATTTCAGTGCCTATTCGGTATGAGGAATACACTCGAAGTGCTTAAAAGAAGAGAAAAATAAAACAAGTTTACTATCGAGCAACGTTAAATGGCAATAGATCAATCCAGAACATCAGGCAGGATAATTGGACTACTTAACAAGAAGTCTAGAATGAACTAAGGTAAATTGCTGGTTACAATTAAAGTTTCCGCTGATGTATTCATCAAAAGCTAGAAGAACTTGCAAAAAAAGTTTATGACTCAGTAGCTGATAAGAATGAGCTGATCCCACTTTCTGAAGTAAAGAAAGGCAAATTACCTGTATGGGATTCAGCAACATGTTCAGTCTTCTTCTAAGAGACGGCCCATTTTGGCCTCCACTCTTGCCGTTGATGAAAACAAGCAGTGGCCTCGAATCTTGTGGCAAATCTACGAGTTCATACTTCCTTTTCCCTCCATTAGGAGAATCAGATCCATGCGATTGCTTCAGAGAGTTTTCAGACAACTTAGGATTTGCCAGTGCATACTTTCCATTGAGGTTCTGCAGTCTAGCAAATCCTTCAAGTACCGAGTCAAGGATTGAGCTGTTTGCGGAAGTTGGGTTTGTTTTACCACCAGGATGGTTGTTCATGCGCTTCTTGCTCCGTGGCCTCCTAATCTGACCTCTAACTGAGGAAGTGACAAACCCTTCCTTGATTGAGTTAAGCACTCCGCTGATTGCGGGACCTTGACCAACTTCCTTCACTGATTGAGCAGGAACAATAAGCCTCCTGAGCAGGCCGAGATCACAAGTGTTCCCCTTCTCCTTCAACAGCTTTGCATGACAATCAACATGGATCTGCCTCTGGCACCACAGGCAGCGCCATATAGGAGAGACACCGAGGAATGGCACGCTACACGGCTCATCGCAGTAGTAACAGAAGGACGATATCTCCGGGTTATCATCCAGCTCCACCCACCTCTCCGACCAGTGATGCAGCAACGTGGAAGCGCCAGCCTGTGCGATGCACTTGCAGTCCTTGTCGGCACCCCGCGAGCAGTACCAATGTGCCGCAACCCCGCACACAGAGCACCGGTGAACTACGTCGGCAGCAGCGACTCTCGAGCCCGCACCCTGAGCGGAGCCCAGCGACGACAGGCAAACGCAGCACGTTGAAGGCTGGCCTCCGCAGAAGTAGTCCTCGGTCCAGGTGTGGCTCGAGCTGGGGCACCGCAGCGCCTTCCACGCGGCCTTCTTCTCCATCGCAGCTGCCTTTATCCAGTAGAGCGACGCCTCCCTCTGCAGCCTGAGGAGCGCGTAGATGAGCGCCGCCAGGCCGAAGGAGCCGGCGGTGATGAGCCAGCCGAAGAACTGGAGCCCGGAGGGGTCAACCAAGCGGGCCATGCTCACCAGCAGCGATCCCACCAGGTCCATCCCAATTAGCCAGGCTTGCCCGTCGCAAATAGCAGAACCTGCAGCAGAATCAGAAAGAATCATCCACAAATCTCCTCCCAACACAAGAATCTTACCGAAATACAAAACCTACCATCCTAGAGCTGAATTTTGCGCTACTGTATCTTACGCAATAATCCTAGAGCTTGATGATTCTTTTTTTTTTTTGCGATACAAGATATTTTGGACGAAAAGGAAGCCCCTTCCTATGGTAAAGCCGAGGGGAATCACACCATGTACTGCGCATTAGAACAGAAGGAAATTTTCGCTCCTACTCGTCAGTCTCTCCCTCTCCCACGCATCGATCGATCAACTTGGATCAATTTGTCCCCCCGAATTTAGCGGAAGGAAAGGAACCAATCCAGATTCCGAAGCGGAAGGCAATCGGATCTAAACGAAACTAAGAAGCGATCCGGCGCAGGGAAGATCGAGACGGCACGAACTGGATCCGAACCCGCGCTCCCCAGATCCCGCATTACCCGTCCCCAAAACTCAAACCCACCGCGCAGGCGGAGATTCGGTCGGATCGCGAGCGGGAGAGGGAGCACGCACCTCCGGGTGGGTGGGTTCGGATCGAGCAAACCCTAGCTCGCTGCACCGCCTCGCTGCTTCTCCTTCCTTAGGTTTCGTCGCCGTGTCGGTCGCGCTGGTGTTGGGCGAGGGGATCAGGAGGACGACGATTCGCGGCAGGGGGTGGCGTGCGTTTAAAAAGGGCGGAAGCGGCCGTGCAGGGGGAATCCGTGTTTCCAGAAAAAATTGATCATATACCCTCCATTTAGATGGAAATTGAGGATTTATCCTCCTGGCCCACGTGTCAGTGACTTATGATGACCACACGTGTCATTGATATGTAGAGGGTAAATCCTCAATTTCCCAACTAAAGGGAGGGTATATGATCCAATCTCCCGTGTTTCCGTGCCGATGGCACTGTACCTGACGCTCCAAATAACCCAAATTTATATTCGAATCCGCCTCGGCCTGGGCTTCTAGATTCTGACTTATTTTTTACTATTCAATAATTTTGCCTTTTTCTGGTTTTTAGCTTTTTATCAGTCCTATTTTTACCCGTATTTGTTTATACTGTCCGTGACAGGCTAACTTGTTTTTTTCTATTTTTATTTTTTTTAAATTTAATTATGCCAAATAAGCCACCATCAACTACAATATTTTTTCAGCAAGCTACAGTGATTTTAGTCAAAAGCCACTTAAAATAAGCCCTTTTGAGCATGACTATATCATATATAACCCTAAATCTAATAAAAAATAGAGTTATAATACGATATGAGTAATATTCATCCGAATCTACTTTGTTTGCATCATTAAGCGCATCCTTCCTGTGAATATAATCGGTGGTGTCCTAGGGAGCTGGCGCACACATGTTTTACTGACTTATCTTTTTAAAATAATAAAAAGTTATTCATTCATCCGAATCTACCCTGTTTGCCCCATTAAGCGCATCTTTCTTGTGAATATGATCGGTGGTGTCATAGAGAACTGGCGCACACATACTTTACCGACTTCTCTTTCAAAATGATAAAAAAAAAGTTATTTGTTTTCTTCTACTCATGTTGTTGGTATTTAATTTATTCTTGATATTCCTTTTTCCCTTGATTTCGTAGGGTTAATCCAGTGCTCTAATTAATTCATCGATCGAGTTTTTGTACTTAATTTATTCTTGATACTCCTTTTTCCTTGGTTTCGTAGGGTTAATCTAATGCTCTAATTAATTCGTCGGTTGAGTTTTTCTAGACCGGCGGGCGTCCGAGTCTCCGCCGTGGAGCTGCCACCTGCGACCGCTCAGTAGCATATACATGATTGAAAATGTCCTCCTCTCCTTTTCATGTGTGATTTATCGATTATAGTTGGCAGCTGATCTGTGATTTCTACGTGGTCAGATTGGACTAGTGGTGTTCATAACTACGCTTCGTTGGGCAGCCTCGGTTGCTGCGTGGTCGGCGTGTTCGTTTCGATGGGATCTATGCGTGGTATTCCATGGATTTGCATAATTGCATTTCTTTACTATTTGTAAAAATGTGAGTTGATGATTGATTCATTCTCCTTCCTCTCTTCTCAGCCATTCGATTTGATCTGGACCATTCGTCTCTCTCCTTCTCTCTCAGGATACAACCGTCCACCCCCTCTACTTTTCCCATCTCCTCACGTATTCTGGTCACCCTTCTCTTTCTGTCGCTTGCTCTCCAATGTTTGATGTGTGAAGTTGGCCAGACAGTTCATTGTTTTTATAACTCTGTTGTAACGTACGGATCTCTAACTATTTGTTTGATAATGATGAGTAGCTACAGGTGCGTTCAGTTAGTAGTTAAGCCGTGTGTGATGTTTTTGGTTGTGGTAGAAAGAAATCTTCATCAACAATTTAATTTTACCTAGCTCCTTGTTGGTTCTGGTTCTTGCTTTTAATTTGATAGGCATGCAAAGCTTTTGAGCACAAAGTAGTGCCCTTTTTATAGTAAGGAGAATTTTGTGCTCTTTGAATGTTTTTCTACATATACATACGGATAACCGTCAAATGTATCTTAAGTTTGATGAAAATTTTTAAAATTTAAATCACCATCACATCACATCTTCTAATAAAGTGAATTCCTCTTGCACGAATCTTGATGTACTTTAAGGTTAAGAAGATAGTGCATGTACCGACATGTATATATAGTTTTGCATTTTTTTCCTTTTTTTCGATACGAGGATCAAGCAAAATTGGTGTGATGTATTTTTAAAATCCGTTTAGAGTAAACTAAATTGTAGCCAAAAACCTTTCATTCAAACAGAGCCTTAATTTCGCAGCTATCGTTTCTATGCGGTTAATTGCGGCGTATGCATCAGCTCGGGTAAGTAGCTTATTAAATCACATAGCAAAACACATAGCACCGAATAACATGTATAAATTCTATTTTTCAAAAATCGATTACAGAAACATAGCAAAAACATAGTAGTTTCTTCGTGTTAAAAAAAAGGGTTAGTCACCTTTTCTTTTTCTTTCCGATCAAATTAATTTCCATGGGGAGTGAGGCCATTCTCGCAGATCCAGCGCGTGAAGAAAGCGAACTTTTGAGGTGGAAAGCGTACGCTGCCGTGCATTCTTCGTCCCTAAGACTTGGGAACCCGGATTCCAGTTCCAAATAACTGGTTCAAGTAACAAGAGTCCCTAGCACCCAAGGCAAAGCTAACATCAATCATGCAAATGAACTTTCTCTCCTTTTCATCGATTGTTGCTGCAAACTTTTTTAAGTTACTACAAAATTAGCCTTCTGATTTAAAAAAAGAGAGTAAATTTTAGAAACCCCCAGATATTGAGGCATTGATAACACAATATCACAAGTTTTGTAAAAATTTTCACAAAACCACATGCTTTGAGGCACCTGTATGACATGTTAGGCGCACAAAACAGTCTTGAGATGGCGGACGGAGAGGAGGGATGTGAGGGGTCAAATTGGATTAAGTGTACTCAAGTGCATTAAAGCCTATAGTTTTATGAAAATTTGCAAAACCTGTTATTTTATGTTACCAATAGGATTTTATGAATTTTACTCTTTTAAAAAAGAGGGTACAATGACGAGCTACGAAAAATTGTTTTTCCCAGAACATAGCTAGGTAAAATTTAGTGAGGGGCAAATTGCCTATCAACACCTTGTAGGCCATAGAAGTATGAAAAATAATATTGGTGTGCCCACATGGTAGCCTCACATTAAAATGTATTTTCCAATTTATATTTATCTTTACTGAGATAATTCTTCGAAATTAGGGTCATTACCACCAGTAGTGTACCATAAGGCTAACCAACACCATGGAAGTTCTCTTGTTTGACCTGGCTTGATTAGCTTGTTAATTAATTGTTTAATTAAAGATTCTCCAAAGAGTGTGCTAACTAGCTAGAGAACGCCGCAGAGGCTAGCTGTGAGCTTTTGACCGAGTCCGAATTCCGGCCCGTCAAGGAAGTAAAAGGATTTTATCTGAGAAAGAACGAAAGGAAGAAAAAGATTTGTAGATCGATGGCTTAATTAGTTTTTGTAGTTTTCTTCACTCTTAATTAGTTTTTTTAGTTAAGTTGCTTCACTCTTTGGTACACACTATTTTCATAAAAAAATCATCACAAACGATTCAAAAATATCATCACAGATGGTTTCGTAAGCCGTCTGAGTTTATGGATCAGTAATGACATAAGATTATCATAGACTGCTTTCGAACCATCTGTGATGTAGTCTATCACATAAGGTTATTAACTCTTAACCATCTGTAATAATCCACTATCACAGATGGTTACAAGTTAATAACCGTCTGTGATACTCTTTTCTATTCATAAATCTATTTCTATTTGTTGGCTAGCCTCAGGAAATGTTAGTCATGCCCTCTGAAACAAGCAGATCAACACAGTATACATCCAATTCACATTCATTCATTTCAGAAGTAAGAACATCCATTTCACAAATCAATTAACTAAAATGAAGTAAATTATCCATCGATGAACAAATACACATATGTACAATTAAACTCAATCTTATCCCAGTGAAATTTATTCTATATGTAGCAAGAATAATTAATTAACTTGAATTAAGTAGAAATAGACTATGAATTGACTAAATTCTAAATCATGCTAGATGTAAATAATCTTCTCTATACATTAAGCTAGCTCGATCTAAACCATCTTCAATTCTTCTTTCACCAAAAACTATAGATCTAAATTATAATGCAATTAGAAACAAATTACTAATCATAGGTAGTCAAGAAATGAATGGATTTATAATCACTCTTGCCAAATAGTTTCCTTTCACCAAATGGCTGCCTCAAAGCTCCACCTCCAGCTCAAAGCAGCAGCCTAACTAGATCTGGAATTTAAGACAGAGGGTCGACGAATCTGTGCGCAATTAATATAGTGGAATTATCACAGACGGTCTGTGAAGTATCACATATGGTTTAAACAAAAAACTGTCTGTGATGTATTACAGACTGTTTTCACCATTAACCGTCGACAATATTACTTCTTTACAGACGGTTTTTATCGCTGGCAGCAACACAGACGGTCTCTAAAGTAAAATCGTTTGTGCTTGTATTTAATACTAACGATTTAGGGAAACCGTCTGTAGTGTGACGTCTAGTATTACGCTCTCTGTAGTAGCAACAGCGTGAAAATTTGAAGAGGTTTACCTTTATGGTCCAGATAGTAGATACCTTATGCTTATTCAGAATTAAAAATCCAGATAAAACGGGCAAATCTAATGCGCACACTCACTCAATTATGGTTAACTTTATTTAGTAGTCCGATTCTCAGAAAGAAAAAAATAGTAACCCTTCAATTTTCTCTGAAAAATGAGTTGCAGAAATGCTAGAGAATACTCATGCTGTAGTGGACCATTGTAACGTTATTTTTGGAGGCAAACAGAGAACTTCGTTACTCATGCATGGCGAATCATTGTAATGTAGTTCATGGCTTGACGGTGAGGTGAGTTTCTCCAGAGTTGTTTACCTTCAATAATGAAGACTCTCGTTGAAAAATCAGCAAAACCTTGAAGAGTACTATATATAATATGACAATTAATCAATAATTGCCGTTGATATTTGTAAATGCAGCCACATACACGTATACGTTAAAATTTAGGACACAAACAACCCCACCGTTATGCATTGTGCTAATGCTATAAATCACATCCATTTTCATGGTTAATAGTCATTACGGATATTCCGGTGCAAAAAGATATATGTAAACAACCTCATCATAACGCGCTGATGTGCCTGTCAACCATCCCAAGTGTGTCGCTAATGGGTGCGGCTCAGGTGCTGTGACCCCTGCACGCGCTAAGTGCAGGGGCACGCCCAGGAGCCGCCACGTGTCCCCAAATATTCAAAAAACTTCCGAAAAATTCTAAAAAAATACTTAAAAATCAGAAAAATTGTAAAAAGTACTTTTTGTAAAAATACTTTTATTAAAAAGTATTTTTAAGTACTTTAAAAAAATACTTTTTAATAAAAGCATAAATCAAAAAAAAATTAAGTACTTACAAAAAAATACTTTTTATTTGTAAGAAAATACTTTTTACAATTTTTCTGATTTTTTAAGTATTTTTTTAGAATTTTTCGGAAGTTTTTTGAATATTTGGGGACACGTGGTGGCTCCTGGGCGTGCCCCTGCACTTAGCGCGTGCAGGGGTCACAGCACCTGAGCCGCACCCGTCGCTAATACCATCCAGCTGGTCAATCACATCTCCTGATGTGTAGTTAGTTGGTTAGTAGCAACGGTTAGCTCAACTCCCAACCCGTCCAACTGTCCAGTGAGCCCGTGCAACCCATCGGCTGCAAGTGCAGTCCTGCATGTGCGAGATATTTTCGATGTCTCTTTTTCCTACAGCTAATTAGTTGGCCAACGGCTAGGGTGAAAAAAAAGCTTATTAATGCGGCTCGTTGGTTCGGTTCAAAATTGTTTTAATTATACTTGTTAATTGGTTAAACATTAAAATGAGCTGATTTCAAATGAATTTGAATTTTGCTCTAGCTCGGCTCGGCTCGTTAGCTCGTTTCTAAAAATACTTTTCAATTATACATAAATGATATTAAATCAAATTATGTCAATTTTAGGAAAAGCTTGATAAAATGAGGAGTTGGCTCGATATCCACCCCTACCAACGGCATAGGCCCTGCGCGTTTGGATTTGGACTTCTGATTTTTAATTTATTTTTTATCATTCCTAAGTTTTGTCTTTTTTAATTTTTAGAATTTTTAGCTTTTTTGTCGATTCTTTTTTTTCGTATTTGTTTATATTATATCTGCTGGGCTAACCCGTTTTTTCTATTTCAAATTTAATTATGTCAAATAAGCCATCATCAGTTACAGTGTAATTTCAGTCAGCTACAGTGAAAATTTATCTATAAACCACAGAAAATAAACCTAACTGAGCACACTAAGCATCCTTCCTTTCAACTATGATTTATAGCTTTTCTAAATAAACAAATAGGATAATTTCTTCAACGTCTTTTTAAAATGGCTTATTAGAATAGTCTTTTAAAAACAACTTAATATCATTCGATTTATTCACATAAATACTTATACTAGGACTAAAAGCTATTAGATATAACCATAAGCTATAGGCTGCAACCGAAAAGAATCAAGACAGGCATCAGGACCGGAGGGATCTGTCGGCAAAGGTGCTGGCAGCCAAGATTCCGCCACGTGGTGGCCTTACGTACCGCTCATCGTGGTTCTTCCATTTGGGGATCCAGTGGAGGATTGGAGGCTGGAAATGAACCATCTTATATCGGTGTAATCATTTTGGTTTATTTTGAGTGGTCTATGGCTGAAAAACACTGTAACTAGCTGACAGAGGCTTATTTAGCATAATTAAATTTAAAAAAAATTAAACAATATAAAAAATATGTTAGCCCATTACGTGTAATACAAATAAATACGGAAAAAAAGAACCGGCAAAAAAGCTCAACAAAAAACCAAAAGTTCAGAAAAAGATGAAATTTATGAATACTGAAAAATAAACCGGAAGCTAAAAACTGAAGCCGAATTGATCACCACCATAAAGCTTAGATTCTGATTGTCAGTTTTGATTATTGTGCTCAGTTATATAGGGGTTGCAGTAGTTTTGGTGTTTTCCAAAGATTCTCTTGGTTGATGTCGAAAACAAGTTGGCCACCGACAAATCGGTGAGGGCATGCATGTACAAATATCTAATGGAATTGGAGCAAACTTACTCGATATGCGCCAGTAAATCGAGTAAACACGTTGATTCAATAATTTGCTAAACATTTATATAGAACATTAGAAGATGCAAAATCCCTAATTTGCGGGCGTCCGTGCGAACAGCTGGATCAACAATAGATGCCATGGGAGTATCTCATTACTTTTGACAAAATGCATGCACACAAAAGACTGCTGGTTTAGAGTCTCCTAAACCTGTTTCATTCTTGTCGGGGATTAAAATCACTTGTAAATCAGTTTCTTTTTTTTCTTAATTTTGTTGTGCGTGTGGATCACGGAAAGGGAGGTCAAACCGTCAAAATAATTAATTAAGCGTTGAATGAGAATGTCAAACTAATTAATTAAGCGTAGTGTAACCTCGGATTGAATGAGTATGAAGTGTTGAATGCACGCTGAGGTGAAATCGGATGGGAGAAGTGCGCGCAGCTGTCCATATGTCGCCCTGTGCAAGCGGGCAGACGGACGACAGGAGCCGGAGAAAAACTGGAAACGTATACCATCATCATCAGCTGCTGCTGCTGCTTCTTCTTCTTCTCTCTTACTCCCTCCCTCTCTCGCTCGCTCACGCTTGCGCGATGGCCGACGAAGATGGCTCTGCTATCGCTGATGGATTCACCATGCCCTTTGGTTGTAGAGGGAGACTGAGGTGGCGGCGACAGGTGATGGGCGGCGCCGGACGGTGAGTCGACGAGGTGAGAATTAAGAGAATATTAGGTTTGGTGAGACATGGCCGTCTCCAGAAATTTGGGGCCCTAGGGCGAATTGCAAAATGAGTCCCTCGATTTTTAAAAAATATTGGTCTAATATAACTAAGGCATACTATCGCACAATCATGTAAGATGTAACTTCAATATGTATTACTCCATACAAGATTTGGAAATATATCAAATATTAAGACCAAAAAATATAGTATTGACCTCATGTTCTACTAAAAAGCAGCATACGTCTTGTATTTCTTGAAATGAAATATCCAATTATATCTTCATAATTAATCTCCTCCAAGACATCATTTTCAAGCGCTATTATCGCTAACCCATTGAGTCTTTCTTGTGTCATAATAGAACGCAAGTAGGATTTCAACAACTTGAGTTTAGAAAAGCTCCTTTCCGCAGATGCAACAGTCACAGGAATGGTTAACAAAATTCTATATGCAATAACAGCGTTAGGATAAAAGGGGCGCTTCTTCAAAAACTTCAGAATATCAAGAGGACCCATAGATTCCTCAAGTAAATCTTGGATGAAAGTTCACTCCGCAAACAATTCATGTCCATCAATATCTTTGTGTTCTCCATTCTTAAGTGCATCCTCAAGATTAACACAAGCAGCTATCAAATTCTTATCATCCAAGGATCGCAGCCTATCTGAAGTAAACAAGAAACCAAAAGTTTTTTCATACCCTTGATACTGTTCAAATCTCTTGGTAAGTGAAACTATAGTTTGACTTGGGGGCCCACCAATTTGGGGGCCCTGTGCCATCGCCCAGGTCGCACGCCCTCATCAACGGGCCTAGGGTGAGATAGGGTAAGGTGACTGACAAGGGTTGCAGTGGGGGAGTTGGCGGCACGACGAGCTCACCGTCGATAGCAGGGGTAGGCAGGGGCAGAGGTGGAGGAGGAGGTGCGTGGAGCTGTGACTGACAAAGTGGCAACGACAACAAATGAGGAGGACAGCAGAGGTGAGGGAGAGGGAGAAGGAGAGAGAAGGAGGAGGAGAGGACACCCGGAGGAGCACAAACTATACTGCCGATTAGGGGTGGAAACAAGCCAAGCTGAGTTGGCTCGAGCTAGGCTTGGCTGAGCTCGCCCGAAGCTGTGGCTCGGCTCGACTCAACTCGTTCAAGAAACAAGCTAAAGAGCCTGGCTCAACTTAACTCGTTTCCTGGCTCGAGCCAACTCACGAGCCACACAATGTTTTTCAGCTGCCATCGCAGCTGTTTAGGTGAGTCTACTCCATGGTGTCAGATGAAATAACCTGCTTGCTAGAGTTGTGGTGCATCTTGGATATATCGTCTGTAACCAGTGCTTACTGCTTGCTACCTCAAACAATTAGCTTTACACTAGGAAGTAGGAACTACAAGCTTATCCATCGAAATCACATTTAGCGTAGACATGCACTAAAAACTTGCAAGACGTGTGTCCACTAGGAAAACTCTTGCGTCTATCCTTTAAGAAACTTTTCTCACCATGACAAATCACACCACCTGTCATTAGATCATATAATTGAGGTGAACATGCCAGGAAAGTGCCGTGTTAGTTTCAATTAGCAATGAAACATGCAACATTTTAAAGTGCGAAATTATCTACACACAAGCACACAAGGAAATCTGTACCTCCTTTCCATCAGGAAAACATCACCAAAAGACGTCCAGCCTAGGTCTCCCTACTGCATTCTTTATCACATCAGTTATAACCGCAGTTATTAGCGCAGCGGCAGCAAAAAGAACACCTACAAAATTCATTCAAATGTATATAGCTTCAGAACTTTTTGCATAGAATAACTGAAACATAAGAAGAAACTAGAGACAACGTCAATCACCTAGTGTTGCATGATGAAGATCATAAACATCTCTCCTAGCAATATATATTGATGCGAAGATTACCACATGACACAGTATAGAGATTATCTGGCAAGAGGTCCAATATCCAGAATCAGTGATGAATGAGTTTGAGCTTTGTATCAGACAAAGGAACTGCATAGGTTCAGAGACATACAGGAACACCCCATGCTGATACAATACTTGGTTTTACTGGGTACCTAATATCAATCATGATATCCTTCCCAACGAATCGGCTAAACGGAGGAGCATAATGCAAGGCAAGCACAACCGTAGTTAGAAAAACAAGAACAACCCAATCGTGTGCGTGCTTTCTGGCCGTTCTAGCTCCATGCGTCTCAATTGTGTGCGAGCATCTCCTTGTCAACAAGGCTGCGAGGTACCTCCGTAGTCCACACCTTAGCCCATTATTACCTGGTAGTGGAGGTGGGGGACGCTCCTAGAGGCGTTTGGAGTCGTCGGAGAAGGCGAACTAGCACTCGATGACATCGAGGAAGCGATCATTGTCGGTGGCGGAGCAACGGGGATCCTTCATCAGCAGCACCCCTGTGTCTTGAGGCCGGCGCGCACCGCCTCGCAGAGCGCATGCACCCCCTCCTTTGCCATCGGCGCCGGGCCTCCGGTGATTTGCAGGTACGCGCAAGATCCACCACGGAGAGGTCCATGGGTAGGGCAAGCAATGCGATGGGCGGGGTGAGCAGCGTGGTAGATGAGGCGGGAGAGAAAGGGGATCGTCGGATCGGGACGGGATGGGAGCTGGAGAGGATGGGGAATGCCAGATTGATATCAGGATCACGGGAGCTGTAACTGGAGAGTGCGAGCTCACGAGCAGTTTAAACTCGGTTCGAATTTTTTATAAGTTGAGAAAAGGCTCGACTCAGACTCAAAAATTTACAAGTGTTGATTTGTGGTCCAAATTCTACACATCAATAAGGCCAGCTTCTGGACGGAGCGTAGCGGAGGCCCGTCGCCGGAGGCTTAGGGCCGGAGCGGAGCGGAGTCCTGAAGCGGCCCATTGTGCAAGGCCCGTGCACCCAGGGACGCCTGGGGGGTGCGGGGGGGGCGAAGCCCCCCCGCGGTATGGATTCTAGTCGAATTAGGGTTTCCCTGTTATATATATTTCCTGTAAGCCGCCGTTTGGGATATGAGATTAGAGTTGTAATCCCCGGCGTTGTAACCTCACCCCGATATAGTGAAGATTGTTGCTGGCTGGCGCCCGTGGTTTTTTCCCTCTCGCATTGGGAGGGTTTTCCACGTTAAATCTCGTGTCTCTCTGCGATTGATCTTGTTTACTTCGTTGTTCCTTCGCCGTCACGTGTAACAACAAGTTCAAATCGGACGCAAATCTTTGAACTATTTTTTACGGTATAGCGCCCCTGGTACTCCCCGATAATTAATCCGTCACGTGGCATCAACCTCCAACCGTCGCCTGAATTACGCTGCACGCGATACGGTGCAGCGCATCTGGTACAAGGAGGCTGCCCGGTATTAGCAATTATTATTACTCCCAATTAAGCTGCTTGGACACGACACGTGGCGCAGTCATGTGGCTGTAGCGTGGGAGCCAAGTGAGAGAGATGGGGTGCGCTGCCGGAGTTGTTTGACCTTGACCGGCCTCCACCTCGCCGCGACTGGCAGCGCTACTACTGCTACCATTCGTAGCTGACGGAGTGTCAGGGATAACAGAGTTTTTTTTTACTGGTTCACAAATTGATTTCACCTGACGGTGTGTAGCTAGCACATAGAAAAAAATACAGTGATTAAATAATTAATAGGGCGTAGAAATGTGCTCCAAAACTTCCTGGCTCGGAAAAGAAATGCGATGATATCATGGGAAAATTGGAAAATGCCTATTAAGCTTTAAAATAAACCATGCATGGCATCATCCGTGGATCATGATCGAATTCATCTCGTAGCTGGCCTTTGTTTGTGTGAGGATACACGCATGGAAGAATTCAAGGAGCACGTATATACGCAGTGGTGGACTCAAAAATAAAACAAGAACTTAGGCAAATAATAATCCATTACACTTAGGCAATTAAACACACTTAAAAATTAACGGTCTATTACAATAAAAATAAGCTTGCTTGAACTTAGCAGGAGGACCAAAACGCCTGTTGAAGTCTAGGGATACTCCATTGGAAGGCAACGAGACACCTGGAATTAATGTTAATTTATAATCCTGCCATAGAGAACATACAAATATAATCAAATTCAACAGGTCAAGTAGCATATATAAATCATAAATTGGAATGATAGGGGACTCTTTTAAACCATCTAAGTGAGTAGCAACTACTAAGCAAGTACAATACACCTAAACCGGCAAGACAGGGGACTCTTTTAAATAAGATAGCGCATGGCTACGATAAGTCTATTCAGCAAGTCATAGAGAAGGGCTAGATATAGGGCTGGACGAAAAACTCGAAGCTCGTTAGCTCGCTCGGCTCGTGGCTGGCTCGGCTCGGCTCGGCTCGGCTCGTTAGGATAACGAGTCGAGCCGAGCCAAGATTTTAGCTCGTTAGCTATAACGAGCCAACTCGAGCCAGCTCGCGAGCCGCTCACGAGCCAAACGAGCCATGCTTCCAGGAATTTAGATATGCATATGTTGCTTCCATGGACCTAATTTGTACTCTATTGCATGTGTTAATGTGTAAATTTGTACTCTATTGTACCCAAACGAGCCATGCATGTATTAATTTGTACTCTATTGTACCCAAACGAGCCAAACGAGCCTAACGAGCCAAACGAGCCTAACGAGCCAAACTTCCATGGATGAATATATGATGGAGATATTTTTTTGCCCTGGCTCACGAGCCAAACGAGCTAACTCGAGCTTTTTGTCGAGCCGAGCCGAGCTGGCTTTTTAGCTCGTTAGTTATAACGAGCCAGCTCGAGCCAGCTCGTTATCTACCGAGCCAGACCGAGCCGAGCCGAGCCGAGCCGAGCCAGCTCGTTATCCAGCCCTAGCTAGATATAAGTTATTCTCCGGTTCTTAATTGGATCCT
Source organism: Dendrocalamus latiflorus (assembly GCA_017311315.1). Classification (NCBI taxonomy): domain Eukaryota; kingdom Viridiplantae; phylum Streptophyta; class Magnoliopsida; order Poales; family Poaceae; genus Dendrocalamus; species Dendrocalamus latiflorus. The sequence continues at coordinate 5,898,071 of CM029646.1, forward strand.
TTTAGTTTAATATTACATTGTTGAAGCAATCTCATAACAATATGTATCACGGGACAATACTCTAAACAAAATCAAGCTACAAACCATTCATACAAGATGTATTGTCCCAACCTACTAAAGCTAGCAGTAGCTAGATTTCACAAGTCAAGAACTAGATTTCACATGTCAACAAAGACAACAACCTACTAAATACTAATTACGGCAACAGCCAACCCAACCATTACTAGATGTCCAAAATCCAGATTACCTAATGATTCCTGACTCGGTCTGTGCAGGTAGACAGGCGACAGCCTCCGCGGCTGTGAGCCTGTGCCTCCGCGATGGGGCGGTAGCGGCAAGGAGTGCCCGCCTGCCGGCAAGCTGAAGGGAGGCGGAGTGGCCGGAGGTCATGGGGGCTCGCTGATAGCAAGGAGGCAGTAAGGGCCGGAGCTACCCAGCCAGATCTGAGGGGGCCGTGGGGGAACCAGGTGAGGAGCCGAGAGTGAGAGGGGGGAGGCAGCAGAATGCCGGCTGCTTGGGTCTGTGGAGTCCTCGGCGGCTTGGGCGCTCGGCCGACAACGACCTCGGCGGTCTAGGCTAGCGGATGGGGAATTTGGGATGGGGCAAACCCTAGAATAGCGGCTGTGAGCCTGCATGAGGGACTGAGGGTGAGGGAGGCAGATGGGCGGATGGTAGGGGTAGCAGGGTACAATCGGAGTGGATACGGATGGATATCGTCTATCATGGATCCTTTTCCATATTTTTTCCTCGTAGTCAGAGTCGGATACGGATAATATCGAATATTCATTTCTCCATTCCGTATCTGTTCCATAATCTTTCGGACAGTCGGTCAGATGGAAATTATCTACTTCTTTGCACGGGACATTGGACAATATGGTACAATCAAAGCGAATATGGGAAGACTAATTACTGAGATGTTGAAGTAAGAACACTCAGTACTCCTGCCTGTTTAGATATAATAATATACCTGTATGTTATCTTGTTTCTAAGTGAAGTCACAACAGACTTTCTCATATCACTTGACATACGGAATATACAGACAGATATCACTTATCCCGCATCCTATTCCATATTTTTTCCTTGGAGTCGGAGTCGGACACAAATAGTGCCGGATTCCTATCTACCCCTTACGTATTCATTCCGCAAGCCTTCGATCAGTCGGACGGATGAAAATTATCCACTCCGTTTGCACCCCTACTGGATAGGGATACGGTCTGAGCCTTTGAGGGGCAATGTTGAAGATGAAGGAATGCTGGAGCGTGAGGCTGCCTGGGACATGGCCCATGGGGGGCTAACCCACTGATGAACAATGATATGGTATGCAAATTAATGGGTCAGGGTCTGAGCTACAGCGTCCGCCCTAACCCAGGCCCTGGGTCCTCCCCTGTATGTACGGGGCGTCCAAGTGAATAATTAATTAACCAAATCTCGATCATCAACGCTTATATATATATATATATATCTTCATCGAGCTGCAGGCTTATTCATGCTGGATCGGCATCGACGTCGAATCGTCTAAACATGCAACCGCTTGCATGGTACTCTACTAGGTCCATCGAGAAACCATGCGTCTCAAACAGAAGCCAAAGTTTCATCATAATAGAAGAAGAAGAAGCGCAACGCCAAGAACAAAATGCAGATTCAGTCTATAAATACTGTAGAAAAATATTACAATATTACGGTTAAAAGCTTGAATACTGTAGAAAAATTTATCAATCATAGAAAACCGGCCTATATAAGTCAAAAATGAACAGGCTAGTCACCTGCACTGCGCGCGATATGGTGCAGCGTACTTGGGACACGTGGCGCACAGCCCGTTAGTCCTACGGTGTCTGCCGAATGGCCTTCCATGTGGCTGTACCGTGAGAGCCATGTGGCTGTACTGTGGGCGCAACAATAGTTTGACCTGACCAGCTGATCCTCCTCGTTAACCGGCTGCTAGCTCGCTGCAGCAGTACTTGTGATGCTGTCGTGGCTATGTTCGTGCCCTGCGATCAAATATGGAGGGTTTTGTTTGCACTATGACTTATAGTTTACGATTTAAAATTTAAAATTTTAATTATTTATTAGAGATATTACGTAGAGGAAAATAATTGTATGTGATTTTGGCTAGTACAACTGAGCTCAACATACTTTTACTACAATTTTCCTATTGACCCCGCTTTGAAAAAACGTACCGTTCGAAAGCTAGTTACTGTAGCATAAACCATAAGCCACAGCCATAGATAAAAAAGAACTCAGCCGATGAATAGTTTGTATAACTGGTACTATAGCAAATTTTATTTTTTAAAATTTAGCCTTCCATCCATTTGTACAAATCTAACTCTCTCTGTGGATCTACCGAGTGACAGATACCTACCGAGCTAGGGAAACTCGGCACAACCTACCGAGCCACCGAATACCGGCATCAGCTGCATGATTGGCTAATTAAATTGCTAATTAAGTTTATGATTAAGTCCAGATTTATTGTTAATTTCTCTAATATACGCTATCCGCTGTAAAAATAGTTTACCGCTGTGCCGCGCTACCCGCTATTTAAAACCTGGAAAAATTGCTCCCTTGCCCCAAAGTTTAATGACGTTTGCTCATTTGCCCCATGATGTCTCACTGAGGGACCCATATGTCAGTGAGACATCATGGGGCAAATGAGTAAACGCCATTAAACTTTGGGGCACATGAGCAAATTCCCCTTAAAACCTTGCCTCTTGGTAATCATTTGCTTGTACTTGTTTGGGGGAGACTAAGGTTGTGGGTACCCCATATGTGCCCTATGTGTGGCTACTGAATATGGTGTGTGGTTCGTTAAATAAGTAATATACCTTAAATGGCCTTGTTGCCTAACCCTGTGACTTTTTGTGTGGCTAGCTCATTGCAATTGTTTGGCTTCCCAACACGCATAGTGTTGATTTTGGTTGCCTAATGATGGCTTTAGGCTCCTTTTTACGATTAGAGCAAGTTTAATAGTACAGATAGCTGCTACCGCCCATACATTTCCATGTCATCAAAAGATAATGATGCAGTCAACTCATACAATAAGCTGGCTATAAGTTGTCTCCACAAGAGCTCTCAATCATTTAATACATACATGGGTATTGATAATTTAATACATGCATGTGTATAGCAATTAGTTCTATGGGTACATGCATGGATAATGCATCTTTTCCTGTGCTATAGCCTGACTCTTGCATAGGAGTCGGCTTGGCTCTCTCTCTCTCCTTTTCTCTCCCCTCCACATAGGACTATGCTGACATGGATTCCCTTGTAGCTAGCATAATCACCCTTATTAAACTTGCTCTTAGCCAGATGATGGGTGTTGTCCGACCTTGGATGGTCATGATATGAGTGATCTGAAAAAGCAAATGCTACCTGGTATATGGGCCTGAGGCACTTATAAAAAAAACTCGACCTGCAGGGGTACAAGACACCCCTCGGCATTAGCTTAAGAAGAAAGATCCTCTCACAGATCGAGAAAATCCCCGAACCCTTGCCCCACCCTGACACAGCGGCATCAGCCCATGTGAGAGCGCCTAGGGGAGCTAACGCTCGGCCCAGACGACCTGGGCCCTGACCCTAACGACCAGCGATTGGGCGAGCCTTTCGGCCTGTGCTTTGGCTTATGGGGCAAGCGAGGGGATTTTTTTGCCCCCAGCCTGAGTCGAACCCAGGATCTGGGGGGTGCTACTAGAGCGCTCTACCACTACGATAGAGGCTCGTTCGCGCCTGAGGCACTTATAACACTTCTATTTTTTTTGTAGGTGGTCAAAGTGTACCATCCTTCTGATGTATTTTTGACAATGATGTACTCGTATATGTACTATTTATAGTAATTGAGTATTTTTCTTATTGTAATTCAATCATATTGGCATTATTAAGAGGCACTGAATTGTTGGTATTATTAAGAGGCTCTGAATTATATGCTAACTTGTATAACAAGGACTATTATGAATATTATTAATTGTTTTTGTGCATTTGGAAAGTGATTTGTTTTAAAATGTTAATATAGTTAATCACTTAATTAGTGAAGATTAGCCACGTAATTACTTAAATTTTAACTAAAACTCGGGTCGTTTCAATTATCAAGTCCATCAAGAAATCATTTGGAACAAAAGGGCAATGCCCAAAACAAAATGCAGATTCAATCAAACTTGATTTTGCCAGCAGGTGTGGCACTTACGTGTGTTGCCCAAAGTCACGGTTCGAATTTTACTAACTACACCTTAAGTGGGTTTAATTGTAAATTTAGTCCAGTGAACTCCCGGTTGCACCCTTTTGAAGAAAGCTAATTAATTAACACAAACAAATCAAGGCACTAATAAGAGGTCAAACGGTGACATCGCAATGGGCAAACGTGGCGGCAACTGACGGCTTGACAACATAGACCATTTCCTCTAAACCTTCTCTTGGTCCAGCTTCAGCGAACTGGACTCCTCTCACGTCTGATTCAACCAATCGGAGACTTCAAGCAGAATGCCGTGCGTTGTAAACTCTGAACATCACGGCCCATGACTCGAAGAAATTAGTAGTCAGAAATCACGCCCAGTATAGCACTTCAAAGTTGGGTGCTCAGTGCTCTGACTAAATCAATCTTCTGTAGTCACAAACCAGTGGCTACCAGTGTACTTGCATGATATATTTGATTATTTTAGTGCTGTTTCTTACTGAAATTATGTCTTTGGGTTACTGACAACATGGTTCAATTCTAGTGCTGTTTCTTACTGAAATTATTTTGACATGAATGTGATGATCCATTTTTTTGGTGACAGCAACCTAAGATGTTAGATTTACCTGCTGCAGGCGATGTCACAGCTGAACTTTCTCGAATTTTTTGGTCTGCCACTTTTGATCAATCCACCAGCATAATAAGGTGAAAATTCCATAGTCACTGCTGTTAGGCATACATTTTGCGAGATAAATCGCTCACGTTTGAAAGAGCAGGAACCAGCACTTACCAATAATAGTAGATTGTTCCAATAAACCAATTTAAATAGCTGAACCTAAAAGTGGGAGCATCATACAAAGGAAGATGGCAAGTGCATCCATTCATACATGCATGCACAGCATCACATAGAATTGTTCTATACGAGACGAAAAAAAATAAATACGCCTAAATCAGAGTACGCACAAAATTTTATATTCACAATGGTTTATTGAAGTAGGAAAAATAAAACTCAGAACATTGTCAACTTTATTTCATGTCTTCATTACCAACCTAAGTAAGAAACATTCGGAAATTCGAAACTGCAGAGTTGTTCAGAACTTCCTCAGTGTCTGATAACTGGGCTAAAACAAACCATACCAGTATATTTAGTATTTACTTAATCCACCTTTCCAACTAACATTGGATTGCACAGAGATCAACAGTCCACAGAATTCAGAAGAGAAGAAAAAAATGCAGTTTCCGTACTGAGTTTGCAAGCAGCAGAGAGTGGAACCTTATCATAGGTCATTCCGCAGGGTCAGAAGTCAATAGAAGTGTGCAAGACTTCTATGGCTCTATGATAACCGGCTACACCTCAAAACCAGCTCAACAGCAGCTAATATCAACCAGTCATGTAAACTAAGCCATCCATGCATTCTTCACCGGAAAATGGAACATTTCAACGAAAGCTTGCTTTGTACCAGGTTGTGCCTCCTTTGGATGGTAGGGTCCTACAACGAGCCATACATCTGTGAGCTAAACTTCATCCGAGTAATGTTTACACTTCTTATGTCTTATTTTCTAATGTTAATCTTTCTGAAAATGCAGCCAATCGAGGGTGGGTCGGTGTGCTGAGGACTAGCAAGCAATACAGCACAAGTGGATTACGGCATGGACGCAGAGGGCGCACGTGGGGGTCGTGCAGGAGTAGCATTTGTTAATTATAACCTTGACTACAAACATTTGGTCGTGGAGTTAGTGGTGTAGTTAGTGGTTGCATGCATGTAATGGAAACATTAGTAGCTGCATTTAGTGTTTTACATTAAGTGGTCGTAATGTTGAGTTTTATTGGTGGTAATGCACCATCAAAGCCTTGTAACTGTTTGATATTTTCAGTAACTTCTATAAGGAAAAGAAAACCAGAAAATCTGTGAGAAGTTGGCACAACACAGAGTTTTGTGTGTTCTTTCTCCAAAGTGTTCTCATGTGAGTTGTGTGTTCCGAGTACTGCAGGAAGTTCCGAGTACTCAGTACTAGTTGGAGACCCCTACGAGTACTGTTTATTTCGAGTGCCGTTCATCAGACTACTGCTCACTTCAAGTATTGTAGTAGCCTGAGTACCGTTCATCCGAGTATTGTTGTAGTCGAGGAATGCTGTAGCAGTCGAAGGAGTTATTCGAGTACTCGAATCTCACGACCATATGAGGTGTTCGCGTGTGTTCGACCATGGCAAATCCAATAATTAGTATCAGAGCCAATGTTGTGATGTCAAGGAGGGTGAGCTTGTTGTCTCCGTTGTCATCGAGGCGTGTCGCTGGTGGCCTTGAGGAGGTGGCTAGTGGCAAGATGCATGGGCTAGCGGCAGCAAGCAGGTGGCTCGTGGTAGGCCGTTGGCACGAGACGTGAAGGAGGAGAGTGTCACACTCTAGTACCCGATGTTGACTAGTAGCAACTATGCTGCATGGTTAATGAAGATGCTAGTGTACATGGAGGCGCAAGGAGTGTGGGATGTCGTTGAAGAAGACGACGTTGAGAGGCGCCAAAACAAGAAGGCACTGCGCCATCTACCATGGTGTGAGCGAGGAGACCCTTCATGCTCTCAATGGCAAGATGACGGTGAAGAAGGCATGGGCGACTCTCAAGTCTATGTATGTTGGAGTTGAGCGCATAATGAGGGCTAAGCTTCAAACCGCCAAGAAAGAATTTGACATCCTTCATATGCACGAAGGTGAGTCAATTGATGCATTTGCTATGAGGGTCACCCTTGCTCTCAGCAAGATGTGAATGCTGGAAGAGACGGTTGAAGACTCTTGTGTGGTGGATAAGGTGCCTTAAGTCTTAACACCCAAGTTTTTATCGATCGTTTGCACTCTCAAGAGACTCGAGGACTTAGATGTGATGTCGGTCGAAGAAATGTTCGGGCGGCTAAAGGCATTCAAGGAGTGCAACATGGTTAGTAAGGAGGAAGGTAAGCACCTGCTACTTACCCGTGCCCAATAGTAGTCCGGGGCCAAGAACAAGGAAGGTGGATCTGGCTCCGGCATGAAGGGCACATAAGACAAAGTGAAAGTTCAGTGCTACAACTACCATAACTACGGGCACTATTCTTGGGAATGTCCTGAACCGAAGAAGGTCATGAAGGATAAAGTTTTTCTCATTGCAGAGGACGAGGATGACAAACCAACATTACTTTGAAGCTCAGTTGGAACTAATATTGTTGTCTATGCGTTCATCATGTTTATTTATGTTGCATGGTTTTGTTGCCGCATAGAGTTATAGTAGTGGGCTAAGTCCAAGAGAGTTGCATGTGTGGCGTCATGGTGTAGTGGATGGATCAATAGTGAAGTGAGTGGATCAGTAGTGAAGTGAAGCCAACAGTTGTGTGTGCACATGCATGTGTTATTGGATCAGTCATGTGTTAGTGGTTAGTGCATGCAGCTGTGAGGACGTGAGCATGTTCACGTTGTCGAGTGTGAGTCTAGCTCTAGATGTGTTCGAGTTAGTTGAGAAGGTATGCACGGGGGATGAGTTGGTCCTCCTTCATGCATCTAATAGAGATAATGCATGGCATGAGTTAGTCTTCTGCGCATGGCAAGAGGTTGTGATGTAATGGTCAACGGCATGTCAAGATTATGAGGGAAATTGTTAGCTATAACCTTGATTAGAAACATTTGGTCGTGGAGTTAGTGGTGTAGTTAGTGGCTGCATGCATGTAATGGAAGCATTAGTAGTTGCATTTAGCATTTTGCATTAAGTGGTCATAATGTTGAGTTTTATAGGTGGTAATGCACTTTCAAAGTCTTGTAACCATTTGATGTTTTCAGTAGCTTATATAAGGAAGAGAAAACCAGAAAAACTGTGAGAAGTTAGCACAGCAGAGTTTTGTGTGTTCTTTCTCAAAAGTGTTCTTGCGTGAGTTGTGTGTTCCGAGTACTGCAGGAAGTTCTGAGAACTCAATACCAATCGAAGACCCCCTACGAGTATTGTTTATCAAACTACTGTTCACTCCGACCATGTTCATTTGAGTACTATAGTAGTCTGAGTACTGTACTAGTCGAAGAAGTATTGTAGCAATTGAAGGAATACTGTAGCAGTCGAAGGAGTTATTTGAGTACTGGAAGCTCATGACCACATGAGGTGTTCACATGTGTTCAACCACAACAAATCCAACAGTGTCCGTACAACGTTCAGACATGCGGTGAGTACCTCGAGTGGTATGTACCACGGTTGCACACTAGACTTACCCTTCCTCCACCAGAGCGCTCGAAGCAATTGATGCACACAAGAGCCTCCACCACTCGTTCGATCATCACAAAACTTCGCGGTGTGATGACACCATAAGACACAACCTCCGATTGTCATTCACCATTCTCAGCAAAAGGTGGGTTTGAGCAGTGGTCGGATGGCGGCAACGTGGGCAGATCCCATCCGTCCATGCGTCGGCCGGAGGAGAAATAGGTATTTTATTTTATTTTTGATTTTTAGAAAACCCAAGAAAAGAGAAATAAAGCGTAGAAAATAGCAGAAAAATCCAAATAAATCCCAGAAAATTCCTATAATTCTAACAAAATACAAGGAACTCAAATAAAATTAACTAAACTCATTTTGATCACATTTTCTCCTAAACTTTAACAGTTTTTAATCTATACTCAAAAGAAAAGAGAGAATTAAATTCTAGAAAAATAACAAATAAAATTTAGAAATTTTTGGGATGTCACATATCTTCAGAAGAAGCAAATTCAAGTTCAAATGTTAAGGAGTTGCAAAAATAGAGGAGGCAAAATTTATCCTCACAAATGACAAGGAATATATAAAAAAAGAAGCAAATCCCACCTCAAACATTCAAGAGTTCTCTAGCAATCAAAGGAGAAAATCCTACCTCAAATTGAAGCAGTCGGAAGGAAGAGAGTAGTCATTCACCATTCTCAGCAAAAGTAATCGTAAATACTCCCAAGCGATTTTCCTAAACCATTCTTTCTGATTAAGCCGTGGCGACCTGCAGGTGATGCTGCCCTCGAGGCCGTGGCTGCAATCGAGCATCCCGCAATGGCGCGGCGAGGCGACGCACGCGTCGATGATACTATCGCGGATGGCCAGCGTCCCGTTGGCGCGCCGCGCGCCGGCAAACGCGAACAGCCACGGTCGGGGAGCGGCGCGGGCACGCGCCTGCCACGCGGCCACTTCGCCGACTGACGACGGGTGGAAATAGCTCGGGTACGGCACGAGAAAATTGATCATTTGCCACTTTGAAGAGTGGGCTTCGCAAAATTGCCACTTTCAAAATTGGCTTTGCAAAAATGTTATGCAGTACATTTACGTCTTGATTACCATGCCATTTGAGCCATTTAACTCATTTAATATTTTTTTCTAATTTCAGGGGCTGGAAAAGACCTTTCTACCCTTACTAAGTTTTACACTGCCCACCGCCGGCTGGTCTCCCAGTCGCCGGCCGGCCTCCCCACCGCCGGCCGGCATCCCCGCGACGCCCTCCGCGCACGGCGGCCTCCCCGTGCCTTCCTCCGCGCACAGCGGCCTCCCCGCGCCGCCCTCCGCGCACAGCGGCCTCCCCGCGCCTGCCTCCCCGCCGGCCGTAGGATCTTAGCAAGGGTAGAAAGGTCTTTTCCAACCCCTGAAATTAGGAAAAAAATATTAAATGAGTTAAATGGCTCAAATGGCATGGTAATCAAGAGGTAAATGTACTGCATGACATTTTTACGAAGCCAATTTTGAAAGTGGCAATTTTGCGAAGCCCACTCTTCAAAGTGGCAAATGATCAATTTTCTCGTACGGCACGGCGAAGTCCCTCCGCGCCCAGATGTTGGACTCGTAGGTGAGCATCGTCATGTTGCCGGACTCGGGGTGGTCCAGGAAGTTGTTGCCGCAGCCCTTGTCCGCTGCGCCGCCGCTCTCCAACCGCCGGAACATCCACGTGGTCTTGGCGGCGACCATGAAGTGGTCGCGGCCGCCGAATGCCGCCCACTCCGACCGCGAGGACAGCCACCGGAGGAACTCGGCCGACGGCCCGTCCCGCATTGTGGTGTTGAATCCGCAGAGGTGCTGGTGTAGCTCCAGCCCCGGGTAGTAGGGCACGTACACCGCCGTCGCCGCCGCCGGGTCGTCGGTGAGGCACTCGTACCGCCGCATCCGGTTGTGGAAGATCACCTCCAGGGAGTACTGGTCCGTATTGTACCTGCATATATGCATGCACGTAAGCAAAATCGATCGTCTCAGAAAACTCAAAACCACCATCCATGGCGGCTACACGTACGTGTATAACTATCATTCTATCTATCTACGTGCTTACCATCCGGTGCTAGGGATGATACCGTTGTCACCGTCGCTGCCGTTGCCAGGTGCGGCAGCGAGCACGGGGCCGAGTCCGGCATTGGACATGAGGACGCACACGCTGTACTCGTCGTCAAACGCCGGCGAGCCCTCAACGCATCCCCCGAGAACATCAAACCGCGACGGCACATCCAGCATGTACACGTACCGCCCCTCGCACGACGACGACGGCCGCCTGCGCTGCGCACCGTCGTCAGCGGCGTCAGTGGGAGGGAGGAATCTCGCATCAAGCGCGATGGGGAGGACGACGAGAGTGGCGCCGGGGCGAGAAGAGTAGGAGTAGGAAGGATAAGGGGAGAGCGAGAGGTGGAAGAACTGGAAGTGGAGGAGGCAGGAGAGGAGCCATGAGCCGACGATGAGGAGGCCGTAGAGGAGGTACTTGGGGTAGTGGGCTTCCATGGCTGGCTGCCTAGCTGATGCTTAGTAGTAGCTAGAGGAGAGCATCTGGGAGCAGATAGCTGTGGGATTTAGTACGGGACTGGGGAATCAAGTATCTATGTAATTGTAAGACCTAATTACTGGCTAGGGCTTTGGGTTTTGTTGATAATATTTTATGTGACCTTTTGACCATGGATATCGTTCGCTTGCAGGGCCAGCCAGCATAGAGTAATAATATCTCTGGGCACCGTACGGAAGTGCTATTGTGGGCCTGTTCTTTACGGCTTCTAAAAGTGGCTTTTGGTTTTTGCTATAGTACCTAACTTTTAAATGGAGTATTTTCTCAAGACAGGATTTACAAGTTAATTGTAGTATACGTTAAAAGCCCAACATCTATATCAACCAAAATCACAAGTGAGTTTCTCTCTCTGTAATCTCTGTCACAAACAGCTAAAATTCGAAAATTTCAGTCAAAAGCCATAAGCCGCAGTCATATCAAACAGGCCCGTATTTTGTTGTTGTATTGTATTGTGTCACTTGGTGTAAAGTAGTTGGCATCCAAGTCTGATCCTGCCCCGGCCGTTGGTTTAGTTTATTTAATTTGGGGTTAGGGTTGATTGTTTATGTGGCAGATGATCTTGTGTGATTTATGGCCACTCGTGTGAAGTATGTCAGATTTGGTGACTAGAGTAATTAGCTAGGATGCATGCATGGTATTGATCGATGACAAACTTATATAAGGTATATAATGTACGTGATTGGTGACACTATTGATGTATGACGTACTTATACTTTGATGTGTTGTTGAATGTGCCAACTTAGAATTTTGGAAATATCGCACTGATTATTAAATTTGATGTGTTGTTGATTAAACCTACTTTTGGTTTTGTATGATAATATCGCAAAATATGTTGCAAACTTTAGTATTTTAAACATGACCTGCACAAAACCAATGTCCACTAAAAATGAGTTGCGCAATTAGTTCGAATGTGAAAAGGAAGCATTTTTTGTGTGAATATCACGGCATTTAAAACTTCTTGGAACTGCGATTATACAGCTAATCTCTAAAGCAAACTGTTTCCTTCAGGGACACTTCTTTCCTTAGAATGGTGTGCTTATTGTCTGCTTCAATTACACGAAATGTCGCACAAAACTATTGATGGTTCGTTAGATCCAAAACCAGAGCAAAGTTTCTCTCCAAGAAACTATAAACGTTCTTGTTTATGCTGCAGCTTCAGATATTTTAATCGATGCTGTAGCCACAGCTGCTTGGCATTCCTATGCATTATTCAATTCCTACCCCTGCAATTGACTTCAGGTGTAATAAGATTTGCTCATTGGGATTCCACTTAGGCTTCTAGAGGATCGGTGTTAAGATTCCAGAGAGTAGCTGTAATATCTGCCCAGCCCAGCCCGGCCCGGCCCATGTATGCCACGTATATGAGAGAGAGAGCCAGAGGGAGAGGCAAAACAAGATTTTTCTCCTCCCCGAGCTCACCTACTGCTGCTCCCCTCGCGCGTTGCTGCTGCCGCTTGCGCCGGTGCCGCCGCTGGCTAGTCCCCGGCGTTGCCGCTTGCCGCCGCTGCTGCTCGTTGCCGGCGCTGTCGTCGCCGCCGTCATCCCCCGCGGGCGCGCGCCGTCGCCGCCAGCGCTGCCGTTCCCCCGTGTTGCCGCCGCTCGGGTGCGCCATCCCCGCCCCGCTCGCGCGCGCCGCCGTGCGTCGCCCCCGGTGCCGTCGCGTGTTGCTGCCGCCCGCGCGCCGCCGCCCTCGGCTCACCGCCACTTGCCGCCCTCCGGTCGCCGCCGCTGCCGCTCCCCTGCCCCATCGGCTACACGCCGCGCAAGGGGTGAGGGGGAGGCCAGGCTCTGGTGGTGGAGAAGAAGAGAGGGAGAGGGTGCGGCTGGGTGAGGGAGTGAGGAAGAGGCGCGGGAGCCGCCGCCAGTGGAGGAAGAGGGAGAGAGAAGCGGGGAGGAGAGTCGCCGCCGCTGGGAGGAAAGAAAGAAAGGAAGAGGGGGCCAGCGGGAAGAAAAAAAAGGAAAGGAGGGGCGTCGGCCAGAAAAAAAAGAAAGAGAAAGAGAAGGGAAAGAGAAGAGAGGGAAAAAAAAGAAAAAGGGGTGACCTACCGTCAGATTCGTCAGATCCGGCCAAGTGTCCCGATCTGATCGCTCGGACCAGGGTAACACCTTGAAACCTTCTCCCTGTTTATTTGCCGAGTCGGGCATTATTAATACCGACCATTATAATTGATGCATGTGATCAGTTAGGTGTCGTTTATTAATATGAATGCCTGGACGACGAAATTGGTACTGCTACGGTTGATCTGGTCGATCTGTGGCAGAAGAGGGAGAAGGAAAGTATAATTTGAGGTTAAACAGTATGACTGGTTAAAGTGAGATTAAACGTGTAGAAATTGATCGGCGAGTATAAATAATGTGATCGCTCAATTTATAGATTGGTTAAGCATCGGGTCAATGAGAGGTTGCCCGATGAGACAGGAGTGGGTTATGTCGAGTGGACGTTTGAGCGATATTATTTACTCGTAATTGAATGTATTGCATGAGTGATAAATTGAAATAATTAATGCTTGTTCAGGTGGCGGTTTGAGTCTGGTGCCGTCCACGCACCGTCCGCCAGGTTAACAGGCAAGTGCATGGTAGACGGTAAATTGTGATGAATGTTATTCGTGATTCCATGCCATGATTTACAGTATTTATGAGAGGATGCCTGTGATTATGTGCTAATCATAGTTTGATGAGTAACATTTATGATTAGACATTCACATTTGGAGCATATTGCATCATGCAATTGCATAAGAGCCAGGTCGGTGAGAAAGTCTTACGACTAGTCCGGAGTGCTCTTGAATAAGACCTACAGAGGTAGGCACTCCACAGGAGTGGAGGTTGTGACCTCGTATGAAAGAGGACGAGGCGAGTGGTCCATCGACGGGTGGACACTCCGCTATACCGGTATACGCTACAGTTACAGAGCATACAGATGCATTGCATGAGATTGCATTGCATTACAGTGACAGAAAGTGATACAGTTACAGACAGTTGTGATTTACAGTTACAGTTGGGATTTACAGTTTACGGTTACAATTATGATTTACAGTTTACAGTTACAGTTATGATTTATAGTTTATAGTTACAGTGGTGATTTACAGTTTACAGTTACAGTTGTGTTTTACAGTTTACAGTTACAGTTGCGCTTTACAGTTTACAGACATAGGGTTAAATTACAGTTTACAGACATAGAATTGATTTACAGTATACAGTTACAGACTTAGCTTACAGTTTACAGTCATAGAGTGGAATTACAGCTTACAGTTCATGAAGTTGATTGAAATGACTAAAGTGATGTTACTGTTTTATCGTGTGTTTGCTGAGTCTTCGGACTCACCCTTGCTTTGTCGTTGTTTTTAGGTGAAAGACGACGACATGCATGGAATGAGGATAGACCTTTTGGCACTCCACTTGTGAAATAACAGTTTAACCGCATACTGAGCTTGTATGTTGAACTTAGGGTTTAGTTTGCTAGCAATGGAACCCTAAGCTTGTTTATGTTTAACTTGTGAAATATGAAGTTAGTTGCTTTTGCAATCATCCTACTGTTTATTGTGGTTTGATATCTGTGGGTAATGATAATAAAAGAACAGGGAAGGTGCTGCTAAAAGATGAATTAGCAACACTTTTGAATCGGTAAGGGTGTAATGGTAGCATCTTGGACTCTGTAGAGGGTCGAGGTGTTACAGTAGCAGATTAAATAAACCGTGTGAGTTATTTCCATGAGCTCTAGATTGAGGCCGTGATTATTTCTAACGGATTCCACGGGCACAAGATTCAACCATCAAGAGTTCAAGGCAGTCTTGAATTCTTGATCTTCTGACTTACGTTGCTGTAGCCTGGGTGTTACATGCATGAGATGAGGGTATAAGAGCACCATGAATGCTTACCAGTTATCAGTACATTTATTCTTAGAAAAATGATACTTCATATTTATATATTTTTTACTATCTCCGTTCTTTTTTAGATATTGTTTTAGAATACATGTAGTTAATCTTTTAAACTTTGACCTTTAATATACACAAATTATTTGGTTTTGTCATGTTGAAATTATATTAATTACTAGATTTGTCATAAAAATACTTCCATATAATTATATTTTTAATAATTTTTGCTAACATTTAACTCAAAAAGGAATGGTCGTATTAAACAACTTGCATGACAAAGGAAGTGCTTTAATTAGTGCACGAACATTTGTCAGTTTTTATTAGCTGTGGATGATAAGCGGGCCTATGATTGATAAACATGCATGATTCACCTTCTGCCAAATGTTTACACAGGACTTTTGATGGAGAACATTTTGGAGGAAACGAAATATAACTCAAATCTCATGGAGAACTTCGTCTGATTGAGATGAGAGCATAAAGCAACATGAATATGCTTACCAGTTATCAGTTCATTTATTCTTAGAAAGATAATAGTTAATATTTTTACTTTGTATTAAACAACTTGCTCGACAAAGGAAGTGCTACTGTAGTGCACGAACATTTGCCATTTTTATGAATTGTGGATGATAAGCGGGCCTATATTGATAAACATGATTTATGGACAGTATTCACCTTCTGCCAAAGTTTTACACGGGAATATTTTCAAAAGAACAGTGTTTGGAACAAATAATAATCAAGCATAAATAAACAAGTGTCATGGTGCCCTAGTATCAAAAACAGCGGCAATAACCTTTTGCCGAACAAGCTATTCATGGATTCCCTATCCATAAATCACCCAAACTATTTTGCAAAACATAAAACTACTTATTGCAGGATATAAGCAAGTGATGTTCATAACCAGGGATACGGCTATTCGAAAATATATACAATTTACAGAGGTTATACAATTTTACTCACATGACATAAACATCCCACCATGTCATGTGATACTGAATGTATTCGATTTGAGAGTTCATGACAAAGCTTTTATATTACCGATCCTAATAACAAACCACAATATAATATCTTCTCTTAAGATATGAAGAGCTCTCTAAAATCCTAAGAACTCATATGTTATGTTGGTAAGCTTTACGATCCTCGCAGAGCCCCTCTAAACATAGAGATCATGTACCATATATATCTACACTAGCCCAAAAGTCTATCAACTACCAAATGCAATTTATTGCTAGTACATGGTAAATTATTATGCTAGACCCTCCCCATACAAGGTATGTGTAGTTGTACGAATTTACTTAGGCCTATGACACAGTAGATCAGTCTAAGTCTAAAACAAGATTTTAGTTTCCATTTTTTAACCAAAATAATAGATGTACCTCCTTTAAACATACATACAAGTGTTTCCTATAAGAGATCAATTTAACAGGTTGCTCCAACCTAGCAAAACTAGTATCGATAAGCATAGCTAAGCATCGACTAATTCGTACCATCTAAAATTCCACAAATAACTGTACCAATAGTGGATAGCAATACTATGGTGACAACAGTGAGGATAGCAATTTATCAAGGTACGATCATTGCAACAATTGGGTAAAGCTACCAACCTTACTAACATAGCAGTTTTACTGAAATTATAAGCATGCATAGTAATTTTGAAACACAACATATATAATAGTGAAAATATAGAATCAAATATGGTCATGTTCTGAATCAAGATAATTTAAATATTTTCTGCATAATATGAAATTTCACAATTTTAGAAAAATTGAGAATAAAATTTTACTCAATTTGGGGTTTTATGAAAAAGTTATGAGCATTTGAGGTTGGTTAGGTGAAGAAATTCCATGAAAAGAAAAGAAAATGCACTGTGCATGGATTTTTTTTTATTTTCTATTTTTCTTTCTAAAGGATAACCTTGGATTTTTTGTGTCATTAGGCTGACAAGTGAATTCAGGTGCATGTGGACTGAGTCCATGGGAGTGTCTATAGTCCACTGGATCCCATATATTAGTAACTTAGATTTTAAATCTTTGTTTAATTAAAACCTTAATTGATTAAACAGCCACTCCCAATCGTTAGCACAAATCTAATCCTAACCACGTGGGACCTACTTGCCAAACAGAGAAAACAAGGGAGGCGACGATGGCCATGCCCGAGCTCGTTGCTAAGCTCACTGGTGGCGAGGGAAGGGCGGTGTAGGCTTGGGAATGGCAAAATGGGATGGCGGGGCTACGACAAAGCTAAAGGTGGTGATAGCGTCGGCAAGTGGTGGGATGGTTCAGGTTGTGACGTCTTCTGCAAAAGGAGCAATTTCTCGCACAAGGGCTATCAGATCAGGCCCCCTGAGGTCCAACCGGGTTTTTACTACCCAGGCCATAGGACCAAATGGGTTGGGCATCTAAGCCCACGGGCTACACTTATGCAAGCTCCTTCCTTTTCCATAACCCATGTGGGACTAAACCCAACCCAATATTCTCCCTCTCACATATTGGTTGTGCACTTCTGCAACCGGGAGGTCCTCCAAGGAGATGTTAGGTACTTGGGCTTTGATACCACTTGTCAGATCAGAGCCCCTAGGGTCCAACCGAGTTTTTACTACTTATGTCTGTTGGTTGGAGTTTATGTGGATAACTTAATCATCACTGGAGAGAGTATCAAGGAGATCAATAGCTTCAAATGCCAAATGAAGAAGTTATTTAGCATGAGCGACCTCGGGTTACTCAGCTACTACTTAGGCATTGAGGTATGACAATGCTCTGGGAAGATTACTCTCAGCCAGACCGCGTATGCAATAAAAGTGTTGGACAAATGCAGCATGAAGGACTACAATCCAACGCAAAAGATGAGCAAAGACAGCACACACCTGCCAGTAGACAAGACTTTGTACACAAGTGTGATAAGAAGCTTGAGGTACTTGCTACACACACGACCAAATCTGATGTTCTCAGTTGGGATGGTGGGCAGGTACATGGAGAATATGGCAACAGAACATATGGGTGCAATAAAACGCATCCTGAGGTATATCAAAGGAACACTAAATTACAGGTGTGTCTACAAGAAGAAGGAAGAAGGTTTGGAGCTAGTTGGTTACTCAGATAATGATCTAGCTAGTAATACAAATGATCGGAAGAGTACTTCGGGCATGGTGTTTTTCCTGGGGTCGAACCCAGTCAACTGGTGTTCGCAGAAGCAGAAGGTGATCACACTGTCTTCGTGTGAATCAGAGTACATTGCAGCTTGTGCGGCAGCCTGTCAAGGGGTATGGCTAGGTCGGTTGTTGGTTGACATATAGAAGACAAAGGTTAAGAAGGTAACCTTGAAGATTGATAATCAGTCGGCAATTATGTTGGGCAAAAACCCAGTCTACCATAAGAGAAGCAAACACATCGACACTCAGTGCCATTATATAAGAGAATGTGTGGAGTCGGGGGTGATCAAAGTGCAGCATGTCTGCATGGAGGACCAACTCACAGACATCCTGACCAAATCACTCGGAAGAATGAAGTTCGTGGAGATGAGGGAGAAAATTGGTGTGCAAAACATTGAAGATGGAAGAAAACAAGCTTAAGGAGGAGATTGATAGAGTTAATCTAGTTGTCTTCAAGTCTGGTCGAAGCACGACCACATTCTACGACCATAGCAGATTACGACCATGTTCAAGTTCTGTAATAGTCATAAGTGTATACACTGTAGCAGTCGTAAGTCGTATGGGCTATAGTAGTCGTAAGTTGAGTCAGAGTCTGTTTAAATTCAGAGTTAGAAAGTCGAGTTGTTTCCGTATTGGATTCCAATGCGGTATGCCATGTTGCTTTCAAAGTCATATATGTTGCTCCTCTATATAAGAACGAAGAAAATGACATAGACGCATCGCATTGCATCGCATCGCAAAAATTTGACTTGTGTCTACTCGTGTTTGCGTGTGTGTGTGATCGTAAGAGGTTGACGACCATCGTTCGTCTAGACTCCTTGGGCAATTTTCCCAACAATTGGTATCAGAGCCCAGGCGCCTAACATCTCCTTGGAGGACCTCCTGGTTGCAGAAGTGCACAACTAATACGTGAGGGGGAGAATGTTGGGTTGGGTTTAGTTCCACATGGATTGTGGAAAAGAAAGAGGCTTGCACAAGTGCAGCCTATAGGCTTGTCTGATCTGACAAGGGCTAGGCGCACTGGGTTCAAGGGGCTAACATGGCACAAAAAGGCATGGCATGAGGACCAATGGTCAATGGAGCCATCCCAGCGACACGTAGCCACAGCGGCACTATGGATGACCACAAAAACAACTCGACAAAAAATGCTAAGCTTCAAACCTAACTAGCAGATTAGAAAACATGGGCTACTAGGAGCTCAGCATGGTGGTCAGCAGCGACGGAGATGGTCTGAGGTGTCGAGGCGACAATGATAGGGTTAGTGACGACAACACTCTATGGAGAAACTTAGCTAGAATAGAAGGGTGCACAGGCTCAAGTGAAGCACGAGGATGGTCAAAAAGAAAAGAATCGAAGAGAAGCTCATCGAGTGAAGAGCAATGGCACATGGCAGCGGTTTTGGGCAAGAGAAGAGGAAGACGTGCAGATCTAAGGATTCACTATGGGGTTAACAAAATTAAGTGAGGGATTTGCACAAGTAAAAGATGGAATGCAAAGTGACGGAAGTGTTTCATGGCCAAACTCACCGAAATGGAGGGAACACGGTGGGTTGGAATAGGTGCGCTCCCCAGATTCAAAGAAGACGAAGTCGACCTAGCCTCCCATAGCTTCAACTGTGAAAGCAAGCATGGGGATGCTATCAGGGAGGCTCCAGGTGAGAAAGGACATGCGCCTTGAGCAAGGATGCTCACCAAGGAGGGAAATGGCATGGCAGCGTACTCATTGGTGTCGTGGAAGACGACATCATTCCCAACAATCCACAAGACCAAGGGTTCTAATTCTTGGGATGGAAGATGGAAATGTGAGATGAAGGAGATGACATGGGTGGTTTGGCTTAAATAGGAAAGAGAAGATCGGGAGAAGGTCGCCATTTCTTGTGGGCGCGGTGAGATAAAACATGCAGAGTGGCATACTCTCTCTTTCTCTCCCATCCATGTGCCACAAGCGGAGGGAGAAAAAAGGGAGTTATGAGGAGCATTGGTGATGGGTAGGATGGGGATGGGGTGGTCATTGAGCTTGCGCGGGTGGCAATTTTGGTCTAAACGATGGATTTGGTTGGGACAGACAATGGCGACACGAGATGATGCTTACCCGTGCATGGATTAGCAACGGTTTGTTGGAAATTAATCTTGACTACCATCCATTAGCTGAGTCATGCATCAATTAGTCATGTGTCACATTAGAGTTATTCAGTGGTGTGTTCTGGGTGTAGTAGAAGAGTTACATATACCTAAGAACTACTCTTTACATGTTGCATGCATGCATGTTAAGTGTGCATGTGTTAGCTAAGTTGTATGTAGATGCTTTAGTTGTTTTGGTAGGCTGAGTCATAAGACCACGATGTGTATGGCTTAAGAATAGATCTGTGTGCTTGCATGTAGGAGGCGATGTGCAGAGCTAGTAGAGTCATGACACAAATAGCTCAGTAGGAATGGTCCAGGTTGTTTTAGACTGCATACATCAAGTCCTTGTGTTATTTAAACCATGTATTCAGCTAGTTGAGTAAAGTTGAATAGGAGAATATGAAAATGACGCGACATGAGTTAAGCGTCTCCAAGTGTTCCTTGTATTCATCTTCTGTGAGCTAAGTAGTACAAGAGAATAGGAGTGCATGTGTTCTCTTTGAGTACTCTAGGCTAGCTCCTGTATGTGTGCGTGTTCTTGTAAGGGAAGTGTCCACGGGTTCACCTGAGTAGTTCCTGGTGTGTTTCTAACATTTAGTATCAAAGCGAGGTACGAGAAGCTGCCTAGCGAGGCGGCGCGTCCGGCACGATGCAAGCCACAGGCGGCTTTGGGCCAGCGCGGAAGCAGCGTGCCACTACTACAAAAGAGGCTATACTGGACGGCTACATCACAGACGGTTTGACAAAACCATCTGTGATTAACACTAACACAGACGGTTTTAATTTGGACACCGTCTGTGTTAGTGGTCGAGTATCACAGACGGTCCTTACCAATGAACCGTCTGTGATACTTTAGTATCACAGACGGTTTTTAATAAAAAACCGTCTGTGATAATCTGGAATTATCACATACGGTTTTTTATTAAAAACCGTCTGTGTTGTGTACACTATCACAGACGGTTCTTTTTAAGAACCATCTGTGAATGTTCACAGACAGTTTCTGACAAGAACCGTATGTGATGTTCCTTTGTCTGTCATATTCTGTTCATGATCAGAGGTTAATATATAAGTACACATTGCTTCTAATAACTTAACTACAGAACTATTGAGACAAGAGATCACAAATTAAAGGCAAATTTATTAATTTCAATTAGAGGCAAATTTATTACAAAAGTCACACAGGTAAAGAGTTTCCCAGATTGTAATCTTTTGGGCTTCGTACGCTTCTTGTTCGACTTTGGGACTTGGAGGATCAGCCACTGACTTCTCGAACGCCGTTAAGATTATCCTTGTCCTCAGCACTTCCTCCTCCAGCCTGGGCAAATAATCAGTAGCATAGCCCATAATGTCGTAGAGGATAGCATGAAAAGATTCCTCAGAATCTGCCGTTTCTGCTTGATCGGCAAGGCTATCCATCAGTCTCTCCAATGCGTGTAGAGCTTCTTCCGCTTTGCGCACATTGTGGAGAAGAACCAGGGTAAGAGCTGTTTCCCTTTCTTGAGCGGCAGCGAGACGCCTCCGTCGACGGCGGATGATCAGGTCGAGCTGACGGATGCAAGAAAGTCGGGGAAGGAGAGCAGGGCGTGTGCGGAGAAGCTGCTCCAGATGCAAATTGCTGGCCGCCTGTGTAAGGTTCCGGCCGAACAATTCTTGATGAACAGATGAGAGGAAAGAGATGATCACAAAATAGTAGAAGCCATATTGTACGTACGTAGAAGAGACCTGGATTAGGCGCGCATATTTAACCTTTAGCACAGACGGTTCGTATACCCAAACATTAATGATATAGACGCTTCGTATAACGATCGAGAGACATTAATTAGACGATCGAAACACGAAGTGTTCTGAGATAAAGCTTATGACAGACGGTTTATACGGAACCGTCTGTGATTAAACTGTCACAGACAGTTTATACTGGCAACCGTCAGTGATATTTTCACAGACGGTTATTAACACGAACGGTCTGTGATAAATGAGACATCACAGACGGTTCGTATTACTAACCGTCTGTGAAAGTAAATATCACAGACGGTTATTAACTGGAACCGTCTGTGATAATTTTAGAGATCACAGACGGTTCGTGTTAATAACCGTCTGTGAACTTTCACAGACGGTTAGTAATATGAACCGTCTGTGATAACTGAAACATCACAGACGGCTCGTATTAAGAACCGTCTGTGATATTTATTATCACACACGGTTCACGTTAATAACCGTCTGTGATAATCACATATCACCAATAATTGGCGTGTGATAATCACGTGTCACCAATAATTGGCGTGTACCCAGGATTTCGATCTCACCCGTCCATTCTCTCCACATCGAATGGCAGGCAGCAGTTCCTCCCTCTGCTCGGCTTTTATAAATAACGCCCCATCTACCTTTCCACCGGTACTAGTCACGCGTGAGTTCATCCACTGTGAGCATATAAAGCTGTAAGTGTGGTAAGTGTGTCTTGTTCACCCGCACCGTCGTTCCATGAAGAGTTCACTAGCTTGTTATCCTGTAATAGATCTAAATGTGTTGTCGTGCTTGCCTCTGTATTTGCATGTTCCTCGATGATGCCGACTACTGCCGAGATGTGATGTCCACTCCGACAATCCTTCTTTTTCCTGCAAAATTCAAGGCAATTTTATTACAAAAGTTCAAAAAAAAAAGACATTCCCAGATTCTTCGGTGAGCAGCCAACATAGCCGACTTCTTCGCTGAGCGACTATCCATCTGCTTCTTCCCACTTCTTTTCTTCATCTCTGGTCTCTGGATCACGTACGCCAGTAGCGATGATTCAGTTAGCTAAATCATCGCTACTGGCGTACGTGATCCAGAGACCAGAGATGAAGAAAAGAAGTGGGAAGAAGCAGATGGATAGTCGCTCAGCGAAGAAGTCGGCTATGTCGGCTGCTCACCGAAGAATCTGGGAATATCTTTTTTTTGTACTTTTGTAATAAAATTGCCTTGAATTTTACAGGAAAAAGAAGGATTGTCGGAGTGGAGAATGCCAATTCGAAACATAGCATCCGAGGCACATCCGAGGCCTGCTGCTGTGTCTTGAGGAATGCCACATCTAAAGACCAGCTCTTGGCATTCCTCAAGACAAAGCAGCAGGCCTCGGATGTGCCTCGAATGCTATGCTATGCTGCAATTTCTATCACATACGGTTCGTTGTTACAAGCCGTCTGTGATATATATATCACAGACGGTTTCAAATACTGAGCCGTCTGTGATATATCACAGACGGCCGTTGTTATTAACCATCTGTGATATTGTGTATATCACAGACGGTCATTGTTATGAACCGTCTGTGATTGTCAAGTATCACAGACGGTTTTGTATAAAAAATCTTCTGTGATAATTTACAGACGGTTATTAATACGAACCGTCTGTGATATATGACCGTTTGTGGTTGGGACCGTCCATTCTCTCCACATCGAATGGCAGGCACTAGTTCCTCTCCTGGCTCTTATTAATAACTCCCCATCAACCTTTCCACCGGTACTAGTCACGCGTGAGTTCATCCACTAGCTAGCTTCCTGCATGCATCTCCCCTCCGCTGTGAGCTAGCGCCTCCGTCGCGGCACGGCGGGTGGCTGGACAACACACTCTTGCCGTAAGTGTCGTAAGTGTGTCTTGTTCAACCGCACCGTCGTGCCATGAAGGGCTCGTTAGCTGTAATAGATCTGAATGTGTTGTTGTGCTTGCCTCTGTATTTGCTTGTTCCTCCACATCGCCGACTACTGCCGTGAGCTAGCGCCTCCGTCGCTGCACGGCGGGCGGCTGGACAACACACTCTTGCCGTAAGTGTCGTAAGTGTGTCTTGTTCAGCCGCACCGTCGTGCCATGAAGGGTTCGTTCTTAGTTGTAATAGATCTGAATGTGTTGTTTTGCTTGCATCTGTATTTGCTTGTTTTCATCTTCTTTCCAGAGGGCATGGGTAACATTATTTTATTGCTTGTTTGCGTACAGAGTGAAATATCACAGACGGTTTGTAGTGTAAACCGTCTGTGAAGGACTATCATAGACGGTTCTACATACGAACCGTCTGTGATAATGTTAGACTATCACAGACGGTAATTTATGCGAACCGTCTATGATAGACAACAATCACAGACGGTTATTAATTTGAACCGTCTGTGATATTGTTTGTATCACAGACGGTTAATATTAATAACCGTCAGTGATAATTCACAGACGGTTATTAATACGAACCGTCTGTGATATATCATTTTCACAGACCGTTTGTGGTTGGAACCGTCTGTGATATTCTGCGTAGTATTAATTACTTGGCGTACTTGCTTGAAGGATGTCGACACCGATCTGTCTTCATTGCGCTGCATCGGTGGAGCAAGGCGGCCGGCTTTAGGGAATTGGGGGTGAAAAAATATCACCGTCTTCTTAGTGATCTGATCAGAGGTTAGTATACTCAATTACTTAACATTCTTAGTGATTTGATCAGAGATTAGTACTCAATTACTTAACATTCTTAGTGATCTGATCAGAGGTTAGTAGTAGAGGTAATAATCATTTTTGACACCCATTTGTCACTTGTGTAGCGTAGATGGACCGAAGCTGGATGTATATTGAGAACCGTGTGAATGAAGAGTACATTACTGGTGTGTCTGCTTTTAGAAGGGCGGCCGAGCTGGATATGTTGAAGAAGGGGATGAAATATATGTATTGCCCATGTATTGATTGTGATAATCTCAAGATGTTTAGCAACTCAGCGCAGATTGAAGCTCACTTGATTCGAAGGGGTTTCAGAAAAGGGTACAAATGTTGGACCAGTCACGGTGAAGAGAAGAGTACACAAGAAGGTAGTTATGACATAGTCGAGGGAGACAACGATATGCCAGTTGTGGACTGTTCTTTCGATCATGAGGATAGGTCGCAGGATGACAATCTGGATCAGATGTTACGTGATGCAGAAGGGAACTATAGTGAGAGAGAGTTTGGTAAATTCGAGGGCTTGATGGAGGACTCGGAGAAACCTTTGTTCCCGGGCTGCAAGCCGCAATACACGAGGTTGTCATCAGTTCTAGAACTGCTAAAATTGAAGGCAAGCAATGGTTGGTCCGACAAGAGTTTCACGGCATTATTAGGTCTCCTAGTGGACATGCTTCCAACGGGAAATGTGTTGCCGAGAACCACCACCAAGCCAAGAAGATTCTTTGTCCATTAGGAATGGAAGTAGAAAGAATACATGCATGTCGGAATGATTGTATCCTGTACCGTAAAGAGTATGCTAGCTTACCTGTTTGTCCGGTGTGCAAAGCATCCCGATACAAGCGTAAAAATGACTCTGATGATGGGAAGGGCATCGAGGTGAAGCAAGGACCTTCTGCTAAGGTGATGTGGTATCTTCTTGTAATCCCCCGTTTGAAGCGTTTATTTGCAAACCGTAAGGATGCAAGATTGATGCGTTGGCACTGCGAGCAGCGTAAGAAAGACAGAATGATAAGACATGTTACTGATTCTGCCCAGTGGAGGAACATTGATAGGATGTTTGTAGATTTCGGTGTGGAACCGAGAAATATAAGGTTTGGGTTGAGTACAGATGGAATGAATCCTTTTGGTAACATGAGCAGCCGACATAGCACCTGGCCCGTGACTCTCCGCATGTACAACCTTCCTCCTTGGCTGTGTATGAAGTGGAAATATATTTTGATGTCACTACTTATCCATGGGCCGAAGCAACCTGGCAACGATATTCATGTGTTCCTAGCCCCATTGGTGGAAGATCTTGCAATACTATGGAATGAAGGGGTATATGTATGGGATGCAGACAAACGAGAGAACTTCACTCTACACGCCATGTTGTTCTGCACCATTAATGATTTTCCTGCCCTTGGTAACCTGTCAGGGTTGAGTATAAAAGGAGCCAAAGTGTGTCCGCACTGCTTAGATTATACCGAGAGTGTGTGGTTGAACAACTCGCGAAAAACTGTGTACATGCGTCACCGTAGGTTCCTTCCAAAGTATCACCCATACCGCAAGATGAAGAAACAATTTGACGGAAAAAAAGAGGATGACTCGGTACCAAGACCTTTTAGCGGGAAAGAGGTGTATGATATGGTCAAGGATATAAATGTTGTGTTTGAAAAGGGACGTAAATTGAAGAAGAACATGTGGAAAAAGAGGTCAATATTTTGGGACTTGCCTTATTGGGAGCACTTAGAAGTTCGTAATTGCATCGATGTCATGCACGTAGAGAAGAATATATGTGACAGTTTGATTGGTCTCTTACTGAACATTCCTGATAAAACAAAGGATGGTGTTAACGCAAGGCGTGAGTTGGTCGCTATGAACATCAGGACCGAGTTAGCACCGATAGAGACCGATAAAGGCCGGACGTACCTTCCCCCAGCATGCTACACTCTGTCTAAGTCCGAGAGAACTGAACTGTGCCAGTCCTTACATGGTGTGAAAGTTCCATCCAGTCACTCCACAAGCATGAAGAAACTTGTTTCCATGGAACATTTAAAATTAATTGGCATGAAGTCTCACGACCGTCATGTGCTAATGACACAAATGCTACCTGTTGCAATTAGAAGTATTTTGCCGAACAAGGTTCGAGTGACAATCATAAGGCTATGTTATTTCTTCAACGCAATTTCTCAGAAGGTCATTGATCCGGATGGACTAGATACTCTGCAAACCGAGGTGGTGACAACTCTATGTCATCTAGAGATGTATTTCCCTCCATCATTTTTTGATATCATGGTCCATCTCATTGTCCACCTTGTGAAAGAGATAAAAATATGCGGCCCCGTATTTCTACGTCATATGTACCCTTTCGAGAGGTACATGGGAATTCTGAAGTCCTATGTACGCAATCGATCTCGACCGGAGGGTAGCATCATCGAAGGTTATACAACAGAAGAGGTCATTGAATTCTGCATCGGCTACATGGCTCAGGTAGAGCCGATAGGTGTACCTCTATCTCGTCACGAGGGGAGGCTAGAGGGTATCGGGACTATCGGGAGGAAAGCAATAACTCCGGATCAAAATACGTATGCTCAAGCCCATTTCATGGTTTTACAACACATGACTGAAGTGACCCCATATATTGAAGAGCACAAGGGCATGCTACGTCAGGAGAATGCAGGCCAGTCAGAAGTTTGGATCACGAGACAACACAACCGTCAGTTCAACGAATGGTTCAAGGCGCAATTGACTAGGAGGTCGTCAAGTGAAACACTACAATGGTTGGCAAAAGGGCCAAAATTTACAATTGTGACATGGCAAGGATACGACATTAATGGCTACACATTTTATACAACAGATCAAGATAGAAAGAGCACAGTGTAGAACTTAGGTGTCCGCATAGATGCCTATGATGCGCACGGCAGTACCGCTAGCCCAAGCTCGTACTACGGGCTTGTAGAGGAGATTTGGGAGCTTGACTACGTAATTTTCAAAATTCCTTTATTTCGGTGCCGTTGGGTCCAACTCCCACGGGGTGTAAAGGTTGACAAGTACGGCATCACTACCGTGGACCTCGAATGTGTAGGATACAAAGACGAACCATTCGTACTCGCGAGGCAAGTTTTTCAAGTATTTTATGTAACCGACCCGGCAAATAAGAAGCGCCATGTAGTTCTTCAGGGAAAAAGAAGGATTGTCGGGGTTGATAATGTTGTGGATGAGGAAGAGTACAATCAATTTGATGATTTGCCTCCATTCGGAGACGGCATCAGGCTCGAGGAAGAACAAGGCGATGAAGCAAGCTATATGCGTGTCGATCATCGTGAAGGGCTTTATTTAAAATGATATAGCCAAAGTGTAATAAATGATATTGGTTATGCTTGTGTTTTTCATAAATGTATGTATATTCCATTGTAATTGTAAAATGACTAAGAAACTAAGAAATAGTTATATTTATGGTTATGCTTGCGTTTTTCATAAATGTATCTATGTTCCATATTGTAATTGTAAAATGACATAGGAACCTAGCTAGCTGCGGGTATTTATAGTGAACTATCACAGGCGGTTTATCAAAAGAAACCATCTGTGATAACACATCACAGACAGTTCTATCGATATAACCGTCTGTGATAATATGGATATCACATACGGTTATATCTATAGAACCGTCTGTGATAATATGCATATCACAGACGGTTGTATCGATAGAACCGTCTGTGATAGCTTATCTTTAAATACCCGCAGCTAGGTCTGCGGAGTCCGCTCTCGCGCAGTCTCTTGTCTCCACTCTGCAGCGCCCCTGCTAGCTAGGTTTTGGTCCCTCCCACCGCCGCTCCCTCCCGACGCCGCCGGTCCCTCCCGACGCCGCTCCCTCCCAACGCCCCTCCGACGCCGCTTCCTCCTGATCGACGCCGCCGGTCCCTCCCGACGCCGCTCCCTCCCGATGCCGCCGGTCCCTCCCGACGCCGCTCCCTCCCGATGCCCCTCCGACGCCGCTTCCTCCCGATCGACGCCGCCGGTCCCTCCCGACGCCGCTCCCTCTGAGCTTCACATGTATTTTATGTTATATGCTTCACATGTTATATGCTCATGTTATATGCTTCACATGTTATATGCTTCACATATTATATGCTTCACATGTTATATGCTTCACATGTTATATGCTTCACATGTTGGAAGGCCCATAGCTCACTGCAGTTAGTTAATCGTTAGAACTTTGTTCAATGAACTTGATGCACTGGTTTGTGTCACTTGATTCATAGAACTTTGACAAGCTGGGACCATAGCTCACTGCAGTTAGTTTTTTCTTAGAAGAGAGATGTCGTCCACACAGTCTTCGTCGTCGTCATCTGGGTCTCACGCTCCCAAGATTGCGAAAACTAAATGTGGCCGAGGAGTATCGAAAAGGCCAGAGGGCCGAATGACCATCACGGTGGTCTCTCCGAATGGGATCCCTCTGGAACCGACGAAAGCAGCGTCATCATTTCGGACTACCTGCGGGATAATTGGAAGGCAACGGGTCCCCATCACCATAGCAAGTTGGAAAGATTTGACAAAGGATCACAAAAATCAGCTATGGGAGGAAATTACAAATTCGTTCGAGATCTCAGCAGAAGTACCGGGACTCGTGCAACGACAGGCGCTCCTCACGATGGGAAAAGCATGGAAGAATTTTAAGAGCACTCTTGTGACAAAGTACGTGTCCAACGATGTCACGCCCTTCACGAAGTATCCTTTCGTGTCGCCGGAAACATGGGAGGCCTTTGTGCAGATGAAGACGACGACCGAATTTGAACAACAAAGTGCGACGCACAAGGCTCTCCAGTCACAAAACACGCACCCTCACAGACTTGGCACTGCTGGGTACGCGGGTAAAATCCCGCAATGGAGGATGCAGGATGAGGTCGCAATCCGATCGGAGGCCTCTCGGCCATTTGCCGGGATCACAAACGAGCGCGCTCGAAACTGGTTAAGAGCGAGGTCATCAACCACATCTCCGGGTGTCTCTTTCAAAAACCCCGCAGATGAGGAAGTGTCCCAACGCCTGGTAAAATATGTTAAACAACATAGTTGTTAACACCTCTTGAACTTCATGGGTTCAAAAATAACATGATTAATTGCCTCTTGCAGCAATCATTGACTACCGAATCTTCTCGTGGCTCCTTTGAAGAATATAGGGAGATAGATTTACTATCACAGGCCTTGGGAAACAAGGAGCACCCAGGTCGCACACGAGGCATGGGGGTTTATGTACCTTGGAGGCACGGATTTCCATATTACTCTGAGACATATAGGAGTAGGAAGAGATCCAAGGCGTACCGCAGCGAACAAATAAAACAGGAGCTTCGTGCTCAACTTGAGGAACAACTATCTGCCTCACTTCAAGAGCAGACTGCCTCACTTCGAGGAGAGATAGATTCGTTGCGGGAAGAACTGAGACAAGTCCGCAATGGAGCGCAACCCACTCCTACTACTGCGGTACCCAGTCCCCCTCAACGTCGCAGTAGCTGCGCGTCCACACCAATTTCTGAACATAGCGACACCCACTTACCTATTGATGACATTCAGGTAATGTACCTCTTTAGAATGGTACATAGATCTCTCTGGTGGACGCTTTAACTCATCTTGTATCGTTATGTAGGAGCTCATGCCTTGCAGCCTCAAAGTCAGGCTTGTTGGCTCTATTCCTGTTGACGCTGGGCGCTGCATGGTGTATCCATTGCTGCCAGGGACGCTGGTGCACGGTGTACAAGTAGACACCGGTTTCATAAAGGTCCAGGTGGACATGATTAATGATATTTTTAAGACCGTCCCTCTTGAGAAGCCCCCAAACGAAGAGATTAAGACATTAGGGGATGTTGTCCACACATTCATTCAGTGGCCCAAGAGGGAAATCGTCCTTGACATGTCCATGCCACAATCTTCACATCCAGTGGCCCAAGAGGGACGTCACCCTGGACCTGGCACATCGGCTCCGGTGGCTCCACCTCCACCTCCAAATCCAGTAAAGTCTGTTGCATCGGCTCCCGCCGAGACGCCACCGAGAACATATCATAAGCGAGGTTCCAAGGCCTCCAAGGCTCATGCGAAGAAAATTAAGCCGCGTCCCGTATCATGGAAGTTTACTCTAGGAGTGTCGTTGGTGCCCGAGTCACAATTATCCCAGCTTGGTTTGATTTGCAATACATTGCATGCCTGGTACATGGAGAAGTCCAACATGAAGCCAATCCGGCAGAGTACATTCACTCTGAAATATAAGGGGATGCATTTCCTCCACGACTCGGGCTACATCGTCGTGACATTCGAAGATTTATTCTTACTATTCAATCTTGACGAACTCGACGCCTCACTTCTACGATGCTGGACACTGTAAGTGTACTGTACAATGAATACATTCACGTTATACAGATAAATGTCATTACTCTTTCTTTATGTATAGATACATGATCCAAGAAGTCCGGCGATCGCGATGACCGGTGGGTTTCCTCGACCCTCACTGGGTCTCCGAGCAATCTATCAACGCAGATGCATCCTTCGTGCAAGGTTACATAACGAGGGGATTGATTGCTCACACCGACAAGGAGTACGTCATGGTACCCTTCAACCAAGGGTAAGTGCTTCACTAGTTGCCACACATATGTTTCATTTGTACTTTACATGCAGCATGAACTTAGGATTAATCACTATGGCGACACACATGACTAGGCATCACTGGATTTTGATTGTGATTGTACCAAAGTGGAGCAAGGCAATATACCTTAATTCCCTCCTTAGGAGCAACCACGACTTCAGTCGTGTGCAAGAAGTACTTAACAGGTAAACTCATTTCCTCCATACATAACTCTATTGTAATATTTCTTTTGTTTGCCACGGCCGAGGCTAAGTTTTTTTAATCACGTAGGGCGTTTGCCGATTATGTTGCCCAAGGAGGAACACACGACAAATCCAGTGACACGCTATAACACAACACACGATTTCCGGTACCCGCTACAGCACAACAATTCTATATCATACTTTGTTATAATGCCTCTAGAATTGACAATACCGATGTATGTAATTCTATTTTTGCAGTGCCACCAGCAGCTACAGGGCAACGTATGTGGATTCTACGTTTGCCGCCATATGAAGGAAATCATGGATACTAAGATCAATGATCCAGAGGTTTGTCAGGTCCTTCCAATAATTATTATTTTCTGATTATATATATGTATTTATATTACACACACATGCTAATTAATGACTTAACATTGCTCCTAGCGACAGCGGGTGGACTTCGACGAAAGTGCATATGATCTTGACAATCTCGTCGACATTCGTGCAATCATCTCCCAATTCTTGCTAGCAGAGGTCATAAATAAGAGGGGATAGTTCCACGACGGCAATGGTGATAATTAGATGTTGAAACATTGGATTCAATTGTACAAATCAAACAATTCCTTCAATTGAATTCATTTGTCAGATTTTGTGTAACAATTTTCATTCTATATATGTATGTGATCTGCTGGCCATTTGTTACATTCATCTGTGTATTGAATTTTGTTGTAATTTACTATGAGTTGCAATTAACTTATATCTGTCATTTATCTGTAATCTGCTTGCTTGCTTGCTTTCAGAGGGCATGGCTAGCATATCCTGAGGCTAGCCAAAAAACAGCAAATAAAATGGATGATGCACTTGGTATCACAGATGGTTCGTTGTTAAAAACCGTCTGTGATACAATATCACAGACGGTTTCAAAGAGTGCCGTCTGTGGTGTGAATGATATCACAGACGGCCTTTACTACTAACCGTCTGTGATATACACAATATCACAGACGGTTAGTAATAAAAACTGTCTGTGATATTGTGTATATCACAGACGGTCTTTATTACTAACCGTCTGTGATAGACGAGTATCACAGACGGTTGTTTATAAAAAACCGTCTGTGATAGTCTCGTATCACAGACGGTTTTTTACAAAAATCGTCTGTGATACGAGACTATCACAGATGGTTTTTTATAAACAATCGTCTGTGATACTCGTCTATCACAGACGATTAGTAATAAAGACCGTCTGTAATGTGAGTTATCACAGACGGCTCGGGAACCGTCTGTGATAACCACCAACTATCACTGACACCTAAACACTGATGGCTCAGGAACCGTCTGTGATGACGGTTCCGAACCGTCTGTGATAGGGCTGTCTGTAGCAGTGTGCGGCGCCACAAGGTAGCACACGGCTCGGTCCGGCAACGCCGGCTCTTGGTAGCTTGTGGCTAGCACACGGCAAGGTGGCGGCCCACAACGTGTAGGCGACGTGAAGACGGTGTTGCGTGTGGAGCCAGCAACAGTAGCAATGAGGCAACGCGATGCATATGTGCATGTGCATAGTGGCTGCATTGCAATAGCAACGCATGCATGCCGATGCAGCAGCAGTCATGCATTATGTTCATTATCAGCACGACAGACAAATAGCCATTTAACTGGAGGCGCTGCAACAGCACACATCAGGCAGAAGTGCACATAGAGTTGAGTCCCTATACTAGTATTAGTGCATGATTGCATTTTCGAGTTGTTTGTGTATATGGTATAGTAGGAGTGTTGCATGTGCCATTTATTTAGTCGTGCACGTAGGAGGTGTGTTACATACGTGCATATATTTGTGTCACGATCGTGAACATAGGTGAGTCAGTGCATGATGCATATGAGTGTGTGTGAGTTCTTGTAGTTATGTCCAAGTTATCATGTGTGTAAGCTCTGATGAGAGTCTCCGTCGCCGTCAAGATGTGTCACCGGCGAAAGAAAATTGGAGCTGAGGAAGATGTCAAAGTCGTCAATGAGGTGTGTCACTGGCGGTGAAGATGTGAAAGATGCTGGCAAGTTCTGTCACCGGCGGCATGGTCAGTAAGAAGAAGGCAAAACTCCTTGGAGATGCGTCAGAAGATCGGACTTCGACTTGTGAAGTAGTGACAAGAGGTTGCGCGATTTGCGACGGTGAGTCGACATGTCAAGATTAGGGGGCAAATTATTAGAAATTAATCTTGACTATCATACATTAGTTGAGTCATGCATCAATTAGTCATGTGTCACATTAGAGTTATTCAGTGGTGTGTTCTGGGTGCATTAGAAGAGTTACATACACCAAAGAACTAGTCTTTACACGTTGCATGCATGCATGTTAAGTGTGCATGTTATAGCTAAGTTGTTTCAGTAGGCCAAGTCATAAGACCACGATGTGTATTGCTTAAGAATAGGTCTGTGTGCTTGCATGTAGGAAGTGATGTGCGGAGCTAGCAGAGTCGTGGCACACATAGCTCAGTAGGAAGCGGTCCAGGTTGTTGTAGACTGCATGCATTGAGTCCTTGCTTGGGTTATTTAAACCATGTACTCAGCTAGTTGAGTAAAGTTGAATAGGAGCACATGAAAATAACGCGGCCTGAGTTAGGCGTCTCCAAGTGTTCCCTTATTCATCTTCTTTGAGCTAAGTAGTACAAGAGAATAGAAGTCCGTGTGTTCTCTCCGAGTACTCTAGGCTAGGTCCTGTATATGTACGTGGTCTTGTAAGAGAAGTGTCCACGGGTTTACATGAGTAGTTCCTGGTGTGTTTCTAACATAAATACCAAAATAGGAGAGAAATAAGAGTTTTTTTAGCTCGAGCCAAGCTGGGACCCAGGTTTTCAAGGCCGGACCAAAGCCTAAAACTCCCGATATAAATACCAAAATAATAATAACTATTGTTTTATTTAGAAGAAAATAATTTTAGAGTTGGGCTTCAGACTTCGGCTTTGTCAGGCCAGGCAGGATTCAGGCCTAGCATTTCAAGGCCGAGCTTTTCCAAGCTAGCCCGCACCTTGAACAGGCGTTGTGAAGTGCACAATACTGATCTGGTGCCACTGCCACAAAGGGGTACATAGGATATGTTGTCCAGTGGTGCATAGGGGTGCAAACGGGTCGGATTCGGACGGATATTGTTGTTACCATATCCTAACCCATATTTTTTTCTTCGGATTCGGTACCAATTGGATTCGGTACCAATCGGATTCGGTGCCCAATCGGTCGGGATTAACCCGACCCGTTTGCACCCCTACTTGTTTGTAAGGAATGCATGCAGTACAACAAATGGAGTAGGAGGACGTACTGTCAAGAACTTGATGTTACTACTTAATAGCTGATGTGGAAGATTTTATTTTACTATTGCAAAAGAAAATGAAACATCAAATAGTAGCACTAAACTGAAATCAAACTTGAAGACGTATCGGATTCGGACGGATATTGCTGTTACCATATCCTAACCCATATTTTTTTCTCCGGATTCGGTACCAATCGGATTCGGTGTCGGATCGGTCGGGATTAACCCGACCCGTTTGCACCCCTAGTGGTGCACAACGCTATTGACCCCTTTTTGAAGGAAGAGGAAAAATGCACATATCGTTTCTGATAGGCTAGGCCTCGTTATGACCAATGAAGCAACTTTAGGAAATAGACGCCCTTATGTCCGGTTTTTTCCCATGATATCTCACATTTGGCACAAAATAATTTATTTTTGAGTTTGACAGATCACCTAGTAAAATCAGCGGCAGCCATCCACATTAGAGCATTCGATCTCACTCCGTCGACACATTGCACAATACATGCTAAGCAGCTTTATTTGGGTGTGTGCTGCTTAGTCGGAGTGAAAACAGATCGGATAGTTTCGGACTGATTCGGATGAAAACGAATACGGATTGTGTCAGATCGGATTTTTTGGAGATAATTCTCGGATCGGAAATAAATATGGACTTTTTGTCGGAAATGAATACGAATACAAATACAGTAGACCTGATATCTAGCGAATACGAATACGATTACGAATTATCCGAATAATACAGATTCTGATATCTGAGATTTCAGCCCAACATTGCCCAGCCCAAACCAGCCTCTCTCATCTTCCCTGCAACCAGCCCACTAGCAAATATTTATGTTTATTAAAAATAAATTTAGTATTGTCGGTAGATTAAAAGTTTTACCAATTAAATTGATGTACTGTCGTTTAAATCATTCTGATGCAAATTTAAATTCTTAATTAATTTATTAGTCACATGTAAATGGTAGAAATCCATTAAGAATTATTTAGGACTTTAGAAAAAATTAACTGCCATTTGAAAATTTAAAATATGTACGATGGTATGACTATTGTAGATAAAAATACGTACACTTGTTTAGATTTCATTAATGTTTTGACAAGATAAACTATTTATGTGTTTTCATTGATTTTGGATGTATAGTTTAAGGGATTTATATGCTCCGATAAATATTCGTAACCATATTCATTTCGATTCGTATTCACTTCGTATCTGTATTCAATATTATTTGTATTTGTATTCATATCCGAGGTATCCGTATTCGTATCCGCACCCGAAAAAAATATGAAAACAAATATGATAGAGTATTATCCGTCCGTACTCGATCCGTTTGCATCCCTACTGCTTAGGGTATACATGTACATTTGTTGAACACATCCATTTTCTATGTGCCATCTTCCATTTTCTATCTTTTCCAAGGAGAGCAGTATGTCCCCATCCATGTACGGATGTACCTTAGCTCACGACAGCTTGAAGAAATCAGATAAATAAACACAAAATAGGTTGAGCTACTAGAGAAGTATAACCACAAAACTGACAGCCAAAATGCATACCTGCACCGACTCATCACACTTTTCTTCTCTGGAACCAACACTATCAGCAGTGAAGCCAGTGAAGGTGCTTACTGAATACCGATCAATGTGGCATAATGGCAGTTATGATACAATGTGGCAGTAGAGTTCCATTTCTTTTTCCATCTCAGGCTACTCTACATCTTGGAAGAGAGCTGCCGCTTTCAGGTCAAAGCAAACATTATATTTCTCAATATCCGTAGTCACCAACCACCACCATATTATCACATGACGTAAGAGGCTACACGTAACGTCGTCTTGCAGGCATTACAAGAATGTACAATTTCTTTGTACCTATTACTGCTGGTGTTATCTACAAAAGAGACTGAGGCCGGATGGTCAGTCATCAAGCCAACCGCAGGAGCCGGGTTGTGGATGCGGGAACAAGGACTTCGGCGCAAATGAATCTCTGTGGTTGGAAGAGAAGCACAGATCATGGTCAGTTTCAGCCGGCAGAGGGGACTGGAATGGTTCAGCTGAGTGGCCGGGTAGCTCGTCTTCGTTAAGTATATCTTGTTCCTTGGGTGCAACTTTAGGCCTTTTGGCCACTAAAAGATTTTTGGCATCAGGAAAGACAATATGGTTCCTCTTGGGAGTTCCCAGCTTTGGTTCAATCTCATGCTTCCTGCAAAGATTTTACAGAAGTCAACAAGTCTGGATGGGAAAATCAAGACATAGGGCAAACAGGAGTAAGCATGTGATTTGACAAAAGTAGGAGAATTGACATACATGCAGTAGATCAAAATTTGATCAGGAAGTATGTCATCCCACGCCCTTTGCGCAGTATCATCACTGGCATTGAAGACAATATCACTACAAAACAAGTAGAAACTGTGAGGAAAAGGAAATTCTGCTTTCACCAATAGAACATAACAAAAAGAGACAGGGTGGAGGATGGCAGAGGCATCTCCAATGTAAAGGCAAACCTTGGCAAGCACTTCCGGTGGTAAGCAGTTGGACAGCGCCTGCATACTGCAAATTGCATTTTCTTATCATCCTTGTTCTCTCCTCCCTTACACACACTACATCTATGCATAGGACAACGGAATTCCAGTCTACCAGCAACACGTTGCTCAAAATATAAGGCCCGGAATTTGCTATCAGGGTAGAATAGTCCAGCAACACACTTGGGGTGGTAAAAGTGCCCACATTTTTTGTCCTTACATTGGAACACCTGACAAGCCATGCAGGAGTTGGCAAAGAATTAAATCTATTCAGATGAGAACATACAGAGATTAAAATTTCTCAAACATTTGAAGCATACGCCAAC
This sequence comes from Dendrocalamus latiflorus, assembly GCA_017311315.1. Classification (NCBI taxonomy): domain Eukaryota; kingdom Viridiplantae; phylum Streptophyta; class Magnoliopsida; order Poales; family Poaceae; genus Dendrocalamus; species Dendrocalamus latiflorus. The sequence goes on from CM029646.1 coordinate 5,935,514, forward strand.
ATTCTCTCTCCCAAAAAACTGCTGTATTCTTCATCTCTTCCGCAATAAATCAAGGTAGGAAGTATTAATGAAAGATAATTAAGCGTATCTGTTATGCATACCTCAGCCCCTGATGACAAGTCTGAAGACCCCAACAATCCACAAGCAAAACACTGATGCTGCTTATACCTGCAGTTCTTGCATATATATTTTTTGCCCTGAATTACCATTGAAAAAACGAAGCAAAATGTACTTAGACATAAAAAAGCAAATGTACGTAGACATAAAAAAGCAAGCGTGAAATTAAAAATTACTAGGCAACTCAATCAAGATGTACCTTTGGCCGAAGAATTCTCCACTGTTCTTCAGTTATCCCAAGGCCTGCGCACATAGATTTTTCACCATGTTTTCTGGTTGGGTGGAACGACCTCAGACATCCACCATCACAGCTAAAGAAGAAGGGTGAGCAGAAACATTGACATTAAGCATGCAATATGATTTTTTTTTCTTGGCAACAGGTTATTCAACAAACTGCATGCAACACATTAGGAATTTAGGAGGCAATAAGGCTACTTAAGTAAACATGTGAAGGAGAAACCACAGATCCAGCTTAAGTGTACACACATGCCAGATTTGCAACACTTGCACATATCTCAGAAGCTCAGGGGAGCTAAAAACACCTTTACTGACAAGCTTGAAGAAGAGCCATACAAGCAGAACTACACCCTTTCTCTCCCGCTTTCTTTGTGCAACTCAAAAGAAGATGAGCTATTTGGTGAGTTAAACACACACACACACACACTTGTTGACGAACTACAAGAGACAAATGCAACACCCTCAGTCCCCCCCCCCCCCCCCTCTTTCAGAAATTATAGAATGCTGCTACAAGAATAGTGTTGAGATTCAATTTTTTGTCTAACAAAGAGCTGTCTAAGATCATTCCCCAATATTTCAAAGAATAAAGCAATTTCCTTGATTTCATACACAGGTACTACCTATAACAAAAATTGGTGGGACTGAGTCACAGAACAACTTCAGATTTGGAAACAACTATCATATGAAGATCAGCTACCATAATATATCAATGTAGAATAACTTCTTGTACCATTAGTTTGGTATACATATCATGACTCTGTTTACTAAAAGAAGAACACTAATTAACTACAAATGTTTGAACAATCACTAGCTGTCAATATGTCAAGGAAAAAAGTGCTCAGTAGAGTTACTCAAATTTTCAATGGCAAACAATTATTAAGGCAACATAGTGATTTAGTGACAGTAACTGCACATGTATAAAGGAGATGAAGCTACTCAAACTTGATTATAAATACACCTACCAGGTTACATGACCACCATCATCACAAATTGCACAAACATCGTCCCACTGCACAAAAAGCAGATTGATCTTAGCTTTGTGAAATTAGATGAACTGTACAAGTGACCATAAAAATTGGTTAACTATCTAAACAAGACAAAACAAATCTGAGAAGCAGTTGAAAAAGGAACATGTCTGGTAATCTGTCCACATTTAAACATATTTAGTCACTTAAAAAACTAAAATTCAGTCAGAGGATTAAAAAAATCAAAAACATGTCACAAAACAAATTTAGATCATGATACTTTTCGATGCAAAAAATGAATAATGCCTTGCAAAAAAGAAGCATTCACAGCCAGTAAGTACAGGGTCGATTCTAAAATTTTGATCAAACAGTCCTGACATGACAGTCTACAAAAGCAATTTGCTACTATTCTATAGAAACTCAAATTAGAAAAAAGTGAATGTAATGGTCTCCATGGAAGGGTCACATTTTTTTAGGAGCATCTTCCCTAGTTAAGGACATATGTTGAGATTCTGAAAAAAAAAATCAGAAAGCTAGGCATATGGGCGAAAATATGTGATTGGTAATTTGAAGTAAATGGGTGTTCTAAAGTATGTAATACCATAAGGTTCACAACTCTTTTGATTGACTCCTTGAACCTACAGTTTAGCCAAATAATAAATGATTCTCCCTGTAACAACAATGAAGAATCGTGCATGCACATTTGCTTATCTTTTCTAGAACTCCATTTTTTTAAGGGTTTGTAGCTTCTTGACAGAAGTTCCTAATCAGTAAAGTGAGAAGTGCAGCCACAATGGTACTCCATCATGATGTTTCCTAAGGGGTGAACAAAAGCAAATCATTACCTAAACACTCGCATGCACAACCACGGCTGTGATTTACGTGCGTCATAGCAAAAGGATTAGGGACACAGTATTTTAAAAAAAAATCAAATACCAGTATACTACGGCAATTAGAAATCCAGCACTTGTGTTTTAGCTATCAATTAAAAGCCATGCAAGTAGACTACCCGAAGCCGCTGCTTCGAAAGTTGTATGTACGCCTAAAACAAATGCTAGGTTTAGGAACTTCCCAATTGATCCCAATAACAGAACAGATGCCCTTTTGTTTAGGTCTACATGAACTAGAAAAGTAACTAACAAACGAAAAAAGAAGCAATAGCAAGGGTGAGTTTCAGGTAGTACCACTTCAGATCCTGCCTCACCCTTGCTCCCCTTTCGCCTGCTGTCCTGAGCTCTTTGTGTCTTCCGGTGTTCGTTCCAAAACCCCATTTTGTTTGCTTGTGTACAGGTGATTCTATCCTTCAGGGACCCTGGCCAAATGCAGCAAAAGGGAGGGAGTAAGGGCGAGAAAATTGCTATAATGGGACTCCAAACAACGTGTTTCGCTATAATGGGACTTCTAACGTTGACATCGCTAAAATGACACCCGAAACATTGGCTTCTCGTAATACATGACATTTGGCTCTTTTAATTCCAATGTTCGGGTATTTCGAAATATTAGCCAAATGTCATGTATTACGAGAAGTCAATGTTTCGGGTGTCATTTTAGCGATGTCAACGTTAAAAGTACTATTATAGCGAAACACGTTGTTTGGAGTCCCATTATAGCAATTTTCTCGGAGTAAGGCTCATCCTCTAGAACTAACAGTAACAGTATCACCATCTACCACGGACGACGAACCAATTACACAACATTGCGATAAGGACTAGCCTTGTATTTCAGCTTTCACCATAGCACAACAGTAGCGTAGATCCTAACAGGAACTAGCAAATCAACCGCATTGTTTTTCAGCTTTCACCATAGCACACGCAGAAGCCCCCAATCCCCCCCGGACGCCACCAAAGTCAGCAATGGCAGGAAACAAGAACCAACCAACCCGCCCAATCTTCATCTTCGCGACGAGGAGAAGCGCGGCGACCCGATCGATCGGAGAAGTGCAGCAAGCACGGGTAGGAATTGCTCACCTCACGGTCCGCACCTCGGATCGGGTCGGATGATATTCCGACGGGCCAGATGATCGGGGAGAGAAGAGTACGGAACGAACACGGAGAGATTAGATATGTTACCACGCGTGCTAAATAATTAGATAAATACGGTTTCCCATTACTGCCACCCAATACTATTTAGGGTCTTTGGAACACAGCAATCTAGAGATAACAGTATTGGAATACCATGGCTCGTTGAATTCTACGGAAACAAAACCATACGAATTGCTCAAACGAGAAGGTGGGTGTAATTACATCCGAAAGTAATGCGAGATACTACCTATATTAGAGGCGGGTATAATTACACGAGAAGGTATATATATATATATATATATATATATATATATATATATATATATATATATATAGGGCTGGACGAAAAACTCGAAGCTCGTTAGCTCGCTCGGCTCGTGGCTGGCTCGGCTCGGCTCGGCTCGTTAGGATAACGAGTCGAGCCGAGCCAAGATTTTAGCTCGTTAGCTATAACGAGCCAACTCGAGCCAGCTCGCGAGCCGCTCACGAGCCAAACGAGCCATGCTTCCAGGAATTTAGATATGCATATGCTGCTTCCATGGACCTAATTTGTACTCTATTGCATGTGTTAATGTGTAAATTTGTACTCTATTGTACCCAAACGAGCCTAACGAGTCTAACGAGCCAAACTTCCATGGATGAATATATGATGGAGATATTTTTTTGCCCTGGCTCACGAGCCAAACGAGCTAACTCGAGCTTTTTGTCGAGCCGAGCCGAGCTGGCTTTTTAGCTCGTTAGTTATAACGAGCCAGCTCGTTATCTACCGAGCCAGACCGAGCCGAGCCGAGCCGAGCCGAGCCAGCTCGTTATCCAGCCCTATATATATATATATATATATATATATATATATATATATATATATATATATATATATATATATATATATATATATATATATATATATATATATATATATATATATATATATATATATGGACAGTTCAGATAAACGTGAATATGCAGAAAGGATAAGGCATGAGTTGCCAACACAGGAAAGTCCAATTATATGAGCCACTCAGAAGATGGTGTGAAGCACTCTGAAGAATATTGCCAGAAGTGTTGAATAAAGAAGGAAAAGGTGCTCAAAATGGTGTGCATGCCAGAAAGACCTACCCTAAGGCCCTAGGCCTAATTAAGAAGACATATCCCGCTGCTATATAAGGAGGGGTACTCCGCAGATGAAAGGCATCGAAGAATTGAAGAGAGCAACACAGCCTCAGAGTTTTCGAGAGCTCCAATCCTCCACCTTTGTAATATCTTAATTCTAGCATATCCACTGTAAAATATCCATCAGAAGTGCGTTGTAATACAGCTGTGTAAGGTATATTTTCTATCCTTGTGTAGTAACTTTCGGGGTTCCCGAAAGGGAAAACCATATGTAAACTAGTTTGTGGAAATGAAGTAGTTCTTCTTCAGCCCCTTGGTTGTTCTAAGTCTGATCATATGGAACAAGGTTTTATGCTAGGGACCCTATAGGAGAAACCTCTCTGGCAATTCTCCGCGGAACCTGAGTTTGGCTAAGGAGAATGTTGAGGTCTTAGAGAAGTGTTCCCTTTGGGTGGAACTGCCTCCCTACCAACCCATCTTGTGAACGGTTACTAGTGAAGTTGTAACGATTGTTAAATATGACAAAGTTACTATCACTTACACATAAAGTTATCATCTAAATTACATGAAATTACTTACAATTCTGCGTGTGTTAGACCCCTCCTAGTGGAGCGGTAGCGTTTGTTAATTTATGAAAGTTATTGTTATACAAACATCAAGTTATCATCTATAATGCATGAAGTTACTTACAGTTCTCACGCACATAGTATCGTTGTTGCCATAACCGCCATCCGCTAATTACGTCCGCTAATCTAGGGCATTAATTACATGTGGTTACAGAATGAGCGCACCGGCTACAAATGGTGGTAACTTCATATTGTATAGGTGGTAACTTTATGCACAGAGACTAATAACTTTTCTCCCGAACGATGTTGACCGCACCGGCTGCAGATGGTGGTAACTTCATGTTGTATAGATGGTAACTTGATGTGTGGAGGCTAATAACTTTTCTTCCGAACAATGTTGACCGCACTAGCTGCATATGGTGGTAACTTCATGTTGTATAGATGGTAACTTGATGTGTGGAGGCTAATAACTTTTCTTCCGAACGACGTTGACTGCACTAGCTGCATATGGTGGTAACTTCATGTTGTATAGATGGTAACTTGATGCGTGGAGGTTAATAACTTTTCTCCCAAACAATGTTGATCGCACCGGCTGTAGATGGTGGTAACTTCATGTTGTATAGATGGTAACTTGATGCGTGGAGGCTAATAACTTTTCTCCCGAACGATGTTGACCGCACTGGCTGTAGATGGTGGTAATTTCATATTGTATAGATGGTAACTTGATGCATAGAGGCTAGTAACTTTCTCCCAAACGATGTTGACCGTACCGGCTATAGATGGTGGTAACTTCATGTTGTATAGATGGTAACTTGATGCATGAAGGATAGTAACTTTACATCACGACCGAATCTACTAAATTTACAGGTGCTGCACCAGATGAACCGGCGTTGCACCACATGACTCGCACGTACCGTGCACGCAAGCGCTCTTTAGCACGACCGTATGATGCGCGCACAGGCGCTCTTTAGCGCGACCATGTGTGTGTGTGTACTATTCAGTGGCTAAGCGTAGAATAAGCGTGCGCCTCTAGCGACGCAACCCGAACCCAATCAGCCAATCGCAATCACACCCCCCTTTCAGACGGCCCCACGTACGGTTGGCGGTTGTGTTGTTGGTAAACCAGAAAAGTTACTTGCGATTACGCATAAAGTTATCTATATGCAATGAAGTTATCATCTACATGGTAAAGTTATCATCCACACAGTAAAGTTACTGTCTCATGCATAACAAGTTATCATATACAATACATGAAGTTACTTACAGTTATCACGTTCATTAAAACAGCACTCCTGGGTCCCATGTGCCGCTTTTCTGGGATTTAGTGGGGTATGGATTCGAACAGTTTTTAAGCCCGCTCGGGAATCTCTCTTCGTCTTCCCCCGATTCAATCTCTCCCCGTCTATCCATCTCTCTCACGAGAGCGCCTCCCTAATACGACGACCTCGTTGCCTCGTCATTGGCCGCCCATCCTAATCCGATATCTTCTCTTGCCGCTTCATTGTCAGCCGCATGTCCTAATATGGTATCTTCTCTCATCGCCGCTTCAACCACGCGCCGTCAGTCGTCGCCGTCGACCTCACCCGGCTGTACCTGGGGTTAGCGAGTTGATTAAGTATTCCTTATATTCTGAATGTAGTGTGACCTATTCATCATTGTGATGTTATTTCTGTATTTTATACCTAATCCCATTATCACCGAAAATTCCATGTTAGGAGAGTAAATGAAGATGACAGGGAAGGCATTGTCCAAGGCAAGCAAAATCACAATTGCGAATAGCCAAAATACTTTGGAGATCACTCTCGACCCTACCCCAAGCAGAACCGGCCATTGTGAAATCTGTCAGAAATGCTCCCAGCATGAAGAGGAAGAAGGGCAACAGTTGCTCTAAATACAATGATATACGTGTAACATTATAATACACGTTTTGTAAATCACTAGTGGATGTATAATAAATTTCTAGTTTATAATTGGTAACTTCGTAGTGCATGGTCGGTAACTTTTAGATCAATAGTCTTGAACTTTTCTTATTTAGTAGGTGGTAACTTCGTAGTACATACCCCGGATTCGATTGTCTAATGTACATACATACACACACACATAAGAAAATGGTTCCATACTCCTACTTCTTATATAGTGTTTTAATAGTGTTGTTATACCTCTTTATCTATATAAGCATACTCTAATAATGTTTATAATATACTCCAAAGTGAATTTCATAAAAAATCTACTTTTTATACATAATTGGTGTATATACCCCTTTTATGTATAGAAAAAAGATATATAGCAAAACTAAAGGGTTTCGATTAAAATTTTTCGATCAAATCGTATTGAAATATCTTAGAATTAGTATTTAAGTATACCAAAAATGATAAAGAGTTGTAAAATATTCATTTTGGAATATCTTAGAATTAGTATTTAAGTATACCGAAAATGATAAAGAGTTGTAAAATATTCATTTAAGTGGTATATTCAGAGTGAAATATGTACTTTGAGAATACGAAATAGGCTTTCTCTATAGGAAAATGGTTCCATATTACATTCCTTAATTAGCTTACTTATTGCTTTTGACGGTGTGTTACTAGTCTGTAGTAATAAATGACATTCCAAATAATGAATGGGAGAGGTGTGCAAAGGAAAAAATGTTTTAAAAAAATCGAAATTGTAGAATGATATGAATTTATGTACAAAATTTCAAAACTAGAATGACATTGAGAACGGAGGGAGCACTGTTACAAATGTGGGCAATATTTTAATTCCAAGTTTTATTAGGAGATAGAAATAATAAACTAATGATGCAAAACTCACAACTAACAGTAAGCTACTCAACATACTTCAGAACATACACAAGAAAAATAATATAGTAACAAAGTCGAACGTGCGCACGAACGACTTACTTGTTAGCCTGATGAAGAACAGGAAGCCGCGCAGGCTTGACGCAGTGCAGAACGTAGGTGTAGCAGTGCAGTGAGCGGTCGCGTAGATGCGCTGCCCAGAAACCTTATTGCCGCCCCGTGCAGGTACTCTCTGAGGCAACGGTTCGGAGATAGCCGCTCTCCCTCCTTCCAGGTGCACGCCGGGAAGAAAGGTCGATGAGGTTCAGACGGCGCAGCACAACAGCACAAGAACAGAAAGTAAAGGAAGAATGGAGGTGCAAAATTCTGTCTCTTTTTTTCCTAGACGTCTCCAGGCCCTTTTATAGGCGTTGCAGTTACTACTCACTAGTAACTGTTGCGTTTTAAATAGAATTATGCACTGATAACTGCCTCATCAAATCACAAATTAAGCAGTGTAAATTCACTTGTAACTGCCTCATTCAAATGTTTAAATCTCATTTAAACAGAGAGAGTGAGGTGCATGGTTCAGCAAAAATAAAGATGGACTTGGTCTGCCAAGTGACGCGATTTTCACGTGAAAATACGCGAATACGCACGCGCACGTGCGTGCACGCGTGTGTGATTAGATAGAACCTTCCTAATACCATCTCTTTCCATATTCAAGGAGTGGGGAGGAATTCACCTTATAAATCGGTCTTCTTCACCCTGCCTAAACAATATGGTACTAAATCATGCATACTTTGGAATTAAAAAAAATAGGCCAATTAAATGGGCCAATTTCTAACAAGCACTTGATTAGACAGAAGAGTTGAGAGAGATCGAGAGAAGGTGCATTGGACTTCACAAAGAAAAAATAACGTAAGGTTTGAGCTCATGTTCATTTTCTTATATAATTAGGGGTACAAGAATGCATTGTAAAAGAATTTGACAAGTCTATTCTTACGTTCCAAACAATCCTTATTTAAAAAAATCCTAAGGATTAGAATTCTTAAAATTCCTATGAATTTGTTTACTACCACATCAAGAAGCGATTTCTGGAATTTATCTTGTTTTACTGAACGAAATAAATTTGTCTTTTTCATGCCTTGCAGATGCATTTGGTTTCGATCTAGAAACTTGCTACAGCCGTAGACGTACCCTCCCCAGCATCCGGTATTTTTTTATTGATTTTGGAAAACTTTATGCCTTAGTTTTTTTATAGATAGTCAATACTTACCTGTTTTCACTAGATACACGGTACAGTAATAAATATGTAAAGAAAGAAACTATTTGAATTTGCATCAACTATATCTTATAGAATCTATTAATAGCTATATAAAAAAGGAATTCTATATCATCTGGATGGATGAGACGGTGGCCTCCAACCGGCACCCACCCAAACCTATCGAGGAGCAAGGTGGAGTCAATGGCCAGGTCGGGCGCGGAGTCACCTCGATTTACCGTAGGGCAAAGCAGAGATTAATTTATATCTCTTGCAAAATGGAGAAAAGGTGGGCGTTTAAATAAGATACGGTCATGAAGGCTTCCTAGCGATTCACTAGCTCAAAATCTCTGGAGTTGTCTCGGAGTGGTGTGACGTTAGCTATCTGTAAATTTTGCTAAGTAGGACACGAGAAGATGTGAAGGAGAGAGAGTGAATATAGAGAATTAGACCGTATCTCATGCAACAGTCAACTGTAACACGAGAAATAAGACACATTATGTTATGAAGGAGCTGTCTATAAAGATATGTAAAAGACAATATATTATAGAAACTGTCTTTAGTGCTATATATAAATAACATGAGTAATATTATAGATAATAGTTGTCTGCACTATTAGACATGTCCTCGGAGATACATTGGAGGTTCCCTCCAACAGATTAGAAAAAAAAAATGCCACATTTCAAGTGTGAGGGGGAAGCACGAGGTACTTCTATATTTCAAAATATAAGGTATATGATTTTTTTTCTATTTTATTTCAAGAAATAAAACTTGTATGTAAATTTAATGATATTTTATCTCTTTCGTGCCATTTATCTTCCATTTCTCTTGAGAAGAGAAGATGACAAGTGGGTATGGTGAGAGAATTATATTAGTGGTGATGCGGGTCGTGTGTAGGGCTGGATATCGAGCTGGCTCGGCTCGGCTCGGTCTGGCTCGGTAGGATAACGAGCTGGCTCGAGCTGGCTCGTTATAACTAACGAGCTAAAAAGTCAGCTCGGCTCGACAAAAAGCTCGAGTTAGCTCGTTTGGCTCGTGAGCCAGGGCCAAAAAATATCTCCATCATATATTCATCCATGGAAGTTTGGCTCGTTTGGCTCGTTTGGGTACAATAGAGTACAAATTAACACATGCATGGCTCGTTTGGGTACAATAGAGTACAAATTTACACATTAACACATGCAATAGAGTACAAATTAGGTCCATGGAAGCAGCATATGCATATCTAAATTCCTGGAAGCATGGCTCGTTTGGCTCGTGAGCGGCTCGCGAGCTGGCTCGAGTTGGCTCGTTATAGCTAACGAGCTAAAATCTTGGCTCGGCTCGGCTCGTTATCCTAACGAGCCGAGTCGAGCCGAGCCAGCCACGAGCCGAGCGAGCTAACGAGTTTTTCGTCCAGCCCTAGTCGTGTGTGTTCAGTGCCAGGAAACTGATGGTTAAAGTCGTATCGAACTTCGTTGCTAGATGATCCGAAACGCTTTAGATTTAGATGATCTAACTATTCTCCAGAGGTGGAGCTAGGAGTGGTACCAGGTATGCACCGGCACACCTAACAAATTAAAAAAAAGGGCTGTTGAGAATATTAGATGTTAGAGCTAAATTATTTGTCTCCTTAGATTTTGGTAAAAAAAAACCATTGTACAAGACTTTAGGTTTATGTGACGTATACGCCTCCATTAAAAATTTTCAGCTCCGCCACAATTCTCCCTTTTATTCCAATGCTAGGGATAACATATCATTTCCTAGTCTTATTCCAATGCTAGGGATAATATATTTCCTACTACCATTCGCTTGCTGTTGTAACATCCTTAATCTAAAATACGCTATAAACAGGAATGAAGGGGGCAATTTAAAGCGCTCAAATCAAGAATCCCTTGCTAGCATCGATTTTTCGGTCGAACTAATCCAAACGTGGCCAAATTAACGGCCTTCCTAAATTTGGAATAAAAAGAGAGCTATATAGCTAGTCACCAAACAACGCAACTGACCATGGCATCCTTTTCAGGAAAGGAAAATCAGCACGCTTCCTCTCGTCTTACAAAAGAAAGCATGTTTCCTCGCTAAAAGAATGCCACCGATAGGACCATGGAAGACAAAAGCATCACTATAATTTTACCATGCTCTTTTTTTTTCCTTTTACCTTTTCTTCTATAATAATGTCTTGCTCCCCAAATAGTAAACCCAAACCAAAAATAGAACTAAACGAAGATGGTAGCCAACTTAACCATGGAACTCACGAACCAGTACATGGTAGCCAACTTAACCATGGAACTCACGAACCAGTAGACCTCTGGTTTTGGAGCACATAACGCAGTACACCTCTGGTTTTGATCAAGAAACGCATTTCAAAGAAGTCCTCCCCACCATCTCTAGCAACACGAGACCAGCACTCACCATGGACCTCTCATGGTGACGACTAGATTTAAGGCTCGCTGGCGCGCAAACCTGGTAGCAACGGTTGCGGCTTCCCTCTGCCCAGGGTGAAACCCCGTGTGCCGTCGGGCATGCGCGGGCCTGGAGGTTGCTTGTTGGCTCCGAGTGGCAGCTGCACGTGCTGCTCCGGCTTGATCGGTTGGTTATTCGGTGGAGTCCCGACCAGATGGGCACCACCGTGGTGGTGGTGGTGGTTGCTGCCGTGGTGATTGTGGTGCTGTTGGTTGTCGTGCTGATTGTTGTTGTACTGATGGTAGCCACGACCTCGACCTCTGCCACCACGCCCACGGCCTCTGCCACGCTTTGGACCTTCTTTGTCACTGGAGCTCTCATCAAACTGTACAATACGAGGGGGTTAAGGTGCTTGTAAACAATCCAGAACTAGTGCTAAAGCCTATCCTTGGAATCAATTCAACCATAAGCAGATCAGCTTTGACCAGTTTCTAGCAAAATCTAGGCAAAATAAGGTGGTTTCCTGAGTTCCAGGTGATTCTGCAAAGTTTTTTTTTTTTTGGAAAGAATATGTCACAATCAGAGTATCAGAGACATGTAGATTATTTAACTTTGGTTTAGGTTGATCATAACTTGGGCTTCAGAAAATCACACTACTGCTTCATATCCTTTTGCAATAACTGGATTTGAGATTTTGAGTGGGATTTAATTTTGAATAAATTTGGGCTGAGTTCAGTCATTGGATTCTTTTGTTTTTGGAGTTTATTTGAGAAAGGAAGTTAACATAAAGGCTTATTACCAAGTTATCTGGCAATACATCTGACAGTTGAAAGGACTCTTCAAGTAGTTTCTCATTTGTTAGGTTTATAGTGGAGAAAGGCTTCTTACCAAGTTATCTGGCAATACATCTGACAGTTGAAAGGATTCTTCAAGTAGTTTCTCATTTGTTAGATTTGAAGTGGAGACATCATCCTCCTCACCATTTCCATCAGCTTCATGCACTCCCTTTTTCCCTTTGCTTGGCCCCTTTGTCTACATCCAAAGCATAACATAAATAGTACCAAAGTATTGTTATGAATACTATGTATGTATTCAAGAGGCCCAATGGGCAATATATATATAGAATACCAAGCGGACACAAGACTAAACACTAGTACAATAAGAAATATATATAGCATTGCATTTGAAAAGGGTTGACACTAAAATAGGAAAACTCCGAAGTCTTGGTCTTGATAATGTTATCACAGCGTGCAACTCTTGGAAAATCTACCGAGTCGAAGAGGAATAGATAGAACCATGGTAGCGTAGATTGAAGCCCAAGATGACGGCTGCGCAGTGCACGAGAAGCACGGCGGTCTTAAAAGCTCAAAGAGAAGCGGTGGTTGCAGCCATTCAAAAAGGAAATTCCTATACTTCTATGACTGACAATAAATTTGTGGACTCGCATAGCTTGGACGAACTGAAAGATAGAGGCTACGGACTTGGATGGACGCAATGAAAACTTCAAAAGACTCATAAAACTGCGGATACTATCAACAACATCCTTTGACAGCTCATCACCAAGACCAAACAACCAGCCATCACAATAACTGTTGAAGTACCCAATCCAGACAACACGGCCTTCATTGCATCATAGTCCATCAACACATCAGCACACATGTGCTTTGGTAGCAGGGGAACAGATGTGCCCAAAGTGGCTCAGAAGCATATATCGGAGTGGACTCAAGACTCCTCACTCCTGTCTCTCTTCCTCTCGCCACCTCTCTCCTCTCTCTCCACCACCGGTAGGAGAGCCCATCAGCCCAGGCTCGCCGTCCCCAGTGGCTGTCAACCGCAGCCCAAAGAGGCCAAAGCCAGCCAAGCCCAGGCGCGGCAGCCAGAACAGGCGAGCAGTCCAAAAGACGGTAGGGGAGCCTCTAGGTGGCGGTGAGCCGGATCCAGCGCGGAGGAGGCCGGATCTGGGCGGGGCGAGACCGACGGCCATGATATCAGCGACGGAAGAGCAGATCCAGAAGAGGAGCGGCGGTGACGGCCGACAGCGGCTAGAGCCAAGTTGGAGAGACAGAGGCCGTCGACGGCCGGAACCAGGAGAGGCGGTGGCATCCCAGAGAGGCAGCGTCAGTCGATAGAGTTGGGAGAACTGACCGACAAAGAGCCCGGATCCAACGGATCCGTCGACGGCGGCGTACAGATCCGGTTGGCGTCTAGGTTGCCAGGATCCGGCGGTCAGTGACAAGCGACGGCCAGATCGAATCGGGCTTCGATCTAGCGATGGCTGACAGCTTGAAGAGGCGAGACGCGTTTCTCGAAAAGGATGGCGACAACGGCTCACCGAGATCCAACGACAGTGGCCGCCCCCGGGAGTGAAGATCGCTTCTCCTGGGGGCAGCAGATGCGAAAGAGCAAAGGCTAGGATGCAGCGGCAGTGGCTACAATAAACCCTAATCTTTGCTCTGATACCATGTTATGAATATTGTGTGTATATTCAAGAGGCTCAATGGACAATATATATAGACTAAACTCTAATACAATAGGACATACCACTAATACTCTTAACAAGCATAACATAAATAGTACCAAAAATGGAACATAGGATATTTGAAAATTATACAGGAAATTAAATAGCAATTCGTGATGCATACATACAATTCATTTACTGTATAAAATCATAACAGGTATCAGGAAATGACGGATATAAAGTATATTAATTTTCAATATGGATGTCCAATATAGAACATGAAATGTAAAAGTACATTACAGCATTAAGGCAGATGATAAGATCCCTGAAAAGATAGCAAGTCAGTAACAAGGAAATCAAAACTACGTCTTTTTAGATCAGCAAAGCAAAACTAATTGTGGGAACTGATTTGAGGCCACCATGACGCATGTCCTAAAGCAGCTTTTAATTAACTAAGCCTATTGCTTATCATCGCACATGGCCAACACACACAGCACATATATTAACACTATGCGTATCCCATGAGCAACAACAGAAGATAATGATATGATTAGTTGCTAACCATGCAAACATTCAGCAACCGAACTCTAAGTCCATTTCTCCAGTTTCTTTCATCATTAAGCTCCAGAATCTGCATGGAAATCAACCAATGTTAAGTCAATACGTACAGTGCAAAAGGCATTGCTTTGTGGAATTCAAAATCATGTAGCACATACTGCCTTCTCAGCATCCTCAAGAGTCTCGTACTCCACAAAAGCATGCAGCTAATTTCAAGGAAAAACAATTTTCAATTTGTTAGCAAAACAATGAACATGAACTATCGCAAATGCACAAGTATACAACGAAATTATTGATAAAAATGTGAGTTTCAAATGATAATTATGTTGCACTTCTAAAAAACTATTTGATATGTTCAAACAGAAAATATGTATAGACCTTTCTATGACTAGGTGAAACTCTTACAATCCAATTTGGTGGGTATTTGGTTGGAAGATTTCTTCTCAGTATTGTGAATTTGTGATTGCATGCAAGGGGAATATGTTACCAATTATTTGTTTAGATTACTCTGTAATCACAATATTGGGAATACACTCTAATTTAATCTCTAATACACCCAATGTAGGATGTATGCCAAATACATAGGGTCCCTATGTATTTCAAAATCCATTATGATTGCGATTACAATTCCAAACCAAACACCACTTTAACGTACAAATGAAACAACTAAATTGCCTACAGAAGCTTAAAGGTTCCAAATGGGGTTAATATCCGGCTAACTTTTTCTTCATAGAGTGTAAAGCACCAAAAAAATCACCTAAGAGCAGAAAATCATGATATAGTGGTGAACAGAAAAAATTTGATGAAAGCACACAAGAATAGTGTTAGAAAAATCAGTAATAGGGATGTATGGACGCTGGCTGGGTGGTAGGGATTGGATAACAGTACAACACGGTAAGATTCATAACCAATGCTAAGTTGCTAACAAAGTTCTTTCCTGTGAACGCAGCAATTTGGCAGCCTATAACAAGTTCCCGGCCAAAAAGGTAATAGACATGATCCAGCAAACATTGTGCTCCAAAGATCCGCAAGACATGTTCAGATCACATTAACTTTAGCCACTATAGCAAGCCCAGCAACATGGAAATTTGCTTGTGATTTTCAGAGCTATTGCAGAGTTATCGAAACGTAAGCACGTCTATCTGTTATAGGATTTGATGCCAATGCAGAAAAGAGATAGAACATAGAAGTCCCAGATATAAGGGTCAAATCCCCCATAGAAAAACATATCTCTTTATGACCCGTTTGCAAGAGGGGGTTGCTATAGGAATTTTTAGGATTTGGTTCAAATATCAACTAAATCCTAAGGATTTGGATACAAATCCCACCTTTCCAAGCAGGCCCTTAGGGAAAGTTTCGATGAGGGGGATTTCTTTGGGAATTTTTTGGATTTATTTGCTAAGGATTGAACCCAAATCCCCCTATCCAAAGAGGCCTTTAAGCTTTCTTAATCCTAGATACTCTCCTAAGTACTAATATACTTTTCCATGTTACTCTTTGTACAAATTCAGGACCTACAGTAATAGAATAGAAGTTCGAGGAGGGTTCTAATGCATAAGACCTAATTCCATGAGAACGTGTAAGATAACTAGTACTCAATTCCCCACAACATTATGAACTTAAGCATTGAAATGGTAATTACCTTGTTGGCAAACAGCATATCTAGCTTGGCAGATCTATTAATAGCAGGACCAGTGCCATTTGGAGTCTGAGGATAGCAAGTACGAATTGTCCTCACACTGGAACATGACAAAATCACAATATATTACTTTTTCTATTGTTCTGGAAGGAAATAAATGGATTATGGCATGCTGCAATGACCCCTACCTGCCAACAGCTGAAAAGATCTTCATAAGATTCTGGTAACAAGGATCACCAGGAAGATTTTCTGCAACAACAATTCGGGACTGCAGGAGAGAGGGAACCAAATGAGCCAGTGTCCATTATCTCAAATTTTACAAAATGAAACAGTATATGATGCATCTATTCATGAATACCTGGAGCTCCTGCATATCAGATTCAGTAAATGGCTGCTGACGTTTTACTCTTTTTCCATCCTCACTTACAACCTGCAATGTGATGGTTGTAAGAAGATATAGACGTATGTATATTGTATTATGCTAAGAATATAAGTGGGTAGCTGCTGATAGTTAACTCCTTTTTCAAATGAAAAAGGTTGTCATTAAAAGAAAACAATCAGTGTGTATCTTGCCACAGTGGGGAATAGAGAAACTTACAAGTTTTGATGAGGTTCGGAGGGCTGCAGCAAGCATCGAGTTATTATGCACTAAAGCTTTTATTTTCTTGAAGCCAGCAATAACTGATATTGGCACTGCATTGAGTAAGAACACATGTTACTCACTACCAACATGGCTTGATACGAAATTTTGCTGGTTGTCCACATTAGTTGCAAGATTATAAACAACAGATTCTTACTTCTTGAACCAAAACCCAAAAAAAATACTACTTATAACCAAAATATTTAGGAAATTATTTAAACAAATTAAAAAACATCATTCCTATTCAGGCTGTATCAAGTGTACATATAGATGGAAAAAAACATGAGCACCTTCTGTTTTTCCTCTTTCTTTTGGAAATTATACAAGATAATTTTCTCATACTGGTAAAACAAACATGAGCACATAACGCTGTAACGTCATAAACCTTGCAAGAAAATGTGTAACCCCAACCGTTTTAATTAGTTTTGAAGAAACACACTACTCGCCTACTCGCATAAACATCAATAGATACATCTAGATTTGAATCTGAAGTTACCAGATAAGGTAACTTTAAATATAAACAGAACTCACCACATCCCTCAGGATCCTTGGTAATAAATCTCATCAAATGTTCTGTGGTAGCCAGGTTTATATCACTGAAATAGTACTCCACCTACAAAATTGCAATCAATGATAAGCAGGTTAAAACAGGTAAAAGTAAAAGAAAAAAGGGAACCAAAACAAGTAGAGAACAATATCTTTGCTCTTTGCCCAAGTCTTCGCTACCACTACAAAAGTACAAATAACAGAACCATTGTTGCCAGGACTTAAAAATTCTATTTGAAATTCCGGTGCATCCCAAAAAAACTCCGTTTGATGTACCATTTTTGGATTTAGCCATTTGTTAACTGACTATATAAATAATAATATATTACTGTACATGGAACTTATCTTCAATAACTACCTTATCACACATAACAGCAAAGAATTGCACTGCATCGCAATTCCAAACAGAGACTTACTTTCCTGGATACTAAATTACACATACCAACAACTAGCCCACCTATCTAACTGATAAACAGGTAAAGGGTCCTCACACCAAAACGGACCTATGAAGAACAAAATCAAACTTGAACACAAAACCTTAAACAAAAGAAATATTTGACGAGACTGAGAGACAAAAATAGGTAACTAATTGATGCAGTTGCTTCCATCAAGCTCTAAAATCTGTAATCACACAGCACAAGTACAAAATCATAGCCCAAGGCAAGTATATCCATGTCATTATGAACTTTTAGAAGCAAGAAAGGTAGGATAGTCAATAGTGTGATTTTCACGATAAGTACTCTAAGAGCAATACTGTTTATGTGCACAAAAGAAAAATACAAGTCAAGCATGCACAATACTTAGCACAAAGTGATATAGACTAAAAGTCTAAAATTAAACATACTAATTTATGTTTAGCATATTCTTGCTAAAACAAACAACCCGATTGTAGTCTGAGAAATTCAAATGTACAAATGGGCTGAATAAAAGACATGGTAACAAAAAAACAAGGGGACTAGGGGGAGCCGTCCCCCTAATTTTCCCTCTAAGTTGAGTGAGGACTCGAACCCGGGCTGGCTAGGTGCAACCCCTTTGTGCCCTAGCCAGGCTTCCCGGGAGAGTTCTTCGACATGGTGACAAACAAAGGAGAAAGTTCAAGTTGAAACAGTTAACTGAAATAGTACTAGAAGTGTTCAAAAGTCCACCAAGCAAGACACTGGAACAAAAAAAAAAAGTAGGCGAATGCATCATAAAAAGATCACGAGAAGGTCACAACACAATAGTTCGTAGGCGAATGCATCATAAAAAGATCACGAGAAGGTCACAACACAATAGTTCGGAAAAGGCAAATATCATGTGCCCTAAACATCCACAACATGGTATCAAAACATAAGTACTTACGTCTTGATATTGTGGCTGCATTTGGTTTATGATTGAGGTTGTTATCAAAGAAACTTTTTGGATTAACAGGGAAGTGCATACTTTGTTTCCTTTTTCCTACTCTCACCTCTTGATTTTTTTTGTGAAAAAATATTTGACAACAAGAAAAATCAGATTATTCAATCGATTTCCTGTAAAAAAGATGCTAGCAAAACAAACTTAACGCTTCCAGCATTAATACAAGGGATCATTACCTCAATCTAATAAACACTTACTACAACAAATAGCTGACCTGGAAAAGATTTCACAAGAAAATTCACCAGAAGGGAACATTTTGATATAGTGAAATGTTCCAAATTAAGTCACCCTCAAGAAAAAAATAACAGGCATGTATTCTTAATGCCCAGCTCAACAGGATACATAATCTCACACCATTTAATCACCTGGCATGATCAGCACTGAGCCATCTCCAACACTACGGTAGTACCGTACCATGTTTGTCAAACGACATCTCATTGTTTCACAAGGATAACAAGGAAGTATTGACCAACTAAATCCCCAACAATTCCCTTATGCTAAAAAAATCAGCTACATAAAACATCATCATTCCAGCACTTAACTGACTCAAAACACTATGTTAGTCAATAATAGTCAATCGGGTCACAATCTCCTACTTCACATCGAACTAATACTAATGTTTATGTTTGATCTAATTCCAGCTACCGGAAAAGCAACACCCACCTGCTTGGTGATCTTGTGCACCACCTCGTCGGCGAGCCCGTCCACCGCAGGCTCCGCCGCCGCCGGCACCGCGCGCTCCACCTCCGGCTCCTCGGCGGCAAAGCCACCGCTCCTCACCGGCGCGTAGAGCTCGAACGCCCGGGGCGGAGGCGGGGGCGGCGCCGCGAAGAAGGCCGCGCGAGGCGGGGGGTGCGCGGCGAACACGCGGATCACCGACGGCGGAGGCGGCGCCGCCGCCGCCATCGCTGCGACCCGCGGCACGAACTCCGGCGCCTGCGCGTTGAGGCGGCTGGCCGAGCCGCTCCTCTGCAGGCGCCCCGGCCGCTCCTTCGCCTCCGCGGCGAACCACCCTGGGGCGATCTGGTCGACCACCTCCTGCTGCGGCATTAGAGTTAGGGTTTGGGAGCAGGCGGCGGCGGTGATGAGTAGCAGGATAGCAACCACTACTACTAGCTAGCTCGAAATAGCGCACCAATGGTAGCTTCCTCTAGCAGTAGCGGCGGTGCCGTAGGGAGAGCTCGGGTAGTGGCGGAGAAGGGAGTTCTCGAAGGTAGGGTTCCGGCGAGGTCGGGGTATATATAGGCGCTGACCCCCGCGGGGTTCTTCCGGGGGGCGGAGAAGGGGCGGCGACTGGGGCAGCTGCTTTGGGTACGCCCGGTGTGCGGTGGGAGCAGGGTGGGAACCGTTCGATCGGTATCGGGATTTGTGTTTTGATGGTTGGTGTTTGGGCGTGGTGTAGGGGAGATAATTGGAAATTTGCCATCGCTAACAGTGGATTTCGCAAAATTACTATTTTTATTTAGACTTAGCAAAATTGCCATTTAGTACATGTGTTTCTTGTATTCCCTGTCATTTTTTTATCTTTTTCTTTATTCTCTCTCCAAATTAGCCACTGAAATACCAATTTTGCCATCTGAGCCCACATGCTGCTTCGCCACGTCTGTTTCCTATCGCCAAATATAGTGGTGATTCCTTCTATACATGGGATGGATGAATGGATCCGCTCACGATTTGCATATTGAGCATTCACAAGATGGGTTCAATTAAACGGAATCCTAAATCCTAATTTGGCATGGGTGGATGGTTTAAGAAACTAGTTAATTAGGCCAAGGGCAAAATTGGTATTTCAGGTGGCTAATTTGGAGAGAGAATAAAGAAAAAGATAAAAAAAATGATAGAATGGCAGGGAATACAAGAAACACATGTGCTGAATGGCAATTTTGTGAAGTCTACGATAAAAATGGCAAATTTGCGAAACTCACTGTTAGCGATGGCAAATTTCCAATTATCTCGGTGTAGGGAGTGCGCGCGACCATGCGAGTGGGGATTTTTCAAGATGTGTCACTGCAGCGTGGGGCCAGGAGGCAGAATACTCTGTTTATGTCTGTTTAGGGCCTGTTTGGTACAGCTCCTGCTCCCAGCTTCTCTGTTGAATCAAGTGGAGCTGTGCCAAACAACCCGCTTCCCAAAATGACCATATTCAGCTTCTCGCGAGGAGCAGGTTCCAAAATGAACTGTTCAGGAGAAGCTGGGTTGAGGTGGATTCTCGGGGGGAGCCAACACACCCTAAATACAATAACCCATTGAAGTTCGTAGTATTTACCCGCAAAATGCCACCATATAAAAACCAAAAACCACCCGTTTCGGCCCCCTCCCGCACCCCGTCGCCCGGCCGCCTCCCTGCATCTCTCTCGCGCCCCTCTCCCCTTCCCCTCTCACGCCCGCGCGCCTCCCTCCACCCCTCTCACGGCGCCGCCCCCTCTCCCCTTCCCCTCTCACGCCCGCACGCCTCCCTCCGCCCCTCTCCCGGCGCCACCCCCTCTCCCCTTCCCCTCTCACGCCCGCGCGCCTCCCTCCGCCCCTCTCCCGCCTCCTTCCCCTCTCCCCTTCCCGTCTCCCGGCGCCGCCCTCCCCCGCCCCTCTGCACCGCCGCAGCCCGCCTCCTTCCCCTCTCCCCTTCCCGTCTCCCGGCGCCGCCCTCCTCCGCCCCTCTGCACCGCCGCCGCCCGCCTCCTTCCCCTCTGCCGGCGCTGCCCCTCAGCACCGCTGCCCGCGAGTTCATCGTCTTCGTTGCCCGCACCGTCGCCCAGCTTACCCAATCCAGCCAGCGCCCGTCCATCCAACACGAAGGTAACCTCAGATCCGCCTCCGGGTCTACTGCACTTTCTAATTCGATGCTCAGATCCGTGGTTCGCACGGATTTGGTCGGGGCCAACCTTGTGGTATTTGATGGCTACAGCTAGGGCAGGTGGTGGAATGATTTGGATTGTCTGTGGAAAAGTAGCGCTGTCAGTTCGTTCATCTGATGCGCTGTTTGATTCATGGATATATTATGGTCATGCATGAAGTATGATTTACTATTTCCCCTAACTAGAATAACTTTGTTAGTGCATTACTGCTTTATAGTCCTTTTATGATATTCAGTTATGGATATGATTATTTTATGAAGGTATTAATGACCTGACCTTATTTGTTCCCTCAATTAAATTAGTTCAACCGTAAGTCTAATGAAAAACAAGTTTCCAAAATCTCCATTGCAACTTGCCATGCCTGTTTTGGATGAGAGAAAAATGAACCACATCTAAATTGTTTGATGTTTTGTTGGGCTTCTCATAAATGAATTATATGTTTTGGACATCAATGTGCTTGTACTCTACTTGCGTTGTCATTGCCAGTCCAAATTGTCATAATTCACAAGGAACAAATTTCCATAAGATGTTGGGGCTTGGGGGTATCATTGTTTGACTGCTAGAGAGTTATTCAGCTAGCTGGATTGCTGAGGGCTTCCCTCAAATCTTAAAAAAAAGGAGCATGTTATTTTTTGACGAGTAATCATATAATCTTGCTAGTCATGTTTGTGGCAAAATGAACTTTTATTAGGAGCAAAGCCTATTATCGTTGTTTCCTAAGAATAATTGTACAACTGATATCCCAGTACATACAGAGGTTCATTTTGGAATGTTTTGTACATACATACATTATATCCCAGTACATACATGAGGTCCATACATACATGTTTATGTACTGCATTCCCCAAGTACTGCAAATAGATGGGTGATTGAATGATGTTAATGTAACAGATGGGTGACAATGCCGAATGGACTGACGAACACACTAGGATACTATGTGAACTATTTGCTGAACAAGTAGCTACTGGTAATCGTCCAAGTACACATCTGAATATTCCTGGTTATGCATTAGTAATTGCTAAATTTGAGGAGAAGACTGGGATAAAATACACAAAGAGACAATTTAAAAACAAATGGGACAAACTGAAGACTGACTACAACACTTGGAAGAAATTGACGACAAAAGAGACAGGCTTAGGTTGGGATCCTGAGAAGAAAACAATTAAAACCACTAGTCAACGGTGGAAGGAATTAAAAAAAGTAAGTCATTACACATTCAAGTATGTATGTACAATCTCGCCTATGTTTATTATTAACTTGTATCATTCTTGTTGATAGGAATATAAAGGATGCGCTAAGTTTGAAAAGGGTGGACTTCAAAATGAGACCTGTTGCGCACAATGTTTGAAGATATTCGCAATACTGGTGAAGATCATTGGTCTCCAGCAATGGGAAATTTGCCACTAAGCCCTGTTCGTGCATCCACACCTATTGAAGTTGAAGAACATGAAGGCGACAATGATGACAACGATGATAGTGAACAAGAAGATGAGTCACCAAGTAGTGTTAAAGGGAAGAGAACATGTAGTTCTAGTAATACGAAAGGGAAGAAACTAAAGAGTGGATCTGCAATCATGCAAAACCAACTAAAACGAATTGTTGAGTTGAGCGAGATGTCTCATGCGACTTTTGGAGCATTTGCACAAAAAAGAGAGGAAACCTTGGCGTGTACCATCAAGGATGTGATGGAGTTGGTCGAAGAGTGCGGTGCTGTGGAGGGGACTAATGAGCATTTCATTGCATCTGAACTTTTTATAAAAAAAAAGAGCAAAGGGAAATGTTTCTTACATTGCGTAGTAGTGAAGGACGGTTTGAATGGCTGAAAAGAAAATATGATGCCAAGTATGGCAAGTAGAAGTTGGTTGTAACCTTTAGGATGTTTGCCTTTCATGCTTCATCTATCTTTCATATTGGTTTGTAAGACTGTATTTATATGCTTCATCTATTTTTCATATTGGTTTGTAAGACTTTATTTATAAATTGTGAGACATTATTCTGCTTCTATTGATTTGTAAGCCTTTTATATGAGTTTTGTCTAATTTAAGTTGGTATTTTGTTGGCATTTTCACGTACAGATGTCCTCATCAGAAAATGAAAGTGAAGTGAGTGATGTCTCTGATGAAGAATATGACTGTGATGTCCAGATGATGCAACTACAGCAAGACATGTTAGGGCACTTAGCTGCTACTGCAATTATTGTGGAGAAGTACCATTCAACTTATCTTGACAAGAATGAGCCTAGGACTTCACGCCTTAGTGGTATGGGTTGGGTAAGAGAAACTCTAAACACCCCAGGGGAAAGCCACCATATGTTTCGTATGAATGCTACAATCTTTCATAGTCTACATGATCTTTTAGTCAGATCTTACAACTTGAAATCAACTACCCATATGAGTTCCATTGAATCTTTGGCTATTTTTCTGTATATCTGTGGTGGCTCTGAATCGGATCGAAGAGCGCAGAATCGGTTCAAGCATTCTGGTGAGACAATTAGTAGAAAGTTTGATGAGGTTTTGGAGTGTGTAGTCAGAATGTCTCACGATATTGTGCAGCCAAAAGATCCTAATTTCTCTACTGTTCATAGTAGAATTAGAAATGACAAGAGGATGTGGCCACATTTCAAAGACTGCATTGGAGCTCTTGATGGTACACATATCCTTGCAACAGTTCCATTAGAAGATCAGATTAGATATATTGGTAGATCAGGGAAAACAACTCAAAATGTGATTTTGATATGCGCTTCACATACGCATCTATTGGTCAGCCAGGAGCAATGCATGATACTAGTGTGCTTTATCATGCATTGCATGTAGACAAAGATATCTTTCCACATCCTCCACAAGGTAAGTTTTATTTTTCAAATTATTTGTGAACTTATTTATACTAATATTTATGCATTTGGTGTTAACAGTGGTAATTTGCATCTTAATTTTTAGGAAAATATTATCTTGTCGATGCCGGTTATCCGAATAGACCGGGGTATCTAGCACCATACAAGGGACAAAGGTACCATATTCCTGAATTTCGAAGAGGTGATGCCCCAAGTGGTGAGAAAGAAAAATTTAACAAAGTACACTCAAGTTGTCGTAATATCATTGAGAGGACCCTTGGTGTGTGGAAGATGAAATGGAGAATTCTTTTGAAGATGCCGAGTTTTCATTTGTCCAAGCAAAAGATGATTGTTGCAGCTACCATGGGACTTCACAACTTCATACGTGATCATGCTTCGCCAGACAAGCATTTTCATAGGTTCGAGCGGAATCCTAATTATGTGCCAACAATACCATCAAGATATACAAAATATGTCATTTCTCAAGATGCATCAGATGTGTCAACGTCACAATCGAGTGATAGAGCTATGGATAGGTTTCGTGATGACCTTGCAAAGGCTATTGATAAAAGTTGATGAAATTTGCTACATTATTTGTAATAGTATGAAAAGTAAAAGACAAATTGTTTAAAGTACAACAATATCGGTATTATCCCTACTCATGTTCCTCGTTAATTAGTTGTCCTTATTCATGAAATGTCAAAGAAGAGCTCTTAAATCAAAATCTCATGGTTACAACTAGGGGTAACATGGTCTATTTCCCTCCAATCTCTTCTTTTAAGAATCTGGAGCCAACCCACTAGCCACACGCTTTTCAGGGGTAGCTCCAGGTTCTCAGAGAAGTGGATTCTTACAGAATCTGGAGCAGAAGCTGAAAAATAAGAATCTGGAGCTCTGCCAAACAGGCCCTTAGTGCCCTATCGTTCATCCTCCGATGCTCCTTAAAAGGCCAAAAAATAGCTGGACTCTGTCCTCTCTTATTGGATGCTTTGAAACTGTAGCGTGTTTAAAGGGCCCTCGAGGCTGCAGCTGCCATCGATCTTGGAATAAGGTATACCTCGTGCTCATTTGGTAAAAATTCAACCATAAGTTGGACTTATTCAGCCCAAATAAGAACAACCATATTACCATCGACATTGATTCTCTTATGCTAAAGCAAGCGTTAGAATGAGAGGTTTTTAACTTTTCTGTTGATGGTTCGTGTTACAATGAGAAGTTTTTAACTTTTCTGTCGATGGTTCGATGTTTTCAGAGATTAAGGGTGTGTAATTTTGACCTAATGACATATGATTTAAATATTTAAATTTTAACTATTTGTGAGAGGTAGTATTTATAGAAAAATAGTCATTGTGATTTTGGTGGTGTTGTGGTTACAGACCAAACAGAGAGAGAGGTATGGTAGTGGAGAGTTAGGTGAGCAATGCTTAGGGTCTCCCCCATGGCCTGTATCGTATATATATCCACATGGGGAGTGTCTTTACAATCTTGCCCTTACATCTGAGTAATCTCCTCAAGGGTATTTATGTCATTACATATGTCCCATATTGGGCTTTACAGCCTTCTAACAGCCGGCTGGGCTTAGGTGGGGGCCATCCCTACAACAGGTGGGTATAGCTGAGCTCAGTATACTTTTTACTATAATTTTTCTATTGATCTTGACTTAAAAATACACCGTTTAAAAGTTAGTATTATAAACAGTACGAGCATAAATTGACTGGAAGCCGATTCAAACCCAGCCTAAGCAGTTTCTAATCTTCTTTTAGATATTAAGCAGTTTCTAGCCCTAAACTTCCCCGTTGCTTATCTTCACGGCCCCTGACTTCGCACTGGACTTAGTGGTCAATGATTTAACTTTGTCTTTGGTTTAATGGGATCGCTCTATTCCGTAAAAAAAAATAGCATCCATACAGGGCCGGTCCTGTAATTTAGGGGGCCCTAGGGCATAATAAAAGTGGAGGCCAATCGTTCTAATATAAATATGTAATAATACCTTTTATTTCAATTGCAAAAGCTAAAGCTCAATACAATAACCATTAGACTTAGTACATCACAAAATATAAAGTATTTATTGATGATATTATGATATTAGACTTAGTACATCATAAAATACAAGGTCATATAAAGCAATTTCTTCTAACATTTCTAGATGCAACGTCATTGACAATAGTATCAACATCGATATGATCCAACATATCCTTCTCAATGCATAAAGTGGCCAGACCATTCAACCTTTCATGTGACATTGATGACCTCAAATAGTTTTTCAATAATTTCAACTTTGAAAAGCTTCTTTCAGCTGATGCTACAGTCATAGGAACAGTAAACAAGATTCGATAAGCAATTGAAACATTTGGATAGCAGTCTATATCTCTAACAAACTCAAAAATCTCAATAGCAGACATTGGCACATCTGGCAAAGTCATTTGCAGCATTCTTAATTCAGAAAAAAATTCATCTAACTCAACATCACATGAATCATTTCGAGAAAAAGTATTTGCAAATTTAATGCAACACTTTCTTAGTTCAACATCATCCAATGACTTCATGTTTTTTGAGTTAAGTAAAAATCCAAATATACTTTTAAACACTTTAAGTTCTTCAAATCTATTTTTCAATGAAGTATTTGCCACATCGACCATAACAAGAAAGTAATTAACTTCAAAAGTTTTCTGAGCCGATAGAATTTCTTCATTATGATCACTTTCATCGAATTGCTTTTTCCTAATAGCATGACGTTTTATCAAAAATGATGGATCTACATTCATATTAGATGCAAGGCCTTTAGCAATAGCCAAACTAGATGCAAATCCTTCATTTCTATACTTATCAAAATATTGCATTATACCTTTAATCTGCTGCAAGGTAGAGTCAATGCACATGGATGGAGATTGCATCTTCTTACTCACCATATTTATAGCAAATAAAATATCATGCCAAACAACCATACCAAGTAAAAACTCAAAACTACCAAGCACATCAAATAAATTTTATGCATCACTCTTTGATTTGGGATCATCACAGGTTTTACATAATTTAGACAAAGCTAACCTTAGCTGAGGAGCTTGATATCTAATAGCTTTAACACTTTTGATTCGACTCTCCCAACGAGTACTAGACAAAGGTTTCACAGTTAAGTTTGGAACATGGTCAAGCAACATCTTCCATCTTTTTGGAGAACTTGAAAATAACACATATATTCGTTGCATAATTCCAAAAAAATTAAATAGCTTTACCACAAGAATTTGCCATATCACATAGAGTAAGATTAAGACTATGACAAGCACATGTCATATACAAAACTCTTGGATTCATATCAAGCAACCGCTTTTGTACCCCCCCCCGGTGTTTACCTTTCATATTAGAACCATTGTCATAACCTTGACCCCTTATATCATCAATATTAAGACCAAAAGACTCCATCGCATTAAGCAATTCATTAAAAAAAGCCCCATACCAAATGTGTCATCCACCTTCAGGAATCCCAGAAATAACTCTTGTATTTTTCTTTTGTTGTTTGACATATTAACACATCAAACAATTAGAGTTATTTGTTCTTGATGGCTCACATCTGGAGTGCAATCAAGGATTATGGAGAAATATTTGGCCTTTTTAACAATCTGTATGATAGAACTTGTAACACTACTTGCCAACATAGAAATTAACTCATTTTGAATCT
The DNA here is from genome assembly GCA_017311315.1 of Dendrocalamus latiflorus. Taxonomy (NCBI): domain Eukaryota; kingdom Viridiplantae; phylum Streptophyta; class Magnoliopsida; order Poales; family Poaceae; genus Dendrocalamus; species Dendrocalamus latiflorus. Next base: position 5,963,550 of record CM029646.1, read on the forward strand.
TATGACTAAGATAATGATGATGAATTTCATTATTTTGAATGCGTCTAAGATGATCTTGCATTACCACGTCAAATTCTGCAATCATTTCAGCACATCCTAAGAAATTGCCATTACTATCTTCGTAAAGTTTCTCACTTGATCCTCAAAAAGCTAAATTATGTTTGCTAAGATATTTCACAATGGCAACTATTCTAAGTAAAACCTGTCTTAAGTGTTCTTTCTCTTTTGTGATTTGTTGTTGCAAATCATTGTCAATTGTTTGATTTTTGCGAAGTCTAATTCTTAGTTCATTCCAAGTGTTCATGTTTGTAATATGCTTGACACTACTTTCATGTTCTTTGAGCCGCCTACTAAGATGTTTCCAATCTCTCAATCCATCAACAGCTAAGAAATTCTTGTTGTTATTAGATCTAAAAAGTTTACAACAAAAGCAATACACTTTGTCAACATGTTTAGAATAAACTAGCCATTTTCTGTCATGTACCTCTCCATTGCTCATTTTTCTATAATAGTAAGCACATGAAAAATGCCTATTGAGATTATCTAAAGGGAATACAATATTTTCTTCTCTTATAGGCCCCTTTTCCACTAAAATGTCCCTTGCTTTATTATCAAGGTTGTCCCAGTTTCTTGGATCATAAATATTTATAGTAAAATTTGGTTCTTCATCAACACATGCAGTTTCTACATTAGTGGAATCAGCTAAGTTTTCATGCCCATTCAAATTATTATCATCCTCTTCGATATCGCCATTCTGACCTAAATTTTCATTAGGTTGTTCTTCAACAGTAACTAAGACCAATTCCTCATAATTCCTAGAAGAACCTGTATTAATCCTAAAGAATTTGTCAATGGATCCTTTTTGGGATTCTATCAACTCATCTACCTGTTTTCTTTTTTCCTTCTTTCACTCCCAGACAAATACTTTCTAGATGACATCTTACCACACTAGGCCCTGCTGTAGCCTGTAGGCTGTAGCTATGCCCTAGGAATTGGCCTTTGCCAGTTTGCCCAATTGCCTTTGGCCTTCTCCCTTCTGTGGTTCTGCCGAATCTACCCTTCTCCAACTCCAACTCTCCAAGACGGCAAGACAGACTCCACTCCAAATCTGATTTCTACCACAGTACCACTACCATTAGAATGCAGATTGCAAATTTCAACAAAACATTAGAATGCAAATTGCAGAATGACTGAATGAACATGTGTGGTGGGAAATCGAAAAGTGTGTGAGTGTGTCACCTTGAGCTCGTTGATCGGTTGATGAACCGGTCGTCTGGTCAGGTCAGCCTATGGAGGCGGACGCGGGACGCCGGCACGCCGCGCCACCGCAGAGCAACTCCTCTAGTCCTCTGCTCTTGCCTCTTGCCTCTTGCTCTTGCCTCTTCCGCTGCGTATGCAATGGCCGAATAGGGGATGCGAATGAGTAAATGACCACACCGGCGTATGCAAATGCAATGGCTATATGAGGGGATTTCGAGAGCCATTGCAAACCGAAGAAATCAAAGAAAAATTGGTTGGGAATCGAAGAAATTGGGCTCTTCCTCCTCTCCTCCATTAATGGCGAGATCGGATTGGGGATCTGGCGGATCTGGGTTATGCCGACTTACCAGCAGGCGGAGGCGGCGACGGCGGTGTGCGATTGGGGAATGGGAATCTCCGAATCTGGCGAATCTCCTGCTCGTATCGGAGGCGGCAAAAGATTGGGGAATGGGGATTCTGGCAATCTAGCCGCAATCGCTGATTGGCATCGATGCGTCTAAGCGTCTCGAGTCGTCTCTGGTCTCTCAGACTCAGCGCAGCGCTAGATAATGTCGGGCCGTTCGATATTTCACAGCGTCTCTCAGCGTGATAGCGCCAGACCCGGATGGATTGGGCCGTTTTCTTCAACTGGCCGCTGGCTCAATCACAACGGAAGATGCAGTCATGCAGAACGGCTGAACGGCAGGAGCAAAGAACCCAATACATGGTGTATATATACATAATACATGGGCATAGACTAGGGGGCCCTAGTTTTCATGGGCCCTAGGCGGTTGCCCCTGCTGCCCAGGCCCAGGGCCGGCCCTGCATCCATAGATAAGATAGGCACATTCTGCTCACACTGTCAGTTTTCTTGATAAATCCATCAGAGAGCAAAACTTACAAAACTTGATCCTAAAGTAAAGCATGATTTAAAATAAATTTGCCTGAGTTAGATCATAAATCTATAGCTAAAAACCTTTAGCATAGATATCATGACGATGTTCATGACGTTCTTAGCATAGGTATTGAACGCAAGATACCTGGTTCCTCCTTGGTCTGCATTTCTATCCCTCTACTTCACATAACTTCATGTGCAGTCTTCGTTTGTTTAGAAGTTCCAACTATTGTTACAAACTGTAACATCCCAAAAAATATAAATAATAAGTTATGGAGTTTTTGGATTGTTTTATTCGTTTTTCATTTGAATTTGGAGTTTGTTGGCTTTTTGTAAATATAAAGGAATTTCAAAAAGTAAAAAAAAGAGGTAAGAAATCCACCCATAAAATAATAAAACATGAGCATCAGATAACGAGTCTGAAAAGATGATCCATAAACTACCAAGTTGACAAATGAAAATAAGCATAAAATAATATCCCTAAAATGTGGGCAAGCAAATTTTAGGAGGCTAGCATTTACACGTATGTGCAAACACATATATTAGGTGAAAGAGTAAATAAATAAACAAATATGTTAATACACAAAAATCAGAGAATATGTATACATGTGCACACCCCAGAAAATATGTGTAAATGTATATGTACATGCAAAATTCAAATGCAAAAGAAAAATGTAATAAAAAGAAAAGACAAAGGAAAACCGCGCCGGCCATCACCCCGGCCCAGCCTCCTCTTCGCACGCGGCCAGCACGCCCGCCTGGGCTAGCGCTCCGCGGCCCAGCGCGCCAGCGCTCGCGCCCGCAGCCCGCTCCCTCCCGCGCGCCCGCTTGCGCCTCTCCGCGTCTGGCCGGTGGACCCGCTCCCCCGTGCCCCGCGTCTCGCTGCTTCGCGGCCCCCACGCGCCAGAACTCTCCTCTCTGGCCGGTGGACCCCCGCCCGCTCTCTTTCTTCCTCCTCCCTCTTCTTCTCCACGCGGCCGCGATGCAGCCCTCTCCCTCTGCGCAGCAAATCCTCGCTCCCTCTCTCACCTCGCGGGCAATTTAAAAACCAGCTACAGGAGGGGGGACTCACCTCTCCCGCCACCTCTCTCCTGCAAGATCTCGGCAAGATTTGGTTCACCTCCCCTCGTCGGCGTGAGCAGGGTGGAGGCCACCGTCGCCTCGCCACGCGCCCCTCTCTCCGGCTATAAAAGCCGCGCTCGTGAGTTGCAAACGCATCGCGTTACTTCCTCCTCCCCTCCGCTGGCCGTAATTGAGTCGAGAGCCCCCTAATCGCCGTCGGTCCTCTTCTTCTTCCTGAGCTCCGGCGCAGCCCTCCCCGCCGATTCCGGCCGCCTCCGGGCACATCCCAGCTCCCAGAGCATCGGGGAAGCAAGGCGAAGCCATCCCCGGTCTTCCCCGCGCCTCCCGTGGTCTCCACCTCGCCGTCACCGGAGCACCCGCCCGAGCCGCCGCCGTCGCTCGCCGCCAGCCCTCTCCGGTCACCGTCGCCCCCGGCCGCCTGCACCAGAAGACTCACCCTCACGCGGGGATTACATATCACGCAGCCCCCGGACCTCTCCGGCCACCACTCGCCGCCGGCGCCGCCGTCCTCTTCTTCCTCTGCTCGGCTCCCTCCCGGAGCTACCTCAAAAGGTATACTTACCCTATATGGGTAAGCATCGCTCGGCTCGGCCGAGTGGCTTCCAGCGCTAACTCATTCTCCCCCTCGCTCCCGCGGCGCGCGTTCGAGCCTCCGGCTCCACGCCTGCGGTCGAGCGTTTCGTTTTATTTTCCGCACTGACAGGTGGGCCCCGCCTGTCGGCGCCACCCGCTGGCAGATGGGTCCAGGACCCCTGGGACCCACATGTCAGTGACCGGACACGCTGACATGTGGACCCCACTGGTCAGAGACTCAGGATTAAACGAAATAATAAAAAGATAAAAATATTAAAATAACCAGTGGGTCCCACCTGTCAGATATTTTATATTTTCTGGAATTAATTAAACCTGAGAACTTCAAATAATCATAACTTTTTCATTTTAACTCCAAATTGGATGAGACAAATTTCTAAATTCATATAAAATCAAGATCTGTCCAGTGGAACTGAAACCATAAATTGTAGAGGTCCATTGAATTTTTGGTGATATTTAATGTGGTTTGCATAAATAAATTGAAAAGACTAAATATTAGTTAAGACGTTGATAAAGAGGAATAACTTTGGGCTAAACCTCTAAACTTAGTAAAGATGCTCTTAAATCATAAATTAAAACATAAGTTCAATATTTATCATAATGTCACCTAATAAATCTCAGTAATGTACCTTACTAAATAGAATAATAGAGTACTACCTTGTACAGAGATCTCTGCCTAGATTATAACACCAGCTTATTTCATATTAACTATAGATTAGTTATCACATATGAATAAGTAATATTTAACTCAAGGACGAAAAGTTAATTAAAGGCATTAGTAAAGAAAAGTATCCTTGGTTGGTATTGAAATTTAGTAAAAGAATGTCCATTGAAGTTAGAGACATGCATAAGCAAATGAATATAGATAAATAGTTAGAAAAATGTTGATGACGTATATGCGCCATTAGTAAATATGTTAGTTCAATTTTTAAACACCTTAGGCCTTATTGAAAATATAAACCCTAACATTAACATATTACCAACCCGAAATCTGAGGTAGTAGTTTTAATTTAGTAGAGGTAATAAAATGTAATCATGTGTAGCAGGTTTGAATAGTAAAGGGATGCAAAAGTAACCATCTAAAGTATGACTATCATTCCTACATCCCTAAAGGGCCATATTAATATAGAGATACTAAAATATAATAGCACTAGGGCATCGGGCATTAAAATGACCTATCTAATATAAATAAACATTCCAAAGTAAGCACTTAATCAAAAACTTAATAAAGTTATCCAAGTGTTATAATACTTTTGACTAAAAGATTTATAGAATAAGTACAGATCTCATCCATCAGTCCAGTTTGCCTTTACCTAAGTCGCAAGGAAAACTTACCTGAAGATAAAATTTATACATTAAACTCCTGCGCCAGTCTATAGGTATAACCCGACTCATGGAACTTCCTTGATAAATATAAAAATAATGAAAGAAACTATTAATAAAAGGTCAAGACATCATTCTCTGCCACCAGCCTTGCCTCAAATTACCCAAATCACCCAATAACTCATAATAATACAAAAGTTGAATTTATTTGGAGTTATTTGGATCTATTGAGTTATTTGCTTTCTTTTGGATTCAGTCGTTTGTCGCGTAATTAGAAACTGAAGTTCGGAAATTCCACGGATCAAGTGAGATCAAGAGCGAAGTGAAGAAAAGGTCCGAAGCTCAAGAGAAAGCATCGCGTGAGCTCAAGACCGCGAACGGCGCCAGGCGAGTCAATACTTTGATCATGTTGAACCTACATTTTTGCAAAATTATTTTGGTTTAAATTATCAACTTGCATGCTGTTATTTTATATGCAAATACATGTTTAATTTAAGATTATAGTTATATGCCCATTGCTTGCTTTGAATGATATTACACCTTCTTTGGGATATTTGAATGTGTGAACCTTGTCGCCCTAACAAAATTATAGTAGTAACCTTTCAATAATAAGTCCCTAATTATATGCCATGCTTAGCATTGTTTAAGAATACGGGGCAAGAAATTGTCCCAAACATCACTTTTAATCATGAGAAATTAATTTGGGAAGTCATGATAGGAATGACTGGTATATGTTGGTATGATTACTTTATGTTCCCAAAAACCCCGACATTGCTAAATACCTGGATGGATGGTTTGGGGGCTGGTATGTGGTGCAGTGATTGCACAAAAGATAGTATGTGGTGCAGTGATTGCACAAAAGATGGTATGTGGTGCAGTGATTGCACAAAAGATGGTATGTGGTGCAGTGATTGCACAAAAGATAGTATGTGGTGCAGTGATTGCACAAAAGATGGTATGTGGTGCAGTGATTGCACAAAAGGTGGAATGTGGTAAAACCATCCAGGTAACCCTAAAGACTGAATCTTGTCATGTCACCCCGTGTATGACAAGCACAACCGCAAGCTGGCAAAGTGTAGGCAGGGTTTACTAATTTGTGTGGCTCTAAGGTGGTTACGTGAAGGTATGACCACGAGCAAAGGGATGGATGGTCGCATCCCCGCCTTTGCCCGTGATGGCTCACGAGGGACCCTTCCCGAGGGATGGTCGTATCCTACGGAAGATAGACCTTAGCGGGCGTAACCACAGTAGGACTATGCATTGCAACAATCCTGTGATAATCTACTCAACCGCATGGCTAAGGAATCATGTGGGGCAACGGGTGGATTTATCTCTTGTGGGTAAAGTGTGCAAAACTCTGCAGAGTCAAAACTATTCGAATAGCCGTGCCCACGGTCAAGGGCAGACATGGGAACTTAACTAGATATAGTTCTGTTTACAAAAATATTGAAAAATGGGAATGAAAAAGTGGAAGGGCAGAGGAAAGCCCTGATTTGAGTTGTCCTGGGTGTCGTCCCAGTGGTAAGTTAAGCGGCTATAACGCTGAAAAATGTCATACGGTGTGATGCCGTATGTATGGAGAAATTATGGTGATATTAGGCATATGGTGTGATGCCATATGTATGGAAATTCATATTAATATTCCTTGAACATTATGCTTTTGTTCAAATGCTAGGTCTTAGGAATTTTTATATAATTGTATTCAAAAGCACTCTTTGCAAAACAAAATAAACCTAAGCCATCCTTTGATTAGCCATACATGTTATATATTGCATTCTGTGTGTTGATTCGCTGAGCACGGGGTCGGAGTGCTCACGCTCGCTTTTGCGGTAAAATTCAGAATCAGGAGTCAAATCACCTCGCCTCAGCAACAAGAGTGGACAAGCTGGCAGACAAGATGAAGATGAAGATGAAGATGTCAAGGGCTAGGTCGCGAACCTCCAGTTGGCTGCCTGTGGGCATGTTCTGAAGGTCCCACCTGTGTGCTTCGTTCTTCCGCTGCTGCAATTTATTGATTTCGGCCTAATCGGCCCATGAGTAAGTTTATTATTTTAATTATGTTTCCGCATGATATGTACTTTGATATTCAGAACTGTAACTGTGTGCACTATCTACTGATCTAGGGAATAGTGCAGTTAAACACAGTAGATTCCGGATTGTAAAATCTGGGTCTGACACAAACGTATATCGTACTTGCTCGAATACAGTGTATTGTGGCAGTGCTCAACTGAGGTTCTAAGCAAGATCACGGTTATCTTAGGTCCTTGATAACTTAAGCAATTCTTTTGGTTCAAATAGGATAAGCTATGTCCATGTTCGGTGCTTGCTTCTATTCCTAAGGGCATTTTCAGTGGTGATCCTATATAGCAATGTCTATATATTGCTACCTCATATAGACACCAGGATAGACATCATCTTTTCAATGTGCAATATCTATCATTAATCAATAATATAATTTAATATTTATTTCCAATTCTCTCCTCAATGTACCGTTTAATGCAGTAGCACACCTTTGTAATGTGATAGACACCGCTTCAATTCACAACAAATGTCTTAGCTAATGTCTTCGTATTGGATTGCGTGCTCAAGCAATATCTTGCATGAGACATTGTGAGAGACCATGTGGTCGTGACTCCATGTGAGTGATGAGTAATTGACAAAGGTTTAGGATAGTCGAGTTTGGATTGTGTGGTCGAACCATGGCATTGCGTGGTGCAATCGGCTTTGGTCGGACTTGGTCAAACTTGGTCGTATGGGCTTAGGATGCATATTCTAATGTTTCGACAGGTTTGGACTTCATCATGGGTAAGCATGATGTGTTTATGATATTTTCGCTTTCGTGTATCGAGCGGTGCTATTTGACGTGTTTCTTGTCTGTGTGACTGCAGGACATCGAGACGGAGTCGTGGTGAGACACGGAGGACTGGACTAGGCGCAGGTGGCGCTGAGGTCAGAACAGTCAGGAGGTGTCGAAGACGACGTGGACTCGAGGTGGTTGCGAGTCGTGGACGACAAGGAGCACGGAAGCTTCCCGGAATGTGCACGAGAGGCGAATCGGTAAATTCGCAAGGCTGCACAAGCGGGAGCGGGCTCCGTTGGATTTAGCGGGCGTAACGGGGTGGAGACCCATTAGCCAAGCGCTATAAATAGGTGGAGGGGGCTGCATGCCTCTCCATGGCTTTGGGAGAGAGTTAGGGTTTGCTAGAGTCAAAAGAGGCTTTGAGAGTTTATTTTGGCTTTAGGCTTTAGTAGTTGAGAGTTGGTGGAGAGGGCAGAGTGCTGTTCTGTCCTTCCATCGATGGATTCTTGAATCTCCTCTCCAAGAAGCATGTAGCGAGTGAGTTCTTGGCTTAGGGAGAGGGAGAGTTGATCCATCTTGTAATCATTCCTCCGAATGTCCATGCGTATGGGGACGTAGTTCTTTGTATCCCTTGTAATCCTTGATTGGTTGGAATGAAATTTGAAGTTCTTCTCCCGTGCTCTCTGTTTCCCTTCGATGCCTCATTTCTTGATTTCTTGAGTTCTTGAGTTCTTGTGTTTTTCTTGTTGAGAAGGCCCAAGATGGGTTGCTCTAGGTTGGGATGATTCTCCAAGATCATTTGATCAAGTTTTCCAAGAGCAAACTTCATTTAATCTCAAGATTTCATTTTTAAGGCTTTCCTGTTCTTCAGAGCTTTTCTAGGGTTTGGTTGAATTCTTGATTCTCTTAAGGAAATGCCCTGAGTTTCTGTCTGAGGAGTTCTATGGCTATTGCTAACATATCTGCAAAATCTCTTGGCCATAGGATCAAAGGTTGGAAAGCAATTTGATTTTTGGCTCAGGTCTTGCAAAATTTCAGATTTTTACCCATAATCTGAAATTCTTGTTTCTTGGTTTGTTTCTCTTGTTTCTCAGGGTCTCCTTACTATTTGGTACATTGTAGTAAGGCTTTGGATCAAAGAGATTGAGAGCAAACCCTCAAATTAGCCAAAAATCCGAAGTTCTATTTCTTTCAGCCTGAAACCCTACTGTCTGTCCCTGTCGTGCGGTACTACTGCTCAAGCTGCGGTACTACCTCCCCAGCGGTACTACCGCTCAAGCTTCTCTGGTACTACCGCATGCAGTTTGATTTCTGTTGCTCAGCGTTTTCTTTTTCCTGCTAGTGCGGTACTACCGTACGTTCAGAACCCCGGTACTACCGCTCAAGCGGTACTAACGTGGATAGCACTCTAGTACTACCGCTTGAGGCCAGAATTTTCCTGAATTGATTTTTTCTCGCTTGCTGGTCTCTGGATTTGTGTTTTTTCTGCTGCTGTGTTTTCTTGTGAGCTCTGGTTTTCTTCCTTCATAGCTTCCATAGCTATTGGAGAAGAAGATACTTGTTGGGGGCGATTTTTAAAGATCGACATTCACCCCCCCTCTGTCGCCATTTCGGTCCTACACATTGCTTCCATCTCTTCATTAATTTCTCATCTATCTCAGCACTAATCTTACATGGCATACTAATTAATGCTATAAACACTACTTACATATGATCATTGGGAGTGCCTAACTACAATCGAGAAGATGGAAACACTAAGCTATCTACTACAAGCTCTACTCATGCTTGACTAGCTCATAATAATACCTTTAGTAACAAAGACAACTCACCTTTATGCGAAAAATAAGGCAAGACTAGCTGAGTGCCCGTGCTTTGCTACAGATAAAAATATTATATTGCCCTAACACATCAAGTTGCCTTTGTCATGCTTGGCCTGCACCATGCCCTTGGCTCTATAGCTATGTGGCACAACTCCACCTTGCCTACGTTTCGCCTCCACCACCATGCTTCGCCTGCTTCACTTCTTCGGCTCCACCTCATGCCCAACATTGATGTTGTACAAATTTAGAAAGGATTAGCTGCAACAACACATATGACAATAAATCATGCACATGATGCATCTCAAATCTAATTATTCCAACAAGACATACGGTGAAGAAAACAAATAGCTGGAAGAGTTTGCAAACCATCTTTTTTCCATGAAATTCGGGGTTGAGCACCCTGATGAACTATGGCTTACACAGAGCGTCGATGCTGCTCTTGGTTACTACAACTGAACAAAATATAAGCTACAAACTATCTGCTTGAACTGGTAATTGAAAGTTGCTGAGATATAGTAGTAATCAAGACAAAACTAACAAGGTATTCTCTCAAAAAAGTAAAAATAACAAGAGTTTACATATATGCTAAATTTAATACAAACATCTTCGTACAAGCTTCCCAATTCCAACTCATCGGAAGATCAGTTGTATCTACATCTACATATGAGAAATCAAATTTGTATTTTTTGCACTACAGTTTTGTAATCCTAGGAGTAGCTGTTGATTACCAACATTACCGATCGCTTTGTTCTTTGATATCATGTTTTGCATGCAAATATTTAATCATCTGTGGGTAGAGGGCTGAACTTTTTGAGGTAATAGCTGTGTCGAACACCTTGAAGATAAGCATCCTGTCGCCTTCATGCTAGAGCACTGGGAACCACTAGATGCCGACGGCCGTGTGCACTAGAGAACTCCGACCACATGCGCAATAGGAACGATTGCTGTTCCGACTGACCTCGACGCGCTAGGCCTTGCTGAACAGGCTAAAGATGAGCACCATCCCCTGGTGCCGATGTCTGTATTGTTGTCGTCGTGCAATTACCCCACCATAGTTTCCTCGTTGTTGATGCTGCTCAACCCTGGGGCATTGTCCTCCTTCCTGCCATGGTGAAGAAATCAGTTGGTGGCTCAAGTACTGGTGGTGGTGCTCCTCGACACAATTCCCCAATACAACCGTGGGGACATTATGTGATGACCAATCCACAAGGTTCAGGCAGAAGTCATCCTGCAATGCGGGCGTATCCAACACCTAAAAGCAACAAGAAGAAAAATTCCCATAAGATCAAATATTTTTGGTACAAAGCCCAAAATCTAACTCTTTTATGCAGGGAAAATCTTATAACCTCTTGGAAAAGAGTGGCCAAAGAAGAAGGATCAAATCTTTGGCATCATAAGAAGCACCTAAGGCCCAATCAAGAAACAGAGGACACCCAGAAAAGAAAATCAAGAAATCATGAAATCGTAAGGTGTCCTTCTCACCTTATAAGGTGACCTCGGGATCTTCCTGGGCTTGGTGCCCCTCGCAGTGAACACCTGAGGAACAACACGTCCTCGTTGTCCCCGCCAGTGAAGAGGGTTGCTTGGCGTTTCGAGACACCTCCGCCTTGAACCTGAATATTTTCCCGCTCACCAGGGACCCCATTGGTGATGCCCCCGTCGACGAGGATGACGAGCACATGATGGCTAATGATGCTACCCTGTCTGGTGTGGTGGACCCAAAGAGCACAACACGGAGGAGCGTGCAAGTATGACGATGAGACAGGTGTAGAGTTGAAGGATGCTCTGGGGGCATTAGCATCAATGTCGATGGCAGAGTCATGGGAGAACGAGAGGGCGAGGTCGAAGAGTGTGAGGTTGGATCTGAAGCAGTTAGGGATGAAGCGGTAGAGGCCGAGCAGGAGAGCAATTAGGGAAAGGTGGAGGGCATGCGAGAGATTATGGTGGGAGGGCTGAGGGCGAGGGAGAGGGGAGATAGTCGTTTGTTCACTTCATTGCTGACAATCGAGAAAGGAGAGGTACGATTGTTGAGGATTGGTTGGGTTAATCGCGACTGAGTAGCCAATTCAAGCGTGTGGTTGTTGGACCCACCTGGCGGCGTCATTTTTCACCTTCTCCATTGTTAGGAAAGTTTTAGTTCCAAGAATAAACTGCATCAACACCTATCGTGAGCTTCATGTATTCACAATTTTTTATAAGGCTGCCTAACTTCATCAAGTGCTACTCGAAATTTATGTTATGTATTTTATAGGAAGCATAATCTTTTTTTAGATTTTCTATGCTCTATGATTTTTGTGTTTTCATAAGTTTTGCCTGCAAGCTTATGACGCTTTGAATTTGTGTTGTTACATGTTCGTTTTTTATTATTTTGAAAAGCAGCACAAGAGTATTTCAATCCGTATGTTTTTTAGAGCAGTTTATAGAACCGATGCCACAGGCTCGCGTGTGTGCGCCCTAGATTTGAATTGCTTTGATCAACTCTAGTTATTATTTCTGAGATCGATCAGCTCTAGGTTTGGAAGTATCAGAGGAGCAATAAGTTCTTGCAAATAATTAACACAAGGGAAGGCACAATGAAATCACGTGTATTTCTTTTGTTCCTCTGGTATATCAAATTTTGGATGATTTTTTGTGACAAAACATCCGAGTGTTGACTATACACACCTTTTTTTTATTTGGCCCATGTTTGATCAAGCTCTATCCCTTCAATTCCTCTCAACATGTTATAGCTTCCAAATATACATTCTTGTCTGCTTATGGGAAACCCATCCAAATATATAATGGGCACGGTGCCATTAAAAATCTTGATGATTGGATAAAAACAGGATGAATAAATTCAGCATAGCACTGTAGCGCTCGCTCCTATCCGTTGATCTTTTGATTCAACGGTTGGGAATTGACTAATGGCAACCTACTGTTCATGGCAATAGAATTTGGGAGAACTCCAGCATTCTTCTTTCTCTAAAAGAAGAAAAAACAGATCCTAAACCTATCCTCTGCCTTACTGGCGGATCTGCAGTAGGTCAAGATGTTATAAAATACCAGGTATATAATATGTATATTAGATATATATACTATTAGTTGTGTTAAAATTATATTTTTTATGCCTGCAAATAAATTCAGCCCGCACTCCCCGTATCTCGCGCGTAGCCCATGTAATACATTAGACCCATTTTTCTTTCCACCTCAGCCTTCCTCGCGCCCAAAGAGGTAAAGCTATAAACAAAATCCTAACATTTGTTCCATTTCTCATCTTGTGGCTGTCTGTGTAGGAGGTGACTTCGACCTTTGAGTGGCAAGCGGGCGGAGGTGTAGGCTAGAGGCGAGTGGCGACTAGCGGATGCGGACGTGGTGCCATGATGTGACGACAATCATGCGTGAGACGGCGTGTGGTGCAAGGTGAGTGTGTGGCAGCACGGGCGAGCAGAGAGGTGTTGCGGACAAACGGGCAGTGGCACAACGAACACGAAGGTAGGGAGCGGGCGACAGGAAGGGAGCAGCACGGTAGCTAGGAGGGAGTGTGGTATTTGGGAAGTGAGTAGCACCTCTAACTTATTGTCATCGTCCTCTCTTCAAATCTAGGTGTGCTCCACCCCACTCCACTTATTTCCTTTCTTAGTCTGTTTTGCTCGATGGAAGGAACATATAATTTCCTCTTAGATAGACAGTTTTTGTTGATGGAGAAAGATCAATAAGATATACAACTCTCATTTATCTCTATAATTTGTTGTTTAATTTATATAATTATGCTCGTCTTATGTCGTCCATTTCCTCATAAGAAATGGTTAATTTCTGTAATTTATGTATTTTTATTATATCTACATATATTTATCGTTGTATTGGTGTTTTGGGGACGGTGCGCTGCGGTATCGACGTATTCGAACAACTTAGCTCCGAAATCCGAACACCCATCCTAAAAAAGTAAAAATCCTGGTCCGCCACTGCTCTGCCTCGGTAATTCCGTGCCAGCAGTGTACTTACGTGTTTGGTGTGCATGCATGCGTGTGCCTATAAGCTGTGATCTAGAAAGAAGAACTTGTTCTTTTTGGTGTGCATGCGTGCGTGCGCCCTATAAGCTGTAATACGAAAAGTACTGCTGTGTCTACTGGTTTTTAGTTATAACTGATAGCTTTTGACTACATTTTTTAAGGTGATAGTGAATAGTAGAGAAGTTGGTACAGATGATGTATATAGTTTTAAGTTTGAAAAATCGTTTGAATAATTCATTTGAAGAAGTTGCCCTATTCATTTTGATTTTAGAAGAAACCAAAAATTAAAGACAAAATACGGAAAGAATAGGCCCAAGAAGAAGAGAGAACTCTAAAATTCTCCATCAACGACGAGAGATACCAGATCTCTTATTTTCGATTTTTCTATTATAATTAACTTTCAAACAGAGTATTTTTTTAAGATGAAGTCTATAAATTAATTATAGTATACACTATAATGATTTTATTTATATAACTAAAATCATATATAAATTTCTATTATCCTATACTTTCTTTTATAAATAGTTTAAAAATCACATATCGCAAGCAAGCCAAAAAATGATGCCCACCAGTCCACCGTGTCCTCCATCTGTCTATCAAGCCAAAAAATGATGCCCACCAGTCCACCGTGTCCTCCATCTATCAGTAGTACATTACGCAATGGTCTCCGCGTGTCTTCTTCGCTTCCTGCCACTTCTTCCTCCTGTCGCCACCTCTCCCCTCCGCGTCGCATCGCATGGCGGAGCCCGCGCCGCCCCCTCCCCCTCCCATGCACGAAGACGACGGCGGCGGCGGCGTCCCCCACGCCGCCCTGACCCCTGCCCCTCCGCCGCCCCCGCCGGAGCGCGGGCTCCTGCGGCGGCGGCCGGCCGTCCGGGTCACCTCGGAGTTCGACAGCGAGCGCCGGCTCTTCTCCCATCGCCTCTCCTGCCGCGTCCTCGACGGCATCGCCAAGCTCCGCCTCCGCCTCCACCACGGGGGCGCGGGAGGGGGGCCGCCTCCCGACGTCGCGCTCCTTGCGCGCAATTTCTCCGTCGTCGTCGACACCGCCTCCCGCGGCGCCGTGGTGCAGGGAACCACCGACCTCTTCGGATCGCTGCGCCTGCGCGCCGCGCACAACACCAAGGTGCGGCCTTTGATTAATTAGGCGCTTTTCTCTTGAGTCTTCGTTGCGATGGTGCTGTCAATTGTCAAGTGTGGTTACTCAACTAACTGTCTGTTGCATTTGTGCATACGGCAGCGCAGGAAAAATACATAGAATTTCTGTAATTTTAGACACTCGAAATTGGGAATGGAAGTAGATAGAATTTGTGTAACTTTTAGAGATATAAAATTGGAAATGGAAGTGGAAATGTATTTCACTTTGGACGGATGGACTAATTAGTTAGGAATGGCATAAATGGGGCAGGCTAATGAGGTATCTAGCTAGATAAAAGTAGGCTTTTGAGTGTGACTTACTCAGGGAATATTAAAAGGCGATAAAGGACTAGAAATTCTTGCCCTGGTTGGGGAGGAAGAATAAAAAGGACATCTCAGGTCTGCTTTCTGGTGATGGTGTTATGGGTTCAAGATTTGAAAAAAAAAGAGAGCTGACATGTCTTGCACAAATTAATGAAGTACAAGGCTGGGTTCAATTCTAATGCATATAGTTAAAACATGTAATAAAGAAATATGCATTTATATGTCTCAGGATTGTCTCCTAACTTTGTCAAGGTATGACTGCATAAACTAAGTGGTTGAAAACTGTTTTCTCAATGGCTGCACATCATGTGGCATTGTGAGCATACGGATCATAAGAGAACATCAATGCATTTGTTGGTGCAAGTGGATTACTTTGAGTTAGATTGGTAGAGCTTGTGCATGTAAACAAGCACATGCTACAACTGAAACTGGGTCAAATGGGGAGCTCTTGAGCTCAGTTGGTAAAATGGAAAAAAACTGTGGCTAGAAGCCTAGAAATGCTTCTACATGTGTTGCATTTTTTGAATATTAATGCTCTGCATAAAAAATTTCTGTACTCATGAAAAGATACAGATCTATGGGAGAACATAAGCATGTAGGAATAAAGGTTTAAGAACGTTAGCATGTTACCTCAAATGCTGGAGGAATGTTGATTAATGGATGGTTGAATTTCGTCCAGATTGGGGCCCATATTAAGAACAATCTTCACAAATTAGTTAGGAAGGGATAGTTTTGTGTGTCACTAAATAATAGGTGAACATGAGGTAACAACACTACAAGCTATTGTCTTGTTACATTATGCGAACAAAGCTGTTGATTATGTGGGCTTGAATACAGAGCAGTTAAGTGACATGAAATGCCAATAACGTAGCAGAACCATGTCAATGAAACATATTTTGATGGCATGCATTCTGTCCCTATGGTAACCTTTGAATTTTGTGACATCCAGTGATCTATTGTGATCCAAACTTCATATGTTGTAGAACTATTTTCTGCTCGAAATGATTGTTTTGTTAAGATCCCTCAATAGTTATGCATGACTCAAATTATGAAGTTGCTAGTAATGCTCATTGTTTATATGTAGCAGTACTGTGCGATTTTCTGAGATTGCCTTATGTTTCAGAGTTGCCAGAATGGAGAACAATCGTATATTCATATCGGCTGTTCGACACACTGTTTGTCTATGTCTTGCAATTATGAATATGACAAATCTATTGTTTCTTGCATTCACTTGGATAGGTACTTTCAATTGAAGTACCACAGTAGAAAGGTGTGTGTTCTGTACATAGAGTTGTTGTTCTAATCACCTCCAAAATGTTTCCTGTGATTTCGTTTTTGAGAAGTTGTTTTATCAATTTGATTTTCTCATGTGTAAAAAAATGAGATTTTTTTTAAAAAAATCCTTTCTCCATTATTCTGTAGGATGACTATAGTTCTTCACCTTATTTACATGTGCATGTCTTGTTTGTGTGTCTTGTACCAAAGCCAAAACAAACAATTAACATTTTTAGCAAAGTATTTGTAACAAAAGCAGAGATTTTTATCTTGTTAAGCATTGACTGATAGTGGACTTGGAAGGAACATCTATTTACTGAAGCTTTGAAGGCTGCCCATTTATGAATTATAAGACCACTAATGTATTCGGAATAGATGATATTTTGGCTGTTACTCAGCATTAAGTTGATCAAATGATTTTAACTCACCTGCTTTTGAACTTAAAAGATTCTTTGCGACTTCCTTAGTTTCTGTGTTGAGGAGATCTGCATCGGATAGGCCAACATAATTGAAGCTACTTTTCATTTAAGCACTTCATTCCTGTAGAAAAGAGTCCATTGATAAAGCACTTCATTCTTTCTCTAAAACTAGGGCCCTCTTTAGTCCGAATGAAAGAATGAGTTGTAGCAATGGTATCTTGATGAGCAGCTCTCTGTGTTCTGTAGTGTGACTTGGTGAACCCCAAAACGTTCTTGGTAGTTACATACTTGTGTCACATACATTGTGCCTGCGTTTGATTAAGACATGAGCCCTGAAAGGCCTCCATGTGCAATAGAATGTTTTTTTTTAAAAAAAACAGAATTTTGTTATTTGGACATCTCTTTAGCATGTTTGAATTGCAGAATGACTTGATAGTTCAATCTATTTGGCATAAGAAATAGATACAAATGAAACTCGAGCATTTAATTTGTATTTGAAGAGTATTCCCGTTCAATGGTTGCAGTGAAAATAATCTTTGTTTGCTCTATATCAGTTGGATGAGATAATTTCTAAGTTGGCTTTCATTGCTTGACCAATGGTCTAATCATCATTAATATCACTGAACAATGAGAACGGCATCATTTGATGCTTGAGTTGGTCTTGTATTATAATCTTTCAGCTAATGAAGATAACATATGATCATACTATTGAATCTGCCAGCAAAATAATCCTGTGTTCTTTCTGCATTTCTCAGGTAGTAGTGGTACACATTCAAAATTAGTTTTCAGTGCTTATTCATTGTATAATATCAATATCATTCTACAATGATAACAGCATGCAATTTATACTTGATTTGGCCTTTCATTTTCATTTGAAATAAATGAAATAGGAGTGAAGATTAACAAATGGTAAATATAATGTTATTTACATTTGCTCTTCCAATACAAATGGCAAACTTTAACCAACAGGACACAATAATTTGGTAAGCTTTTATCTATTTGTTATTGTACAGTGTGTATCGTGTGCTGTGCTACAGATATCCATGTGAGTACATGTTACGTTATTGTATAATACATGTGATCACATTTTCTTTTCTCAGGGGCAACAAGGAGAAGTGACAGTAACTACAAATTTGGGAGATTCACCATGCAAGATTGAGTTATCATCTCAGGTCAGTATTGGTCAGTATTTTGAAATTCAGAGGAATAGTAAAAGATTTATTGGCTTTTGAAAACATAAAAAGCTATATAGTTGTGCAATCCCAAAAACTGCCAATATATGTTGTCATTCTTCTTTTGACAATGTCCTCAATAACTGTTGTCTTTGCTGCTAACGACCCTATGAATAACACAACTTTCTCGATTTTTTTTAAAAAATAATCCCTTTTTTATTAAAAAAATCCAAAAATATACCTGCGTTTTAATTTTTTTTATATAAATAGCCTTCAGCCGCCTAACTGTTGGGCGATTGGACTCTCTCGCCTAAGGGCTGAGCAACACGCAGGGCAGTTGCCCAACAGTTAGACCATAGGTGCTGTCGCCTAACCGTTCAGCGACAGCACCTCTCACCAATCACTAATCTTTGACTACGTTGTTCATTTCGACTACTCACTAATCTTCGACCACATTGTTTATTTCGACCACTCACTAGTCTTCGACCATGATGTTTAGACTATAACGTTTCGACACGCTGTTCTCTTCGACCCCTCACTAATCTTCGACCATGCTAGTCGATCACGTTGTTTCGACTACGTCGGTTTGACCACGTATATGTGAGCGACTACATACTTGTCGCCCAGCGGTAGAGCTACTGCTTGCCTATTGCTTGGCCGTTGAGTGACAGGGTTCAGTTGCCCAACAGTTGGGTGATTGGAGGTTATTTCTGTAAAAAATTAAACCATAGGTATGTTTCTGTATTTTTGAATAAAAAGTGGACTATTTTTTAAAAAAAACTCCGAACTTTCTCTAAGCTGGCATTCATGGGAAATTTAAAAGATTCATGTATGAGTTCATCACTTAGAAAAGTTAAATTATAATTTTTTGTGTGTGTAGCCAAGAGCAACCTTCATCTTTCCCGACGGTGAAGTTTCAGTTAAGAAGAAACTGGATGAGGGTGCAAAAATTTTGTCAGTAAATGGTTTATTTAAGTCTCATGTCCTGAATGGGGTTTGCACCGCATCGTACAATCATGATAAGATGGACATAAAATATCGCTATAAGGTAAAACTTCTCTCATCTGGCCTGGTTTCATTGACATTTGCTCCTTTGTGCTGCTCATAATGGATGTTTGTTGTATTTATAGGATGACGAAATATCATTTATTCCCAGCGTCTCTTTACCATCGAATTCATTAGCCTTCGCATTTAAGCGCCAGTTAACTCATTCAGACAAGTTGAGGTAAATTAAGATGTTGTAAATTATGGCCAACTTTGCGTTGAAACTAAATTAGTTCTACAGTTGCATAAATATCTTTACACATGGGTAATAGCTGATCTATGCTGGAAAGATCATATAATAATTAACCTTACCTTCTAGTTGTGTGACTGTTGCAAGCAATGCACTTATAACCGTGCTTGGCCCTGGGCACTAAGATGAATGGGAAGATTTGAGGCACCCTGCTTATATGTCATGTCTGTACCCTGTTAATTTATTATACTCCTTATCATTTCAGCTATCGGTACCATTTTGACACAAACTACTGGAGTGCTGTCTATAAACACAAAGCTAGTAAGCATGTTAAGTGGAAAGCTGGTTATGAGTCACACGAAAAGCTTGGATGGGCATCTCTTTGGGTAAGTCATTTGCGCATGTTTTAACGCTAACAACTGAGCCGCATGTGAATAAACACCTATTCTGATGTCTGTAGCATCCCCTGAACTGCACACATGTTGAGTATTGCCTGAATTAGGAGTCTAATTGTTTGTTGCTATTCTTTTGTATTGGAAGCAATTAGGACCTAAGTTGCATCCTGTCATGTAGGTTGGAGATGCAGGCGGCAAGACAAAGGAGGTGCCTATGAAGACGAAAATTCAGGTCACGCTTAAAGTACCTCAGGACGGTATACACAATTCAGCTGTGTTATTCCGAGTGAAGAAAAGATGGGACTTTTAGCTTGTATTTTTTTTTACACCACACTCACATAAGCATGCGTGCCCAGGGAAGGGGAATAACAATAAGAAATAGGAATGCATGTAATCTGTTCAGCAGCTTCAGCTCACCTATAACGCTCTAACGGAATGAATAAATAATGTGATGCTTTTTTTGTTCCCTCGGACGTCGTTGACACGAGTTGAAAGGGAGCATTTTATTGGTGGTTTATACAGGGATAATATTATGAAAATAATTCTGATGGCTAATCTATTTTTGGAGTTTTGGTTAGACAAAAAATCAAGATACTTCTATTTATATTAGTGTCAAAACTGAAAAAGGTTTGACAACATTCTACTTATTATGGGTGGAACAGAATGAAACCTCATGAGTACAATGGAAATCGAAAGACCGATGTCAGTTTTTTTCCTCGTAATTACAAGTTGAGTGTAGAACCAACTCATGTTTGGCAAAAATTCCCCGTCAGTTTCATGAAGGGTTTCATCAACTCATCAATGGAGGATTCATGCTACTAATAGTTTTTTTTTTGTAAGACATACTACTACGAATAGTTGGCCAGGCCACTCGCACCTTCGTAGACAAAACAAGAACACAACACAGGCTCCACGCTTTGTTTACTCACGACCAATGACGCTATCAGGAAACACATACAGAAATCGCCACTTTGTAGTAACATTGAAACAAGCTGCACTGGTTTACTTCCTGCTACTGAAAAGTCGTTTGATGCCACCCACCTCGGCGTTAGCATTCCTGCTGGGCTTTCTTAACAATTAGAGAGCCACAGATGCCGACGAGAACACATCAACCGCGCCACCGACGAGAACAATCTTCAAACGAGTCTCATAGGCAATAGGTGTCATCTCAAGAATCTTGGAAAAAAAATCAGAGAGGCTCTTCTGAATCAAATTTGAACCCACATTGTTGCCGCGTCATCCTGTGCAACATAGACACAAGAAACTCAGCTGGATGTAATGGTAAAGCTCTAACCATTATTATAAGAGTTATGTTGCAAATTTCCAAGATTGCTAAACTCACAATATTAGAAAATCATTCATCAGGAAAGCATATCTCCAACTATTCTCACTTTGGCCAATGATTTGACAACATGCATTGGAGTAAGAATAAATATATCTAACTTCACCATTCGATCACACTAAACTGACTAAAGACACTTCTTTTTCTTTGGAACCACTTTGGACAAAGCAAGGAGGACGTAAGAACTGAGAGCACGTTCCCTCCCTACATCTGAAATCTACCCCGTGAAGACATCTATCTTTTTGGAAAAGACCGACAATTAATAGAATCACATAATGCTCTCTATGAGAAAATATTCCACCCCTTTTTCCAACACCAATTTTAACAGTTTTTCATGAAAACCAAGTATGAATCCATCTTCGTGCGATGACAACATGAACAGTAAGACATTCAGTAACAACAAGAAGAGTATAGTAGGGTACGTGAACGTGTGAAAAAGAAATCTAAAACCGAAGTAGCAGATAATTAGATGAAAGTACATACACTTACCTTCAGTAGATACAGCCAGCGTACAGAACTTTCGTCCAAGCAAAAAAGAGTTCACTAAGTTCAGTGGTGATTGGAAAATTCAAACAAGTTTGTCCGTGTTTTGACTATGGTTAAATGGTGAACATTCTGAAAAATGGAACATTGCAATTGCTCAGAAAAAAATTCGTGTAGCACGGAAGACAACCTTGTATGGTGATAATAATCATTTTCATTTACCATCGATGGGAGCCCTTTTCATTTTGAAAGATCCACATGCTGTTCTTTACTAGCCAATTCAAATTGGAAATTGTAACCACATATAATGGTGGTAAATTGCATTGCCATATCCCAAGAAAAGATGAATAATGCAGTCAGACTGGAGACCAAGAGGAACCAACAAACTGGCCTAGCAGATTAGTCACCTGAAAAGGCAAACAAAAGGCATCATTGTTGCTTAGCTTCCCTCTGATAAGAAAGCATATGATAGATGTACGTTGGAAAGAATGTTTTATTGTCCCCTATTGTTAGTCACTAGGAAAAAAGGAAGAACTGGAAGCACTGAGTTTCAATGAGCCACATTATGTTCATCTCGCAAGGTTAAACATACGGTCTAAGTCCTGTTTACATTCGTTTCAATTAGGAAGATTACATTTATTAAATGACACAAACTACTCTTGGACTCATTTTGAAAATTAAGCAAAAGCAGTAACTGCTAATACCAACTACGAACTTTGCACTTGTAATCTTCAGAAGTGTTAAGGATAGAATAGGATTATTATTCGTTTTCTTATATATCTTGGTTTCTTTATTTGTATATGGCATATTCCTCTGTATATTTTCTTGTACTCCCTCTATATATTGTGCCTTTTGACCCTCATGAAAACATACACAATATTCATAACATGGTATCAGAGCTAGGGCTCTGACCTTGTTCTTCCGTTGTCGTCGTCGTTGCTCAAGCCACCGCCTTCGCCGAGCTACCACCGCTACCCGGGCCGCCTCCACTCGAGCCGCCTCCGCTCGAGCCGTCACCGCCGGTCGGCCCACCGTCGCCCGAGCCACTACCACCACCTGGGCCACCGCTGCCTGAGCCACCACCGCTACTCGAGCCGCCGCCGCTGCCCGAGCCATCGCCGCCCGAGCTGTCGTCGTCGTCTCCATCGAGATCCGGCGCTACCTTGCTCGATTTGGCACCGCTCGCCAGATCCGACCGATCCATCGTCGTCATCACCGCCACCTGGGCCGCCGCCGTCGTCTCCACCCGATCGCCTGAGCTACCGTCGTCGTCTCCGCCGCGCCGTCCAGCGCCGCCTAGACTTCGTTGCCTTGTCGCCGTGCTGTCTAGCGCTACCTACCGATGGCTTCCATTCCATCTGCTGCGATTCCATTTTCAGGAACAAAGATCCATGGAATCAACTACAGGTTATGGTCTCCGCCTTTGGGGACATGTTACCGGTGCACGTCCTTCTCCTTCACCGCCGATTCAGCCTCCTAGGTAGTCTACTTCTGCACCTCTTGCAGCAGATGAGGCTGCCAAGGAGGTAAAGGCTGTTGTTGACGCTGTTGATGAGGCTTTTTAGTATGCTATTGATGCTTTCGAGCGCTGGTGTATTGACGAGGCCCGTGTTCGTGCCATCCTAGTGGTCAGCGTCGACGACTCCATTCAGCTAGATATTGTTGGTCTACGGTCTACTCAACAGATCTGGGAGTACTTGTGTGAGCGATACCAGCAGAGCAGTGATGCTCAGTTCTTTTCGCTTCAGCATGAGTTGGAGATGCTTCGCCAGGGAGATTCTTTTGTTGATGACTTCTTTCGGGCCTTGGCAAGTCTCTAGCGCCAGCTAGATGAGCTGGCCTCTCCACTTTGTTAGGAGTGTCATAAAGTGCAGAAGGCGGATCATGATCACCTTTACCTTTATGACTTCGTGTGCCACCTTCGCTCAGAGTTTGAGCCTGAGCTCAGTTGCTGAACCTCTCTTCACGGCCGACAGTTATAGAGGCCCTTTTGACGCTTCGGGCTGAAGAGATTCGTCTTGGGTTACCAGCACAGTCTATTCCAACTGTGCTTATTGCTTCTTCTTCGACTACGACAATGATATCTGCTTTGACTACGGCTTCTCCCTAGGTGCCTGTCTCCGCTCCTGTTTTCGTACCAACCGGAGTTTAGTGCAACTACTGCAAGAACTTCGGGTACGACTACCAGAGTTGTGCGGTACGAAAAAAACCGAACAAGGCACGCGGGGGTGGGCGACCAAAGGGGGGCAGGGAGGCCCTTCGTTCATAGGAGGATAGACCAACTCATTAGTTTCTGCTCAGAAAGGTGACTCTGTTCAGCAGCTCTGCTAGGCTCTACTTTAGCAACTCTCTCACAGCTTAACGGGTTCTGCCAGTTTAGCTCAGACGTCTCCTCTAGATACCTTTTGGGTTCTAGATTCTGGTGCCTCTTTTCACATGACATCAGACTCCACATCTGACTTCAGTAGGACCTCATGATTTTCCTATCTCTGTTCAGACAGCTGACGATACTTCCTTGTCTGTCAGCTGTCATGGCATTCTTTTGTCCATTGACTTTTTTGATCTAGCTGTTTCTCATGTTCCTGAGCTTACTATGCAGCTTATTTCGGTGGGAAAGCTTACTGATCTTGGTTGTAGGGTTGTTTTTGACTCTCACACCTCCAGGATCGATAGATATGGACGTACTTGGAACTGGCCGGCACCGTAGGGATCGTCAGGGTCTCTACATTCTCGACCGTCTTCACCTTCCGTCAACTTCAGTTGCTCCTACCACGTCTGCCTCTACTGCCACTGCTGCCACCACTTCTTGAGCTTTTTCGCAGTGGCATCATCGTTTAGGACACCTATGTGGGTCCCGTCTTTCTTCATTAGTTCGTCAGGATGTTCTTGGACATGTTACTGTTGATACATTAATATTTTATCAGGGTTGTAAGCTGCGCAAGCAGCTACAACTTCTTTATCATTCTAGTGAGCTTATGTCTTCTCGTCCTTTTAATTTAATTCATTTAGATGTATGCGGACCTGCTCCTATTATCTCAAAAGGCGGGTATGAATTCTATGTAATTTTAATTGATGATTATTCTCGTTTCACTTGGCTTTTCCCTATGTTTAATCATGGTCAGTTTCTTGCGATCTATTGTAGCTTTGCCACGATGGTTCGTACTTAGTTTGAGTCCTCTATATGTACTTTTCGCTGTGATTTTGCCAGATAGTATTGTTCTGATGCTTTCAGATAATTTCTTTCTGAGCAGGGCGCTCTTTACTAGTCTTCTTGTCCTTGTGCCCATGCTCAGAATGGGGTTGCTGAATGCAAGCATCGTCATCTGCTTGAGACTGCTCGCACTCTTTTTCTTTCTTCTCACGTTCCACTTCCACCATCGAGACGATCTCCTGGTTCTCTCCCCGACTCTTCACCCATTTCTCCCCTTTCACAGCCTTCCTGTAGTCTATCTCCAGTGGTTCCTTCTGTACCTTCAACTCTGGTGTTGCCTTTTGCAGCACCGCCCCTTGCTCCTGCAACACCACCGTCTCGTTTCTCTGGGGTGCACTACTCCAGACGTCGTCGTTCTTCACCAGACTCATCTTCTAGTATCTTGCCAACACTGACATCTGATTCCTCTGATGATGCTCCTCGTCATGCCCTTTATGATCGGATATCCCTTCGACCTCCTGATCGTCCTGGTTTTATTTCGACTACTCATGCTCTTTTTGTCATTGAGCCTAGTGCTTATCGTGAAGTTGTGGCCCTGTTCTTTTCAGCTTCTAAAAGCTCTTTTTCATCTTTTCTACAGTAACTAGCTTTTAAACGTGGTATCTTTTCTAGATAGTGTCTACTAGTTAATTGTAGTACATATTGTACTGACTTCATTTATATCAGGAAAAATCGCACGTGAGTTTCTGTTACTCTGTAATATCTCACACGAACAGACCAAAAGCCACAAGCCGTAGCTAAAAGCCACAAGCCACAGCCAAAAAGAACAGGGCCTGCTTCTCATTCTGAGTGGCAGCTCACTATGGCAGAGGAGCTTGATGCTCTTAGACGTACGGAGACTTAGGATATTGTATTGACGCCTGTGTATGCTCGTCCTATCATGTGCAAGTAGGTGTATAAGATTAAGATCAGGTCTGATGGTACTATTGAGCGCTATAAGGCTCGTCTTGTGGCTCATGGCTTTCAGCAGGAGTATGGTCGTAATTACGATGAGACGTTTGCCACCAGCTGAGGCAGCCGTCGTCGCTTCTTCTGCAACCGGAGCCCCAAGAATCAGATTGTCGTTCTGGCCAGGGCGAGCGTTTGTGTCCAAGGACATGAGGCAATCGACATAGTCGGCAATCAGCTCGTCACTTTCACTCCTTGCACCCCCCATCAGTGTCGGCAATCAAGATCTGCACACATCCACCGCAAAAATCATTGCTGCTATCATCATCTGCACACTCCAATGCAATGCAGGGGCAGAGCTGAAGCGGCGAAATGTTGGGAAAACATGCTGCTGCCATGAGAACAAGAATCGAACCGAATCAAATTCAAATCCGAAACTACCTGAACGGATCGGAGCATCTCGGAAAGAAAGAAACTACTGCGAGGCGGCGGGGATGGAGTGGGGGCGGCTATTGGTTGCTCACAGTGAAGACGGAGCCAAGGAGGAGGGGAGGAGAGTTCCCCTTCGCCTTCGAGGTGGCGCAGCTTCGCTACTTGCAACGCTTCCGCCGGTAGGGGCAGAATGGGGATGTCATGTTGCTATTACTTCATCGGCTGGATTTTTGCTAAGGGCTCGTCCTAGACCGATTCTGAGGCCAGTTCTTTTCAGCTTCTAAAAGCTGCTTTTTGGCTTTTCTACAGTAACTAACTTTTAAACGGAGTATCTTTTTAAGATTGGGTCTACTAGTTAATTGTAGTACATACTTTACTGACCTCATTTATATTGTCAAAAACCGCACGTGAGTTTCTGTTACTCTGTAATCTCTCGCACAAACAGCTAAAAAGTCACAAGCTACAGCCAAAAGCCAAAAGCCGCAGCCAAAAAGAACAGGCCCTCAGTTTCTGGTTTTTTAGTTTCCAATTTATTTAAATAAAAACTACTTAAAATACATTGACTTTTAATTTTAACTTATTTTATAACTTTTATGATTTTTTTCTTTTTTCCATATTTATTTGCATTATCCATAACGATATAATGGGTTTTTAAAATTTTTTCTTAATTCCCTTTTAGAAAAAATTAACAGCCCGCTACAGTGTAATTTTAGCAAGAAATCCATAACCGAAGCCTATAGCCAAAGCCCGCAACCGCTTTGAGCGCCGCCAGATCTGAGGTTCGTTGAGTCTCTCGTATGGTCTAGATGAAGCCATGTCCACCTTCTCTTTCTTCTCTCCATCTAGCGTATGACTTATGTCTTATGGTTTTTTCGAACAAATAAACAGGACGACTTGTTTATCGTCTTTTTAAATGACTTATAAAGACAGTCTTTACGAAACGGTTTATCGACATTTGATTTGTTTATACGTACGTTCATGCTAGGGTTAAAAGCCATTAGTCGCAGACGAAAAGATTCCATCCATGATTTTGCAGACGGAAACCGGCCATTAAAATGAAGAAATACTTACTAATTGCACAACATAACTAACTATAGGTAGTTCTTTTTACAATGTTTTACTGAGCATAAAGATTAGCGAGCGAACACGCTGTATAATATCGCGAACGAAAAACAACTCTAGAAAACATTGCTTCAATTTACTTGGTTTCCCGATACATAAAGCTACGACAAAAGCATTCTATAGGCGCCCAATTAACTCCGTAAAGATTGTTTCGCTGCCACGGTCCCGGCATGTCTCCAAAAGTTCCGATCCAATACCACAAACAACAATTTGTACCTACATTTACGACATGTCTCTGAAGTTCCTATCCAATTAATACCACAAATGACCAAACTTTGATATCTAAGTGTCATCAAGATTCAATACATTTATATGCATATCTGAAAATCGAATAATACAGTCCTTCAATTTGAACACATAAATGAGAGATTCGAAGATTGGATAGCATATTATTAGAACTTTTATATTACGATATCAAGTGCCTTGCCTATTGTAAATGAGCAGCCTCATGATATATAAAAATAAACAAAGCAACCGAATATGATACAAACATATATTTAAACACTCAATTCGATTATTGGAAATTACATGCTTAGATATGCATCTAATACAATTAACTTAGTCCAATCCGAGCAAAACATATATGTAGAATTTTTAATGTATAGTCACTAGAAATGGTTTGATGCAATAATATGTAGAATTTGTTAACTTCCACATCTCAAAGATGAGAGGGAATAAATTTGTTCTGCTTCAGTTGGCACTTCATGTCTACTTTAATTGCCTTCTTACCTTCGATTCTTCAAACCATGGTTCTGAATTAGCGACGAATGATCTGAATCCTAACTTGGACTGAAGAACTGAATCTTATAATAATATCAAAGCACACCCTTAATTCTGACATGGAAAGAAGAAGTCGAGAATTAGAAAGAGGAATAGCCTAGCATGGGGGATGAGGATCACTCTCCTAGCCAAGAAGACTTGCCCATGCAGCCACATTTCATCCATCATCAGGACTCCAAGTTTGTCCCACTGTTGAACCAAAAAGTGGGCGTAGACAAGTCATTCTTGGCTAATAAAGGTAGGACCCTCATCTCCATGTAAGGCCACCCTCTTCACTTCTTTACTCATGCTCTTGTGTTGCCTTGATTTGCCATTTTAGCTAGTCTGCACCAAGTATTTATAATGTGGGCAAGATCTAGGAGGAATCAGATAGTGCTTGCCACTTACATATCAATTTGTACCAGTTTGCAATTCGCATGGCACAGTTCTGACCTCTCTCCATATAGAATATATTCTGTGTCATGCGGTCTTTTCAAGAAAATCCTAACTTAGCCAAATCAGTTCTCAAAGGATAAGTATGGATTTGGGAGATCGGCTTCTTAGAGTGACCCGACATTTGAAATTGTGATTAATTTAGGGTGTGCCAGGTGCACCTCTTATGATGTTAGATTGCAAACTTATGATCTAAACCATCCGATTGAAAAGGAGAACTATCATTCATAGAGTTTATATTATAATTGTTCCTTGGGAAGCTAGCATGGGTAGCATTGATGTAGAGGAAATTGTTTTCTCCCCACATTCATTGGACGGTTCAGATCGTGAGCTCATTGCTAACTCTATTCATACATGGGATCATCACTAATTAGTATATACTTCATGTGTGGTTTTCTCCAAGTGTCAAATATCATTTGAACATGTTAATGTGCTCTAAACTAACATGCAGTTTAATTTTGCTCAAGAGACTACTAGTCAAATGTTTTTTTAAAGAGTCAGTAGCCACATGGTTACATATTTGTTCACTATTACAAAAAGACTCATCGTAAACGGTTCGGAACTGCCAGAGGAGACGGAAGGCATGGAGGCATGACACCTCGACAGGAGAAGCCAAAGAAGGATAAATTTCACATCAAGTGCTACAACTGCCAAAATTTTGGGCATTATGCAACTGAATGCCAATCAGAGAAGGAGGATAAAGCTCTTTTTGCTGAGGCAAGTGAAGGTCATCAATCTTCTTTACTCATGGCCATACAAGAAGAACCTGAAGAAGTGCTGTTTCAAGGAGTAGAACATGCTGTTATTGGCAATGATGTGTGGTATCTAGACATAGGAGCCACTAATCATATGTCAGGCTTCAGGCATGTGTTTCACATTTTAGTGAGAACAGGAGTGGCAAAGTAAGGTTTGGGGATGAGTCTTTTGTAGAAATTCGAGGCATTGGGAGTGTGTTGATTCAATGCCAAGATGGTGAGAGAAGGTTTCTGCATGATGCTTAGAAATTTTCACTAAAGTAATGATGCTTCTTCCTAAGGTCAAAGGGGCTGAAAACATTAAACAGTTCAGACTAATTTGTCTTTTGAATGTTTGCTTCAAAATTTTCACTAAAGTAATGATGCTTAGAATGGAAAGTTTCATGGATAAACTGATTAACATAAGTCAAAATGCTTTTATCAAATAGAGAAACATTATGGATGGGGTTATGGCTCTTTACGAAATAATCCATGAAACCAAGAGGAAAAAAAAGGCTTGGTACTTAAATTGGACTTTGAGAAAGCATACGACAAGGTTAATTGGGATTGCTTATTCAATTGTCTTGAATGGAGGGGTTTTAATACTCAATGGTTTGACTGGATGAAAATCCTGGTGAAATTAGGTACATTAAGTGTGAGAGTATTAGACTTGGATGGTTCTTATTTTCAAAGCTACAAAGGGGTCTGACAAGGTGACCCTCTGTCACCTTTTCTATTCAAATTGGCTACAGATAGCTTGGCTAAACTGATAAATCAAGCTCAAATCAATGGTCTTGTGACTGGCTTGGTGCCTCACATCATTAAGAATGGGGTGGTCATCCTGCAGTATGCAGTTGACACCATTTTGTGTCTAGAAAATGACAAGTAAAAAGCTAGAAATGTTAAGCCACTTCTTTATGCTTATGAAAGCATGTCTGGATTGAAAATTAATTTTGAGAAAAGTGAAATTCTACTTATTGGAGATGATGACTTAGAGGTGTTCAATATGCTGATATGTTTAATTGCCAAATGGGGGAGTGGCCTCTCAAGTATCTTGGTGTACCAGCAAGTACATCAACACTGCATGTAATTGACAGGAATAGATTGGAGGAAAGAATCCTGAAAAGGCTGGATGGGTGGCAGGGAAGCTCCCTCACAATTGGGGAAAGGGTAACCCTCATCAATTCATGCCTTAGCAGTATTCCAATATACCATACTTCCATATACAAATTGCCAAAAACTATGTTAGCAAATTGAGACAAACACCACAGATCTTTCCTGTGGAAAGTTTGTGGGAAAAAGAAAAATATCATTTAGTGAGATGGAGTAAAATCTGCACACCCAAGCAAAAAGGGGAATTGGGTATTCAAAACCTTACTAGATCAAATGAAATCCTCTTATGCAAATGGTGGTAGAAGTTGGATCCAAATCTTGGCTGTGGTAGGAGGTAGTGAGAGGAAAATATATGGGAGATAATGGCATTAACAACCTAAAACATAAAGTAGGGGATTCTGCTTGTTGGGCAGATCTAATATCTATCAAACAAACTTATTTGAGGGGTAGGAACATGATAATTGTAATGAAAAAAACTAATTTTTGGAAGGATTGCTGGTGTGATATGTATTCTCTGTGTATGCAATTCCCTGAGATTTATTTGCTTTGTGATGAGCAAAATATTGCAGTTTATAATATGGCTAGAAGTAATTGGTGTATGCACTTTAGAAGATGGCCGAATGAGGAGTTGCAATAGAAGCTTATCAATCTCAGAAATTTAGTAGCAACCGTGGCTTTAGGAGATGAAGAGGTATTCCCAAGTGGGATTGGGAGAAATCTGGGTCCTTCCCTATCAAATCCTTATATAAACAACTACGTAGTGATTTTCATGACTTGAATAATAAGATCCTATGGAAAGCTAAGATCCCTTACAAGATTAAAATCTTTATGTGGTTGGTGGGATATATCTTTTGAAGAGGGGCTGGGTAGGAGACACTTTATGTTGTTTTTGCAATGAACTTGAATCAACTGTGCATTTGCTCTTTGAGTGTATGGTGGCAAAATATGTATGGGGAGTAATTGGGATGGTGATTGAGGCCTTCATCAGTTCATCAATATTCTCTAATTACGCTATAAAACAGCGCAATCAGAGAATGCAGATGAACCAAAGCGGGCCTATTTATGATTTGCGCCATGTCTTTGGTGGCTCGTTGTTTAGCTTGTAGGTGTTGTTATTTTGTTGTTTTAGTATACCCTGGTCGTAAGTGCACGGTCATAAGCTGTTGTCGTATGCAATGGTCGTAAGCCGTGATCGTAGGCGCACGGTCATAAGCGTGGTCATATGTACCTAGTCTGTTAGTAGCTATGTGCGCCACATCAACAAATTCTGTTAGCAAATGGAGAAAACGACCGATGTGCAAACGGAGACAAGTTTAGTGAGCCGAAAAAGTAAAATGCAAGTTCTCAGAGTAAAATGGTGGGGGATATATCTCCAGCGATGCAAGTTTAGGGAGACAAGATTTACATGGTTGAAATCCTGCCATCCAACAATTTCGTAATTTCATACGCAAGCATCAAGGAAGAGAGTGGAGGGGTGGGGATATATCATCGATGATGAAGGAGAGGCCAGCAGCGGCAGCATCACTATTGTGTCACAACGGTGACACTGCACATGACACTCTTACGATAAGAGTGCCTTATGCGGTGAATCGTGGCATCACAACCAGAGGCGGAGGAGCTCGGGGAGGTAGTCGGCCGAGCCTTCTATTTTTCAGGGAAAATTTGGTGAGGAGAAGTGGAGAAGAGAGAAGAGGAGATGAGGAAAAGAGGAGATGAGAAGAGATGAGGAGAAGAGTGGAGGAGAAGTGAGAAGAAATAAGAGGAGATGAGGAGAAGAATAGCCAAGCCTTCTATTTTAAAGAGCAAATCTAGCGAGATGAGCAGGAAATTCAAATTCGGCGAGAGCGGGTAAGTTAAAATATTATCATAGACGGTCCTTGGGAAATAGCCATCTGTGATAAGTAGGTCATCACAGACTGTTTCTGTTCCAAACCGTATGTGATACATCACAGATGGTTTTTGTTCCAAACTGTATGTGATATATCACAGATGGTTAAAAAACCCGTCAATGATAAGTATAGACATTACGAATGGTTTTTGTTCTGAACTGTCTGTGATACAAAAGATGGTTCAGAATAAAAACCGTCTGTGATACATCACAAACGGTTCAGAATAAAAACCGTCTATGATAAGTAGGTCATCACAAATGATTCTTTTCATCGCGGTGAATTTAGATGGTCAATCTTGTAAAACCATCTGTGGTAACTTTTTCATTGGCGGATTGTGTTGAACTGTTTGTGATGAGGCATATAGGATGACCCTTTTTGTAGTAGCTAAGATCGTCTGTACCAAGGTTCAAAACCCAGAACCGGGGGCAATAGCACCGAATGACCAGTAATGGTTACCGGCCGGTAACCGAAAAAATCAGCCAAATTGCATGTGTCAAAATTTGAATTTGAAATTGGTAACCAGATAAACTGGTCAGTTACCGTCCAAAAAACCAGAGAAAAACTGCTAAAAAACTGGAAAAATGCTAAAAACCGGTTTTTTCAAATTTGAAAATTGAAATTCCTAACACATTCATGACAAAAAGCATGAAGTCAAGCACGAGAGGTGCATGCATCTTCCTAATACATTCATTAGTGTTAAACAATGTAAGCATCATTAGGGAAACTAATTTTTACATTTAAAATTTTAAATTTGAATTAAATAAAAAACCACTGGTTTTTATTCATGCATATTAACCTCAAACAATAGGTAATCTAGTACAATAAAGAGTTAAACCAACCTACCAACTACATTATGCAGTCCTAAATTCAAATTTCAATTTGAAAATTTTTGGCTGGTATTTTTTCTACCGGTAGGCGCCGGTATTTCCAGTTACTGGTGGTAACCGACCGGTTACCACCGGATTTTCTAACCTTGGTCTATACTATATGTTCCTTCTTGAACTACTGGGTAGGTTTTCAAAAGGATGAGGTGAAGGAGCTGTTACAAGAAGGGGCAAAGGCGCTTCAGGAGGAGGCGCTCCGTCAACATACAGAAGCTCAGGCACCATCAAGCCCAGGGGATGACGGTGTGCAACCGGTGTTGATGCTAGAAGACAATGAGTAAAAGCAAGAGGCAAGCGACAAAAATTGGCTGTTCTCTGAAGGCGTGGTTTTGTGTTGCTGGGAAAGCAAAAGATTCTGATGGTGTAATAGTTTATCTTTCATACACTTAGTCTCTTAGTTTAATTTCAGTTCTTGTTTTGACGTCTCCTCTGAACTTTATCAATGTTGAAAAGTCTGTGATTCGGTTGACCACATGGTGTGATCACTGAATTAGACTTTTTGCTACCTGTTGAACTCTTACTATGTTGTGTTTCCGTTTGAAGTAAGGGAAATTCGAGAAAGCTTGATTGAAAAAAAAAGTTTTTAGTGTGCTGGAGCCTGGAGCAACTATCTTCTTGGACTAACAATATCAATCCTCCTAAAGGAAATGAAAAATGAACTAGAGAATATATCATTGATCCAATTAATTGTCAAGGCCAATTGCCTAATTGCTGACATTTTCTTATCTCCACACCACAAACCGCATGACCCAACCGAGCAAATAAGAATGCCATCCTACAATGGCTAAATCTAGAACAATTGTTTTTTTTTGTTTCTGAAGTAAAAAGGATTTATGCTACTGAACTGACATTACTTCTAAAGTTCAATATTTTAATTTTTGAACAGTTTTGTAACGAAATTCAGCTCCTGTTTATATATTACTTGGCCCATGTTTTTTTTACTGCTTATGCTTGTGATGCTCAGTGCATAATACATGATGAGGCATAAAGGACCTAAAAGTCGTGAATTTTAACATTGTTTAGATTACTTACGATGAAAATTGTCAGCAGTTACTCAGATTTTGATGGTAAGGCTTAGGGTTCTGCGGGGGGCTTTTCCTTGGGCCATCCTTGAAATGAATATAACCACATCATGTCCTTTGTAACAGTATAAATTTGTGTGATATAGCTTGTATATGAAGCTGTAATTTGATTGGAGCGTGTGAAAGTTAATCTTTTTTGGTAAAATAATGTTCTACAAGTGGCTCTTGCAAGATTTGCATATATGCTTTGTTTCCTTTTTTGGGCTCTTGCAAGATTTGCAAATATGCTTTGTTTCCTTTTTTGTTGTCTTTTATGAGGACATCATTCCATTTAAATGGGAGAGATCCTGCATTCTACCATGGACATACAAAAGCAAGTAACTGACTATAAAACTTAGGATAATAAGATGGTTTTTCATCCTCCAACTTGATGCTTGACTTGACTTCAAGATCCCTAGCTTGAAATGTTGTCCTCTTGTAAGTGGTTGTGGTGACAAATTTTTGAGATGGCAAAATGATACGAGTCAATGCATCTAATGTTCTATTCTCAATGATATTGCCAATCCATAGCAGAATGTCAATGCAAGCAGCAAACTTGTCAAAGCAAGAATCTAGCACTTGCACGTGCCCAAGTTCCTGATGGAAGAATAAGTTCCATAACAATCCAACTTCCATTCGTTGCATCTTTGCAGCTTTGCACTCAATGGACTCGCATGTCAACCTATGATGTATATGGTTCACTGAAACAGAACAAGAAAAATTTCTCATGACTTACTGGAAACTTATGCAGTAACTTGGAATCACCTTATGAATGTAATTTATGAAAACATCAGCCCATCTTATTCAGAAATGCAAAACCACATGTACCATCTTATTTAGTTTTTTTTGTTCCTTTTCAAAAAAAAAACCTTGAGTTTTTGTTCTTTTTTCCCCTGCAACTGTAAGCATGAAGCTTCAGCCTTCGAGCAGAGCAATATATTGAGAACCAAATTACGGATAATTTGGCATGATATAACATGTATTGCGGTGAAAATTCATAATATGCTAGCTGAATGTCCGTGCGTTGCTACGGATTTAAAAAAAATTAGAACATATTTGTATGCACATTCTAACAAATTTTACCACCCGTTAGTTTTAGAATATGTAGTATGATAAAATTTTAAAATCCGTAGCGACGTACGGGCATTCAGCTAGTATTACGGTGCAGAGAGAGTAGCATTGGAATTGATCTGTCATCATTTTTGTTCTCACTTAACAAAGCAGAAGAAAAACACACGCCATTAATGAAATGATAACTTCACTAATCTGAATAACCATCCTCCCATCTCACTATCTTTTACAAACAAAAACCAGGGCCGAGCTGGCCTGGTGCCAACCCCCCCGGGTCCATGCCGTCGCACGCACCGCACCGACTCCGGCCAACTCCAAGCGCCGGAGCCAGCCAGCCCCCCACCGCACCCGCTTGCTGTTCCGCTATTTCCATCCCGCCGACCCCCTTCCGCTCCGCTCTCCCCACCCTACCGAACCCCACCAACCCACCACACGATGCCCCCCTCTCTGCTTCTTGCTTCCGTTGCACGCCGCGCCGCTTGATCGCCCGCCCACCTAACCTCCTCCTGCGATCTCGTCCCCCCTTGCGAGGCCCACATATGGTGGCCCCTTGCTTGCGCGTGAGGTTGGCCGGTCGATGGTGTCCACCGCGGCGCAGGCGGGCGTGCTCGCGACCTGCGTGGTGCTGTTCGTCCCCATGGGGCTCGCGGGCTGGCACCTCAGCCGCAACAAGGTGCTCTTCTTCTCTGGCGCGCTCTTCGTCTCCCTCGCCATCGGCGTCCACCTCTCCCCGTACCTCCCCTCCCTGCCCCACCTCCTCGCCTCCTCTTTCCTCCCCCACCCCGCGCCATTGTCCTCGTTGTGCATCCCGTTCCTGCACCGCGTGTCGTGGGCGAACGTCGATGCCAGGGGAGCAGAAGGCAGCGGCGCGGCAGGAGGGGCAGGGGGCGTGGGGAGGTGAAGCGGAGAGGGAGCGGAAGCAAGCGAAGTAGGAGGGGAGGGAGGCTAGAGAGGCCGGGTAGAAGAGGAGGTGGGAGATGGTAACTGTTGGTGGAAGTGGAGAGGATGGGTAGTTAGATATGAGAGAGAGGGAGAGGGATGTTAGATAGATGGTTAAGATTTCAGTATTCAGATCGGACGGTTGAGAAGAGAGGAATGAGAATACACTAACCATGCACCAACTCAAACTTATTAAATAGTAAAGAAAAATAGAAACATAGTGTGACAGAAAAAAAGAAAAACTAAGCCTACATGTTGAAAAAGAAAGGTTAATTATGCTAAAGCAAAAAAGAGAACTATCTGAAAGATATTCTGTTTGTCTCTTTGGAGAACTCAGGGGCTACGCCCTTACACTATGTTATTTAGAAAACTTAGATTACTAAATAATGGAGAATCTGTTGTTTATATTAAAATAGAGCATACTTCTGAGTACTTTCCATCAAAAGATTTTGTGCTTGAGCAAATAAGTTTTGCACTCGACAATTATCAAAGTAGCAGCAGTGAATATATAGGGGTGGACCCAGGATGGTTCATGGTGTACTGCTGAACACAAAACTAGCTGTTCCTAGGTGGTCAGTGGGCTTTCCTCTTACACATGTCCTGTGTTTGAATCCTTATGGTCAGTGGGATCATGGGTGTACAACTATTTTCTTATATTTTTTATTCTCTTTTTTGTAGTTTGATTGGTGTAAAAGTTATTGAGATCTTGTTTCTTTGTTGTTTATTATGATTTGAATAAGTTGTACATTTTTTTATTGTAGAGACCCGAATCAACAAATCTGGACCCTCCTGCGTATTTTGCACTAGTCCAGAATCCGCTAGTGCACATAGTGTAAACATAGACGAAATATCGACCATTTCACGGTTTACTAAGAAAAGATTCAAATATTATTAGTTATTAGAGTTGCAACCTTATGGCCAACTTACAAATAATAGCCTAAAAAGCATAAGAAACTAGCAGCGAAAAACAGAAATAAGCGTAGTAGCCATTCGACATGCTCATAGACAATCGACTGGAAGTTGGATCCAATCCTGTTGGAACTGGCTGCTGCCTTTGAGCTAAAGGATTTGAGGCACTATTGCTAGGTTTTGAAGGCATCTGATTGCGACTAGCTGCACTCCATGTATCAACCATCTAACAGGGTACCACCAAGGTTAACAAGGAAAGAGGGAATAGTAAAGGTAAGAGATAAACTCATCTAAGGGGATATTCTAATGGCAATCGTAAACTAAAACACTCAGCTGAAAAGGCTAACGAAAGAAGCAATAAACTCTACAAATAAATTTTGTTGACATGACCGCATCATAATGCTATAAGTAGAACTGTATCTCACATCACACACAACTGCCAAGAAAAGCAAAATGATCTACACGATACTATAAACTATAACAAGGTTCTAATCTATTGGCTTTAACTCTTTACGGTAGTCTTTAATCTTGTCTTAGAACATATTGGGTTCGTCTTTGATCCAAACTTCATAGCAAAGCTCAAAAAATTTTAGGCCAACCTTCTCTTTGATTAAGGGACAATCGAGACATCTATAAACATTATGGGGATAAGAAGCCAATTTAAAATTTGAAAGCAATATCCTAGAGAAGGTAAAGAATAAGATCCTGAGAATAAGGAAAGAATAGAGAATTACTAGATAATCATTTGGCTAATTTGATTTAGAAAATAGATTTTGAAACTTTGATAATTCGACCACTCTAACTAGGGCTTCATCCTACAACGATATAGCTCTGATACCACATCCGTAGAGATCTAAATCAGCAAATCTGGACTCTCCTGTGTATTCTGCACTAGTTTAGGATCACGCTAGTGCACACAGTGTAAATATAGATGAAATATTGACCATATCACGGTTTACTAAGAAAAGACTTAAATATTATTAGTCATCAGAGTTATGACCTTATAGCCAACTTACAGATAATAGCCTAAATGGCTTAAAAAACTAGCAGCGAAAAATATAAATAAGCGTAGTAGCCATTCGATATACCCACAGGCAATCGACCGGGGAGTGAAATTTTAATCTGCGAAGTCGTCGAAGTATCCTCCTTCAGGTACCTCCTATTGATATGGTTCTTCTCCCTCAACTGAGCAAATGTGAATATAGCCATAAGTACAAAGAGTACTAAGCAAGTCATTTGTAACAAGAATGCAACATAATATGCAAGGCAGATCAAATGATAGCTGAGTGGTTATTTTGCATATAGCAATAATTCAAAGTAAATAAAATAAATAGATTGAAAGCGTATTTTGGAAAAGGATGTAAATAAATAATTAATGAATCAAAGGATTGAATAGACCACAAGTGAACCAACCATTCACTTTCCAACCAAATCTTCTTCCCAACCAACCAAGATTTTATAAAAAACCTAACCCTTATGTGAAATCACCGAGCATTGTCCATAACCAGAGACACGGCTATTCAAATAATTTTACACTCTATAGAGGTTGCACAACTTTACCCCCATGATATGTCTTTCTTGTAGTGTCACTAGTATAATACATTTTCTTAGGCGTGCTGATCAAGAAGTTCACAACAAAGCCTTTATAATGCTCAATCTCAACCCAGTTCCACCCCCTCCCTTAATGTGTATTTGTGGCTATTACCAAACCTCATTCATCCCAATGACAAAATCGAAACATCACAAATTATTCAGCCAGGCCATTCCCATACTGGACATGTGATTGTACAATAAGACTCAGATCAATGGCAGATAAAGTTAAATCTTTAGACAATATCAAAAGTAAACATCCACATCCCAATGTGCTATTGCACCCCCTTTACGGCATGATAATTCACTCAAGTGAAAACTATTTTATATAACCACAACCAATAACACACCCATGCCATGGTACACAAGTTTTAAAATTGTGGTTGACCACCATGATTTAATATCTCATTAAGTCAAAATTAATTAATTGATCACATTTGATGATAAGCCCAACGTAACTAAAAGCATGGCTAACCATACTAGACATACAACCCAAGTGGATACTAGTATTATATCTCTAGATAAATACATATCCTATGGTAACAATAGAATCATGGCATTGAAATTATTAAATGAGGGATTAACCAAGTTGGACAATAACTACCAGATATAAAGGGTTGTACTAAAATAGCAATGTATAATAATTTAAAATAAAATAATAAATAAATAGATTTAAAAACTTGGTTCAACATGATCAAAGGATATGACTTGCCTTGATCTTGTTCAGTTACCAATTTCTTGATCTTTGGTTCCTGTTTTTGCTCCTTCAAAGACGTTATCTACCGAGATAGAAAATGGTCGAGACACAAATAAAATCATATAAAAACTAAATAAACTCCAAAAAAAAAATATTCAAAACTAGAACCAAAATATAGATATCAATTTTAGATGAATTTAGGAAAATGAATAGGATTAATCGAAGCTAGGACGGAGAATAACGAGCTCTTGGAAAATCTAATCTAAAGGAAAAGGCTGAAAATCAGAAATTCTACTATGTTGTGGACTCAGTGCGTAGAATAGCTAGTCTATGGTGAATTCGGCTCATGGAATAGTGCACGGTGATTGGGCTTATATGACGTGGCGCTGACTAGGCATTTAGGCCTGGCGTGGCATCACAGATGGCACGACACATGGCACTAGGGCTGAGATGGTAGGGTGATGTGTCAGTTGACTCAGCTTGGTCTAAGGGTTCACGGAATAGTGGATCTGGCATGTGGAACCCACCCGTCAGTGGCTCGATGCACGGTGGATTCGGTTGATAGAGAAGGTGATTCATCGGTCGGGCGCGGGTGCGGGGTGATGCAGATGGTGCATGAATCAAGGAGATGCATGGTGCACGAACAGAGGGGACTGGCCGATGAGAAGGTAGCATGGGATGGGAGAGGAAAGATCAGCTCGACGGTGGACTCACCGGTGGCGAGGATGGCTCGGCGAGTAGCGGCGGAATTCTGACCGATGGGGACGACGAATGGCGAAGATGACAACCTTGCCGGCATTGAAGATGAAA
Organism: Dendrocalamus latiflorus; assembly: GCA_017311315.1. Lineage (NCBI taxonomy): Eukaryota > Viridiplantae > Streptophyta > Magnoliopsida > Poales > Poaceae > Dendrocalamus > Dendrocalamus latiflorus. The sequence goes on from CM029646.1 coordinate 6,003,633, forward strand.
GCGGCAGCGCAAACGAACTCCAGCGCCTGAGCTCGACGCGGATGATGGTGAGGCATGGCGAGAGCAAGTGGCTATGAGACACAGAGATCCAGGGGGTGGCGCAACTTTTATACATGGATGCTGAGGAGTCCTAGGCGGACACAGATACCGAGTCTAGGAAGAAGACGGCTGGTGGCGCATGGGGAGCAAACGCGAACACCGAGATGAGTTCACCTCATGCACGGCACGATGAATGGGGAAGATGCACAGTGCACGAACCACTAGATGCGTGACATGTGGCTCAACGAGCTGCTGAGGATGGGACGGATGAAGACCATTGGATTGGCTGGCGTGGCTGGCTCAGATGGCGACACATGACAAGGGGCGGCCCGACCGGCTGGTGAGCCAAGTGGAGGGAAAGGTGGGCTTGGCTAGAGAGAAGATGGGCTAGCTAGGGTTTTGGACCAAGGCCTTTAGGAAGTTTTAAACATGTTTTCTAATTCTAGAAATTGCCAGAAATTCAATTGAGCTCTAGAAAATAGCAAATAAAAAAAATCCTTGAGACTCAAGGAATCCAAATAAAATACTTTTAGCAAATATTAATGTTTAGTTTAGTCATATTAAATCCTTTTAATTCATGAAAATTTATTTTAAGTTTTAATTAATTCCAGAAAAAACCAAATGGTTACTTTTAATTTAAAAGCTTCAAAAAGGCTATGAAAATCAAGATTTTACATTTATTATGAAAAATAGATATAAAAGAATGCATTCTTCAATTGTATTTCAAAAACTTATAAGGCTAATAATATTAGTAATTTCTATTGTATGTTCCCACACCTTTCATCTCCTCTTATCATTTTTTTTCAAAAATAACATTGCATCTTCTATGCTGTAACACAACTAGCTTGTTGCATACCACCTTATACACCCAAAATTTCTCTAAAATTATTTCGGTGTGTTGAATCTAGTTTGAACAATTTGCACTTCGATTTTTGCTACTGTGGACTTTGAGTTTTTCCATTGAACACGGTGGACTGCCATCAAGCTTCTCATGTAATGTGAACCTAGGTTCACATGGGGATACGGCATGGCTTAAAGAAGAATGCGGTTTTTCTATGGATAGACACATACTGAGACGAGAAGACTAATTCATTATCTTGTTTGATTGGTAATGGATATTGGCTATCCCTTTATAGGGATGAGTTGACCCTAAGAAACAAACTCTATATCTGGGGATACTTATCTCTAGTACATGTTCTTATTTCTACTTTCCAACTAATGTCGCACCAGCCGTAAGCAGGGCTACAGTGCTAACAGTATACACGCGTGCTACAATGCCCATGTCTGCGGCATTGTTACTGCTCAAAGTGGTGACGGTAATGCCACACAACACATTGTTACTGCTCAAAGTGGGTTGTTTGGACCTTGAGTTTTAGAAAAGAAGACTTAGTTAAACTTATATTAGAGTTCAACAGTTTGGAACTTTGTTTAGTTAGGCTAGTGAAAAAACAGAATAACAAAAATAACTTTTGCCAAAATCCTTCCCATCTGTTTTTCACAAGGCGACGTATATGGTGAAAATTTGATTTTCGCCAAACTTAAAAGTTTCCAAAAAATTTTAAACAATTATCATATGTAGTGGATGATATATATGTTCTACATCTCTACAGAACTTCAAGATCAAACTCTACCGCATTTGCGAGATACAAAAAAGATAATTCCTTAGTGAAACAGTGAAAGACTATTTGAATACTATTTCAACACGAATTTGTCCTTTATAAATGCCATCGAGTTTGATCTTCAAATTTTGAAAAGATGTAGAACATATCACACTACTACAGAAATCCACATTACAGACGGTTCAGAAACGTCATTACAGACGGTTTTCTGAACCGTCTGAAATTATGGGTCAGTGATAATCCAAGTTATCACAGACGGTTTTCGAACCGTCTGTGATTATGCGATATCACAGACGGTTTTTAATTAAAAACCGTCTGTGATTATGCGATATCACAGACGGTTTTTTATTAAAAACCGTCTGTGATTATCCGATATCACAGACGGTTTTTTAAAAAAACCGTCTGTGATATCGCATAATCACAGACGGTTTTTAATGAAAAACCGTCTATGATACTCCTCCCCCCAGCAGAATCTATTTCTGTTTATAGCTAGCCTCAGGAAATGCTAACCATGCCCTCTGAAACAAGCAGATAATCACAGACAAAAAACATACAATTCACACATCTCATTTCCTTTCAGATACATTTCACAGACATAAAACATCCCATTGACATCGCACTTCATTTCACAAACATAAAGCATGCATCCATTTCGCAAATCAATTAATTGAATTGAAATATCCATTAACACATCTCATTTACAAAAGATGTGCACTGCATTTGCACTTAGTGATAAGATCAATAAGAAATCATGGTGCGCAGTGGAACCGTCCTCCTGGCGTTATGACTTGAGTCAGCAAAAAATACGCCAACTCTCCTCGAATCCCTCCAAGAACAGGCTGTTTCAATGCAGTTGACGGGATGGACGCAGCCTGTCGATAGGAATATCAATGTGCGTATATATGTAACGTGTTAAGTATGAAGTAATTATGGGAAGAGTGACAAACCTTGCGATTGGTGAGCCTCGAGGAATCGAGGAGTAGTTCCATATGTTGGCAAACGTAGTATCCACATGTGTTGCCCGGCTCCTGCTGGTGACACTGCAAAAAATGGAATGTGTTAGTTCAAGAGGCATTAGTACCAACTGTTGCATATGATTAATTAATGTGAAATAGCGAATACCTTAAAATCTCGAACATGTGTCAGCAGGCCTTTGGCCCCGCGCTTCGAGTCACCTCCCTTTTCAATGTAGGTGGCAAACGCCTTACGTAATTCGAAAAAGTTAACCTTAATCATTCGGAAGGAAAGAAAGTACAATGTAGATATGTATGGGGAATATGTGCTTACCTATCGATTACTTGGCTGAGAACTGTGAAGTCCATTTTATTCTTACTTAGGGAATCAAGGTAATATACCTTGTTCCATTTTGGTACAATTACTACTAAAATCCAATGAAAATTTTGAAGGAAGGGCATAAGTACATAATCCTTCTTGACGCTACCCAGCAGTCCTGCTGCAATGTACCTCTCGACGAGGGGTGTATCCTGGTCGATGGTTTCCTTGGCGACCAATTGTGGGTCCAAGAAACCAACTGATAAGTTGGATGATCTAGCTTTAATCAACATGTGTCTATATATATACACACGAAAGCAAAAAATTAGATATGGCATTTACGGTATGACATTAATGGAGACTGTGATTGTACACACTTACAGCGTCCAACATCGAATGATTGAGACGTCAAGAGCGTTGAACGTGAACAGATCGAATAAATCCTCAAAGGCGACCACGAACATACACTCTTGAAAATTGTGGTGTAAATCTTCTTTGGTGAATTTGACAATGATACTTGAAGTCCGTTCTGCCTCTAGCTTGTTGGACTGCTGCATATACCACATGTGCAATTGCGTGCAACTATATGGTAGCTTTTGGAGGTATTTTTCCTCGAGCAACGGCTGACCAAGCACGAATTTGCGGGCCAAAGGTAGGTACGGAATATCATCATTGGTCTTCTTTGCTTTGCCCTTGTTGGCCTTGCTGCTTCGGCTATAGGCCGACTTAACGGCAGTCGGCAGCAGCGGTGCAAGTTGCTCTGGCGAGAATAGGACCCGTGGAGATAGCACCGGTGCAGTATCCGGTGGTGGAACCGACTGGTCTTGTAATGGAGATGACACCAGTGCAAGTTGCTCTGGCGAGAGTATGACCAGTGGAGATAGCACCGGTGCAGTATCCGGTGGTGGAACCGACTGGTGTTGTAATGGAGATGGAACCAGTGCATGTTGCTCTGGTCCTGCCACCGGTGAAGAAGACTCCAGGGAGATGTCGCTTTTGGGCCACTGGATGAATGTTCCGATGGCCTGTCCTAGAGTCATGATCTCGTCGTTGGGGGGCTTCGGTAGCGGGACCACCTCAAAATTGACATGCACACCATCCACATTAAGTTTTGCGAAGCCTGGCGCTAAAGCTTGACCGTGCACCATGGCCCCGATACCAGACGAATATGCCTGGCCCCAAGCAGCGTACAAGGGAACGGAGCCATATCTCACTTGGAGCTTGCAATTCGTAGGCTCCTACATAACGATACAAAATTAGCTACTCGAATAGGCCTACCAATGGAGCAAGCATTCGAGAGGTAATAATTATTACCTGGATGTCGTCCACAGGAAATTTGGATTGGATTTGCGTCGGATTGGACGCGCAGCTACTCGGACAGTTGTGCGGGCTAGCTAGCGCAGCAGCGGCGGTGGGGGCCTGCTGACTTTCTGTCTGTTTCCGCACCTCATCTCTGATTATATCAGCCATCGAACCCAGTAGCTCCTCTTTAAGAGATGCCTTGATCTCTTCTCGTAGCTGTGCGTCACGCTCGCCTTTGTTTCTCTTCCTGCGCCGATACATGTCAGAGTCATCTTGGAAACCATGTTTCCATGGAACGTAAAGCCCAAGGCCTCTCGTACGGCCCGGGTGCTCCTTGTTTCCCAGGGCCACGGAGAGCATATCATTCTCCCTTGTTCCCTGGAATGATCCCTCGGTAGATTGAAAACTCAGCTCTTCCTGCAAGAGCACGACATGTCATTTCAATTCGTACGAAATTGTGGAGTAATTACAAGCTACGTAGTTCGATCGATATCTTACCAGGCGCTGGGACACTTGCTGGTCTGCAGGGTTTCGAAAGGAGACGTCCCCCGATGTCATTGTAGATGACCTTGCTCTAAGCCAATTTCGAGCGCGGTCATCCAGAATATTGGAAAACGGCGGGGCGATGTCCTCTGCAGCTGCCAGCTCATCCTCCAACCTCCATTGCGGGATTTTACCCGCATACCCAGCTGTGCCAAGTCTGTGGGGGTGCGTGTTTTTTGCCTGGAGGGCCTTGTGCACCACACTTGTACTTTTGAAATCTTCGGTCGTTTTCATCGCCTTGAACTCTTCCCATTGTGGTTCCAGGAATGGGTATTTAGTCAAAGGCGTTTCGTCCGTCTCCACGTATTTCCTGACAAGCGTGCTCTTGAAGTTCTTCCATGCTTTGCACGCCGCTTGGTAGGTTTGTCGTTCCACAGCGTGTAAGTGTTCTTCTGGGAACTCGAACGATGCCAAAATTTCGGTCCACAGCTCACGTTTCCGAGTGTCAGGCACGTTCTTCCACGAATTGTATGTGATCTCAATTCGTTTTCGTGCAACTATTCCGACCATGGTTCGGAATGCGTTTACCGCTTGCTTAGGAAGGATAGGGACCCCAGCTGCGTTTACCGCTGTGATGGTCTATCGGCTCTGAGGCTTCTTTGATAGCCCTCTTCCTTGACGTCTTGATGTTGGAGCAGACGCCTCCGGCGATGATGCTGAAGAATGCGCGGGTGACATGTTGCTCATTTTGTGGGTCTATTAAGATAAGATGAGAATGTAATCATATTGAATTGGAAGAGAGGAGTAGAGGGGAGGGGGAGAAGGGAGGGAGAAGGGAGGGGGTGATATGGACATAGAGAGGAGGTGATGTGCCTATCTTAGCACCTACTTTAGTTGCTAATACTATAAACCAAATAATAGAATCAATAACAGTCTCAACATGAATATGTGCTCTCAAATTGTAGGGTTGCACAAGATTAATCTTGGCCGTCCCGCTACTAAATCATATACTCTTCCTTGATTGGTTATGCCAAATAATGAATTCAGTCTTTTGAGCTCTAGATACAAACTCTACAATCTCAAGATCAAGATATATTCAGCATGCATATATTCAGACAGCAGTTAACTTTTAACTTGTCAAGATGAAATCCTAACAGATCAATTTAATAACATGCCATAACTGTAAATCCCACAGGCAATCTCAGTATATGGAAGATTGTATATAACAGCTATTAGAGCTCAAAGACCGAATGAACCAATCTCAGTATATGAATTTATCATCATCGAGCAACTGTAAATCCCACAGGCAATCTCAGTATATGGAAGATTAACAAACTTGAATATACATGAATGCAACTAAGCAACTAACCATAACAGTAAGCATAACAAACTTGAATATACAGTAAGCATATACCATAACAGTAAGCATATAACAGTAAGCAACTAACCATATACATAACAGTAAGCATATAACAGTAAGCCCTAAACCCTAACACTCAGTATGAAGTATGAAGCATCAACCCTAAACCCTAACAGTAAGCATGAAGCTCGGGGAGGTATTTGATGACCTTAGGGTTTTGGTGACGGAGGAGGCGGCGACGACGGAGGAGGAGGCGGCGGCGACGCAGGAGGAGGAGGCCCCGGGCTCGGGGAGGCGGCGGCGACGACGGGCTCGGGGAGGCGGCCGGCGACGACGGAGGAGGAGGAGGCGACGACGACGGAGGAGGAGGAGGAGGCGACGACGGGCTCGAGTGAGGCGGCCGGCGAGGGCTCGAGGGAGGCGGCGGCGAGGGCTCGGGGGAGGCAGATCGGGATTTAGATATTAGAATAACTGCAGAATACACGGAAAACCCTAGACACGGGTATATATAACGGATTATTACAGACGGTTCTAAACTTAGAACCGTCTGTGATATGAATATCACAGACGGTTCTAAGTTTAGAACCGTCTGTAATAAGCATACTATCTCAGACGGTTCTACGTTTAGAACCGTCTGAGACAGTAGGCTTATCACAGACGGTTCTAAACTTAGAACCGTCTGTGATATTCATATCACAGACGGTTCTAAGTTTAAAACCGTCTGTGATAAGCCTATGCCCGACTGTAGTCATTCATGATCAACAGCCAACCATCTGCATTCATGATCAACTACCTACCAGCTGCATTCATTTACACATTTTCTCAATCTGCATTCATTTTTGTCACACATACACATATGAAAATTGACTACATCACACATTTTCACATATACATCTCAAAATTGACTACATCACACATTTTCACATATACATATCAAAATTGACTACATCACACATTTTCACATATACATCTCAAAATTGACTGCATCACACATTTTCACATATACATTCTTATTGTACTTGCTTATTTCCTTTAAAAATTAGCCCTTCATCATGATCAATGCGTACGTAACTAGTTTCGTCACGTTGTTCATCGTCGACCCTTATGCCATTTCCAAAAGGAGGTAACTCGTCAAATTGATTGTATTCCTCCTCGTCCACTACATTCTCCACTCCAACAATTCTCCTTTTTCCATGAAGAACTACATGGCGTTTCTTATTTGCCGGGTCGGTTACATAGAAAACTTGAACAACTTGATTGGCGAGTACGAATGGTTCGTCTTTGTACCCGACACGTTGGAGGTCCACGGTCGTGACACCGTACTTGTCAACCTTCACCTGTGGGAGATGCACCCAACGGCAGCGAAATAAGGGGATTTTGAAAACCACATAGTCGAGCTCCCAAATCTCTTCTATGAAGCCATAGTACGAGTTTCTCGACCCATCGGTACTGAATGCATCTATGCGGACACCGCTGTTCTGGTCAGTGCTCTTGACATCCTGAGACTGCGTATAGAATGTGTACCCATTTATGTCATATCCTTGCCATGTCACAACTGTAAATGTCGGCCCTTTTGCCAACCATGTCAGCGTCTCACTCGGCGAGCTCCTAGCGATTTGCTCCTTCAACCATTGGTTGAACCAACGGTTGTGTTGCCTCATGATCCAAACATCCGGCCGCTCTGGATTCTGTTGCCGAAGCACATCCTTGTGCTGCTCCACATAAGGCGCCACTTCAGTCATGTGTTGCAACACCGTGAAATGGGCTTGAGTATACGTGTCCATATCTGGAGTGATTGCTTTCCTTCCGATAGTTCCGAGACCCTTCAGCCTCCCCTCATGACGAGATTGAGGGACACCTATCGGTTGAATCTGAGCCATATAATCGACACAAAACTCAACGACCTCTTCGCTTGCATAACCTTCGACGATGCTGCCCTCCGGCCGAGAACGATTCCGTACGTAGGACTTGAGAATTCCCATGAACCTCTCAAATGGGTACATGCTACGTAGGAATACGGGCCCGCACATTTTTATCTCCCACACAACGTGAACAATGAGATGGACCATGATATCGAAAAACGAAGGAGGGAAATACATTTCAAGGTGACATAGAGTCATCACCACCTCGTCCTGCAGAGCATCTAGCCCTTCGGGATCGATGACCTTCTGAGCAATTGTGTTAAAGAAATAACATAGCCTCATGATTGTCTCTCGGACTTTGATCGGAAAAATATTTCTAATTGCAATAGGGAGCATCTGTGTCATCAGCACATGACAATCATGAGACTTCATGCCATTTAACTTCAAATCTTGCATCGAAACAAGTTTCTTCACGTTGCCGGAGTAACCAGACGGAACTTTGACACCATGCAAGCACTGGCACAGTTCTGTTTTCTCAGCCTTGGACAGAGTGTAACATGCAGGGGGAAGGTACGTTCGTCGATTATCAGTGCATGTCGGTGCTAACTCAGGCCTGATGTCCATGTCAGCCAAGTCAAGTCGTGCGTTGACGCCGTCCTTTGTTTTATCACGGATGTTCAGTAAGAGACCAATCAAGCTGTCGCACACATTCTTTTCTACGTGCATGACGTCGATGCAGTGCCGAACATCTAGGTACTCCCAATAAGGTAAGTCCCAAAATATTGATCTCTTCTTCCAGGTGTTCTTCTCATGAGCCCTCAATTTACGTCCCTTTCCGAGGACAACATCTAAATTCTTAACCATATCATAAACCTCGTGTCCCCTTAAATGCCTTGGAGCTGAACCGTCTTCCTTCTCTCCGTCAAATTGTTGCTTCATCTTGCGGTATGGGTGAGCCCTCCGAAGGAACTGGCGGTGACGCATGTAGACGGTTTTGCGTGAGTGTCTCAGCCACACACTCTCGGTACCATCTAAACAGTGAGTACAAGCTTTGGCACCTTTTGTACTATGGCCTGATAGGTTACCAAGGGCAGGATAATCATTTATGGTGCAGAACAATAAGGAGTGCAGAGTGAAGTTCTCTCGTTTGTATGCATCCCATACCTGTACCCCTTCGTTCCACAGTACTTTTAGATCTTCCACCAACGATGCTAGGAACACATCGATATCATTCCCAGGTTGTTTTGGCCCTTGGATAAGTATCGACAGCAAAATGTACTTTCGCTTCATACACAACCAAGGAGGAAAGTTATAGATGCAGAGAGTCACGGGCCATGTGCTGTGTCGGCTGCTCATGCTACTGAAAGGATTCATTCCATCTGTACTCAGTCCAAACCTTATATTCCTTGGTTCTGCACCGAACTCTGCAAAACTCCTATCGATGTTTCTCCACTGCGCGGAATCAGCAAGGTGTCTTATCATTCCATCCTTCTTGCGCTCCTCCGAGTGCCAACGCAGCAGTTTTGCCTCCTTTGGATTTGCAAAAAAACCTTTTCAAACGGGGAATTATAGGAAAATACCATGCCACCTTAGCAGGAGGTCCTTTCTTCGCCTCTGTTCCCTCGCCATCATCTGATTGATTGTTACGTTTGTATCGGGATGCGTTGCACACCGGACATACATGCATGTTTGCATACTCTTTACGGTAGAGGATACAGTCGTTCGGACATGCATGTATTCTTTCTACTTCCATTCCCAACGGACAAAGAACCTTCTTGGCTTTATACGTGGTTTTAGGCAACTCATTTCCCTCTGGAAGCATGTCCGCTAAAAGACCTAGCAGCGCCGTGAAACTCTTGTCGGACCAACCGTTGCTTGCCTTCAATTTCAACAGTTCAAGCACGACCGACAACCTCGTGTACTTGCAGCTCGTGTACAAAGGTTTCTCTGAGTCCTCCATCAAGCCACAGAATTTAACATACTCTCTCTCATCATAGTTCTCTTCTACATCGCGAAGCATCTGATCCAGATTATCATCGTGCAACCTATCCGAATCCGAGCCACAATCGACATCAACCGGCGGTATGTCATTCACTTCACCGGCGATGTCATCCGGGGGCATATCATTCACTTCGCCGGCGATGTCATCCGGGGGCATATCATTCACTTCACTGACGATGTCATCTGGCGGCATATGATCATTCACTTCGCCATGACTGGTCCAACACGTCTAATCCTTTTTGAAACCCCTCCGAATCAAGTGCGCTACAATTTGCCCTCGGTTCTTAAACATCTTCAAATTCTCGCAGTCAGTGCATGGACAACACATATATTCCACCCCCTTATTCAACATATCCTCCTCGGCGGCTCTTATAAAAGCAGAAACGCCATTAATGTACTCTTCACTCACACGGCTCGCGGCATACATCCAGCTTCGGTCCTACGTTACGTACATATATAACAACTTAGTATTAAAATCTAGATTAACTAATTATAACTACATATATACGGGCCACATTTATTATATTGAGACTTAATTTGCTAGCTCAATTCATATTACAAACACAACAGCTATTATATAACCAACAATTTTACAAATTAACCATCTTTAATAAGCACTAATGGATTACTTAGACCTAAATTGTAATGCAATTAAAGAAAAAATAAATTACATTACTAACCATATCTAGAGCAACCAGGAAAGACTGAATATTCAAAGCTCAATCTCTGCCTCTTTCCACCAAATTAACTGGCCTGAAATCGCCTAGCTTCCTCCCGAGTGAAAAAGTGCGCAGCAGTGGCTAGATCTGGATCGAAATGAAGACAGATGCGGTCTGAGCAGCGCAATAAATGCCTTAGCCATTATCACAGACGGTTTTTAACTAAAAACCGTCTGTGAATTATCACAGACGGTTTTTAATACAGACCGTCTGTGATACTTCGGTAATAACCGCCTGTGATAATCCATTTTCCCGCCACAAATACCACAGACGGCCTCCTAATTACAACCGTCTGTAATAGTGTTCATCAGAGACGGTTTCACAAAACCGTCTGTGATAAGGTGTCTACTATGAGGCTTTCTGTAATAGTGTCATCCACTACATATGATAGTTTTTTTAGAACTTTTCAAAACTCCTAAGTTTGATGAAAATAGAAAATTTCAAAATTTCGCCATATTCTCATTTTCACCCATAAGCCCCCTTTTCACAAAACTCAAAGCAGAAATAGTACGATAAATGAAAGCTGGTTTTAGCCAAACAACTTTTGCAGTAAATACTATCCTAACCGAATAGCACTTTAAAATATGTAATGATAAAACTTACACAAACATACTTTTTTTTGGGTAAAATTTACAGCAAAACTTGTGATCCGATCAACCGCCAAGATTTTAGTTATGTTCGAGAAAATGGATTTCGTCTCCTAGGTAGCAATCGTCCAAACCATTAAAAAAAATTTCAAGTCTAACAAAATACCACATGCAATGATAACCCACATTTGGCTGTGGTACAACCGTACAAGTAAAAAATTTTCCAAAACAATGTGTGATTTTGTGCTCGATCACAAGATTACCAAATTAGTGAGGGCTGAGTGTACAAGAATAATCTACTAAACATATCAACTAGAACAACATGTATAGACTCCAATGGTGACCTAAAAGACCAGGAAGCTTTCAGTACTATAACAAACAGACGAAAAAACTGTAGATAATCTAGTGTAGACTTTCCATCAAATCATTTTTTCAAGGGCTTGTGTGATGAAAGCATTTGGCCTGATCTTCCAATAAGGATGATAACTACAATTAATTAATATGACGTTGATGATGAGGGTACTTGACCGAAACGACAAGTCTGTTCTGCAATCACTACACCACACCCTTGTTATGAATGTAGAACTTAATTATACAATACACTTATTAGAACCAATTCAATTCAATTCCAACAAGTATACACTAACATGGAATCAATTCAACAAAATGTATGGTAACCATCTAATTATCTACTGATGCACAAGAAATTCAATATAATGCACATAAAAATAGTACTTCTTGAGACTATTAGTAGAACCACTACTAGATGCATGAAAAGTCCATACCAAAGTAATGCCAAAAGAAGATATAGTTGGGAAGCTTCAACATCGATATCGTTATCACAACATATTAAGGTACTTAAAGAAGAATCTTTGTGCACTAGAAGTTCAGTTCGACAGAATTTGTTGACAACAATAATATAATCAGAGCAGCAAGCATCAATTTTCTAGAGAAGAAAAACCATTCGAATTTCATTGCACGAGAATCAAACAGAACACAACTGTGTGCAAACACATCACTTTGTTCCAGTGGTTGGGGACCTGGAACAAACCGAGAAAGACCAACACGGAAGCATATTCAATATTACTTGAAACACACCAGGATCCCAGGTAAACAAACCTAATTGTTGGATAATAAGATCACTTATGAACTGCATGCCATAACAGAAAGTATAGGAAGAAATCAGCACTACTCTCCTAGCAAAATTATTCAATGAAAGCTATTTTCACGTCATTGACTTCATGGTTGACATGATGTCGCTAGTGATATTGTTTGCATGGAAGGCAATACCAGCCAAACCCTTCCTAACCCGCACAATAGAGTCCGTTATCAACCTTCCAGTGATTTGGGAAGTCTATCTTTGGCATTCCAGCATTATCTAACATGACCCCACACCATCCTGCACATAAATCACATACATATTATATGAACATAAAATTGTGTCTAAAGAAATATATCATAAACATTACAGTTTTGGTTACACAAGTAAATCAGAACATGTTTTCATAATTGCTGGACATGTCTAAAATAATTGATTTTGATACACAGAACCGAAAATGAAGTACTTTTGAAGCAATATATCAATGATATACGCACAAGTAAAATGAAGTACGTTTCATAACTAAAACCGTCTCTGAAACTATCACAGATGGTTAGGTTTAAAAGCCGTCTATGATATACGCATTATCACAGACGGTTTTTAATTAGAACCGCCTATGAAACTATCACAGATAGTTTTTATTTACAGCCGTCTGTGTTTTATCCTTTGTCGTATAAACTACAGAAGCTACCAAGACGAGAGACAAATTCAAGGAAAATGTATTACAAAAGTCCAAAAAAAGAGATTCCCAGATTTTATTCTTATGCGCTTCATATGCTTCTTCTTCAACTTCTGGAGTTGGAGGATCAGCCGCTGAGTTCTCGAATGCTGTGAAGATTGTCCTTGCCCTCTCCACTTCCTCCTCTAGCTTGGGCAAATCATTAGCATGGCCCATAATCTCAAAGAGGATGCCATGATAAACTTCCTCAGAATCAGCCGCTTCTGCTTGATCTGCAATGTTATCCATGTGTCTCTCCACTGCCGCAAAAGCTTCTTCTGCTTTGTGCACATTGCAGAGAAGAACGAGACTGAGGGTGGTTTCCCTTTCCTGAGTGGCAATGAGACACCTCCGTCGACGGCGGATGATAAGGTCTAGTTGACAAATGAAAGCGAGTCGAGGAAGGAGATCAAAAGAATATTAGATGCTATTACAGAGAAATCTAGTAAAGAAGATGTGGAAGAGGACAGTTTAGAAGAGCCGGATTAGGGTGCACATATTAAGCATTATCACAAACGGTTCATATACCAAACCATCTATGGTATTAATTCGTGCAACAAACCGTCTCTGATATGTGCCTTATCACAGATGGTTTGTATAACAAACCGTTTCTGATATGTGTATTATCACAGACGGTTCGTATAACAAACTATCTCTAATAATGACACATCACCGATCTGTGGCGTATCCCTCAGGATTTCAATCTCACCCGTCCATTCTCTCCACATCGAATGGTAGGCACCGATTCTTCCCACCGCTTGGCCCTTAGTAATTACTTCCCATCTACCTTTCTATTGGAAGTCACGCGTGAGTTTATCCACTATATAGCTTCCTGCATCCTCCCCTCGACGACGCTGACTATCACCATGAGCTAGCGCTTCTATTGTGACACCACGATCAACTACACAACACACTCTTATTGTAAGTGTCGTAAGAGTGTCTTCCGTAGTCTCACCATCGTGCCACAAAGGTGGTGCTATCGCTGCCTCTCCATTGCCGGTGATATCTGGCCACCATCCGATGCCCTCCCCTCTCTTCGTTGATAGCAGGCGTCAAGGACATCATGCGCTGCATCCAGCTTGTTCCTCGACGACGCCGACTACCGTTGTGAGCTAACGCCTCCGTTGTGACACCACTGTCGACTGCACAACACACTCTTGTTGTAAGTGCTGTAAGAGTGTCTTATGTAGTCTTACCGTCGTGCCACAAAGGTGGCACTACTGCCGCCTCTCTATTGTCGGTGATATCCGGCCGCCATCTGATGCATCCAGCTTCTACTGTCTGCTAGGATCTCTTCTTCTTATATATTCTTATCGTGTTAAAGAGTTGGGTTCGTTATCTTTTTATGTTATAATAGTGGATTCTAATCTTAATGGAAATGGAATGTGCTATTGTGTTTGCCATAGTATTTGCTTGTTTTCAAAGGGCATAGGTAACATTATTTCTTGAGGCTAGCCAAAAACAGAAAAAAAAATTTAGGTATAGAATGAACTATCACAGACGGTTTGTGCTATAAACCATCTATGAAGGACTATCACAGACGGTTCTATATACCAACCGTCTGTGATACTCGCCAATCATAGACGGTTGATAACTAGAATCATCTGTGATGTGTGAGTATCACAGGCGGTTTTTGGCTTGAGCCGTCTGTAATAGTTTTCTTCATAGATGGTTCTAGTTACAAACCGTCTATGTTATCTTTATCACAGAAGGCTCACAAACCGTCTGTGATAACCTCCGATTATCACTAACACATAAATACATGTGGTTCAGAAAACCATCTATGATGACAGTTCTGAACCATTTATGATGTCCCTTTTTGTAGTAGTGAAGCTAAGAAGCTTTCTGGAGAAAAGTCCAAACACACATTTATCTTGATTTAACTTAATGTTATGTCTTCTTAAGTTAGTGAAAGTTTCTTGTAGATCGGAGATATGATCTTCGATGTTGATACATTTCATGACCAAGTCATCAACATAGGCCTCTATATTACGACCAATATGTGGACTAAAGATTTTTTTGCATTAGCCTTTGAAACGTAGCACCAACATTTTTGAGACCAAATGGTATTTTCAAATAACAGAAAGTCCCGTATGGAGTGATGAAGGAAGTTTTCTCCTCATCATCTTTACTAATACTAATCTGGTGGTATCCTAAATATGTATCTAAAAAGCTTAATAACTAACACCCGGAAGTGGAATCAACAAGCTGATCAATATGTGGAAGGTAAAAGTCATCCTTTCCATAAGCTTTATTAAGATATGTGAAATCTATATAGTTTGCCATTTGCCATTTCTCATCCTAACCATTACACGATTAGCAAGCCACTCTGGGTGGTCAACTTCACAAATAAATCCAGCTTTTATAAGCTTGTCGATCTTTGACCGGATTGCCTACTTCCAGTTAGGTGAAAAGCGTCTTAATTAGCTTTTGCTTGATCGTTTTTTTGTCAGGCCAAAGTGCTAGCCTATGCTTGATCACCTCCCTAGAGACTCCGAGCATGTCAGACGCCTGCCACGCAAATACACCCAAGTTTGCTCGGAGGAAGAAGATGAGCGACTCTTCCTATTCGGGGTTGACTCTTGCCCCAACCAATATCTTTTCGAAGGTGACACTAGCATTTTCGAGCCCAAATGACGCTTTATATTTTTTTTGGAGAATTGTCCTTATCATGTGGAGCCTCCTTGACCTGGTTGGAGAGTTTTGGGGCCACCTTTGGTCTTGAGTGTTTGGCCTGAATAGAAAGCGGGTTAGCATTCCTGGTTGAAAGTTCATCGATCAGTTCTAGGGATTTACGATCGCATGCATAAGCTATCTTCCTATCCCTTCGAACGTTATGACCCCTTTTGGTCCTGGCACCTTAAGACTCTGGTAACTGTAATGCATGGCTACCAGGAATTTGGCCAATGCTAGTCGACCAAGGATCTCATTATATGCAGTTTCAAATTTTACCACATCGAATGAGATCTTTTCGTTCGAAAGTTCTTTTCGCTTCCGAACATAATTGGTAGGTAAACCCGCCCTATCAGTTTGGCTGAGGATCCTAGGACTATGCCATGAAAGGCATATTTCACGAGCTTCACTTTTGACTTAGGAACATGCATTTCTTCTAAAGCTCCTATAAATATAATATTGAGAGAACTACCTGCATCTACTAAAACTCTATTAACTTTGCAGTTATTTATAGTAGGTTCTACAATGATAGGGTGTCTACCTGGTCAAGTTGAAGGAATGGAGCACTCATCTCAACTAAAGAAAATGGTTGTTTCTGACCACTTTGACAGCTTAGCTATGATCGATGTTTCGGTGAGGTTCACTTCCCGCTCCATAATCTTTAGATGATATTTGAACTCATAGGAGGAGGACCGACTAAAGATCATATCGACGGTGTGTTGTGGCTCCTGGTAGTCTATCTCTTCATCGCCATCCATATCCTTCTTGAAGCTTGATTCTCCAATCTCCTAAATGGAAGGGAAAGGACCCTTACCCAAGTAATAGTCTTTCAGCTTCTTTTGTCAGTCATGATAGTTGCACAGATCATGCTCTACCACTTGGTGGAGTAGACACCACCTTTTCTTCGTCTTGGATTCATTGGTTGGAGCTTTTGCCTTATCCCAATTGTAATAATCCTTCTTGCCCTTGGTGTACTTCTCTAGAATCGCAAGGACCTCTTTAAGTTGGGTTTATGATTCTTCTTATTTTTGGGAGACTTCTTGGGCTTCTTCTCTTTCTTCTTCAGGCCAGGTCATGAAATCTTCTCTATCTGGTCGATGGCCTTGTTCCATTCAACCACTTCACTAGCAGCTATTTACTTGTCAACCATATCTAATAGTTCGACGATTGTCCTTGGAGGGTTTATCGCAATGTCATCCATAAATTGCCAGTTCCTTAACCTAGTTTTGAAAGCCTAGATGATAGAAGAGTCTGCAACCTCTGGAATAGAATTACGAATCGGACTGAACCTCTTGATATATTGTCATAGGGTCTCATTATGCTCTTGTCAGATTCGATGGAGATGTCTTCCTTTCCAGGGCGGTCATACATCCCCTAGAAGTTTGTGAGCTACCCCCAAGCGTAGATTGATCTGACCGGTTGATTAAGCACCCACAACTAGGCGGACCCTTCGAGAACTGTGGGCGAGTAGTTTGCTATCACATTATCATTGCCTCCTACGGCTTTGATGTCAGTGATGTAAGTTTATAGAAATTCTAATAGATTTTGCTTTCCATCGAATTTCTTAAGGTTTATTGGTTGAAACTTGTCCATCCAGTGTACTGCTTGAAGTCCTTCAGAGAAAGCCCAATAACCTTTCATCAAGTTATGATGTCTTCTTTGGAAAGGGCTGGATTGTAGTCTGTTGGAGACCAATTCCTTCAGTAGTTGTTCTGGGCAGCTGATGCTCCAATCCAGTTGTGGATACTTACATGGTGTCTGTGACTGGCTGTTTGGTTCAGGTAATGTCATAGATCACCTAATCCATGTATGTGTCCCTCATAGCGAGGAGAAGGAGTGGCTTTATTGTCGAAAAGCCTACTTCCCTCATGGTTTCCTTGTCGGAATCTTTAAGGGGGTCTTGTGCTAGATTTAAGATTATTTCTAGCCTGACCATGTTGGCTTCTGCTAAGGGAGAAATGCTCGGATGAAGTCAAAGTATGACTTTGTAAGTACCTTTGCTCCCTGGACATTTTTGTGCATCATATGGTCTACTAGAGAATTTCTGACACTTGATCTGCAACCTGATCATATCGCAAATATATGCTAGAATAGGATTTGAGTTGTTTAAAAGGTCATGAATTCGTTGCAAGTTCTGAACAGTTACCGAGGGCCTAAGAGAATTCCTGTTGGCGAAATGGGTATGATGACCTAAGTTTATCTCCGAGTCTCCTGCTTTTCCCATTCGACCCATCAGGCATGGTGGGGTATAAGTAGGTGCATTAGTTGATTGATGTCTACCAGTTGTGTTATTTTCGTCCCCTCGGGGAGATGCTGAAGTGTTTGCACCATCCTAACCAGCGGGTCTTGGGGCATTCTGCTGTGAAGAATCATGCATGACATCTGGATCGGTATCACCGACTGTGTTAACTTCATGCCTCTAGTAAGGATCTTCTGACAAACTCCTGTCGAAACTAAGGGAGTGCCTTCCAATGCTTCGGCAAGTAGCCTCTACAATGGGGATCGATTGGAAATCACCACCTCTAGAGGGCTTTGTGGATGCTGAGTGTTACCATCTTCATCCGGATTTTTGCCCAACATAACTTCACTGAAATCGTGACTAGGTGTCGGTCGGCTCCCAAAATACGTAGGAGCCATTATTGAATAGCAGATGCCAACGACTGTGTGAGAGTACTCTGATTCTTGAATCATGGTGTCGTGCTTTTTTTTGTCATGTTTGCCGGTCAAAAGTATCAGGCTTGCAGAGGCATTTGAGCATTTCGACCAGGTCGGGATGACTGATTCCTCTAGGAGTGTCATTGATGAGAGTGGTGAGTCTTCTTCCATCTGGTCGATCTCACTGGTCTCAGCGAGCTGCATGCTTGTAATGGAAGAGGATGATGATGAAACATCATATTCCATGGCATGAATGAATGCATCCATATCGAGGTCAGCATAGTCTGCCAAGTCGAACTAGTTCTCCTCGTCTTAGGTTCCTACCATGATCACATGAGTGATACCGACGGAAATAGGGGATGATTGTGGAACGAAGAAAGCTTAAAGGATTTAGCGTTTTTTCTCCTCGGACAGCGCTAGCTATCGCCAAACAAGCATTGGTATTACAAAATAATATGAGAAAGATAGCTAAATTCCTTGGGAGAGAATAGGGATGCTCTTTATTACTATATATGAACTAGTCACAGAATGCCTTTACAAAGACGTGAAACTAGCCCTAGCCTCTATGTTCTTCCCATTGGAAGAATATGACTTGTCCTATTTCCTTGACTTTCTAATCCGTGATTGATCATCGAATTACTCTGAATGGAATTGTCTTCAGTTCCATTGTGTTGTCCTTCTGTCTTCTCTCGTCCACTCTTATATACCGTTGAAGGGACGCCAATTGTCCACCAGGAAAGACTCCTTTTGGATCTAACGCATTTGATCGAGGAGGTAGTTATTATCACACAGAGAGAGAGAGGACGCATGATGTCGCTTGCTAGTGGGAGACAAACGTGTGGCATAACTGCTAGGCAGTTGTTGTCAGAGAGTTAGGTCAGAAGTATCATGCTGTTTAGGCTGAATACAGCACGCGTCTTATCTGTCGTACGAAAAGAGTTCCTTGGAAAAGGCCCAAGTACCAGTTCACAGATTCTTCGAGTGGTCATTTGGTTGGTTAACTCACACAGTGAATCTCTGACTAAGGTGCTTGGGAAGTAGCATTTGGAGACTTACAGCCACGGGGTCTTTTGGCCTAAATTAAATATTAAAGTTATATTAAGGATTTATTCAATCATGGGGTCAAGTTCATACTTTCTACTCTCAATAAATTTTATATTAAGCACTATTAATTTTTATAATCTAAAATTTCAAAAATTTATCTTTTGAGATAAAAGAGTAAGGAACTTTATCTAAGAAGTTAGCCGGTGCGCCGAATAGTTTACGTGATGAAGATGGTTAGGGCAGCAATGAGTAGAGTAGCAAATTGAGCTAGCTAAGCAGCGGCGGTAGCTGGGGAGGAGGTGAGAAACAGGAAGGTGATCCTGAAGCGGTATGTGACGGGGCTCCCCACCGAGGACGACATGGAGGTTGTCACGGCCGGCGTGCGGCTAGGGGTGGCAATGAGCCGAGCCGAGCCCGGCTCGGCTCGGCTCGTGAAAGCTTGGTGGAATGGAGGCTCGGCTCGGCTCGGCTCGGTTAGGATATCAAGCTTTTTTGTGGGCTCGGTTCGGCTCGTGATGCGGCTCGAGCCAGCTCGCGAGGGCTCGCGAGCCAGCAACATGTTAGATATATATATATAAATCCAATTAAGCATGTTAGACTAATACGAGATTTTTGCAATGCAAATACTTTCCCAGCAACATGTTAGAATAGAAAGCATGATTTGTGATGTTAAAAATCAACATTTTGCATCACATTAGATGATTATATGACACATAACTTTTACTTTTTAGTTGGCTCGCGAGCCAACCGAGCCGCTCGCGAGCTGGCTCGGGCTCGGCTCGTTTAGATCCCAAGCTTTTTTGCTGGCTCGGCTCGGCTCGTTTCATTCACGAGCCGAGCCAAGCCTCCACGAGCCCGAGCCGAGCCCGAGCTGGCTCACGAGCCCGAGCTTTTTTGCCAGCCCTACGTGCGGCTGGCCGTGCCACCCGGGTCGGCGGCGGTGATGGTCAAGAACCTCTACGTCTCCTGCGACCCGTACCGAACCACATCGTTTTCTACATTTGACCCGATCGAATTCGTATTTTCGGACAAATTCGAATTCGGTTCGAAATACGGAATACCAAATTCGAAAACGGAGCGGAAACGGTTTAGGCGTTTTCCGACCATTTTTTACTTTTCTACATTTTATTCAGAATATACCGTATTGTAAATACGGTTTAAATCGAATTTGGCCCACTAGAAGTCCCATTAGATTAGACACAGGTCTCACAGCCCAGCGCCCCAGCCCAATTCACACAGCCCAGCGCCCCAGCCCTACTCTCTAGCCTTTGCTCTGGCCGTCTCCTCCCCTTCCCTTCCTATCCGTCGCGGCGCCGCACCCCGCAGTCCCGCTGCTCCCGCACGCGACGCAGTGCGCGACTCCCGCTGTCTCGCACCCCGAACTTGAGTGGCCGTCTCCAGCAGTGCCGCCACCCCGCCGGCCGCCCGCGTGCCATCCCGGCGGCCGCTCGCGTCCCACCCCGGCAGCTCCGCCGCCCCGCCAGCGCCGCCAGCCAGGTAGCTAGGGCCTAGGGCGCGGCCGCCCCGCCCGCGTCGGACCTCCGTGCCGCGCTTCAGCCGCCAGCCTGCCACAGCCCGGCGCGCCCGTGCAGCCGCCGACGCCCATCGATGGCGCCCCCACTGGAGAAGGTGGATCTGGTCTTGCAGCAATGAGGAAGGGCAAGACCAAGACCAAATCCGTGCGCCACCTTCTAGCGCCGTCGGCAGCATCGGCAGCGGCACCAACGGCTTCTCCAGCAGCAGGTACTCCGAATAAGCAACCCCCCCTTTTTTGTATTGGAGGTGTTGTTGATTGATTAGATTAGCCAATTAGCTAGGCGATTAGGTTAGATACTTAGATGTCAAGTTGGGCAGATACCTTTCTTCCCTACAGCTGCATAGCTGGCTAGCTAGCTGCATAGATGTCAAGTGATGAAGCTTGGCTATTTGGGACCTTTTGCTTGATTATTTGGGACCGGCTTGCACTGATTTAGCAATGTTTCACTTGGCTCTTGGCAGGATCAAGGAGTAAAAGGCCTTCATCTCAAAGTGTTAGCTCTAGTGCAACTTGTGAAAGTCCAGCTACAGCAGCATCAGTGATGGCCTTTTCTGTTGCAAGTCAAGTTCCAAATGTTGACACCAGTGGCAGTGGAGCTGGCGCACCAGCAACAACCACAGCATCAGCCCCGCAGATTAATATCGAAGATGATGACCAAGAGGATGACGAGGATGAAGAGCGGGTTCACCTTTCTGGCAAGAGGTTTAAGAAATGCACATCGATTGTCTGGAAGTATTTCACCAAGAAAAACGAGATTTTAGAGGTGGATGGAAAGCAGTTTAAGCAGCTGTGGGGATTCTGCAATTTCCCCAATTGCAAGCAGAGGTATAGAGCTGAGGGCGCTTGTGGGACAACTGCATTCAATAACCATTTGAAGTCAAAGCACAGTGTTGTGGAGGGACAACAACAGCTTAAAGTTGGTAAGAACCCTGGTACTGAAATTGCTCATGTTCAGCCTTACAAATATGACCAAGAAGCTAGCTTGAAGAAATTGAATTTGGCAATAACCATGCATGAATATCCTTTCAATATAGTTGAGCATCAGTATCTTGTTGATTTCATAAAATCTCTCTGTCCTAGCTTTCCGATAATGTCCCGTGTCACTGTTAGGAAAGAAATAATGGACAAATATCTTGAAGAAAAGGAAACTTTGTATGCACACTTGAAAACTTTCCAGTGCCGCTTTAGTGCAACAATGGATATGTGGACCTCATGCCGATACATGTGTGTTACTATTCATTGGATAGATGATAATTGGCGTATGCAAAAGAGAATTATTGGTTTTTTCAATGTAAAAGGAAGGCATACTGGTGCAAAGTTGTCTGAGACATTCACTGAAGTTATGGTTAAATGGTACATTGAAAATAGACTGTTTGCTTTGACTTTGGATAATGCTAGTTCAAATGAAGTGGCTGTCAATGATATAATTTCAGATCTGAAAGAGAATGGTAACGGTTCCCTAGTTTGTGATGGGATGTTTTTTCATGTTAGATGTGCCTGCCATATTCTCAATTTGGTTGCTAGAGATGGGTTGAAAGTCATTTCAGGAACAATCAGCAAGGTCAAATCACTTGTACTAGCTGTGAAAGGGTCTCCATTGCAGTGGGAATAGCTTATGAAGCGTGCCACCGAAGCTGGGTTGGATACAAAGAGGGGTATTTCGATGGATGTTTCAACCAAGTGGAATTCTACCTACTTAATGCTGAGAGATGCCTTGTACTACAAGGATGCATTTATTAGGCTGAAGTCTTCAAATTGTAAAAGGTATGCCAAGATTTCTCCATCTTCTGCTGAATGGGACAATGCATTGACAATTTATGGCTGCTTGAAGAAATTTTATGATCTCACTAAAATTCTCTCTGGCACTTCATATCCTACTGCAAACTTATTTTATAGAGGTTTCTGTGATATAAAGCTCTTGCTTGATGATTGGTGCTGTAGTGGAGATGGTACAATTAGAGATATGACAATTGCTATGAATGAGAAATTTGAGAAATATTGGCAGCAGTCCAACATTGCTCTAGCTGTAGCCTGTTTTCTTGATCCTAGGTATAAGAAAAGGCTGATAGAGTACTATATGAAGAAATTCTATGGTGATCATTATCAATTTGAACTTGATGAGTTTGTTAGTGTGGTAAAGAAACTGTACAACTTTTATGTTAGTTCTGCTCCTGCATCATCAAAGAAAAATAGTAAAGGGGCTGCACCTGGACCTAGTAATACAGCTGATATATTAATGGGAAATGTAGACCATGACCTAGAAGAATTCTTATATGATGCAAGTGAACCTGCTATGGTTGAGTCAAATGAGTTGGAGAGGTATATTGCAGAACCACTTCTAAAAATTGTTGGTGAGTTTGATATCTTAGCATGGTGGAAAAACAAGAGAGAAGACTATCCTATCCTTTCGCAAATTGTTCGGGATGTAATGGCCATACAGGTATCAACAGTAGCATCCGAGTCCGCTTTTAGTGCTGCTGGTCGTGTTGTTGATCCCTATCGTAGTTGTCTTGATCCCGAGATGGTACAGGCATTAATTTGCACAAAGGATTGGGTTGCTGCAGCAAGAAAAGGTGCTCATTTTATCTGTTTTTTTCAGTTAGACACGTATAATTGCAGCAGAATAATGCATTGATTATTTTCCTTTCTTTCTCATTTTTTGTTCAGATTCTAAAATGGTTGGATCAATTGTGAGTGATCTTGAGGTTGAGGCTTTGGCTAATGTTGTGGCTAAACTGAAAATTGAGGTATGTGTATGTTTATTGACTGCTTGCTCTGAAATATGCTATTGCTACATCTAATTTTAATTCACTTTGCAAACTTGTAGGAAAAGGACAAGGAGAGGGATGAGGACTCTGAGGAGGACAATGAGGAAGCAAAAGATATGGAAAGCGATCCTGACCTCATGGATGATGCTGATGAACTGTAGATGTTCAGCTAGCTGTTAATTGCTTGTTCTAGGCTTGTATTGTATTTGTATTTGTGTCGGCTATTGTGTTAATACTTAAGACCAAGGGTCATGCACTTGTTAATTATTATATGCACTTGAACTTGATCATGCACTTGGTAATTGTTATGTACTTGGTCACTTGTTAATTGTTATGCACTTGGTCCTACAGGTCGGTATTCCGTATTGAATTTTCGTATACCGACCGTGTTCGACATAATTTCGCTCGAATTGGTTCGTTTTCGAAATTCTCGATATTCCGTAAGTTCGCGTTCGTTTTCGTGTCCGGCTTTACCACTTTCGCTTTCGTTTTCGTATTCAAATGTAGAAGTAGAAAACGGTTGAGGAGTTTTCCGACCGTTTTCATCCCTATGAGCAGGCACCAGAAGTCCAGCTACGTCCCGGACTTCGTGCTATCATCATAACCTATTCATTCATGTGCATGCCCGGAAGATCAGAAGGTCGTGTTCAGTTCAAGATTCTGTTGTCAGCAGACATCATACATGGTTGAATTTGGCCTCGAGCATTGAATCTTGTTGATTTTGGACCATGTCTATTTTCTTCCTAATATCGTTTGTCGTACCAAAGAAATATCCTCTGCATTTCTGACGTGCAAGTCAAAACAACCAAGGGGTTGATGAGCTATGAATTGAAGCATGAACAAACCTCCTCCTATTTCACTGAACGAGGAAGCCTACTGTACTCTGTTCAGCTTCAGCACTGCAGTTGGATTCAGTTTTCTTTCACTGAATTCTTGTTCCCACAGGAAACCTTACAACTTTTCTGTCTCCCTGGGTGGAAAATTTTGTTCAGGTTATGGAAAATTTTGGCGTCGGCAAGGTGGTAGCATCCGGTCACCCGAATTTCTAGGCTGGTGATCTTGTGTCGGGCATTACCGGATGGGAATAGTACACTTTAATCACTAATCCAGAGTCTCTTTTCAAGATCAATCATCCTGAATTGCCTCTCTCGTTCTGCACAGGTGTTCTTGGTGAGTTCACTGTCACTGTCAGTACGTGCTATTTTGTTGCTAGCAAATTTGTCATGTTTAATCCCTGGAACCCTCCCCTTATATAGTATTTGTTTCACATCAAATAAGGTTCTTTCTTTTCGTTCACTCTATCTGATTCAGAAATGAGTTCATTGGTCCTTAGTGTTGTACATCAAGCAAATGTCACCTTGGTTCACTGACAAATAAAAACCTTTCTCCCAACTTCTTACTTCAGTCACATTAATTCAGCTTATCTGGATGGCGATGTACTTTTAATTTGTGTATCATGTTTTACGTAAAGAAAGACTGAAATGTAGAAACTACAGATGAACTGTCCCCAAGTTCTGGAACTACAGAAACGTAACAATAGTTAGTTAATCAGGACAGGACAGGCAAAGAGGGTTATGCTTCGTATCGACCTAATTATAAAATGCGTGCAGTTCATGCATTATGATGAAAGTGTATATAACCTCGCAAAAAACCCTAACCCTCGGGTGCAGCTGCGAAAATAGGCCTGCCCAGTCGTTGCAGGCCAGAAAGAACATGCAGCCCAGTACTTACTCCTTGGCCTATTTTTGTTGTGAAGTTTTTTCCCTCTTTTTTCGTCAAAATATAATGAGCATTTTGTCAATGGACCGTCGACCACTATCGATGATACATGTAGTACAATGTATCATGCTCACACCATGTCAACCTTCAACAGAAATGTAGTACGAGCTATAGAGGTTTGCAGTCGCCATGACTTTGTAATAGTGCTCTGTTTTATCCTTCGTATCTACCTAATTATAAAATGCGTGCAGTTCATGCATTATGATGAAAGTGTATATAACCTCACAAAAAGAGAGGAGAAAATGATGAAAGCATGCATACAAGGTATCTTAGAGTAGTAGCTATCATGTGCAATATGTAGCCATGGAGATCACTAAAATGCCCAGTGGCCTGCTTCGTGGTCAATGTCGCGGCACTGTCTGCTCAGTTGCAATGCTGGTCAAACACATTTCATTTTGTCAATGGACCGTCGACCACTATCGATGATACATGTACAATGTATCGATCGTGCTCACACCATGTCAACCTTCCACAGAAATGTAGTACGAGCTCTAGAGGTTTGCAGTCGCCATGACTTTGTAATAGTGCTGCCCATTTTCGCTTTGAGGTTAGCCAATCATATCCTGAGGCAAGATAGCTTGTAATTTGGAGTCAACACTTCTTTTCTTCTCCATGGTCAGCTCTACTTCTTTGTAACTAATGCCATTACATGATGGTGCCATGCCACCTTTTCGCAATAAAACTTGTTGAATATTGGTGAACGCATGGACTGTATGATGCTTTTTTTTAAAGGGGTCAGCTATTTGATTTGGCTTTGAAGAGTTAGTAAATTGGGTGAGGTGATGAGGCACACCTGTACAATGATGCTTTTTTGAAGCTGTTCCTTTAAAAACCCAAGGGCGTTTCTTTCTTTCTTTCTTTCTTCATTAACCCCCCAACACCTCCGCGCCCAGTTTCATGAGAATCATCAGAACAAAATCATATCATTCAGGGAAAGGATGTCTCAGCCTGATGTCATGTACAGGTGATTGTCCTCAATTTTGGGGCTAGTCTCATGTTCTTGGTCCAATTTAGTGATTGTCCTCTATTGTTTTTTGAAATTAATTTGACATGGAATTATCTTTAAGATGCTGCATTCTTGTCCCTGTTAGTGCTCATCCTCTTGTCATAGGCCATAGACTTTTTTTTTTTGAGATTTTTTTTGGTTTTTGTTAGTTTAATGTCGGAGTCAAGGTTTAAAAAACCTTTTTGGAAGAAAACACCGCTTCATGACCGGTTCTGGTTTTCTCCGGCTAACCGCCCAAAGATCTGATTCAAAATTTTAAAGCTGGATGAAAACCTGGTGAAAACCAGTCAACATGCAAACTAGAAAAAGTTCAGTATCCAGTTGTTCGGGGTACCCAGATTTCCAAAAGTCGGCAAAAACCAGCAGGTTACCGCTTGTTTCATGAAAGCTGGTCAAACTGAAGAAAGATAACTAAAGAACTACCGTATTTGCTGGTTAGAGTGAAGAATGAAAATAAGGAACTACTATATTTTGTGGTGAACTGTTGTAGAATCGATACATTAAACTACTCTGTTTTTATATTATACGCGTCAAATTTTGGAATGCATGCAATACATACTTGATGAAAGAATTTAACTTGTCTAAACTTACTCTTCAACATGTGGTGGCATTGCGGACATTGCCTATATCCTTTTGTGAAGGTCTCTTTTACTTTGTTACAGTGCAACCCATTTTTTACTTTGAGATCATTCAACCGTAGGAGATAAAAGAATAGTGTGCGCTGATGAGTCAACTCCTTTCTTTCCCGATTCTGTATCAACTGCAGTTCCAGTAACGCATCATGTTGGATACTTGTTGACTTTTGATGCTAGTGCCTTTTCATAATTACTAGTTGAGAATTGTGACTATTGGTTTTGAAGTTTTCAGCCATTTGATTTAACGTTTGATTGAGTAAATTGCACAAGATATAGCTGTACTGTGATGATTGATTGTTTAAACTTAGCCCTGTGGTTTAACTTCTTCTTTTGGACTCATTTTCGTCTATAGTATTTGTCCACATGACATCTCTGTGGACACTGTATTATTGATTTGGACCAATGTTTTGCGTTTATCAGCAAAAAGAGGTAGAAAGTCTGTTATTTTTGAGCAACTTTTGTCTTTTGTCTTGGTTCATCAATTTTGCACCTCCATGTTGGTCAATTTTCGGTCATATTTAGGGGTAATGTGATTATAAAGGTGTGACGTCTACACAAAGAATAAAAACCTAGGTATGTTTCAAACGAATTACAAACCTTAGGGATACCTTCGCAAAAGCATGAAAGCATTTGTACACTTGATGTGTAATTTACTGTTTATATGATTTACATAACTACCTAGACCAAAATAATCTTCTCCGGTTTTAGAAAAATGGATGAGTAATATTTGTCATATTTGAGTCTTTGGTCTTGGTTTATCAAGGTTTTTAGTAGAAGACCGAGAGGTTACTGCATTCGATCTAACCATAGTTATGATTGTAATAACCTATGCTATTAAACCTCTTTATCAATCAAAATATTACTGTCTTTATCAACGTACATACCCCCCCCCCCCCCTATTTTTTTTTCCTGTCATGAGCACTTAAAGCTATCCAAGATTATTATCTAGTTCCTAATTTCTGTCATTGTCCATGAGTTAACATTTATATGTATCTGTGTGCAGCTGTAGATCTTGTGGATACCCACTGAATCTCTTGTCTTCCAATGGAAGCATGTCTAACGAAGCATCCAAGGAACAAAAATCTCTGAACAAGGGCGTGATTTCGTTCATTTCTGTTGATCTCAGCCGATTCACTCAAGTAGATGAGGTATCTTGCTTTCCTCTCGCCTTGGGCCGACACCGACCAAAAACTAAGCTTCTTTGCCGTAAGTGTGGAGCTTCTGTGGGTTATGGATACGGTGAGCCAGCTGTTTTGTGTAGCTTTGATCCGGGAAGTTCATCTTCCTCTACATCTGAAAAGTATCTGATAAAGGTGCAAGCTCTCCAACCTTCAGAGGGAACTCAATAGCTTTTCAATCTTAGTCAAAATAGTTAAGAAAGAACAACGGATGGCACATGGCAAATTACATTTGTATCCTCTGGAATGATTGTTTGCTTTGTATATGTAAGGAATGAAAATGTATCAGACAATAATGATTTCACTCGTATATAATATATAGAATGGAAATATCTGTATCATCCATGCTGTCACTTCTTGTTCAACTCATATTAGATGATGGTCCTACAAGAGAGTAAAACGGATACTTATGCTTGCACTCAATGGTTGTTGCTTCAGTATCAGTGATGAAACTAGATCTGCCCCTGCCTATATCAGAGACAATACTTGGTCTGCCCTTGCCTATCTTCTTGACAAGAAGGGGACTCATTTAGTTCAGGGGCAATCCTTACACTGGAAGAGCAATGCAAAGCAGATCTCTTACTATAACTAGATGGGAGTGACTATTGCACAGGCGACTGAAATTTTTTATCTTTCAGTCACCTGAAATTGCACTCTAAATCACCTAAAGTTGCATGTGTTTTTTTGGAGGGAGACTGCAATTTTAGTTGATTGAGAGTGCAATTTCAGGTCACCTGAAGTTGCACTCTGAATCACCTAAAGTTGCAGCTATTTTTTTTGGAGGGGGGCTGCAATTTCAGTTGATTGAGAGTGCAATTCAGGTGACTGAAAGATTAAAAATTTTCAATCGCCTGTGCAAAAGAACGATGAAAATTATATCATGCTATATGCAATTATACTAGGTAAAACACTTCTATCCATGATACATATATACAAGTTACAGTTTATAAAGCATCTACTTAAAATACTATTTATTGCATGCAGAATGAGAAATAGTACTTAGCTGGCTATATATGCAGGAAAATCATCTAAAGATGCACAGGATCAACATAGAGGAATGTAATCAGCTCGTTAATTGAGGTCATCACAGAATGTACACATCCCTTCCGTGAAGGCACACAGCCTCCAACATCTTAGTATGCATAATAATGATCTGTATCACTTGAAGCAGTTCACCAATCTCAAAGCATGCTTGCTTTCGGGCCCTCCACGCGTCTTTGATCTTAGCACGAATCTTGACAGCATCTTCCTCCCCGTCACAGTCACACCATGTTCATCCATGTAACATTCTATGGAGGTCCTGAGAATGGGCAAGAGATTGGGCATGCTGTGCAGGAGGAGGAGGGGCAGGGAGGCGCGGTTGCGGAGGGTGATGGTGGGGTGGTGGGAGTCAGATGTTCCAGATGCTCAAAGAAGGGTCATATGGCAGCAGAGTGCTTAGTGGAGGTGTACTGTGTCATCTGCGACAGCCATGATCACGTGAACCATAAGTGCCCGATTCTCAAGATGCCGAGGCCGATCGCTCATGCTGTCGGCTATGCAGCACATGGTCTGGGCTTCTTCCACATCCAACACCCGCCGTTGCCGAAAGGGAGGAAGGATTCGAAGAAAGCGCGGATTTCAGTCTCAGGAGGAGTGCTTTCAGAGGAGCAAGTTTGTGCTCAATTGCAGAGGATCGTGCCAGGGAAGTGGAAATGGTCTTTAGAGAAGTGTGGGGAGAATGTTTTTGTCGCCCAGTTTCCGTCAAGACTGGAGTTGCAGCGTTCGATCGCTTTTGGGGGGGCTGATGTCCAGGAGGAGGGTGTTTCAAAAGGCGTGAGGTTGACTTTTGAAGAGTGGCAGGAGAAGGAAGAAGGCTGTTTACTTCCTAAAGTTTGGGTTAAGGTGTTTGGGGTGAGAAAAGCTTTGAGAGAGTTCCTAGTGCTGTGGGCGATCGGCTCTATGCTGGGATCGACACAAACGGTGGATATGGAAACGACAAGGAAGAATTTCTTTGGTAGGATCTTTGTGGCGGTTCTCGACCCGAAATTGATCCCCGCACATTTAGATGTGGTGATTGGAGATCATTACTTCGAATTGGATTTTGAGGTTGAGAAGAGAGGGTTTGACGAGAATGGTGAAGAGGTTGACATAGAGTGGGATGGAGGAGACAGAGATGATTTGGGTAGTGAGGAGGGTTTGGAGGAAGACGGTCTGTTGGGAGAAGAGATGGAGGGAGATAGAGATCACAAGCGCTTGAAAGGGGAAGGGGGATGAGAAATGGGGCGCCGGGTACTGAAGGGAAGGCAGGAGGAGGTTCTCTAAAAGGTGCAGTCCACCAGCTGAATGAGGAGGATTTCAATACCTTTCTGGAAGAAAAAGCAGAGGAACTGCTGAACGTGTCGGTGAACAAAGTTATTGTTGAAGCAGCCGACTTGGTGGTAGAAGAGGAGGAGCTTTCTTATGCAGTTGAAGATGTCAAGGAACAGAGCGATATAGTGCTTTCGCAGCAAGGAGCAGGGGTTTCTGTTGGCTCGCCTGGAGGGTTTGAGGTGAGTTTGGGAGGGAGTTTGGAGGAGCACGATGCGCTGGGGGAGGTTCGGAAGGAGAAGGTGGCTGCTGTTGGGGGTGCTGTACAGAGTAGCTGTTCGGTGAAGATGAACAAGGGGAGTGCGGCGGAGGCTGTAGGAGGATCGGCTTTTCCAGGCCAGTCCATGTTGCCGGCGGGAAAGCTGGGCGCACTGGTTCGGCTGGGAAACGAGGGAGGTTTAGGGCAGGCCGGGGTGTGCCACGGTGCTGGGGGAGTTATGGAGGTGGCCGGAATCAAAGAAGTGGGGCTGTCGCCGTCAAGGGCCAGCAGGCGCCTGGCCGGGGCGGTCGAAGAGCACACTTTGGCGCGAGCGGAGCGGCGAGCGGTGGCGCGTAACCTCGAACAGCCGGAAGGTAATGTAACCTTTAAATCTTCTTGTTCATGTCCTTTTTCTGCCCCGTATGTTGTCAGTAGATTGCATGAGCTGGGGGTTTTGGCGAGTAACAAAGAGGAAGGTTTGCTTTCAACTGTTACTAGGCTATTTGGTACGGAGCGTTCCAGTGAGGTGGGCGGTCTGGGGGTTTGTAGTGAAGGTTCCTTGATTAGTGTTAGTGATTCGGAAAGTTTAGAAGAGTTGCATTCGGAGGATGTGCAACAGGTGTGTGGGGATTTGGCGGAGGATATTTTGGATGATGCCAATTACTACCTCAGTGGTAAGGATAAGGCTGTTTTAAAAAAATACAAGTCTAACGCTAAGTCGTTGGGGAAAAAGACTTGGGAAAAAAGAAAGGTCAAAATTTCGAAATGGAATTCGCTATGAAAGGAATCTTTTGGAATAGCAGAGGTCTTAAAGACTTGGCTAAATCTAGGTTCTTATATGAAACTTCCAGAGAGCAGGGCTTAGACTTTATTGCTCTTTTGGAAACAGGTAAGAAAGATTTCTCGCCAGCAAAACTTAATAAATTGTGTGGGGGAAGAGACTTTCTGTGGCATTGGTTTGAGCCTCACGGGAGATCAGGGGGAATTTTGTTGGGAGTAAATATAAATATCTTTGATATTGGTAGTATTGTGGAGGGAGATTTCTTTGTGAAATTCCATCTCAGAAATAAGAATGATGGCTTTCAGTGGATTTTGGTGGCTGTTTACGGGGCAGCGCAACCAGAATTCAAAAAGAGCTTTCTGACCGAGCTAGTACAAGCTTGTAACAAAGAAACATTGCCATTGATGGTTGGTGGGGATTTCAATATTATCCGACATCCGAGTGAAAAAAATAACGATAAATTTGACGGGAGGTGGCCTTTCCTTTTTAATGCGGTTATAGATAGCTTGAATCTTAGAGAAATTGAGTTGTCTGGAAGAAGCTTTACGTGGGCTAATTCCCGCATTGTCCCAACCTACGAAAAACTGGACAGAATCTTAGTTAGCCCGGAT
This sequence comes from Dendrocalamus latiflorus, assembly GCA_017311315.1. NCBI lineage: Eukaryota > Viridiplantae > Streptophyta > Magnoliopsida > Poales > Poaceae > Dendrocalamus > Dendrocalamus latiflorus. Next base: position 6,035,909 of record CM029646.1, read on the forward strand.
TGGGACCAAAAGTTTCCCCTCACCGTAGTAAGGGCTTTGAGTAGAGTTTACTTGGATCATACTCCGCTTTTGCTTAGTACGGGTGAAGAGACCCAAGGTAAGGGTCGTCCTGTGTTCAAATTTGAACTCGGATGGTTCTTACGTGAGGGTTTTTTTGACTTAGTGTCAAAGGTGTGGAAGGAAGAAACTAAGGGTTTATCGGCTCTCCAAAGGTGGCAGAATAAAATAAGAAGGTTAAGGCAATTTCTGCGGGGTTGGGCGAAAAACGAGAAGGGTGCTTGTAAGATAGAAAAACAGGAGTTGATGAGGATAGCGGATGATCTGGATAAAAAAGCAGAAAAGCAACTTCTCGTTCAGCCTGAGGTGGACCTGAAGCAAAGGGTCATAGATAGGCTAGCCCAATTGCATAGGGAGGAGGAGTTGAAATGGTTCCAAAGGGCTAAGTCCACGGAACTCCTGCAGGGTGACAATAATACAAAGTACTTTCATATGGTTGCAAGCGGTAAAAGAAGGAAAACTAGAATTTTCCGACTTTTGCAAGAAGAAGGGGTGATTGAAGGAGAGGATAACCTGGAGAAGTTTATTTCAAACTATTATAAACGCCTGTTTGGGCCTCGGGGGAGGAATAGCTTGATTCTTGACGAAACCTTCAAAGAAGATATTCCGCAGGTATCTGAAACAGAGAATAAGATCCTTATGGATGTCTTCTCTGAAAAGGAAGTAAGAGATGCCATATTCCAGATGAAGCGCAATAAAGCTCCGGGTCCTGATGGATTTCCTGCTGAGTTTTATCAAGTGTTTTGGAATCTTATAAAAGAGGACCTAATAGCCATGTTTAAAGATTTCCACAAAAATAAGCTCCCTTTGTTTAGTCTTAATTTCGGGATAATAACGCTCATTCCAAAACAAAAAGAGGTTACACAAATTCAACAGTATAGACCGATTTGTGTACTTAATGTTAGTTTTAAGATCTTTACAAAGGTGTTGGCTAATAGGATCTTGGGGGTGGCTAGCAAGGTTATTAGACCTTCCCAAACGGCTTTTTTACCGGGTAGAAATATAATGGAAGGTGCAATCGTTCTTCACGAAACGTTGCACGAGTTAAACAAGAAGAAAATGGGAGGGGTTATTCTCAAACTAGATTTTGAGAAAGCCTATGATAAAGTGAGTTGGTCCTTTTTACAGCAGGTTCTAAGAATTAAAGGCTTTTCACCTTATTGGTGCAAATGGATTGAATCGGTAGTAAGCGGCGGCAGCGTAGGAGTCAAGGTGAACGACAACGTAGGCCAATTCTTTCATACTAGCAAAGGTTTGAGGCAAGGAGATCCCCTTTCGCCGGTTCTTTTTAATCTAGTAGCTGACATGTTGGCAATTCTTATAGAAAGGGCCAAAAGCAGTGGGCGAATAAGGGGGCTAGTACCTCATTTGGTGGATGGCGGTTTATCGATTCTTCAATATGCGGATGATACGATTCTTTTTCTAGAGAATGATATCGAAGAGGCAAAGAATCTGAAGTTGGTACTAAGTACTTTCGAGGAATTGTCGGGCCTCAAAATAAACTTCCATAAGAGTGAGATATTTTGCTTTGGTGATGCTAAGATCAATAGTTCCATCTTTGTTGATCTGTTTGGTTGCAAGGCGGGATCGCTACCATTTAGGTACCTGGGGCTTCCGATGCATTACCGAAAAATTTTAAACAAGGATTGGAAGGAAGTCGAAGAAAGGTTTCAGAAAAAGCTAAGTAGCTGGAAAAGCAATCTGCTGTCGGTAGGTGGCAGACTCGTTTTAATCAATTCAGTTCTATCAAGTCTTCCGATGTTTATGATGTCCTTTTTCAAAATTCCTAAAGGAATCCTTAAGAAACTGGATTATTACAGATCCAGATTTTTTTGGCAAAATGATGGGAATAAGAAAAAATATAGATTGGCCAGATGGGGTATGCTTACTCAGCCAAAATGTGTGGGGGGTTTAGGCCTTCTAAATCTGGAAGTACAGAATTGTTGTCTGTTAAGTAAATGGTTGTTTAAGCTGTTGAATGAGGAGGGCCTCTGGCAGAGCATGCTGAAGAGAAAATATTTGAAAGGAAAGACCTTGGCGCAAAGGGTTAAGCAACCTGGGGACTCTCATTTTTGGAGTGGTCTCATGGAGGTCAAGGATCTGTTTCTAACAAAGAGTAGGTTCAAGGTTAATAATGGACAGCAATCAAGGTTTTGGGAAGACTTGTGGATTGGGAAGGAAACGCTAATGTCGAAATTCCCTGATCTTTACAGAATTGTTAGGAAGAAAAATGTGACGGTTGCACAAGTTCTTAGTACGTCACCGCTAAATGTTTCTTTTAGGAGAGCATTAGTAGGTGATAAACGTGCTATGTGGTTTGAGTTGGTTCGTATGTTGGTTGGATTATCTCTAAATGATCAAGAAGATGTGCTAATGTGGAACTTGCATAAGAATGGCTCCTTTTCTGTCTATTCCATGTACAAAGATCTTTTGATAAGGGAAGTTATTCCAGGAAAGTTTTTATTCTGGAAAACAAAGATACCGCTTAAAATTAAAGTGTTCCTTTGGTTTTTGTATAAAGGAGTTATTTTAACAAAAGATAATCTTGCAAAAAGAAAGTGGCAAGGAAATACCAATTGCTGTTTTTGTTCAGCTAAGGAGACCATTCAGCATCTTTTTTTCGATTGCCATGTGGCGCGATTTTTTTGGAGCGTGTTCGTCATTAGTTTTGGAATTCAACCACCTGCTAATGTTGAGTTTTTGTTTGGTTCTTGGCTTAGAAGTTTTTCTAGAAAGCTTAGAAATCAGATTCTAGTGGGTATAGCGGCTTTTTTCTGGGCGCTATGGTTGAATAGGAATGACGCTGTTTTCAAAAAGATCAATACTCACTCTTTGGTGCAGGTCATTTTCAGGGGGACATACTGGATCAGAAGCTGGTCGCAACTGTCTAAAGAGAAAGCGAGAAGGACACTCTTAAAAGGATGTACTAGACTTGAGAGAGTGGTGATGGAGGTGTTTAGCAAACTTGGGTGGAATGCTACTCCTAGATTGCAGGATTAAATCCTTTTGGCTTTTGTGGTGGATTGGGGTTAAGTCCCAGTGATGTGTTATTTTGTGTTAAGGAGGCTTTGTATCACCGTTTGGTGGGTTGAAGACGGTTTGTTTCTGTTTTTGGTACTGTTTGGTTGTAGTCATTCGAATGGAATGATCAAGGCCGGAATATGGTTGTATTCCGTTTTCTAAAAAATGGAGGTGGCCACATCTCCTTCGTTCTTCCAGGTATATATGAGGTGAGAGACCATTAATCTACAGACCAGTTACCCATATGAAAAGAAGTACTTTAGTAATTGAATTTTCTCTCAACTTATCAGGTGAATTTGAAAAAATACATTAGGTATGCCCTTATAGTTTCGTAAAGATAGTTCGCGGATGAAAATATGACCTTGCATATTGTGAGATGGAGGGATTGTGACCTTGCAAGCAGCAATGTCATTTAGGAAGCGTCCAATCTCATCGGTCGCCTGGACAACAGGGTTGGGACCAATTAACCGCTCAAATGTTTCCATAGTTGCTACATCTGGCATGCCCACCATTGACCAAATGATTAACATCTTTAATCCTGAGGTTACAGTGGACAGCCAAATGCTTATTGAAGCCCGGCTTGTAACCAAGCTGAGCCCATTCAGCTTCACAGAGATAATATTCTGATAGCCTTTGGTACTAAATACAAATCAGACAGAAAATTGTGTGTTAATGTTGATTTTGAGATATGTACATGGACCTATCCATGTACAAATTTGTACATAAATTTGTCCTTTTCGCATAGAAGAGTATTCTATTTTCTAGAAATAAACGGCAAGTTTACGAGTGTAGAAAATCAGCTGTATTATGTGTATATGTACTTCTGTTCAGTATTAACCCTTGCTTTTGTATTAGTGCAACTGTGTTTCAATGTTGAGATATGTAGTTTTTTTTCCAGCTATATACCTTAGTACAAATCTTCTAATTTTGCACTTCCAAACCCTATGTACAGTCACTACTACAGAAAAGGTCATCACAGACGGTTCAAAAACGTCATCACAGATGGTTTTCTGAACCGTCTGAATTTATGGGTCAGTGATAATCAAAGGTTATCACAGACGGTTTTTAACTAAAAACCGTCTGTGATAGCTGATTATCACAGAAAACCGTCTGTGATAGGTGATAATCACAAACGGTTTTTACTTACGAACCGTCTGTGATATATCAATATCACAGACGGTTTTTAGTTAAAAACCGTCTGTGATATTCTTTTCTACCCCTAAATCTATTTCTGTTTATTGGCTAGGCTCAGGAAATGCTAGCCATGCCCTCTGAAACAAACACATAAAGATGTACATGTATACATACAATTCACATCTCAATTCATTTCAGAAACATAAAATATCCAATTCACATCTCAAACATAAAACATCCAATTCACATCGCACTTCATTTCAGAAACATAAAGTATCCATTTCGCAAATCAATTAATTCAAATGAAATAAAATATCCATTAACAAATACACAATTACAAAAGATCTACGTTGCATTTGCACTTAGATGGTAATATTGCATTTTTTATTACTCTATCACTCCGGAATCGAGGTCTCGCGAAAGGAACAGATCCATAATCAATGAACTTGTCAGACTACATAAGCTATACTTGGATGGTGCATGATTGCCATTCAAGTATTGCTTATGCAGCCGACAAGTTCGTTGATTATGGATCCGTTCCTTTCGCGAGACCTCGATTCCGGAGTGATAAGCGGCATACATCCAGCTTCGGTCCTACGTTATGTATATATATAACAACTTAGTATTAAAAATTAAATTATTTAATTATTACTACATATATATATATACCACATGCTTTCAGGCTTTGCTAGCTTAATTCATATTATAAACACAACAGGTATTATATAACCAACAATTTTGCAAACCATCTTCAATAACACTCACTAATTACTTACATCTAAATTGTAAATGCAAAGAAAAATAAATTTCATTACTAATCATATCTAGAGCAACCAGGAAAGTATGAATCTTCAAAGCTCAATCTCTGCTTCAAAGCTCAATCTCTATTTCAAGCTTAATCTTTGCCTCCTGAAATCGCCTAGCTTGCCTCCTGAGCAAAAGAGTAAAGCACCAGCTAGATCTGGATCGAAATGAAGACAGATGCGGTCCTGAGCAGCGCAATACAAACCTTCTGTGATAAAGTAGCACAGACGGTTCATCGGTAAGAACCATCTGTGATACTCGTTTTCTCCGACGCCACCAACACAGACGGTGTCCAAATTAAAACCGTCTGTGTTAGTGTCGATCACAGACGGTTTAACAAACCGTCTGTGATTGGCCGTCTAGTATTAGGCTTTCTGTAGTAGTGAGTTCTTCTAGCTCCAACTTATTGATCAATATTAACCTAAAGAAAATGTGCACTTCACTATAGAAAAAGTAGTGTACTGCTTTCCTGCAATAAGACATTTGCTACTTCTTGTTCGGCTCCAACATGTCCTCGATCTCACTAAAGCTTTTTCTTTGTTTCACTTGTGAACTTGTTGAATTCATCTAAAGGAGTACAACTATATGTTTGTGCCATACTATCAGTGTTTGATGCGTTCACAAAAAAAAAGTGTTTGATGCAATTGATGCTTACGACCACACACATAGACCTGACTAATTCTACGACTTCGAGTCCTTCGACCACGGCTTTCTAACTACAGTGTCTTGAGCACCCATCGGTTACTGTAGCTTGTGAGTACTGACAATATACTGTAGCTTATGACTACCGACCGGTTTACAATAGCTATGATCGCTTCACTGTATCTACGACTGGTACACTATAGCTATGACCGGTACATTGTACCTACGACCACTGCTTCGACCACGGCACATCGACTCAAAGCTTCGATCACAGCTTCGTCTATGGCTTCGACACTGTTGCTTCAACTTCTACATGTACTTGAACACATGAGTACTCGACATGAGTCAAGATTAGTTCCAACAATTTCCCCCCTAATCTTAACACATCAATCTTCGATACGTTCAACCGCACTATCTCACCGCATGCAGCAATCTTCTCTTCTTGCCACACGCAGCGGCCTTCTCTTTGCACGACTTATAGCAGTCTCACACCACTGTTCATGCATGTCTTCATCTTGCAGCGGCCTCACACCACCGTCATCTCGTAGCAGCTTCACTTCATCGTCATTGTCGGTCTCACACTGACTTCTCATGCGACGATGGCCTCCGTTACCACCATTGACTTCACATTGGATCATCTCAAGGTGTGGACACCGCCATTACCCACGTCTTCACACCGTAAGTCTTTGGCATGCCATTGCCGATTTGTCAATGATGCTCCTTGGTAGCAGGTATTTGGGAGACATGTCGCCTCCACTCTTCACTGCCACCTATTTGCCGCCACAATCTCGCCGCCGGTGACATGACTCATCGGGCGACTCTGACCTTAATTCTTCTTGTAGCGGCATCACAATGCTACCACTCGGATTCACACTGAGGCATGCTTGTTGGTTTCACATCGACTCCTCTAGCGACGATGGCTTCACACCACCACCTTCGGCTTCACGTGGAATCCTCACAATGGTTTCACACCACTGTTGCCATCACTGCGTTCTGTAGCACACCGAGAATTTTTCAATGATGGCCTCGGCCACCGACGCCAGCCTCCATCTTTCCTAGAGTCTGTCACCACCCGCGGCCTCCACCTCGCATGGAGTCTACCACTGCGCCACCTCTAGTATATCACATCGCCATTGTCGGTGTGCATATCACATCCGATTCTGGCACACCGCGTTGGCCTCACCATGGCCGTGGACCTTTGTCGCCATGATCCTGAGCGCACGGTGCTGCAGTCGACTCATCGCCAGCACCTACAGCTCTACTTGATGTGCGCCGCTACGCACACCATCACACCAACCAGTGAGTCATCACTAGGTAGCTTCTCCTCAAACCTCACTCTAATACCAAAATTTGGATTGAATCGCTCAATCCTTATACCAAATGTTGGAATTGAATCGCTCAATCCTCTCTATTGGAAACCACTCACTGGTCTCTCACATTTCTCTGGATAAACACACACAGAGGGAGACAAAATACATCAAGTGTTGGGATTGAATCACTCAATCTTTTTTGTTGCTTCATCTCATTATTGCTTAACAAGATTACATGGCTTAAATAGACACAACTGGGCCGCACTTGTTGGCCACTCACCCACTACAGCCACACGACTCCCTATGATCCAGTTTTGCCGACCACAATTCCCTACTACTCGGCGCACACCGTGCACTACCCGTAAGACCTGGTCCAACTGAGTGTTTGATGAGTTTTTGTACAAATATACTAAGTCAAAGAAAATACATAGACACATGTTTGGGAAGAAAACTATGGTATGTGTACATGCTACGCAAGACTTAATTTCTTTAAGATCGGGTAATGAAACGTTACGTGAGCTGATCCTCAAGCTGTCGGTGCATGGTTGATGCGTTGCACCTCAAATGGCTTCAAGTCCCAGCCGACCATGAAATATTTGCACCAAGATCATCCTTTGAGTTCGTGGGTCTTCGACCACATTGAGACAACCATGTTGTATTGACCATGCCTGCTCGAGCCAGGTCGCTTCGACCATGTACTACGACCACATTAAGACAAGCATGTTGTGTCGACCACGCCTGCTCGAGCACGATCACTTTGACCACGTACCATGACCACGTTGTGTAAATCATGCCTGCTTGAGCACGATCACTTTGACCACGTACTCTCACACAGAGCCGGTACTTCTGGTCTTCAACCACTTGCTAGTCTTTGATCATGTTGTGGTGACATGGCTGCTCGACCAGGTTGCTCGACTGTGGCTCATCAACTATCAACAACAAGATTAGTTCCCAACATGATCTATGGTCCAATTCAACTAGTTGTTGCACCGTGCCTCCTATGGTTGCATGTTCTCGGTCGATCGCAAGGCACGTGGCCAATTTATGGCAGCCTATGCACTAAGATGGAAGGAAAAGATTGATTCTAGCATGTCATCTTCATGAAGGAAAGATGATTGCCCCATATCTCCATCTGATGGAAGTAATTATCAACAAATCTTTTTGATATGGAAAGCAGAGGTCTAGAAGTTAAGAAATCGGTAATCGATTAGGAATTCGATCTCAAAATTAATGGCACGATTGGCACCACATGGGAGCCACGTACGTTGCCTGTGACTTTGCTTGTGCCTATAAAAGGAGAGACCTTGCAGATAGAGAGGAAGAACATGGATAGAAAGGGGGAAGGGACGGAGACACCCAATCGCACCTATAAACCCCAGACAGAGAGACGAGCAGAACTAGCTCATAGGTCGATAAACGACAGCAGTATCCAGATGACTGCCAATGCCTGTGGTCACTACTGATGATGTCGTCAAGGAAGCGCTCTAGAGCTCACCGTTGGGCAGCCTGTGGCCACAATGACATGGCTAGCAAGATCGTTGTCATCTCATTAGGCTTAAAGCAGGATGTCCTCCCACTCTTGCATGTGGCGCGCACCTCGGCCAAGCAGTGTGGCCGCGATGATCCACCATGTACTAGGTTTGTCCCGCTCGTACCTCTGATCTAATGATAGCTCCACAGGGCGAGGTGGATGATGCTACTCGCAAGTCCTTCCCGTCGCCAGGACATGATGTCACCAACTGCTGCTCCAATCTAATGAGGATGGTCCGCCATTGTGATCTTGGCGTCCTTCCTACTGTGTGCCCTCATTGCATTGAAGTTGTCTCAGTTGCCCACTGAGCTTGGTCTTCTACGACCACCTGCTATACTCGGTCACTCATGACCACCTGCCATACTCAGTTGCTTACGACTGCCGATGATACTCGGTCACTTACGACCATTAGCTGTACTCGGACGTCGTAGGCCACCTTCTGGGCTTAGTCCCTTATGACTATCTGCTGTACTAGGGCATCATCTATCACTGGTGATACTTGGATGTCGTCGATCGCCTTATGGACTCGGTCCCTTATGATCATCTGCTGTACTAAGGCGTCACCGACGGCTTTGATACTCGGTCGCTTACAGTCGCCTCCTGTGCTCGGTCACTTACGACCACCTTCTGTGATCGGTTGCTTATGACCGTTTGATGTACTCAGACATCACCAACCACTGCTGATGCCCGGTCATGTACGTCCTCTTTCATTACTCGAGTGCTACCAATCGCCCACAACACTCGAACGTCATCGACCACCCGCTAGGCCTCGATGCCTATGACCGCTTTCAACACGCGGGGCCATCAACTGCCCACCATACTTGGACGTCATCAACCACCCATAGTACTCGGTCGCCATCGACCGCCCATTGTAATTAGGCGTCGTCAACCTACCGCCCATTGTACTCAATTGTCAAACCTTGGAGCAACAACTCCAAAATTTTCTATGTAAATCACACTATCCTAGGAAAAGCTAGTGCACACGGGGTTAACAGGGATACATATCATGCATAACAACCAAACTTTATTAATTAAAAGAGTGCGGCCTTATGGCCAAAGTTTACAATAACGGGGCTCAAAGACAAACATAAAGATAAACAGTGAAAGATATATAATAAGGAGCAACCCATCCTGCCTACCCACAAGTGAATGACTGTAAGACGTGGCCTACTCATTGTTATCCTCACTAAAGCTGATGAAGGCATCCTCTGAAAATAGTGAATTAAGCAACATGAGTACATAAAGTACTTCACAAGTTACACCAGGAGGTTTAACAGAGTTAATGCATGCATAAGGGTTGACAATGGAAGGCATAGTGAGGTTAATTGAGCGCAAAGCGAAATTGAAGTAAATACTGTAAGTATATTCAAAAGTTGAATTTGATACCATATATAGAAACAGTAATTTAAAGTAATATCATTAGTGCAGGCTCCGACCAAACACTAATCTATCCATAGGTATCCCACCTGGAGCATGTTTCTCTAAAACGATTCCAACAATTTCCATCAAAATCAGTTTTTGAAAACAGAAAGTCTAATCCATGAAAAACTTTACTCAGCTTGCCCATGACCATGGGCACGACTATCCAGGATAGATTATGTACTCTGCAGAGGCTGTACAGCTTTACCCACAAGACATGATCATCTCATATTACCACACAATTAACACACTTCCTTGGGTATGCAGCGGAGAGATCATGACAAGGCCTTTACAATGTAAAGCCTTCAACTTGGCTAAGCCAAAACTAAAGCTTCACTCCAGTAAGGAATCCACCGGACCGGGACCCCCTCTTAAGCCGAGCGAGACTTCACATGGCCTACGCATGCTCACTTTCATCCTATAGTAAGATTTAGGTTGGGACCTGCAAATTAGTTAGTCAGGACTGTTCCATACCAGCTTTGTGGTCATACGAAAAGGGCTTCGTAGCAGTAGCTCATAAACCGGTCCTTAACTTGACTTAGGCACTAACCACATACCCCTTGTGCCTGGCAATCAACATTGTGTCACCGAACAATAATGCATGCCAGCAAGTCACCACCTAACCAATAGCTTAAGTCTAACTAGATTTTATATTTTGTTTTGAAATAATTCATAGCCTTTCGTGACTCACCGAAGTCAAGAGTACGTTTCAAAAGCTTATTATTTTATGTGAAAAAGTTATCCCAAAATAAAAATTATGTCTAAGCAGGTCTAAACATTTGATACAAAAATTCTCTAGTCCATACCAGTGTACTAACCAGAGTTTTAATCTAGCGCGACGAGGTATCCGGGAATCAATATCAAAGGAGGTATTAGCAAGCAGGCAATAACTAAATTCAAAATTGGATTGAAATACGTTGAATAAAAATATGCATGCATAATAATTTAAAACAACATAAATAATTTAAATTACTCGAAGTAACATGATCAAAGGTGTAACATGCCTTGCTCAAAGTCTTGATGCTGCGAATCATCAAAATTGAACTCTCCGGATTTGTCGTAGTCTACACATAAAGAACCAAAGCAAAAAAATTCAAAAAATACAAAAATTCAAATTGAGTCAAGAAATGGGTAGTTTAGGGTTTTAGAAGAATTTAGAAATTTGAACATGTTCAATCGAAGTTAAAAATGAAGAAATATGGGCTTCCAGAAGTTTAAAACTAAAGAAAAAAGATGAATTATTTTTGTATTGAAAAATCATATTATTTTATTTTCATTTTTTGGCCGCTTTATTTTTGTGAAGGAAAAGATTTAGAAATGCTGACATGGTGAATGAGGCTGACGGGGCAGGTTGGAGTAAGTCATATTCATTGTTTTTGGTTTTTTATCGGTTTTGGTGCAACCTTCAAACAAAAAAAGGTTAGAATTTTGGTAACGGTTTTCTTGGTTGTTGATTGGAATAGATTCCTGACATCTTATAGAAAGGTGCATATCAAATTTAAAGTGATTGGGAGTTTTCGTTTGAGAGTTAGCTTAAATTAAGGTTTTGACCTAGTTTTGGTGCTGTAGAGCTTGACGAACAAAAAGATCCCAATTCTCTTAAGTTTTTCAAGTTTTTTTGGTTGGTATATGTTCTTAAGATCATGATTTTGCCTTGGTATAAGTTTCAAGTCTTTTGGATCTATGGATCGAAAGTTTCATTGAATGTTGGATTTAAAATAGTGCTCTTTCACTGTTCACAGGATGAAATTTTGGGTTCTTAATCTTCATAGCTTCTCATAACTATTGGAGTAAAAAATTGGTGAATACTTAGAGGAAAATTTAAAGACATGATTCACCCCCTCTGTTGACATACCGGTTCTACACTAAACAAAATGACTACCTCAAGAAAACCTTAGAGCGATTCTTCAATGGCAAAAAGAACCTCAACATAATCCTAGTTCAGTTTAAGGTGACTGTCAAGAATAGAGGTGTGGGTTTCAATACCTTAAGAGTATTTCAAGAAAATCCACATAAGGTAGCGAATGTTCTGAAGAGTGACTTGTTTGAGTCAGTGATTGAACCAAGTAAGATTGTCTTTATGTCTGCTGGCTTTGAATAGACTCTCTCTTGTGCAGTGGGTGCTTCTTCGTTAGCAAATCAGACTCCTCATCGAGTCAAGTACCATTGCACCTACTGTGAGAGAGATGTCCACCTGTTCTAGTTCTACTTCAGGGTAGTCAAACAAAAGAACTAGGATAGAGAGAGATTCTTAAGAGCTAGACGAGTGCCTGTAGCCTAGAGTGTTCCTAAAGCTATCATTAGGTCTAGATTCGTGGAAGACTTCTTTGATGGCTTTAGGTCTGCATCTCATCTAGCCATAGGTTATCTTGAGAGTAGGATAGGTTAACGAGTGCCTATCAGACATAGTGAGCGCCAAGCTTTTGTTAGACCTATGTGAGATTTCAGAGGGAGTCTAGGTAGAGCTTGTATGTGGATACATTCTCATAGTGTCTATGCTTTGTCTCATGCTATATCATCTTTAGCTCATGCTTTTACTAGTTCTGCTTCTACTCTTCGTGTATCTCGGTACTAGATTCCCAAGTCTTTTATTACTAACACCAGTATTGAAACCTCAAGGTTTTCTATTTCTGCAATGTAGGTCCGGCAAGGGAAGGATAACCTGTGGATAATGGACTCTAGAGGTTATCAATATATGACCGGAAATTCAAGATGGTTTCCCTCACTCACTCAAGCATTTGGTGATAAGTTGATCATGTTCGGGGATACTTCTATTGGGACCATGATGGCCAAGGGCACGGTCTGTGTTAACGACAACTTCATACTCAAGGATGTAGCCCTGGTAAGCAAGTTCAAGTATAATTTGCTTTCAGTCTTGCAATTAATTAATGATAGTTTTGAGGTGATCTTTAGGAGGGGTGCTTGCAGAGTTCTACATTAGTCTAGGGATTTAGTCTTTGCGATTTTTCATCTTGGGAGAGTTTTTGGCGTTGATTTTGTCGAGTCTTCCTCTTATGGGCTTAGGTGTCTTGTTGCTTCAGAGTCTAGAGATCTGGTCTTCTAGCACCATAGGTTTGGACACATTGATTTTGATCACTTGACAGATTGGTCCCTGTAGATATTGTAAGATAGTTGCTGTTTCACATCCATCTCTTATCGTGATCCTAACCAAACTTCTGTGCGCTTACTGCTGTCTGGTGGGTGCATGACAAAAGCTGGAAAGCCATCAATGTGATGTCTTTCTCAAAGAGTAGGAGGATGATGCTTTAAAAAAAGAGTAGGAGGTGCGTTTCAAACTTCTGGAGAATCAAAAGATGGGGCTTTCTTAGACATGTCTGGCTTGCTTTCTTGATTTCTTATTTTCCGCTGCATACTTAGAAGATAAGTTGTTTTTTATTCACTCCCTCTGGACACGCCATATTGACCAAAAGATGGGCTGCTGTATTTGAGTTCCGTTGCAGAAAACAAAACTTTAAATCTAAGAAAGACCTGCCAAGCTTCTCATCCGCAAAATTTGATGAAATCTCTTCGTGATGGACTGATTTAGTCTCCCACAATCTGGCAAGCAAGCGAACATGAATCTGTTGTTGGAAATGTGGGCAATATTTTAATTCCAAATTTTACTAGAAAACAAATACAATAAACCAGTGATGCAAAGCTTACTACTAACAGCAGGCTACTCAACATACTTCAGAATATACACAAGAAAAATATAGTAACAAAGTCGAACAAACGCGCAAGCGACTTACTTTTTTGCCTGATGAAGAACAGGAAGCAGCGCAGCTAGGAGGTAGTGAGGTTTTTCAGCAATATACTTTGGACGTCTCAAGGTATATATAGACAGATTGTGAACTTGAAATTTAAACAGTCATTTATCCACTGGTAATTGACACATTCAACCAGCCATTTACCCACTGATAAGTGCCTCATCAAATCACAAATTAAGCAGTGTAAATTCACTTGTAACTACCTCATTCAAATGTTTGAATCTCATTCAAACAGAGAGAGAAGGTGTATCTGATCTGCCAAGTGGCGTGCTACGTCACTGCACGGTCGCACGATTTTTACGTGAAAATACGCGAATGCGCACGCGCGTGTGACTAGCCAGAACTATCCTTATATCATCTCTATCCATATTCAAGGAGTGATGAGGATTCCATCTTATAAATCGGTCTTCCTCATCCTACCTTAGCAATATGGTACTAAACCATATATGCTTTAGAATTAAGGAAATAGGTCATACTCACATGAGCCAATTTCTAACATCTGTCTCCATCGTTACCTGTTGAACGTGCCGGCCAACTCCCTGCAAGCTACATTCCAGTCATTCCATTCAGAAACTAAGAAGCAAAGTGGGAGATACATAGTTCTACAAATACATCAAATACCCCGAAACTAAATTAGTAAAGTGGGCAATCCATGGGATCTATGAACTAAGAAGAAAAATGAAAGGGATAGTCAAGGGACCCCACATGTTAAAACAAAAAGGAGACAAAAGAGTATATTTACACATAAGAGCCAATCAATATCCAAACAAACAATTAAAATTTAACACTATACGGAGGGCTTGCTTCTGCCTAAAAATCGAACACACTGCTAACCAAAACAATTATTGCCCGCCAAAAGAAAAAAAGGGAAAAAAGTGATCACAAAAGCATCTATAAATTACCCAAGCCAAAAAAATTGCCACATTATATACCATGTCAAGTTAATTTTCTAAAATGATACATACCACCGGAAAAAGGCGTCCTCGTCTCTGATCATCCACAAAGCGCATCGCATCCATCGCCACAGATCATCTAGGCCCTGTTTGGCACAGCTTCATCAACAGCTTCATGAGCTGTTGTGAGCTGTTTTTTGCCAAACACCCTTTTTGCAAACAACTTCATGGATGAAACTCCTTAAATCATGCTCTCACAAGAGAATGGGGTGGGGTGAAGCTGAAAATAGTAGCTTTTCACAGCTCTCTCCCTCAGGCTCGCAGTTCTAGGAACCCACTGCCCTTGTAGTTGACAGAAATTACAGCACTTTGCCACTGGGTCCCCACGCCTGTTTCCTCTCCTCCCATTCGCGCTTCTCTACCATTCGCACTTCTCTAATGATTTTAATTTTTTTATTTTAATTTTTTAATTCATACTCATTCAAATATATTTTTTTAATTCATATGACCATATACAAACATACAACTCCAAATGTTAGAACAAGTCAGGTAGATAGATGCATCTTGGACAATTGCCCTCTTTCAGCCATACATGAAGCTGTTGGTGAAGCTGTTTTGCCAAACAGTTTTCCAAAACAGTTTTAGCTTCACCGGTGAAGCTGCTCGTGAAGCTGAAACAAAAAAAAAACAGCTTCACAAGTGAAGCTGAGCTGTGCCAAACGAGGCCCTAGTTGAACTCCTTGAAGTCGGCACATTAACTCGTCGCTGTCGGTTGACTTTGAAAAGTACAAACAGTTATTGTTTTTAACCAAAAATTGTCAACCGCTGTGGCATTCAATTTTAGCAGATGTAGCATGTATTGTCCTTCATTAAGGATTATCACGTCTAAAATAAATTGAAAACTATGGAAAACAAAACTTAACCCTTTCTTCGGACACTGCGTGGGACTGATAATGCTGAGGTCGAAGACTAGGTGCTTTTTGCCTCTTGATTTGTCCCTAGATTCCAGGATATTTTGCCCTTGCAAAGCATGTCAAAAGTTGAGTAGCTTAGTTGGCACCTTTATTTTTCTTAGTTACCCAAAGAGAAAGCGATTTATTTTTTTTAGTTACCCAAAGAGCAAGCGATTGGTACATCTAAAAAAAAAGGGAAATGCTAAAAATCTATGGTACAATTTTTTTTATGGAATCAGTCAATTTTGTGACCTGTGATTCACTTGGTTATTCATGCTCTGGGGCGATCTCTCACTGCTACAAAAAAGATCATTACATATGGTTTTTTGAACTATATGAATTTATACGTCAATGATAATCAAAGGTTATCACAAACGATTTGTGAGTTGTCTGTGATAAATACACCACAGACGGTTTGTAACTATAATCATCTGTGAAGAACACTATCACAGACGGCTCGAGCCAAAAATCGTCTATGTTACACACATCACAGACGGTTCTAACATCACAGACGGTTCTAGCTACCAACCGTCTGTGATGTGTGAGTACCACAGACGGTTGGTATATAGAACTATCTGTAATACTTCCCCATCACAGACAGTTTATAGTTCGAGCCATCTGTGATAATTCTTCACAGACGGTTCATACCACAAAACCGTCTATGATAGTTCATTCTATATCTAAATTTTTTCTATTTTTCGGCTAGCCTCAAAAAATGTTAACTATATCATCTGAAAACAAGCAAATACAGTAACAAACACAGCAACACATTTTATTTCCATTAAGATCAGAATCCATCATTACAACATCACAAAATATTGAGTAGATTACACATAGCACTGCATACACAAGAGGACACTTACAATTTTAAAAAGATAAGCTTCACGGTTACAAATTTAGAAAAATGCTTACACGACAAGAAACTTCAGGCTAATGCAAGTTAGACTTACACATACTTCATTAAACTACAATCTAAAACAAGTGGTGCGGAAAATTTTTCAAATAGCAGAAACAAAAAAGGCAACAAACATCATTTTTAGCTTCTATGCCAAAATCAATAGCTTCTATGCCAGTGACTTACAATAGTGTAGATTTGCCATTGCCTTCTTCCTTTCCATCTTGTTTCAAGCAAAATTTCAGTAACCCTTGCCGAACCCCTTCTCACCCATGCTACGCACAAACGAGTTGGAATAGTACTAGTGGTATTGGTTCTTCGAGTAGGGAGAGGGGATTAATAAGGGGCGAGAGGTGGAGAGGAGAACGATGCATGCCGTTCGATACAGAGAGAACGGATAGGTGAGAACAAGATCTTAGGGGATATGTCGCAGATCGGTGACGTGGCAGGACATCACAGACGGTTCGGATTACAAACCATCTATGATAGAGATATCACAGTCGGTTCATAACAAAAACCATATATGATAGAGACATCACAGATGGTTCATAACAAAAATCGTCTATGATAATAGGAGATATCATAGACGGTTCATAACAAAAATAGTCGATGATAATGGCATCACAAAGATAATATATTAGTACAATATAAATATCTAGTCTCAAAAGATAAAATAACAAAATTTATATAGATTATATATGCTCGTTTGAAAGGTTTCGACGAGATCTACAACTTTGCAGTTGAGGCTAAACCCAAATTCCGAAGGAAAGATAAATTTTTTTGGCAAAACATAAACTAAAAGCTTAAAACACAAATTTGGGATTAAAGATGACTAATTTTAAGGGTCTTAGAGAGCGACTAGCCCAAGCGGGTCATTTTCTTAATTGGGCTCATTGTTAACTTTCCAACGAGTAGAAGAACATCGAAAACGGACACCGTATGCAAAAGTTATGCCCGTTTTACTAAAGGTTTCTCAAAACTGAATTCTACTTGGACTCAGGCAGGAGATTATGAAATTTTAGGGATTACGAGGCGGGAAACATATCAAAAATGGTTTTTAATACAAACCGTCTGTGAAGTATCACAAACGGTTTAAATAAAAAATCGTCTATGATGTCTACCATTATCACGGATGGTTCTTATCAAGAACTGTCTGTGAATTATCACAGACGGGTATTAGTAAAAACCATCTATGATGTCTTGTATTATCACAGATGGTTCATAAGTAACCGTCTGTGAAAATACTACATACAATTATTCATATAAATCGTCTATGATACTTACAGCACAGACGGTTCCTAGGAACTATCTGTGATGTAAGCGTCTAGTTTAGCCTCTTGTGTAGTAGTATCTCCAGCGAGCGCCACCATTACCACCACCAAATGCACACCCTGCTGAATGTCCCCATTTTTTCCTTATATTATGGAGATGCATCGAAGATCATGCCACGTGTTGCCGGAGGCAATGGCAAGGAAGAGGAGGTGTTGGAGATGATGCTAGATACAGGGAAGATGACCCCTCTGATGAACGCACGCTCTGCTAAATGTCCCCTTCTTTTTCTTATATTTAGGAGATGCGCCGAAGATGCCGCCACGTTTCGCTGGAGGCAACGACAAGGAAGAGGAGGGGGTATGGGAGAGGCCACCAGAGACGGGGAAGATGATAGGTGTGATGTACATGAGGTGGCAAAGAGGTAGGGGAGGAAGAGGTGAGGTGGTAGCGACTGTGGTGGGCCTCACCAAAGGGTCATCGGGGGTGATGCCAACGAGGCATCGGGCAGATGCACGAGGGGGTGGTGGTGGGAAGTGGTTCGCTTAGGAGGCAGGGTTGGCTCGTGGCTTGTATAGAAATAGGGGAAGTAGCATGGACTGACGTGTTGAGATCAAACTGTTCAAAAAGAACAATTGATTTTGTGGTCTGAAGGGTGTTCTTTTGGGCTGCAGCTAATGGTTTTTGTCAGCGCTTTTCAGCACGACAGCGGATAGTGGAGACGCCGACGTGGATGGCACACATAGTTTTGGGCTCGGGAATCCGTTTGGAGAATCCGTTTTAAAAGACTGCCCTCTTTCAATATTTGACTTTTTGACTTTGTAGAAGCCAAAAGCAAAAAAAGAACAAAGCCTGAATCAATTGCTGGACTAGTACAGTTCAAAAGGGGGGGGGGTATGTAGGACGTAGGGTTGACATTGGTCAGTGCTAGGTTGACACCATCAGAGAAGTGTTGATCTCACTACCGATGTGATGATCTGATATCATAATAATGAAAGTGGGTAAACCATAATACCCAAGTTACACCACATTTCAAGCGGAAAGAGAGAAACAAGGAGAAAATTTTCAACTTATGAGCCAATTACCAAACAAACAATCAACATTCAACACTACAGAGGTCATTCTTCTACCTACAAATTAAAGACGTCATGAACACTGCTAACCAAAACAATTAATCCAACAAAAAAATGAGAAAAAATGACCAAAGCTTCCATAAATTACCCAGCCCAGGCAATTTCGATCGTGTGTGCACTCCACATTGCCATGTTAAAGTCAATTATCTACAACGGCTCATACCGCCGGCCGGAGGATCATCCTCATCCGCCGAGCGCGGCAAACCCACCACCACGCATCATCTGCTTGAACTCCTTGAAGTCGACGCGGCCATCGCCATCGGCGTCGACCTTGCTGATCATCTTGCGGCAGTCCTCCGCGGTGCGTCCCTGCTTGAGGCCGAGGCTGGCCAGCACGGACCGCAGCTCCTCGACGGTGATGTAGCCGTCACCGTTCTGGTCGAAGATGTTGAAGGCCTCGCGCATGTCCTCGTCCTCGTCGCCCTTGTCGCCACCATCAGGCCCCTGGCCCTCACCGAGGATGGAGCGGTAGAGCAGGCCGAACTCGACGTCGACGCAGCCGTCGTCGTTGGCGTCAATCTTGTCCATTGTGGCGTCGAGCTCGTCGTCGGGGATGTAGATGCCGAGGTTCTTGAACGATTCGCCCAGCTCCTTCTTGGTGATCCGGCCGTCGCCGTTCTTGTCGAACATCTGGAACACCTTCCTCAGCTCCGACGCGTCCATGCTGCTGCTCATGCAATCACCTCTCTCTCGCTCTCTATTCGCATGCTATATCTATCGATCTATCTTGAATTCCTCATACGAACATGCATGTGGTGCGACTAGTGGAAATGGCTGGGCAGAATTGGTTGGTGATGAGTTTTGCTCTTTGGAGAAGAACGGATTGTGTGGTGTGGAGGGAATGGTGGCGTCTGTTTTCTGTTGATGGGGAGGTGGGTGGTTTGTGCTTTTTATGCTACCTATCTTTGGCTGGGTTCAAGAGGATTTTGGCTTTAGCTTTTTGATTGTTTGCTACATTAACTTACTTTTAAATAGTATATCTTTTTAAGGCAGTGTCTACGGATAAAAATCGTGAGAGACCATGTGGAGGTCATCCCATGTGAATGATGAGTAATTGACAAGGGTTTAGGTTAGTTGAGTTTGGTTGTGTGGTCGGACCATGTCGTTGCGCGGTGCAACAGGCTCGGTCGGACTTGGTCGTATGGGATTAGGTTGCATATTCCGATGATTCGACAGGTTTGGACTTCGTCATGAGTAAGTATGATGTGCTTATGCTATTTACGCTTTCATGTATCGAGCGGTGCTATGTGACGTGTTTCTTGTCTGTGTGACTGCAGGACGTCGAGGCGGAGTCGTGGTGAGACACGAGGTGACCGGACTAGACACAGGGAAGTGTCGAGGTCAGAACGGTCAGATGTGTCGAAGACGGCGGAGATTCGATGTGGTTGCGAGTCGTGGACGACAAGGAGCGTAGAAGCTTCCCGGAAGGTGCACGAGGGGTGAATCGGTAAATTCGCAAGGCTGCACAAGCGGGAGCGGGCTTCGTTGGATTTAGCGGGCGTAACGGGGTGGAGACCCGTTAGCCAAGCGCTATAAATAGGTGGAGGGGCTGCATGCCTCCCCATGGCTTTGGGAGAGAGTTAGGGTTTGCTTTGGTCAAAAGAGTCTTTAGGAGGTAGTTTTGCTTTGGGCTTTAGTTGGTAGAAGAGGCAGGGTTCTGTTGAGAGCTTGCCTCCTTCGTAGCTTCTCTGTTTGTTCCTCCCAAGAAGCATGTGAAGCTCTTGGTGATTTGAGGATGGAGAGGGATAGTGAGGAGATGGATTGAGAGTCTTGTAATCATTCCTCTTGTTCTAATGTCCATGCGTATCAGGACTCCTCTGTAATCATTTTGCTTCAATGAATGGAAATCTGAAGTTTTCTCCCGTGCTCTCTGTTCTTCCTTCGTTCTCCTTTTTGGCTTGATTTTGAGTTTCGTGATTTCTTGTTGTTTGTTGTTGGGGAGTGACAAAATGGGTTGCTATGACATGGGGGATGCTCAAAAGTCATTTGGCTATTTAATCCCAAGAGCAAACCGAGTTTGATTCCAGATTTAGTTTTTGAGCCCACTCTGTTCTTCATTTCCTCCTTCTAGGGTTTTATGCAAATCTTGATTCCCTTCGCGAGATGGCTTGAAATTTGGCATGGAGAGTTCAGAGGCTATTGAGTAGCTATCCTCAAAGTTTCATTGCCAAAGGATCAAAGATTCGATGGGAATTTGAGTTTTTGCGTAGCTCTCTGAATATTTTCAGTATTTGGGCATGAATCTGAAATTCTTTTGTTTTTCCAGTGGATTCTCTAAATTGGCTCTTGGCTTATTCTTCTGGGAGTGTTCCCTAGCTATCCTCAAAGTTTCCCAAGCCAAGAATCCAAGAATCTTGCGAATTTCTCAGATTTCAGATTTGCTGTCTGAAAATCCTGTTTGCTGATTTCTTCGTGCAGTACTACCGCTCCTCGAGAGGTACTACCGCTCGGCTCAGCGGTACTACCGTCCAGAGGTACTACCGCTCGTCTTTGCGGTACTACCGCTTGCAGTCAGACCTACTCTGAAATTATTTTTTCTTGACTGTTTCTTTCTGGATCTGGTTTAGCCTTGTTGCTGTGACTTCCAGTAGTGCCTATCTTCTTTCTTCATAGCTTGCATAGCTATTAGAGAAGAAGCATAAGTGTGGATTCTTAAGGGGCGAATTTAATTTTCGAGAGCGACATTTACCCCCCTCTGTCGCCATTTCGGTCCAACAAATCGTATGTGGTTTTTTTCTCTTTATACTGTCTCTTACGAACAACCAAATTTCAAAAATAATAAAACAAATAACACAAGTACAGCTGGGAAGAACCCATCCTTTGTCATGCCTCAGACTACTTGGCAATTGCCATTTCGGTATGTTTCTTTTAGTGGCCAACTGGCTACATAGGGGTTAATTGGCTATGTCCACCCGTGTTTGGTGTACACGTTGTAGCTTGGATGCTTGGTCAATACGTATACATGGCCTAAGGTACCGTTTGGCCGGGCTCGGCTTCTCGTTTTCAGACTTCGAAGTCAAGGCTCCAAGAGAAGCTACGAAATCCATGCTCTAAATCCGCAGTTTATTTTGGGCTCGGCTCTAAACTTTTAGTTCATGTTAATTAAGGCTTTGAAGACAGAGCATTTGACAGGGAAAACGACTTCGAAGCCTAAAAAATTGAAGCCAAGTCAGGCCAAACGGGCACTAAATAGGGGGCATATCGGGTGTAAATGGCACGAGAGTTGAGAGTTGGAAATCCGAAAATTTCAATCTAGGCCACTTGATTGTGTTCCGACGTGTAGGATCGCACAGCAGATCACCATCCTCCGTGTTAGATGTACTTTTGCAAAAGATCACATGCAAATGAGTCGGGCAAAATATGGCTGACATATGGCCTTTTGCAAAAGTTTGGAATTCTTAAGTGATGGACTTGGGATACGACATAAGTCGAGATAAATAATTTCTTTGGTATCACGTGTCATGAATTCCCCTTCCTAGACTCATGTGGGAGTAGGGGTGGAAATCGGTAATAGATATTTCATTTTATCCGATATTCATATACAAGAAAATACAAATATGGTAAGCAAAATCTATATTCGAAAATGTTTGTATTCGTATTTGAGAATATTCATATTTGTATTTGAGAATATTTGTATTCGCATTCGTATTCAAGAATATTCGTATCTGTATTTATATTCGAGACTATTCGATTCATATTAGATCCGTTTCTAGAACCCATAAAAAACTTGTATGAATTTTGTGATTCAAAATTTGAATTTAGGCGGTTTA
Organism: Dendrocalamus latiflorus; assembly: GCA_017311315.1. Classification (NCBI taxonomy): domain Eukaryota; kingdom Viridiplantae; phylum Streptophyta; class Magnoliopsida; order Poales; family Poaceae; genus Dendrocalamus; species Dendrocalamus latiflorus. The sequence continues at coordinate 6,058,507 of CM029646.1, forward strand.
AAACCGGTAACCAGTCAAAAACTGGCAAAAAATTGACAAAACTGCTAGGAATCCGTTTTATCCTATATTCGTATCCGACAAAACATGAATGTGGTAAGAAAAATCCGTATTCAAAAATATTCGTATTCATATTTGAGAATATTTGTATCTGTATTTGAGAATATTCAAATTCGTATTTGTTTTAAAAATATGGATTCGTATTCATATTTAAGACTATTCGATCATATTCGATCCATTTTCATCCCTATGTGGGAAAACACCTAGCTAGGTGTTGCCTAGCCACCTCATATGGTAGCAGCAAACGACCATATCTGTTACACAAAAGGGAAAAAAGAAAAAGGGAATAAGGAAGTAAGATGTTCCACTAGCTAATTCCACTTCTTTTTTTCGACTCTAACTAAGCCTTCCAATCCAACTAATTTCCGACCCCTCCATCTTCTCAGTTGCCCTAGGGTGAAAATGGTTCGGATAGTTTTCAATCAATCCTTCTTTTAGACACTACACATCTTGTCTTGATTTCTATAAATGAGTCAAAACAACTCTAGAGGAAAGGATGTCTAGTACTTGTTTCATCGATATCACATTTTATTGTGTGTAGAATATTTTTGTGGAAAATCTTCACCAAGTGTGGTGCTGATCATTTCAATTTAGTACTGAGCTATTATATAGCTTTGATTCTTGACAATTTCTATTGTACAGGTGAAAAATACCTAGCCAATTATGAGCTACGACGGCGTCTTGATTTTCTGTTTGGCTGGCGTTCCCCGCTCATTAATTTTAGCTTCAGCTTCTGGCTTATTTTTCACTATTTATAAATTTCGTCCTTTTCTGAACTTTTGGCTGCTCGTATTTGTTTGCGTTGTCCGTGTTGAGCTAGCATATTTTTTTATTTAAAATTTTTTAGATTTAATTGCATCAAATAAGCCACCTTCAGCTATAGTGAAATTTCAGCCGCTACAGTGCAATTTCAGCTATAAACCACAACTTTTCAGCCCAACCGAGCGGGGCTTAGCTAGACTCTTAAGCCGCCGTCTGTATACACCATGGAACTTAAATGCCCCCAGATCTCATTAACACCGACTTAGCCCTGTATTGGTGGTGTTTATGCTAAGCGCTGGGCTAGAGTTAGGGGTGCAAACGGGTCGGATTCAGACGGATATTGCTGTTACCATATCCTAACCCATATTTTTTTCTCCGGATTCGGTACCAATCGGATTCTGTGCCGGATCGGTCGGGATTAACCCGATCCGTTTGCACCCCTACTTGTTTGTAAGGAATGCATGCAGTACAGCAAATGGAGTAGGAGGACGTACTGTGAAGAACTTGATGTTACTACTTAATAGCTGATGTAGAAGATTTTATTTTACCATTGCAAAAGAAAATGAAATGTCAAATAGTAGCACTAACCTGAAATCAAACTTGAAGACGTATCGGATTCGGACGGATATTGCTGTTACCATATCCTAACCCATATTTTTTCTTCGGATTCGGTACCAATCGGATTCGGTGCCGGATCGGTCGGGATTAACCCGACCCGTTTGCACCCCTAGCTAGAGTTAAATGCCAGGAAATCTCAGACGTTTTGTGGTGCCATGTTCACAACAATATGTGATAACTCTTGATGGATAAATGTGTGTGGGACAGTTGTAACTCTTGAGAGGCGTCAACAATGCTGTGCAGGACATATTTAGTTGATTTGCTGCCTCATCGTGTTGTAAATGCAGATAGCATGCCATATTGTTTATAAGCATATATTGGCAATATGCTGATGATAATGTAAAACAACAAAAACAATAAACACCCAAAAAATGTGTGTAACACAAAAATTACACAACTTGTACAAATAGAGCTATATATTGAACTCCAAACGAGATCATGACTTTGAAGGACCATATGAGGAGGTCCATGTTAGTGTTGTGATGAACCATTGCAATGTTTGTAGAGTGGTCAAGTGAGTTTGCAAATATCGCTCTTTGTCTGGATTGGTTTTGGGTAGAAGTTGAGGATTTTGCGATTTGAGTGATGGTTTGAGTTAGGATGACCTGGGTCATTGGATTAAGATTGCATGATGTATGTCTTGAGTAATGTAGGTCAAATTGTGAAGAACTTGTACCTAGAAATGATTTCTTTGTCTTTGATATGCAGGGTCGCTTAGAGTCAACTATGGTCAACGGTGAGGATTGGGGTTAGGCTCAGGGAGGAGCTGAGGCTCAAAACGATCTAGAGTGCTGAGTGAGACGGCAAGTTCAAGCATGGCACAAGAAAGGCAGGAAGTGTTGAAGGCGAGTTTGAACGGCGGGATGGCACATGTGGCTTGCATGGGCCGAGTGAGCCGTGGTTTGGTAGAACTGGGACAGGAGAGACTTTGCTGCGCGTGGCAAGCTAGTGGTGCATCTACATGTGGCAAGTATGACAATCGCTTGCAAAGGTTGGTGAAGACCAGGTCAACGGAGGGTATTTTGGTAGTTTGACCAAAATACCAGAAACCACCTTGCATCAAAACCACAGAGCATCGGTGATGTGTTGGAGAGCGGTTTAGGTCATGGTGGAGCTGGTTTGATCAAGGCGAATTGAGGCTAAGGATTTAGTAGATGCACACTTATGCGCTTTGAAAAACATGCATAAGTGAACTTGTGTGAGTAAAACCCATGTGTGTGGGGTTAATGTGTTCCCCCATTGTAATAGTGGATAGGATCCATTAAGGGGTGTAGGTGACTGGTTGCCCACCTATAAAAGGGGTTGGGATGGAGACATGTAGGGTTAATGTAACATTCTAAAATTTCGGATGTTTGAAATTGTGAAGAAATTAAAACTTTTTGTTGCATTTGGTTGGCATTTGAATTTCTTCTGCAATTTTATTTGGGATTTTCCGAATTTCGTGCAACACAAATTAATAGCTAAAAACCATTCCAAAGTGCAAGTAATATTCGTAACAACAAAATATATAGAATAAATTAAGGCAATGAATTGTAAACATGAAAACTGGAATTCAAGTTTAAGTCGTTAACGCTAAACCTAAAATTTACTAAAAAATTAATGAAGAAAAGAGTAACCTGAAAATTTAATTTAAAAAGGAAATAAAGTGAAAATGCAGATTTTTAATGCAATTGTCTTTCGAATCCCAAAATCTAGGATTCAAATTTCGAATTCGAATTCCCAATAGCTGACATTTGTCTTCCCTCTCTCTCTTTCTTCTCTCTTTTCTTTTCCCTGCCAAGTGGGCTCGGCCTCCTTTCTCCCTTCCATCCTTCCTTTTTTCTTTCTTCTCCTTGCTCTACTCTACCGTGCCAGCCGATCGGCCGACCCTCCTCCCTATGTGCACATTGCCCACACACCCCCGCACCATACCCTGCACCAACTACTCTTGTGCTGTCGCCATGCCACGCCACTAGCACGCAAGCCACGTCTGGGCCATGCCACGACCATGCCGTCGGCCACGCCGAAGCCCACATCGCACCGCAGATCACCCCGCACAAACATTAGCATGTGGCAATCACCACGTCTATACCATGCCCTGCTTCCTATCAGCCGTCACCACATCATCTACGCCACAAATCAGCTCCCATTGCACCATGTCGGCAGTGCACCAAGCCCGTCACGCCACGCTCAATGCCGAGCTCATGCTAGCATGACCAAGGACCAGCTATGCCTTGCTCCTAACCACTGCCGTGCGCTCACGTCTCCCTTACGCCAGCACATCACGATGTCCATCACCCCTCCAGACAGGAGCCATGCCCTGCCTGACCATCCTGTCACCCATGCCCTGCCTGACCATCCTGTCACCCATGCCCTGCCATGCCCACGCCCTACAGCAACTGTCCTCTTGCCATGACCAGGCCGTGTTAAGGCAATGTCAAGGCCATCCGACACCCTGTGCTCCAGTCACTGGCTACCATGCCAACACTCCTCCCATTGCTATAAATGGCATAAGCAAGCTCCCCAAGTGACCCTGTACCTTCCCCCTCCTCCTATTCTCTTCCTTAAACCAAGCTTGCTCACACCTATGCGCTGACAGTTGGGCCTCCTCGGTGTTCCGGCCGCCGTGGGGGTTCCCATCAGAGGCGACTGTGTTAAGCAATGTCATACTTCCCTAGGAGCCTATTCCCTTGAATAATTTGAGGTTTTCTACCAGAGCTCGCTGGAACATCAATCTTTACTAATTACAGCCAAAACTGGTCGCCACCATTGCCATTTCTTGCTCGGTGCAAATTGGTTCGATTCCCTCCTCACTCTTGGACCATCTCCTCGATACCCTTGACCTTCGCCAACCACCATAAAGGGCTCTTCTTCACATCAGCTCACTCGCACCGTGGAGCCACCACCACTACCTGGGCCTCACATCGTCGGCCTCCTCAGAAGCTTCTCCCCCGATGTGAATAGCATGGTAAGCTTTTCCCTACTCCTCTACAGCCCATGCTCCCCTATTCCTCCTTCTCTCCCACCGTGGCACCACCGCACCAATCGGCCTCGCCATCAGCCGCTAAGCCCCACCGCTGTGCTGCCACTGCCCCACCCTAGGCTGAGCAACTGCTTCCCCTAGCCTCCCCCACCCTCTGGCAGGCCATTTTGCCATTCATCGGCACTTTCCCAACCGCCCACCGCCGGCGATGCCATCACTTGCCCAACACTGACCGCCTCCCTGTTTTTGGTCGCCTCTCCTCTGCCTCCCCTGTTTCAAGCTCTATTTGGGAATGAAGGGAAGGCATCATACTGATGAGTGGGGCCAGTAGGGATTAGTGATATTTGACTCCATGATAACTGGTATAAGGAGTATTCCCTCATTGACAATAGGGTCTAGCAAAGATTAGGATGTTTACAGTAAGCTCCATAAGAACTTTGTGCTGCCAACTGCTGGCTCCATACTAGAACCTTTTTGTTTGTATACTTACCATGGGTCACAGAATTGATACATCGGCTTATGTAAATAATGTTAAGAATGTGCTTAATTAGAAGTAAATCATGCAACTGAGTAGAAGTTAATTACAGATTAGCAACATTACATCAGGTGGAAAATCCCAATTAAAAAGACAACTAAGTTAAAAGTTGAGAGGATTAATTTAGAAATTATATTTAACTATAAATATAAGGTTTTAAATTAAGGATTACCCTTAAATATAATTAAAAATGTTCTCCAGTGAAAACCCGTATTTAAATAATGTCAAAAATGGCTAATAATATTCCTGTGTCTTAGACATCAAGAGAACCCTTTTTCCAAATATTACTTAAGTAATTAGTTGGAATGTTGAGCCACTAATTTTTAAATGCCCGCTTTGGGTTAGAAGTGAACTCTCATAGATCTAAACAATCTTCGAGAGACATTTAGTGTGCTGCTAATGTCCATCTCAAATCAATTGTTAATTAAAAAGACATTGTTAGAAAAATGTAGTCTTGTGTAGATGTCCAAATGCCATAAAGTTCCTAATCAAAATAATGATTAAGTTAGAAATAAGGAAACTAGCCACTATGAAATGTCACTTAAAATTTAAATAGATGGTAATCTGAAGTCTAGTCATACCCAGACATAGTTAAGAGTTGCATTTTGTCCAAAACACATATAAATCCTAGAAAGGCTCGACAATCATAGATTGTTAGTAAATAATAATCTAACTAAAATTAATTACTAAATAGCAATTGGAAAATTAAATAATCCCATGCTTTAGTAAATTATTTAATTAATCATGCGTTCAAACCCTTCGAATATTTGGCAACTAGACCTCAAAATAATAATATATCGTGAATTCCCCAGAGATAAGAATTAAAAAGATTAATACGAAAGTACCGGTGGTTTGTGAATCCATATGTCCATAAACCTAGCGTAACTCATGGAACTTTCTTAATAAGTTAAAATAATAAAAGAAGTTATTAAAAGCAATCGAGCCATAGTAGTCTACAGTGGGCTATGCCTAGTCATCTTTGCACCTGAAGCAGAATATTCCCATGAATATTCCTCTTATCATGAACCTTCCTTGACATCCGTCTCGGCAGATTTCCCTCCATCACTCCTCACTTCACTCAAACCTCATTTGACTCCAGAAATAACCCACGCCAAATAAACTTTGTCATAGATCAACCATGTAATCACTATAAAGTTAAATTGAATTCATTTGGATTTATTTAGACTTTTTGAGTTATTTGGATTAAGTAGTTTATCGTGTAATTAGAACTTGGAGTCTCGAAGAAAGTACCAGATAGAGCAAGATCAAGAGTCAATTAGAGACAAAAACTGAGATTGCAAGACCATCAACTGACAAGGCTATGAGTAAGATCAAGGCTAAGGTAAAATGAGCAAGGCGAGTCAATACTTTGACATGTTGAACCTAAATTTTATGTAATCTATTTTTGTTTAAATTATCAAATTACATGCTGTTATTTTATACAAATCTATGATTGTTTCAAGATTCTAGTTAAATGGCCATTATTTAACTTGTTAGTATTACACTCTTTTGGAACATTTGAGCAATAGCCTTGTCACTCTAGAGAAATTTATAATGGTAACATTTCAAAAATAACTCTATAATTATACGCCATGCTTAGTACTGCTTAGATACTCGGGGCACCAAAATTCCCCAAGCATCACTTTCGATCATGATAAACTGATTTGGGAAGTCATGGGAGGAATATGGCTGGTATATTTTGACATGGTTATTTTATACTCCCCAAAACCCCCCAACTTACTTAACTATCTGGGCGGATAGTATGGAGAGGCTGGTGCAGTGGATGCACAAGAGTATGGAGTGTGGTAGAACTATCCAAATAACTCTAAGGACTGAATCTTATCATGACCTCCTATGTAAAATAGTATAACTACAAGTCTGTAAATTGCAACCTTGTTAAGTAAATCTATCGAACCCGCAGACTCATCTCACAGGCAAGGGAGAGAAGTGGAATAGTACAAGGGCAAGGAGGGGCTAAAGGAACACCAAGAGGAGGGTAAAGTTTGTCATTCATGCTAGCGTTGTGAAGAGTGGAGTCCAAATACACTAGTATCCGTGGTAAACATCCTACGCAACATATGGGACCCACCGCAAGTGGGAACAGCCCATACGGTATGATGACAAAAAGGGGTAAGATAGTCTGAATAGTCAATGTAACGATTTGCTCAGCTACATGACTAAGGAATCATGTTAAGCAAAATACGCAAATTGTCTCTTGTGTGTAAAGTGTACAAACCCTACAGAGTAAAAACTATTCAAACAGTTGTGCCCACGGTCATGAGCGGACATGGGAACTTAACTTGATATAGTTCTATTTCAAAAATTTTGTGGGTGGGATTGAAAAGGTGGCGGGCTATGAAAAGCCCTAATTTGTGTTGTCCTGGGTGATAAGGTAGGCGGTTATAATGCTGAAAGGTTAGCATATGGTGTAGGAGTCATGTAATAGTGGATAGAATTTGTGCTACAAATATTATTGCATTCTTTTTATCCAAATATCATGTTTTAGTTCAAACTACTATGTCTCAAGAAATTTCTATGTATCGTATTTTAAAAGCAATTTATGTCAAATAGAACAATTCAAGCCTTCCCTTGATAAGCCATGCATGCTATCTATTTGCATCCTGCGTATTGGCTCGTGGAGCACAATGGTTTGTGCTCACCCTCACTCACTTAATTAATCTAGAATCAGGAGAGTCAGATCACCACGCCATACGATGCAACTGGTAAAGAAGATGAAGAGGCCAAGAAGTAGGTTGCGAACCTCAGTTGGCTGCCTATGGGCACATCCTGACGGTCCCACCTGTGTGTTTCGTTTCCGCTACTGCATTTTATTGATTTTAGCTTGATCGGCCCATGTGTAAGTCTATTATTCTATTTATACTTCTGCATGATATGTACATTGATGTTCAGTACTGTATCTATGAGCAATATCTATTGATCCAGGGAATTGTGGGGTGAAATCACAAAGGATTCTGGATTGTCAAATCCAGGTATGACAGTTAACCATCCAACCCCTCTCTCACGTGTGCTCTCTTGTTTAGGGTTAGGGTTTGAGAATGTAGCACTTGGTGTGCTCTTTGTCCTCCAAGGTGGAGTGGCTGTAAAATCAACCTTCTCAAGTAAGAAATATATCAATCTTTGTGTATTTTTATGGATCCATCTTGATTTGATTGATTTGCTCTTGATTTGGCCGCAATGTGTGATTTCTTGATCCGAGGGTGTTTAAGTTGATTTCTTTGGTGTTATAACTTACTGTGACATGTGGGAATACGTCTAGACCCATCTTGATTATCGTCCACCCATGAGCAAGTTGTATTCACTGATTTTGATTTTGACTTAGTTTTGGTAGAACCTTCCAACAAACTGAAAAAGGTCTCAACTTTGGCCATAATTTTCATGATTGTTTGTTGGAATAGGTTCACAATACCCTAGAGAAGATCCCTGTAAAGTTTCATACTGTGTTCTGCTTTATGAGTCTCTGGTATTTCAAGTACATTTCTATTTTAATCTTCATATCTTTGTAGCTATCGGAGTAAAGGATAAGTGAATACTTGGGGAAAAATTTTTAAGGCATCATTCACTACCCTCTCTTGCCTATCCGGTCCTACAAGTGGTATCAAAGCTTGGTTAGCTCTTCTTATAGATCATAACTGGTCTTTAGAACCATGGTAATAGATAAGTATTCCACAAAGCTACCTCTCTTCGATGGGGTCGATTATTCCTTTTGGAAGAGCAGGATGGAGCCTTACATTCAGGCTCAAGGATATGCGATCTGGAGAAAGGTTAAGACATGGTTTGTTGTTCCTAGCGATGAGCACATCATAGCGATAAATACAACAGATGTGGAGGAAAATACTAAGGCAAGAAACAGCATCATCCAAGGTCTTAGATGGAGTAAGTTTGATCTCATCTCTCATCTCACATCAGCATATGACATCTGAGTGACCCTTGATGTATACCATGAGGGCACTACCTAGATCAAGACTGTCTGATAGGACTAGTACAAATGAGAATACAACAAATTCGAGATATTTACTGGTGAGTCCTTGGATGTGTGTTTTGGCAGATTTCACAAGATTTTGAGCAACCTCTGAGCTGTTGGTCTCACATACTCAAACTCGGATGATGCTCGCTACATGCTTTCTACCTTGGACCTCAGGTTTTGGGAGATGAAAGCGACCACCATCGAGGACACGACTGATTTGTCGACCTTGATTCTTGACGTGTTGTACTCACACCTCAAGACTCATGAGATCGACATCGTCTCTCACAAGACAAAGTCACAATCGGTGGATTTGGTCACCGATCCCACTTCTGCCTCTAAAGCATCGTCTGATGGTGCTTTGGGCATCTCTTTGACTACTTTGTGCGAGATGAGCGATGACCAGTTTGATCAGTTTCTGAAGAGTGACCTAGCCCTCTTAGCTAGAACATTCTCACACACATACAAGAGGGTTAGAGAGAGAAAGAGAGGAGGTCCAATTATCTGCTTCGAGTGTGGTGGCCCCAACCACATTCGAGCAAACTGCCCCAAGCTGGAGAAGAGCAAGAAAGACTACCGCGGTGTGAGCAAGAATGACTACATCAGCAAGAATCGCAACAAGAAGCCACCAGCTCATAATTAAGGCAAGGACACGAAGTACCGCAATCTTGGCAAGGCCAAGAAGCTCTTCCACCGTGTCCTCACCACCTTCAACAACTTTGACTTTAGCGATGTGGAGGGCTGGAGCGATGACGACGGTGAGGATGATTCTCAGAAGAACTCTAAGGACGGTAATTACTTCATCGGCATGTGCTTCATGGCTGACAAGAATGGCATCAGCGATGATGATTTCTACAGCAACTCTGATGAGGTATGTCCCTCCTATAACCAGCTAAATGATGCTTTTCTCAAGTTAGGAAAATTTTATGCTAGGTCTAGGACTAAATGTGGTGAGTTAGAGAACAACGTAGAGAGCTTGTCAGAGAGCTTACTTCACTTCGATCTGCTCCCTCCTGTGATGATTACGATTTATGTGCTTCCTTGCTTGGAGACATGGAGAAACTAAGAACTTCACATGATAGTGTGACTTCTAAGCTAGATTTGCTTAAGGTAGAGAATGTTAATTTGTTAGTTGAATTAGAAATGGCTAGAACTGTTCCATCTCAATCTGATTCTATTGAGACTACATTCTGCACCTCATGTGAGGATATGGACAATGCCTTTAGAGGTGTATATACCATGCTTCTTGATCTGCATAAAACTTATGATATTTGTAACAACTTGAAGATTAATCTAAAGAAGGCAGATAATAGAATTGCTGAATTGCAAGCTACTTTGATGGAGCCTATTGTTTCTTGTGCCAACTGCCCAAAATTAATTGCTGAACTTGAATCAATTTCGAAGCAATTTCAAGACATGTGTGATCACAACAAGAAAATGGCTCAATATGCTTCTAAGGCACCTTTTAGCCCACCATGCAATAATTGTAAAAAACTAAAATTTGAATTGATTGTATTCGATGAAAAATGTGTGAAGCTAACTAAGGATCTACTAGAGAAGCCACAATCTACTTGCTCTTTCTATGCTGAAGTAGGGGAGAAATCTAAGGAAATGCAAGAGACTTTTAGGAAGAGTTACGAGGACTAGATGGCTAGGAATAGAACTGCTCCTGTATCTTGCAAAGCCCTCAAGATTAAGGCGGGCGTGCATAAGGAGAGATATGCATGTGCTATTCGATCTTCGTCTTCTGGTTCCTCATCCTCTCCTTCTCCTTGTGCTTCATGTGCCTCTATTTTTTTGGGAGTGTGAGTACCTCATAAGCACTCTTGAAAATTTTGTTGGAGATAAGAAAAGGCTCAATCTTATTCTTGACAAATCTAAGATTTGCATGTTTAATCAAGGTCTATCATATGATTTCTTAGAGGATATGAGGAAACATCCACCCGCTGTTGTTAGAGCTATAGCATCAGGTGTGATCGAAGTTGCCCCCAAGTTTAAGAAAATTGAGTTTAAGTCTACGGGCTTTGTCCAAGGAATTTCTGACAGTAAGATTATGCCACCTGCTGCTTTAACCTCTCAGAAGGTGAAGCCTCATCCTACTGCTTTGACCTCTCAGAAGGCGAAGTATTTAGGGTCAGCCCTAGACTTAGAGTGCTCCTAAGACCAAGATGAGATCTAGAGTTGTAGATAGCTCTCCTAGCTTTCTTGGTTTTTATGCAACATCGAAGACTTAGTTTTTAGGGTTCTTCTAGTTTTAGTCCTCGAGTTGCTTCTAATCAAGGTGTCCACCATCCAAAGGATAGACCTCGCTTTTCCCGTCGAGGTGGCTATCCGTAGCGTGATCAGCATACTGCCGTAGATCAGACTCGCTCTTCCATAGCAGTCCGACCTAGCAGAGGCTTAAGGTCTACTCCTAGACCATCTGTTTCCGTGAGAGGCGAGGTGCGTAGAGTTGCTAGAGGTCAGCCTTCTGTTTCTGTGACTACATTTTTTGCTCGTCGTGTGACTCAGTGCTGGGTTCCTAGTTCTGCTCTTGTTTACCCTAGTACTGAGCCACCGATGTTTTCTTCTCACTAACACAGGTTCGCCGGGCTGGGAAGAGGATGTGTGGCTTATGTACTCCGCCTGTTCTCACCACATGACCGGTGACTTCCATTGGTTCTCTTCCCTAGTCTAAGCTCCAGGTTGAGGCAGCCGTGCATAGGGAGTGATATGCACGTGCTATTCGATCTTCTCCTTCTAGTTCTTCATCTTCTTCTTTCCCATGTTCTTCATGTGCTTCTCTCTTTCAGGAGTTGTAACATCCTGATTTTTAGAGCATTGTTTATGCTTTTAAAATAAAAATCACCATTTAGATTTTTCTACAAGTAATTATAAATTAATATTTTTTATGAATTAAAAAAGATTTAATATGACTAAATTAAACTTTAAAATTTGCTGGAAGCATTTTATTTGAGTTCCTTTAGTCTTAAGAAATTTTTGGGAATTTTCTTGGATTTTTCTAGAGTTATTTACTATTTTCTAGAGCTCCATGGAATTTATGGGAATTTCTGAAAATAGAAAAGCCTAAAACCAGTTGGGCCGAGCCCATTGCTATTCCTCCAGCCCACGTGTTGGCAATTGGCCACTGCCGCCGTATCTGACCCATCAGCTCCGCCTACCTCCACCGTCGTTCGATCGCCACGTGTCGACTATCTGAATATCAGCTACTATTCATCTTCCTCTTGAGAGCTCGCCGTCGTGTTCATTTTGAACTCCGCCGCCGCCGTCCGCGTCGTCCCCATCTCGATATGCATGGTCGCCCCGGACTCTACGCCATGTCTGAGCCGCCTCCTCAGCGTCTGTGCCTATAAAGCCATTGCTCCCCTCATTTCCCGCATCCTGCAGCGCTGTCGCCCTCGCAGCTGTGCCCAACGCTCCATCGTTGTCGTGCACCATGCTTGCTTTCGTCTCTGGTGTCACTGGCCGCTGTGCCTTCTCCGCTAACCATTCATCTTTACCGAGCCATCCACTCCGTCAATCTCATCATCGATAAGTGTTCGCCAGCCGTCCAACCAGTCGCCTGGCCGCTTGAGTTCGTGAACCCACCGTGTCACCCCACACTCGCACCGTTCACGTCGCTTCATCTTTCTGTAAACCCAATCCACCGTGCACCGTGCCGCTGATAGCCACGGCCCGCACGCCAGATGCACTGTGCCATAGACTGGTGGACTGAGCCTCGTCAGCCCTAGCCAAGTCAGCTGCCACCTCAACCCTAGATCCGGCGTGTCACCACGTGTTGTGTCTCGTCAGTGCCACATCATCGCCACGTCAGCACGACCTATCGCTAGTACACTATTCCACACACCAAGTCCTCTGCAAACCAGCCTTTCCATACACCAGGTTCATAGCACAATTGAATTTCCAATTTTTAGCCTTTTCTTTTAGACTAGATTTTCCAATAGCCCATTCTTCTTCATCCTAGCTTCGATTGACCCGATTCTTTTTCCAAAATTCATATAAATTCGAGCTCTATATTTTGGTTCTGATTTTGTGGTTTTTAGAGTTAATTTTAATTTTATTTAAATTTATTTTGTGTATCATTTTATTTTCTTTCTCATTAAATCACGCCTTCGAAGGAGCGAAAACAAGATTTGAAGATCAAGAGCCATTAACTAAGCAAGGCCAAGGCAAGTCATGTCATTTGATCATATTGGACGTAGTTTTCAAATCTATTATGTATTATTTTGCAAGGGAAAAGCACTAGGGAAAAGAAAAAGAAGCCCTTGAGTGATGCGCCCCTGGAGAAGGTGGGGGTAATGCCTTAGGAAAATTCGAGTACAACTCTTTCTTATAAGGCAAGGCTTAGATGGCTGGCCCATCTGGTCTTCAAACCTTGAAATTAATTATTAATATCAATTTTACTATGATTATTAATATTACCATTATTATTGTTGTTTTTGTTGTTTTCTTTTTGTAATAATTGTCAAAGATTTAGGACATTACATATTAATTAGGGTTTAAGGTCATAATTGTTAGAAGGCATTCCACATCCCAACATCATTTTTCCTCAATCAATTTTCTTAGTTTCGGCGTGACTCCTGCGCATAGTTGTAGGTTGGATTTCTATTAACAAGAAGGGTGACAAATTATCTCACAACGGCGGGTCCCTCATTGAAAATATAACATGCTGAATGGAGCATTCGGGGAGTGACCCGTAATAGTTATGGCCCCAATGTTAAGGGGTTACCCCACCAAGTAGAAGTTTCGGGACTAGGTATTGTAAAGGTCTTGTAATGACCTACTCAATCACTCTCATCAACAGAAGCGAGAACTGCAATATGAGTTGCACATCTTTCATGGGTAAAGCTGTACTAGGTATTGTAAAGGTCTTGTAATGACCTACTCAATCACTCTCATCAACAGAAGCGAGAACTGCAATATGAGTTGCACATCTTTCATGGGTAAAGCTGTACTAGGTATTGTAAAGGTCTTGTAATGACCTACTCAATCACTCTCATCAACAGAAGCGAGAACTGCAATATGAGTTGCACATCTTTCATGGGTAAAGCTATACAACCTCTGCAGAGTGTATATAATCTATTCGAATAGCTGTACCCCCAGTTACGAACATTCTGAAGAAGGCCATACTTTGTTTTCATTAAACGTGGAATGTTGGTGATCATGGTATGGTGGTAGGTGGAGAAATTCCACTAATATGGAAGGAGGATTTACACTTTCATGATAAACTTGGATAAACTAGGTACTTTGGTTACAAGTTAAAACGGCTAAGTTATAGGCTTGAAAAAAAATTACGGATTAAAGCAAAACTTGCCTTCTGCTAAAATAACCATAACACCTTCCCTTGTCAAAGCCATACACCTATATACATGCATTTAGACTATGACTTGTTGAGTACTTTTGTACTTTCTGGTGCTTATATGTGAATTTAGATTACGGAAGCAAAGATCTAATGTATGGGTACTTCTATGATTCTGACTATGGTGATGAAGATGACAGCCAGGACTAGGTTTTAGTCCTAGTCGATTGCCTGAGGCAAATCATGGATGCCCCTTTTGTTTATTTTCCTTCCATTGCTACGTTTGATCAAAGGCATCAAAGCCTATCGGCCTGTTCTGTAAAACCTAGTCCTAAGATTTATTTATGACTATTTATGTAATATCAAGTATTTCTTTTATTTATGCATATGTATGGATGTGATATTCGTCATTATATACTATGTGAGCTGAGTAGCTCAATATACACAGAAGGTCTAGATGTAAATCCAGGTCTTCACATAGCAGTGACACAGCACATCCGAAGCAACAGCTAGGGCAGCACACGCAGCAGCAGCACAGCAGCAACCCCGGCAGCTGTGGTGGTTCTCCGGCATGGCACGACGGGGAACACAGCAGCGAGCGACGGGAATGGCGGTGGCGCTAGGGCTAGGGCTGGAAGGCGCACAATCCCCTGCCGTGCAAGCCCGTGGCCCACACAGCGTGGCACGTGCGCCGATGCTGAGTTGGCCACGGCTCGGCTTGCAGCGGTTTCTTTGGGGTTTTTTTCCCCGTTTTCCTTGCTTCTTTCCCTCTATTTGCTTCTCGGTCCTTAATAATGAACCCAAACAGGCAATCGAACTCTTAACCACTTCCATCATACATTGGGACTATCCATAGCAAGGTTCCAACATCCAACGGTAACCGGCTGATTACCTCCTGTTCTCTGAAATCTTGGCCCAGGCCGAGATTTCATGGACCTGTCGGTTCAAATTCATATTTGAATTGTAAAATCCTCCTTTAAGGTGGTGATCGGTTCGGCTGAAAGCCTCATGGCTTATGGCTGAAAACACTATAGCTGGCTGAAAAAAGCACTGTAGCTGACAGAGGCTTATTTGCCATAATTAAATTTAAAAAAATTTAAAAATAGAAAAAAACATATTAGCCCATCACGTATAATGTAAACAAATACGAGGAAAAAAAGAACCGGTAAAAAAACTCAAAAAAGCCAAAAGTTCAGAAAAAGACGAAATTTTTGAATAGTGCAAAAATAAGCTGAAACCATATTGATCAGGGCCTGCGTTGTAATGGGAGTGGAGACTGGAGACCAGCCGTCCTGCGTGCAGGTAGGGGATGGTGTGCATTTCTGAGATAGTTGCAATCATGGTTGGAAATATCGGTATGGGGCAAATCTCGTCGGGGGACGGTAACGTTAATAGGCTGGTTACTGGCCAATTACTAGAAAATTCAGATAAAAACTGGGCAAATTTCATCTAAAGAAATTAAAATTTTATTCAGTTTGATAGCCAGTAACCGTCCAAAAACCAATAGAAAATCGGTTTTTGGTAATTAGAAATTAGAATAATACAAATATTAATTAGAAAGTGTTTCCAATGATTACAAACTAGTTGGTAATATACAGGTTCTATCCACTGGTAAATAATTCTTGTATTGGCTTGATTTCTATAATAGTAAGTAGGATGAGAAGAGATGTCTAAGGAATGGGAATTATCATCACAAGATAATAGATTGGCATCTTGATGTCCATAAGTCAGAATAGACTTTGAGCTATCATGAAATTCGTAAACAGAGAATTATGACCAAGAATAATCTTAAACTAGTATGTACTACCTGGCCTAGATGTACTACAAAATGTAGGGACATCCTAGAACAATACTTCTGCATTTTTACTTTATAAAATAGTTAATCTACCACAAACAATACCTAAACCGACCTAAGATGTTCACCATGCAGTCATAAATTCAAATTTATATTTGAATTTTATTAGGGACATGATAGAACAATAATTCATGCATTTTTACTTCATACAATAGTTAATCTATCACAAAAAATAACTAAATCAACCTAAAAAGTACATTATATAATCATAAATTCAAAAGTAAACTAAACGTTTTTTTACCAGTTCCCACCAGTAAATCCAATTACCGGCCAGTTACCCACCGGTTTTTTGAACCTAGTTGCGATTTTTGGGGAAGTACTATGCGGAATGACCACACAGACCAGAGCTGGTAAACAAACGGAATGATCAATGACGAACACTGAATCAAACCGGAGTAAACAAGTAAACCATGTCTCACCCATTTATCAGTTATTTCTCAAACGATTACCGACATGCTGGATGGTTACCGTTTTCAGATTTTAAAACATTTAAATTTACAAGTCAAAACTGATCAGTTCAGTACCAGTTCCCTCCAGGAACCAGCCGGGTTAACGACTGGGATTTTTTTTTCTGAAATCCTTTTTTTCAGCCCTGATCCAGAGTTCTACCACATAAATCATCAAAACGTAATGTAGTATGAATCACCGCTGACAAATGACGTATTACAATGTTTTCGCCAACTCCAATATCATTCCATACCCACAAATCTAGGCCTGGGCATAACTTAAAATCACACTACTGAATCATAAGTCAAAGAGATTGGATCTTTTTATACTAATGAATCACGCACGACATGATTGGATCTTTTTATACAACACCTCCCTCTTATTCTTCAATGAAGTGAGCTTGGCTGAAACTTCTTTCTTCATATTTCCAGTAGGCACGGCAGACTCCAACATTTTTATCTTCTTATCCAATGCATTGATCTGAAAAAGCACAAGCACACACCTTAATGCTATACTTCCTTTTCTTTTTCATGTGTTGAAATATGTAATGATGCGCATATACATTCCTATAGCGTAAACAGAAGGGGAGCTGGTGAGTAGGTACCTGCCGACTAGGCCAACCCACCAAGCCACATTTGCGGCATAAGCTCTTCAATGCAGTGGTAGACATATCTAGTTCTTTTGCTGCCTTGTCCAATGTTAAATGCAAATAACAACCTACGTCATTCATACCCATATTTGCTATCCGTTCACGCTATTGCAAAATCATAAAAAAAAGTTAAACCACAAATATGTGTATAATATGCATTAAACAACATGAACAAATAGAAGCTATATACCTGAATTGCCAATGAGCTCCTAACATTTTGTTGGCTAGGAAAAACATTCATGCCATTTGTTGCAGTTCCTCCATCTTGTAAAACTCCATCGTTGCTTGGTTCAGCCGATTCCATTATTTGTGCAGCGCAAGACATGCTTGCTTGTCTTGCAGCCTCAGCAAGTGGTAAACTCAAATAGGAAGCTAATTCACTTTTACTAAAGTCTTCAGCCACTTCATGCTGTTACACAACCATTAGAATGCTTCACCAACAGTAGCATGCTGCACATTATACAAATTGAGCAAAAATAAACATACATACCTGCATTGCGCTTGAGCTTCCTACTTCCTGCGCGAGTGGAAAAAGATCCTTGGTGTTTGTTGCTGGCCCTCCCTTTTGATACAATTAATTGGTTAGTTTCAAATGGTTCTAGCATTCCACACGAGACAATAGATGAAGGTCTCACCATGTTTGAAGGGCAAAACTTCGACTCACCCTGAAGAAAGAAAAAACTAAGATGATGCTAACTGAACCAAGGAGTACAATATACATACTTATATAGCCTTGAGAAGGCCTTTAATTTGGAAAGATTGTTTGAATGTGTAACATAATTATTTACAATCTTGGTTGATCTTCCACATAATTGCCTTGCAAAATCACAAGATCTATTTTATATCATACATATCCTATAATTCTTTGTGTAAATGAGTTGTAATAATAGTAAAATAAAAAATGCTGGTAATTATTTAATCATTGTTATATATATCGCATTGACGATTTTGCAGAAGAATTTGATGAGATAGGATATCCAATTTTATTTAAGTATCAACTAGCATTGGTTGATGATTTTAATGATATAGGTTAAATTCAATTAATGGGAGAAGGGATGGTAATCAGGCATGGTGGGCATGACCGCATGAGTAATAATAGAACATGCTCGTGCCTGCATTTTTCTTCGATAGCCCAATCCCACCACCCACGATAGGAATGGTTTTTTTGCTTATGCATGTCACATGCAAGCTCCTGCTACCCATCAAGCTGCCTATTTTCTTGTCAGCTGTCAGAAGGCCAAACCTATGAGGCCGCCAAATCACTCGGGTGGACTAGGTTTTCGAACTAGGCACGACACAAACCTAAGGCCGATCACTGATATCCAATTTACTTGATAGGTCGTCGACGTACATAAGCAGGAATGGCACGATCATCAGGCCAAAGGTGATCGAGGGTGCACAACCAGGTTCGACGTGAACCTCAAGCTATAAAACACAAGCAGAAAGCCATGTTGTTTTAGTCTTTCAATTTGCGATGGCGTGCTGTCCCCCTTCCCCCCCCCCCCCGGTACCGCCAACCTCCCGCTAGTGGTTACTCTGGCCCCGGCAACCACCTCATTCTCGCTACCGCTGGTAGCTACTCCAGCCCCAGCGGCCACATCTCCTCCTCTCAGCTCAAACCCTGCGTCGGATTCCCGTCTACCTCCTCTCGCCCTGCCATGCTTCCATGAAGGGCGCTCCAAGGAGATGCGATGGCGTGACCGCAGTTCATCCCCCCTCCCAGTTCTTGCAGTTCGGGGCGACGTGAGCCGGTGCCCTGCTCCTATCGTGCCGCGCTCCTGGGCAATGAGGGGGAGAGTCACCCGCTGATTGATGTTCCCTCCAGAGGTGCTAGCTCGTCCTTGCATGGCCCGCAGGCTCCAGCGCCGTTATTGGCGCAGGGAGCAGCATCGCCCATGCAAAAGCCAGTGGTGCGTTCTGTGATTGTGCGTGCTCCTCCTGCGCGCGGTCCGGATGTAGATGGGTGGCATAAGGTGATCAGTCGCCGCCAACTTCGTCGTCAGCTCCGGCCACCGCATCGTTTGCGGAGGCCGATTCCGGAGGATCTCAAGGGAAGATGTTTCAACTACTTCTCCACCAACCATGGCGCGGCGCAATGTCACCTTTGAACGCGTTGCTTTCGTTGTCGCGGTCCGGGACATCGGGCAGTCGATTGTCATCGTTCCCGACCGCTGGAACGTGTTTCTGTCTGGAGGCGGCTTGGGTCGGTGCCATCGACGTGGCCAGGTTTAGTCTCTGCTAGCGATCGGCTCCTGCGTGGTTGCCAGCGGCCCCCCAGGGTTCAGGTCGCACCTCATGTGACGAAAGCTGTCGCGAGTGCTGGGCTGCCGAGGCGCCATCGGCGCAGGTCATGGGGCCGTTCTTCAAGAAGGGTCGCTGAGGATTCGGTGTCGGTTGAAGTCGACGCCGGGAATGAGCAGCAAGCTGAGGCCGTGCCGGCGATTGTTGAGCCTTCGGAGCTCCAATCCGCCTTGCTGGGCTGCTGTATCATCGAGCGCTCAGCAAATTTATCACGTGAAGAGGACAACATGCATCGTGCGGTGTTCATCACAATCATTGGCATGCGTCCTTTTGTCGAGTTGCCGGATGTTGCGGCTGCCATTGCTGATCACTTTGGCTTTGACGCTCGTGACCTCTCAATTCATCGAGCAAAGCCTGAAGACTTCTTCCTGTTGTTGCCGGATGAAGAATCAGCGCAACTCGTTTTGAATGGTGGGTAGCCGGTCCGGACGTCAAGATTTTCCTGCCTAGTCAAGCCTTGGACGTGGCTTGTTCATGCCACTGGCCGCTGTCTTCCTTTTTGGGCTGAGTTAAGTTTATTTGGATTACCAGAGCATGCTTGGAGTTTAACCACGGCGAGGAGATTGTTGAGCCCGTTTTGTCGGATCGATGCTTTGTATCCGTCCACAACGTCGCGCTCCAATCTTTTCGAGTTCAAGCTTAGCGCGTGGATATGTGGTCCTGAACTCGTGCCGCCACGTCTTGAGTCTCTGGGTGGAGGAGCCACCGGAAGTAGTTGCGGCCGGCGATGAGCCTGTGATGCGTTTGCTCGAATACGAGGTGGAGGTCCATGTCACGAGGTTGGTGAGCCTTGGGTCTTCGTCCCCTAGCTCTCCACTATCGGATTCTGGTAGTGAGGATGCTACTGCTCCTCGGCGTCGGCGGCAACGGCGACGGCGCCGTTCCAACGGTGCGACTCGCCGTGATGGCGACGCGATGGGAATCCAGTCTCCGAATCCGGTGGTGCATGCGGATGGTGGTGCCTCGTCTACCGAGGAAGAAGCATTGGTGGCTGCTTCTGTGCATACGCTGCATGGCTGTCTCGAGTCCCCTGTCGCTTGATGCAGTGGATCTGAAACGACCTATCGTGGAGGATTGCCAGCCTGGCTCGGGAGAAACTTGCCCGCCGAGCCTTAATTGCTTAAACCCCCAGTCTCAAGACCTTTCTTGCACGCTACCGGTGCCGCCTCTTCTGCTGTGAACTTGCCCCGGGAATCCAGGAGTCTTGATCCTGTCCCCTCGCTGGTGTTGAATGACGACATGGCTAGCGTCTCACGCCCCTTGTCGCCTGATGGGGGTGGGCCTAGAGGTGCAGTGTGTGCAGCAAATTTGGTGGTGCAGCCGGAAGGTCTAAATCGGATTTTCGTGTTCGATCGCCAGCTTGGCTCGGCAGCCGCCACGACACCGTTTCTCTGCTGCACGAATTGAGGTGGCCTCATGCCTGGACGACCGTGGAACTCCTTTCGCCCAGGAGCAGTCACCGATTGTTTCTGCTGCGCGATTTGAGGTGGCCTCCTCCCTGGACGACCATGGATCTCCTTTCACCCAAAAGCATGCGAGTCTTGGACCAGATTTGGACATGGTTGTCGACGTCGCCAAGCCCCCGTCGTTGGATCCTGGTATCCCGTGTGCTGATACGATGCCAGTTGGGACCCTGGAATGCTCAACGCCCGTTGCCAGACCTTTGTCTGCTATTGGGCCGATTGATGAACTGGTGAATGCTAAGGAATGTTCAACCCTGGCTAGGAGGCCGGACTTCGCATCTGGGCCGGCCACGGATTTGGTTCAGGGTCCCAACGTAGGCACTCGAGTGATGTCAAAGGTCTACAGCAGGTGTCGCCAGCGCCACACTCAGCGGCAAGTGCCCAGCCAAGAGCTGTCTACCCCGGCTAAAGCTTTCCTCGATGAGGTGAGACAAGTCACAAAGGGTCTGCTTCCTCCCGTCGTCCAAAAACGACGCACTAAGCAACTCCCTCCTGACTTTGTGCTTCACCGAAGCAAAAGGCTGGTGACCAAACTTGGGGCCTCATCGCCTCCAGTTCTTCAAACTCAAAAGAAGCTCATGCATCAGCTAGGATTGGTGGAAGATCAGGAAGTTATATGTGAGCAACAACTGGAGAATTATTGTCGCATCTGACAACCCCCTTTCACAGGCACATATTGCGGCGCTTGCAGCGTTGTTTGGCTGGCAACCACCTTCGTCAAGAGAATCTCCTGCTGCCGCTGTTGAGTTTTGATTGCGAAAGGATCCTTTGGTCGCCCAGCAATTCATGATCAATGACTTCTAATATATTAATTTGGAATGTGAGAGGGCTCAACCGTAAAGCAAGGCGCGATAGTGTCGGAAATCTGGTCAGCTCCATTCGGTCGGTCATGGTCTGCTTGCAGGAAACAAAGAAAGAATCCATCTCAGGTCGTTTGGTTGCTTCTGTGCTTGGTAATGAGTTTGATCAATTTGTGGTGCTCCCAGCAGATAAAACAAGAGGGGTGCTATTGGCTTGGAAGGCAATACTTGGCATGCTCTCTCATCCCGGGTTGATTCTTATTCGGTCTCGATTCAGTTTGAATCTCAAGAAGGGCCTGCATGGTGGTTTATGAGAGTTTATGGTCCTCAATCTGATGACCGGAAAGTCCAATTTTTACAAGAGTTACGAGATATTCGGCAGGACTGCCATGGGTCGTGGGCTATTGGAGGGGATTTCAATCTCATATACATGGCTGAAGATAAGAACAACACTAATACTTATAGAGCAATGATGGGTCGTTTCCGCCGTTTTTTGGATGATATGGAGCTTAATGAAATCTCTTTGCTTGGTCGTAAATATACCTGGTCAAATGAGCGGGAAGTGCCTACTTTGGTTCGGCTTGATCGGGTTTTCATGTCCACTGATTGGGAACAATTGTTCCCGGATTGCATTCTTCAGAGCTCGGCCTCAATGATTTTAGATCACTTCCTACTAATTCTCGGTTTGAAGGACAATATACAAGGGAAGCGCCGCTTTCACTTTGAAAGCTTTTGGCCCAAACTTGATGGCTTCCTGCAGGAAGTTGAGAGCTCCTGGCATAAGCTAGTTGTAGCCTCATGTCCACTGCAGCTCTTCTCCATGAAGTTGGGCCGTCTTGCACGCGACCTGCAATCATGGAGCCAAAAGAGAATGGGTAATGTCAAGATTCAATTGCAATATGCGAAGGAAATCATTCATCGCCTGGAGATTGCACAAGATACTCGCTTACTGTCCAGTGAAGAGGATTGGCTCCGTCGGCAATTGAAGTGGCATGCACTTGGGCTTGCTTCGCTTGAGCGTACGATTGCCCATTTACGCTCTAGATTAAGTTGGATAAAAGTAGGGGATGCAAACACAGCTTTCTTCCATCAGCAGGCTCGGTACAGAAAGAGGAAGAACTTCATGGCCAAGATTAAAGTGGGAGACAACATTGATACTAGTCAAAAAGAGAAACAGGAAGCAGCTTGGGTTTCCTACTCTAACCTTCTTGGCACGGCAGCCCAAAGAGAATGCATGCTCCAAAAGAGAATGCACGCTCAACCTGAAATCCTTTTATAAAGAGCAGACTGATCTGTCATCTCTTGAGCTAAGTTTTTCAGAGGAGGTTTGGGCAACAATTAAGTATCTCCCATCAGATAAGGCGCCAGGTCCAGATGGATATATCGGGCATTTTTATAAATCCTGCTGGAATATAATTAAAGAGGACCTTTTGACTGCCCTAAGACGAATTTTGCAGGAAGATGTCAGTAGGTTGTTTCTTCTCAATTCAGCCTATATCACCTTGTTGCCGAAGCAAACCGATGTTGTGGAAATCAAGGATTACCGACCTATAAGCCTAGTGCACAGTTTTGCTAAGCTTGTCACTGAATTGTTAGCCAACAGATTGGTTCCCAAGCTCAAGGATTTGGTGTCCCCCAACCAAAGTGCATTTGTTAAAG
The DNA here is from genome assembly GCA_017311315.1 of Dendrocalamus latiflorus. Classification (NCBI taxonomy): domain Eukaryota; kingdom Viridiplantae; phylum Streptophyta; class Magnoliopsida; order Poales; family Poaceae; genus Dendrocalamus; species Dendrocalamus latiflorus. The sequence goes on from CM029646.1 coordinate 6,081,896, forward strand.
GAAGATGCATTCATGACAATTTTATTTGGGTGCAACAAACAGCCAAGCTGTTGCACAGACAGAAGTAACCAAGAATTCTTCTCAAATTGGACATATCAAAGGCTTTTGATTCGGTGTCCTAGCCTTTCTTGCTGCAAGTGTTGAGATATTTGGGTTTTGGTCCAGTTTGGTGCAATATTTTATCTAAGCTGTTGAGATCTTCCACAACTCGAGTTTTGGTAAATGGGGTTCCAAGAGATCTGATTCAACATCAACGAGGGCTGAGGCAAGGAGACCCTCTATCTCCAATGCTTTTCATTATAGTCATGAATGTACTTAATGCTCTGATCAATAAAGCAAGTGACATTGGACTATTGCAGCCCCTACTCTCACGACGTTCTAGTCATCGAGTCTCTCTTTATGCTGACGATGTAATCCTCTTCTTAAGACCTTTCTTGGATGATTTGGCATTGATCAAGGTGATTCTCCGGGTCTTTGGTGAGGCATCTGGATTGGTCACTACCATCTCTAAATGCTCTGTGAGCCCGATCCAATGCCACGACCAGGATATTGAAGTTGTGCAAACCTCTTTTCCATGCAAGGTGCAAGAGTTCCCTTGCAAGTATCTTGGGCTTCCTTTGTCTATCAAAACACTTTCTAAGGCTGATTTCTTTGCAATAATTGACAAGATTGCTGCTAAGCTACCAGGTTGGAAGGCAGCCATGATGCACCCAGCTAGGAGGGCCACCCTCATTCGTGCAGTGCTTACGGCTATGCCCATCTATCAGCTCATAGCACTAGACTTTCCTAAGTGGGTTATTAAAGCTATTGACAAGATAAGGAGAGCTTTTATTTGGAAAGGTCGCAGAGATGTAATTGGAGGCCATTGCCTTGTTCCTTGGGATCGGGTCAAGAGACCAATTGAGCTAGGAGGCTTGGGAATTATTGATTTAGAGGTGTTTGGATGGGCTTTGCGAATGAGGTGGCTATGGCTTAAAAAGACTCAACCCGACTGGCCTTGGGCTGGTCTTGATATTCAAGTGCATCCACATTCATTGGCTTTGTTCTTTGCCTCAATCTCTTCTATTGTGGGGGACGGCAGCAGAACACTTTTTTGGAGTGACAAATGGCTGCATGGAAAATCCTTACTTGCCCTTTGCACCTGCTCTTTGTTTACATGTGCCAAAAAGAATTGCTAATCGCAGAACAGTACATGAGGCACTAGCTGATGGCACTTGGATTTGTGACATCAGAGGCAGCCTACCAAGTGAGGCATTATTAGAGTATCTCCGTCTTTGGGACCTCTTAACCGGGTTTGTGCTCACTCCTGGCGTGGAGGATCAGCATATATGGACACCATCTCCCTCTGGTGAATTCTCAACAAGATCAACCTACCGCCGTTTTCTAGAGGGATCTATGGAGTTTGAGCCGTGGAAGGCAATATGGAAAACCTGGGCTCCTCGATGCAAATTCTTTGTTTGGTTGGCCTCTTTAAACCGTTGCTGGACAGCTGATCGTTTGGCCCGTCGCGGACTAGATCACCCAGAGCATTGCCCACTATGTGATCAAGAGGAGACTGTGCAGCACTTGCTCACTACTTGTGTGTTTACAAGGAGTGTGGTTTTCAGTGTTATCTCTGACTGGTTTGCAGCATTTAGCATCGGGTTTGGATGACTACATTTTTATAGAATGGTGGCGTCAAGCTTCACAAGGGGTTCCCAAGGTTATTCGTAAGGGTTTCAACTCCTTGGTCGTGTTGGTGGCTGTTATAGGCGTGGGCCTTGGGCCCAGCCGGGTTATTATTAGGAATTAGAGATTGGTTTCCTTGTATTAGAGATATAGTTAGAGATATGATTGGAGTTAGATTACATCTGTTAGGGGGTTAAGGGGAGCCATCTATATAAGAGGGCTACCGCATGCTATTGGAATTAAGCAGAGTAATAACAAAGTCTTCCTCGTCTATAGTCTCCTCTCTCTCCCTGTGCCGACTCCATCCGGCCATCTTCTTGGTGGTGTTTACCCGTTATGAACTAAGGTTCATAACAACTTGGTATCAGAGCCGTCGATCCCTTCCCACGACTTCTGCTACCATGGTTTCTGTGACTCCCAGCTCAGATTCTAGGGACGACGCCTCCTCCGTGAGAGCCATGTTCAAAGCAATTCGAGAGCAGATGGCTGGGATCGTGCAGCAGTATGCCGAGATGAACTCCCAACTTGCAGATTTGACGCGGCAAAGCATTGCAACCAACGCCAGGATTGCAGCACTTGAATCCGGGGGAGTTCAGCTGCCGGCTACGCCCCACCGGCCGCATCAGCTCCAAGCCAGGGGGATTCCACCGTCGCAGCATCTTCTCCACCCCCCATCACCCCAGACCCAGCTCCGTCGCTCTGCACGTCCGAATCCAAGTCCTCAAAAGCCGTCGAAGCCGTCTGCTCGGTGAAGTCGTCGAAGCCGACCGTCGACCTGAATGGGCCACCTCGCCAGATCCGCCGGCGCCCGGGTCATGGTCACCCAAGCCGTCGCCCGAACCGCCGTCTGACATGGCCAGATCGGCGCCTCCCAGTGCCGATTCGTCGTCGCCGCCGGGCTGCTGCTCCGCCAGCCGTCGTCGTCGCGGTCCTCGGGTCGCCGGTCGCCATCGACTGCACGGATCCGAGCCGCTGCAGGTGCAGCCGGGTCCGCCTCCGACGCTGGATCCACAGCCGTCGCTGCCGACATCGCCGTCCCCGGTCGCCGGTCGCCATCGCCGTCGGATCCGTGCAAGTCGTCGCTGCCACCGCTCGGGTCGCCGTTGCCCGAGCCGCTGCAGCCGCCGCCGGGCCCGCCTCCGCCCGAGCCCCCGCCGTCGCCTGGGCCGTCACCGCTTCCCGCGCCGCCGTTTCTGTGGCCGCGCTTCGAGTCGACGAGATCGGGATATGCCTGGGCCGCTCCGTCCGCTCGGCCCGCCGCCTCCCGGGCCGCCGTCACCCGGGCCACCTCCGCCGCAGTCGGCCGCTCCGCCGACCGCTCCGCAAGCCGCCCAATCCGCCTCTGCTTCCGCCGCTCGGATCGGGTCTGCACCGGCCGCCGCTCAGCCGCCCACTCCGCCTCTGCTTCCGCCGCCCGAATCCGGTCCGCACCGGCCGCCACTCTTCTCCGCCGCCAACCGCCGCCCGGAACCACCGCTGCGCCTTCAGTCGACGCTCCCGACCGATGCGGTCATGGGGTGTCGGTCGGTTTTAAAACCGACCGGTTAGATAAAGGCAAAAAAATAATAAAAAATAATTCAAAAATTCAAAAACAATTCAAAAAAAAGACTTATTTTGCGGGCATTATATTCCTGAAGGCGTTACACTTCGTCTAGCCTTGTTCCGCGTGGATATGGCCGCCCGTCTCCATCCGCTGCAGCACCCTACCACCGTTCGTCCTCTACATCGGCGTCGAAGGTCTTCCATTGGCCGCCGTCTAGCAGCTTGAGGACGAGCTGCATGTCCGGGAGGGGTGTAGTGTTATAGGCGTGGGTCTTGGGCCCAGCCGGGTTATTATTAGGAATTAGATATTGGTTTCTATTTGAATTAGAGATTGGTTTCCTTGTATTAGAGATATAGTTAAGAGATATGATTGTAGTTAGATTACATCTGTTAGGGGGAGCCATCTATATAAGAGGGCTACCGCATGCTATTGGAATTAAACAGAGTAATAACAAAGTCTTCCTCGTAGTGTTATAGGCGTGGGCCTTGGGCCCAGCCGGGTTATTATTAGGAATTAGAGATTGGTTTCTATTTGAATTTGAGATTGGTTTCCTTGTATTAGAGATATAGTTAGAGATATGATTGGAGTTAGATTACATCTGTTAGGGGGAGCCATCTATATAAGAGGGCTACCGCATGCTATTGTAATCAAACAGAGTAATATCAAAGTCTTCCCCGTCTAGTCTCCCTCTCGTTCTACGCCGACGCCATCCGGCCATCTTCTTGGTGGTGTTTACCCCAGTTCATGACAGTGGCATGGTGGATTTGGAAGCATAGAAATGGTTGTGTTTTTGAGGGCGTTTCACCTAATCATAATGCTATCATTGGAGCCGTCCCGAAGCCGCCCCTATCCGGAACCACCGCCGCCACTGGTCCGCTCCGACCGCCGCTTAGCCGCCGGCCGCCAATGCCGCTGAGGCGCCTCTGCCAGCGCGCGGCCACCGCTTGGGCCGCCTCTTCCCGCGCGCCACCGCTCGGGCCTCCTCTGCCCGCGCGCTGCCACCGGTCCGCACCGGCCGCTGCTCTTCGCCGCCGCCCGGGCCGCATCCGCCAGAGCTGCAGTATCCTCTGCTTCAATCTTCCGCATGGAGACTTCAAGAACAGCCGAACAGGGGAGTCTTTAATAGAAGCCAGGATCGGTGAAAGAAAAAAAAGAGAGAAAAAATATTTTTTTTCCTGCAGGTGTTAAAAAACCCAACAAAAAATTCAGAAAAAATGCAAAAAAAAAAAAACAAAATAAAACTTCTTTTGCAGGTATTATATACCTGAAGGCGCTACACTTCGTCGACGTGGAATTGCAACCCTGGCCGCCACCTAGCAGCTCGAGGACGAGCTGACTGTCCGGGAGGGGTGTAGTGTTATAGGCGTGGGCCTTGGGCCCAGCCGGGTTATTATTAGGAATTAGAGATTGGTTTCTATTTGAATTAGAGATTAGATTCCTTTTGTTAGAGATATAATTAGAGATATGATAGGAGTTTCTATATTATTAGAGACAGGATTGGAATTAGACTCTATCTGTTAGGGGGAGCCCATCTATATAAAGAGGGCTACCGCATGCTATTGTAATCAAGCAGAGTAATATCAAAGTCTTCCCCGTCTAGTCTCTCTCCCTCTCGTTCTACGCCGACGCCATCCGGCCATCTTCTTGATGGTGTTTACCCCGGTTCATGACAGTGGCATGGTGGATTTGGAAGCATAGAAATGGTTGTGTTTTTGAGGGCGTTTCACCTAATCATAATGTTATCATGCGGAACATTAGAGAGGAGGCCAGTGTGTGGTGTATGGCGGGAGCCAAAGGGCTCCGTAGAATTTGGCATTGATGTTTTTTTGTTTGTTGTTCCCTCCCTAGGGGTTGTCGAGTCGTCTAGACTCCTTTTGTATCAACCTTCTTAATTTAATGATGCGCAGTTCTCCTGCGGGTTCGAGAAAAAAAAACACAAGCAGAATGTAGATATCATCCTTGCATTTAGAGAACATGTTATTTGCCTTGCGGAGAGATTGCACTATTGGGCCAAATTTTCAATAGCGAGAATAAATATTCTTAAAACATGTTGAGGAGCAAGTTAGAAAATGAAGTCCCCAGAGGTATGAGTCACGACTGACAACCAATCAAAATATTATAAATGAATCTGTATGACAGTGATCCAACCATGGGCTTCACAGCACATGAAGCATGCTAGAGCATTGTTTACATGTGGCTACAGGTTGGCCACAGCACACATTTGTGGCCCTACAAGCATTGATCAGCATACAGAGGACTCCAATGCCATGATCTTTGCATGCCGATAGGCATGCGGTAGATATCGGAGCAATATCCATGAGTGCCATTAGGCAGACTAGGGTAAATGGATGTGATTTGCTGGTGCTGATGGGCAAGCCATGGCCAATGGATGTAGTTCCCCAGGTACCAATCGGCACATGGTGTAGGCTGAAGCAATGAATGAGATGCTTGATCGGGCACAAAATGGTCTTCCACAATGATAGAGATTACACATGAAGACACAAATGGACGACAATAGACGATGGAGAAGTAATCGATAAGTGGCAAAATGAGCAAGGCAACCGGTTGGAGATGATAGATGACTGTCATGAATGCTAACATAAATTGCCAACAAGGTCTTTAGTTGATGTTGATAGCTTCTTGTAGCATCGCACGAACGATGCCAAATGTCAAGTATTGAACATACGAGGTTGCCCCAATGTGCAAAGCTCGCATATCATAATTTATATGTAATGAAGAACATGATGCAAAGGGGGTACCGTACCAAGAACCCATGCATGCAAAAGAAGATTCATAGATTTTGATGGCATCATATACAAAAGATGCCACCTGCTTTAGTCGCCCTAAGCCCGGATGTTCCAAAATAACGTCTTTTGTAGGGCAATAGAAGCAAGATCTTTGTTATTCAGAAATCAATGTAAAATCATCACTATGTGAAGCCACAATGAAGTCTAGCGTGCTACCCAGTCAAGTACATCGATATTTCTTAGTGTCAACATGCTTCGTGCAGATGCCCACCATATTGTCAGCAATGCAACAACATAAGAAATAAAAAGCTAACAAAGCCCTTGTACCTCTTGAAAAAGACCAAAAGTCTTTGATAAAATTCCATCCTAACAGCACAACATATTCACCAACGATAATGTGCCCAACTCAATAACTCCAACATGAACCACTTGAATCCAGTGTTATCAAACCCAACCCAACCATCAACTCAGTCAAGGTCTCAAGTCACAGGGTCACCAATCAAAGCACATGTTTTATTATAATATTTGTATAACACAGGATTATGCATATAACAATTGATGTGTCCTTTAAAAAAGTTATTCTTTCAATCTTATAAACAACTAACCACAAGACACAGTTGGCTATGATGTGAATTCTCACATGTGAGCCTTTAGGTCCCGCATTCGAAGTCCTGTAGGCACAATTTTTGTCCAATTTATCCTAGGTGGAAGAGACCCACATGTTAGATTGATTCAATGTCTTGGTTCACGACAAACCCAACCATTCGACTGGGTTTCCATCGGTTCAATACATGCCAAATGCTTGAATGTCCAACAGCCTGGACCAAACCGGATGAGGCACCGAGTTCAGTTTTTCCGATCGAACCATCGGTCCGATTTGGGTCTGATAACACTGCTTGCATTCCCAGGTTAATTCGAGTTGTGTGCCATCCCAAATAGCTAAAGCTTCCATAGTTAAGGCCTCCAATAAATCCTCACTTGATCTCTACTACTATAAAGTCATCTTGAGTACCTCCTATCACTGAGCCAGTAGCCCCTTCTAGTTTTGAGCTAGAAAGAGCCCAGCATCATTCACTATACCAAGAACTTGCATTCACCTTGGTTGATACCCAACATCACCTAAAAATGCAGACCTAGGGAGGAGGCTTCAGTTTCCAAAGATGCATTCATCATGCATTATCCAATCCCATAGAATTAGTGCCACTAGGTTGTGCTTCAAGCTCCTTCGAGATCTGTTCCTCCTTGAACATTTTGTAAGCAGAGCACACAGATTATGATCTATTCTTCTTGTGCGACCATGATATCATCAAGAGTTGTATTTCCATTGTGTCATTGATATAAACTCCCCGTGGGATTGTATTTCCCCTTAATCATTCAACTACACAAGGACTCTAGTTGTGACAATAGTCACCACCCTTGTTTACCTAGCTTCTCATGATTAAACATCTTAATATCATGGAAGCTCATTTTGCATACATACATAGAACACGTAAAGTATGTCCATTTTAACTAGTAAATCTGACTATTATCAAGGCTACTTTCCCAATAGCAACTACTAACTAGAACATATAGTTTTTGGCATAGCTGGGCCATAAGTAGGACACTACACATGGAATGCATGGGAAAGGCTACGCCACAGATTTAAGGACTTATCGGCCAACAACACTTAGGGATTTATCCCTCTTCATTAGAAAGTCGCCGAACCCACTCTAACTCGTAATCAAAGGTGACATCTTATGTCATAGCAATGGCCGATGGTTGGCCTTGGTGCCTTTCACCAAATAATTCTATTTGGATACCAAAGTTATCCTGAACATCCTTCCTCATGTTATGTACTACTTAGGCTCAAGCTATTTGTCTACTAACAATATTAGTCATTCGTTATAGAAGTTTAAGATCTCACCAATCTGAGCAGCATTCCTCTCTACAAGGCTTCCGAAAATATCAAATAGTTGTCCTCAAACAAGAGGTGAAGGGTTAGAGTAGACATCATTATTGATTTGTTGGAAAAAAACGAACTTCTGTTTAAAATATGCACTGGCAACAAGTGGAGTGTGATCTTAAAATTTGTGTTTAGAGGAAAATCCACTTAAGGCACTTCTAATCGAGGTGAAATGAGGTGATATCACATTTACTCTACACAAAGGGGCTATGCTTTGCCCAAAGAATCACTTGGCTTTAAATATTAGGCTATTTTGAGCTACCTTTGGCGCATAACTAAGGCATCAAAACTACACCTTTGGACAGCACTCACTATGACCTCTGCTCAGTTAGCACTATCAACCATTCTAGCGGTCACAACCGCTACTTCCACCTTGTCTTGCTAAAGGCCCATGAGTTGAGACCCCTAATTGGCTTCTCGCCATTGGGTGACTGCCAGGGAATTTATTTTTTTGGTTTCAAACAAATTCAAGCACCACTGATTTTTCCGAAAATCCATAATTTGGTGTTGAGTACTCAAACCCACAACCTATTACCTACCCATCCAAAGTGTGCAGACTTCCCACCAGGGCACGTATGCCTATTTGATACTATGGTTGATATGTTTTATTTGAAGTTCAACATTTGGAATTCCTGGTCTGTATTATACTCTATCGGAAGGTGCCGATAGATTTTTCCATGGCAACTGCCCTACCTGGTACAATAACATTCTCACCCATTATAGAGGCTGTGCAAGTTAGCGCCACCAGGGTTCGGTTTCCCGGTGGTTACCAGCCGGTAACCGCCGGTAACCGGAAAACCCGGCTGGGTCCAGAAGTAAAAAAACCGGCTGAAATTTAAAATTCGAAAATTTGAATTTGTAGATGTTTGAATGGGAAGAGTGGGCTTCCAGGGGGCATTGTAGATGCATTGGATGCTTAATCATCTGGTTGAGAGCATGTAGGGTCCATGGGGCATGGTAAAGGGGTGCTTTTTGCTTGTTGCATGTGAAAGGAGGAGTTTTCTGCATGTGGGGGAGAAAAAGTATAAGCCTGCAGTAGTGCAACACATAATTGAGAGTAGCAGCAAAGCAGGAGGGAGAGGAGAGAGCAAGAGTAGCAGGAGCAAAGCAGCACAGCAGCAGCAAAGTTGCAGATCTGCAGCAAAGAAAATTTGTGGTGAGAGGCTTCTGAAACCATTTCGTTGTTGAACAAAATTTGTGTGCTATTATTACCTTGCAATTCTCCATTTCCTTAGATGAATCAAATGGCTAGTTTGATGCCAAGAGAGACCATTTCTTATACTATCTGAATTCTGACCAATGTTAGATGAAAACATTAGAAGAAAGATTTCAGGAAGTTGGCAGTTTGTTGCCCTCGAAGAGGCATTTGCCCTGTTTTGTTTAGTCAAGGAAAAAAATAGAGCTTTCGTTATTGTCGTAAGTAAATTTTGCACAAGAAAAAGATGGATCTCATGCACAGACCAATGTGGAGTGTGAATACCGGACCGTTTCAGAGTTCTTCCCCAAATTTCTCTGTGAAGATCGGATACATGTAGTTTGTTCTATAACAAGTAAATCTTGATCCTTATTGTGTTAGTTTTTCTACTGTATAACTCGTCTAGTTTCTGCCTACTGTCATGTGAATTAGAACTTGATGTGTATAAATTGCAGAATGGCCACATTTATATTTATTTCGATGAACAAGGGTGTGTATTTTCTTAAGAGTTCTTTTTAGGTGCACCACTTATGTTTGAAATGCAAGTTACCAACGCATGTTCAATTTGAGGCACTATGTTATTTATTTTTGAAATTTGCCTTTCTTTCTACAGAAGCATATGATCCTCTTGTTTATTACTGATACATGTTTTTGTTGCTGCATGATATTGTAGTTGATGGCTGGTAAAAGTATCAATGTTTGAGACCATGGAGAGAGACTAGGAGGTGTTGGGTGGAAGTGCAGATATTGTAAGCTTACGAAGTCAGGCAGAGGTGTGACACGCCTGAAAGAACATCTTGCTGGGAAGCACGGGGGTGTTATTCCTTGCAGTGGGGTTCCGGCGGAAGTGAGAAGGCTCATGCTAGTAAGTATAGAAGAAACGAAGGCCAACAAGAAATCTATTAGAGATGAGCGCCTGAGAATGGAGCAAGTTGCTTCAGAGCCTGTAGCTCGTGGTCCATCACGTGAAGATGTCTTCGATGATGATGAGGAAAAGCAGATGGAATGGGCTCACCGAGAGTCGTTGGAGTTGCACCAGCTCGAGCAGAGGGCAAGAGCCCAGGGTGCGACATTTGAACATGGTGGAGGTAGTGGAAGTGCCACAGGAAGAGGTACAGGAAGTAATGCCCTTTCAGAATGTTTGGCAGGTCGAAGTCTATGAGAGTTGATTCTCATATAATGCGCAGTCGGGCACCCGTCCAACCCCGCATTGACACAACGTTTAAGACAGAAGCAAAGTCCAAACTTGGGAAAGTTTGGGCTAATTGGTTCCATAGTAATGACATTCCTGGAAATAAGGCAGAGTGTCCTTATTTTCGTGCTGCCATCATGGTTACACAAGAACTTGGTGAAAGTGTTGTATCACCTAGGGGGCATGAAATCGATGGGCCATACCTTGATGCTAATGAACTGGAGATAAAAGAGTATGAACAGTAGTTCAAAGAAGACTGGAGCATATATGGAGTATCCATCATATGTGATTCTTGAACAGGACCTACACAGATGTGTACAATTAACTTCATGTTGTCTGCAACGGAAGAATGTTTTTTCATGAGTCAGTGAATGCGACCGGTGACGTACAAAATGCGGATTTTTTGTATCGTGAGATCCGTAAAGTTGTCGAAGAAATTGGAGTTAAAACATGTTATGCAGATTGTGACTGATAATGGTGCAAACTACAAGAAAGCATGTCAACTGGCAATTGAAGAATATCCAACTCTAGTCTGGCAGCCCTGTGGAGCGCATATTGTGAACCTTATGTTGAAGGACATCGGCCAATTCAACGAGGTTGTTGTAGTTGTCAAGGCGACCAAGAGGATGTGTCGGTTCCTATACAACCACAATCGCCTACATAATGAAATGCGACAACAAATTGGAGAGATAGTTTGTCCAAACGCCACAAGGTTTGGAACAACATTTGTTTTCTTGAAGAGTTTTTGGGACAGAAAAGACAAGTTCATGAAGTGGATGGTATCAAATGTGTGTTCCAACCATTTGTGCATGACCAAAGAAGGAGAATACATGTATTCCTGCCTCAAGTAGACAATGATGGTCTAGTATGGATTGGGTCATTAAAGTGGTAACCGCCGGGAAACCAAACCTTGAGCGCCGCTAAGCAATCACAATTGCTCATGTTATATACCTGTGCAAAGGAACTTACACGTACAAGAAAAAACCTTCCATAAGCTCCTATTCCACCACCTAATATTCCAAGAGTAGTAATCCCACCTTGGCCACCAATCAAATATCACTACTACCAGATCTCCCAAATCTAGCCTAAGCACCGAACCACTAGATCTCTCTAGGGAAAAAAGATTTGAAAGACATGCTTGACTCATAGCACCATGCTGGCTCGTAAGAACCTAAGATGGAACATATGTTCTAAGTTGCTCTCAGATGTAGCTCTTAGCAATAATTGGAAACAATACATAAAATACTCCCTCTTTATGGCCTAATGAAGATACAATCCTTAATTATGCATGCAATGCAATTTCCTAATTGACAGTGTACAATATGCAAATATTTCCTAATTCCTACGTTTTAAAGTTAGTGCAAAAATAGAATGTACCTAATCCACTACCCCATAACTCTCTCATTGCTCTTTCCCTGCCTCTCCCACTATCACTCATTGCTTCTTACCGGCCTAAGCTGGCATCCCCCCTCTCCCGGGGTGGAAACAAGGGGAGGGGTCCCAGGGGCTCACCTGCACCCATGCCTTGACCCCCGCTACCCTTCCCCGTCCCCCACGAGGATTTTAAAATTAGTTGAAATATAAATTTAAAAATTATAATGTGATTTCTAAGTATATAGGTTTTTTCCAATATATAGCTTCAAAATTTATATCGTAGTATATAATTCTAGTCCAACTATGTAAGAAAAGAATATATATTCCATATTAAAAATCTATAACATATAAACAAAATAATATATTTTAAATTTTACCAGGTCCCCATAGGCCCCCTGTCGTCGCCTAGGGAGTTCACACCCCCCCCCCCGGCGGGGAACATCCCAACAGGGGAATTGCCATATGAGACACCCCCCCCCCCAAAAAAAACCATCTTGTACTCATTCTACCTATTCATTCAACAAAACCATACTACAATTGGTAGATGAAACCAAATAAGGATGTTTCATGGTTTTTTTACCTTGGATTTTAAAAATGGTAGCAACGACTCCGATTGAAATTCCCCCCTCCTTTTACCACTAAAGAGAGGTTTTTTTAGAGACGATAGGGAGGCCTTTATATGGTAGTTAAGAGGTACAGGTGGCACCTAAGAGAGCATGCAAGGCATGCATGGTGCCACCTGCCATGCCCCTCCACTAGGATGGCCACAACGTGGCTGCCAATAGGAGGTGCTCGATTGAAGCTAAATGACAAATGGCAGTCTTCTATGTGGTAACAACCACATGGTTGCTTGATGGCTAAGGTAAAGGTGTATGGGGTTTTTTTAAAAATGAGCATTTGCAATTTAACTAAAATGTACGGTAAATTGTAAAATAATTGTTCTATTGTGATACCCCCTCTACTTCCATGTTGCTCCACTTTCAAACCTCTACATTAAAACCAGATATCTCACCTTCCCCCCCCCCCCCCAAAACTAGATCAATTTTAATCTCAAGTCCAGTTTTATGATGATTTCATCATGGTAGCACTACTTTGAGTGGTCTTGGCCACATCAAATGCGTGAACTCACCAAAACGAATTAAAAAAAGGCCAAGACTCCTTCCTCTATTATTTATCTTTCCGATTTCACTCCTCTCCTATTCTCGTGCACACCAATCAGGATTGAGCACACTAACGACCAGGGGCAGTCCTCCAGTAGTTTATGGGTGTTCAGTTGAACACCCATTATTTTTCAAAAAAAACATAGTATATAATAGATATATTACACATATATAATATTCTTAATTGAGACAAAATGCTATATATTTGTACCAAAAAATATAAATCAGTCCAATCCAACCCACAGTCCCACACCTCCCTCTCAACCCACTAGAGTTCCCTACTTACCTCTACGCCCACCAAAACCCACCACAGTCCAAATTCTCTAAGGCCCTAACCGGCCACCCAAGTCCTAACCCCAACTGGCTCATCTCTCTCTCTCTCAATGCGGCGGCGGTGCGCATGTGAAGGGTGAGGGAGCCGGCCAAACGGGAGGCATGAGGTAGTGCCGCAATGGCACAAAGCCCACAATGGCCACATGAGATGGCCAAGGATAGGGGTGCAAATGGGTTGGGTTAATCCCGATCGATCCGGTACCGAATCCGGATTCGGGAAGGGAATTTGGTATCCGGTCGGATTCGGATAATTCATGTCGGATTTGGGTTCGGGAGAGTTGTTATCTGACTGAATAGTATCGGTATTCGGATACCGGATAATTATCCGGTCGGATATTCGGTCGGATATCTGGTAAGAGCTAAGAATTCACCTTTTATTTTGCTAGTATTTGTTTTTTTGACATATTGGTTGGTTGAGGTGTGCAGTGTATAGAAAGTTTTCCTGGATCGTGCAAGTTTAAGTTCTCTAAAAGGAGTATGACATTCAGTTGTGGTAACTATAAATATACAATACTAAAATAGTGTTTTATTTCTAATTCTGCTGCTTGTGCAATTGGAATCCTAAATTTGCTCATTAAGATCACTCTTCCTAGATAATGGAATGAAAAGCATGTAATCAGAGTATTATTAAACAATGAACTTTGGCATGCTTCAGTAAATGAATTGGTAAATTTGTCAAAAGTCTATTATCCCCAATTGTCTATTGTCTCTACCTTAATTTAGTAAAATTTCTTTAGCCTTGAAAAAGAAAATGATGTCCATCAAGAATCAAGATTCATCCTGAAACGCCACACCTCAATGGGCAATTTTGGGGAAAACGCTACACCATCTTCGGCTGATGAATTATAATCACTATTATGTACTTATGTCTAACAGCTTAAGGCTTGAAGTGATGGTGGTATGGTTTAGCATATGTTCCTTTCCGTATGCACGTACTATCCGTCTACATTATCCGTTTTCGATCCGAAACCGTCAAGTATCCGTTCCGGCGGCACCATATTCGAAATTCCGAATACGCCGAATTCGTATTCGTATCCGGTTTTACCGTATCCGACCCTGAATCCGAGAAAAAAATATGGGTTAGGATACGGTATGAGCAATATCCGTCCGAATCCGACCCGATTGCACCCCTAGCCAAGGAAAGGGAAAGGGAGCGCATGGCATGCGGTGGCGGCCGGCGACGGCAAACCGATGAGAAGACAAATCAATTCCCAAATCAGAGCCACAAGTGCACTCTAGGAGCAAGTGAGAGCGTGATGCGATGCAGGTGAGCAAGAAAGTGGCGTAGTGAGTTGGGTGGCAACATGGCGAGCAGAGAGGTATGAAACACACAGTGTTGTGACGAAATCTCATTCCCAAGTGAGTTGCATTTAGTCTCCCATTCTCTCCCCCAATTCTGAAATCAGTAAATCCCAAATAGTACATTTAATGATTGTGCCTTTGTGAAATGTAGATCATAGAACCTTCAAAAATGAAGAAGTTTGCATATTTAAAATCTTTGTAGATAGTATTGGTTAGATTAAAATAATAAAGGAAAATTCCTTGAACTTTTAAATTGGTTAGCATAAAAATTTGAAGTTAGCATAGTGGTTCTAAGGAACAATGAAATGACTGTCCCAAAAATTGCATGAAGGGTCATAGAGTTAAAATTATATTTTGCTTAATTATTTTGTAATTTTTCTACATTATTTTCATATGCTTTTGTTTGGGACAATTTGTACTTTGATTTTTTCCAATGAGGATCTTTCCTTTTTTCCTTTGAGCAATACTCTATTAACTCTGAACACCCATCTCAGAAATCCTAGGTCCGCCACTGCTGACGGCGATCGCTACTGGGTAAGCCCCTCCCATCTCTGACTCAACTGCTCTCGAACGACACTCTCCTCTAGTGTCTAGTTACATGCAAGAACCAATTGCACCGCAAGCATAGTGGTCCATTGGCGACAACAGTACAGCACCTCCATCCACAAGCTCCTCATCATCCCTAACTCAATTATTCTTGCCACAGCTCACTACAAGGAATCACATAACTAAAGGTGAGCATTTGGCATCTTATAACAAAATTGGTTTCAATGGACATTGTAATATCTCAGATTTTTTCCTAATAGAAATTTTAGTTGATGCAATCAAATAAGATAAATGTAAAATTGGAGGGAAGATTTGGAGGAATCTATGAATGCAGCCCTGGTTGAGGACGTGGAACATGAGCAACGACTCAGGTGCCACACGCCAGACCACCTCGCCATCTAGTTGAGGATCCACAACAACCGCCAACACAATCAAGGATGTCTCCCAGCCCCTTCAATAGCCATGACCTCAGTGCCACCGGCAGCCTTGCGGGAAGAGATGAGAGAAACAAGGAGCTTGCAGACAGCGCCCTCAAGGCAATATGAGAGCATTGATTCACATAACCGGTGGTGGCACTCGTCTAGTCCAAGGGCTGCCAATTGTTTGGGAGAAAAAGGTTTTATTTTTTTTCATTTTTTCCCCTGCTCAGTGCCGACTAGTTCTTACGCAGAGTTGATACCACCATGTCAAAATAAATAGTGGAGAAAACAATGAGATTTTCTATAATGTTATAAAGTAACACTTGCTACTCTGTAAAATGCATATGCAAAAATGCATGCCTTCTCCCTCTTGCTAGCTCTTTCCTCGTTTTTTCCTTTGCTCCACATACCAAAAATCGACAGATCCTAATCTATCCCGCCCTAGTGGACTCATTCTTCGTCTTCTACATCACCTGTCATTCACATACATCAATGCCGCCACCTACTGCTTCTTACCACTTCTCACCATCACCGCCACTTTAACCCTTGCCTTCTCTTCCAAGTTCCTATCCGGCTACCGTCATTGATGGCCTTTGAATTATGCGCCGGGGGGGGGGGGGGGGTTGTTAAGTATATCAAGGCCCATATACTATAGGCCCATGTGGTCATCTATATATTGGCATCTCCACTATTGGAGTAATCATCTTCTCAAATCCCTAAGTGTAATTAACATGGTATCAGAGCGAAAAACTCTAATAGGAGTAGAAAACTGTGTGTGAACCATGCGAACAAAAGACTGGTAAATGGAACACAACTGAGGTGATGTTTCATGAAATAAATCAATGTATATCGAGAATGATCATCAATAAAAATGACATAATACTTGTGACCACCCTTTGTAGCAAAAGGTGCAGGACCCCAAACATTTGAATGAATAAGATCAAAAGGTCTAGCAGAATGAGAAACACTAGATGAATATGGTAGTTGTATCTGTTTTCCAAGCTTGCAACCCTTACAATGAAAACTAGACTCAATAGGTGTATGACCTAAACAACCTTTATTTATTAATGTGGACAACCGGGACCCACAAAGATGACCAAGACGATGATGCCACTGGGCGAAGGAAGAGGCGGAAGACGAAGCAGCGGATGACACGAGCTGGAGACTCAATGGAAGAAGGAAGACGCAAGGTGTCTAGGATGTAGAGGCTAGGAGCACCTTTACGGCGATGGCCAGTCCCAATCACTTTCCCGCTTCGACGGTCCTGAATAAAACAAGATGAGTCATCAAATCCAACAAAGCAATTTTGGTCGGTAACTTGACCAACCGAAAGAAGATTCATGGACAACTGAGGTACAAAAGAAACATCGGGTACAGAAAAATGAGTATTGCAAAGTGAACCCTGGTGAGTGATATGACAAGATGTACCATCAGCTGTCTGAACAGAAGCTCCATCAGTGACCGGCTTGCAAGCGACCAACTAGGACTGATCAGATGTCACATGAAAAGAAGCCCCTGAATCAAGCACCCAAGACGACGAAGGAGCATTAACAGGCAAAGCAGCAGCAATAGATAATGAACCTCTAGGAGTGGAACCAGTACCATGATCACGAACAGCACGACGTGCACGATAGTCAGCCAACTTCTCTTGATGATGAGAAAAACAATTCTCTGGAAGATGGCCAGTCTTGCCACAATGTTCACAGTGCTCTGAAGAGGAACTTTTTGGTGCACTAGTCCTCTGAGAAGCTGTCAACACACTATGAGGCACAAATGCAGAAGAAGACATAGACTTGAGACATGTTTCTTCTGCAAGTAAATCAGATAATGTATGTACCATCGTGAGAGCAGAAGAATTGCGAAGCAATCGTGTACGAATGGAATCATACTCAGCCCGGACTCCCATGACAAATCTGTAAGTAAAAAACTTTTCAATAAATTTATGTGCTGGACAGGAGACAGCTGTACACTCAGGTATCATGGAAGTCAATGATCCCATCAGACAATCAAAAACAGAGTAATACTCATCAATGGACACATCATTCTGCTCAATCACATGAGTTTGCTGCATGAGATTATGCAAAGAGCACCACTATCCTGAACATAGCGCTACTTCAAGTTGTTCCATATGCCCTTGGTTGTTTTGAACTTAGAAAGACTCATAATTATGGATTGCTTAGTACTATTGACCATGACGGCCATCACTTTCCCATCATTAATATGCCATTCTTTTACTGCAGCATCATTACTACCATCATCCTTAAGCACATGTGGAGTTTCAGTTAAGTGAAAGAGTAAACCATAGCCCCTCAATGCAGTCTCTACACAGAAAGCCCACTCTGGATAATTCTGACCATCTAGGGTGAGATTGATAACAGAACAGAACAGCAGAACAGAGGCCAGAGAGCAGTTACCACAGTGGTAGTGTGACTATGCAGAACAGAGGCTCACGGTCCGACAGCCGCAACGCGAGCTCCAGCGGCAGCCACCGGAACAACCGGCGACCGACGGTAGGATCGGAGCAGCCGCCAAACCCAAGCGGCGTCGATCCGAGCGGACGAGCTTCCCAGGCAGCGGTGGCGGCCCAGATGGACGAACTCCTCAGGCAGCGGTGGCGAAATCCGCGTGATGAGGACGGCCAGGCGGATCCCAACGGACTTGACGATGAAGAGCCGCGACGGGTGGCTGCAGGGACGGCGGCCGAAGGAGCCGCGACGGGCGGCTGTAGGGACGGCGGCTAAAGGAGCCGTGACGGGCGGCTGTAGGGACGGCAGCCGAAGGAGCCGCGACGAGCGGCTGCAGGGACGGCCGCGACGGGCGAAGACAACCGCAGGGCCGACTGGCCAACTGGCCAGTTAGATTTGGATCGTGCACTACGTTACTTAAGGGGGACATCTTCTCAGTGTTTGTTCTATGCTCGTGAGAGTCCACTTCAGCTTCATGCTTACTCGGACTCCACCTGGGCGAGTGATCCAACAGATCGCCGTTCTATCACAGGTTATTGCATTCTTCTTGGTTCTTCTCTTATATGGAAGTCTAAGAAGCAGGCTGTTGTATCTCATTCTAGTACAGAGGCAGAACTTCGAGCACTTGCCACTACCACTTCAGAGATTGTATGGCTTGTGATGCCCCTACACCTCTTCTATGTGACAATACTGGAGCCATACAGATTGCTAATGATCCTATGAAGCATGAACTTACAAAACATATTGGCGTTGATGCCTTCTTTACTCGGTCTCATTGTCATCAGAAAACAATTGCTCTTCATTATGTGCCCTTAGAACTGCAAGTGGCAGATTTTTTCACTAAAGCACAAACTCGAGAGCAACATCGACTTCACTTGCTCAAACTCAATGCTTCAGAACCTCCACTTCCACCTTGAGTTTGAAGGGGGTGTTAAGTATATCAAGGCCCATATACTATAGGCCCATATGATCATCTATATATTGGCATCTCCACTATTGGAGTAATCATCTTCTCAAATCCCTAAGTGTAAGTAAAAGGGGAGAGTCTTGGTGTGTTGGAAACAAAGTTCGTTGACAGGTCCAAAGCTTCGTCATAGGATTAATGACTAAACTAACACCTATTGCATCTCTGAAGCATATGTTCACCACTTGGATGTGAAAGCCTCTCCCTGAAACCAAGTATATTTCGCTTACTATTTTTAGGCAACTTCAGATTCCTCAAATCAAGATGCTCATGCGAGTTTTTCCCCATGGCCACTACAAATTTTTGTGCCCTTTTAACCTGTTTGTAGACCAATCTGAAATAGCGAGTCCCAACAGATGTTCCACTAAGAACTAAGAAGCATGTATTCATTGCAATTGCATATCATGATTTCCATAGACATAGCAATCTGACGAGGAAAATGATTCCTCTAGGATCCCATTGCACGTGTTCTACTCAAACTAACCCATTGACTGCCCAAACTGAAAGCTGAAGCATTTGTTTACCGGGAAGCAATGAATAGCAATGCCAATGTTGCCTAACCTAATTTATGTGCACCTCTTGTAAAATCTGCAAAGTAAATAGTTGAGTGGTAGGTGGCCAAGGTTGCAGTTGAATCCTTGCCCCGAACAATTCTTGCATGGCCATCCTGCTGGTCCACACAATTGCCATCAATTCCTCATAGCCTCCTAGTGTCCCATCCTCATCGTCTGTAGACAGTCTTGTTATCTTGCTCGTGATGACTTCATTTACACGGCTGAAACCACTGCACCTCCATGGACTGAAACTACTGTGTCTCCATAGCAGCATTTTGTCAAACATTGAGCAAGTGCTCTCCGTCTCATATATCCCGAGACTGAATGCACTTCTCCCCCATGGTGATATTTCCTCAAAGCACCTGCTGTACGCCACTGATTTCCCATTATAGAACCATCCACCCATTGTCAGTCAAGGCATCTGGTGTCCTGGCTGTTGGAATAACGCTTGTATTCCTCATGTGGCCAAAGGGCCAATATATATACATGTACAGGTGGCATATATGCAAGAAACCCCTTATACAATGGGGTAAATACACAGTTATGTAATACACATCTAACACCGCCCCTCAAACTTATGGTGGATCAACAACATGAAGTTTGGAGAGATAAAAACTGTGCTGAGCCCTGGTTTGTGCCTTTGTGAAGAAATCTGCCAACTGAATCTCAGAAGGCACATACTGAAGAGTAACAATCTGGTCTTGCACCTGTGCCCTCATGTAGGAAGCATCAACACCAATATACTTTATAAGCTCATGCTTCACCGGATCTTTAGCGATACTAATAGCACCTGTACTGTCAGACAAAAGAGGAGTCGGTGCAGAAACAGAAACACCAAAATCCTCAAGTAACCACCGTAGCCAAGTAACCTCCGCAGTCAACAAAGCCATAGCTCGCAACTCAGCCTCAGCACTCGAACGAGAAACTGCTATCTGTTTCTTAGTCTTCCAAGCAATGAGAGAACCACCAAGAAAAACACAATAAGCAGAGAGAGACCGGCGATCAGAGGGATCACTAGCCCAGGTGGCATCAGAATATGCCTGGAGCTGTAAAGAGCTGGAGCGAGGGAAAAAGAGACGACGAGAGATAGTTCCACGAAGATATCGTAGAACACGAAGAAGATGACTATAGTGGAGCTAAGTGGGAGCTGAAACAAACTGACTCAAGATATGCACAGGGTACGAAATGTCAGGACGAGTGACACCAAGATAAACAAGGCTCCCAATAAGATGACGATAGCGAGTAGGATCAACAAGAGGCTCACCATCCGTGGGACGAAGATGAACATTAAGCTCCATGGGAGTCTCAGCTGTCCGCTTATCAGTAAGAGAGGCACGATCAAGAAGATCCTGGATGTACTTTTCTTGGGACAGATAGAAATCCTCAGGAGTAGAAATAACCTCAATCCCAAAAAAGTAGCGAAGAGGACCTAGATCAGACATAAGAAACTGCTCATGAAGCCGCTCCTTGACAAAAGTGATATACTGAGGATCATCGCCAGTAATAATCATATCATCAACATACAAAAGGAGAAGCGTCCGACCACGAGATGAAGTGTGGATAAAAAGAGCAGGATCATGAGCACTCGCCGAAAAACCAGCTGCAGTGACAACAGAGGAGAAACGATCAACCAGGCACGAGGAGCTTGCTTGAGGCCATAGAGAGATCGGCGAAGACGACAAACCATACCCTTAGGAACAGAATACCCAGGGGGTGGCTGCATGTAGACCTCACGCAACTCGCCATTGAGAAAGGCATTCTTGATGTCCAACTGAGAGATAGACCACTGTCGAACAGAGGCCACAGCAAGAAGAGTGCGAACGGTGGTCATGTGAGCGACAGGAGCAAAAGTCTCATCATAGTCACGGTCATGCTCTTGCTGGAAACCACGCGCTACAAGATGAGCCTTGTAACGCTCAAGAGAACCATCAGAGCGAGTCTTAACCTTATAGACCCACTTGCACGTGATAGGAGTAACACGCGCTGGAAGAGGAACAAGATCCCACGTGCCAGTACGCTCAAGGGCAGCGATCTCTTCCGCCATCGCATGATGCCACTCCTGATGAACAACAGCATCACGATAAGAAGTCAGTTCGGCAAGAGCTGCGGCAGCAAAACCAAAACACTCAGGAGGCCGAATAGACTGGCGATCGCGAAGACTATAACGAGGAGTGGCCGAAGGAGATGGCCCGTCAGAAGTAGAGGGCATATCAGAAGAAACCTCAACTCGTGGGCGACGAGTATAGTAGAGAGGATAAGAACAAGATCAGGAACAGCCTCGGGAGAGGATGCCAGTGGTGAAGAAGGTGCTGACTGAGAAGGAGGTACCGGAGAGACCAAAGGCTGTGGTGGAGTGGTGACTATAGGACTGGCAGGAAAAGTCAGAAATGAAAGCGGCTCAATAACAGATGCTGAAGTGGAGGAAAGAGACGGACGAGGATAGAAAGGACGAGACTCATCAAAAGTAACATCCCGAGAAATCCGCATCCGTCGACCAACAGGATCCCAACAATGATATCCCTTGTGCTCAGCACTGTAGCCCAGAAAAATGCACTCAACGGATTGAGCAGTTAGTTTGGTGCGCTCACGAGGTGCAAGAAGCACATAGCACACACACCCAAAGAGGCGAAGTCTGGAATAATCAGGAGTCTTGCCAGAGAGATGCTCAACTAGAATCCCACCCTGCAGAGCAGATGAGGGCTGAATGTTGATCAAGAAAGTGGCAGTAGAAACAGCCTCAGCCCAAAAATGTGGTGGAACAGTAGAAGCAATTATGAGAGCACGAGTTGTCTCAAGAAGATGACGATGCTTGCGCTCAGCCACACCATTCTGAGCATGGGCACCTGGACAAGAAAACTGAGAGAGAGTGCTCTGCTCAGCAAGAAAACCACGAAGAACTCCCGACAAGTACTCTCCAGCGGAATCAGCGCGAAAAACACGAATAGGAGTCAAACTGAGTGCGAATCATGGTGGCAAAGGTCTTGTAGATAGATAAAACCTCACTACGAGATGACATAAAGTAAATCCATGTATGTCGAGAAAAATCATCAATAAAAATGATATAATAGCGATGACCTCCTTTCGAAACAAAAGGAGCTGGTCCCCACACATCAGAATGAACTAGATCAAAAGGACACTGAGACATTGACTCACTAGAGGAATAACGGAGTTGAAGCTGTTTGCCAAGCTTACAACCCTGACAATGTAGAGAAGCATCGCCAGACACAGACCCTAAAAGACCTCGACGAAGTAAAGAAGCCATGCAGAAACCACAAAGATGTCCTAAGCGATGATGCCACTGAGCAAACAAAGCGGTGGAGGCTGCAGCAGCTGCAGAGGTGGAGGCGAGAAGACTGACTGGGGCAGCGGAAGGAAGGCGAAGCCAGTCAAGCTCCCAAAGCCGTTGGGAGTCACGGCGGCGAGGGCCAGTACCAACCAGAGTCCCCGTGCGACGATCCTGAACACAGCAAGAGTCAGAATCGAAAATAACACGACAACCATGATCAATGAGCTGACCAGCAGATATGAGCTGCATGGTTAGTTTTGGAACATGAGAAACAGCAGGAACATGAAAAGAGTTGGAAAGAGTGCCTCGTCCTGTGACAGAAAGAGAGGTACCGTCTGCTGTATGTACAGTGATAGGAGCAGCTAAAGGACTAATGGAAGTAAGACAGGTGGAATCAGATGTCATATGAAAAGAAGCACCAGAATCAAGAATCCAAGGTGATGTACCTGAGGAAGGAGAAGTAGAAGGTGGTCTCTCACCGGAAGACTGAGCAGCAGAACCAGACGATGCAGAAGCAACCATGAGGCCTAGCAATGCGAGAAGCTGCTGAGTGTCAGGGGTCCCAGAACTCGGCTGAGAGGAGGAACCTCCAGTGCCCCGCGGAGGATGAGCACCACGACGAAGATCCTTCTTCTTCTTGTAGCAAAACTGTTCCACATGTCCATCCTTGTTGCAATAGGTGCAATGAAGGCCCTTACCAACAGCAGCTGTCATGGGTGGAGACATAGCTGGTGGAGGCAAAGGCACAGCGGGTGTAGAAGCCACCAAAACTGAAGAAAGTGATGATGATGATAGCAAACCGCTTCACGAAGTCGAATCTCCTCAGTACGAACAGCTGCAAGAGCCTCCAACAAAGTCACATGTGGATGACGAGCCAGCAACTAAGCACGAGTCTGCTCAAACTCAGACCGGAGACGTGTCAAAAAGTCGTAGATGCGGCGAAGCTCCATATGAGACTGCTAACGCTGACAACACTGACAGGTGCGGCAAACATCTGGCCCCAAAGAGTCGATCTGACGCCATACCGCAGATAACTGAGCATAGAACTCGTCCACAGTGGCATCTCCCTGCTGCATCGACTGCTCCTGTCGCACAACAGCAAGGTACAAGGAATCACCAGATGGCTCGTAGCGGGTGCGTAGATGTGTCCACATCGCATGTGCGGAAGCCAGTCCAACAATATCACCAGTGAGATGCACCTCCGTGCTAGCGACCAAAATAGCAGAGGCACGAGCATTTTCATCAATCCATGTCTTGTAAGCAGCATACTGAGTCTGAAAAGTCTCCATGGCATCCTCAAAAGCCTCAGAAGCCTTTGTACGAGCATCTTCGGAAGCATCCTTCGGGAGTACAGGCTCAACAGGTGGAGTAGGACGAGACGAGCAAGGCAACTCGCCCGTAAGAAACTCCCAAAGGCGCTGACCACGCATGTGGATGCGCATGTGCTGAAACCAGTCCCGATAATTGAGACCATCGAAGATCACCGGGCAACGAGGAACAGAAACGGTGCCTGCAGAAGAAGACATTTTTTCTTTCTTTTTTTCTTTCTTTTTTTCTCTTTTTTTCTGCTTTTTTTTTGGTGATTCGGTTTATAAACCGACCAACACTTAGCCGGTCACAACTCAACCGACCAAAGCAAAAACCACAATGGCGGTCTCGGCGGGTACGGCGGTCGGCGACGGCGATCGGCGAAGGCCCACAAGGCAGCGCCGGCGGCGAATCCCGAGCAACGGCGAGCCAAATCCCGAGCGGCGACCCGCGAAGTCGGCGGCTTCGGGCGGAGACGACGGCGAAGGCGGCCCCGAGCGGCGGCCCCGAGCAGCGGCCCGCGTCGCCGACGGCTGGATCTGGACTCGACTCTCCTGAGCGGCGCCGCGCGACTCCCGAGCGGCGACCCGAGACGGACTCCCGAGCGGCGGCGCAACTCCGAGTGGCGGGTACGGGTGTAGATCTGGATCGATCCGGATCCGGATGCGGCAATCCAGCGGCAGCAAAGTCAGCGACGGCCCTCCCAGCGCGCGCGAAGACGGCGGCCGACAGCAACAGTGACGCGTCAGCGCAGCCCCAAGAGAGATCGGCGGCGATGATGAAAACGAGCGGTGGAAAAGAATAGGCAAGCGCAACAGGCAAAACCCTAGGTACGAAGAAACCCTAGGTATGACGAAACCTGCGCTCTGATACCATGTTGGAATAACGCTTGTATTCCTCATGTGGCCAAAGGGCCAATATATATACATGTACAGGTGGCATATATGCAAGAAACCCCTTATACAATGGGGTAAATACACAGTTATGTAATACACATCTAACACTGGCCATGCCTCATGGTGTCAATGCGTCGTACACAACTACTGGCAGGTGTGAGTTCAGCGAAGTCACCAGTGGCGACAGCGCGCAAGACACCCGTCCATCCACACCACAGCAGCCCGTGCCAGCAACACCTGCTCCTTGGCTCATCCTTGGCCGCGCACCACAGGACCACATTAGTCGCAAAGCTCACCATGATGACCGGTTGAAGCCATGCCATGAGATGCTCGTGTGGAGGTAGCTCTGCGGCTTGCCATCTGCTGGCATTTCGACAAACACGACGTGATCACCACCCACAACCATATTCAGCCACAGTTGCGTAGAGGTGCCATCTCCTTCCTCACACAACGATGGCTCGTCGGTCTTGCCCTCCACCACTTCGGCCTTGTGAGGCATTTTGTCAAGCACCTTGGTCATGCTTCTTACTGTTGCAGGCCCACAACGTGCTCCTCCTTGCATGGTGGTAGCGGCCCTGGTAGCTTGCACATGCTCTCCTCGGCGTCCACCACCAGCTTGCTCCTTTCCTCCATTACTTGAGATGCAGAGATCATGGTGGACATATTGTCAGCCTTGCGAACAGCACTGTCATGGTTCACTCCAATGAGCCACCACGCAGGGCAATAGCATACAAGCATCTATGACACCGGTTGCTTGGTCTTGCACAGTATTCCATCAAACAACTTGTCTGCAACTGGAACGCGAAATTTCTGCACGTCAGTGTCGAGCACCAACATTGCCTCTGGTGGCCGCGATGTGGGCATGCCTCTGGTCGATGCGGGTGCCAAAGAAGACATGCCTACGTCGTGGTTGAGGTGCGGCATCATGGTGGAGAGGCTGGTGGCTGGCGTTCGCGAGGAAGGCATTCCGTTGAACACCTTCTGGGCACCAATGGTGTTAATTGCAGCTGGAGGCGAAGCAGTGACGTCGGAGGCAGTTGCGGTAGGAGCCAAGGAAGGTGATGGCAAACCATAGGCTTGGTCTATGGCATCCTTCAACTCATCCAGCTTCTTCATCAACCTTGCACTCATAGCTTCCCACTTCTCATTTGAAGGCTGCATGGTCCTTGACTGATTCGAAGCAGTAGCTGATTGGATCTTCTTGCCTCTAAGTCAATCAAACCTCAATCTAATCACTTCCCTCCCTTGGATTTACTAATCAAGGCTGTGAGAGCACAAGCAAAAGAGCAAGGCTCTTATAGCAAATTGTTGTGTCCTATTGTCAAAGACAATTAGGACTAACAATCTTGAGAAAGAATGATAATTTGAGACTGGGAAGGGACGAATTTGGCACAAGCAAAAGAGCAAGGCTCTTATACCAAATCGCTATGTCCCATTGTCGGAGAAGACGATTAGGACAAACAATCTTGGGCAATAAAGATAATTTGAGACTAGGAAGGGACGAATTTGGGATTGGGATGCAGAAGAAATAAAAAGAGGGCTGGGAAGAAGAACGGGAGAGACAGAACTCAAGATTTCATTTCATCAATATCCCTTTGAGTAAAGGATGATGCCTTTTTAGCTAGCCCCTTCTCCCTCACACTGTCACCTGGGTCCCCCAGTTCATAGACCAGGCTTCATTGTTAGGTCGCTCTGATACCAAATTACAACACACACCACATATTATGCTAACCCTACATGTCTGTCTCCTTCATTTTTCTAGCATTTAACTCGCTTGAGGTCTTTAAAATTGCAGCCACACTTATTTAGACTGGTGTGCTGCGCTGGTATTCTGCCCCCTTGCTCTATTGTGTGCTCATCTTCAGCTCAGGCGTCTTAGCGTGTACCATCTTTATAGACTCTGAAGTAAATACAGGTCCTCGCAGAATGCCTTAACCAACTCACCATCACCGAACTGAGAAGCTGGAAATTTCATTATTATTCAGCATTGTTAGGTCTCCTCTAGCCCATACTTCATTAGTTGTGAATATGGCAACTACATTTGGAGTGTCATGACATCTATCAAATATTTCCACTAGAGTTTAATTCTGAAGCAATATGTGTTACCTTTTGTGTAGTACAAGTGACACATTGTAAATTTCTGGCGCCATTGTTATAAACTGAACCTCTCAATTATATTAGATGGATACCAATAGGTATATATAGTACAATACAACTCTAGAGTACAAGCCTAATGGGCCATATACATACTAATGGGCCATATATATACATAGCATCCCCCTCAAACTCAACATGGGTCAGGAGGATCTAAAACATGGAGTTTGGAGAGATAAAAGCGATGTTGCTCTTGAGTTTGAGCCTTGGTGAGAAAATTAGCAACTTGAATCTCAGAAGGCACATATTGAAGAGCAATAGTCTTTTGTTGACAATGAGAACATGTAGAGGACGCATCCACACCAATGTGTTTAGTAAGCTTATGCTTCATGTGGATCAGTAGCAATCTGTATAGCACTAGTTGCCACACAGAAGAGATGTAGTACCGCATGACAAACCAAGATTAGCCAAGAGCCAACGAAGCCAAACGATCTCTAAAGTACTAGTAGCCAATGCTCGAATCTCAGCCTCAACACTAAACCATGACACTACAGTCTCTTTCTTAGATTTCTAAGCAATGAAAGATCCAAGAAATATGCAATATCAAAAGACAGACCATTAACAGGATCACTCGCCAAGTCGAACCAGAGTAAGCATGAAGCTGAAGCTGACTCAACCAAGAATAAAATAAACAACGATTAACAGTCCCCCGCAGACAGCGCAACACACGTAACAGGTGAGCATAGTGAACAGACATGGAAGCAGAAACAAATTGGCTGAGCACATGAACAGCATGAGCAATATTAGGATGTGCTATTGCGAGATAGACAAGACTCCCAACAATAAGACAGTAACAAGAAGAATCCTCAAGAGAAGTGCCATCAGTAGGACGAAGCTGAAGATGAAGCTCCATAGGAATAGCAACTATCCAACTGTCAATGAGGCCAGAATGAGCAAGCAAATCTTGAATATAGCGTTGCTGAGACAGATAGTAGCCATCATCTGTGCAAGTAATCTCAATTCCCAGAAAGTAACATAGAGGATCCAAATCTGACATCAAAAACTACTCACTGAACCATTGCTTGACAAAAGCAATGCACTCCTCATTATCTCCTGTAATCAACATGTCATCAACATATAGTAAAAGCATAGTACGACCACATGAAGATGTATGAATAAACAATGCAGGATTACAACTACTTGAGAAGAAACGAGCAGCTAACACAACTGAACTGAACCGCTCAAACCAAGCACGAGAGGCCTAGTTAAGGTCACAAAGGCGACAAACATGACCAGCAGGAGCCACAACACCCTTGGGCGGTTGCATGTATACCTCCTGCAAATCACCACAAAGAAAAGCATTCTTCACATCCATCTGAAAGTCCAAGAGTGAACAATAGCCACAGCAACAAGAGTGTGAACCATGGTCATATAGGCAACAGGAGCAAATGTCTCATCATAATCATGATCATGTGCCTGCTGAAAACCACAAGCAACTAGTCGAGCTTTATACCTCTCAACAGAGGCATCAGACTTGGTCTTGACCTTAAACACCCACTGGTAAGCAATAAGAACAGCATGAGTAGATAATGGAACAAGATCCCACGTACCAGTACGATCCAAAGCAGCCAAACTCCTCAGCCATAGCTAACTGCCACTCAAGATGAACAACAGCCTCCTAATAAGTGAGGCTCAGGCACAACACAACAGAAGAAAAACCATATCTGTCAGGAGCAGCAATAGTAGTACGATCACAAAGCTCATAACGAGATGACGGTGACGATGGAGGATCATCAGAAAGAGTATCATCAGTACTAGCCATGCCATCAGAGGAGGGAATAGTAGAAGGTTGAGTATTAGAAGGAACCCTAGACCGATGAGTATAGTGAAGAGGAAACGGTGATATGACTGAGAACAGAGGACTCCACAGAAAGAGGCGTATCAAACAAAACAATAGGTAGAAGATAAAGAAAAAAGAGAGACTAAGTGGGAGAAGAGGACCGAGTAGTAGAAGAATAAAAGTAGGGACGATCCTCAACAAAAGAAACATCACGGGAAATGCGCATGCGCCAAGCAGAGGGATCATAACAACGATAGCCCTTATGCTCAAGACTACATCCAAGAAAAACGCACTCAAAGGACTGAGCTATTAACTTAGTGCGCTCACGAGGCAGAAGCAGAACATAGCAGGTACAACCAAAAACCTGAAGATGACCATACCGTGGGAGAGTAGAAAACAAGAGCTGCTCTCCAGGACACTTGCCCAGAAGGTGAGAAGATGGCTGCATATTAATGAGATAGACAACCATAGAAACAGCCTCAGCCCAAAAAATATCGCAGAACATGAGATGCAAGTAAAAGAGTACGAGCAGTCTCAATAAGATAACGGTGTTTACGTTCAGCGACACTATTCTGAGTGTGAGCACTAGGACAAGAAAGCTAAGTAAGAGTTCCCTCAGTGGAGATAAGTTGACAAACGCATGTGACAAGTACTCCCCCTGAATCAAAATGAAAAGTTTGAATATGAGTTGAAAATTAGGTGTGAACCATACAAGCAAAAGACTAATAAATAGACGAGTTGAAGTAGAACTCAAGCGACCAAGTCGATAATGCCACTGAGGAAAACTAATTGAGGCTGGCGTAAAAACTAAAAAGACATGAGCAGAGGAAGATGGAGGACTCAGACAATCAAGAAAGTAGAGACCCTGAGAATCTCTAAGGCGATGGCTAGTACCAACAAGAGCTCTTGTCCAACGATCCTGCACATAGCAAGTAGAGTTATCAAATCCAACATAGTACATATCAGCAAGCTGACCAACAAACATAAGATACATAGAAAGCTAAGGTACGAATGATATATTGGGAATAGTAA
This sequence comes from Dendrocalamus latiflorus, assembly GCA_017311315.1. Lineage (NCBI taxonomy): Eukaryota > Viridiplantae > Streptophyta > Magnoliopsida > Poales > Poaceae > Dendrocalamus > Dendrocalamus latiflorus. The sequence goes on from CM029646.1 coordinate 6,111,756, forward strand.
AATGAGAAGTAGAGAGGGTGCACTGATGGGTGACTGAACATGAGGTTCCATCAGCTGTCTATACACAAGAACTATCCATAACAGGTCAACATGATGCAAGGTGAGACTTATCTGCTGTCATATGAAAAGAAGCTCCAGAGTCCAAAATCCATAGGACTATTACTTGACATGGAAGAAGAGGCTACAGCAAGGCTGTCAGATCCACCAGGAGGGGCATCAGATGAAGACCGTTGCTAAACCTGAGTCTGAAGAGAATAGATCTGGGACTGAAGCTGACCCAACTAAGTAGCAAGAGCAAAATCCCCAACAAATGCAGGAGTGGAGACAGCAACCACACCAAGACGACGACGATGTGACATTGGTTGCAGCTTGGGATGAAACCTGTAGCACCTCTGAACGGAATGACCAGACTTCTTGCAGTGAGAGTAGATAACCTGGTTTAATGTAGCATCAAGAAGTGAAGCAGGCTGGTAAACCTCTTGACGAGGGACCACAAGAACAAACTGAGATGGCGCTAATCCAAGAATGGACTGCGGTGGTGTCAATCTAAAGGACAGAGAGCGAAGTCATCTCCTCAGCAATCAATGCAGCAAGGGCCTCCTCCATGGAAGAACAGCACGCCCCAGGAGTTGAGCTCGAATAGAGTCAAACTCTAGGTGAAGACGCATAACAAAGGTGAATATTAAATTCTGCGCATCATGACTCACCTTGCCTACACATCTAGTACATCCAACACAAGAAGCAGGGAGGTTAGCTATCGTGAAATGCGAGTGAAAGAACTGTAGTACTCCTCAATAGACATATCTTGCTGATGTAAATCATGAAGTGTAGAAGAGAAAAACATATCTTGTTGATGTAAATCATGAAGTGTAGAAGAGAAAAACGATGCGCCGCACTGGTCTACTCATAGCTCTGCTGAAGATACTCCCGCATCTTGAGAGAACATGGAAGGTCAATGAAATCCGTCCTGATGGAAATTTTAGCATTGTGACATAGGATGCCCATAACACGATCATCAGCACTCCGCCATGCAGCAGCATTCGCAGTAGTCTTATCCATCGGAGGCTCTGCCATGATATATGAGAGAAAACCAATGGACCGAAGGGGCATGCGAACTGACATGACCGCTCACGTTAATTCTGGCCATCCAACTTGATATCTGAGGCCAGAAGAGCACCTCCCATACTAAGAGAATTAGAAGGAGCAGAAGTACCGAAGATGGAAGCCAATGTAGTGAAGATAGAGCTAGGTATGAAAGGCGACTTCCCGATGTATTAGGCAGCTTGGAATGGTGGATTACACGACACGACATCCTTCTAGTTCTACAGCCGAAGAGCAGATCGAAACCCCCAGAGAGAACATCATCTCCTCCACACTTCCCCCGCCGTTCTACGGCAGATCCACACACGAACACACCCAAACCCCCAGGCCACCAATATGAGGAAGAGAAGACTAGAGAGGGAGAAGACTTGTGGGCAAGCCGACGGTGAGAGGACGCCAGATCCAGTGTCAGAGGAGAGCCGGCGTCAAAGAAAGCAGCGTCGGAGAAGACCAAGCCAGAGCAACAGAGAAGACCCATGCGCCGAGTCGGAGAAGGCAGCGTCGGAGAAGGTAGCGCCAGAGAAGATCCGCACATCGCATGGGAGAAGGCAGCGTCGGAAAAGGCCGACGCAACAGGGAAGGCCAACGCAAGAGATCCGGAGACGGCTACGCAAGCGGTGGCGTCGAAGGCGCAATCGTCGTGTCATTGATTCGGTAAGGCTCTGATACCATGTTATAAATTGAACCTCTCAGTTATATTAGATGAATACCAATAGGTATATATAGTACAATACAACTCTAGAGTACAGGCCTAATGGGCCATAGGGGTATTAGCAATAGAGCATTTATCCAAACAACAAACTGATTCACCAGCAAATCAACGTGTTTCAATTAGAATGGTTTTCGGTGCAAAGGCTGAGGTGAACTCAGAATTGTTTCCCTTTCTTGAATAAATAAATAAACACTACACCCAACCCACTCAACATAGTTGTGCTCCTCAATTGCCCTGTCCTCTACATCCACTGATAGGAGGTGATGGCACCGGCACTGGCACTAGAGGAAGCACCAAGCACTAAACATGACCCATCACACAAATCAATTCAACTACTCATCCTCATCCCAACACAACACAGCTACAAACATCCTATGCACAGCAAGGCGTAATGCCACTAGTCGCCGTAGTCGGTCATGCGGCCGGAGCAACCGTAGCACCAACAGCACAGCTGTTTATCTAATTCTATCTCACAGACCAGAACAGCATTAGGCAATTCACACAATATAATAAGTGCTACTTACGGGTTACGGGTCATCGTATGGAGCGCAGGCATCCAGCTGTGATGGAACAACCAGGATTGGCTTTCCGTTCTTCTTGAATTCAAATACCGCAGGAAAAATAGCACTTGGTAAATGCACATTTCCCATCAGATCCAATCGCACCAACTTACCTATAACAAGGAAACGCCCATTGGTTATCAACTTATCTCTTTGGTCCATGCCCATTCGGATCTACCTTGAACATAGTAGTATCTTTTCTTACATGTTGTTTGCTTCAATGCATTACAAATGACTTCCAACGATTCAGGGGGTAAAAGGTTAGATCCCGCATTGACTGAGACAAGGCTTAGCGCTTGCAACATCAATCTGGAAACGAAGTGTGCTGTTCTGATCCCACCGCAGTTCTTACTGCAAAATAAATATAAAGTGGGTAAGGCAAAGGGCACTACAAACATGCATCATTGTCACACCGGCAATGTTTATTTCTACCTGATGTTGATATGGTAAAGAGATACTTTCTGTGGCAATGCTTCCTCGAGTATTTGGAAGCCTAGTGGCCCTAGGCCAATATCTTCAACATTTAACTCCCTTACACATGAACCCAAGAATTTTGCCAATGCAGCTGCCACAGAACTGAAAATGCATCTCAGTTGAAATTGTGACCCAAGCGAAAAAAACAACAGAAAAGATGCATGATGAGATATGACTCACCTCCCAGGATGTTTTCTGCTATAGAAAGCATATCGAGTGGTTTCTTAACGGATGTGAGGCATTCAAGAAGTTTAGTCACACCAATACTGCACAAGTCACAGCTATCTGCACTTAAAGTCCCAAAGTGAATTCTCCGTTTGAAGAGCCCATTCAAAGAAAGAAAAAAGAAATATGCAATTTTTTATATGCAACTGAGTGTTTACTGACAACATAAATGATTTACAAAAAAAAAACTGTCTTCGTGATTGATGCGTCTCCAGAGGAAACTGAAGACGAACAAGTAGCATGATTCTACTATCTACAATGAGTAGCTTACATCTGGCTGTGTAATGCTGATTACTACCTGATACCTTCATCCCTGATTGGATTGTCACTTATATCTAAACCTCTCAAATTAGGCATCTTTGCTAGAATATTGCACAGGTCCTCAACGTCGCCCTTCTGCAAATCGTTCCCCTAATATTTCAAGGATTAAGGAGTGTTTAAACACACAATTAGGCCATGACAACTTCAGAAGACAAGCAGTAACACAGGTTTCTAAAATATGGCGCAGGATGAAAAGGAAAAAAAAGTAATACCTTAGGTTAAGAACAGTCAAGGAGTTCAAAGACGTATTTGATTCCAGTGCTGATGAGAAACGTGTAGAACTTTTCTCTACAAAAGAAAGCCAACCTGCAATCTATAAGAGATGCATTATTTGCAGACCGCAAAAGAAATAAAGAAGGGAAAAAATGGCTCTCATGTCAACTCACATTGTTTTTGGATATCTCAAGAGTTTGTAAACCACATGAAGATTCAACAAGAGCATGAATAATCATTTTAGCAGATGATGCCTGCAGCTTAGCATCGTTAAGTGACAGCAACTGCAGTGACCTGAACAATGGTAAGGATAAAAAATAGTGTTTGATGTTTCACATAGAAATGAACTGGATTTATGTATTCATGTCAATGCATATATTCTACAAGATCAATTTCTATGTTTACTTCCGATCTGTTAAATCAGATTATAAAATCATGCCATGAAAATGGCTGCACAAAATTAACTTGGCATTTGATTAAAGGGCCATTTCTATAGGGTTATACAGATGGAAGGACCATTGTTATAGAAGAATATGGTTGGATATTTCTATTATCTTTGGAGAAGAGATGGATGAATGTAAGTTGTATTGCAATAGCAGCCCATAGGACTATATAAAATACATGAGACACACAAGGACCCAAACCCTAGACAATAGAAAATGACCTAAATACCCTTAACACCCCCCTCCCCTCCAAATGTAAGGCGTATACAATAGCATTACATTTGAAAAAGGTTGACACTAAGATAGGGAAAATCCAAAGTCCAAGTCTTGAAGTTGTCGTCAAAGCATGCGGCTCTTGGAAAATTGTGTCGAGTACCAACCATCTGGAATCGTGCAACAGCCCAAAAAGCACAAAGTGTAGGGGGCTAGAAAAGTAGAGGTAAGCTGGAGCAAAATCGATCGCAACAACACAATAAAGAGGATGTGGAAGGTGACATAAATAGAGAGAGTTGTCAAATCAAATCAAAGAGGGATAGATAGAAGCATAGCAACGCAGATCGAAGCCCAAGACAGCAATAGCGCAGTGCACAAGGAGCGCAGCGGAGGCATGGTGCAAAAGAAGTGCAGCAGCCTTAGAAGTTTTGAGCGGCAGCTCAAAGAGAAACGGCGGCATCATCATAACTTCTACGATCTGCAGCAGCTCAAGGAGAAGAGCAGCGGCTACAGCTATGCAAAAGGAAGGAGAAGACCACACTCATCCAAGAGGATAGACCGTGGCTAGCAAAGTAGTCGGCTGACTGACAAAGATTTTGTGAACTCGTACAACTTTGACGAACTAATAGAGAGATGGCAACGGACTTAGATTATCGCAACAGAAGACGCAAAACGAAAAAGACTCAAGGACAGATACTAGCAGCAGCAATAGTACTATGCCTTCAATTGCCCTCCTCACCCCCTCACTCACTCCCGTCTCTTTGGAGAAGAGATGAATGAATGTAAGTTGTATTGCAATAGCAGCCCATTGAACTATATATAACACATAAGACACACAAAGACCCAAACCCTAGACAATAGGAGATGACCTAAATACCCTTAACAATTTCTGGCTATTCCCCACCATCTGTTCGAAAATAAAACCAAGGAAGAATAAAATGGCATCCAACTTACTTTCCATATGACAGAAAATTTAATAGACCAGCAGAAATAGTTAGAGGCTTGCTTTCACAAATACGAGATGATTCAATACTAAGGCGCTTGATCTCATGGTTTAGGGATCCCTGTTGGCATAGACTACCGAAAATTTTATCCATGACTACAGGATAAAGCTGGCAGTGGATAAATTCAAGAGAAAGCAATGTCTTTGCATAGCATCTTAGAAGCAGGCATACACCATTAACCTGTGAATGGAAATTGAGAAGAAACTTAACACACTGTAACTATTAATCACTTGATATCACGTAAAAAAATAGAACAAAGCAACATCATATACATCATGCAGAAAATGATAGTACCAGCAAAAGTGCATAGCTTATGTTCCCCATAAATTTCTGTCTTTCTATTTTTTTTTCTTATTTGGGATGCTTGGGTACCTCAAATTTAATATTACCTATTTCTCCTATGGTTAAAGAGATCTATTTTACGGGACGCGCAAAAAACAAACTATAGAACATAATGTTTCTTTTAACTGATTTACAGTGAATGATCATTAGACTCAAAACATTTTGTTTTTAAATTGGTATGCAACAGCGAATGTAATAAGATTACCTCAGGATCTGAAATAATTCTTATGAATATTAAATTTTCCAGCGTGCTATGTTGCAACATGCCCTGAAAGATGAAGGATTTCCAACAGTCAAACTACAATTTTCTGATCTTTACAAAAAAAATTATTCACTATATCTCCATATGCATAAAAGATATAACATGGAGGATGAATGTATTATGGAATCTCAAAACAACAAACACCCAACATGAACCATAGATATACAAAGACAGTGGAGAATGAAGGTCTATGAGGTACTGCATCAGCACTTACACAAATATCTGCAGTGCAAAGCACATTTTGCATTCTCAAACACCTAAAAATAAGGGGAAATGTTGGAATATTAAGAATTAAGAAAATTTATCTACTAAAAAGCTCTCAAGGATGCAAAAAGCAATCAGTTTCCTGTTGTAATTAAACTATCGGAAACATAACAATGCATAACAAGATTATCATCAAAATCACAAAAGTCATCAATGATGTGTGCAGGTTTCATTAATTGAATAAAAATCATTGGCACCATAAAGTGCTCCATGAAAAGGTTGAGAGAAATGAGATATAAACAATTGAGCATGAACAATAATTGTCATATGCTGGCACCTCACATAGCATCCAAGTCTGCTGCAATGATATGATAATCTTGAATACTTGCGAGATATGTCCTCAATGTGGTAAACAGAACTCATGATTTTAGCTGCGTAAATCATGAACAAAAGAAGCAGTCAGCCACTCACATCAACAGTAAGCGAGTATTGCATTGTTAAACTTAAAGATAATTTCAAATCACTCGGTCACTCCTGCTAGTGCTGCTACAACTAAACTACATGCATAACATGAAGCAATTTCTGCCTCCTTCCTTGCACAAGAGAAGCTGTTCTTGATGGCTAGAAACCAACACAGCTCTTGGCCTCATGTAGGTAAGATAGTTCTTTACTCAACTAACCAAACAATATCAAGCATAACAAATAACGAAGGAGACCTGTTGGAAGGGGTTCTATATATTCACCTGATATACTTAGCTCACCAATACTCCCACAAAAAGAAGGAAGCAATGCAGCCTCTGCAGCTTCATCCAGGCACCTGTGGAAGGGTTAAAAAAAAGCAAACATGGCGAAGTCAGTCATTCAGTCAAGAATGAATTATGAAGTCAGTCATTCAGTCAAGAATGAATTATTTAAGTTAAGGCAATCATAAATTCCAACTGAGTTGTTTGATTACACACTCCTGCAAATGCTTTGCCCAATACTGTTGCTGCCCATCTACAGTAACCAAGCTATCATGTCCAGTATTATCATCAAGGGGCCATCAAAGTTTGAATAACACTTGCCAAGCAGAATTGAAACCTTCACACCTAAAAGCATCAGCACATATGTTAAGGTACTAAAAAAACCCTGCTGATTGTCGACTTTTGTCAAATACAAAACTACTAATAGAATACAAACGACGACATTTTTGTGCGTAAATTGTAACCTTGATCGTTTTACCCCACGTTTGTGGCCGTCAGGCCCTCCAATTCCTACAGTAGTAGTAGCAGCAGCAGAAGAGCAGCATCTGGCATAAGCAATTAGATAGGTAGGTGTAACGTGATTAGCTCCTTCCTCTTCGAAAAGGTAAAAAGTTTTGAAGAGAAAACAACAGGATACTCCACATATAGAACACAAGAATACATCCATGGATGGTGCTAATGCAGATGGATTGTGGGGGAACAGAACACCAGGGCTAACATCCATGGAAGGAGGGAAGGGGAGTTGGTGGGGATGACAGTAGAGGAGTACGAAACCGAGCATGGGCGGCCTGATGGAGCGATCCGAGGGCGAAGGGCGGAGACGGGACGCCAGCCGGTGGAGAAGCTCCCAGGGCAGCGCCTCCGCCACCTGCTCCGGCATCAGGGGGGCATCCTCGGATCCTCCTATCCGTCCTCCACGGCAACCCCGTCGAAATGATCACCGCACCCACCAGATCGACCCGCGCCTGCAGCGTCGGCGGTGAGATGGGCGGCGACCGACCCCAGGCACAGCGACAGCAAACTGGGAGGAGGAACCGCCTCTGCTTACTTCTGCTCGTTTGTTTGTTTGTTTGATTAACCCAAGACTTTCTGCTAGTTTCAGGGCGGAGCCAACAGATGTTGGGAGTTCGGACAGATGGGCTGATCGGCTGGGTGACACAAGACGGCTTGCTTGAGAATTGCTGGTCGGATGATAGCAAGGGTATACGAAGGTTTAACGGCTGCTCGTCGGCGAGTCTGGGCAGCGGTGGCTCCGCCGAAGACTCTAGAAAATTATTGTCCGATGCGTTCGACAGAAGAACATTAATGGAGAGTACATAATTAAACTTATGGCATGTGGCAAGAAGGCAGAGAACTAATTAATTACATCTAACATGGAATACATCAGAAAACTTATTGCTCCGTACGTAAAGTACGGCTCTGCAGCTAGCTAAATGAAGATGGGTTTTTTGAGTTGTGGTTTATAGTTTGAATTTTTAAATTCTGACTGTTAACGAGAAGTAATATGTAGAGGAAAATAGTCACATACGATTTTGATTGGTACAGTTAAATTTAGTATATTTTTTACTATAATTTTTCTACTGATCGCGTCTTAAAAAATATATTATTTAAAAACTAATTACTATAATATAAACTATAAGTGAAAAAAAAACTCAGCCGAACTTCTTTGCCTCGCCCTGGTGTTCCCAATCCCACCCAGCTCTTTGTACTGTCTTTCCTCATCAGCCCCTCTCACTCCTAGGAAAAAGCGCGTCGATACGTGAGACTTCCATCCTAGCGTGATTTTTACTAGCCTCATAGGCGCGGCGCCACGCCGCGCCAGCCACCGTGTGTACCGAAGTAAAAGAGGCGATAATCCGTGAGGAGTTTGCAAAAAAAAATTTAAAAAAAATCGAGGGCACGTGTGTATTTTCGAAAAAGGCAAAGGTCTTTTTCGTAAAAAAACCGAGGGCCTGTACGTAATAAATGGGAAAGTGAAAGGACTTTTTCGTAAAAAACCGAGGGTCTGTATGTAATAAACAAGGACCCGTACGTAATTTAGAAAACTGCGGGGCGCTATCCTGCAAAAATTTGGGTGAAAAAAAACTGCCAGGGACCTTTTTGCGAGGAAAAAGGACCTGTACGTAATTTCCGAAAAACTGAAGGAAAAGCCCTCCCTAACCGTACAGAAATCCCCCCGCCACGCGGCGGCCAGCGCGCGGGCGGGGGACGTGGACGCGCTGGGGGGCCGGAATCCCCCCAGCTTTGTATAGCGGTAGCATGTCGTTCCCTTCAAGAATCCAGATAACCATGTAATTGACACATGCAACTAAGTATTATCCATCTATAAAATCACCTGCTAAAATTAAGGGCACATGCAACAGCGGTGACCTCCCACACAACTCAACTACTCCGTCATGATTTGCAGAGAATTAATAACCCAGCAGGAGACCCACGAGCAAGCCTTTCAATAGATGGAGAAGGCACCATGCATGGAAGAGATGGCCACAACCAAGTATTGAAGCTATGCAAGAAACAACCTACTACCATCACATCCAGGAAGGTGAGAAGGCGCTGGACTGGTGGTGTTCATGTGTTAGAAATTTGGGATGCATAGCATCGTGCGGCTTAGGCACCAAATGATTTGGTTGTTTGTTCGCTTGAGCTCATAGGGTGAAGGGTCCGGTGTCGGCGTGGCTTGAGCTCGTAGGGTCAAGGGTCTGGTGTCGGCGTGGTGAAGGTGATGTCGATGTCCAAGAGCAGAAAGAGGAGGTCGTATGTGCAGCAAGTGACGGGGAGCCACAACGATACCAATATGCTTAATAGGTTCGATGAGAAGGCTAGATTTGTAAAAATAGATATTTAATATCTAAATTTGAAAAAAGTAACTATAATACTATTTATAGAAACAGTTCCAAAAGTTCAAAACAGCTTTTTCCTGAATCATGCTCTGGCCCGATATAGAGCAAGCTAATATATTGGCTTGATTGATCATGGAATGATTAATCTTGGTCAAAAGAGTAAGAGCTTATAACATGTTTTCTCCGTTTCACTATATTTATATGTAAACCATCGCACATATAGACCGATAAAGTACTACATCTAAAAATACGTAATAAGAAATAATCATACATATTTCTATTAAATGACATACAACAACCACATAATCCCTTTCAAAGTATTTAAGTAGAGATACATGTAGGATCGTCTATGACAATCAGATAGGGTGAATGACCGTAATCAACAGCGGAAGCTTTTTCTCAAACCTACTGTCTTCTGATCGCTTAGCCTGTGAAAACGGCAAAAACAAACGAAACCAAAATAACAGTACCAAAAATTAAAATAAACTCACCTAATTTAGTTACCGAGAAAATCACTTGTCGCTGTTTTTTTTTTCTCGTCATGTGTTGCTGCTCTCTAATTCCTACCTAATCACCTTGTTAGAGAGTAAACCGGCCCGTGGGCCTGCCGACCCAGGCTCCCCACCGTGCCTATATGTATGCACTGATTTCCCTTGAGTAATGCATCGAGTATTCTCTACTTCATTCTCTCTCATGGTATCAGAAGGGGTTCGCTCCTGCGCCCCCCATCGCTTCCGCACACCCTAGCCGCCGCTACCCGCGCCGTCGCCGAGCCCTGCTCGCCGGTCGCCCCTAGCCGCCGCTACCCGCCGTCGCTGGGCTCTGCTCGCCGGCCACACTTCGCCGCCGTCGCTGAGCCGTGCTCGCCGGCCGCCGCTGCCACCACCGTCGCTGAGCTTCACGCTCGCCGGCTCGATCTTCCCCGCGCCGCGCGCCTCCCTTCGCTCGCGATCCGCTTCCTGCTTGCGATCCGCGCGCGCTCGCCTTTCCTTTCCTGCTTCACATGCAGCCGCACATTCCTTTCCATGCATGCACACACCCGATCGTAGCCTTTCCAATCGTAGCTTTTCCTTTCCATGCATGCACCCGATCGCACGTAGCCGCATGCAGCCACTAATCCCGCGTCTGCCTCTGCGCCGTTGACCGCGCACGTACCTGATCCACTTCATTCTTCCCCACGCGCGCGCCCCTACCCGCGACGCTCCGCCCGCTCTCATCATGTGCGAGACCGACGCCGAGCGCACCGCTCGTGAGGCCGAGGCCGCCCGCAAGGCCGCCGCGGATCGCGCTGCTGCCCTTGACGCCTACGAGGCCCAGCACGCCGCCGTCCACGCCCAAGCTCTCGCCGTCCTCAACATCAAGGTGCTCGTTCCTGTGGTGTTGGATCGCGCCGCCAACAACTACAGCCGATGGCGCACCCTCTTCCTCGTCGTCTTGGGCAAGTATGCCCTAACCGACCACGTCCTCTCCGACGTGGCCAACACCGATCGCTCGGCGTGGGTACAGATGGACTGCACCGTGCTCACCTGGATCTACGGCACCATCAACGGCGACCTCCAGCAATCGGTGATGCTGCGCAACCCTAACGCGCGCGTCGCCTGGACCTTCCTCGAGTCCGAGTTCCTCGGCCAGCGCGAGTCGCGCGCTCTGCTGCTCTCCGCCGAGTTTCGCACGGCCAAGCAAGGGTCGCTGTCGATTACCGACTACTGTCCCCGCCTCGAGACGATGGCCAGCGCCCTCTGCGAGTACGGGGACCCCATTGGCGACCGTACTCTCGTCCTCACGCTACTCCGCGGGCTCAGCGGCAAGTTCCGCCACATGGTCTCCAACCTGAAGATGCAGCGCCCCTTTCCCACCTTCGAGGAGGCCCGCACGCTGCTCCTTCTCGAGGAGATCGACATCGACGACGCTGCCGCCGACGCCACTCCGCCGGCACCACCTGCCTTCGTCGCTGCGCCCAACGCCGCCCCACGCCCCCCTGCTGCTAGCGCCGGCCCGGGCAGCGCCAACGCAGGGCACGGCGCCCCGTCTTCCCAGCGCTCCAATCGTCGTCGCGGACGTGGCGGTAAACAGCAGGCCTCCGGCGGCCCTCGCCCACCTGCCCCGTTCGCCAATCCGTGGGCCGGCACAGTGCAATTTTGGCCGCACCCGTACGGCCCTGGTGGCGCACCGGGGGCGCCTACTCGGCCCCCGTCGACCGCCTTCGCAGCCGTTCCACAGCAGCAGCAGTACCCCTACGTGCCTGCGTCATACTTCTACTCCGCGCCACCACCGCCGCCGCCGCACGGCCCTGGCGCGTCCGGCCTCTGCGCCCCGCCAGGGTTTGGCTACGGGGGCGTTCCGCCCGCCGCCTACGCCGCACCCCCGCCACAGCAACAGCAACCCCCCTGGACACCCATGCAAGGGGGGTCCTGGGACACCTCATCACTCGTCAACAACTTCAGCACCATGTCGTTAACGCCGCTGCCCTCGACCGAGTGGTATGCGGACTCCGGTGCCGGCTCTCACATGGTCAACACCGCTGGTATTCTCTCTTCATCTCACCCTCCCCCATCATCTGGTCCTTCATCTATCATTGTCGGTAACGGAGCCCTGCTTCCTGTTACCTCTGTTGGGTCACACTCATTTTTCACACCACGACGACCTTTGTTTCTTTCTAATGTTCTAGTCTCCCCTAGCATTATTAAGAACTTGATTTCTGTTCGTCGTTTTACCACTGACAACAATTTTTCCATCGAGTTTGATCCCTTTGGCCTTTCTGTGAAGGACCTACAGACACGGAGCGTGATCGCCAGGTGCAATAGCACGGGTGACCTCTACCCGTTCTTCCCACCAGCCAGCACTCCTGCCCTCACTGCTGCTGCATCATCCACCACCCTCTAGCATCGCCGCCTAGGTCACATCGGTCATGAGGCTTTGTCTAAGCTCATTAGTTCCAATGCTATTTCTTGTAATAAGCGCCACAATGATCATATTTGTCATGCCTGCCAATTAGGCCGCCATGTGCGTCTCCCCTTTAGCATGTCAAACTCTCGAGCGCTACATCCGTTTGATTTAATACATTGTGATCTTTGGACATCTCCAGTTGTTAGTGTGTCAGGCTATAAATATTACCTCGTCATTCTTGATGATTGCACTCACTACACCTGGACTTTTCCCCTTCGCCTCAAGTCCGATACTTTTGGCGTTCTCTCTAATTTTTTCTCGTATGTGCGCACACAGTTCGACTCCCCTATCAAGGCAGTTCAGTGCGACAACGGCCGCGAGTTCGATCACTCCTCGGCCCGCACGTTCTTCCTGACCCACGGTGTAGTCCTTCGCATGTCGTGCCCATACACCTCCCAGCAGAATGGTCGCGCCGAGCGCGCCCTTCGCACGATCAACAACATTGTGCGTTCCCTTCTGTTTCAGGCTAGTCTTCCCCCGGTCTATTGGGCTGACTCTCTTCACACTGCCACCTACCTCCTCAATCGTCACCCCACCAAGACTCTAGACGGCCTCACTCCTTTTTTTGCCCTTTACAGCACTCAGCCTTCTTATGCTCACCTTCGAGTCTTTGGCTGCGCTTGCTATCCAAACTTGTCATCCACAGCTCCACATAAATTATCACCTCGCTCCTCCCTGTGTGTCTTCCTTGGCTACTCTACTGATCACAAAGGGTACCGATGTCTTGACCTTCATTCCAATCGAATCATCGTCTCGCGACATGTTGTGTTCGATGAGTCGCTTTTCCCCTTTTCCGAGATGTCCACCTCCCCTTTGGATCCCACCACACTGGATTTTTTGAGCGATGATGATTGTTCCACTTTGCCCGTTGGGCCAAGTGTTGTGCATGCAGGTACCCATCTTCCCGGCGGTGCGGATGCCACCCCTGGCCCTGCGCGTGCGCCTGCTGCCACTTCGGCGCGGCTGCATGCCTCGCTCGCTGGTTCGGACGCACCACCAGCCGGCTCGTCGCCAGCCGCTTCACCAGCGTCAGCACCGCCGCCGCCGCCTGCTGTGCCCAGTGCCGCTGCCCCTGCGGACTCGTCGTCCCAGGCTGCTGCCAGTGGCGCCGGGCGCACTACCGCCCGGACGTCTTCCACGACCTCACAGGCCATCGTGCCGGTGACAAATGCGCACAACATGCGCACCCGTGGCAAAGTTGGCATTCGTCAGCCCGTGGATCGCCTCAACCTCAACACGGCGGTCCTCTCCCCGGTGCCGACGACCTTTCGCACCGCTCTTTCTGACTCGCATTGGCGTGCTGCTATGCAGGCCGAGTTCGACGCGTTGCAGGCTAATAACACCTGGACCTTGGTTCCTCGCCCGTCTGGTGTTAATGTTGTTACAGGGAAATGGATCTTCCGTCACAAGTTCCTGTCTGATGGCTCACTTGACCGCTACAAAGCTCGCTGGGTTCTTCGCGGATTTACTCAGCGTCCAGGCATTGATTATGATGAGACTTTCAGCCCTGTCGTCAAGCCTGCTACTATTCGGGTGGTACTCACGTTGGCCCTGTCTCGCTCTTGGCCTATTCACCAGCTGGATATCAAGAATGCATTTTTACATGGGACCTTGACAGAGACAGTATACTGTGTTCAGCCATCCAGGTTTGTTGATTCTTCCAGACCCGACCATGTCTGCCGATTGAACAAGTCTCTCTATGGATTGAAGCAAGCTCCTCGCGCCTGGCACAGTCGCTTCGCCTCTCACATCACCTCCCTCGGTTTTGTTGAAGCTAAGTCTGACACTTCCCTGTTTATTTTCTGCCGAGGCACTGATATGGCTTTCCTGCTCCTATATGTTGACAACATTGTTCTTACGGCTTCGTCTACGAGTTTTCTCCAGCACATTATTTCAGCTCTTCACCACGAATTCTCTATGACAGACATGGGGCATCTTCATCATTTTTTGGGTGTCACTGTTGAACGTCGAGATGACAGTTTGTTCCTCTCCCAGAGACAGTATATGCTGGATATTCTTGACCGTGCTAGTACGCGTGACTGCAAGCCATGCAGCACCCCTGTGGATACTCACTCCAAGCTCGCCGCTGATGGGGCCTCCATATCTGACCCGACCCATTATCGCAGCATAGCTGGGGCCCTCCAGTATCTCACTTTCACCCGTCCGGATATTGCCTATGCCGTTCAGCAGATCTGTCTTCACATGCATGACCCACGGGAGCCTCACCTCGGCGCCATGAAGCGCATCCTGCGGTATCTGTCGGAGCCCAGATTATACAATCTGGAATCCTCTGTGATTCCACCGCACTATTCCCTGGATCAGTAGATAGTGCTCACAGTTACAGTAATGAATATCAAAAATACATATCATGCGTAAGCGTAAATATAATAGTAGACTTACTCATGGGCCGATTAGGCCGAAATCAATAAATTGCAGCAGTGGAAGAACAAAACACACAGGTGGGACCTTCAGGACATGCCCACAGGCAGCCAACTGGAGGTGCGCGACCTAGCCCTTGACATCCTCATCTTCTCTGCCAGCTTGTCCAATCTTGTTGCTGAGGTGAGGTGAGTTGATTCCTGATTCTGTATTTTGTCGCAAAAGCGAGCGTGAGCACTCCGACCCCGTGCTCCGCGAGCCAATACATAGAATGCAAATAAATAGTATGCATGGCTTATCAAAGGATAGGCTTGGGTTAATTTATTTGTCATAAAACGCGTTTAGTAGCATTTCTATTATTATATCATATTGTTGCTTTTGTGACCTAAAGACTCCTCACTGCAAATGACATCATTGACTTAATTCACCGAAGATTCACTCTCATTATTAGCTACTGCCTAAGACTCGCAACAGCGATTGCCATAATTGACTTAATCCACCGAAATTACACTTTCTTTAGTATATGCTGTCTAAACTCCAAACAGCATGTGTCATCCTCTATTCAATCCACCGATCATATTCTTTCTGTAATGGTTGATGTCTAAGACCCCAAACAACGAGTGACATCATTTAAATGATCCACCGACTACACACATTTTATATTGATTGATGCCTAAAACCCCAAATAGCGTGTGACATTATTTAGATATTCCACCAAACATACTCTTTTTAAATTGATTGCTGTCTAATCTCCAAACAGCGAGTGACATCACCTAATTAATCCACCGAACATTCTCATTAAGATTTTCTAATAATCCAATCCTTTTTCTTATTGATTCTAATCCACCAAGAATATCATTGATCAAGCCCACGATTCAATATTATATATCCACCAAGAATATCATTGATCAATTCTACGATTCATCATTATATATCCACCAAGAATATCATTGATTAATTCTACGATCCACTAGTATTCTCCCACCAAGTAAATCACTAATCAGGAACTATAATCCAATACTTGTATTACTCCTCCAAATTCCCGAAAATTCAATTAGATCATCTATTTAGCCTATCTATTCAACTAGACTCCACCAATTTATTTCTCCTAGAACCCACATTATCATTTCCTATTTATGATCGACATGAATCCACCAATACCTTTATGTGCACACTACAAACATCTATTTCCTTTACTCCCGACCCTGCTTATTCTTTCCATGTTTTATTTTGTAGGAATAGAAATGCCACTATTTGAAATACAATACATAAAATTTCCTGGGACCTAGCAGCTTTGGAACAAAACATAATGTTCAAGGAATATTAACATGATTTTCCATACATACGGCATCACACCATATGCCTAATATCACCATAATTTTTCCATACATATGGCATCACACCATATGCCATCTTTCAGCGTTATAGCCGCTTAACTTACCACTGGGACGACACCCAGGACAACTCAAATCAGGGCTTTTCACTGCTCTCCACTTTTCCATTCCCGCCCACAAAGTTTTTGAAATAGAACTATATCTAGTTAAGTTCCCATGTCCGCCCTTGACCGTGGGCATGGCTATTCGAATAGTTTTGACTCTGCAGAGTTTGCACACTTTACCCACAAGAGACAGTTCACTCGTTGCCCCACATGATTCCTTAGCCGTGCGGTTGAGCAAACCATCACAGTAACCGTTCAAAGTACCTCGCCCCTTCCATCATCTCACCCTATGGGTCGTTCCCACTTGCGGTGGGTCCCATACGTTGTGCGGGATGTTCTCCTTCTGAACGCCTAGCAGATGACTACCACACTGCTAGCACGCCACAGCAGAACCTCACCCTCCGCGGGTGTCCCATTCAAGCCTGACACACAGACAGCCGCTTGCACCACTTCACTCCTCCACTGATGATGATGACTTTCAGGGTCCGGTAAATTTACTAGGCCAAGTTGTACTTTACAGACTTGTGGTTGTACTTGTTTTACACAGGAGGTCATGACAAGATTCAGTCCTTAGGGTTATCTGGGCGGTTCTACCACAAACCACACTCTCGTGCACACCTGCACCATACCCCCGAACCATCCGCCCAGACAAGTAAGCAATTTGAGGTTTTTGGGAATATAAAATAGCCATATCCAACATACACCAGTCATTACCACCATGACTGCCCAACCAAATTTTCTCGTGATTGAAAGTGATGCTTGACCATTCTTGCGCCCATGAATTTCTAAGCAATACTAAGCATGTCATATAATTATGGACTTATTTTCGAAAGGTTACTATTATAATTTTTGCTAGGGCGACAAGGTTCTCATGTTCAAATATTCCAAAGGAGGGACAATATTAATCAAGTTAGATAATAGGCATTTAACTAGAATTCTAAATTAAACATGTATTTGCATATAAAATAACAGCATGCAATTTGATAATTTAAACAAAAGTAATTTGCAGAAAATGTAGGTTCAACATGATCAAAGTATTGACTCGCCTTGCGCGGTTTACCGCGGTCTTGAGTTCACACAATGCTTTTTCTTGAGCTTCTGGTCTTTATCTTCACTTCGATATTGATTTCCCTCGATCCATTGAATCTTCAAGGCTCCAGTTTCTAACTACGCGATAAGCGACTGAATTCAAATAAAGGCAAATAACTCAAAAGATCCAAATAAAATCCAAATAAACTTGATTAATTTTTATATTGATTAAATAGGTGATTTGAGATGAGGTTAATTGGACGCGGAGTATTGTCGGGGCCGACTAGCAATGATTGGTAGCAAGGCATTCAACGAAGAAGGGTTTATGACACAAAAACATTAATGGGATTATCTTGCTTTAGATTTGGGGAGGACTAAGTTGAGCCGGCCATTAAACACTATGGCTTACTCTATTTTATTTAATAACTTCTTTTTATTATTTTTATATTTATCAAGGAAGTTCCATGAGCTAGGTTAGACCTATGACTTGGTGGACAAGTTTTAGCTGAGCTTTGTTTTTGTCAAGCGTTAATCTTCAGGGCATAGGCTGTATATATAGATATGTATATAATTTTTAGTTTACCAATTAAATATTAGAGTCCGGTTTTATAGCATTTTATGGCTCAACATTTTATGTATCTTCAGTTATTACTAGGCTTAGTTTAATTTGAATTATGATCTATTTATACGGGTCGTAGCTTGCTATACCAATTTCATGTCACTAATTTCACCATGGAGATTTATTTATTTGTGACGTGCTAATGGGGGGAATTATATTAGGACTTTCTAATTTAAATGATTATGGTCACGTCCTATTGTTTAATTAAATTTTATGAAGCTGCCTTTATTATCTAATTAAATTTACTATTGATATCTATCTAATGACAGCACGTTTAATGTTAGGCCATATATTTTGATTGTAATTAAGGATGATCTTTTTAATTTAAAACCTCACTTTTATAGCTATCAATTTTTATTTCCCTTAGGGATGTATTTTTAATTGGGACTCTTATTTAACCAAAACCTTCTTTATTAATACCTTTAACTACTAGGTAGATTTAAAATAAATAATAAGGCACTATTATTCTTATATAATAATTATTCCAATGCTAAATCTTAATAATCTTATTTACCTCCTAAGCAATTCTTATTAGTTCTCATGAATTAAAATTTTTAACTTTCCTAATCACTTACTTATCAACATGCACGTAGTCCAATATTTTGATGCATACATAAATGTTATTTGAGTCCAAGCCAATTAGCTTAGCTCCCTAATTTTTATTGCCTAATTGTTTTCTTAGTTAAAAGTGCTAAAAAAATGAATCAAAAATGTGCACACAGGGGATTCGTACCCCCGATCTTTGAGTTCACTGCTCACTCAATTGGCCAGTTGGGCTCTTGGTCATTCGCGATTTTGCTGGAGGGAGCAACACAAAAGAACAAGTGGGATTAGGGGACCAAACCGAATAGCCATCCGGCCCACAACAGAGGAGGGGGTGGCGCGGGGTAGGCGGCGGCATCGCCGGCGAGGGGCGACCGGGGAGGCGGGGCAGGCCGGCAAAATGGAGCTGCAATGATGCGTGGAAGCTACTGGGGAAGTGGCGCGTCCCGGAACGGCGGTGAGGCGGGCGGGCGTCTGCGCGGGGTGGCCGGCGGTGAGGTGGAAATGGTGTGCCGGCGGCCGGGAAGGGGAGAGGGGAAAATAGCGCGCGCACGAGCGGGAGGGAGATGGATGGGTGCTTACCACGCAACCGGCCTAGCTGGGGAGGCACCGGGGCGCGCCGGCGGCGATGACCAAGGGCGGCGCGGGCATGCGCACGGCGCCGGCGACGAGCAGGCGGTGAAGGCCTCGGCCGGTGGTCGGAAAATCTTCGGGGCGGCGAGGGGGTGCTCCGGGTGCACGGAATTGGGACGCCACGCCCCGTGGAGATAGAAGCGATGGCGGCGGCGCGGAGGGCAGTGGCGGCCGGCCCTGAAGAAGAAGGACGAATCGGGGGGTCTCCGGTGAATAGATTTCCAATTGGTTAGAAGGGGAGGGAGAGGAGGAGTGGGGGCGCGATTTGGTGCGGTGAAATTGGCCGGAGCTCGTCGGAGCTGCCGGGGCGGCGAGGAGGTGGCACGGCGGCTCACGGTGTGGGGTGCTCGGACTGGAAAGGAAGGGAAGGAGAGCAGAAGAAAGGGGTGCGCAAGGAGTGAGGGAGAGGGGCAAGGCACGGTTACTTATAGCGAGGGAAGGGTGGTCTCTGTGGCGCCACTGTGGCCGACGGAGCGGGGCGGTTGGCCGGCAGGGCGTGGGCATGAGGCGACGGGGCAGGTGCGGACGCGTCGGGAGGCGCGGGGCGACGTGCGCGCGCGCAGGCGGGGCCGGGGCATGCGCGGCTGACGCGAGGGCGACCGGCGCACAGGGCGAGCGGGGCCAGCTGACGAGCGTCGACGTGGGAGCAGCGAAGGGACGGGAAAAACAAAGGAGACCGCAGAAGAAGACTAGAAGAGGCATGCTGTGGAGGAAGAAAAAGAAAGGGGAGGAGACAGGCCCGGCTGGCAGTGGAAGCTATGGGCGGTGAGAAGAAAAAGTAGGAATGGAGGAAAACAAGGAATTCCTTTAAATTTGGATTTGTAAATTTTTGAGTTCTGCATAATTTTAAAATTTAGCTTTGGTTCCGATATCCAAATATAAAATCTAATATTCCTTTATTGTTAGACTTTATTTATTTTGCCCATGGGTGTCGATTTTTGTCCTGAATTGCATGCATATATATATATATATATATATATATATATATATATATATATATATATATATATATATTTGAATACATATCATTTGGTCAAATATGCTGATTGAATTTTAATAAGAATTTTTATTTAATTACTTATTATTATTTCCTTTGGTCTAATCATTTAGAGATATATTCTGATATTCTTTTGGCTTCGTTTATTGACTTGAATTTGAATTCAGGATGTTGGATTTTGAATCTATGGGATGTAATGTCATTCTCTATTTTTATTATTCGTATGATCATTACTTGCACTTGGGCTTATTTCTGAGTTAATAATTTGCATAATACAAGACTCAAACAGATTCCAAATAAATGTTTCAAAAGAGGTTTTGAACATCAGCAAAATGTAGGAAAAGTTTTAAAAACTCCATATTTTTGAATACTTGAATTTTTGGGACGTTACAAACCTACCCCCTTAAATGAATCTCGACCCCGAGATTCTGGTAGAGTAGAAGGGTTAAGCGGGGTTAAATTGGCTAGCAATGGGTTTCTGGGTGCTGCTTGACGTAGAGTTCTTTAACTTCACAGAGAGATGAAAATCTGCACTACAGAGGTTAGAACATGGAGAAGTCAGAAGGGAAGGGAGAAACCTTGTTCTCCTGGATGGGTCGTAGACTTCCAAATCCTTGCTCTTTGACATTGTTGTCTTCCTACATTCGTAGGGTGGAGTGGCTGCGTTGTCTCTTGGGCGTATGATGGTCATAGAATTCATACTGATAGATGGGTAGTATTGGCCTATGCCCTAAGGAGTAGATGGCCTAACGAATGGCGATACGGGAACGGATACATCTATATGGCGGTCTTTTGTCCTTATCACTCTAAGACTTCTGGTCCTGCAGATCTTCTTGTACTGTGCGATTAGCTCTGAGCCCAAGTTGCTGCACCTCAAAATACCCATTGCAGTAGTTCTTCGACCTTTTGGTTTCTTAGTGCTACCCCCCTTAAAATGGGTATCACTAGTCATCATTCCTCTCTTCTAACTCCAGGCATGATGGGTCCTCCGGGTAGGTAAGGAGACAATGTTGGTAGGGCGGAGTCTCGAGTCCTATTCTTTGGCTATTTACCACTTTGATTCAGTAGACCTCACTGGATTTGCAGCAACAGGATGAGAGGGAATAGCATGAGGTGAGGATGGAGTCGCGGGGGGTAAGGTGATCTAACCCACGCAAAAATTTTGAAAGAGCGCTCCCAGGGAGCTGGGGTGGTACAAAATCGCACAAACTTTCGAAAACAAGCTTTCCCCATGACTGTGAAATAGGACGCCCGAGAGCAAGAAGGCAGTGCACAGGGCCAAAGTGAAATCTTGCGACAATACAACGTCTACTCGGGGAGCACACACAAGGGGGCACATGGTTCATTGGTATGGTCTACTTAAAACAAGACCACCTTATCTTCATGACAATCTTCGACGTTTCTAACCTTAAATTTTTGGAGTAAGGATACGAGAAGAGAGTCAAAATTTTCATTTTTAATCAATACATAGAAGAGGGAAGTATTTGGGCTAATTTGATGGATGTCAACACTCACGCTGGTTATCATCTTGAATTCGGGGTAAGGGAGCTTTAGAAGTAAAAATGGCTAAGGCAGCATATAGATGCGGGAGAATCATCTAAGAGAGATGAGGATTAGCAATACAACCTATATTTTTGGAAATAGGTACTTAAGAAATAATTCTAGTCATGAAACTAACGGCCAGGCTAACTAGGTCACGACCTGCAGTCGATATGCTCTGATACCATCGCTGTCGGAGCCCAGATTATACAATCTGGAATCCTCTGTGATTCCACCGCACTATTCCCTGGATCAGTAGATAGTGCTCACAATTACAGTAATGAATATCAAAAATACATATCATGCGTAAGCGTAAATATAATAGTAGACTTACTCATGGGCCGATTAGGCCGAAATCAATAAATTGCAGCAGTGGAAGAACAAAACACACAGGTGGGACCTTCAGGACATGCCCACAGGCAGCCAACTGGAGGTGCGCGACCTAGCCCTTGACATCCTCATCTTCTCTGCCAGCTTGTCCAATCTTGTTGCTGAGGTGAGGTGAGTTGATTCCTGATTCTGTATTTTGTCGCAAAAGCGAGCGTGAGCACTCCGACCCCGTGCTCCGCGAGCCAATACATAGAATGCAAATAAATAGTATGCATGGCTTATCAAAGGATAGGCTTGGGTTAATTTATTTGCCATAAAACGCGTTTAGTAGCATTTCTATTATTATATCATATTGTTGCTTTTGTGACCTAAAGACTCCTCACTGCAAATGACATCATTGACTTAATTCACCGAAGATTCACTCTCATTATTAGCTACTGCCTAAGACTCGCAACAGCGATTGCCATAATTGACTTAATCCACCGAAATTACACTTTCTTTAGTATATGCTGTCTAAACTCCAAACAGCATGTGTCATCCTCTATTCAATCCACCGATCATATTCTTTCTGTAATGGTTGATGTCTAAGACCCCAAACAACGAGTGACATCATTTAAATGATCCACCGACTACACACATTTTATATTGATTGATGCCTAAAACCCCAAATAGCGTGTGACATTATTTAGATATTCCACCAAACATACTCTTTTTAAATTGATTGCTGTCTAATCTCCAAACAGCGAGTGACATCACCTAATTAATCCACCGAACATTCTCATTAAGATTTTCTAATAATCCAATCCTTTTTCTTATTGATTCTAATCCACCAAGAATATCATTGATCAAGCCCACGATTCAATATTATATATCCACCAAGAATATCATTGATCAATTCTACGATTCATCATTATATATCCACCAAGAATATCATTGATTAATTCTACGATCCACTAGTATTCTCCCACCAAGTAAATCACTAATCAGGAACTATAATCCAATACTTGTATTACTCCTCCAAATTCCCGAAAATTCAATTAGATCATCTATTTAGCCTATCTATTCAACTAGACTCCACCAATTTATTTCTCCTAGAACCCACATTATCATTTCCTATTTATGATCGACATGAATCCACCAATACCTTTATGTGCACACTACAAACATCTATTTCCTTTACTCCCGACCCTGCTTATTCTTTCCATGTTTTATTTTGTAGGAATAGAAATGCCACTATTTGAAATACAATACATAAAATTTCCTGGGACCTAGCAGCTTTGGAACAAAACATAATGTTCAAGGAATATTAACATGATTTTCCATACATACGGCATCACACCATATGCCTAATATCACCATAATTTTTCCATACATATGGCATCACACCATATGCCATCTTTCAGCGTTATAGCCGCTTAACTTACCACTGGGACGACACCCAGGACAACTCAAATCAGGGCTTTTCACTGCCCTCCACTTTTCCATTCCCGCCCACAAAGTTTTTGAAATAGAACTATATCTAGTTAAGTTCCCATGTCCGCCCTTGACCGTGGGCATGGCTATTCGAATAGTTTTGACTCTGCAGAGTTTGCACACTTTACCCACAAGAGACAGTTCACTCGTTGCCCCACATGATTCCTTAGCCGTGCGGTTGAGCAAACCATCACAGTAACCGTTCAAAGTACCTCGCCCCTTCCATCATCTCACCCTATGGGTCGTTCCCACTTGCGGTGGGTCCCATACGTTGTGCGGGATGTTCTCCTTCTGAACGCCTAGCAGATGACTACCACACTGCTAGCACGCCACAGCAGAACCTCACCCTCCGCGGGTGTCCCATTCAAGCCTGACACACAGACAGCCGCTTGCACCACTTCACTCCTCCACTGATGATGATGACTTTCAGGGTCCGGTAAATTTACTAGGCCAAGTTGTACTTTACAGACTTGTGGTTGTACTTGTTTTACACAGGAGGTCATGACAAGATTCAGTCCTTAGGGTTATCTGGGCGGTTCTACCACAAACCACACTCTCGTGCACACCTGCACCATACCCCCGAACCATCCGCCCAGACAAGTAAGCAATTTGAGGTTTTTGGGAATATAAAATAGCCATATCCAACATACACCAGTCATTACCACCATGACTGCCCAACCAAATTTTCTCGTGATTGAAAGTGATGCTTGACCATTCTTGCGCCCATGAATTTCTAAGCAATACTAAGCATGTCATATAATTATGGACTTATTTTCGAAAGGTTACTATTATAATTTTTGCTAGGGCGACAAGGTTCTCATGTTCAAATATTCCAAAGGAGGGACAATATTAATCAAGTTAGATAATAGGCATTTAACTAGAATTCTAAATTAAACATGTATTTGCATATAAAATAACAGCATGCAATTTGATAATTTAAACAAAAGTAATTTGCAGAAAATGTAGGTTCAACATGATCAAAGTATTGACTCGCCTTGCGCGGTTTACCGCGGTCTTGAGTTCACACAATGCTTTTTCTTGAGCTTCTGGTCTTTATCTTCACTTCGATATTGATTTCCCTCGATCCATTGAATCTTCAAGGCTCCAGTTTCTAACTACGCGATAAGCGACTGAATTCAAATAAAGGCAAATAACTCAAAAGATCCAAATAAAATCCAAATAAACTTGATTAATTTTTATATTGATTAAATAGGTGATTTGAGATGAGGTTAATTGGACGCGGAGTATTGTCGGGGCCGACTAGCAATGATTGGTAGCAAGGCATTCAACGAAGAAGGGTTTATGACACAAAAACATTAATGGGATTATCTTGCTTTAGATTTGGGGAGGACTAAGTTGAGCCGGCCATTAAACACTATGGCTTACTCTATTTTATTTAATAACTTCTTTTTATTATTTTTATATTTATCAAGGAAGTTCCATGAGCTAGGTTAGACCTATGACTTGGTGGACAAGTTTTAGCTGAGCTTTGTTTTTGTCAAGCGTTAATCTTCAGGGCATAGGCTGTATATATAGAGATGTATATAATTTTTAGTTTACCAATTAAATATTAGAGTCCGGTTTTATAGCATTTTATGGCTCAACATTTTATGTATCCTCAGTTATTACTAGGCTTAGTTTAATTTGAATTATAATCTATTTATACGGGTCGTAGCTTGCTATACCAATTTCATGTCACTAATTTCACCATGGAGATTTATTTATTTGTGACGTGCTAATGGGGGGAATTATATTAGGACTTTCTAATTTAAATGATTATGGTCACGTCCTATTGTTTAATTAAATTTTATGAAGCTGCCTTTATTATCTAATTAAATTTACTATTGATATCTATCTAATGACAGCACGTTTAATGTTAGGCCATATATTTTGATTGTAATTAAGGATGATCTTTTTAATTTAAAACCTCACTTTTATAGCTATCAATTTTTATTTCCCTTAGGGATGTATTTTTAATTGGGACTCTTATTTAACCAAAACCTTCTTTATTAATACCTTTAACTACTAGGTAGATTTAAAATAAATAATAAGGCACTATTATTCTTATATAATAATTATTCCAATGCTAAATCTTAATAATCTTATTTACCTCCTAAGCAATTCTTATTAGTTCTCATGAATTAAAATTTTTAACTTTCCTAATCACTTACTTATCAACATGCACGTAGTCCAATATTTTGATGCATACATAAATGTTATTTGAGTCCAAGCCAATTAGCTTAGCTCCCTAATTTTTATTGCCTAATTGTTTTCTTAGTTAAAAGTGCTAAAAAAATGAATCAAAAATGTGCACACAGGGGATTCGTACCCCCGATCTTTGAGTTCACTGCTCACTCAATTGGCCAGTTGGGCTCTTGGTCATTCGCGATTTTGCTGGAGGGAGCAACACAAAAGAACAAGTGGGATTAGGGGACCAAACCGAATAGCCATCCGGCCCACAACAGAGGAGGGGGTGGCGCGGGGTAGGCGGCGGCATCGCCGGCGAGGGGCGACCGGGGAGGCGGGGCAGGCCGGCAAAATGGAGCTGCAATGATGCGTGGAAGCTACTGGGGAAGTGGCGCGTCCCGGAACGGCGGTGAGGCGGGCGGGCGTCTGCGCGGGGTGGCCGGCGGTGAGGTGGAAATGGTGTGCCGGCGGCCGGGAAGGGGAGAGGGGAAAATAGCGCGCGCACGAGCGGGAGGGAGATGGATGGGTGCTTACAACGCAACCGGCCTAGCTGGGGAGGCACCGGGGCGCGCCGGCGGCGATGACCAAGGGCGGCGCGGGCATGCGCACGGCGCCGGCGACGAGCAGGCGGTGAAGGCCTCGGCCGGTGGTCGAAAAATCTTCGGGGCGGCGAGGGGGTGCTCCGGGTGCACGGAATTGGGACGCCATGCCCCGTGGAGGGAGAAGCGATGGCGGCGGCGCGGAGGGCAGTGGCGGCCGGCCCTGAAGAAGAAGGACGAATCGGGGGGTCTCCGGTGAATAGATTTCCAATTGGTTAGAAGGGGAGGGAGAGGAGGAGTGGGGGCGCGATTTGGTGCGGTGAAATTGGCCGGAGCTCGTCGGAGCTGCCGGGGCAGCGAGGAGGTGGCACGGCGGCTCACGGTGTGGGGTGCTCGGACTGGAAAGGAAGGGAAGGAGAGCAGAAGAAAGGGGTGCGCAAGGAGTGAGGGAGAGGGGCAAGGCACGGTTACTTATAGCGAGGGAAGGGTGGTCTCTGTGGCGCCACTGTGGCCGACGGAGCGGGGCGGTTGGCCGGCAGGGCGTGGGCATGAGGCGACGGGGCAGGTGCGGACGCGTCGGGAGGCGCGGGGCGACGTGCGCGCGCGCAGGCGGGGCCGGGGCATGCGCGGCTGACGCGAGGGCGACCGGCGCACAGGGCGAGCGGGGCCAGCTGACGAGCGTCGACGTGGGAGCAGCGAAGGGACGGGAAAAACAAAGGAGACCGCAGAAGAAGACTAGAAGAGGCATGCTGTGGAGGAAGAAAAAGAAAGGGGAGGAGACAGGCCGGCTGGCAGTGGAAGCTATGGGCGGTGAGAAGAAAAAGTAGGAATGGAGGAAAACAAGGAATTCCTTTAAATTTGGATTTGTAAATTTTTGAGTTCTGCATAATTTTAAAATTTAGCTTTGGTTCCAATATCCAAATATAAAATCTAATATTCCTTTATTGTTAGACTTTATTTATTTTGCCCATGGGTGTCGATTTTTGTCCTGAATTGCATGCATATATATATATATATATATATATATATATATATATATATATATATATATATATATATTTGAATACATATCATTTGGTCAAATATGCTGATTGAATTTTAATAAGAATTTTTATTTAATTACTTATTATTATTTCCTTTGGTCTAATCATTTAGAGATATATTCTGATATTCTTTTGGCTTCGTTTATTGACTTGAATTTGAATTCAGGATGTTGGATTTTGAATCTATGGGATGTAATGTCATTCTCTATTTTTATTATTCGTATGATCATTACTTGCACTTGGGCTTATTTCTGAGTTAATAATTTGCATAATACAAGACTCAAACAGATTCCAAATAAATGTTTCAAAAGAGGTTTTGAACATCAGCAAAATGTAGGAAAAGTTTTAAAAACTCCATATTTTTGAATACTTGAATTTTTGGGACGTTACAGTATCTCCAGGGCACTTTGGATCTTGGTCTTCACCTGTACCGGACCTCACCGGCTGATCTTACTGTCTACACGGATGCTGATTGGGCAGGCTGTCCTGACACCCGCAAATCCACATCGGGTTATGCTGTGTTTCTCGGGGACAACCTCATTTCCTGGTCGTCCAAGCGCCAGCCCACAGTGTCCCGGTCCAGTGCAGAGGCTGAATATCGCGCCGTTGCAAATGGAGTCGCTGAGGCCTGCTGGTTGCGCCATCTTCTGCAGGAACTTCACTGCCCTCTTCGGCGCGCCACAGTTGTCTATTGTGACAACATCAGTGCTGTCTACCTCTCCACCAACCCCGTCCAGCACCAGCGCACAAAGCATATCGAGATTGACTTGCACTTCGTTCGAGAACGAGTCGCCCTCGGTGAAGCCCGTGTACTGCACGTTCCCACTTCATCCCAGTACACCGACATCTTCACCAAAGGTCTGCCGACGTCCGTCTTCACGGAGTTTAGGTCCAGTCTGAATGTTCGCTGTGCTCCCAGTTCCGACTGCGGGGGCGTGTTAGAGAGTAAACCGGCCCGTGGGCCTGCCGACCCAGGCTCCCCACCGTGCCTATATGTATGCACTGATTTCCCTTGAGTAATGCATCGAGTATTCTCTACTTCATTCTCTCTCACACCTCACGGCTAATGAACCTGAATGCAGCCGCCAGCGACTCCTTTTTATTTCTCGATAAGACACAACCGCCGCTCACAACTTCTTCAACGCAAGTCTCGGCCGTCGCTCGCCACCATGCATCACACAACCTCGAGATCGCAGGGCGCCATGCATGCGTGATACAAACAAGTCGCCGCTCACGCCTCCAATCACGTATGCATGAAAGCCACCTTTTCTCATTATATATCCATCAGCGTATTCATGCATGCATACGAGACTCAATTATCCATCAGCCTCTACGTCCAGCACACCTGTCAATTTTCTTCTTTTTTTGTTCGCTCAACGCGATCAGCGCCGCACACGTGTCTCCGTTTTTTCTTTATACAGCCAACTCTCCCTTCTATTCAATCTCTACACAAAACCCTAATACAACTCATCCAACTGGGCCTAGGACTTTTTCACCTCAACTAGGTTTTGACCCACTAACTTTCAAGGGACCTGAAACTTTTCCTAACATGGGTTTTTACACTTCCGACTTTTCAACTCATCACGTGTCGAAGCCTCTAGGACCACACCACCCGTAGCTTCTCCACGCACCATCCACCTCTGATCTCCATGCGCCCCAAGCATGAGCTCGACCATCTCATGACATCCTTGATCGTCCGAACCTCGGATCTTCCCATCCTGGTCCCGGTCCACCATGTCACCAACCATAATCGTCTTCATGCTTAGCCTGCACATGCAAAGACCAAAGAACATTTTTTTCTAGCATAAGTTCATCCCAACTTGACCAACATCAGTCCACGCACATACCACACACCTCGCATAACATCGATAAGCAATATTATCAAATATTCATCATCATAATTAAGCATTGTTAATTATTCATCACCAAAAATAACCTAGACCTAACCACATGGTCTAAAAATACAGAGAAGAAAAATTACAACTAGTAATCGTGCATGTACAAGGCACATTTTTTGCAATATATATTATAGGAAATAAATAATCTCATTAAAAATTTCAATGTATGTCTATTGTAATGTAATATGACCCAACTTTACGAATCCCTCTCAGATACTTACTGTAAAAATACTAAGTAACCAAAAAATCACGCATGTTGTACAATGAAATTCACAAAGAAATGATTCCCCTTGCAATTTAATTTGCACCATGGTCTGGAAATGTGACTCAAAAAATTCATGGGTAAGTAACTCAAAAAATATGGAATTTATAGCACATAAAGTTCATATTACCAATATAGGCTAGCATATTACTGCAAACATCACATCGCAAAAAAATTATTAATCTTATATTCTAAAACAAGGATATAAAAACTAGTCACAAGTTGCTAGCTAAATACCACAATAGGAAGAAAATATAACACGCATTTACCTAAGTTTACCAATTATACATTAGTTTGAAAGGCGTCTATTTGGCCATTTAAGTACCATAAATAATATGAAAAAATATAAATATCAATGGAAGGCGGCCATAAACCCGTTTAGCAAGGTTGTAGATATTGTTGTTAAGTCACTACACCCCTGGGTAGTTGAGTTCTTTTCTGTTTAGAAAGTCGTATCCACTTGTTGTCTTCTTTGTTTCACCTAATCAAATTCTTCATACTCTTCATGTGCCTTTGTTGACCCTGCAAAAAAATAAAGTAAGAGTAAAGTTCATAATGGATAATGACATTTCAGTTTCCTTTTGCACTCTTGCTATGTAGAGCTAGGAGGGCAATACATTTTGAAAATACATTGAATTGAAACAAAATGAGCTGACAAGACTATGGAAAATTGTGACCGATCAGATATTGAACTATGTTATGAATTGTCAGTGCTATAGGTGGCCTAGTTAATATAAGAGTGGAAAAATCAAATAGCTAAATATGAATACTAATATTTGTAACGATAGGCAATCCAAAACTAAATATGAGGAAAGAATGTAGCAAGAGCAAAACTAAATGCTAAATTTCAATCGGGAAAGGGAGTGATATGGTTACCTCATATGCAAAAGAGATCAACCAAGCACCACTTGCTAATTCATATGAAGAATAGAATGAGGATTTTCAGTTAAGCATTACCTAGTGAGCCCCGCAATACAATGGTAGTTAATTCAATGCATTTAGCACATACAATGGATATTTAGAAATAGAATTTAGACTTTGAATCTAGTAGCAGCATCAAAGCCTTACGTAGAGATGAAAGGTTTAGAAAAGTGAATAATATTTCTAAGCTTTCTATGCTTGTTCAAACAAAAAGAACCTCAATTATGCAATTTTTCACAAGCTTTCTCAAATTGGTGCTAATTCTTCCTATAACAACTGTTAGTATTCAGAGAGTGTTTTATTCAATTAATTATATGGAGAATAAACTAAGAAATAGAATGGGGACTAATACTTGAATGATTGCTTAGTTACATTTCTTGAGCGAGATTTTTTTTCGACAAGTTAAGGATGATGACATTATATCTTGCTTCCAAGGCATGAAGCATCATCGAGTTAAATTATAATTTTCTTAATTTTTTGTAATTTCTTTATATTATTTGATATGCTGCCTCTAGTATAAATAATTATACTTTAATCTATGATATTGTAGTCATTTATGTTCTCTATTGAATAATATTTTTGTAACTCCAAACATCCACCCTCAAATTCGTGGTCCACTACTACCCTCTCCATCCCCCCTCCACCTCTGCCATCTCGCCAGTGGCAAAGTAAGAGAGACAGGTCTAACCTCCTCTTAAGCCTCCGCCTCCTTTGCCTCTGCCTCTGCCACCTCCCACCGCTCTTGCCGCCTCTGCCACTGTCCTGTAACAGCCCAGCTGTTAATTTCAAAATTTTCAGTAAAAAATTATTAATTTAATTTAAAATAAAAATAAGTGTTCTTTGGTTGCCAAAAATTGAGAGATTTTAGTTTGCCTATTTTCAGCTTTAAAAAAACTTTTATGAAAAGTAATTTAACTAAAAACATAAAATTATTATTAAATAATTGGTATTTGTAAAAATAATATTTTTGGAACTAAGTATTTTAAAGCATTCGTCTTTTATTTGGATTTTCTGGAATTTATACGGAGTTATCTCGATTTTATTTCAAAATATAAAACAACAAAATGTACTTTAAATATTTTATTAAAGCCAAAAAGAGTTTATTTTATTTTTCCCAAGCTTCCCAAAATTTTATAGTAATTTTTGAGAATTTTATAGCATTTCAAAATGAATTTCAAAGCTAAAAAGATATTTCTACAAAAATTAAAGGACCAACTTTAAGTTGGAAATATTTTTAGTAAGTCCAAAACATTTTATAGAATTTTTGAGAATTTTTGGGAATTAAAAATCAATTTTAAAAGTCAAAAATGTATTTTGAAAAATTATTAAAAGCCAAATTTGAATTAAAAATATTTTTTAAGCCTAAAATGGCTCCAGGAATTGTCTATGAATTTTCTGGAGTTTATAGACATTATTTACTATTTTCTAAGTATTTATAAAATTTTTTGGTATTTTCTGAAAATTTAATCCGAAAATTAAATCCGGATTAATCCTGGGCTGACACGTGTCGCCCCCGAATTTAATCCATCTCTCTCCCCGATTTAATCTGAGCCTTTCATCCTCACTTACCTCTTCACTCAAATCCAACGGTCGAGATCCCCTTATTTTACCACGTGTCATCCGTCCATTCACATACCTCTTCATCTCCCTCTCCTCTCTCACCGACGGGTAGGGCCCACCTGTCATGAGCTTCTTCTACCTCCCTCCATCTTCTTCAACCTCCAACCACCTCCATTAATGCCCGTATGAGCTCGGTATTCGGCCGACTCCTCTCCCCAAAAGTGGTCTCGGGCTCGCCGCCACACCCCCAACCACCCGCCCGCACGCCGCTTCCCCTTCCCGAGCCGCCGTCTCGAGTCTCCCCCATGCGTCGCGCCGGTGTAAATGCTGCTCGCCCCGTCCCCCTATAAAACCCACCCCCCGAACCCTTCTTCGGCACCGCCTCCCACCGCTCCTCCTCTCCCACTCCTCACCGAGTGACATAGCAGCCTGAGCGCCGCCGCGCCTTAGCCACCCGCCGTCGCCGCCTTCACTCTTCCGCCGCCGTCGCCTCCGGCCATCCCGAGCCCGGCGCCACCGCATCCGACCCAGCCACGTCGGCGCTTGGTCAACCGGGACTGCCACCTCAACCCACCGCGATGCGTGGACTCGGTCCACGGTGGACCGTCGAAAAATAATTCCCTCCCAAAAATTCAAAATTGTGTTGATGTCATAAACATCCTTTTCAGTACAAAAATAATTTCCAAAAATCAGCCTTTTCATTTTCTCTCTTTTTAAAACTTCCAGAAGCCCTTACTTCCTCATTTTAACTCCGTTTTGGCCCGTTCAAATTTCTAAATTCCTCTAAAAATCCTAAACTACCCAAATCTAGACTCTTTTTCAATTTTTTGAATTTTATTTAAATTTTATTTGAATTTTGTTTGTTTGGTTCTTCGCTCGTAGATTTTGACGATCTCGAAGAGAACGACGCCGACGAATCGCACCAGGTCTTCGAGCAAGGCAAGTTACACTTTTGACCATGTTGAACCTAATATTTTAAATTAATTATATTGTTTTTAAATTATTATTGCATGCGTAATTTTATTCAAGTTAGTTTAAATTCAGTTTTGAATCTAGTTACACCCAAATTCTTTGGCAGCCAAATTTGATATTGCTTACTATTATACCTTGTCAACCCTAGATTAAACCTAGTTAGTACATTAGCACTAACTAGAAATTTTGTAGAAATGCTTAGCCATGCTTAAGATAATTGTGGTTTGCGATGATCTTTCACATAAAATGATAAACTTTTATGATGAATTCTTGACTTTGGTGAGTCAGTAATGTTTATGAAAATATTTCAAAACAAAATATAAAACTGGTTTAGACTTAGGCATTGGTATGGTGGTGTGTGCTTACTGGCATGCATTGTAGTTTGTTGACTCGATGTTGATTGCCAGGCACAAAGGGTTTGTGGTTAGGCCTAAGTCAAGTTAAGGACCGGTCTGTGAGCTACTTTTACAAAGTCACATCATACTACCACAAGTCTGGTATGGGACAGACCTGGTCGAATAATTTGTGAAGTTCCAACTTAATCTCGCTATAGGATGAATGTGAGCGCGGCGTATGCCGCGAGAAGTCTCACATGGCACAAGAGGGGGCTCCAATATGTGGATTCATGTTATGGTGAAACCTTAGTGGTGGCGTGATTATGTTGACAACGGATCATTGTAAAGGCCTTGTCATGATCTCCTGGCCGCACACCTAAGGAAGTGTGTTAATCCGGTGGAAAAGGGGATGATCATGTCTTGTGGGTAAAGCTGTACAACCTCTGCAGAGTGTATAACCTATCCTGGATAGCCGTGCCCATGGTCATGGGCAAGCTGAGTGAAGTTTTTCACAGATTAGACTTTGGTTTTGAAAATGGGTTATTAAAACATTATGGATGGATGGAATCCATGAGAGATTTTGGAAACCGTATGGATGGATAGAATCCATACGAGTTCGTTTTGGAAAAGATGGTCCGGGTGGGATGCCCATGGTTAGGTTAGTGTAGGGGATGGACCTGCACTAACGTTATTTATTTTGATTACAATGTTGATTTTACATACTGTATCAAATTTAGCTTTTGCACTTACTTTATGTTATTTATTCCAATGTTGCCTTTTATGCAAATTAACCATATTATGCCTTCCTTTGACATTTCCCTATGCATACATTACTCTGTTATATTTCCTGGTGTAACTTGTGGAGTACTTTTTGTACTCATGTTGCTCTATCTAACTCTTTCCAGAGGAAGCCTTCGACGACTTCGGTGAGGATTGCAAGTAGACCACGTCTTACAGTCATTTGTCTTGTGGGAAGGCTGGATGAGCTGCTGCATTGTATTTCTTCCGCTGTTTTCTTTAGCTGTTATTGTAAACTTTGCCCATCAGGCTCATATTAGTTAAATAAAATTTGTCATTACGCATGATATTTGTCTTTGTAATCACTGTGTGCACCAGCCTTTCTTGGGATAGTGCGATTAACACAGAAGGTCTTGGAGTTGCTGCTCCGGGTCCCGACATGTCTCCTCCTCCTCATCCTGTCTCTATATCCGCTGTCGCCACCCCATTTAGGAATCGGAGGACAAATAAAACAATTTAATTTCAACAAATCTATGGAACACCTAACATGCGAATAATAGACAAGCATGGAGCATGTGTAACAATGGAAGCAATTTATGTACTACCATATTTTGGTCCTTATTAATTTGCGATTTGATTAGTATGCAGCAAACTAAATCAGAAAGAAATTCAAGGCACCATGTAACATATAAAGGTATAAATTGCATATGGCCACCTGAGATGAGCAAGTTAATTATGTATAATGGCCACTTGGTCGCTACGACTTACAATCACACAGGTAGAGCACTACGACCATCGATCATGACCAGTAAAAATTACAACTATCGACTACGACCAAACGAAGCTACGACTATCGACCATGGCAAGCCAGAGCTACAACTATCGACCACGGCCAGACAAAGCGAAGCTACGACTATCGACCATGGCGAGTCAGAGGTACGACTATCAACCACAGCCAAACGAAGTTACGACTATCAACCATGGACAGACGAAGCTACGACTATTGACCATGAAGTCGTAAAAGCCTCTACCGACCATCAAGTCATAAAATCGACTGCCTACCACTAAGTCGTGAAATCTGCTGCCGACCACCAAGTTGTAAATCCGGTTGCCAACCTCCAAGACGTAAAATTGACTGCCGAGTCGTAACATCACCTACGACCACAAAGTCGTAATAGCGCCTACAACCACCAAGTCGTAACACAGGCTGTCGATCACATGTTGTAAGGATGACTGCCAATCACAGAGACACACAACAATGGTCGTAAAGAGCAAGTCATAAAACCACTTACGACCACAAACACAGAGGTCGTAAAGCCAGCAAACTTTTGCACATACCTCAAGAACCAAACTCAGCTTTTACACAACTCTAAAGTAAAGGTCAATTACTCATCACAATCATGGGGTGACCTCCACATGGTATCATAGTGACCTTATGGCCAAACTTATAGATAATAGCCGAAATGACTTAAAAAAACTTGCAGCGAAAAATAGAAATAAGCGTAGTAGCCATTCGACATGCCCACAGACAATCGACTGAGGAGTGAAGTCCTAATCCACGTAGTCGTCAAAATATCCCCTTTTAGGTACCTCCTAATGATATGATTCTTCTCCTTCAACTGAGCAAATGTAGATATAGCCGTGAGTACATAGAGTACTCAGCAAGTTGTTTGTAACAAAGAATGCAATATAGTGTTCAAGACTTACCAATGGATGGCTGAAAGGTTAATTTGCAGAAAGCAACAATTTAAAGTAAATACAATAAAAAGATTGAAAATGCAATTTTGGAAATGATTAGTAAGTAAATAATCAAATGAATTAATAGTAACCACAAATGAATTGACCATCCACTCTAACGAGCCACACGTGAACTAACCGTTCATGTAATGAACCACCAGTGAACTAACCATTCACTTCCCAACTTAATCCAACCAAGTTTTTATGAAAACTCTACCCCTTTTGTGAAATCACCAAGCATTTTCCATAACACAGGGATACGACTATTCGAATAGTTTTACACACTTCAGATGTTGCACAACTTTATCAACAAAATATGATAATCTCATATTGCCATGCGATTAACACACTTTCTTTGGTGTGTGATGGAGAAATCATGATAAGGCCTTTACAATGCTCAATCCCAACCCAATTCTACCCGTTAGGGTTTCGCATCACACCACCTTGCGCCTCATGAAAATCAGCAACCATGTTCATCACAATGGCGGAATCAAAATTGAAATATCACAAATTAGTTAGCCAGGTCTATACTATACTACACATGTGGTTGTACGATAAGGCTCAGATCAATGGCGCACAAAGTTAAGTCCTTAAGTGAATCCACCCTTCCTCCTTTACTACACGATCACTCGCCCAAGTGAAAACCAATTTGTGTAACCAACACCAATGACACCTCCCATGTCATGGTACTCAAATTTTATAACTGTGGCTACAACCACGATTCAATATCCCATTAAGGAAAAATTAATTAATTAATCACATGTGACGATGAGCCCAACATAACTGTAAGCATGGCTAAGTAATTTAAACGTAAACCCATGTGACAACTAGTATTGCATCATTAGATAATTATCCATCCTATGTCGACAATGGAATTATGATATTCAAATTATCTGGGTTGAATTAATCAAGTAGGTCATTAACTAGCAATACAAAGGTTTATAATAAAATAGCGATGCATGATAATTTAGTACATAATAGATTTGAAAACTGGGTTCAACATGATCAAAGGACATGACTTGCCTTGGCCTTGCTCAGTTAATGGCTCTTAATCTTCAAATCTTATTTCAGCTCCTTCGAAAAGGCTACTATGCTGTGAACTAGTTGCACAAAAAGGCTACTATGCTGTGAACTGGTTGCACGAAAAGGCTAGTCTACGGTGAACTTGGCTTATGGAACAGTGCACGTGTGACTGGCATGCTGACGTGGCCGCTGACTGGCAACTAGGCTGACGTGGTAGGTGAGGTGGCGGCTGACTCGGCTTGGCCAGTGCATGGGGTCTATGGAATAGTGCATTTGGCAGGTGGGCCCAAGGTGTAAGCCTCTCGATTCATCACTAATTGAGTTCATCGAGAAGCCGAAAGGACACGCGGGCGTGGTGCTGGGTGGCGTCAGCGCAGACATTGGCCAGCGTGGGAACCGAGATGGCGCTTCGGCAGACGAGTGGGCGCGAAGCGAGGCGAGACGACGGTGGGGCTAATCGACGGCTGAACGGGGCTCGGCGGTGGAATCACCAGCAGCTAGGACAACTCGACGAGCTGTGGCAAACGGCGCACCAATGAGGACGGCAAACCGCGGCTGGAGCAGAAGATAGCAACAGCAATGGCAAGAACAACGGTGAACTTTCACGAGAGCGAGTGGCTGCGGGATGAGAGAACCAAGGGGGGTGGCACGGCTTTTATACCCGGATGTCGAGGCTCCAGGTCGGACACGGGATGGAGTCCGAGACAGCGATTACACGAACTCCGGAGCGAACACGGTGAGAGTTTGGCTCGAGGACGGCATCGTCTCCAGGAAGACGATGAACAGTGCTCCACGCTCCCGATGGGCGATGTGTGGCTCAACTGATGGAAGGGAACTGGCGGCTAGTAACCATTGGATTGGTCGACGCAGATGGTGCAGAAGAGGGGAACGGTGGTCGTCCGATGGGTGACACATGTCGCTCATCGGGCGGGGCAAGGCAACGGGGCAGGCTGGGCTGGACTGAGCTCTAGGGTTTCAGCCCAAGAAGCTTTAGGGATTTTTCCAAGCTTTTCTAGTTTCAGAAATCCAAATAAATTCATTTAAGCTCTAGAAAATAGCAAGTAAATCCAGAAAATTCCAGAAAAACCCTTGAGACTCACAGAACCTTTCCTTGAGACTCAAAGAACCCAAATAAAATACTTCTAGCAAATTTTAATGTTTATTTTAGTCATATTTAATCCTTTTAATTACTAAAAATTCAATTTAATCTTTAATTAATTCTAGAAAAATCCAAATAGTGAATTTTATTTTTAAAGGCTTCAAATAACTCTGAAAAATAGGATTTTACATGAATGTACCATCCATACCACTCATCATGCTTTGAAATTCGTGTTTTGGTTATTGTGGGAAGTAGGAGAAAGAGTGATTATGAGTCCCATAATCCCATCGCAAAACTGATTAAATCCCATCAGACATCGTCTCCCACTCCTCTCCAAGAGCCCACACTTGGTGCACGCTGGAACTGGGGAAGAAGATCATTTCTCTATCCTCTTCTCGAGCCTACCCCCGGTGCACATCATGGGGGAGAAAGCTGAAGATGTCGAGGAAGATGAGGAACCACGACGCCACTAATAAAGACCTTGCTGGAGCTGGTGAAGACACGTTGACTTCCTCAGCGACGTGGGCACGAACTACCACCTCACCTCGTAGGCAACCAGCGACCGCCTCACCTCGCTGGGCGACTACTGCGCCACCACTTTCTCCTTTGTCGTCCACCACATCGTTGCTTTAAAATTTTCAAAAAGTTTAATTTGAGCGAATTTTATTTGAGTTTTTGCCAAATTCAAAAAATCTAGCAAAAACCCGCTTTCTTTTTTTGGAATTACGCTTTCCACCTTGAGAAAGCGCATTCTTGCTGCCCATTTTCTCCCATGTTGTCGCTTGCCTCACGTCATGCCGCTATTTCCACACGCCCACACCACCTTAAACCACCATCATCTTCACCCGCGCCACCTCACTGCCACCTCACGCCATGCCCCGTATAGCTTTGCCCGCCGTTTCTTTCATGCTACCCCAGCCCATCTCATTTCGACCAGGCATATCATGTCCGCTGTTTTTTTACCACCACCTTGCACACTCGCTCCAGAGATAAATGATGACTACTGCGCCGCTAGCACCACTAGCTCACCTACAAAAATTGTGTGACCATCCATGCTGCTGCCCACGTGCCGAGCTCGCCTTAGGGCACCCTCCCTGTGCAAATTGCCTTGCGCCGACTATAAAGGCAAGCAACTGTCTTAGCCACTCCTTTGCACACCCTCACACCTGGACCCACAATCTTCTTCTCCTGCTGCATGAAGCTACACCACTGCCATCATCCCCAATTCTATAAGCCTTGGCTATCTTTAAAATTCCTGATCTCCATCCTCGCTCTTACCAAATTAGCCATTCCCTTAGCATCACCACACCACAATAAAGCCATCCCTTAGCTTTCTGCCTAACCTCACCATCCCTAGCTCACTGCCGCCATGTGCAATTGCCCTATAGCCCACGGCCACCAACCCCTGCATTCCACAGACATCCTTGAGCCGAGCCACTACCACCAAGCTCCCCTCTCCCCACTGATGCTCAAACCACCACCAATTTGGCTGAAGCACCACTGCAGCTCTGTCATGTTGTTTCCTTGTTACAGCCATATGCTACTATTGCAACCATTTCCATGCCGTCATTGCCCGCGCTAAAGGCCAAAATGGGTTTCCCATGATTCGTAGATGCACGTCGCACCACCGCTCACCGCCGCCCGCCATCACCATTGTTGAATTTGGCATCGCCGTCGCATTCCTTTGCTCGGCCACCATGGGAGTGAGTTCCGGCTCACTCTGGAGCTAGTTGGGTTGTGTGCTCCATGGGCCACCAAGGTGGGCTAGCAAAGCCAACCTATGGGGACTTGAATTTGACAATCCAAGTCTCCTTTATATTCTAAGCTAGTCCTTAGATCAATAGCTAGCTCACACAATAACATTGGCATATATTACATCTATACATAGTAATAGTAAAAGAAGTACTTAATATTACATAGGCAAACGTAAATATATTTTAAGATCGAGTTTTGCATAACGGACTGACATGCCAAATAATATTGTTCATAACAAGCAGCAGAATAGTAAATAAACCAAAAGAGGCTTCCATGTCCTACTACAAGCAATCAATTGGGGCTAAACCTAATCATGGCATTAATCTTCCATGTCATAGCCGGAAGCATGGATGAATTCATACCCCTTCCTTTTTTGTGGAGTTGTAGTAGTAGAAAAAGAGCTGCCACTTATGTAGTGTCGAAGGAGGCAACCGTCGGGTGCGTACACTCATTTGTTTCTTCCAACCACCATGAAATCAAGCTAGTCGTTTTGCAAGGAATGTGACATACAGTTGAGCTGGGAAATTGTCCAAGAAGCTGATGGCAGTTGGTGATCGTGTGTCATCATCCTGGAGGCGGGCGAGCGTGTGATTCCACATGGCATAGTTGTGGAATGATGGGTCTGCCAGATCCTTCGCACTAGGGTGGAGAATGCTGACATCGAGAACAATGACCCTGAGATCATGCGATAGGCGGTCATGGGGTTGGGGACGTAGGCGAGGAGCATGATGACCCCGACGGAGTACTGAACATGGAGGTGGAGGTGTACCGGAGGTGGAGCTGCAGGTGGAGGTGTACTAGTCAGATCTGAAGGCAACAGACCTCAGAGATGGTTTATCTGGCGATGGTGACCTCAGGGATTGTGGACCGGTGGCAACAGGCCCTGTGATGTGTGGATTCGGTTGGGCATGCTCTGTCACGATGGATTTGGTTGGGACAGCCGCCTTCTTCTTCAACACCAAGCGTAGCGGTGGCACGATGTAGAGGGTGGGGAGGAGTGGAGCCAGTGAAGTGGAGGAAGGGGTGGATGAGGGGCAATGACAGCATGTGACAGCTAGAGGTCGGGAAAGGGATGGGCGGATGGCGTGCGGTGGCTGGGGCTCTGGTTGCGGTATTGCAGATGGGGAAGAGGTGACCAGATCGAGGTGGGGATGGGGATGGGCGGACAACGTGCGGCGACTGCAACATTATGGATGGGGAAGGGCGACGAGGTCGAGGTGGTAGCTGGAGGTGGGAAAGGGGAGGGCGGATGGCGTGCAGCTAGAGATGGGGAAGGGTAGGGGCAGATGGCGATCGAGGTGATGGCTGCTAGTGAGGAAAGGGAGTGGCGAACAGTGTGCAGCTAGGTTTGTGGTATTGGTTAAGGATCAGTTAGGCGAGCGATTCGAACGAGAGGCTAACAACGCAGGCATCTATCAGTGCGCACTGGTTTTTTGTGGTTTTCTTGAGAGTCGGTTTTCTCTCGTGAGTGCGCTCAGTGGAAACAAGCTGATGAGAGAGAGAAGGAGCACACGTGGAAATACGGCAACGTCGCGGAGAAAACAGGAACCAGAGGAGGGAGGTGGCTTGGGCCGAAGGAAGGCACGTGAACTGGATTGGGCCGGAACAAGAGATAGACTGGGCCAACAGCAAGGAAATAGGTCCAAGAGCAGGGTTTCAAATTTAAATTCATTTTTCATTTACTTTAACTATAGAAATCAAGTTTGAATTTTTAAAATTAGCAAAGCAACTCCAAAAATTATGAAAATTTTTGGAGGGTATCTTAGATTATTCATAACTCAAATAAATTATCTACATGTTCAGGTTAGGTTTTAATTTTCTTAGAAATCATTTTCAGCAGTTAAAAAAAATAAGAAAACCATTTTCTTTATCGCATAAAATTTTGAAATGCATGAAAATGCAGAAATGCTAACTTTGAAAATATTTATATGGCTTTTAAGAATTTTGGAACGTTACGATGGCGGATCTATACGACAATATAAAAGTCTGATTTAATTCAGAACGCAGCCGAATTCATTATAAATTTTTGGCGATGCATCCCAAAACTCATAGTTTCAGGCGGGGTGGCGTGGCCATGGCATCGTCGCGCCACCGACTATTCTCCTTCCACCATGGATGGGTGGAGTTGCCTGAGAGCCTTCGATGAACCGTCG
Organism: Dendrocalamus latiflorus; assembly: GCA_017311315.1. NCBI lineage: Eukaryota > Viridiplantae > Streptophyta > Magnoliopsida > Poales > Poaceae > Dendrocalamus > Dendrocalamus latiflorus. The sequence goes on from CM029646.1 coordinate 6,153,561, forward strand.
GAGGCCGCAGGCATCGTGCAGCAGCCAAAAGATCCGCCTGAGCACCCCTGTGGAGCATGATGCATGCATGGTGATGGTGATCAGATGGCTACGATGCCTCATACGTACTTGTGTTGATGATGCAGGATTAATTAAACCAAGAATTGACGGAGGATTAATTCACTCCTACAGAAAGCCTAATAGTAGACGCCTCATCACAGACGGTTTTGTGAAATCGTCTCTGATGAGCACTATTACAGACGGTTGTAATTTGGAGGCCGTCTGTGGTGGGAAAAGGATTATCACAGACGGTTATTACCGATGAACCGTCTGTATAAAAAACCGTCTGTGATAATTCACAAACGGTTTTTAGATAAAAACCGTCTGTGATAATGGCTAAGGCATTTATTGCGCTGTTCAAACCGCATCTGTCTTCATTTCGATCCAGATCTAGCCACTGCTGCGCACTTTTTCACTCGGGAGGAAGCTAGGCGATTTCAGGCCAGTTAATTTGGTGGGAAGAGGCAGAGATTGAGCTTTGAAAGATTCAGACTTTCCTGGTTGCTCTAGATATGGTTAGTAATGAAATTTATTTTTTCTTTAATTGCATTACAATTTAGGTCTAAGTAATCCATGAGTGGTTACATTGAAGATGGTTAATTTGCAAAATTGTTGGTTATATAATAGCTGTTGTGTTTGTAATATGAATTGAGCTAGCAAATTAAGTCTCAATATAATAAATGTGGCCGGTATATATGTAGTTAAAATTAGTTAATCTAGATTTTAATACTAAGTTGTTATATATGTACGTAACGTAGGACCAAAGCTAGATGTATGCCGCGAGCCGTGTGAGTGAAGAGTACATTAATGGTGTTTCTGCTTTTATAAGAGCTGTCGAGGAGGATATGTTGAATAAGGGGGTGGAATATATGTGCTGTCCATGCACTGACTGCAAGAATTTGAAGATGTTTAAGAACCGAGGGCAAATTGAATCGCACTTGATTCGGAGGGGTTTAAAAAAGGATTATACGTGTTGGACCAGTCATGGCGAAGTGAATGATCATATGCCGCCGGATGACATCGCCGGTGAAGTGAATGATATGCCCCCGGATGACATCGCCGGTGAACTGAATGACATGTCGCCGGCTGATGTCGATTGTGGCTCGGATTCGGATAGGTTGCACGATGATAATCTGGATCAGATGCTTCGCGATGTAGAAGAGAACTATGATGAGAGAGAGTATGTTAAATTCCATGGCTTGATGGAGGACTCAGAGAAACCTTTGTACACGGGCTGCAAGTACACGAGGTTGTCGGCCGTGCTTGAACTATTGAAATTGAAGGCAAGCAACGGTTGGTCCGACAAGAGTTTCACGGCGCTGCTAGGTCTTTTAGCGGACATGCTTCTGGAGGGAAATGAGTTGCCTAAAACCACGTATAAAGCCAAGAAGGTTCTTTGTCCGTTGGGAATGGAAGTAGAAAGAATACATGCATGCCCGAACGACTGTATCCTCTACCGTAAAGAGTATGCAAACATGCATGTATGTCCGGTGTGCAACGCATCCCGATACAAACGTAACAATCAATCAGATGATGGCGAGGGAATAGAGGCGAAGAAAGGACCTCCTTTTAAGGTGACATGGTATTTTCCTATAATTCCCCGTTTGAAAAGGTTTTTTGCAAATCCAAAGGAGGCAAAACTGCTGCATTGGCACTCGGAGGAGCGCAAGAAGGATGGAATGATAAGACACCTTGCTGATTCCGCGCAGTGGAGAAACATCGATAGGAGTTTTGCAGAGTTCGGTGCAGAACCAAGGAATATAAGGTTTGGACTGAGTACAGATGGAATGAATCCTTTCAGTAGCATGAGCAGCCGACATAACACATGGCCCGTGACTCTCTGCATCTATAACCTTCCTCCTTGGTTGTGTATGAAGCGAAAATACATTTTGCTGTCGATACTTATCCAAGGGCCAAAACAACCTGGGAATGATATCGATGTATTCCTAGCACCGTTGGTGGAAGATCTAAAAGTACTATAGAACGAAGGGGTACAGGTATGGGATGCATACAAATGAGAGAACTTCACTCTGCGCTCCTTATTGTTCTGCACCATAAATGATTATCCTGCCCTTGGTAACCTATCGGGCCATAGTACAAAAGGTGCCAAGCTTGTACTCATTGTTTAGATGGTACCGAGAGTGTGTGGCTGAGACACTCACGCAAAATCGTCTACATGCGTCACCGCCGGTTCCTTCGGAGGGCTCACCCATACCGCAAGATGAAGAAACAATTTGACGGAGAGAAGGAAGACGGTTCAGCTCCAAGGCATTTAAGGGGACACGAGGTTTATGATATGGTTAAGGATTTAGATGTTGTCCTCGGAAAGGGACGTAAATTGAGGGCTCATGAGAAGAACACCTGGAAGAAGAGATCAATATTTTGGGACTTCATTGCAACAAAATGTATCAAGAAATACATTGTGTGAATGCAGCTGGTTGGTGTTGTATATGAATGCAGCTGTTTGGTGGTTGATATGAATGCGGCTGTGTAGTTATTGGTGTTGTCTTAATTGCAACAGCCGGCAAAGGCTTATCACAGACGGTTCTAAACTTAGAACCGTCTGTGATATCATATCACAGACGGTTCTAAGTTTAGAACCGTCTGTGATAATCTCCCTACATATACCCTCTCGCTAGGGTTTTCTGTGTGCGCTGCAGTTATTCGATTAGATCTAAATCCCGAGCCCATCGTCGCCGCCGCCTCCCCGAGCCCTCGCCGGCTGCCTCCCCCAGCCCTCGCCGGCCGCCTCCCCGGACGAAGACGTCGCCGCAGCCTCCTCCTCCGTCGCCGCCTCCCCGAGCCCGTCGCCTCCTCCTCCTCCGTCGCCGCCGCCTCCTCCTCCTCCGTCGCCGCCGCCTCCTCCTCCTGCGTCGCCGCCTCCTCCTCCTCCGCCGTCCCTAAGGTCACCAAAACCCTAAGGTCATCAAATCCCTCCCCGAGCTTCATGCTTACTGTTAGTGTTTAGGGTTGATGCTTGATGCTTCATACTGTTATGGTTAGTTGCTTAGTACATATTTAGGGTTGATGCTTCATGCTTACTGTTAGTGTTTAGGGTTGATGCTTGATGCTTCATACTGTTATGGTTAGTTGCTTAGTACATATTTAGGGTTGATGCTTCATGCTTACTGTTAGTGTTTAGGGTTGATGCTTGATGCTTGGTACATATTACATTGGTACATTGTTTACTGCAGTAGCTTAATTAGTTTGCTATTTGGTACATATTACATTGGTACATTGTTTACTGCAGTAGCTTAGTTTAATTTGCTATTTGGTACATACTACATTGGTACATTGTTTACTGCAGTTGCTTAGTTTACATTGGTACATATTACATTGCTTGTTGTGTTAGTATATAGTATATAGTATAGGCACATAACCCCTCTCTGTCCACATCACCCCCTCCCTTCTCCCCCCTTCCCTTTACTCCTCTCCTCTCTTCCTAACATTGAGCATCATGTTTCACTTTTCTTGCTTCCTCATCTTATCATGTGCAACCCTACAATTTGAGAGCACAAATTAACCAATCAAGGAAGAGTATATGATCAAAGGGCATGAAGCAAGTAACACATTCTAGTGTATCCGGATAAATAAATCTTGCGATTATTGCAAAAGATACAAAAAACAGCAAACGAAGCAAGTGACCCTCTCTATGTCCATATCACCCCCTCCCCTCTACTCCTCTCTTGTCTTGCAATTCAATATGATCACTTTCTCATCTTATCTTAATAGACCCACAAAATGAGCAACATGTCACCCGCGCATTCTTCAACATCATCGCCGGAGGCGTCCGCTCCAACATCAAGACGCCAAGGAAGAGGGCTATCAAAGAAGCCTGAGGGCCGACAGACCATCACAGCGGTGAATGCATCTGGGGTCCCTATCCTTCCTCAAAAATCAGTAAACGCATTCCAAACCATGGTCGGAGTAGTTGCACGAGAACGAATTGAGATCACATACAATTCGTGGAAGAACGTGCCTGACACTCGGAAACGTGAGCTGTGGACCGAAATTTTGGTATCGTTCGAGTTCCCAGAAGAACACCTGGACGCTGTGCAACAACAAACCTACAAAGCGGCGTGCAAAGCATGGAAGAACTTCAAGAGCACGCTTGTCAGGAAATACGTGGAGACGGACGAAACGCCTGTTCATAAATACCCATTCCTGGAACCACAATGGGAAGAGTTCAAAGCGATGAAAACGATCGAAGATTTCAAAAGTACAAGTGTGGCGCACAAGACCCTCCAGGCAAAAAATACACACCCTCACAGACTTGGCACAGCTGGGTATGCAGGTAAAATCCCGCAGTGGAGGAAGGAGGATGAGCTGGCAGCTGCACAGGACATCGCCCCACCGTTTTCCAATATCCCGGATGACCGCGCTCGAAATTGGATTAGAGCAAGGTCATCTACAACGACATCAGGGGACGTCACCTTTCGAAACCCTGTAGACCAGCAAGTGACCGAGCGCCTGGTAAGATATCGATCGAACTACGTAGTTTGTAATTACTCCACAACTTCGTACGAATTGAAATGACATGTCGTGCTCTTGCAGGAAGAGCTGAGTTTTCAATCTACTCTGGGATCATTCCAGGGAACAAGGGAGAATGATATGCTCTCCGTGGCCCGGGGAAACAAGGAGCACCCGGGCCGTACGAGAGGCCTTGGGCTTTACGTTCCTTGGAAACATGGTTTCCAAGATGACTCCGACATGTATCGGCGCAGGAAGAGAAACAAAGCCGAGCGTGACGCACAGCTACGAGAAGAGATCAAGGCATCTCTTAGAGAGGAGATACTGGATTTGCTGGCTGATGTAATCAGAGATGAGGTGCGGAAACAGACAGAAAGTCAGCAGGCCGCTGCCGCCGCTCCTGTGCTAGCTAGCCCACCCAACCGTCCGAGTAGCTGCGCGTCGAATCCGACGCAATCCCAGGCCAAATTTCCTGTGGACGACATCCTAGTAATAATTATTACCTCTCGAATGCTTGCTCCATTGGTAGGCCTATTTGAGTAGCTAATTTTGTATCGTTATGTAGGAGCCTACGAAGTGCAGGCTCCAAGTGAGATATGGCTCCATTCCCTTGTACGCTGCTTGGGGCCAGGCATATTCGTCTGGTATCGGGGCCATGGTGCACGGTCAAGCTTTAGCGCCAGGCTTCGCAAAAGTTAATGTGGATGGTGTGTATGTCAATTTTGAGGTGGTCCCGCTACCGAAGCCCCCCAACGACGAGATCATGACTCTAGGACAGGCCATTGGAACATTCATCCAGTGGCCCAAAAGCGACATCTCCCTGGAGGCTTCTTCACCAGTGGCAGGACCAGAGCAACTTGCACTGGTGCCATCTCCATTACAAGACCAGTCGGTTCCACCACCGGATACTACACCGGTGCTATCTCCACGGGCCCTATTCTCGCCAGAGCAACTTGCACCGCTGCTACCTTCAAAGTCGACTTCCGTGAAGTAGACCTATAGCCGAGGCAGCAAGGCCAGCAAGGGCAAAGCAAAGAAGACCAATGATGATATTCCGTACCACCCTTTGGCCCGCAAATTCGTGCTTGGCGAGCCGTTGCTCGAGCAAAAAGACCTCCAAAAGCTACCACATAGTTGCATGCAATTGCACACGTGGTATATGCAGCAGTCCAATAAGCTAGAGGGAGAACGTACTTCAAGTATCACTGTCAAATTCACCGAGGAAGATTTACACCACAATCTTTGAGAGTGTATGTTCGTGGTCGCCTTTGAGGATTTATTCGATCTGTTCACGCTCAACGCTCTTGACGTCTCAATCATTCGATGCTGGACGCTGTAAGTGTGTACAATCACAGTCTCCATTAATGTCATACCGATAAATGCCATATCTAATTTTTTGCTTTCGTGTGTATACATATAGACACATGCTGATTAAAGCTAGATTATCCAACTCATCAGCTGGTTTCTTGGACCCACAATTGGTCGCCAAGGATACCATCGACCAGGAGACACCCCTCGTCGAGAGGTACATTGCATCAGGACTGCTGGGTTGCCGCAATAAGGACTATGTACTTATGCCCTTCAATCAGAACTTTCATTGGATTTTAATAGTAATTGTACCAAAATGGAACAAGCTATATTACCTTGATTCCCTAAGTAAGAATAAAATGGACTTCACAGTTGTCAGCCAAGTAATCGATAGGTAAGCACATATTCCCCATACATATCTACATTGTACTCTTTCTTTCCTTCCGAATGATTAAGGTTAACTTTTTCGAATTACGTAGGGCGTTCGCGATGTACATTGAAAAGGGAGGTGACTTGAAGCGCGGGGCCAAAGGCCTGCTGACACATGTTCGAGATTTTAAGGTATTCGCTATTTCACATTAATTAATCCTATGCAACAGTTGGTACTAACGCCTCTTGAACTAACACATTCCATTTTTTGCAGTGCCACCAGCAGCAGCCGGACAACACATGTGGATACTACGTTTGCCAACATATGGAACTACTCCTCGATTCCTCGAGGCTCACCAATCGCAAGGTTTGTCACTCTTCCCATAATTACTTCATACTTATCACGTTACATATATATGCACATTGATATTCCTATCGACAGGCTGTGTCCATCCCGTCAACAGCATTGAAACAGTCTGATTTTGGAGGGATTCAAGGAGAGTTGGTGTACTTTTTGCTGACTCAAGTCATAAAGCCAGGAGGACGGTTCCACTGCGCACCATGATTTCTTTTTGGTCTTATCACTAAGTGTAAATGCAGTGTAGATCTTTTGTAACTGTGCATTTGTTAATGGATATTTCATTTCAATTCAATTAATCGATTTGCGAAATGGATGCATGCTTTATGTTTGTGAAATGAAGTGACATGTCAATTGGATGTTTTATGTCTGTGAAATGTATCTGAAAGCAAATGAGATGTGTGAATTGTATGTTTTTTGTCTGTGATTATCTGCTTGTTTCAGAGGGCATGGCTAGCATTCCTGAGGCTAGCCAATAAGAGAAATATATGTATGGGTCGAAGGGAATATCACAGACGGTTTTTACTCAAAAACCGTCTGTGATAGCCCATAATCACAGACGGTTTGAAAACCGTCTGTGATGACCTTCGATTATCACTGACCCATAAATACAGACGGCTCACAAAACTGTCTGTGATGACGTTTTCGAACTGTCTGTGATGACGTTTTCGAACTGTCTGTGATGACGTTTTCTGTAGTAATGATTAAACTAAGAATTGACGGAAACCTGCTTCTGTTGGTCGATGCATGCGTTCAATTTCTCTGGCTTTTCCGCGCTCTTTTGTACACATCACATCAACTTAATTTTGTCTATTTAATACTAATCGTTGTTGTGCACATATAATACTGTGCTAGCTAGCATGGTACCATATTCTTCAGCCGTTTGAAGGGGGCCGGGTTCTGCAACGCTCTACTCTGAATTGACATTAGCAACGCTGATGATCAAGTCGAACGGAGGTTCTAGCTTGGCAAGTATGATGCGCAGGTTAGGGGTTTTATGATGTTTGGGTCGAGATAATTATAAAGTGTGTTTGCCACAATGTCTGCCAATCGCAAAACAGGGTCCACAATCGGCAACCGCCGCACACTCTTGGCCCCACGCTACTTCTGATAGTTTTTAGTTAAAAATAAATAAGAATAAGTAGTGATCGAAAAAAACGTCTTTTAAAAGGAGAAGACAAGCGATGGAAAAAGTGATTTAAAAGGAGAAGATGAGCTGTGGAAAAAGTGTGAGAGAGATACGTTCGTAACCTTTGTCTTATCTCCAGAGTGAGGAAGACACTTTAAAAAATCAAGTGTTTATATTAACTTCTGACTTTTAGAACCTAATATGAACAAACCCTTAAAATTCAATAGCAGTGGCGGTTCATAGCATAAGTGAAATATCAACAATTCCTTCAAATAAGTATACAATAACAGTACAACGACGTAGCAACAATGCAATAACAATTCTTCTAGCAATTCTCGTAACGCAAATGCAACAGTCACACAGACAAACCCTCTCTATATTTGTATCAATCCTAAGATCAAATGCTCCTCTATGATTCTCCTTTTGGTGGTGGCTAGCTCCGCGTACGACTGGAAAGAAAATCCAGTGGGAGGGGTGCCGAATTTTTTGTATTTTAGCCCTTTTTTTGAAAAATATTCACATTTAGACCCCTGATAGTTTTAATTCCGTTTTTGGACCCAGAGCTCGGCGCCGTGACCCACGGCGCCGAGGTAACACGTCTCGGCGCCGTGGACCACGGCGTCGAGGCTCCAGGCCCGCGCCAGCGGTGCGGCCTGCGTGGCGCCGACGTGGCAAACACCTCGGCGCCGTGGATCGTGGCGCCGAGCTCGGCGCCGTGGGTCGTGGCGCCGAGCTGTGAAAATTCAGAGCAGCCGCCGTGACCAGTGGCGCTCCTGCTCGGCGCCTTCAAAATAATCCATAGCTTTTGCAAACATTCAGAAAATTGATGAACTGTGTGAAACACAATTTTTGTTTCCTGGTACATTTTTTGATGATGTCGTGTTCAATCTGAAAATTTCGGGTGCTAGTAACGTAATAATGTTTGTAACATTTTTCCTAAGCAGGGAACTCCGATGGTCAAACACTAATTGTTAGAGAAGGGGATAATAGTGTTGCTTATTAATGGAATTCAAAAGAGCTAAAATGGGGCAAGGTAAGAACCTATGTGCCTTAGACTTTTGCATTATATTGCCCATAAGTAATTATGTCGCTACCTCAAATCACATGGTATAATCTGCGAAGTTGAGGATATAGTTTAATGTCTTGTTGTTCTTTTGCAGACATTTATGTGCTTGAAAATGTGAATTTTTCATGTAATGATTTACAATTTTGAACTGAGTAGGCATGATTTCCCTGTTCTTTTCTATATGCAAACTAATCCATTATGCAGACATTCTTTGGAGCAAGCATGGGTGGGCAACATTATGCACTCTATTAAATTGTAGTTTTGTGAAGCACCGATACGCAATACCGTCATACCGGTAGTCTCAAGTGCAGTGGATATAGCTAGGCAAACACAATACAGTGCATAATAATAGGATTACATAGACCGTAGATAACGTGGGTCTATTCTACTGGGTGTAGCGTGGTTGTTTCCCCTTTTTATTGGGCCCTGAGGATGGTTCCGCTGCATCATTCTTCCTGTCACTCTTGGTCTTGAGAGCTGCCTCACGAGCTTGAAGCTCTTCCTCCTTACGCTTGATGGCTGCTTCACGCAGACTTAACTGCTCCCGCCTCCTTTGCAGCTCATCCTCCTTGCCCTTCAGACGGTTTTGGTCCACCCTCACGCGGCGCTCTTGCTCAAGCCGCATCTGTCGTTCCACCTCACGAGCCTGAGTCATCTTGACAAAGTATTGTCCTTTGTTTTCCACCTCCACTGCCCGGTTATTTGGCCATGCCGGCGACACCCGATCCACCCATTCGATGAACGTGCAAGCCTATGTGTGGCGTGGTAGATGTCATGGATCAAGTTGAAAAACGATAACGAGAAACAAATGATTTAGTTGTCGTCGTTACCACGAAGTCGTCATCCAGGTCTGGACACTTGAAGAACCTACGGCCGTATTTGGCTCGTTGTACTCGATCCGTCCAGACTCCCAACATCGTCCTAAAGCCGTAATGGCACTTCGGGCACTCATGCCACTCCGACACTCCAAATGGGTCGGACCTCCATGAAGACATTGTTGTGTAGTAGTATTGTGATGGCTTGAGGAGAAGATGTGGTATGAAAGACATAGGAGGGCTTTATGTAGGCAGGTTATCTGGTGCAGTGGGCATAGTCCATGGAGAGGAGGTCATACGAATCTTTTCGCTTTTTCAGGATTCCAGTTTAGCAATAAATGTTCGTATGTAGGCTTTTCAGAGCCTGTAGTCTCGTAATAAATTCATAGTTCGTAGCCTTTTCAGTCGTTTGCAGGAAACAGCTCCTAGGCTTTTTCAGGATTCCAGTTTAGCAATAAATGTTCCTATGTAGGCTTTTCAGAGCCTGTAGTCTCGTAATAAATTCATAGTTCGTAGCCTTTTCAGTCGTTTGCAGGAAACATAAATTCATTGCAGCAATTATAGAACCACAAAGTACAGACTACGGATTCGAACACAAATATCACACGAATATAACATATACAAATGTATACAACAAGTAGCTCATTACAAACACATCTCTATCCAACCACATACCAATGCCTCCTAGCTCATTACAACATATATACAACGACTTTTAAGCCCAACCACAAGCCTGCACATAAGTATCACTGCCTCCTAGCCTTACCGTTACCCAGGGCGTCGGTGCCTGGAGTGTAACGGCTAGGCTCGCGGCGGCGTCTGCGTGGTACAGGCTGTGAAGGCTGAGTTGAAGGAGCGTCTACAAGCTGAGACGGGCCTATCTCATCGTAAGTCTGCTGCTCCACCTCGTCCTCACCACCCTCATCAGGGAAAGTGTCGCTCCTCGTGGGGGACGAGCTCTACCCCATGTACGACCCTAGCCGCGTCGGGTCTGCAAGTCGTGTCGCAGGCACGTCTACGTCCCTTGCCGCACCTGTGCTGCAACCACAACGACCAGCCGCATGACGTAGCCGACCTGCCAGCCTCTGTCATCCAACATTTTGTTAACCAACAAGATACGAAGATATTAGGTACTAATTTTGTGAGTGGCTGTGTCGAAGCTTACCTCTAGGAAGCTACGCGTCCTGACGTCGCCGACGGTCATGGAGAAACGCTCTATGTCCTGTACGGACTGCCTCAGAGTGTTGCCCTGCAAACAAGCAAAAGAATGGATAATTTGCTATATGTAATGGTATTTATGTCTATTGGAAAATAAGCAATGAGATTGAACATTACCACACGGTCCATTACTGGTGCTATCTCCACCTGCGTCCCAAGTCGAGTAGACTGGTCGTAGGGCGTGTCCTCGTCGTCGGAGGACTCAATGTCCGCATAGTCAGCTTCAGTCCATTGTCCTTTAAGCTTGGACCGCGTCGCACGCTGGTACCAAACTTGGTACCGCCGGAAGTGCTCGTTGCTGTGCGGCTCGTCATTGTGGTCCACGTGGTCCTGAAAGTGTCCCCACTCCTCAACGTACACGTGGTGGTGCTGCTCGAAGTCTGTGACCTTCTTCTGTCGATGACGATCAAATCTGCATGTCACGTAAACCAATAGTTAAAATTAGTATAAACTCTGTGCAATTGGAATCCAAGGTTAGAATTGAAATTGCATGCCACGTACTTGTGGAAGGCCACAGATGTGGAGAACGGCGCTACTGGCCACAGCTGCCTCATACCAAACTGGCGTGCAACTCTATGTGGCAGGTGATACTCAACAGCATAGAAACAGATAAGGGGGCACCTCATCCTGTAGAGGGCCTCGTCTATGCTGCACAGTGCGCTGAACTGAACGGCCTCCACCTCTTGCTCGGCGTACGGCTCCCACTTAACCTGCATAGCAACAATTTAACGTTAAAAGTCATATACTAACAAATGAAAATCACGATACCAAATGGAATTAACTTACATTGGAGGCCGTGAGCGCATCTAGCTCGTTCATGTACTCTAGGTAGGCCCTCTTCGTCCTGGCGTAGGGAACTGAGACCTGGTCCCAAAGATATGCAAGTGTCGGAGTCGACGAAAAGGAACCTCTGCAAACCACGGACGAGGAGGCGAAACCGTGGGACGACCAACTGGTAGACGACACCACATCCACAGCTGGAGGAGGTAGAGGCAACCACTAACTGTCGAGTTCGGCGAACTCCGACGGCACGCCTCGCAGAGGTGGCGGTAAAGGAACGCCAACACCCCGGAAGCCCAACTGTACTGCCCCGCCGTGTCCCAGTCAGTGAGGCAGTGGATGTACATCCACGACGCGCTTTTCCCCGTTCCGTTGGGGAAGAGAACGCAGCCAAACAAGTGCAGGATCCATGCCCTGCAATTATATGTAAAATGATATTAAATCAAACTATGTCAATTTTAGAAAAAAGCTCGATTAGACGACGAGTTGACCCGTACCTGCAGTAGTAGGCAATTGTCTGCTCGTCCGCGTCTGCAGGACACTCTGCGAAAGTCTGCGTAGCCATGTGATCGGAACTCCAGAAGAGTGATGGCCTGCCTCAGGAGGAAGCTCTCTCCCCAGGAAGGCCTCTACTCGGGCTCTCCAACCAGCAGGCACGCACGGTCCGATCACTGGACGGCCGTGAATGGCGACACCAAGTATCTTCTGAGTGTCCTGGAGCGTAATAGTCATCTCCCCGAAAGGGAGGTGGAAGCTGTGAGTCTCCGGCCTCCACCTACATGATACAGAAAAGACGACTACACGTCAGATAATTTGAGGCGCACATAGCCGATAAACAATGAACATGCAAGTGGAGCAATGGTTTAGGAGAATACCTGTCAATCAGTGCAGTGATGGCCGGGGGGTTGAGGGTGGGCAACCCACGGCGAACCTGGTAAGAGATGGCGTCTAGGCCAGCCCTCTCCAGGAAGGGAGTGTACCTCTCGTCGTACCGCATGTCCAGGAACCCGTCATGGGTTCGAGGACGAAGGATGGGCAGCTCCTGTATAGAATACACCAATTTTGTTAGTTAATACATCAACATAAACTGAAATTACACAGGAAGTGATGAATGCAGTACCCTCCCCTCGGCGGTGAGCCGTCCTCGGTGGTTCTCCTCGTAGTGTGGGTCTAGCAGGTGGAATTGCGCCATCCTACAAAAAAATTTAATTTCTCAGTTCAACATATAAGTAAACAAAAAAATTGAACATGCATAAAATATGGAAAGAATAAGAAATTAAACAAGAAACATAGCAATTTGCATATGGAAAAACAACTAGACGAACTATGAAACATAACGAACAACAAGCACTCACACCTGACTAAGTGGCTAATGGCATGTGCGTGAATTGTGGCCAAGTCTACCACATCTGCTACATTGGTTCTGCTCGGGGTCAGTAAGAAAGGGGGTTGCTCTCCCTCGCCTCGTTTTTCCTGGAAGCTGATCCATAACCATCTTGTGTCTCGTCCTCTTTCTGGTTCCACGTTTGTTCCAACGGCTACCCGGATCCGCAATGTATTTGGGCCCGGTGTATGGTGGCCACTCTCCCTCATCCCGGTAAGGCTCGAAACGGGGAGACCACGTAAGCACAAGGTTGTCAACACTGAACGACCGATGTATCTTGCTCTCGTAGTCAAAGTTGCGATGCCTCGCTGCTGCCACATAATGAGAACACGGAAAGTGGTACTGCCTCGGTTTACCACATGTGCATGAGAAATCAATAAGGACAACCTTATGCCTCCTCGTCGGCCGGAGCTCTCCATCGGTCGTTGTACCACCCCTTTCTACAACCTCGTAAGTGCCCGTGGCGTTGTCAAAATAATGTACTTCATGTGCCTCAGCCCTCGCCTTTGCCCTTTCAAGGTGGCGCTTCGGTTTTGACGCCCATCTCTCTTGTTTACTCTGTAGCGCCATTGCATGTGCGTGTCTTTCGTTGAACCAGGCAACAAGCTTGTAAAAGGTGAAGGATACGATAGCATTGACGGGCATACCACATATACCCCTAAGCAAACTATTGAAGGATTCGGCCATGTTGCTTGTCTGAAACTCGTACCTCCAGCCACCGTCGTCATGAGCCCTTGTCCATTTGTCAACATCTCTCATCAATCCCATCAACCACTGTCTACCTTCTGCGTTTGTTGCAGTATTAAGCTGCTCCAACTTCTCCTGGAAGAACTTGACCTCAAGCATTCGAGCGACCTCCTCGAATAGATGAAAGTTATCCTTCGTACCATCCTTACGGAGTAGATTCTCGGCAAGATGCCGAGTGCACCAACGGTGGTGCAAAGCTGCATACCCCGGTATCTGCTCCTGTACGGCAGCAAGTATGCCCTGGTGTCTATCAGATATGACACCAACCTCCTTACCAGGGCTGACCACGTGCCTCCGAACGAGCCGCAAGAACCATCCCCAGCTGTCTTTATTCTCCCTCTCAACCAAAGCAAACGCCAAAGGAACCAACGCGTTGTCTACGTCACAGGAAATGGCTATCAGAAGTGTGCCCTGGTACTTGCCAAGAAGAAACGTACCGTCAATGGAGAAGACGGGACGACAATGCCGAAAGGCCTCGATGGACTGAGCAAAGCACCAGAAAGCACGGAAGAATATCTGCATCCCATCTTGAGTCCATTCGTTCGGTTTCGGGACGTACTCATAATGCATGCCTGGATTAACCGCTTTGATTGCATTGAAGAGTGCTGGCAACTGCAAGTACCCATCTTCCCAGTCCCCATATATCATCTTCCAGATGCGTTGCTTTGCCCTCCATGCTTTTCCATACCTTATCTCGTATCCAAATTTCTCCTTAACAATCCCAGCAAGTGTCTTCACCTTCATATTGGGTTCTCCCTTTACTATGTGACACAGTGACTTGGCAATAATGGTAGAGGTCAACTGCCGATGCTTCTGTTTGAGCTTTGCTTCGGCACAAGTGTGTGGGCCAACGATTCTTGTGATCTTGAACTTTCCCGTGTCCTTCTGTTTCCTAGCACAAATCCTCCATTCACATGTTTCCTTCTCGCACACAACTGTGTACCTCCGCTCCACATAAGAATGCCTCACCTTGAATGGCCTTTTACGGATCACTGAATACTCCTGCAGCCACCTTTTCAATGTAGACAAGTCCTCAAACACCATGCCCTTCTCAATTGTCATGCTTGACCCGGCCTCAGGAGCATCTAGCAACTTGTCATCCCTTCCTTCTGCATATGCCTCATGAGAATGCCTAAGATCGCTGAATTCATGAACTGATGGATCCCGGCCAGGGCAATAACGCCTGATCAGCTCAATATCACTTTCGGTCAACTCTCCAAAAGGGCGGTCATCATCAGAATCAACAGCCCTTGCGATCTCGTAAGGCTCCAGATCATCCACAATTTGAACATCCACAATTTGAACATCCACACTGTTGGAGTCCCTGCAGACTTCTTCAACGTTGCCAGATGGAGCAACGGGAGGAACAACCACATTATCAGGAATGTTTCCTGCATCATAAGCACGACAACGATGGGATTGAGACAAAATAAAGGAATGACGGGAAAAGGCTAAAGTGTTGCTCGACACTTACTGGGATGATTCTGGGTCAATCCCATCTCCTGAGGGGCCGCCACGACATCATCAGTCCGACATTCAACTCGAACTGGCTGAGAAATCTGAACCTCGTTCGGGGCAGATAGAGCATCGGGCACCTCAGGCACTTCTTCCACATCCACCGCAAGGTCCGGTAACGAAGGGTCAAAGGCAGCCTGATCACCTAGTTCTGGTGAATAACCGTGAGGGGTGGGATCAATGGACACCTTCCGCACAACAAGGTCCAAACATTGAAACTCATTCCTCATAACCAATTTGACATATTTGTCCCACTGATCCTCACAACCAATTAAGATCAACCGCCTTAGAATTGTGTCTTTCGAACCGAAGTGAAGTAACCCCTCAACTGTGATACTCTCCTCGTTTGCATGACAATGTAGCTCCTCCCGGGCCCTAGCAACCAACTTACTAAACGACGGCCGTTCACCGAATATCAGAGGCACCCTTTGCATTTCAACAAATCGAACATTTCCATAATCATCACTTGTCACACTGCCTCCATGATATAGGGTGACTAGGTTGTCCATCTAGTTCATACAGAAAACCAAACTAATAAGAATCTTTAATTGAAATCGGATACTACATAGTAACTAATAAGTACCTAGTCACTAACTAAATGCTACCTTTATTCGAAATTGATGCTAATTAACTAACTAAATTGCATAGTCAATTGCATACCCAAAGATAAACATTCCTTTTGTTCGTGATTTGCTTGACTCGTTGTGGCAAACATTTCTATAGCACTAACTAAATTGCATAGTCAATTACATCACAGCAACACAACACATTTCTATAGCACTAGTCCTCTAGTCGCAAAATAATCAACTTGACTTATAGCGAGCCATATCGCCGACTCCAATACGCCACACAATCCTTCCATTCTACGGCACCATTGCCCAAGCGACAGTGATAAATAAGGGATAAACAGCCTACTCGACATTCATAGCACCACACATTAGACATTCATAGCACCACACATCAGCCCACTCGACATCACATCCTCAAAAACTACCTAAAAAATATCCTCGACATCACATCTGAGCGCCAAGAACGAACATTTTGGAGGAGAAGTCATCACCTTGAGGCACTTGTAGCGGTCGCTCTGGGGCCTCTCGACAGCAGCGGCGGGGAGGACGGCCGGGCGGGAAGCACGTCGGACGGGCGGCCGGCCGAGGACGCGCGTGCGGGGAGGGGAGGCGCGCGGGCGGCCGCGGCGGGGAGGACGGGCGGCCGCGGCGGGGAGGACGTTGGACAGGCGGCCGAGGACGCGCGTGCGGGGAGGGGAGGCGTGCGGGCGGCCGCGGCGGGGAGGACGCGCGTGCGGGGAGGGGAGGCGTGCGGGCGGCCACGGCGGGGACGACGGGCGGCCGAGGCGGTCGACGAGGGGAGGCTGAGGCGGTCGACGAGGGGAGGCCGGCGGCCGCGGCGGGGAGGACGCGAGTGCGGGGAGGGGACGGGAGGCGGCGGCAGGGACAGAGGGAGGAGGAGTTGCGAATGAACGAGGCCCGCGTGCTCGGTGCCATTTCAGAAGCCGCATGCTCGGCGCCAAGATCCACGGCGCCGAGCTCGGCGCCACGAGCCACGGCGCCGAGATGCCTGCCACGTCGGCGCCACGCCGGCCGCCACGCTGGCGCGGGTCTGGCACCTCGGCGCCGTGGTCCACGGCGCCGAGACGTGTTACCTCGGCGCCGTGGGTCACGGCGCCGAGCTCTGGGTCCAAAAACGGAATTAAAACTACCAGGGGTCTAAATGTGAATATTTTTCAAAAAAAAGGGCTAAAATACAAAAACTTCGGGGGAGAGGTGAGTCTCTCCCCATTCACCCAGGGGCGAAGCCACACCTCGAACAGGATAGGCTTCAGTCTGGGTGTAGAAAAATATCTAGTGTATATATATCCTGGGTAAATTCAGTCTAGTCAGGGTAACATTTTTATGATTCAGTCCAGATAGTCTAGATCATTCCACCACTGAATTTGAGGCATAACCAAATACTGGCTCCGCCACTACATTCACCAATGATCCACTAAATTAACGATGGATGGCGAGGAAGCTCACGTGAGGCCCTCTATGGAAAAGCTCTTCGTCCGACTGCTCCTCCACCGGACAGCAGCACCTTAATTACCACACATTGAACCACTTAAACTGTAGGCAAGGGCTGAAACAAAATCTGGAAACTCATGAACCTCTCAAGGCTCGGTCAACTCGAAAAGATATGAGCCGAGTTGAAAAACAAGAGTTCGACAACGTGTTGACGGTAGCATGTTCACCTGTTCCTCGCAAAAGAAGAAAAAGAAAAGGATGTTCACCTATTAGTAATTCTTGAAAAGCATATATGACGAAGCTTGCTTTCCTACGTACAAGCAGGATCTGCTTGATTCAGCTGGGGATTTTTGTGATAGGATAAATCAAATCTCCGTCCATCAAATCAACGCCAACAGCTAAAGCATACACATCTGATGGTAAAAAAATCGACTCACTACAAAAGAAAGTTAGGTGAAAGGTATTTGGCGAAACCGTTAGTTAAATTAGAGCCTGTTTGGATGGACTAGGACTAGTTGTTAGATAGGACTAGTTGTTAGCTGACTAGTAGTTAGCTGGCTAAAGATTAGTCTAGTCCTGTTTGGATCCAAGGACTAATAAGTACTACTATCTCAGTACAAAGTCTGTTATACCCCTATGCATGGCGGTCTGGGAGGGTTGGCGTGGGTATCAGCGTCTTTTTTCCATCCTGCTGGTCCTTTAGCCCTCATTAGCTGGGTTTGATGGACTAGTTGGCTAACAACTAGTTGGAGCTTTGGCTAAACTTTAGCCCACCCATTAGCCCTCCTGTTTGGATCCTCAAGGGCTAAAGTTTAGCAACTAGTTGTTAGTCCAAGGGATCCAAACAGGGCCTTAATCTGCTTTTGTTGTTGATCCAAACCTATCTATTACATTATTAAAACGATAGAACATATTATACAATTAAATTAATCTGCTTTTGTTGTTGATCCAAACCTATCTATCATATTATTAAAACGATAGAACATATTATACAATTAAAATGATAAAAACAAAAGTCCTCACGTTCGCCCCAAAGTCTAAAAATTATTATGTTACTTGGTAGAAAGTGATAAAGACTTACACTTGATTTCTATGGGTCTAAACTGCAATAGTATTGACCAATCAAATAAATTGATGCAGCTCAGATATTCTCTACTAATTCTTTGTGTCTTTCTTTAAGTTCATATGCATATAGGTTAGTAAAGAAGACACAAAGCACTATGCAGGAAGTGCATGTGGAAGCTTTAGTTACTGCTAATGTAGCACATGGAAATCCATGTGTGTACGGTGGGATGCATGCAAGCACAAAGAAAGTAATGAATTCAGCTCCAGTACATGATCTCAATGATTTTGTTTCTGCGCCAAGAAATCAAGCCATGCGTCAGAAGGCATTGTTGCTCAACACGATGCTAACAAATAAGGAAGGATCTCAAATAGCAGATCATATTAACTTGGAGTTTTCTATCTACTTATACTCAGGAGATAGAATCGGTATCATCTATTTAAGCGTAGTTTGGCTAATTTTATCTTTACATGCATGGAGGCAGGGTCTACTAGAGAAGAACTTACGCAAGAAAGGACTTAATCCTGCACCATCTGACCCGTGCATGCATGGGTCCCTCCATGAATGAACATGTAAAATTTTCTTGTCCAAACAACAGGCAGTTCGTCTATCTTTTATATAGTCCGAATTAGTATGTTAAGCTGAGATGTAATAGGCTTCTTTTTGTTTATTTAGTCAATTCTAGTCCGAGTCCGGAGTGCATGCCCCAATTTGTACGTGTGCTTTTAGAGGTCAATTCTTTTTGTTTAGTTAGCTACTGTGTACGTGTACGGGATAGGGCTATAAAAGCCATGGCTGTGCACCTCTTGTAAGAGAGAGAGAGAGAGAGAGAGTTTAGATTATAGTTATAAATTAAAGACATCATATGTGTTGGCCTTTTGACCGTTAGGGTATATCCCTATACCGTATGTTCTTAGGAATTTATCGTGAGCTGGAATTCATGGAGAGTTCTTCTTTGGGCCTGTAGGATTTAGCTGTTTTTTTAGCATTAAATACAGCAGGGGAGGCCCCCACTGTAGAGATTTTATTAAAGAAAAAGAACTGAACAAGCTTGTTTGCCAAGAGGCCAAACAGCAGGAGCAGGTCTAGAGAGGCTTAAAAGAAAACAAACCAGAGACAGAACTAAACAAGAAGCTCTACACAAAGAAGAAAAGCAGCTCGTTTGGCCTCAACAAGAAATCTATGAGTCTGAAGTTTAGCCTCTTCAAGAAAGAGAGCCTTCCACGAATTGGAAGAAGGTCTTCCTCTATCAAATACGAAGTTATTTCTTTGCTTCCAAATTTGCCAAGTGGCGATGGTGAAGATTTCCATGAAGAAGGGGTTCTGGAATTGCTGCTTTGTTTGTACCATCATTTGGAAGAAACCTGCAGCCAAATTCCAATGAATGCCCAAATGCTGCCAACACCTTTGACTGAAGGGGCAACTGAAAAATAGATGAAAGGCAGTCTCTTCATCATTGCCATCACAGAGGACACAGTTATAGTTGTTGCCTTCCAGCTTGTGTTTTTTTTCCTTTTGAGGATATTTCTAGTATTTAGCCTATCCATTAGGAGGAGCCAAGTGAAAGCTCTGAGTTTGTTGCAACACTTGGAGTTCCAAATCCAAACAAAAGGGGCTGGGGGTTGGAAACTTCTGTAGGGAAGGTTATAGAATTTAGAAGAGGAGTATTTGCTATTCCCCCAAATATAATGCCATGAATCTTTTGTGTTTTCCTGGACTTGAATTGTCTGTATGTAATCCTGCAACTTTTGATATTCCTGAAAAGCTTGCTCAGAAAGAGGCAGATGAAATTGAGCCTCCAGACTATTATTCAGCAGAAACTGAGCCACTGAAGTCTTTTTGTTTTTTGCAAAGGAGAAAAGTCTGAGGTAATTGGTTTCCATTACATTGTCATTCCACAGATCTGACCAGAACAAGACAGTGGAACCATCCCCAACTTTGCAGCTAGCAACACCTCTGTAAGGATCACAAAGCTTCAGGACATCCTTCCACCAAAAGGACCCCCTGTCGGTTGAAGCATGAGGGACTTCACCATTGGGATAGTGAGCATACCAAATTAGTTTAACCCAGGGGATTTCCTTCCTGTTGTAGAATTTATCTAAGTGCTTGAGCAGGAGGGCAGAATTTTGGCTTCTCAAATTTATGATGCCTAGACCCCCTTCTTTTTAGGTTTACTGCATTTTTCCCAAGCCACCAAAGGTTTCATTTTCGCATTGCTATTTGAACCTCTCCAGAGACAATGTTTCCTGGCTCTGTCAATATGCTTAAGAACTGCAACTGGCAGCTGGAGGGAGCACATTGCATAGGTTGGGAGAGAAGAAAGGACTGAGTTCACTAGTTGGAGTCTACCAGCATGAGTTAAGAAATTGGAGGTAGCTGTGAGCCTTCTTTCCACCTTATTCATGAGAGTTTCAAAGTGCTCAACTGTAGGCTTGGTGGTGCCCATTGGAAGGCCCAAATAAGTGAAGGAGAGCGAATCAAGCTTACAGCCAAAAACTCCTGCCAATTGTTGAGCTCTTTCATAGGAGATGTTCAAAGGGACTAGGCATGATTTCCTGTAGTTGACTCTGAGTCCAGTTGACTGAGCAAAGGATTCTAAGAGCCCTTTCAAGGTGAAGAGTTCACGCTGCGACGCTTTCATGATCAGTAAAGTATCATCCGCATATTGAATTATGGGATACTGAGCCATCTCATAAGAGGGAATTGGCAGTTCAAACAAGCCTTCCCTGTGAGCTTTGTTGACAATGCATTGGAGAAGGTCTGCAGCTAGGACAAAGAGTAGAGGGGAAAGTGGGTCACCTTGTCTGACACCACGTTTACAGTGAAAGTGCTTCCCGGGGATACCATTCAGGAGAATTGAAGAGGAACCAGAAGCAAGGATTCTCTGTATCCAATCACACCATTTATTATTAAAACCAAGATGAGCCAACATTTGGAGAATCAGATTATGTTCTACTCTATCGAAAGCTTTTGTGAAATCCAGCTTAAGGATGATAATCTCCTTCTTAGAGTTCTG
The DNA here is from genome assembly GCA_017311315.1 of Dendrocalamus latiflorus. NCBI lineage: Eukaryota > Viridiplantae > Streptophyta > Magnoliopsida > Poales > Poaceae > Dendrocalamus > Dendrocalamus latiflorus. The sequence continues at coordinate 6,174,859 of CM029646.1, forward strand.
ACACTGGAAGATGTACTCATATGCCCAAGCAAGGCAATCCTGAATTGTCCTAGATCTGATAAATCCATACTGATTTGCATGAATTAAGGGGATGATTTTGTCTTGAAGTCGGTTGGCCATCAATTTTGAAATGATCTTGAGAGCACAATTCAACAGAGAAATAGGTCTGAAATCATTCACACTCACAGGATTATTTGTTTTGGGGACTAAGGTGATGAAGGAACTGTTTATAGCCTGCAGATCCAGAGAGCCATTGAAGAAATCAAAACAAAGTGTATAGAAATCTTCCTTTATTATATTCCAATATTTCTTGAGGAAAAACCCATTGAACCCATCCGGGCCAGGGGCTTTCTCTGCAGGCATTTGCTTGATGATCAGATCTATATCCTCCATGTTAAAGGGACTTGATAGCTTCTCCAGGTCATTTCTTGTTTGGACGAGAGAGCTTAGGTTGTATAGCATGGCAGGGTTTGTAGAGCATCCCATTCTTTGCTTGTATTCTTCCAGAAGTACAGCAGCTTTCTCATTATGGTCATACACACTTCTGCCATCTTCTGCTTGGAGTGTGGTGATTGTGTTTATTCTGTATCTTTCTGTGGCAGCAGCATGAAAGAAACTAGTGCTCTCATCCCCAAGTTTTGTCCATCTAATGGTGTACCTTTGCTTCCAATATTCTTTTTTGAATCTAAGTAGTTTGGCAATATGATTCTTTAGGATATTTCTGAAATTGAACTCCTGAGTAAAAAGAGGCCTTTGCTCTTCCAAAGCATCAAGAGTTTCTAGAACAGAATTACAGTTTCTTATCAGTTTGCTGAGGTTTGACAATCCTTTGCTCCATTTCTTCAAAGCAGCTCTTAGGAGCTTGAATTTGGCAGTAATTCTAGAGGCACTGTTAGGAGCATTGACATTTGAATTCCAGACAGATTGCACCAGATCAAAAAAGCCAGGATGATCCACCCAGAAGTTTTCAAATATGCAGATTTGGGCCTTTGGAATTGAGGTTCCAATTTGAATTCTACAGGGAATGTGATCCGAGGTGGGTCTAGCCATTGGAAGGAGAAGAGTGTTGGGAAAGTCACTAGTCCAGTTTGAAGTTGTGAAGACCCAATCAATTTGTTCTAGGAGGGGTTCATTTCTCATATTGCTCCAAGTGAACTTTCTTCCTTTTAGTGGGATCTCCAGCAAACCAAGATTACTGATGATCTCATTAAAGATCATGATGTCCTGCATGTTTCCACCCTCTCTATTTCTATTAGAAGAGGATCTGTAGAAATTGAAATCTCCTGCCAACATCCAGTTTTCATCAGCATCTAGTTGCAGGTTATTGAGCCAGTAAACAAAATCATCTCGATCAGGACCTTGACAGGGGCCATAAATGGAGATAAGGGACCAAGTCTGTCCATTATGGGTGGAGGTGAACTTTACTGTGACTGCGAATTTATTAATTTGGATTACTTCACCAGAGAAAATGGAACTGTTCCAACCCATTAGGATACCACCAGAGGCTCCCTCAGAAGGAGAGAAAGCAAATTTGTTGAATCGCTTGGGGGCTAGTTTTTTTATGAATGAGTGGTCAAACTGATTTCTCTTAGTTTCTTGGATGCAATAGATTGCACAGGCACTTTCCTCAATCTTTTCCTTGATTGCAGTACATTTGTCCTCAGAATTCAGTCCTCTAATGTTCCAATTTCTGGATGGGTTACCACAGTTGCTGTGGGAGTTGTTATCCATTGAACAGATAAAGCGAGAACCAACTGAAATTCTGACCAAGAGAAGTCAGAATAGACAAGAGATCTACAAGGTCCCAAAGCCAGCCCCAAAGTTGATTTTGAAGTCAAGAACACATAAACCAGACAGCAGCCCACCACATAAAGAAAGCAATCCAGAGCATTGACTAATAAACAAGGTAAATGTTCCTTGCCCGATAAAAGGAAACCAACAAATTCAAAGCAAGCAAAACAGGTCTGATGAAGGAGATCTCCAAACTTTCCAATACAAGATGAAGCAGGGCATTCCCTGATTAAAAGATAGCTATTAAGGTAGGGATTCATTGATCACTGGTTGCAGGTCCCTGTGAGCACTCCCACTGACTTCAGCTTGCGCTGGAATTGAAGCGAGGAGTATCTCTGCCGTCACCTCCAAGGGGTTGATGCAGCATTTCTTGGTTGCCACCTTCTGGATTTCAATTATAGGAATTTCAGGGAAGACAACCCCAGCATCAAAACTTTTTGCAATGTCAGAGAGGCCAGGAAAAATCAGAGGCTTGACTTGAAGGAGTAGATAGGATTTTACCCAGGAGTTCAGGCTGGGGAGCCACCTTTTTTCCTTTGGTTCTGCCTTTGTTGCCCATCTTTTTTGTGAATGGGGGAGATTGAGGTTTGAATCCATTCATCCTGGTCTTGAGCCTTGTGCTTCTACGGAGCATTTCAGTGGAAACTGGGGTGATGCTTCTTCTCTTTTTTGCTCTAGCTAAGACACCCAGTGAGCCATCAGGAGGTGGCAGAGGATCAGATAGCTCATAGTTTTCAGGGAACGCAGGAAAAATATTATTTCTGGGTTCAGCTTGGGCCTCCAGCATCTTGGCTTTGCTCTTGAACTTCTTTCTATAGTAGACCTTGGTGACGGTAGTGACTCTGGCTGGTAAGACAACTGGTTGAGCTTGCTGGTTTGGGATAAATTCAGTGTTTATGTGACTTTGGTCAGTCTGAAAGGGGTCTGAAATCCCATCTGCTGTAAGAGCTAAAGCTTGTTTGGTCATGTTAATGGTAATCTTAAGAGAGCTGATACCCAGAGCGGCTAAATCAATCTGAACCAGGGAGCTTGGAATGTCAATGCTTCCAACAAAACGAGGGGTACCAGCTAGCAATTGGTTGTTGATCATTTGCCTTAACCCTGCAGCAAGAAAATTGCAGATAGCAGCCTTCTGGTCAATGTCCCTCGAGGTTTCCAACTGGATGTTTGCGGTAAGAACAGGGAGGGAAGTGGAAGCAGCAGGCAGAATTGCTGCAACTTGGCTCTGATTGGGAGTATCTATGTGTATGACATTCTGCTGTGGTTCAATTTCCACAATTCTGTCAACACCTGTACCAGCTTGGAGCAAATGAGCCGATGAACCAGAGTCAGCCTGAAGAATCCCTGATCTTGAATCATGTCATCTTGATTCTGATTCTCAGCAACCAGCTCATCTATGACTTGATCAGCGAGCTGAGCAATGTGTACTGCTTCACCTGGCACCACTGGACCCTCAAATGGGTGAGGATTCCCGTTGTTGGCTGGGGGGTCTTCTTCATTAGCAGGCCCAAGATCAACCAACTCAGAATTGAACATATAGACTGGAACAGTCCAAGATTTTCCAACCCCACCCAATTCTTTCCCATGCTTGATAACTAAACTGCGAGGGACCTCTAGGGGGTCATCAATCATTACTTTAACCAGGGCTCTAGCTAGAGAACGATCCTCTGAATTCCAGAAAAGCAGCTTACCCATGACACCACATACTTGTTTCAGGATGTTAAAATCTTTGAGATCAAGTAGGTAGCCGAGTAAGAGCAACCAACAAGTTCTAGTGAATGGGGATCGCCTAGCATTCAACGGAGCCTCATCATGTTTAACAAAACGGAACAACCTATTACCAACCATATGAGGATTTGTGGCAATCAGGGTATCTCTCTGACACGGGTTTGCTAGCTGAAAGATGCCCACACCGTGAGGATGAGAGGAGTAGAGTAAGACATTCTTCCGTACCTCTATCTCCACATAATCTCTGACCTCATGCAAATACCGGAGGCGCTGCGCAGGCGTGAGAAGCTCTTCAGTGATGGCAATAGCACAGTCTTCATGGCGCTTGACAACACCCCCTGAGACACAGACTGTCTTGCGAGCACGCCTATGCTGGCCACCATCTTCAATGATCATGGCAGGCGGGATGAAGGGCCTGGGATCAATGGCGAAGTTTGCCATCAAGGGAGAATCGGTGGCAAGGTTTGGCAAAGAGTGAGGAAGAGAAACTGGCGACTGGCTTTCTGAGGTGGTGGAAAAAATCAGAAGAGGTGAGGCTGGCGTTGTTGGGGGTGCTCCCTTGGAGAATTGGGGCCATAAGACCAGTTAATGGAATTAGGAAGCGCCGTGACCTGCTTTTCTTGGACCGAGGGAGGTTTACTAGGCTTTAACACCCATTTGCCATCAATACTCAGACGCCTTTTAACACAGAAGCGGCCCTTGTGGCCGTAGTTAAAACAAAATAAACACCTTAGGCTCCCACAGCAGTCTCTGACAAGATGACCTGGGCTGAGGCATTTGAAACACCCGCGAGAGAGCACAGAGGTTTGAAAACCCATGCGGGAAACGAGCCACACACCTTTGGACGAGGGGCTAGCATTGAACTCTTCGGGCGGCTGAATGGCGCCGGCATGGGGGACAACAGAGCTAATGAAAAGATCTCTTTTGAGATTTTGAAAAATCCTTCGGACTGGAGCGTTGTCATGGCAAACAGCTTCGGGTTCTTGATCAACAGACGAGCCAGAAACAAAAGAGATTGAAGGAAGCCCAGTGTCATGAAGATCCAGAGGCTTGATAATAGCCTTTTTGCGAGTACAATCTGAAGCCTTCCAAACAGGACAGAAGATCTCACCAACTTTGATAACAGAGGAGAGTTCAATTGGCCGGGATTTGGGGACTGGCGAATCTTGAATAAGTTTGCGACTGAAAGAGACTCTCTTATGAGAATTTTTTCGCTTATCTCCGCGGCTGGTCATAGATGTCCAGCTGCGTTCTTCTTCCTTTTCCCATCTGCTACTTTCCTTCTTCCAATCATCCCCTCCATCACGCCAAAGATGAAAATAAACATCAAAGTGCTCGGTTGTGAATCTTTTAAGATTGCGAATCAAGAAACCCACATGCTTGTTAGCAACCGAAAAACGGTAGTGACGATCACTCTCAAAAGAAACGTGAAAACCCGCAGGTGAAACCCCCAAGCAACAATGAAGAGCCAAAGCCACAGAATCTTCAGTTAAATGGAAGAGGTAGCGACGAAAAACCACCAGCAAGAAGAAGGATCCAATTGGAGATGAAGAGCGATGGTGCACTGAAGACGAGAGCTTACGAACCACCTCAGCTTCAAAGCGCTTACCCGGGGAAAAGTCCCAGTTTCTGACCAGAGCAGCCAGCGCTGGATCTTGTTCCAGTTCGATGAGAGCATCTGGGGAAGAAGCCGCATCCATCTTTGCTTCCTTTGTTCGATAAGATTTTTTCTATTGAGGTGCTACATCATCATAGCCGTAAGATCTTTTCTATTGGATTTAGCTGTGGTGTTGATTTTTATCCGATAGATTAGTTGATCCTATCCTCTGTATTGTAGTGTACGTGGGTTGAAAGTTTTATCTATCTAGTGCAAATTGCATATTGTAGTTTGTGCTCTGTATATCTATTTAAGAATTACCACCATAAGGGAACGGGCAACTCTTAGATTTAATCTCATTTCGAGGTTCAATCCGCATCATACATATTAAAGCTGTTACAATTACATAAGAAATGCAACTATATTGTTAATCATAACAAATACAACTTTACCAAATATAAACATATGTACTATAGCATCTAACCATGCAGTTATGCAGGGAATTCGGCTGGCTAACTCTAAACGACATGCACTGCTGCTGCCCTGTGTTGAATCATCAATTTATCAGGTTTTTCCACTTTTGCGCTTCAAGCAAATTTCACCGCTGGTCCTCAAACTTCGCTTGAGATAATTTAACCGTACGTTAATTTTTGTCAATTGAATCACCAAAGTATTACAAATTGCCTTAACTAGGTTAATTGCTGTCAACATACCAAGGGAGCATTGTGGCACGGCTAGAGCTTGTTCTTTTTGGCTGAGGCTTATAGCTTTTGGCTGTGTCTTGTAGCTTTTTCGCTATTCATGTGAGAAATTACAGAATAACATAAACAGTTACACACTAACTAGGAAGATATGTGTTCGCCGTTGCCCCTTTGATTAATATATTACTATATATACAGTTACACACTAACTAGGAAGATATGTGTTCGAATGGAAACACCGCATGTTTAACAGCCTGCATGAACTACAGAGTGACGGCCGCAGCTGAAAGCTCTGGCAACCCACCTTGGCCGTTCAGCACGATGACCTTCCCCTCTGAATCCACATCAACAATGGCGGAGTCACCCTCCTTGACTTCCCCGGCCAGCATCTTCTCCGCGAGGCTGTCCTCCAGCAGCCGCATGATGGCCCTCCTTAGCGGCCGCGCTCCGTAGCTCGGGTTGTAGCCTTCCTCGACGACCCGCTCCTTGAACCTCTCGGTGACCTGAAGGTCGATGTCTTTCGCCTTCAACCTGTCAAAGACCTCCTTCAGCATGATGTCCGCGATCTCCTTGACTTCGAGCTTGGTGAGCTGCCTGAAGACTATCATCTCGTCGAGACGGTTGAGGAACTCGGGGCGGAAGTACTGCTTCATTTCCTCGACGACCAAGCTCTTGATTCTGCTGTAGCTGCTGTCCTTCTCGTCGTAGTCGAGATCGAACCCTATCTTCCTCCCACCCTTCTCGATGACGCTGCTTCCAACGTTCGACGTCATTATGAGAAGCGTGTTCTTGAAGTTCACTGTTCTTCCCTTGCTGTCAGTTAACCTTCCGTCTTCCAAGATCTGGAGCATCATGTTGAACACATCCGGGTGCGCCTTCTCGATCTCATCGAAAAGCACGACCGTGTATGGCCGGCGTCGAACTGCCTCGGTCAGCTGGCCACCCTCAGTGTATCCAACGTAACCTGGAGGTGAACCGATCAACTTGGACACAGTGTGCCTCTCCATGAACTCACTCATATCAAGACGGATCATGGCTTCCTCCGAGCCGAAGTAATAGGCTGCAAGAGCTTTTGCAAGCTCTGATTTCCCAACACCAGTGGGACCTGCGAAAATGAAGCTTGCAATAGGCCTGTTAGGGTTCTTGAGGCCCACACGAGCACGGCGGATGGAGCGACTAATTGCTTTCACAGCCTCATCTTGGCCAATGACACGCTTATGCAAAGTCTCTTCCATCTTAAGAAGCTTATCAGATTCATCACTTGAGACTTTCTCCACCGGGATACCAGTCCATGACGATACAATGTGCTGGATATCTGCTTCGTTGACCAGTGGTCCCGTCTCTCCCGACTCAGTCTCTGCTTTGCTCATCTCCTTGCTCTTGTCAATGAGGGCTGTTATCTGGGCCTTCAATTCCATTTCACGATCTCGCAACTCTCCAGCCTAATAGCATAAGATTTAAACAGGCAAATCTGTAAGTTAGCATTTCTATCGAAAGAAAATGCAAATTAGCAAGGATTGATGTTCAGGGATCACGAGACAAATGAATAAACCAAACACTAGTTCTGACAAGTAGAGGAAGGCAAATGCAAGGACACTGCTAATATTTTACTTGGTAGTGATAACTATTTAAGGCCCCGTTTGGCACAGCTCCACCACCGGCTCCTGGAGCTGTTTGGAGCCGTTTTGTGCCAAACGGGGTAAAACAAAATAGCCCCACCCAAGGAGTCCCTTAAAACATGCTGAGACAAAAGATATGTATGAGATGGAGCTGAAAAAAGTAGCTCCACCCGGCTCCATCCGCAGGCCCGCATGCCACTGCCCTTGTACTTTCGTAAATTTACGCGATCTGCCACCGGCTCTTCTATTCTCCCGTTCCCGTTCCTCTGTTCGGTCTTCTCGTCTTCGACCGTGAAGGGAGTGCCGCCGCCATTAAATATTGGTTGCTAATACTTTGTGTTATTTTAAATTTTAATTTTTTTTAATTCAAATTTACTCGGATGAAAAATCATGTAGAAACATACAGCTCTTGATGTTACTACAAACCAAATAGACAGGGGTATATTGGACAATTGACATCTATCAACCATGCATGATAAAACAGGTGGAGCTGTTTTGCCAAACAGTCTACCAAAACAGCTCCAGCTCCACCGGTGGAGCTGTTCGTGGAGCTGAAGCAAAAAAAACAGCTCCACTTGTGAAGTGGAGCCGTGCCTTAGTTCGTCTTTAAAGGCAAAAGTACAAAAAACACTAAATTTAACTTTACGAGAAACACTAAATTTAGCTGTCATTTTTATTATCACCTTAAATGAAAACTTTATTCTCAAATAAGATGGAATGGACAAATAATCCTAGATCACCTGAAAATATGTCATCTTCCAATTATGTCAGTGAACTTTATCTACAAGTTATGGTGGATCAAAATCCAACAGGAAGTCTTTAACAGTTAAGTTGCTTTACAAACATGAAGAGATGCAAAGATCTAGCAGTTCATCCATTGGCAGTTACCTTTTCGTAGTCCTGACTACGGACAGCTTCATTCTTATCTTTTGTGATTTGCTTGAGCTCCTTGTCAAGCTCTCTAGCGTCTTCAGGAACCTGCACGAATGGTTCAATTTAAATATTTGTATATGGCATGCAAAAATTAGCAAAGAGTGATGGGTGCATCCAAACAAATGACAGCATATGACCACATTCTCTACCTGGGCATGTCGAAGCCTGACACGTGAACCTGCTTCATCAACCAAGTCAATTGCTTTATCTGGGAGGAAACGATCACTGCAAATAAAACAATTTGTCAGGCGATTAAAAGGATACAAGATAGTAGTCAAGCTATATTATGAAATAAAACAATTTGTCAGGTGATTAAGAGGATACAAGATAGTAGTCAAGCTATATTATGAAACAGACGAGAAACACAGTAGTTTCTCTGAGATATTTTGAAGTCTCAGAATACTATCCAGTTTACACTTCGTAAGTCACAGATATCTGTTTTAGTATTAGCAAGAACATGCATTACAGAGCACATATGCTCCTTAGTTTTTTGCTTAGTGGTTCTCCTTAGTTTTTTGCTTAGTGGTGTCTTGAACTCTGATATTATGCCATTAATTGTCCACAAAATCTGATCTTTCAATTTAGAATCTCCTCCAAGAACATAACATGATAAGGTGACAATTTTTAGCTTATAGTCCACATACCTGATGTATTGATAAGACAACTTAGCAGCTGCAATCAAAGCATCATCAGTGTAACGAAGTTTATGATGGATCTCATATCGTTCCCGAAGCCCTCTGAGAATTTCTATGGTTTCATCAACTGTTGGCTCTGGCACTCTTACAGGTTGGAAACGCCTTTCTAATGCTGGGTCTTTCTCAATATGCTTCCTGTATTCATCAAGTGTGGTGGCTCCGATACACTGAAATTAAATATAGAAAATTAAGTATAAAAATTTTTAGTGAAAGCAAAAGCACCTAGAGTTTCAGCTTGATGAATGATAGCAGACACTCGATGTATTTAATGAGAAAGAAAACAGATTGTTAATCCCAACTCCCAAGTCTCAACATAATAGCATGTAATGTTATCCACATACCTGTAGTTCTCCTCTTGCTAATGCTGGCTTTAATATATTAGCAGCATCAATAGCTCCTTCGGCTGCTCCTGCTCCTATGAGGGTGTGAACTTCATCAATGAAGAGTATTATCTCATCACTCTGCTTGATTTCTTCCATCAGCTTTTTTAATCTTTCTTCAAATTCTCCACGGTATTTTGTACCAGCAACAAGAAGTCCCATATCAAGGGTAATGACCTGCGCATAAATGGGTTAGAACATATATTGATCATTTCCTGACAATCTCTTCAAAAGAATCCAGAAACACCACCACAGAAAAATGACAACTATGGTATCAATAATGTCCGACATATATGTTTTTATTCAACATATAATTATCTAAAACAATTAGTCTAACAAAAAAACCTGCAACACAGTGTCCTTTTTGGCATTAATCAATTACCAAGCTGATTGAATGCATTCCTGTATTTTTTATCCAAAGGAAGTTCAAACAAGTACAATGTTACTTTCTTCTCAAATTTTGTTGTTAGTCTGTGGGTCATCATAGGTATTAAAGGGACAGGAGATACACTTGCAGGAAATTTTCTATTATTCCACTGCGACGGTCAGTCACCTCCATATTGGGCAGGTTCTTCAATCATTAAATTGCGCTCAAATGGTCAAAAGTCCATCGGGCCAAGAGACTACTCATTAGAAAAGGTTAAAAACTAGATTTGCTTACACCAGGGATAGAAAAACAGGTGATTACTGGCCGGTAACCCAAAAAACCGGTGGGAACCGGTAGCAAAAAAAAAAGGTCAAAAATTTTCAAATGTAAATTTATATTTATAACTGTATAATACATTTCTAGGTTGGTTTAGGTTTTTTATGCTAAATTACCTATTGTATGAACTAAATATGTATCAATTATTGCACACCCAAGTTTTTATCCATTTTTTCGGTTTTCTAACGGTTTTTCCGGTTTTTAGTGGTTTTCCAGTTTTTTAATATTCAAATTTCAACCGGTTTTTCTGGCCATCAGTGGCCGGTTCATGGTTGTCACGATGTCGCCTAGGCAACCCCATGTCGTCCTAGCGGCTGGAGGGGGACGCTGAGGCTGTTCGCCAGCCGGCACCAATCTTTGGCCTGCTCCCACCACCGGCACTGATTTCTAGCCTACTCCTACCACCGACGCCCCTCTCCACTGCGGCTGCTATGCCGGCCCTATCCACTGACGCAGCAGGGAGGCCGGAGGCGAGCTGACTGATGCAGCAAGCAGAGGAGGGGGAGGCGGTGGGGAGGGGAGGCGCCAGGTTGGGGGAGGAGGTGCCCGGGAGGGGAGGCGCCGGGGGGAGGAGGCGCCAGGGAGAGAAGGCCGTGGGTGGGGAGAGGCAGTGGCGGGGAGGGGAGGCGCCAGGGGGAGGAGGACGCGGGAGAGGAGTCGGGAGAGAGAGAGAGAGAGCAAAGGTTGAGTTATGAGGGGGACCGGCCGAAGCTCTTGTATGTAAGTATGCATGTAGCGTATGCCTCGCTGTGGCATCCTGGTGCCTCTTAGGCGCTGTGGTTGCCTAAGATGCCGTGACAACCATCCTGGTTACCGAGATTTCTATCCTTGACTTACGCACATATCCCAAGCAGAACAGAATAGATATAACAAACACAACAAGACAGCAACCAGAAACATAACGTACATAAGAAATATGTTCACAGTTCACAGAATCAGTTGACATAGCAAACATTAGGTTTAATATATTGAGCATTGGCAGAACATATATGTAATACCCCAAATTTGCACAAAGGGAAACATTAGGGATTAAGAGCGAAAGTTGCCGTCAGACCCATCGACTTTTAACGTGTCGATTCAATATCGCTCGCAGAGGTTCCCAGACCATCCCAGGACGGTCGGCACCGTCTAGAGAGCCGAGTAGCGCCCTCAGAGGTTCCCAGACCGCCTAGGGATAGTCGGCACCGTCTCGCGACATGGGTTCTCGTCATTCGGCAGAACTCATATGCTTACCTTGTGCCGATTTACCGCTGCAGTAAAAGAAACCCCAAAGCCAGCACAGCATTGGACCAAAAAAAAAAAGCCCTTGGGCAGTCAAGCATGTGAGAAGGGCAAGGGATTTTTATGAGGGCGATTCGGTCATTTCACGTATGCAATGGGCAGCCCCCAACCCTGCCCATATAAAACCAGCACATCGTAGCAAGCCTCATCTTCTCATCTCTTCTCAGTCAGGATAAGAACAAAGCCAACCGAAACACACTCCATTTCCTTCTCACTGCCAAGCCAAGAAGCCAATACGAGCTCATTCTCCAAGCTCTCCACAGAGAAGAGGGAGCCCGAAGAGGAGGAGCAAAGGAGCAACCGGCCATGACGGCAAGGGGAAGGCAGGAGCAAAGGAGCGGCCGACTGTGACAGCAAGGGAGCCACCTGAACCTCAACCTCACCCACGCCAACTCTTCTTCTAGCTCGGCAGTCGGGTAAGTCTCACCTTCCATCTGTAGGAGCGAGCCAACGAGTAGCAGTGGGGGCGAGGTCGGGTGCCGTTGAGTCGTGGGAGGCGAGGTGGCCGGCGGCCGATGGCCACGGCCGGAACCAAGGACGGCGGCCCACCGGCCGTGCCGTCCGGGTGGCGTTGCCCGACACCCCACCACCGTGCGCGCTTAGGGGAGGCGACCAGCCGGCGGAGTTCAGCCAGACCCGGCCGTGGGTGGCCGGATCTAGGGGGAGCCGCCGCCAAGTCGAAACGCGGGGAGGAGCAGGGGGCCGGTGGGGGAGGCGTCGACGCCGTGGAGGCGGCTGGATCTGGCCCGGCCGGCCGGTTTGGGGAGGAGCCGTCGGCGGCGCTCCGGGTCCACGGGCCGAGGCCCTCCGCGCCGCAAGACACCGAGAGAGGGAGGGGAGGCGAGTGGAAGGGGCCGGTGAGCTGAGCTGCCGGCGAGCCGTCTCGTCGCCGGAGGTCGCGCCGCCCCGGGCCCGACCGGCAGAGGGAGAAGAGGAAGGTAGAGGGGGGCGGCGGGAGGGGCCGCCAGCGGTGAGGGGGCCGGCCGGCCTTGCGCGCCGCCACGCCGCCCCAGGCGAGGCCTGTTCGGCCGAATGGAGTGGGGGAGAGAGAGCCAGGAGATGAAGAAAAAAAAGAGGAGGCCAACCGGGTAGGTGAGGAAAGGAAGGGGAAAAAAAAGAAAGGAAGGAAAAAAAAAGAGAGGAAGAAAAGAAAAGAGGAGAAAAATAAAAGAAAAGAGAAAAAGAAAGAGAGAGAGAAAAATGGGTTCGGCACCTGCGCGACAGGTCCCTCAAAACCCGAGCAGTTACGCCAAAGATCGGGGTTTAGCGCATAGAGTTGTCGTTCTCCGATTAAACTCTGGGTTTTTGTTTTGCCGTTGAGTCGGGTTGGCTTGTACGCAGGTGGAGGTCCTGGGTCGGAGCCGTCCACGCGTCATCCCCGAGGCTAACCAGGCAAGTGCTTTGTAAAACGGTGAATTTGGGTAGTGATTTCGGTTAAAATTGAATAATGATGCACTGCTTACCGTGTTGAGGTAAGTTAAATATTCCCGGATGAAGCCTTGCTTACCATGTTGGGGTAAGTTGATTATACTTGGAATGCATATTGAGAAATGGTGCACGGTAAATGTTGAGACATGTCATGTTGATATGCGTAGTCGGAGAACTTGCATTGCATGCATGTCATAAAAAGAGATAGTGTAGGTCCACGTTGAGTGGATGCTCCACGGGAGTGGAGTTGAGGTCCCCGTATGAGAATTACGGGCAACTGAGGTCCCCGTATGAAACAGGACGGGCTTGAGGTCCCCGCATGAAACAGGGCGGGCCTGGGTGAGCATCGACGGGTGCTCACTCTGCTATACCGGTATAGGCTAAAGAGTTGAGAAAGAAGTGCATGAGCATGTGCATGGGCATATGCATAACGATCGGTTAATGAGAACCTAAAGAGATAAGAGAAAGGTGCATGTGCATGATGAATGGTTCATCGGAACTTGAAATGGCTAAATGGAAAAGTGGTTAATGGAACTGGAATGAGTATGATCTAATGAATGAACTTGTTATTTGCTGGTTTGCTTTGTACTTGCTGAGTCGGTGGACTCAGCCTTGCTTTGTTGATGTTTTTAGGTAACCGTTGAGGACGACAGGTACGGGCGGGAGTAGCACATGGATAACTGGCACGAACCAGCAGCACGTGAGAATCACCTTTTGTCAGTGCACTTTAGCGTTGTTAGGCTAGAGTAATCACTAGAAATGCTAGGATGTTTCTGATTGCAGCAAAATGAATAAACTTATTGTTGGCTTAAATTCTTCTAGTTGTTGATGAATTGGTAGAAGTATGCAGAGGTGGTAGCATCTTGGCCCAGAGAGTGGGCGGGGTGTTACAGTTGGTATCAGAGCGGGCGTTAGGTCCGTGGTAAAGAAATGTGACAGCTGGATTAATTATTCAACTAAAATTTGACTTAGGCCTAATAACTAAATTAAAATTTGACACACTGGTGCACCATAGGATGGGGAATGAGTCTTACATTGCATTTACGCTTTCGTAGCCTTGATGTTGATATGTGCTGTTGAAATGGATGGTTGTAGGCTAGCTGTGTGATTGGCCATCTGTCTTGAACAGATATGCCGAGAGCTAGAGGATGCAGACGTGTGCACAGTAGGATGGGATTGGGTCAAGCATTGCATTTTTGCTTCTATTAGTCATGTTGTTGATTTGCAATGCTTGACGTTGATGCTTGTGAATTGATGGCAAGCAATTGAGCTTGTTATTTGTGTGTCCTGCGGGACCTTGCCGTTATTGTGTCGTGTACCGATGCAATAAAGACTGAGACCGTGGCCACTGGAGAGGTCTGGTCATGTTGCCAATTGTGGCATTGGGGTAGTGATGTTTTGCTTCAGTTTCAGGAAGTTGGTTCCCTTTGGTTAGCAACTCGTTGAGTTGTTTGATAAATACCCGATAGTGGGGAGTGTTCCATGCAAGTCTAGTATTCGGGAAAATTTTGATTATATGAATGATTGGAGTAACTTGCAGAATGAGACCAATATTTTTAGAGAAGGCAATATCCAACAGTGGTTGAAGTGTTGGATTAGGCATATGTGGGATATGCTGGTTAGAGTAACAAGTTGGTAGGACATGGTATTCTAAATGATGAGAATCTAGGACAGTAATTAACTTTAGTTATGCTTGTGGGATCAAAGTTGCTTTGAATCCAATGAGGATTTTGTAGTAACATGAGAAGTAGCGGGGTAAAGCATATCCGTTCTGTTTAATAGTGGGATTTGAATTATTAGTGAACCAGTTGGTGATTACGGTTGCTTAGACTGTTAAGTCACATCGAATGACTGGTTTTACTTTGGCCCGAATCCATGAACCTAGCTAGGCGAGCGGGTCTTGCTAAAAAGGGGTGTGTTAATCTATTGTCTTGGTGGAAAATCCCACATCTGGAGTTATCCTTTCAGTTGATAATAGGCGAAGGATTATAAAACTAAGTCCGTTAACCCCGCACCATGATTGATTATTTAATCATGATTGATGTTTTGGAAAGGTTTTAATAGTTATGATTTTACAACTCTATTGGAATTCGTTGGGAGGACTAGAATAGGGATCTTGACGTCGGATAGTCTCCCAGCTAAATTGAATGGAGAAGAATTGTTGTGAGACTTAAATTCTGAGGGATGAAGTTAATTACATTTTAGTGAGATTTGGTGGCGATATTTAAGCATGAGTTGGTGGAGCTGCCACTGCATTTTGTAGGAAATCAGGCGCACACCTACGGGAGTAGGACAGACGAATTCTATGCTTAAATGCAATTGTGGTTTATGAAAGTACATATGATGTGTGCTAAAATCCGGATGATTGATCCTCCTTAAAGTTGAGCTGGCGGAGATTAGCTAGCGCCTTGGAAATTAGGTGCTCTTGGGATTAATTATTGATAGTGGGTTTTCTCTTTATCAAAGCGCCTTGACCACATCTTGTGGTATGCGCGCTTGATAGTTGTTATGATTGCGTTGTTGTGTATAGTAAAGTGGTAGCGTTTGATGAACTATAGAGTAAATATGGAAGAATATAGTATCCGGTGAGCCGTGGAAAGGTTCAAGATGGGATACTAAAAGGCAATGACTTATGTATTAGCAAATAGAGATTTGCTAATATGTGCAAGCAGTACAAGAGGTACTGGCTTGACATTGTTATGGGGGAGGGAATTTTACTTGATTTCTATGTTGGTATTTGGAAGAACACTTTGTGTTTTGGCGTGCATTATCATTTGGGGTTCATGACTTCGAAGGATGTCATGTTCAGTTCTATCAATGATGAATGCTTGGAGGTGCGATAGGAGAACCGCATGACTTACATATTGATTTATGTGCTTGTGACATGAGTGCTACCTGACTTCCCTCACTTCTGCATATGAGATTTCCCGGACGAGTGGTCCGTGGCGCTCCCGAACGCGTAAGTTTCGGGTGTACCTAGGAACGAAGTCCTAGGCGTACTCAGAAATAAGTCCTGAGCGTTCCCCAAACTTGTAATTTCAGTTGTCTTGAGTTGAGAGTCTAAAGTGGGCCCGGGCGCGTCAACTAGGGTAAAGTAATATTTGGATTTTGTTGCATCTCTCCATTTTCTTGGTGTTAATTGCCTATTGTGTTTGTTGTGATGTGATGCTATGGCCAGGGAGAATGGTTCTCCTGTCTAGGCGTTGCATCATTGAAAGAGTGAATCCCGTGTTGGGGGAGTTTTGTAGTTGTTTTGGGGGAGTGAGTGATGAACTCATTCTCAAGTCCTGTTTTGTTGGAGAATGAAAGTTGTTGGGATTTCGTTCTGTTTTCTGGATGTTTAAATTTGGTAGACTTCTTAACTTTGGAGGGTTGCTGAAGGATTAGAATCCCTTGTTCTCGAAACAAATGTTAAATTCATAGCATGAAGCTCTATTAGGCCTAGATCTAGAGTGAGAAGGTTGATATGTTGGTAATAGGGTGATAATAAAGATTTGTGTGGCTAATAGAGTTCTGAGTTGATTTTATGCCATAATCCTGATGGGAAATTGATTAAGAATAAAATTGGCCTTAAAAGCGAGACCGACGGTCGATTGTGATATCGCAACTAGTAGCGTCTATGGGGAATAATGGTGACTGATGTCACATTTAAGCTGGTAAAGCCTGGGTAGCAATGAGAGTATGAGATTTTGGTGAAAGAGCTTCCCTAACTTATGTTTTTGGAGGTAATCAGCGTTAGGGATTAATGTTTTAGATTGCTTGATTCCAATAACATAGATCGAGGATGATATTAATATCGGAGTTATTGGGGAAGTATTGGGAACCTTGGTTTATGAGCCTCATATTTGTTGACAGCTAGTAGAGGTTAAAAGATTGAGGTAAAGTTACAGTAGAGCTATTGGAAGGTTTAGCCATTGGATGTTAAATGAGATCCTAATGGAGTTTACCTTATTTTGTGGATGTGAGAAGTTGAGAGTTGGTGTGAGATTTGTTTTATCCACCATGTTTGGTGACCATTATTTAAAGTAGTCAGGGGTGTAATCCATTACATGGGTAATTGGAAATGTTTTGATATGTCGAAACATGGGAGCCTATTGTTCTTACTAAGAGAGTCAGTGAGAACTATCTTTGCGAGTTTAGTCACATGGATGGGTGATCGATGCTGATTTTAAGGGACACGTAGTAAAACATCTCCCGTGTTATCGATTGAAGTGATTGATCGACAGTCAAAGGGTTATTTTGGGTTCCCCTGATTTGGGAATTTGTTCATGGCCACTTTGAGGGATAGTGGATTTAAGCGGGAAGTTGCGGCATTTCCGCATTTTACTTGTGGTCTATGTGGTTTTGGCTAAGGCGTTATCCTCATGCCTAAAAGAATATGCTTTCTTTTCTTGGAAAAGAAAAGACTGATGTGGGGAACATACATATTTCGCATGGTATATGCGGCATAAAGTTGGTTGTTAGGATAAGGATTGCGTTCCTGTCCGGTTTCCACTCTGAGTGGATTTATTGTGATGAAATGGTTTCCTGTGAGGAGACAAATTTCCTTCTATTTTGGGAGAAGGGTTGATGTTTGTGGAGGGATGAGTTGATTCTATGCACGTTGCGTGATACTTCTCTTGTAAAAGAGAAGAGCTCTCCTTGTTGCAAATAAGAGTAGCCTTGTCTTTTTGTGCAAGCAATGAGAGTGTTTTTCCTGAAGGATTGGAGGTTTTCTTATGCCGAGGCATAAGACTTGAGTCTATGCATGGAGTGCACATTATGTTTCATGTATCAATGTTGAGAAAGTACTGGAGAGATCCAGAGCATGAGAATGTGTTAGGACCGTTGTCCATAAAGCAAGACCTCACCTTCGAGTCCCGTCCAGTTCGTATTCTGGAGGAACCAGAGAAGGTGTTGAGGCATAAAAAGATAAAGTAAGTTAAAGTGCTTTGGGCACATCAGTCTGAGCGAGAAGCGATATGGGAGTTGGAGTCTCGCATGCGCGAGAAGTACCCGGACTTGTTCTCCATGGGTACAAGTTAATGTTATGTTATATGCAGTTTATTACGTTTTGTTCGTTCGTGCATATTGTTAAACGCCAGAATTCGGGGTCGAATTCTGTTAAGGGGGGTAGAATGTAATACCCCAAATTTGCACAAAGGGAAACATTAGGGATTAAGAGCGAAAGTTGCCGTCAGACCCATCGACTTTTAACGTGTCGATTCAATATCGCTCGCAGAGGTTCCCAGACCATCCCAGGACGGTCGGCACCGTCTAGAGAGCCGAGTAGCGCCCTCAGAGGTTCCCAGACCGCCTAGGGATAGTCGGCACCGTCTCGCGACATGGGTTCTCGTCATTCGGCAGAACTCATATGCTTACCTTGTGCCGATTTACCGCTGCAGTAAAAGAAACCCCAAAGCCAGCACAGCATTGGACCAAAAAAAAAAGCCCTTGGGCAGTCAAGCATGTGAGAAGGGCAAGGGATTTTTATGAGGGCGATTCGGTCATTTCACGTATGCAATGGGCAGCCCCCAACCCTGCCCATATAAAACCAGCACATCGTAGCAAGCCTCATCTTCTCATCTCTTCTCAGTCAGGATAAGAACAAAGCCAACCGAAACACACTCCATTTCCTTCTCACTGCCAAGCCAAGAAGCCAATACGAGCTCATTCTCCAAGCTCTCCACAGAGAAGAGGGAGCCCGAAGAGGAGGAGCAAAGGAGCAACCGGCCATGACGGCAAGGGGAAGGCAGGAGCAAAGGAGCGGCCGACTGTGACAGCAAGGGAGCCACCTGAACCTCAACCTCACCCACGCCAACTCTTCTTCTAGCTCGGCAGTCGGGTAAGTCTCACCTTCCATCTGTAGGAGCGAGCCAACGAGTAGCAGTGGGGGCGAGGTCGGGTGCCGTTGAGTCGTGGGAGGCGAGGTGGCCGGCGGCCGATGGCCACGGCCGGAACCAAGGACGGCGGCCCACCGGCCGTGCCGTCCGGGTGGCGTTGCCCGACACCCCACCACCGTGCGCGCTTAGGGGAGGCGACCAGCCGGCGGAGTTCAGCCAGACCCGGCCGTGGGTGGCCGGATCTAGGGGGAGCCGCCGCCAAGTCGAAACGCGGGGAGGAGCAGGGGGCCGGTGGGGGAGGCGTCGACGCCGTGGAGGCGGCTGGATCTGGCCCGGCCGGCCGGTTTGGGGAGGAGCCGTCGGCGGCGCTCCGGGTCCACGGGCCGAGGCCCTCCGCGCCGCAAGACACCGAGAGAGGGAGGGGAGGCGAGTGGAAGGGGCCGGTGAGCTGAGCTGCCGGCGAGCCGTCTCGTCGCCGGAGGTCGCGCCGCCCCGGGCCCGACCGGCAGAGGGAGAAGAGGAAGGTAGAGGGGGGCGGCGGGAGGGGCCGCCAGCGGTGAGGGGGCCGGCCGGCCTTGCGCGCCGCCACGCCGCCCCAGGCGAGGCCTGTTCGGCCGAATGGAGTGGGGGAGAGAGAGCCAGGAGATGAAGAAAAAAAAGAGGAGGCCAACCGGGTAGGTGAGGAAAGGAAGGGGAAAAAAAAGAAAGGAAGGAAAAAAAAAGAGAGGAAGAAAAGAAAAGAGGAGAAAAATAAAAGAAAAGAGAAAAAGAAAGAGAGAGAGAAAAATGGGTTCGGCACCTGCGCGACAGGTCCCTCAAAACCCGAGCAGTTACGCCAAAGATCGGGGTTTAGCGCATAGAGTTGTCGTTCTCCGATTAAACTCTGGGTTTTTGTTTTGCCGTTGAGTCGGGTTGGCTTGTACGCAGGTGGAGGTCCTGGGTCGGAGCCGTCCACGCGTCATCCCCGAGGCTAACCAGGCAAGTGCTTTGTAAAACGGTGAATTTGGGTAGTGATTTCGGTTAAAATTGAATAATGATGCACTGCTTACCGTGTTGAGGTAAGTTAAATATTCCCGGATGAAGCCTTGCTTACCATGTTGGGGTAAGTTGATTATACTTGGAATGCATATTGAGAAATGGTGCACGGTAAATGTTGAGACATGTCATGTTGATATGCGTAGTCGGAGAACTTGCATTGCATGCATGTCATAAAAAGAGATAGTGTAGGTCCACGTTGAGTGGATGCTCCACGGGAGTGGAGTTGAGGTCCCCGTATGAGAATTACGGGCAACTGAGGTCCCCGTATGAAACAGGACGGGCTTGAGGTCCCCGCATGAAACAGGGCGGGCCTGGGTGAGCATCGACGGGTGCTCACTCTGCTATACCGGTATAGGCTAAAGAGTTGAGAAAGAAGTGCATGAGCATGTGCATGGGCATATGCATAACGATCGGTTAATGAGAACCTAAAGAGATAAGAGAAAGGTGCATGTGCATGATGAATGGTTCATCGGAACTTGAAATGGCTAAATGGAAAAGTGGTTAATGGAACTGGAATGAGTATGATCTAATGAATGAACTTGTTATTTGCTGGTTTGCTTTGTACTTGCTGAGTCGGTGGACTCAGCCTTGCTTTGTTGATGTTTTTAGGTAACCGTTGAGGACGACAGGTACGGGCGGGAGTAGCACATGGATAACTGGCACGAACCAGCAGCACGTGAGAATCACCTTTTGTCAGTGCACTTTAGCGTTGTTAGGCTAGAGTAATCACTAGAAATGCTAGGATGTTTCTGATTGCAGCAAAATGAATAAACTTATTGTTGGCTTAAATTCTTCTAGTTGTTGATGAATTGGTAGAAGTATGCAGAGGTGGTAGCATCTTGGCCCAGAGAGTGGGCGGGGTGTTACAATATATATCAAATATAATTAAAGCAACAAAGCATACCTTCTTCCCTTCTATCGTTTCAGGCACATCACCAGTAGAAATGCGTTGAGCAAGCCCTTCTGCAATTGCTGTCTTTCCAACACCAGGCTCTCCAATTAAACAGGGATTGTTCTTTGTTCGTCTGCCCAAGATTTGTACAACACGCTCAATCTGTGGCTGCCTTCCAACAACAGGATCTAGCTTTCCCTATAGAGATTATCAGACTAAACAATTAGGCAAGCACTCGTGCTTATTATGTCGCAGTAGGACAAAAATATTACCTCCTCTGCTAATTTTGTTAAATTAGTTCCATACTCCTCTAGTGTTGGCATCTTATTACCACTGCTCCCTCCCCCAACTCCAGCACCAACAGCTTCTGTTGTCTCACCAATCATTCGGATAACCTAGTAGTGCATAACATTTGTGATGACAAGATAAAGAAAATAAATAAGACTTGCTTTTCAAAGAGGGTCAAACAATTTCAGATATAGTTTACCTGTGTACGAATATTGCTGGGGTCAGCTCCAAGAGACTCAAGTACACGGGCTGCCACACCTTCACCCTCACGAAGCAGTCCAAGAAGCAAGTGCTCAGATCCAATATAATTGTGTCCTGGAAAGATAAGGGAATCAGTTCTGGAAAACAACTAATCTTCTAAGCGATTTGTTAAAATATAATGAGAAATCAGATGCACCACAATACCACATCATGACAAACAAAAGCAAAATGATACTAAAGTTGCTTGAGTGAACATCTAATCAATCATCATCTTAGCCACTACACATACTTTAAATGTGTAACACCATTACCAATACACCACAAAAGACACCAATACAGTGGGAAGAGTTTACATATATAATGAGTAAGTGAAAGCCAACATTTGAAGGACTATAGTCTATAGATTTGGCGAACTAAAATAATGAGGTATATAATACATCCATGTATTCTATTAAAAATTAAGATTTTAGACTTTTAGTTGATGAAGATTGTTAAGGAATAATACAATTCCATAGAATTGTATTATTCCTTTCCTTATATGCCTTTAACAAAGATAACATAAAATAGCATTGTAACAAGTAGAAGTTAAAAGAGCATACATTGTCTTAATGTATATGTTGGTGACTTCCGCTTCAATATTTCTTGGAAAGCGGCATAATGGATGCGTTCAAAAAAAGCTGACCATAATCGAATATTTTTATTGTTATCAAAGTCACAACTCTTCAGATATCAGTTGCAGTAGGCTTAGTATAGATCACTCAGCCAACAAACAAATTCATGTGTTCATTGTTGGATACTTGTAAGGTGTAACTGAAAGTGATTGCGTAGCTAAGCAAAATGCATCAAGTTTTGGGTAAAAGAGATGCAACTATCCTTCTATTAGGTTTCAATTTGTCTAACAGCAATCTAGGTACAATATAAACTAAAATTTATGACAAAATGGATTCAACTGCCAAAAGATACCTTGACTGACATACCTAGTTGGCGAGCTTCCTCCAATGAAAGCTCCAAAACACGTTTTGCACGTGGTGTGAATGGTATTTCGACAGCAACAAAACCATTGCCCCTCCCAATGATCTTCTCAACTTCCACACGTGCATCCTTGAGATTTATACCCATGGACTTGAGCACCTTTGCAGCAATTCCAGTGCCTTCTCCAATCAAACCCAGGAGAATTTGCTCGGTTCCAACAAAGTTGTGGCCCAGGCGCCTCGCTTCTTCTTGCGCAAGCATTATAACCTTTATAGCTTTCTCGGTGAACCTCTCGAACATAGATCTAATTACAAAACGACCACGCCTTCCCCGTCTAGAGGATCTGTAAGATGCAACTGTCGATCTGAAGTTGGACACAGGTGTGACTGTGAAGCTATGTGCTGATCTCAGATCAACAAATGCTGCCATCCTAGCAGGGCGGCTCAATGACATTGCCAACATTGAGGGCGGCCTCCTCGAGCCATGAGACCTCCAACGCTGGCCGCTCACACGACCAGCAAAAGTTGTCCCAAGAGCAACTGGCTGGAGTAAGGTCCCTGCCATGGTGAGAAGTATCTTCCCCGAACCTGTGCAAGCTTTTAGTTGAGAAATAGTTAGGACCCAATCTAGATACTTGATCCTCAAAGGGAAGTAAACTAAATGCTCAGAGATAAATGCAATGGAGAGATCATATCAATAACATCAGTACAAGTCATCAATCTTTCACATGTTGTACTTCACACAGACCTACTTTCACTAAATTATAAATCATCAATAGCTACTTCTCCACAGTTTCCTATTCTTAGAAGGCTGGCATCCTTTGAAGGATATCTTTGTCTCTCTTTTCTAGTATTTATTTACAGTTACAGATGTGGAGTTGCACAAGGAAATTGCACTGTTGCAAAGCTTCCAGTAAAAGGAAGGAACACTTCCATGACTTCGCCCATTACTTTATTCAATTATTGGTATGCACTGAACTTGCCATGGCATCAATTAAAGACGGAGAAGAGATAGATGGACCATATCACCATAGTTACCAGATTCGCAATTCGTCGGGTTCGGGGTTCACCACTTCAAAAGGTAGGGTCTGTTCCGGCAACCCTTGGCCCTAGGGGTGAAAACAGATCGAATACGGATCGGGTAATGTTCAAACCATATTCGCATCCATATTTTTTCTCGGATTCGAATACGAATCGAACAAACATCGAATACGAACCAGAGAAATGTCGGATATGAATTCGAATCAAATATTTACTCAATTCAGTCGAATCCAGATATCTTCATAACTTATGTAGTATGAAGACATTAATGATATTTTATCCTTGTACAATCACGTTTAATCATTCTAATTCATTTACTTCACCTAAAGAAACATGAATTTATATTCAATTAAAAAATTTGTCCAACTAATTAGTCGTATTGTAATAAAATATGCATATTGCTTCGTCGAATACGAATACGGATACAGATAGTCTAGATAAAATAACATTTCGAATGGTAAAAGTCCATACTATATTCACATCCATAAATTTATGCGAATTCGAATACGAATACGAATAGGATAGAAAATATTAATCGGATAGAAAAATCTATACTATATTCGCATCTTATCGAATACGGTAACCGAATAATACGAATAATTCATATCCACTTTTCACCCCTACTTGGCCCCTCTGCCTCAAGCCGCCGCCTCCACCCTCCCTCTCTGCCTCATCCTCTCCACCTTCCACTCCTCCACATCTCTCTCTCGTGGTAGCTTCTGCTGCTCCGTCTCGTCCTCAATCTACAATGGGCGGTGGCGGCGGCGGTCGCTGACCTGCAGCAAGATCCAGCAGCGACTGGCGAGGGACGAAGTGGAAGCGACGGAGCGTCCACCTCATCCTCGAGCTGCAACGGACGGCTGCTCCCTGCAATGGGGCAAGGGGCGAAGAGGTGGCCTGGATCGATCGACCCTCTCTCTTTCTCTGTCTCCAGTCGAGCCGAGGGTTCGCCCTCCCGCCACGAATCATCGCCATTCAGATCGCGTTCGAACCCTTCGCGCGACCGGGATCGGGGTTCGACGGTCGTTCACGCGAATCGGGAAACTATGCATAGATTGCCTATCCAGAAACTCAACGGAAAAAATCTTAATTTGCCCCCCAAAAAAGAAACCAAGAGCAGACGACTACCAATTCCTCCAAGAACCCGAAATCACGATACAACAATCGAGCTCTTCGCAGCGAAACAAGCAATTGCCGGACCCAAGACGAGGAATTTCAGAGAGAAGCCATGGGGATGGGATGCTCACCACCGAGGAGAGAGAGGAGTGCGCCCTTGTTTGTTTTTCCTCCCAGGAGATAGGGGGGAAGAAGAGAAGGTCCTCTGGCAGTCTGGCTCGCCGCCTGGGTGCCCAACAAGAAAGCAAAGAAGAGATTTGCTGTTTCCTTCCTTTTTTGGCGGCCAGACTCTGGATGTCTTTTTTTTCACAAATTTTCTGATAATTTTCTTGCCATGCACGGTGACAGGTATCTGTTGGGATAACAGATCTTTTTCCCCCTCTCATGAGAACAGAATCTGCAGTCTCTTTTGGTATGCAGGTAAATGTTGAGAGGAAAAAAGTGTACTGTTCAACAAAATTGGCCTCATCTTAAATCATATGATGTGCAAGAAATTTTATGAACAGAGATTTGCTGCATGAGCATCATATGTATCTCCAGTGACCTTAAATCACTGACGTGAGCTGTGTGGATGGTAAGGCCAACAATTTGATGCTTGCCAGTGTTAATCTGTATGTACTCTGTACACTTTGTTGAAACTATAGTTGTGAGGATCTCAATTCTTTCATTCGATCTTAAGATTTTACGATCTAAGATTGATTAGACCGATCCGATTCTATGGTAGAATCTTAATATTTTTATAATTCTACCTAAGCTTTTGTGGGATCATAATCAAAATTTTCATACGATTATACTCAATACTGTCGATTCTATTATTTTATTATAAATAATTGCTTGTATACTTCCTTTTAATTGAAAATTTTAACTTTTATCTATTTATATTCACTATAATTATCATAAAATAATACAAGATCTTATCTTTACTTTACAATTTGTAAAGAAAAAATTCAAAAGACATAATTGTAAAAATACAGTAGTGTTATAATATATTATAGTTTTTTTAAAATGTTTTTTTGGTAGAATCAAGTAAGATCTTAGATTTTACATCGATCTTACGATTTGCGATTCTATCAAAGAACTTCTGATCTGATTCAAGATCGCGATTTTGATAACCTTAGTTGGAATATTTTGTGGCACAAGCTCAATGTAACAAGAAGCAACAATATGACATCGGCATTGTTTCTTAGTTTCCCTGCATGTTTCTTTGTTAAAATTTGGATGTGCAACCAGAGATTGTTTGCTGTTGCAATATTGTTCTTCGGGATAAATGTGATAGCTAAAATAATAGAACTAGTGGAAATTTCATGTGAATTTTGATCATACTCCTGTGTTGTGATCATATTCCTATCACGGTGATCTGCATAGGAGAGAAAAAAAGATTCTGCTTATCAGTATTATTGAGTAGGGAGTTTTGGGTCACAGCGGCACAGCCTCATTCAGTTCTCTTCTGCAGCCAGTAAACGAAGGATTTTGCTGTGTGCACTTGTATGGCAGCGATAGAATTCTAACTTTTTTGTTGCCATCTGAAATTCTCAATCAATAACCCCTGCAAATCTCTACTAGCCGCTAGTTAGTTCTCAACCAGCCAAGCAACGTACCAGACGACAAAACACTGAAGAATACAACAAAACACTGAAGAATACAAGTGCCAATTGTACTGAACTTGCACTAGCAGCTACACCTATACAACTTTGCCAACTTTTTTTATTTGAGAATTACATTTTTTGCAAACTTGGATTGGATTGGAAAGATCATGTAAAAGCAACCAAACGCAAGCTTGCATGGTTGCATATATCATTTTGCTCAGGCACCAGAAATTATAGTGGAACATCCAGGATTGCGAAGACAGAAAAGAAAATGAAAATCAGCTGGTTGCTGCCAAAAAATGATCCGATACCGGTATCAGATAGCCGGTTGGGAATTTCCGGTCGTAAAATTATATCAGCAAGTGCACAAAAACTTGCCTTCACCTCAAAGCAATGTCACTCTACAGATGCTTGAAAACGTAACGTAAAGCGGCACGGTACAATAGGCTGTTGATTCCATCCATACAATATGCTGATTGTACAAGCTGACTATCTTGGAGACAAGCAAAGACAACAATGGCAGTTGGACGAATCTGAACTGATAACCTTCATGATCATCGAACTCGTCTAACCCAATGAACTCCTCGATCAGAATCTTGTTATCAGCTAGGTTTTGGAGATCACCTGCTAATCAAAGCTAAATCCTTCGCATCAGATTCGCTGCAGAACCGATTTCTGGAGAAGGCTAGGCTCCCACGTGTAAAAGTTAAACCTTTTTTTCTATCATTAGTTAATTCATGCTACACATCCATCTAGTGTGGCACAATAGATGGGACATCAAGGCTTCTGAGGAAGTTAAGCCTGATTTGGAGTCGTGGATGCCTGCGCTGGTTGATTTCTGCGTGGGATTGATTGAATTGGGGATTATATTCGATCGAGTATTACGGTGGTTTCATATTATTTTCGGAGCTCTGCCAATACCATGAAGAGACACCTTCCAGGAGCGCGCGCACCAGCTGCTCGGCGAAATGCCTCCGTCAGCTGAGCTCTGCTCTCAATCATCCCCTGCCCGTGACCGGTACATGAATCTTGCCGGACTCCACGGGCGGCCGCCCGACGGCGATGGCGGCGCGCAGGTCATCGGACGCATCCACGCGCCGCACCTTGTCCAAGAGCGGCTTCGGCAGCATGACACTGATAAACACTGCTGGCCGTGGAACAGGAAGAAGGGCTGGAAAGGACCGCTTCCCCAACCTAGATCATCACCACTAAGAACTCTGGGAGATTGTCTTGCGCCCAAGATTAAAGAGGTAGCAATTCGACGATCTCATCCACAGGGGTTTGTTCTTGGCCAAGATCCACTTTCACAGATGATTCACATTTCAAACAACGAAGTTGTTGGGCCATTAAGTGGGTTGCTGTCCGATGTGGGCCGCAAAGCAAGATGGTCCAGGCGTAACCCTGGTTTATACGTCTTGTGCCGGCGGCTGGCTCCTCGTTCCTTTGCGAACAGAGGACTATCTTACGCTCAAGCAGTAATGGCTGGAGGTTCGGCAACGGCGACGGTAGCAGGTGGTGTTGATGGCGGCGATCAACGCAGCCAATTCCGTGCTCCCCGCGGCAGAGGACGACCACCCAGACCATATGGTCGTGGCCGTGGTCGGTACCAACAGGGAGGCCGAGGCCGAGAGCTGAGAGGCGAGGGGTTTGGAATCAACCCTGTTGCCGCAACAAGAGATGGTGACTATGTCTCTCATCCTGGAAGTACCAAGGATCGCAACAACAAGGGGAAGGAGATGGTCGAGGGCTCAAATTCCATGGCAGGGAAGCATAAAAGTTCACAGATGGGTGAACCTGCAGCCAAGAAAAAGCGAAATTTCGTCTTATGCTGTGAGATCTGTGAGGAAGAACATTTTACTCCGCAATGCCCTTTGTTGCATGGACCTAAACCAACAGCAACGTTCAGTGGTCTTGCAGGTGAGGGTTTAGGTTTCTTCCATATTCCTTCTACCAAGATGGCAAAGGCACCTCACAAAGTTTCATCCACTGCTCTAATTTCGATTATTGAGGGATCAGTACCAGCGGAGCTTGTCAAAAAAGAGCTTGCTCGAGCAATTCCGATAAAATGGGATTGGGAGGTTTGTGAACATGGCAACAATACATATATTGTACCGTTTCCCTGTCAGGTTGAACTTCAGAGGATGATAAGTATGAAGCGGCTAAGAACAGATAACAATGAGGGGGTGATGTTCTTTGAGGAATGGAACAATGAGATCAAGCCTAAGCAAAAGCTTCAGAAAGTTTGGGTTCAAGTCTATGGTGTCCCATATGAGATCAGGTCCTTTTTACCTCTCTGGGCTGTGGGTTCGATTCTAGGTGTAACTCAGAGAGTTGACATGAGATATTTGAAGAAAACTGGAGTGGTTCGGCTTATGGTTGCAGTCCTTGATGCTAATTGTATTCCGGATGATGCAGACATTGTTGTGGATGATAGCCTATATGAAATCTTTTTCAAGGTCGACCACATTGTTCCTGGTAATGGTGACGATCCCGAGGACTTCGATGAGGAAGATGATTTAGATCCAGAAAACCAAAATAAGGACACAGATCAAGAGATGGAAGACATGGACAACCAGCACAAAAATGGTTCTAGCTTCTCTGGTCCGTCCAATGGTAGAGCTGATTTTAAATCATTTTCTAAATCCACCCAAGCTCCAAATGATGAAGCACCACCTGTAGATGAAGTGCAGGTAGCTGAAGGGCCAATTGACAAAGCTGTTCCGATTTTATTGGAGGATATCAGTGCTTCTGTAGTAGCTGAAATTGACAAAAGTTCAGACGTATACAGTGCAGCACCTATGCCACTCGATGGACCTATTTCTGGAGAGAGTTTGGCACAGGAAATTGGAAGGGATCACACCGTTCCTGTTCAGTTCAACCCACTTTCAATTTCAGTTAAAGGTGCACCTTCCTTTGAGCATGTTGCTGTTCTCCCACATTCAGATAATGAGATTGATTTGTCCAAGCCGCTGCATATTCCTGTGCAATCTAATTGTTTCGGGCAATCTGGAGAGGATGCAAATGGCTGCAATGGACCGAATAATACAGTGGTCGCAAGTACTGGGGGCCAGGAGGCAGAACTTCAGTCAGTGGATTGTTCAGGGCAGCAGGACCAAGCTAGTACTTTTGAAGAGGTGGTTCCAGTCAGTGCTTATATTGAGGATGACCAAGATTGTGGGGTTGTTGCTCCAGCGGTAATGAAGGAAAATAATCCTTCCATTATACTGAATTTTCACGAGCTCCCACGTTTTGCACTGCAAGCTCTTTGCAAAAAGAATGGCATTCGGGCTAATATCACAAATGTGGCAATGGCAACTGCTCTTCAGTTTTTAGATGGGGTCGTCGGTGTTGAGGATCTGCGAGGCTCTGGCGCGGTTGTCGCTGTCCCCTCGGCGGACATTGCAGCAGAGACAAAAGAGGATGGTGCGGTTGTCGCTGTCCCCTCGGCGGACACTGCAGCAGACAAAAAAGAGGATGACAAGAAGAACAATAATGAGGAAAAGATGCTACCGTCAGTCAGCAAAAAGATGGTACATCTAAGGCGCAGCCAAAGGAGTTCCACGATGAGTGATGAACACACGCTCAAGAAGGTGGAACGCAGGGTGGCAGCTTGCAATCTTGAATTAACAGGTACCTCAACTTCTTTTCTCTCTTTTACAGATTCTCGCATTTCTTCAAATTTGAACAACTTAGGTGTTTCTTTGGGTAGGGATGATAAATTAATTAACAATTCTATTGTCTCGATTAGAAACATAGAAATAGATAGATTAGTGGTCTCCCGTAAGAAGAGATCAGAGAACAAAATTAAAGCAATTAACCATACCGCTGATGATGAGGAGGAAAGACTTGATGTAATCCTCGGCCACGTCTGTGGTAATTCAAATGAGGATATGCAAGGCCGGGAAGATGATCACATATTAAGTGATCTTAATCCTGTCCCGCGTAAGAAAAAATCTAACTCTGCCAAAAATAATAAAACTGGCAGACCTCCGAAAAAACCAAAAACCCCATCCAAGTGCCTCGAATGAAAGGAGTTTTTTGGAATAGCAGAGGTCTTGCTGACTTGGCTAAACACATATACTTGATGGAGATGGTTAGAGAGGAGCAACTCAACTTCGTTGCACTCTCAGAAACGGGTCGTGTTGATTTTCCCGATGCGGTCCTTAAGAACTTTAGTGGTGGGCGTGACTTCATTTGGCATAGCATGGCCCCATCTGGACGCTCAGGTGGAATGTTATTAGGCGTTGACTTGAGCATCTACGATATTGGATCCATAGATGAGGGCGACTTTTATATCAAGTTCTGCCTTCGTAATAAATTTGATGGTTTTAAGTTTGCGCTGTATACGGTATATGGGCCAGCACAACAGCACAATAAAGAAGCGTTTCTTATAGAACTGGCCCATATTTGCTCTCGGGAAACACTCCCATATATTGTAGGGGGTGATTTCAATATTATGAGACACCCAGATGATAAGAGCAAAGGGCGTTTTGATACCAAATGGCCTAATATTTTCAATGCGGTCATTGAGTCTCTTGAACTTAAGGAAATCGTTATGTCAGGACGGCAATATACTTGGGCCGGGCCGGGAGACGATCCTACATATGAGAAATTAGATAGAGTGCTTGTCAGCACTGAATGGGAAAATAAATTTCCTCTATCTACAGTACAGTCCAGAGATAGAAGCCAATCTGATCACACACCTCTTATCTTGAATACTGGATCTTCAACCCATAATTATAAGCAACAAACCTTTAAATTTGAAAGGGGATGGTTGATTCGGGATGGGTTCTTCGATATGGTGGCCAATTTATGGCAATCAGAAAATCGAGGAGATACTGCTATGGATAGACGGCAAAACAAAATAAGACATCTTCGCCAGTATTTGCGAGGATGGGCCAAACATACAGCATGCTCATATAAAAAAGAGAAGAAAAAACTAATCTCATTGTTGGACGCTATTGATAAAAAGGCGGAACACAATACTCTTTCTGATAATGAGATAAATATGAAACACTATCTCAAGGAAAGATTGGTTCTCTTATTACGAGAGGAAGAGATGAAGTGGTATGAAAGGGCGAAGGTTAAAATCCTTCTTGAAGGTGATGATAATACCCGTTTCTTTCATTTGGTGGCCAATGGCAAACATCGCAAACAACACATCTTCAAATTAGAACAAGAAGATGGTATAATTGTTGGCGACACCGAATTGAAAAATTACATCACTAATTATTACAAAGGCCTTTTCGGACAATCACAGGACAATAACCTCTCCCTTGTGGAAAGTCAGATAAATGATATACCACAAGTCACTGCTGTTGAAAATGATATGCTTACATCAACATTTACTGAAACAGAGGTCAAAGAAGCTTTGTTCCAAATGGAACACAACAAAGCTCCAGGTCCTGATGGCTTCTCTGCAGAATTCTATCAAGTATTCTGGGAAGTGATAAAGGAGGATTTAATGGCACTCTTCAATGATTTTTATGAAGAATGCCTACCGCTCTTTAGTCTAAATTTTGGGGTAATTACCCTTCTGCCTAAGACTAAGGATGCAAAATAGATTCAACAATACAGACCAATCTGTTTACTTAATGTCAGTTTTAAAATTTTCACAAAAGTAGGCACGAACAGAATCAACAAAGTAGCGCAGACAGTCGTGAGTCCATCTCAAACGGCTTTTATGCCAGGCAGAAACATAATGGAAGGCGTGGTCATATTGCATGAGACCATTCATGAATTACACACTAAAAAGCTTAACGGGGTGATTTTCAAAATTGACTTTGAAAGGCCTACGATAAAGTTAAGTGGTCCTTTCTACAACAAACCTTGAGAATGAAAGGCTTCTCACCAAAATGGTGCAATTGGATTGAGAGCTTTGTCACTGGGGGTAGTGTTGGTATCGAAGTCAATGATGATATTGGAAACTACTTCCAATCAAAAAAAGGTCTTCGTCAAGGTGACTCAATGTCACCAATTTTGTTCAACATCGTAGCAGATATGCTTGCAATCTTAATAAAAAGAGCAAAGGATGATGGTCAATTACGGGGGTCATCCCACACCTTGTAGATGATGGCTTGTCAATTCTGCAATATGCAGACGATACTATTATCTTTATGGACCATGACCTAGAACAAGCAAAAAAACATGAAACTTTTGTTGTGTGCCTTTGAACAATTGTCCGGTCTCAAAATCAACTTTCATAAGAGCGAAATCTTTTGTTATGGCAAAGCAAAAGATTTTGAGGACCACTACATTGAGCTCTTTGGATGTGTTGCAGGTGATTATCCCTTCAGATATTTAGGGATACCGATGCATCATAAAAAAATCCATAATGTAGATTGGAGGAGCATCGAAGAGAGGTTTGAAAAAAAATTGACTTGCTGGAAGGCGAAGCATTTATCTTATGGATGTAGATTAGTCCTTCTAAATTCAGTACTTAGCAGTTTACCCATGTTCATGATGTCCTTTTTTGAAATACCGAAAGGTGTTCTTAAAAAAATTAGATTATTACAGATCTAGATTTTTTTGGCAAGGCGACAAAGATACAAAGAAGTATCGCCTTGCACAATGGGACATCTTATGTCGTCCTAAAGACCAAGGAGGACTTGGGATCATTGACCTCCAAGTCCAGAATAAATGTCTATTAAGCAAGTGGATTATAAATTTGCTTAATGAAGAAGGAACTTGGCAAACATTGCTTAGAAACAAGTATCTAAGCTCACATTCTCTTCCACAAGTCCATGTCAAACCCAATGATTCTCATTTCTGGAAGGGTCTGATGAAAATAAAAGATCAGGTTTTGGCTTGTGGTTCCTTCAAAATTAATGATGGATCACAAACAAGATTTTGGAAAGATACATGGTTAGGCAATCGCCCATTCAAAGACCTTTATCCCACCCTATATAATATTACAAATCGCCCGCATGATACAGTGGCCAATATTATGAGATCCATACCACTAAATATTTCTTTTCGGAGAGCTCTGGTGGGGGATAAACTTGATGAATGGGAAGATTTAGTATCCAAGATCACTCATATCCATTTAAATGACGAGAGAGATTTGTTTATTTGGAGTTTACATAACAATGGTCAATTTACGGTCCATTCTATGTATCTTCACATGATAAATCAGAATACGCCCTTTTCTCATAAAGTGATTTGGAAGTTAAAAATTCCTCTAAAAATCAAGATTTTCTTTTGGTATCTCCAGCGGGGGGTAATTTTAACAAAGGACAATCTAATTAAGAGGAATTGGAAAGGCAGTCAAAGGTGCTGTTTTTGTAATTGTAACGAAACCATTAAGCATCTTTTCTTTGATTGTCATCATGCCAAGACGATCTGGAGGACTGTCTATATAGCTACTGGGTTAACACCTCCCAGCTCTGTATCCCACATGTTAGGGAGTTGGCTATCAAATTTTGATTTAAAAGACAAGAAGATAATTTTGGTTGGGGTAGCCACTCTGTGTTGGGCAATTTGGCGATGTCGTAATGATCTAATCTTTGCAAATTGTAAATATACGTCTTTCTTGCAGGCTATTTTCAGGGGAACATACTGGTTGCGGTTTTGGGCACTGCTGCAGCGTGATGATGAAACAAAGGAGTCTTTCCAGTTAGTGAGCAGAAAATTAGAGACCACTGCGTTGGAGCTGTTTGCTGCCCATGGATGGAAATTTAATAATAGACTTTGTCATGCATAATTTTTGCATTCCTTGTTTCCCTATTTCATCAGCAATGGTGCCGGAACTTTGTAATAATGTAAACGTTGTGTGCGGTAACGCAGAGGCGGGAAGTCTTTTCTTCCATTTTCTAAAAAAAAGCTCTTGAAGAGGCTGATCTGCCTTCACCGTGGAGAGCTGCCCTTTCTTGGAGCAGCAATTCTCAAGTGAGGTGGCCTTCTTTTCTCACTGTTGCTCAATGGCTGGTGATTGGAGGAAGCTTTTGTTGTTCTGCTCAGCCTGGAGGGAACTGCAGCAGCCTTCTGAACCTTATCTTGTGAGACTTTGGTTCCTTTTGCACCCAAACTGACATTTCCACGGTGTGGTTCGATGCTCTTCTTAGATGAAGGTAGTTTGTTCTTGTGGAGCCTCTGCATGATTGGATTTAACTGGTGAATTTCAGCAAACCCAATATCCATTGTATTTCTACGCGGTGATACACTCGGAAATTTATCAAATTCAGGACTGCTATAGGAAGTGCGTTCAAATGGCCAAAATGTTGGCTCATCAGAGTGATTGCTTCCTTTCCTATGTAATGCTGACAGACTGGAACTGGAAGTACCAAATTGGAGGCTTCTCCCTACACTGAAAGAAGGGCTGGGGAAGTCGGAACTAAAAATATCTAGAAATTGGTCCTGGTCTTGAAGCAAGGCGGAGTCCTCCTCATCAAGGACAAAGGAAGAGACCCAGATATCTGTTCTGTCAAGATCTTCAGGCTGAGTATCTGAATGTACCGCGAATGTCGTACATGGGCTGTTGATTACAGATGACTGCTCGCTGACTGTAACATCTTAAATTTCGGGTCTTCAGAAATATAGAATTTTTTAAAATTTTTCTTGCATTTTGCTGGCACTCGAGTTTCCTCTAAATATTTATTTGGAATTTGTTCGAGTTTTGTATTGTGTAAATTAATAACCAAGAATAATCTGAAATACAAATAATGATCAAGTAAATAATAAAAAAAATAATATATAGAAAGTGACTTCACAGAGCATGACTCCAAAAAAATTTATTAAATTCACATTCAAGCCAATAAAATAAAACTAAAAGAATCTTAGATTTTATCCCTAAATGATTAAGTCAAAAATAGAGGGATGATAATTTTGTATCTAGACATATGAATCAAGACTTGAAATGAAAATCCAAAAGTTAGACACAAAACTTAAATGAAATACTTAAACTTTGAATGTCATGGTAAAATTAAATCGGCAAGCCCTAATGCAAATTAAAAACATAACTCTGAAATTTCAAATCTAGCTTCAGCACTTTACTCTTTTCTTCATTCCCTTTCTATCACTGCATGTGGGGCCCTCCCTTTTCTTTTTCTTTTTCCCTCTTTCATCCCTCTCCTCAACCGGGCCCGGCCTGCCCTCTCCTTTCTTCTCCACTCATTCTTTCTTTTCTCTATTTCCCTGGTACACTCCCTACTTCCCTCTCTCTTTTCTTCCGTCACTCACTGTCATCTCCCCGACAATCTCCTCGCGTCACTCGGCCCCGCCCTGGCACCAACCACCCGGCCCATGCTACCTGTTCCTTCGTCACTCTCCCTGCGCCCGTCGCGTCGCCACGCCCCCAGAGCCATGCCCTGCGCACGCACGTTGCCGGCCTGCACCTCTTGCGTCAACACCCGTCGTCGCCGTCCCATCCCAAATCCTGTGCCCCGGTCGCCGACGACGGTACCCCCACGGAGCAACCTCCTCCACGGCTAAAAGAGAGCTCTGCCGCCCCCATTTCCTCCCTGGGTTCCTTCCCTTCCTTCTTTGTGCTCTCCCGCGCCAGCCCGAAAGCGCCGGCCGACCCGCCTCCTTGCTGTGTTCCACTCTCCGGCGAGCCCCCCCCCCCAAAAAAAACCGAGCGCGCCCCTTCGTGCCCCTAGGCCTCACCTGCTTCCCCGCCAACTTAATCGAAAATCCATCGCGGGAGAGTCCCGATTCGGCCTTCTCCTTCAAGGCCGGCCGCCATAGCCTTCCGCGCTGCCGCCATTGCTCCTCCCTCTACGGCGCTTGGCGTCTCAATTCCCTGCACATGGAGTACCCCCTCAACGCCCTAGATCCTTCCCCACCCCCAATTGGAGTGGCGGTCAGCCCCAGCTCGCCGGCGCCTGAGCCCACCCCGCGCCGCCATGGAGCTTCGCCGCCGGCTCGCCTCGGCCTCCCTCCGGTCACCTCGCCTACTCAAGTAAGTCCTGGGCACTTCACTGGAGCTCATGCGCGCACCGTTGTTTCCCCTTTCTCTCCCGGCCGCCGGCGCCTCACTTTCACCCCACCGCCGGCCGCCCTGCGCCGTCGCCCGCCCACCTCACCGCCGCTCCGGCCGAAGCACCACCACCAATAGCCGCAACATCGTCTGGGCAGTCCATTTTGCCGGCTAGCCCTAGCCCCCGGCCACCCCTCGTCGGCGCCGCCACATATATACAATCTTTTCCTTTAAGACTTAATTTGCACTAAACAACAACTAAAGATATATATAAATTGATAACAACCTTTAATCAAAAGGGTGTCCTTAAGTAGAAACGTCATGTTAGAAAAATATATATATGTGGCAATTATAATGAAGCAATTCCTAGGTCATTGTATGATTAATAGTCACCTACCCAATGTAGCTATGTAAATAGTAGTCATCACTAGCGTGCCATCGATAAATAAAACTTAGTGTTAGATTTTGCTAAATAGCGAATATTGAAATGTAACCTTGTAAGACAAGTCTTGCTAGGTAAATAAAGTTAGATTAAAAATAAAGTTAAGTCTAATAATAATAACAAAGGTGTAAACAAAATGATAATGGTGCCCCCAATTAAATCCCAACGTTAGATTTAGTAAGTAATAGTGTCAAGCATGAATGAATCTAGCAAGCTACGACCCGTATAAATAGATTCTAATTCAAATTAAACTAAGCCTAGTAATAACTAAGGATACATAAGATGTTGAGCCATAAAATGCTATAACACCGGACTCTAATATTTATTCGGTAAACCCAAAAATTATAGACATCACTATATATAACAAGTGCCTTGAAGGTTAACACTCGACAAAAACAAAGCTCAGCTAAAGCTCGTACACCGAATCATAGGTCTAACCTAGCTCATGGAACTTCCTTGATAAATATAAAAATAATAAAAAGAAGTTATTAAATGAAATAGGGTAAGCCACAGTATTCAATGGCCGGCTCAACCTAATCCTCCCTAAATCTAAAGCAAGATAATCTCATCGATATTTCTGTGTCATAAACGCTCCTTCATTGAATGTCCTTCTACCAATCATCGCTAGTTCGGCTCCGACAATACCCCGTGTCCAATCAACCTCGTCTCAAATCACCTATTTAATCATAATAAAAATTAATCAAGTTCAATTGGGTTTATTTGGATTTATTTGGACTTTTTGAGTTATTTGTTTTTATTTGAATTCAGTTGCTTAGCACGTAATTAGAAATTGGAGTCCGGAAGAATCAAGGATTAAGCGATGCCGAGATCGAGGTGAAGATAAAGACCCGAACCTCAAGATTGACAAATGAGAAAGCTTTGAGTGAGCTCAAGACCGCGGTAAACCGCGTAAGGCGAGTCAATACTTTGATCATGTTGAACCTATATTGTTTGCAAATTACTTTGGTTTAAATTATCAAATTGCATGCTGTTATTTTATATGCAAATACATGTTTAATTTACGATTCTAGTTATATCCCATTGTGTACCTTGATTAATATTACCCCTCCTTTGGAATATTTGAATTTGTGAACCTTGTCTCCCTAGCAAAAATTATAGTAATAACCTTTTGAAAATAAGTCCGTAATTATATGCCATGCTTAGTGTTGCTTAGATACTCATGGGCGCGAGAACTCTCAAGCATCACTTTTAATCATGAGAAAATTTGATTGGGCAGTCATGGTGCTAATGACTGGTATATGTTGGATATGATTATTTTATTCCCAAAAACCTCCAATTGCTTATTTATCTGGGCGGATGGTTCGAAGGTGTGGTGCAGTGGTGCACGAGAGTGTGGTTTGTGGTAGAACCGCCCAGATAACCCTAAGGACCAAATCTTGTCATGACCTCCTATATAAAACAGTGCAACCAAGTCTGTAAAGTCACTGTGATGGTCTGCTCAACCACATGACTAAGGAATCGTGTGGGGCAACGAGTTGATTGTCTTTTGTGGTGAAAGTGTACAAACTCTGTAGAGTCAAAACTATTCGAATAGCCGTGCCCACGGTCAAGGGCGGACATGGGAACTTAACCAGATATAGTTTTATTTCAAAAACTTTGTGGGTGGGAATGGAAAAGTGAAGGGCAGTGGAAAGCCCTGATTTGAATTGTCCTGGGTGTCGTCCCAGTGGTAAGTTAAGCGACTATAACGCTAAAAGATGATATATGGTGCGGATGCCATGTAACGGTGGATGGAATCTGGATCACTATTATTATTGCATTCTCTTACACATTATGTTTTTGGTCAAAACTGCTAGGTCTCAGGAAATTTTTATGTATTATATTTTTAAATAATGATAATACTTCTCACAAAATAAAATATCAGGAAGAATAAATAGAGTCGTAATAAAAGAAGATGGATGTTTGTGGTAAATACATAAAGTTGTTGGTGGATTCAGGTCGATTCTGAGAAAAATAAATTGGTGGAGTCTAAATGAATAGATAGGCTAGATAGATGATCTAAATGATTTTTGGAGATTAGAGGGTGCAAAGGTAATTGCTGGATTACGACACTGATAACTAATATAAATTCTTGGAAGATATTGGTGATCATGGGATTAATAGGATTTGATCAAATACTAAATGGATGAATTGAATTTTTAGGAATTTGGATGTAGGATAACAATTCTTGGAGTATAAACTGGATCAATGATATTCTTGGTGGAGGTATACTAGTGGATTAGTTAGAAATAGATAATGGAAAAATAAGGTTGATTATTGTAAGAGCAAATTATGGTTGTGGATCAATAGCAAAAGGAATGGGTTGATAGGAATTTGGAATACAAAAGATATTGTTGGATTGTATAATTGATGATATTCGCTGTTTGGAGTTTTAGACAGCACTCAATATAGAAAGTGTGTGTTCGGTAGATTAATCAAACGATATTAGATAGATGATGTCACTAGCTGTTTGGAGTTTTAGGCAGCAATTGATTGGTGGATTATATAAATTATGATACTCGCTGTTTAGGGATTTATGAAGCAATTGATTGGTGGATTGTATAATTGATGTTATCCGCTGTTTGGGGTTTTAGACAGTAGTCAATATTGAAAGTATATGATCGGTGGAATAATTAAATGATGCCACTCGCTGTTTGGGAGTCTTAGACAGCAATCAATTTGGAAAGAGTATATTCGGCGGATTAAGTAATGAAGACACCCGCTGTTTGGAGTCTTAGACAGCAATTAGTAAGGAAAAGGGTGTCTTTGGTGGATTAAGTTAATTATGGCAATCGCCGTGTGGAGTTTGGGTAGAATTAATAACACTATGATTTAATAATAATAATAATAATAATAATAATAATAATAATAATAATAATAATAATAATAATGCTACTAAAAGTGATTTTTGGCAAATAAAATAACCCGAGCCTCTCCTTTGATAAGCCATGCATACTATTTATTTGCATCCTGTGTATTGGCTCGCGGAGCACGGTGGTTAGTGTGCTCACACTCGCTCTCATAACAAATCCAGAATCAGGTCACTACGCTTCAGCAATACTTTTGGTTATGATGGAGAAGAAGATGAAGTCAACAAGGGCTAGGTCGCGAACCTCCAGTTGGCTGCCTGTGGGCATGTCCTGAAGGTCCCACCCGTGTGCTTCGTTCTTCCGCTGCTGCAATTTAATGATTTTGGCCTAATCGGCCCATGAGTAAGTCTACTATTATATTTACGCTTCCATATGATATGTACTTTGATATTCAGAACTGTAACCTGTAAGCACTATCTACTGATCCAGAGAATAGTGCGGTGGAATCACAGAGGAATCCGGATTGTTAAATCTGGGCTCCTACACTGACAGAGCTATCGTATGAAGAATCAACACACACTGAGAGCATAGAGGGGAAATCATTCATTTCAAGCCTCCATTCCATTACCTCCACCTCAGTAACATCCTCCTTAACACTCTTCAATGGTAAATTAAGTACGACAGACTAGTGACGGAACCAGACCTCGGGCTATCTAGGCTGTGGCACGAGGCCTGGCAACTAAAGTCTATGCAAAATTTATGAAAAATCACAAAAAACAGAGTTAGCTCAAAAGTCGGTCCAAGAGCAGCTCGCCCAACCCAGGGCTTGGGCTTAAGCTGGTTCCGCCCCTGTGGCAGATGGAACCTCGACATAACCTGCAGTAGTAGCAACCTCCTTCATGTTCAGGTGCACATTGTTGGAGCTAGATAATGATAAGCGTGTTAAAAACTGATCATGAAGGGAAGTTGTGTTGCAGTTGAATTCAGAACCTTCACAATCAGGGGTCGAAGAAGGGTTACTCTTTGTATACAGATTTGTTAATCACTACCAACACATGAATATTTTACTTTGCTAATCGGCTCCTCAAAAACATTTTCTTCAATCACTAACACTGTAGATCTGTCCTTTCTACGAACATCTTTATCTTCCTTGTGATCTTCCAAAGCACTTTGTTTTCTACCACCTTCAGCTCGGTTTTACCTAGTATTGATAAAATAGAATTGTTACCGGGCAATCAGCCAAGACAATAACAAACTGAGTTTTACAAGTAAAATAGGAAGAAAAATGATAGCTTGCGCATCAAGCACCACCATTAAGGATATTTATGACAACTCCAATTAGAATAAGGTATTGTGGACAAACAAAAGCAAACATGTTGTAGGATCGTTGATAGCAATCAGAGGGGGGGTGAATGATTGCAGCGCACAGCGGAAACTTTTTTTTATATTTTCTACCTTTCAATGTGCAAAAACCAGAAATAACAAAAAAATGTTTTTTTCTGATTTTACTGTAGCAAATACCGTAGTGTACTGTAGCACGGTACTGTAGCGATTTACTGTAGTGTACTGTAGCAGCGAGAAAACTTCCGATCGATCGCTAAGCATGCACGTTTTTTTCTTAGTCTTCTAATTAATTTTTTAATTAAAAATAATTCATATATGCAAGCAACAAAAATACTTAGACATAGATCAATGCATGGAGAATTTATAGGAATAAAAAAACCAAGAAAAAAGATAATAGATGTGAAATAAAAAACTCACAAAGTTTATTCAAAAACATGGACACTATTCATCCATCCATGCACATGCAGTGGCTGCTCCAAAACGACGCGTCTTTTTTCAATCACCGATTCGGTCGACCTCCCTGCTTTTTCCCTCACACGTATTTTTCTTCTCCACGCCGCTCCTCGGTACAACTCTTGCCATGCCACCGCATGCATATATATACACACACACAGCCCAACTCCAACTAGGCCTTAAAATCCTAATCCAACTCCAACTAGGACTTAGAATCCTAATCCAACTCCAACTAGGACATAGAATCCTAATCCAACTCCAACTAGGACTTAGAACCCTAATCCAACTCCAACTAGGACTTAGAACCCTAATCCAACTCCAACTAGGACTTCGAATCCTAATCCAACTCCAACTAGGACTTCGAATCATAATCCAACTCCAACTAGGCCTGGGCCTTTTTACCTCAACTAGACTTTTGGCCCACTAATTTTCAAGGGACCCGAAACCCTTCCTAACACAGGTTTTTCACACTCACGACTTTTCTAACACGTCACGTGTCGAAGCCTCCAGGACCGCACCTCCCGTAGCTTCTCCACGTATCATCCACCTTCGATCTCCATGCGCCCCAAGCATGAGCCCGATCATCTCGTGACCTCCTTGACCGTCTGAACCTCAGATCTCCCCATCCTAGTTCCGGTCCACCTCGTCACCGACCATGATCGCCTCCATGCTCAACCTGCACATGCAAAGACCAAAGAACATTCTTCCGGCACAAGTTCGTCTCAACTTGGCCAACATCAGTCCGCACACACGCAACACAACTCGCATAACACCGCTAAACGGAATCACTAAATATTCATCATAACAAATTAACCATTGTCAATTATTCATCACCAAAAAATCCTAAACCTAGCCACATGGTCTAACACATGTCAAAACTCACATTGTTAAAGTTGATCCAAATTCGTATCGTGTCCGTGTAGGGCACTTCATCGTCTCATACC
Source organism: Dendrocalamus latiflorus (assembly GCA_017311315.1). Classification (NCBI taxonomy): domain Eukaryota; kingdom Viridiplantae; phylum Streptophyta; class Magnoliopsida; order Poales; family Poaceae; genus Dendrocalamus; species Dendrocalamus latiflorus. Next base: position 6,216,579 of record CM029646.1, read on the forward strand.
AGACGTGGCATGGCAGGTGAATACGCAGGTTGTATCAGACGTAGTGTCAATCTGTAGCAACCGACTCTGATTCGGTTTCCTCTCAATGTGGGATTCTTTTCCCTCACACTATATATATGTACCCCAGTAGCCCATAGGAAGAGCAAGCGCTCCATTATAATCTCTCCTCATAATAGTGATTTGCCTTCGAGTGCCCGTGGTTTTTCCTGTAAGGGTTTTCGACGTAAAAAAATCGTGTCTCTTATCTCTATTTTTTCTGTGCATTATTTACAATAAGTGGTATCAGAGCACAGAAGATTCGGGAAAAAAATTCCGTCGGTTGTCATTGCCGAATTAGAGATTTTGCTCCGAATCGAGTCGGCGCAATGCGTCTTCATCTTCGGCTCTCGGTCCTGGTGCTCAGTCCCATTCGTGGCCTTCGATATCCATTGGTCCATAGATCATCACGCCATCTGAGAGCAACAGCAAAAAAAGGTAGCGTCCAGATTGTTCGTGGTTTCTTGCTTGGTGCAACTTTTTCAACGGAAATTGCTACGTGCACCTAAGATTCATACTAGGAATTTTCCCTTCAAGATTTTTGCTAGGTACACACAAATTCATACCAGCAAAATTGGTTTTCTTCCGTATGGCAATTATGAAGTATGATCTTCTACTTTTGGATCGTGACACGAGGTTTTCTCTATGGCAAGTCAAGATGCGACTTGTTTTATCACAATTTGAATTGGATGATGCACTTTTGGGAATTGACAAGATGCCAGTCACATTGTCCACTGATGAGAAGAAATGTAAAGATCATAAGGCCTTATCTCAAATTCATTTTCATCTATCAAATAATATTTTACAGAAGGTTTTGAAGGAAACATCCACAGCCGCATTATGGCTGAAGCTGGAGCAGATTTGTATGACCAAAGATCTGACCAGCAAGATACATTTGAAGCAGAAGCTTTATTTCCACAAGATGGCAGAGGGTGCCTCATTGTTGAACCATCTGACAGCTTTCAAGGAAGTTGTTACAGACCTCGAAGCCATGGAAGTAAAATATGAAGATGAAGATTTGGGTCTTATTTTACTATGCTCTCTACCTAGTTCGTACTCTACTTTTAAAGATACTATTCTATATAGCTGAGATACTCTTATTCTTAGTGAAGTTTATGGTTCCCGGTGAAAGTTCAAGTACGCATGCAGAAGGTTTGTCTGTCCACGGCAGGCAATACGAGAAGAGTTTAAACGGCAATTCAAAAGGCAGAAGCAAAAGCAGATATAGAGGCAGATCTAAATCTAGGAACAGGAAGTCATGCAGGTATTGCAAGAAGGATGTCCATGACATATCCGAGTACTGAAAGTTGCAGAACAAGGAGAAAAGGAATAATAATTACAAGAAGGATCAACAAGATGATGAACCTGGAGCCATCACTGTCACCAAAGAAGGTTCTGATGGAGATGTTCTCATTGCCTTTACCAGTGATTCCAAAACTAGTGATGAATGGATTATTGATTCAACCTGCACTTTCCACATGAGCCCGAACCACGAGTGGTTCGTTACCTATGAAGCTATGCCAAGTGGATCAGTGTTGATGGGTGATAATACACCATGCAACGTTGCAGGCATTGGTTCTATCTAGATCAAGATGTTTGATGGCACCATAAGAATTTTATCGGATGTTTGTCATATTCTGAATTTGAAGAGAAATCTTATCTCGTTAAATACTCTTGATGCTAAAGGGTACAAGTATTCAAGTGAAGGTGGAGTTCTGAAAGTCACCAAAGGTTCTCTTGTTATGATGAAGGGTGATATGAAGGTTGCCAACTTATATCATCTTCGAGGCACTACAATTTCAGGTAATGCTACTGTTGCCTGAAATAAATCATCTAATTCAGATGCTACTAATCATTGTCATGTGAGTCTGGGGCATATGAGTGAAGCTAGAATGATGAAATTATGCAAAAGAGGATTTCTTGATGGTCAAAGCATTGACAAGTTGAAGTTTTGTGAACATTGTGTCTTTGGTAAGCAAAAGAGGGTGAAATTCAGTACTGCGACTCACTCTATAAAAGACATATTGGATTATGTTCATTATGATTTGTGGGAAGAATCCCATGTTCCATCACTTGGAGGTGCAAGCTACATGTTGACCATCATTGATGATTACTCAAGAAAAGTTTGGGTATATTTCGTTAAGTACAAATCAGATGTATTCAAAACATTCAAGGAATGAAAAATTATGATTGAAAGACAAACTGGTAAGTATGTCAAGAAGCTTCGTACTGACAATGGCTTGGAGTTTTGTTCTGGAGAATTTGAAGCTTTATGCAAGTCAGAGGGTATTGTATACCGTCCTAGGCTCTCCCCAACAAAACAGTATGGTTGGACGCATGAACAGAACCATCATGGAGAAGGTGCATTGTATGTTATCAAACTCTATATTATCTAAGAGTTATTGGGCTGAAGCTGCTTCCACTGCCTATTATTTAATTAATCGGTCACCAAATTTGGCTATTGATAAGAAGACTCTAATTGAGGTATGGTCTAGTTCTCCAGGGGATTATTCAAACTTAAGAATATTTGGTTGTCCTGCTTATGCTCATGTTAACAACGGTAAATTAGAATCTAGAGTAGTTAAGATCATTTTCCTTGGTTATAAAACTAGTGTGAAAGGATATAAATTGTGGAATCCTGAAACTAGAAAGGTGGTTATTAGTAGAAGTGTTACTTTTGATGAGTCTTCTATGTTGCATGATAAGCAATCTATTGAAATTTCCGTTGAGAAGTAATTAAGCGTGCAGGTAGAGCATGTTATTGATTCAGGATTTACATCAGAAGTCGACAAGAAAAATATTTCAGAAGCCCCTATTGTGGAGCCGCCAACACATCGTTCCATTGCAGTTGATAGACAGAGGAGGAACATTCAACTTTCTAAGAGATTGATTAAAGAAGCTAATGTTGTGGCTTATTGTTTAAATATGGCAAAAGAAATTGAAAGTACTGCAGAACCTTCATTTTATTTAGAGGCTATCTCTTCTAGTGATTCCGAAAGATGGATAACTACCATATATGATGAGATAGAATCTCTTGACAAGAATGGCACTTGGGAGTTGATCAAGTTGCCAATTGAGAAGAACCCTATTTGCTGCAAATGGATCTTCAAGAAGGAAGAAGGAGTTTCACCAACTGAAGAGGTTAGATACGAAGTAAGGCTAACTGCAGAAGGATACAACCAAATTTCAGGTATTGATTTTATAGATGTCTTTTCTCCTGTTGTGAAGCATAGTTCTATTCGCACTTTATTCAGCATTGTGGCTATGCATGATTATGAGCTTGAATAATTGGATGTGTAAACTGCATTCTTACATAGTGAATTAGAAGAAGACATTTATATAGAGCAACCGAAAGGTTTTGTCATTCCGAAAAAGGGGAATTTTATTTGCAAATTGAAGAAATTTCTTTATGGTTTGAAGCAAGGACCTAAATAATGATATAAGAGATTTGACTCCTTTATGATATCTCAGAATTTTAAAAGATCTAATTATGATAGCTGTGTTTACATGAAAACTGTTAATGGTTCAGTTATTTACTTGCTCCTATATGTTAATGATATGTTGATTGTTGTAAAAGACAAGGCTGAAATTTCAAAGTTGAAGGCACAATTAAACAGTGAATTTGAGATGAAAGATCTCAGTGCAGCAAAGAAGATTCTTGGTATGGAAATTATTAGAGACAGACAGTTTGACAAATTATATCTAAGTCAAAAGGGATATATTGATTAAGTTCTTCGTCGTTTCAACATACATAAGGGCAAACATGTGAGCACTCCCTTAACTACATATTTCAGATTTTGTTCAGCGTCATGTCCACAATCAAATGATGAAATTGAGTACATGTCTATAATTCTATATGCGAGTGCAATTGGTTCGCTTATGTATGCCATGGTATATTCTCGTCCCAATTTATCTCAATCATTAAGTGTGGTTAGTAGATACATGGCTAATCGTGGAAAAAAGCATTGGAAAGCAGTTCAATAGATTTTCAGGTATTTACGAAGTACATCTAATTTAATGGATCCAAATTCGCACCGTGTCCGTGTAGGACACTTCATCGCCTCATGCCAGACGTGATATGGCAGGTGTAGGTTGTATCAGACGTAGTGTTAATCTATAGCAACCGACTCTAATTCGGTTTTCCTCTCAGTGTGGGACTTTTTTCCCCTCATACTATATACATGTACGAGTCGTGTATGAGTTTGTTTTCGTGTACAAGTCAGTTTTTTCGAGTCCGTCTCGGAGTCTTAGTTGTCTCCGTGTCATAGTCATCGTGTTGAGTATAAAAGGCAGAGCAATATAACGAGAGAGAGTATGAAGCGACCGGTGTGATCAATAGCAAAAGCTAGGGAGTCTTCAGTTGCAAGAGCGAGAAGTTGGAGACGATCGGTTGTGATCGTAAGGGTGATCGGTTGTGATCAAGTGTAACGAGAGGGAGAGAAATAAAGAAAAATGGAGTGCTTTGGTTCCCGGAAAGTATCGAGTATCAAATACTCACAAAGCATTTGAAGTTTTCGAGCGGAAGTGTTCATGGAGCTGGAAGACGTGGTCGTAAACCACAACGTGGTCGTAACTGAGTTACGTCTACTATGATGGAGTCTACTACATGGTCGTATTATTCATCATGAAGTCTTATGAGGTGGCTGTAGCTTTCATCCATCAAAGTGGTCGTAGCCACCTTTGAAGTGGTTATAGATCGACTTTGCGTGATTGTAATGACTCCTGAAGTAGTTGAAACTCAACAGTTCTGTATCAATGAACCAAGCTCCAGCTGACGCAGGCAACCAATTACACCCTATGATACTCGAAATTGCGGTGCTTCAAATATTGGTTACTTAGACAGATATTCATCCTTACAGCAGAACCATGTTATTATTCTCTTAAAAAAATTCAAAAAAAAACTAAATACGACTCGTAGTTGTCTTCAAACGAGAATCGAGAGAGACGCATTGATGACCAACAAACCCCAAAAATGGCAAAGCCCGAACGAAGGACCCGGGAGAAAAGAGGGGCTCCCTCTCTCTCAAAGCCAACCACCTCCCGACCGCCATTTCCCTCCATCTCTCTCCTCCTCTCTTGCCCTAGAGAGAGAGAGAGGGAGAGGAAGAGAGAGATCCAGGCCAGAGCACACGCACGCGTCCGTCCACATCGTCGACGTAGCGCACTTGGCGCCGCGGCGATGGGCAACTGCTGCGTTGCCCGGCCGTCGTCCTTCAAGCGGCGGGGCGCCAACCTCCGGTGCCTCTCCACGGTTTCCTCGGTGTCCGACGCCGCGCGCGCCGCGGCCGAGCCGGTGACCGTGCTGGGCAAGGGCCTGGCCGCGGCCGCCACCGCCGAGGAGCTGCTCCGGCGGTACGAGCTCGGTGAGGAGCTGGGGCGCGGCGAGTTCGGCGTCACGCGGCGGTGCACGGACGCGGCCACTGGCGAGCAGCTGGCTTGCAAGTCCATCAGCAAGCGGAAGCTCCGGAGCAGCGTCGACGTGGAGGACGTGCGGCGGGAGGTGGCCATCATGCGCTCGCTCCCCGCGCACGCCAACGTCGTGCGGCTGCGCGAGGCGTTCGAGGACGCCGACGCCGTGCACCTCGTCATGGAGGTCTGCGAGGGCGGCGAGCTCTTCGATCGCATCGTCACACGCGGGCACTACACCGAGCGCGCCGCCGCCGCCGTCATGCGCACCATCATGGACGTCGTGCAGGTACGCACCTTCGTTGCATGCATTTTTTTAGATAATGGATATAAAACCCGGCCTCTATATCCACAAGGGATATACACAGCCAAAAGTTACACGAGCTCTTAAGCCCAAAGCCTCAACACTGAGGAGTACCTTCGTTGCATGCATGTGATCTGGTATCTTAAAGAGGAAGGAAATGCGAATGGATACGAGCTCATTCTTACAAAAGTTCCAACCAAATGCCACAAATTGAATCGTTTTACAAATTGCCGTGTAAGAGTTAAGTGATCAATGTGAGACTGCAAGGACATAGATGAATAATTTCTCAAAAGTCAATGATTTACATGACCAGATTGTAAGTACAGGAAAGGCAATGAAAACGGCTTCAGATAGCATGACAAAAAATTTAACGTTGCTGGAATACACAGTTTTGTACACATAGCTCAGAATTTTGCAATGTAGCTCACAATCCAATATTTTAAATTCACAAACATCGCCCGAAAATTGTAGGAGCTGTGTTTGGTTGGCTCAGAACATAAACGTTTTAAGACATAAGCAAAGGAAGCTTGTAAAATATCCGCATGCATGTTGCATCCCCACTTGTATGATTGTATCTGCTTTAACAAGGTCTGAATACACGTTACCATCTTTCAAAATATGCAACAAGAACATGTAAAATAAGTTTTTGTTACACATAGTTATGCCATGTAAATGATGTACAAATAAGCTACTCCTTCGAACGTTGAACCAAAAGGTTCATAGGCCAGTTGCTTCCCCAAATCCTTCCAAACATAAAGCCATTCTTTCAAGCATGAAACCGGTAATCGACAATATCTCTATGCATCGATCACCCAACATAGACTGGAGACACTGAAATTGGTTACATCACAACCTTTTGCAGCATTGCCACAAGCACGGCGTCATGCATCGGGACCTCAAGCCTGAGAACTTCCTGTACGCCAATGCATCTGAGAACTCCCCTCTCAAGGTCATCGACTTCGGTCTCTCCGTGTGCTTCAAGCCAGGTATAAACTCCTGCACAGAACCACAAAGCTTAGATATATTTTTCCACATATTCTAAATGTCGAATATGATTTTCATATAATGCGCGTCTCTTCTTCCTCAGGTGAAAGATTCAACGAGATCGTTGGATCTCCCTACTACATGGCGCCTGAAGTCCTGAAGAGAAACTATGGACAAGAAATAGACATCTGGAGTGCCGGAGTCATACTGTACATCTTGCTATGTGGTGTCCCCCCCTTCTGGGCTGGTAAGTTCACACGTCTCATTTCAGGTAAGAAACTCCCAGATTTTGTCAGTGTTCACTAATTGATCAAGTTTCATGGTGAGCTTTTGCAGACACTGACGAAGGGATTGCTCAGGCCATCATCCGGTCGAACATCGACTTCGAGAGAGAGCCTTGGCCAAAGGTGTCAGACAATGCTAAGGATCTTGTCAGGCAGATGCTTGATCCGAGGCCCTACGCTCGGTTGACGGCACAGCAGGTTCTAGGTTAGTTACTATTACAATTTCTTCCACTACTCAGAAATTGTCAGCCTGAATCTAACCATCGTTTCCTATCTTTGAGAATGAAGACCATCCTTGGATACAGAATGCCAGTGCAGCTCCTAACATTCCTCTTGGAGAAGCAGTGAGGTCTAGGCTGAAGCAATTCACTGTTATGAACAAGTTCAAGAAGAAGGCGCTACTTGTGAGTTGACAATCCTGTCTCATAACTGTTATTTTGGGGTATCGGTGTCGTTAAATATCCATACTGAATTTTTCATTGCTTAGGTGGTGGCAGAGTACTTACCAACGGAAGAGCTGGATGCAATCAGGGAGCTGTTCCACATGCTGGACACCAACAAGAAGGGGCACTTGACAGTTGAAGAGCTCAGGAAGGGACTGCAAATGATAGGGCACAATGTCCATGACACCGATGTGGATATGCTCATGGAAGCTGTGAGATCCTCTTCACTTGTGCTTTGGTTGCACCGTCTCAGTTTTCACCACTTGCAAGTAGCAGCATTGGTCCATGGAATTCATGTTCAGTCCCATCAGACCATCACATTTTTCAGCCAGTCCATAATTTTGATTCACAGAGCATGTAATTTGGTAAACTGTTTGAATGACTACTAAGATTCTCCTGTGTTTTCATTCTTCAGGCAGACATAGATGGAAATGGAACCCTAGACTGCAAGGAGTTTGTGACAGTCTCCATTCACCTGAAGAAGATTCGTAGTGAAGAGCACCTGCCCAAGGTGTTCAACTACTTCGACAAGAACGGGAGTGGGTACATTGAGATTGAAGAGTTGAAGGAAGCGCTATCACCAAGAGGCGACCAGAAGGCGATTGACGACATCATCCTGGACGTCGACAGAGACAAGGTTAGATCACTGTCCATCACCAAGAACCAACAATTTTCATCAGGCCAGAATGATTAAGCAAGTTTAGTATACTCTTTAACTAAAATGTGTTACTACAGGATGGGAAGATAAGCTACGAGGAGTTTGAGCTGATGATGAAAGCTGGAATGGACTGGAGAAATGCATCCCGGCAGTACTCGAGAGCAGTTTACAACACCCTCAGCCGCAAGATGTTTAAGGATGTGTCCTTGAAGCTTGATCCCAACAGCGGTCCACTTGGTGCTGTGGGGAAAGAACGACGAGCTGTTAACTAAGCAATGTGACTGCTACCTGCATACTCACTTATAACAGAGAACGCGAGCAATGTAACCAGTTTTCCTTGTTTCTGTATAGGTCACCGCATTTTGGGATGCAGAGGTACCCCGCGGGGGGGGGGGGGGGGGGGGGGTCAATGACCCTGATTGTTTCAGGTGCAGATATCAAGGAACTCCCTGAAATACACCCTTTCTCTTTCTCAAAACAAAAGGGAAAACATGAACTATGCCCTTCATTTGTATTCACTCTCCCTGCTCGTTTATCTAAAAAGCGGAGCTGGGATGAACCTAAGATAGTCCATACACCATACTAGTGTTGCCCCTTGCCTCCTCCATGGTAGGGGCGAAAAGAAAAATAAACGACGAACCAATATAAGAAAAATCGCAGCAAGAGTTTATAAAATAACTACAGTCTACAAAGTACAAAATTGAGAGTATTTACGCTCTCAAAGAATAAATCACAAGAGTAGTTTGCGCAGCAGTTTTAATTTGAATCCGAGTCTTTGTAGCCTTTTGTATCGACCAAGGTGGCCCGGCCCGGCTTTGTGTAAATTGAGCTGAGCCAAGCATGATCTATCTTGTTGAGCTTCAATTCCTATGGAACCATAAATCTTACCATTGTGAGTAAATAAGAGTTTAATGAGTTACCAATGCTAGAATATTGTCAGCACTCATGGACCACTTATATTGGCAGCAAGAGGTTTCCAATAGCCTTGGAGCTTGCAAGTTTTTTTTTACCATGTTTAGGATTTTCAATTATACTTTAGCAAAATTAAGTACCCCTTTCATTTCAGGATACAAGCTGCCTTTTAGTTTTATTGGTCTTTATATTACAAATGGGCTGGGCCTACAATTTGTCAAAGAAATGATACAAATGGACCAGCCTCCAATTTGTCAGAGAGTTTGTTCTCATTCAGCGTAAAACTGTTCTTGTTCTTTCATAACTAGAGCCTCAAAGTTCATAATTGACTTCTTTCTTCAAGCACCTAATTGATCATGCACTCTCTACAGTCTACACCCCCAACCAAACGATTACGCAAACTTTTAAGAGTCTCACAAGTCGCAACCATACGTCACACAACTAAACATACCCTACATGTTCTTGAGCCCACAGTTCATCTAGTTTTAGCTCTCTAACCACCTATCGTGAATTTCTACTCCACTACCCGAGATTCAGAATCAAGCAAAGACCCAATGTTCCAATTGCGACTTCCAAAAGCTGCAAATTTGGAGAGACGTGAGCGCCGAATCGTGATGCAACGCTCCAATATTGTGAAGAATGGTCGAGACTACAGAAAGGTTCCACAGTGGCATTGCAGCAAACAGGAAGCGTTCGTTGCCGAAACAACCCCGGAGACATTTTGCCGTTTCGTCGAACACATGGCGTGCAGAAACGATGCAGGAACGTCGACCGAGACGATATCAAGGAGCGGATCGAGCGCGCACCTGGCATGCTCACGGAGGTGATCCGCCGGACCGCCGCATCCTTCGCCTCCGCTCGCGGGGAGGCCACCTGCGTCTGCGTGTAACCCCGCTCGGCTCCAGCACGCGGCTACCGTGGGTGCTCCGTGCTCCGGAGTCCGGACGCTCTTGTTTGTGTCGCGGAATTGCCTGTGACGTGGTACAGAGGGGAAATTGACTTCCCATTTATTTAGTAAAAGTACTGCTCCGTTAAATCGTTTCTGAATGCATGTTGATTTAGGAGTAATTGATAAACGTAGGCTATACTCATTTCGGCTTCAATTTCTGACTTCTAACTTATTTTTTACTATTCTTAAATTTCATTTTTTGGCTTTTTAGTTTTTTTAGCTTTTTTGCCGGTTCTTTTTTCCCGTATTCGTTTGCATTGTCCGTAATGGGTTAACTTGATTTTTCTATTTTTAATTTTTTTTAAATTTAATTACACCAAATAAGCCACCATCAGTTATAGTGTAATTTTAGCCAGCTATAGTCAGTGGCAGAGCACGGAAAAAAAATAAGGTATGGCGAAATCAATAACATAGATATCAAAGATTTTTCACTAAATTGGTTTATACACATATAACATATCATGATCGTCCAGGAGAACGTCCAGGTAACATTCGCTACTGTTCTTCTTCCTCTCGCCGCTGGCTGAGAGTTTATTACAGTGAAACTTCATCTTTCTTGATGTGTCCATGGTACAGAGTGATTTGGGGGTAAAAATCGCTAGGAATTCAAGGTATGGCGAGCGCCATACCTTGCCATACTGAGAGCTCCGCCCCTGGCTATAGTGTAATTTCAATCATAAGCCACATTTTTTAGTCCAAATGAGCACACCGTCAGTGACCTCTCAAAAGAAATAAACTTAATGAACATTAACAACACCTGCCTCTGCTCACAAAAAAACAAGTCGTTTTGACCGTCAATACCGTTTTGAGTTACACGCAGTGAAACATTTTAAACTTTGCCCAGTAATATCTTTTTAAATATTTAGATTTGACATATGGAAATAATGTATATATTTGCCTTGAAAATAACTTTTATGATATCATAATTTTATTAAGTTTTATAAATATACTACAATAGAAAGTTGCATTTTTGGGCACGTTTGATGTCCAAAACAATTGGGCGGGTTCTTTTGGGCTAATGGATTATGGCTTAAATATTTGAATTCTGACTATTTGCGAGAGTTAGAATGCACAAGAAAATAGCCTCATGTGATTTTGGCCATTACAACTAAACTTAGTACACGTTTTACTACAATCTTCCTGTTGACCCTGTTTTGAAAAAATGCAATGTTTAAAAGCTAATTACTATAAACAGTATAAGCATAAGCAGGTTGAAAATCGAAAAGAACTTGGCCCTTGTTTTTATGATCGAGCTAGTAACATAGACAAAAAAAACTTAGGTAGATCATATGTCGGAACCCCGGATTTCCGAACCCGGACCATCTGTGTATTACAGCACTAGTTCCAGATCAAAGCTAGTGCACACAGTTAAACAGAAATGATTCATAACCAACAACGCATTATTACAATTATAAAGAGTACTGACCAACAGGTCTCATTATTATATTGGAGGTTCCCAGACCTCACACAATCAAAATTCAGCGGAAGCAAAGTAAATTCAGTAGAGACCCATCAATACGCCACAGGCAATTGACTGGGGAAGCGCGACCTAGAACTCCTGGAATCCTTCGTCGAATCCACCCGCGAAGTAGTCGTAGTCTCCCTCTTGAGCTTCGTATTCCTCTGATTATTATTTTTGAGTGCAGCATGTGAGTACATAAAGTACTCCACAAGTCTTGGAAAAAATGCAATAGATGCAAAGCTTGACAAAGGAAGGCTATATGGTTCTTTTGCACAAAGCAATGTTTTAATTTCAATTACTACTAATTATTTTCGTAGGCATCAATTTAATAAAATAAATGTTTTAACAGAACTATCATTAACTTTATAGGGAAGGTTCCATCTACCAACACTAGCTAACCAATTACAAAAGATCAAGTTTAAAACTGCGGGTTCCATCCACCCTCTCTGGCTCCAACTGCCAGGATACCCTTCCGAGAGTTCCCTCCACTCTCGGAATACAAAAACTTTGATTTTAAAACCAAAACCAAAAATCTACCATGTGAATGCATTCCTTGCCCGCCCTTGACCGTGGGCACGGCTGTTCGAATAGTTTGACACTCTGCAGAGGTTGTACAATTTTACCCCTAAGAGACAAATTATCTTAACAGTCACCACGCTTCCTTTGGCATGAGACTCAGATAAATTATCACAAAGCCTTTACCTCACTCTAGACTAGCTAGACACCACCCACTGAGGTTTCACCGCAGAAGGGTTAAATCTGCCCAATCCGAAGCCCCCTCTTGCGCCATATGAGTACAGTAAATCCCTATCCCTCACTGTGAATAACCAGTAAATCCCTGGCACCCACTTTTCACTGGTGGCACCTAAACTAGACTATCATGAGTTACTCAGCTAGGTCGTACCCATATAGACTTAGGGTTGTACGGTAGTGCTCAGTCTGGACAAACACAAGCGTCGGTCCTTAGTTGACTAGGGTGGAACATACACTTTACAAGATCTCGTGCTTGCCGCACCAACCCAAACCAACCTTCCACCCTAATCTAAACCAGTGGCGACTCCAATCACCACTAGACTTATAAACACAAGGTTATCACAACAAATCATAATTTCCCATTGACAAGATTTCAAAGGTATTAAGTAGCGTGACTATGCATTATACTACCATTCTACTATTCAAAAATAATTATAATACTCTCATTATTGAGACAATGGAAATTCTAGGGTTACAAAGGTACATGGCATTCAACTTCAATTGAGGGCATAACAAAGTTGGATTAACTAATACCTTAAAATTTGAACTAATGTTTTATGTAAATAGCAATGCACATAATTTAAAATAATTAAAACATTTCAAAATCATAGGTTCAAGATGATCAAAGGAGACTTGTCTTCTAGCACGCTCTCGGGGTCGTCTTGCTGAGGGGTGGAGAGGTCTTCGACAACGTTGGACTCTACGCGAGAAAAGACAGAGCAACAAAACAAATAAATACAAACGAAAATTCAAATAAACTCAAAAATTTAAATAGAGGCCATATTTGGATAGATTATGATTTTAGACGAATTTAGAAATTTGAATGGCTGAATTTGGAGTTAAAATGAGAAAGTTATCCTCATTTGAAATTCTCAGTTTAAATAAATCCAGAAATTATGAAATTTCTGACAGGTGGGGCCCACTGGCAGGAATTAATTTTTAACCCTTTATTTTATTCTTTTATTCTGAGTCTATGACAGGTGGAACCCACTGGACAGTGAGCTCACTGGCCCTGCCTCTGACATGTGGGACCCTCCTGGGCTCTGGGCCCAGATGTCAGTGGAGAGCACAGACGGGTGGGGCCCAGGCGGTAGTGGCCAGCGCAGACGGGCGGCCGCTGACAGGTGGGGCCCATTTGTCAGCGCAGAAAATAAAGAAATGGCTCAACCTCAGCGTGCGGAGTCGGGGGCTCGAACGCGCGCTGAGGGAGCCAAGTGGGAGAAGGGAGAGCGGCGGTAACCAGTCCGGCGGGGAGGCGTTGCCTACCCATAAAGGGTAGGTAACCCTTTTGAGGAGTACCTGCTGGAGGGGCCGGGCAGCAGTAGATGGAGGCAGTGGCGCCGGCGGCGAGGGGTGGCCGGGGAGGTTCGGGTGAAGCCCGAAATGGGGTCCTGGTGCGAAGGCGGTTCTGGCGGTGGGGTCAGCGGGGTCCAGCGACGAGCGGGGACGGCCGGCGATGAGGAGGAGCGGTGGCGCAGCACGGGTTCTCCGGTACGATGGTGCTCCGGTGGTGGGGAGGGGCGGCCGAGGTGTCGGGGAGGTTCGCACGGCCACTGGGGTGCTCGGAGTGGCGGTGGTGGGCTCCGGGGAAGACTGGGGCGGCGGCGATTGCTCGCCGGAGCGTGGCGGAGTTCGGAGGGGGAGGGAGCACGGTGGCAGGGCGCTACGGGGCTCGGGAAGGGAGGTGCAGGGCAGTGGGCGGTGGTGCGGAGGGAGGCAGAGCTGATGGGGCTATTTATAGGGGCAGAGGGGAAGCAGGGGCGCGGCAATTGCTCGCCGGGCTGGCGGCCGGAAAAGGAAGGGAGAGGGGAGAAAGGAAAGAGGGGGGCAGAGAAGGAAAGGGGGCGCGGCGTTAGGGGGATTTGATTCCCGGCGGTGCGCGCGGATTCCAAACCGGGAGCGGACAGCGGGGAATACCAGATTCGGCGTGGACTCGGTCGGCCGGCGAAGAAAGGAAAGGGGAGGAGAGAAAGAAGGAAGGAGGCGCGCGGGAGGACGACGGGCCTGACAGGCGGGGCCCGCGCACAGTGAGAGAGGAGAGGGAAGGAGCGGGCGGTGCGAATGGAGCCGCGTGGCAGGGGAGGCGGATCGGGCGGCGGGTGCGGGCGCGAGCGGCTGACAGCCAGGGCCCAGGGCAGAGAGAGAAGGAGAGAGGGGGCGCGGAGTGACCGACGGGCCGGGCCCGCTTGGCGGAGGGAGAGAGGAGAGGGCGGCCTGGATTGGGCCGAGCGGCGACGTGGGCGGTCCTGGGCCGTCCACGCATCGGCTGGAGGGAGGGTTTGGACTTTAATTGTAGAATTTTGATTTTTATTTTCAGAAAAGGCTAGGAAATTATTTAGGCCTCAGAAAAATATGAAAATACCTTCAAAAATTTCAGAAAACTTCACAGAAGCTCCTGGAGATATTTTGGACTAAATAAAATTGTTTTCAACTAATGTTGATACTTAATTTTCATATTTTAAAATACCTTTTAAATTTCAAAAATAGGTTTTAAACACCAGAAAATCCAGAAAAACAAATAAAAGCAAAATAAAATCCAACTACTTTAAAATAATTAATTTGAATTTAATTTTTTTTTCAGAAAGCAAATTTTTGGGATGTTACAAACCTACCCCTCTTAGAGAGAATCTCGACCCCGAGATTCGGACGGACTGGGAAAAAGATTAGGGAACTCTGCTCTTAGATCCTCTTCACTCTCCCAAGTCACTTCTGACTCAGAATGGTTGCTCCACTGCACTTTACAGAACTTGATGACCTTGTCTCGCGTACGACGCTCCGCTTCATCCAATATCTTGACTGGATACTCTGGATAGGTTAAGTCCTCCTTCAAGTTCACTTCATCTAGGGACATCTGTTCTTCTGGCACTCTGAGACATTTCCTTACCTGGGACACATGGAAGACGTCATGCACCTTTGACAACTGAGATGGAAGCTTTAGCTAGTAAGCAACTTCTCCTCTTTTTGCTGCAACAGGGAATGGTCCAATGAATCTAGGAGCAAGCTTTCCATTAACCCCAAAACGTCGCATTCCCTTGAGAGGCAAAACTTTTAGATAAACTCCAATGTTCTTCGACGATTGTCCGCATAGCTTTTCTGTCTGGTTTGAGCTATTTTTAACCTGTCCTGGATTAGGCGAACTTGTTCCTCCGCCTGTTTCAACACATCTGGTCCAAACACTTGCCCTTCTCCGGTTTCTTTCCAATACAACGGTGTCCTGCATTTTCTACCATACAAAGCTTCAAACGGAGACATCTGTAAGCTGGATTGATAACTGTTGTTATAGGAAAACTCCGCGTAGGGCAGACTTTGATCCCAATTAGCCTTGTTTGCTAGAACACAAGCTCTCAACATATCTTCCAAAATTTGATTTACTCTTTATGTTTGACCATCTGTCTGTGGGTGATATGCTGTGCTAAAATTCAGATTTGTGCCCAAAAGTCCATGTAACTTATGCCAAAATCTTGAGGTGAATTGAGTCCCTCGATCTGACACAATCTTCTTTGGAACTCCAACCAAACACACGATTCTGGACATATACAACTCTGCGAGTCTATCCCCAGAGTATGTGGTCTTTACTGGAATGAAATGGGCGACTTTTGTCAGACGATCCACAATAACCCAAATTGAATCATGTCCTGATTTTGTTTTCGGTAAACCGGTTATAAATTCCATTCCAATTTCTTTCCATTTCCACTCGGGTATCTGCAAAGGTTGCAAAAGTCCTGCAGGTCTCTGATGTTCAGCTTTAATCCGCTGGCACACATCACACAAGGCTACATACTCTGCAATCTCCCTTTTCATACTTGACCACCAATACCTTTCTTTGAGATCTTGGTACATCTTTGTACTCCCAGGGTGAATTGGGTATCCCGATTCATGGGCTTCCTTCAGAATTAACTCCTTTATCTCTCTCTTTTCAGGTACAATGATTCTTTTCCCAAACCAAATGATACCTTCTTCATCTTCTGAGAATCCTGGTGCTTTTCCTTTCTTCATGTTTTTCTTGATTTCCTTGACATACTTATCCTCTTTTTGAGCTGTCTTGATCTGGTCCTCTAGAGTTGGTTGAACCTCTAAAGTAGCCAAAAATCCTTCCTCCACTACTTCTAAATTGAGCCGCTGGAATTCTGCTTGAAGTGCAGGCATACTGTCCTTTATCCACAGCTTATTACAATAACTCTTTCTGCTCAAGGCATCAGCTACTACATTGGCCTTTCCTGGATGATAATGTATTCCAACATCATAATCCTTTATTAACTCAAGCCATCTCCTTTGCCTCATATTGAGATCGGGCTGGGTAAATATATACTTCAAACTTTTGTGATCTGTGTAGATCTCACAACGGTTACCGATCAAATAGTGCCTCCATATTTTTAGAGCATGCACAACGGCAGCAAGCTCTAAATCATGGGTTGGATAGTTTCCTTCATGGGGTCGCAACTGCCTTGAATCATAGGCTACTACCTTTCCCTCTTGCATCAGAACACAGCCTAGTCCTTGCCTTGATGCATCACAAAAGACTTCAAAATCCTTTCTAATGTCCGGAGGTGTCAACACTGGAGCAGAAGTTAACCTCTTCTTTAGCTCTTGAAAACTATCCTCACACGATTTACTCCATTCAAACTTCTTTTCCTTCTTTAGCAACTGGGTGAGAGGTCTGGCAAGCTTGGAGAATCCTTCAATAAAGCGACGATAGTAACCAGCCAATTCCAAAAAGCTTCTGATCTCAGATACTGACTTTGGTTGTGTCCAATTGAGCACATCATTGACTTTATCAGGGTCTACGGACACTCCTCCTGCAGAAATCACATGACCCAGGAAGGCTACTTTCTTCAACCAAAACTCACACTTGCTAAATTTAGCATACAACTGGTGTTCTCTGAGCTTTTCCAAAACTATTCTCACATGTTCTGCATGCTCTTCATCATTCTTGGAGTATATCAAAATATCATCAATGAATACAACCACAAACTTATCCAAATATTCCATGAACACCTTATTCATCATATTCATAAAATATGCGGGTGCATTGGTTAGGCCAAAAGACATCACTGTATACTCATACAATCCATAACGGGTAGCAAATGTTGTCTTGGGTATGTCTTCTGGTCTTATCTTCAATTGGTGGTAACCTGATCGAAGATCAATCTTGGAGAAGACACATGAACCTTTTAACTGATCAAACAAATCATCTATCCGGGGCAAAGGGTACTTGTTCTTGATCGTCACATCGTTCAAGGATCGATAATCCACACACATGCGAAGACTACCATCCTTCTTCTTCACTAGAAGTACTGGTGCTCCCCAGGGCGAAGTACTTGGTCTTACAAAACCTTTCTCTTGCAGTTCCTGAACTTGCTTCTTAACTTCTGCCAAGTCATTTGCAGGCATACGATAAGGTCTCTTGGAGATGGGAGCTGTACCAGGTACTAGGTTGATAACAAACTCAATTTCTCTATCTGGTGGCATTCCGGGTAAATCTTCAGGAAATACATCTGGATATTCACATACTATAGGCACCTTTTCCAAAGTTACTTCCTTCAAACTGTTCAACCCACACCTATTATGAGAAGATGTGTTTGACTTATACCTTATTGGATTCCATCTGAGTTGGTGATAGTAACAGCACGATCGGCACAATCTATCTGTCCTTTATACTTAGTTAACCAATCCATACCAAGTATGACATCTAGGCTCTTGGAATCTATTATAATATGATTCGCTAAGAACTTTACTCCATTTATATCTACAGTTGCGCTAGGGCAAATTGTGTTAGTCCTCATTTCCTTTCCAGGGGATTGGACTAGCATAGGGTTCTTAAGCAAACGCACATCCCAATTATATCTTTCAACAAAATCTTTTGACACAAAAGAATGCGAAGCTCTAGAATCAAATAATGCTGATGCGGGTACTGAGTTAACAAGAAACTTACCTAGAACTACGTCGGGTGCATCCTGGGCTGCCTCTGCAGTGACATGGTTAAGGTGTCCTCTGCTCATTGCCTGCAGAGTCCTTGGAGTTTGTGGTGCCCCACGGCCTTGACCTGCAGTTGGAGCTCGTGCTGGTGTGGTCCCCAAGTTGAAACGAACAGGGGTCACAGCTGGGCGCTTTTGGGGACAGTTGCTGGCGTAATGTCCCATGTTCTTGCAGTTAAAGCACTGCACTCCTACCGCTGAGGTCCTGTTCTGCTGTGGTTGGCCACCATTGCCTGTTCGGGGAATTGTGGATTTGGACGAGGTCCAGCAAATGGAGTCCTTGGCACGCTTGACTCTGAGGGCTTATGGAACTGGGGTGGATTAGGACGAAATCGTGAACTGCTGGCCCCCTGCTGAGCTTGGAACTTCCTCTTCCTTGTCTCATACAGTTGACGTTGAGCATCTTCTTGTATGAGGGCCTTGTTCACCATATGCTGGAATGTTGGGTAGTCATTAGACACCAGCTGCACCTTGAGATTGGGATCAAGTCCCTGCATGAACCTCCAGATCTTTGTTGCCTCTGATGTGACATCTTCTGATGTATATCTGGACAGTTGGGTGAACTTGTTCAGATACTCAGAAACACTGAGGTTTCCTTGCTGCAGTTGGTAAAATTCCCTCTTCTTCATTTCCATTATTCCCATAGGAATATGCGCAGTGCGGAAAGCCTCAACAAACTCATCCCAAGTGATGGTTTGTACATTTTGATGGGCGGCGCAGTAGTTTTCCCACCAATTAGCAGCAATTCCTTTGAGTTGGTGGGCCGCATACAACACCTTTTCGTGGTCACTGCACTGAGCTAGGATCAACTTTCTCTCCACATCATTGATCGAATCGTCTGCCTCTAAGGGGTCTATGGAACCAGCAAAAGTAGGAGGTCTTGTTCTCATGAATTCTCCCAACTTAGACTGGGGTGCTTGGTTTTGTGCCTGCGGGGCTTGTTGCACCTGGTTTTGAGCAAGAGCTTGAAGAAGCTGCAGTTGCATGGCCATCATCTGCTCCAAGTTAGGCGCTTGAGCAGGGAGTGGTGGAATGTTGTTGTCTGGCTGATTGTTGGCGTCACGGTTGTTGCCAGGGTTGCTCCTTGTGTTCACCATCTGAAGTGGTTTCCAGGGTTAGCAAAAGGTAAGAGGGAACTAGCATAGATAAGAGATTAGGGGGAAACTAATAACATCCCAACCCAACACACAAGAAATAAGCAAGCAACAACTTAGGGGAAACTTCCATTGAAATCAAGATAGTTTTATGAATGGCTGTACCACAAGTGCCCATAGGCTTGGTACAGTCCATCTAGCACACCAAAACGTAATAAAGCGTTCTAAGAACGTGGACATTTATTTGGATACTACTGACTCAGCCTACTACTAATCCTCCAAGAAGACGCGCTCCTCGGGGTCCTCCTCCGGATCCTCCTGGCGCTCTTTCACGTGGTGTCGCGAACAATCACACTCGGCGGAGGCGCGAGGACGGGAACGGTTACGACTGGAGGCAGTCGACCGGGAACAAGATCGGGAATGGAAAAGTCTGCGTCTTTTGCTGGGTTCGCCAATGTCGATGTCAGGGAGCGGATTCGGACGTCGCACCTTCTTGCGTGCTGTGAGCCTGGTGCGGAGTCCCGAAAGTCGAGCCGGTGCCTGGTTGTTGGGGACGACAGCTGGTACGGGCGAGGATGGCGTGTAGTCAGCTGCAGCTCGAAGATGTCCCAGCTCGAACTCTGCTGCCTGACTCTGGCGGAGCTGAGCACGAAGAGTGTCGGAGTGCTGGTAGCTGGAAGTGAGCAGCATCCGCAGCTGTCCGATCTCATCCAAGGCTCTAGCGTAGGTGACTGCCATCGCCTGGGTGAGCTGCACCTGGTGCGAAAGTCGAGGATCATCAGCTGGAATGTCAAAGGGTTCAGGGTACCTCTGTCCTGCTCGAGGAGTGATGAAGAAGCAAAAGGGTGACTGATGAACAGCTTCCTTGTGAAGATGGCACAAGCCAGCTATGGCGAGGTGAGCTGTATTCTGGATAGCATAGTAACAACGGGTCCGGGGATGCTCAATGGGGTATGTGTGGGAGTTGAATTCCTCATCCCGTGCATATAGGAATACCTCCATCGTCCAAGAATCCCGATCCAGGATCCGAGACTTTCGCCCCCTGAAGATAGGTGGCTGGCGATACTCCAGGCATTGCATAAGCTGCCGAAGAAGGCTAGAAAATGCTCCAACACTCTCGCCATGAGAGTAGAAGTCCCACGAGCTAGCAGAGGATGAACCGGCCATCTACAAGGTTGAAATAGAAAAGATTAGTGAAAGTTTTAACAAGTGAATTTTACGGACAAGAATGAGATACTAAGTAGGAAAAGAGTAGAAGCACGGAAGCTTATATAGTTTTAATATACTCTTTTTATAAATATAAGTCCTTAAGGTTTTACCATTCTAATCTAGGTCTCGTTCGACAGTCAAATTGGCTCTGATACCATCTCTGTCGGGACCCCGGATTTCCGAACCCGGACCCTCTGTGTATTACAGCACTAGTCCCAAATCAAAGCTAGTGCACACAGTTAAACAGAAATGATTCATAACCAACAACACATTATTACAATTATAAAGAGTACCGACCAACAGGTCTCATTATTACATTGGAGGTTCCCAGACCTCGCACAATCAAAATTCAGCGGAAGCAAAGTAAATTCAGTGGAGACCCATCAATATGCCACAGGAAATTGACTGGGGAAGCGTGACCTAGAACTCCTGGAATCCTTCGTCGAATCCACCCGCGAAGTAGTCGTAGTCTCCCTCTTGAGCTTCGTATTCCTCTGATTACTATTTTTGAGTGCAGCATGTGAGTACATAAAGTACTCCGCAAGTTTTGGGAAAAATGCAATAGATGCAAAGCTTGATAAAGGAAGGCTATATGGTTCTTTTGCACAAAGCAATGTTTTAAATTCAATTACTACTAATTATTTTCGAAGGCACCAATTTAATAAAGTAAATGTTTTAACAGAACTATCATTAACTTTATAGTGAAGGTTCCATCTACCAACACTAGCTAACCAATTACAAAAGATCAAGTTTAAAACTGCGGGTTCCATCCACCCTCTCTGGCTCCAACTGTCAGGATACCCTTCCGAGAGTTCCCTCCACTCTCGGAATACAAAAACTTTGATTTTAAAAACCAAAACAAAAAATCTACCATGTGAATGCATTCCTTGCCCGCCCTTGACCGTGGGCACGGCTATTCGAATAGTTTGACACTCTGCAGAGGTTGTACAACTTTACCCCTAAGAGACAAATTATCTTAACAGTCACCACGCTTCCTTTGGCATGAGACTCAGATAAATTATCACAAAGCCTTTACCTCACTCTAGACTAGGTAGTCACCACCCGCTGAAGTTTCACCGTAGAAGGGTTAAATCTGCCCAATCCGAAGCCCCCTCTTGCGCCATATGAGTACAGTAAATCCCTATCCCTCACTGTGAATAACCAGTAAATCCCTGGCACCCACTTTCCACTGGTGGCACCTAAACTAGACTATCATGAGTTACTCAGCTAAGTCGTACCTATATAGAATTAGGGTTGTACGGTAGTGCTCAGTCTGGACAAACACAAGCGTCGGTCCTTAGTTGACTAGGGTGGAACATACACTTTACAAGATCTCGTGCTTGCCGCACCAACCCAAACCAACCATCCACCCTAATCTAAACCAATTTCCACATTTTTATTTTATTTTAAAAGATCAGTGGCAACTCCAATCACCACTAGACTTATAAACACAAAGTTATCACAACAAATCATAATTTCCCATTGACAAGATTTCAAAGGTATTAAGTAGCATGACTAAGCATTATACTGCCATTCTACTATTCACAAATAATTATAATACTCTCATTATTGAGACAAAAGAAATTCTAGGGTTACAAAGGTACATGGCATTCAACTTCAATTGAGGGCATAACAAAGTTGGATTAACTAATACCTTAAAATTTGAACTAATGTTTTATGTAAATAGCAATGCACATAATTTAAAATAATTAAAATATTTCAAAATCATAGGTTCAAGATGATCAAAGGAGACTTGCCTTCTTGCACGCTCTCGGGGTCGTCTTGCTGAGGGGTGGAGAGTGAGCTCACTGGCCCTGCCTCTGACATGTGGGACCCTCCTGGGCTCTGGGCCCAGATGTCAGTGGAGAGCATAGACGGGTTGGGCCCAGGCGGCAGTGGCCAGCGCAGACGGGCGGCCGCTGACGGGTGGGGCCCATCTGTCAGATCGGAAAATAAAGCAATGGCTCAACCTCAGCGTGCGGAGACAGGGGCTCGAACGCGCGCCGAGGGAGCCAAGAGGGAGAAGGGAGAGCGGTGGTAACCAGTCGGGCGGGGA
The DNA here is from genome assembly GCA_017311315.1 of Dendrocalamus latiflorus. Lineage (NCBI taxonomy): Eukaryota > Viridiplantae > Streptophyta > Magnoliopsida > Poales > Poaceae > Dendrocalamus > Dendrocalamus latiflorus. The sequence goes on from CM029646.1 coordinate 6,239,104, forward strand.
GGTGTTGCCTACCCATAAAGGGTAGCTAACCCTTTTGAGGAGCACCTACTGGAGGGGCCGGGCAGCAGTAGACGGAGGCAGTGGCGCCGGCAGCGAGGGGTGGCCGGGGAGGTTCGGGTGAAGCCCGAAATGGGGTCCTGGTGCGAAGGCGGTTCTGGCGGTGGGGTCAGCGGGGTCCGGCGACGAGCGGGGACGGCCGGCGACGAGGAGGAGCGGTGGCGCAGCACGGGTTCTCCGGTGCGACGGTGCTCCGGCGGCGGGGAGGGGCGGCCGAGGTGTCGGGGAGGTTCGCACGGCCACGGGGGTGCTCGGAGTGGCGGTGGCGGGCTCCGGGGAAGCCTGGGGCGGCGGCGATTGCTCGCCGGAGCGTGGCGGAGCTCGGAGGGGGAGGGCGCTACGGGGCTCGGGAAGGGAGGTGGAGGGCAGTGGGCGGTGGTGCGGAGGGAGGCGGAGCTGATGGGGCTATTTATAGGGGCGGAGGGGAAGAAGGGGCGCGGCGATTGCTCACCGGGCTGGCGGCCGGAAAAGGAAGGGAGAGGGGAGAAAGGAAAGAGGGGGGCAGAGAAGGAAAGGGGGCGCGGCGTTAGGGGGATTTGATTCCCGGCGGTGTGCGCGGATTCCAAACCGGGAGCGGACAGCGCTGAAGACCGGATTTGGCGTGGACTCGGTCGACGGGCGAAGAAAGGAAAGGGGAGGAGAGAAAGAAGGAAGGAGGCGCGCGGGAGGACGACGGGCCTGATAGGCGGGGCCCGCGCGTAGTGAGAGAGGAGAGGGAAGGAGCGGGCGGTGCGGATGGAGCCGCATGGCAGGGGAGGCGGATCGGGCGGCAGGTGCGGGCGCGAGCGACTGACAGCCGGGGCCCAGGGCAGAGAGAGAAGGAGAGAGGGGGCGCGGAGTGACCGACGGGCCGGGCCCGCCTAGCGGAGGGAGAGAAGAGGGGCGGCCTGGATTGGGCCGAGCGGCGACGTGGGCGGTCCTGGGCCGTCCACGCGTCGGCTAGAGGGAGGTTTCGATTTTAATTTTAGAATTTTGATTTTTATTTTCAGAAAAGGCTAGGAAATTATTTAGGCCTCAGAAAAATATGAAAATACCTCCAAACATTCCAGAAAAATTCACAGAAGCTCCTGGAGATATTTTGGACTAAATAAAATTATTTCCAACTAATGTTGATACTTAATTTTTATATTTTAAAATACCTTTTAAATTTTAAAAATAGGTTTTAAACTCCAAAAAATCCAGAAAAACAAATAAGATCCAAATAAAATCCAACTACTTTAAAATAATTAATTTGAATTTAATTTTTTTCCAGAAAGCAAATTTTTGGGATGTTACATCATACAAAAGTAGTAAATCCTATGTAATATTATTTTTAATTTTCAATAACATATAAATAAAAAAATAATTATAAAAATGTGTATTTAGTAATTCACTTTGGTACCCTGCAAAAGAGCGGAAGCATTCCATTCGTAGTAAGTATCGTCTTGTGTGCTTGTGTTTCACTTCATCTGTCAATCCATTATGCTTGACACTTAATCATTATTATTGTAGGGTCCTTCTTATACAACTTGTGTCGACCCTACTATGAAGCCATTTGAAGGGACGGTTTTTCATGACTTGGCCGCTGCGAAGGAATTCTACAAGATATATGCATATTCAGCCAGATTTAGAGTCCGAGTTGGTTAGAATACAGTTGACAATGGTGTTATGAGATGAAAGCAATTGATGTGCTCAAAGAATGCTTCTGGTCTGAGAAAGGTAAGGACAACGTGGAGTCAAACAAAAGGAAATATGTCAGAAAGATAAGTAGGTATGGCTGCAAGGCAATGCTAGCTGTAAAATACACTTTGGACAATAAGTTTAGGGTGGAGAAATTTGTTGAATCGCATACTCATGAATTGGTATCACATGGCAAACAATAGCTAACAAGGTCTAATAGGAAAGTAAATGAGAAGACCAAGTGTGCATTAATCACGTGTCACAAAGGAGGAATCGGGACAAGTGGGGCATGTAGATATCTCCGTATTAGTGAGGGTGGATTTGAGAATATAGGATGCACGAGGAGCGACTTGAAGAATTATCATAGAGAGCTGCGAAGCTATATTAAGTCATCGGATGCATAGATGTTTGTTGACAACCTTTATAGGAAGAATGATATAAATCCTTCATTCTACTTTGATTATGTTATTGATGACAAGGGTAGGTTGGTGTAACATCCTGAAAATTTAAATTTAAAAATATGTGGAGCTTTTTAATTATTTTTGCAATATGTTTTGTTTGGATTTGGAGTTTATGATTTACATCTGAAAATTTGGTTGATGTTTCAAAAAAAAAATTTGCAAAAAGGTTCAAGAAAGGAACAAATGTGTTCAAATAATAAAGAATTAAAATTTAAAATACGAATATGAAAAGATGATCCAGTATAAGGAGAAAGAAATCTAAGTTAAGAATATAAAATCTCATTTTGAAAATAATGGCACAAATAGCAATAAAAAGTGAATGAATAAAATACAAACACATGTACATGTATATATATGTATATATATGTGTGCATATACAAATTGTGCAAGAAAGAGTTTAGCAATAGGAATTAAAAAAGGTGCAAAATTTAAATGAGCCAGCAAGATAACAAATAACTGAAATTATATACATATATATACACACAAGTGAAACAAATGTGTAATGTACTAACATTGTGATAAGCATAGCCATGAAAATAAAATAAAATAAATAAATAAAACCGAAACAGAGGACTGATAGATTTTGTATCTATAAAATCTAACCAAAGGTTGAAATAAAATTTCAAGTATTAAAATCAGCAACTTTAATTAGGGAATAGAAATTCAAACTCAAGATTCAAAATTTCAGAAACTACTAAAGTTTCACATTATCTCTCATTCTTTTACCTCTCTCTCTCTCACTTCCATGTGGGCCCCAGCCCCTCTCTCTCCCCTCTCTTTCTCCTCTTTCTGCCAGCGGGCCCAGGCCACTTCTCCCTCTCTCCTCCTTCTTTCCTTCCCCGAGCGCCCGCGCCACCTCTCCTCTTTTCTCTGCGTCGCGCAGCTCCTCCTCGCCCCGTGGCATCCATGCGCAGCCCCCGCCCACGGTTTTCCCCGTGCCGCCCATGGTTCCTCCATTCCCTCCCCCGCGACCATAAGAAGCTCTGCACTCTCCCTTGCCTCCCCTGCGCCCTTTCCTTTCTTCCCCACTTCGCCTCGCCTGCATGTGCTCCCACGCTGCCGCCACCATTTCTGGCCGCTCCGGTGCACTTCCCGCCCATCCGGCCGCGCCACGGCATAAACCCGCTCCCCAGCTACCCCTCCTCCAACTTAATCGGAGTCTTGTGCACCAGAGCCTGCGCGATGCTTTCTTCCCCGCGCCCGATCGAGGAGCACCGTCGCAACCGCCAATTCTTCACCGTGGAAGCTCCGGCTGATTCCTCTCGGGAGAAGCCTCCTTGAAGGTCCCCCGAGCCTCCCCGACCGTCGTCGGAGTTCCTCCTCCACCGCAGTTCGCCGCCACCGTGAAACCGCCGCCGCCCGACCCCGGCTTCCACCGCCAGCCTTCCTCGGCGCGTCTCCCGCCCCACAAACACATCGGTGAGCATGTCGTCATCTCCTACATGCTCGTCCACGCTCTAATTCGCCTCTTCTTCCTCCCGTTCGCCGGTGCTCCGAGTCATCCTCGCCTCCGGCTGCTCGCGTCGACGCCGGCCACCCTCGACGCCACCTCCACCCGTGATGACACTACCAGGGGCTTCACCACTCGCCGGGGGACCCATTTTGCCCGTTACCCCCACCTCCCCGGCCGAGCCTCACCGGCAACGTCTCCGGCCGAGCCGGCCCCCGAGTTTCCTCTGCCTCAGCCCCGCACGCTCGACTCAAATGCGTTCCTTCGCTCCCACCGTCAGGTAACACCGCTCGATCAATTGGCTAGTTGAGTGCGCTCTCAGTCCTGAGATTCGGGTTCGAATCCTCTGGCCGCAAGGGTTAGATTAGGTTTTTAGAAATTTTTGCTGAGCTACAGTAAACAGAGAGAGTGGTTAGGAGATGATTAAGAGTGATTAGGAAATATTAAAAAGGATTAATGGGAGTGTTAAATATTAATTTGAATATAAACCAGCTCATTAGTTCAAACAGAGGATTAATTAATATTAATTAATGGTTAATGATGTCATAAGTACCGAAATTGGATTACTAATTAGAAACCCCTCACTGACATGTGGACCCCACCAATAATTAAAGAACAGTAGCTGGTCCCACATGTCAATGGCACAGAGAATGAGAATAAAAATAAAATAGAAACTTGTAAACTGGAAAATGGGACCACCTGTCAGAGATTTAGCATTTTCTGGAATTAATTGGACTGAGAACTTTAAATGGGTATAATTTATTCATTTCAACTCCAAATCAAATGAAACGAATTTCTAAATTCATCTAAATTCAAGATCGGCCCAGTGGAACTGAAACCATGAATTTTAGAGGTCCATTGAATTTTTGATGATATTTAATGTGGTTTGCATAAATAAGTTGAAAAGACTAAATATTAGTTATGACGTTGATAAAGAGGAACAATTTTGGCTAAACATCCAAACTTAGTAAAGATGCTCTTAAATCATAATTAAAACATAAGTTCAATATTTATCATGCTGTCACCTAATAAATCTCAGTGATGTACCTTATTAAATAGAATAATAGAATACTACCTTGTACAAAGATCTCTGCCTAGATTATAACACCAGCTTATTTAATATATAACTATGGATTAGTTATCACATATGAATAAATAATATTTAACTCAAGGACTAAATGTTAATTAAAGGCATTAGTAAAGAAAAGTTTCCTTGGTTGGTATTGAAATTTAGCATAAGATCTCAATTGAAAAGAAATTCCAAATAAAGATAAAAGGTTTTGGATATTATACTTATATATACAAAGTCAAGGCTCTAAATTAGAAACTACCCTTAATTATACTTAGAACCTAGGTCAATATTTAAAATACTGCCAATAAGTAAATCCTAATAGAAGATTCTGCTAATTAGCAAACACTGAAATATAACCCTGTATGACAAGTTTTGCTAGGTAAATAAAAAAAGCTAAGCTTAATAATAACGAAGGTGCAAATAAAATATGATAATGGGATTATTAGAGATTTAAATTATAATTAATTACCATATAAGAATAAATATTGAGCCCTTGCTATTTATATTAATCTAATTAATAGTAAAGGCCTATATCAGAGATTACTCTAAAACTTAATAAAGATAACCAAGCATTATAATACCTTTTACTAAAAGATTTATAGAATAAGTACAAATCTCATCCATCAGTCCAGTTTGCCTTAACCATAACCTAAGTTACAAGGAATACATACCCAGCCAGACTCGCACTTCAATACATAGGTCTAACCTAACTCATAGAACTTCCTTGATAAATACAAAAATAATAAAAGAGATTATTAATAAAAAGGGATCAAGTCATCATGTTCCACCACCGACTTTGCCCCAAATCACCCAAACCATCCATTAACTCATAATAAAACTAAATTGAGTTTATTCGGATTTATTTGGATCTTTTGAGTTATTTGCTTATTTGAATTCAGTTGCTTAGCACGTAATTAGAAATTGGAGCCCGGAAGATTCTATGGATCAAGCGAGACCGAGATTGATGAAGACCGGGAATTAAAGATCATCGTATGAGACAACTTTGTATGAGCTCAAGTCCGCGGTAAACCGCGCCAGGCGAATCAATACTTTGATCATGTTGAACCTACGTTTTCTGCAAATTACTTTTGTTTAAATTATCAAATTGCATGCTGTTATGATATATGCAAATACATGTTAATTTAAGATTCTAGTCATATCCCATTGTGTACTTGGTTCATATTACCCCTCCTTTGAAATATTTGAACATGTGAACATTGTCGCCCTAGCACAAATTATAATAGTAACCTTTCGAAAATAAGTCCGTAAATATATGCCATGCTTATTATTGTTTAGGTACTCATGGGCGCGAGAGCGTCCAAGCATCACTTTTTAATCATGAGAAAAGTTGGTTGGGCAGTCATGGTGGTAATGACTGGTGTTTGTTGGATATGGCTATTTTATATTCCCAAAAACCTCGAATTGCTTATTTATCTGGGCGGATGGTTCGGGGGTATGGTGCAGGTGTGCACGAGAGTGCGGTTTGTGGTAGAACCGCCCAGATACACTAAGGACTGAATCTTGTCATGACCTCCTGTGTAAAACAGTGCAACCACAAGTCTGTAAAATACAACTTGGCCCAGTAGACTTATCGAAATCCCGGACTCATCTCACTGGTAGTGGATTGATGGGGTTATGCTATGGCAAGGGGGCCTGAAGGGACACCAGTGGTGGGTGAAGTTTCTCAGTCGTGCTAGCGCAGAGGGGAGGGAAGCCCGTACGCTAGTAGTAGTGAGAAACATCCCGTGCAAACAGATGGGGCCCATCGCAAATGGGAGGTTACCCATAATGTGAGATGGGAGAAAAAACTAGATATTTTGAAAAGTCACTGTGATGGTCTGCTCAACCACACTTCTAAGGAATCGTGTGGGGTAATGAGTCGACTGTCTCTTGTGGTGAAAGTGTACAAACTCTGCAGAGTCAAAACTATTCGAATAGCCGTGCCCACGGTCAAGGATGGACATGGGAACTTAACTGGATATAGTTCTGTTTTAAAAACATTGGAAACTGGGAATGGAAACTTGAAGGGCGAAGGACTGCCCTGGTTTGGAATTGTCCTGGGTGTCGTCCCAGTGGTAAGTTAAGCGGCTATAACGCTGAAGAAATTGCTATATGGTGCAGATGCCATGTAACGGTGGATGGAATCTGAATCGATATTAATAATGCATTTCCTTGTACATTATGATTTGGTTCGAGTTGCTAGGTTTTAGGGATCTTTAAGTAATTGTATTCAAAAGCACTCTACGCAAAAATAAAATAACCCGAGCCTTCCTTTGGTTAAGCCATGCATACTATTTATTTGCATTCTGTGTATTGGCTCGCGGAGCACAGGGTCGGAGTGCTCACGCTCGCTTTTGCGACAAAATTCAGAATCGGGAATCGAATCACCTCGCCTCAGCAACAAGATTGGACAAGCTGGCCGAGAAGATGAAGATGTCAAGGGCTAGGTCGCGAACCTCCAGTTGGCTGCCTGTGGGCATGTCCTGAAGGTCCCACTTGCATGCTTCGTTCTTCCGCTGCTGCAATTTCATGATTTCGGCCTAATCGGCCCATGAGTAAGTCTACTATTATATTTACGCTTCCGCATGATATGTATTTTGATATTCATTTCTGTAACTGTGAGCACTATCTACTGATTCAGGGAATAGTGCAATGAAATCACAGAGGATTCCGGATTATCAAATCTGGGTCTCGACAGTTGGTACATGCATTTTGGGCGGATAGCACATGTTGAAAGAATTATGTCCATTTTGGAGATCTTGTCTCATTTGATTCTACATATAGCACCAACCATTACAACATGATGTTCACACAATTCATTGGAATAAATCACCATAAGACATGTGTCTTTCTTGGGGATGCATTATTAAGCAATGAGAAGACTGAGATGTATGTATGGTTGTTTCGTACAATCTTGAAAGCAATGGGAGGAGTTGCACCTAGGCTCATCATAACCAATGAAGATACTGGCATAAAAACTGCAATTTCCACTATCTTTCCTACTAGCACACATAGGTTATGCATGTAGCACATTTTGCAGAAGCTTCCAATGAAGGTACCGCCACATTTGAGGGAAAACTCTTTATTGTACCAACGAGTTAACTCATGTGTATGGGCCTTAGAAACTCCGAAGGTATTTGAGAAACAATTTTCTTCCATTATTTTTTATTTTGGTTTGGAATCTAACTAGTGGTTGGCTACTTAGTACCGAATCCATGCATCATGGGTACCTGCTTAATTTAAAGATATATTCTTGGCGGGAATCCTTAGAACCACTTCAAGGTTAGAGGGTTCAAACTTTTTCTTCAATCGATTTATTGGATTCAAAAATACATTAGTGGAGTTTTGGATCAGACTTGTTGATGCAGTGGAGGAACAACGCCAGAATGAGTTGGAAGCTAACAATGCCACCTTACACACAATGCCTGTGTTGCAAACTACTTGGGCAATAGAGATACATGGAAGTGAGGTCTTCATGTTCGTTGTCTTCTCTGAGTTTCAAAAAGAAGTTTATGCTGCTTGGGAGCATTGCAATAGTTAGCGATGACTCAAACAAGGTAAGAGAGGTACGCTGCAACCTTACAACAAAAGATGTCAAATGCTTATGCATGTTCTTCGAGTCATTTGGAATCCCTTGTCACCATATCATCCGTGTGCTACAGAGTCCATCACTTAAGGAGCTATCAAGTCCATTTGTATTAAAGAGGTGGACAAAAATGATAACTAAGGATGATGTCTTTGATGGAGGCGGCAATTTGTTGCAAGAAAAACTGAGGAGTGCAATAAAAACAGCTAAAGACAAGTTGGCATTGGAAATATGCATCAACATGGAGGAATTAATTCACTGTGCTGGAGGAAAGATGAGAGCTTGAAATTTCTTAGGGATCTGTTTATCACATTTAGGGAAGAAGTGACTCCTCTGATTCCTGAGAATGGGATAAGTAGAGCTGAAGAGATTCAAGTATTTGTAGGTTATCCCATCCTTAATGAAGTCAACATAAAGCCACCAAATGATGTGAACTCCAAGGATAGGTGCAAGAGAATATAGCCAAGGCAAAAGAAAGATGAGAATGTTGAGAACAAAACAAGGGTGCCACGCCTGTGTAGTGAATGCAAGAAGATTATGTACCATGACAGCCGCAATTGCCCTTTGAGGACGACAACAAATTGACCATGGTATTTGCTTCCTGAGTTAATCTACATTGTAATGCTTAATTAGGAGCACATTTTTAGTTAGTAAGAATTACTTTTTTCCTTTCTAAATTTACAGGGCTTGATGCAATAAAGCTCAAAAGATGAGGCCCTCAGGGTCAGGGAAATTGCTGTAGAAAAGATTAAAACAAAGACTTTAATGGTGCCCAGTAGATTCTACTTAAAGCTCAAAAACTTTTTCTAGAGCTTGAGAATATATCCCAGCTGTTCATTTAATCATTTGTCATAAATGATATTTCTATGTACTGAGGTGTTACAATAAAGTAGAAAATATGATGTTGACTTGTTGCTACTTCAGTGTATTTCCTACCATCTATGGGCTTCAGGATGTGTTAAGACATAAGCATATATTGCGATCAAACACCCTTTTTTTTCTCCACTATCGGTGTCATCTGTATTGGCATAGAGTGATCTTCCTTTCTTTTTGTTTAGCACTACTGATTTGATATATGTAAATGGAAAAAAATATGTTTGTTATTCTTATTGGCATAGAGTTTTACATGGCCTACTTGCACATTGTCGTACAGGACTCCCATCCCTTTTGTGACACCAATGCATGTGTTTGTGGGAAGACCAATTGAGGTTAAGAAAAATCCTTAGCCTACTTTTGAGTAAATGATAGTTCAAAGCAGTTTAGCTTTGCTTTGTAAGATGAGAGCAAATAGGTACCTGAGTAGCTTATAAGGGTAAATAGGTACCTGAGTAGCTTATAAGAGTAATTTGTGCATTCTATACATTAAACACAAGTCACCACATAATAATTTGAGATGGTTGAATTACCTCAGATTGAAATGCAGTTAGTTGAAGGGAAAATCTTTTTTAAGAAGGTAATAGAGCCATGGATAGTAGGATATTATCTTAGTTTCTATTGCTTTGCAACAGTGAAGACAAGAATTAAAATTATGCATTTGTTTAAAACTCTAAAATACAGTATGCCCTAGTGTTGAGAGATAAATGAAGTCCACCATCAATTCGTTGTTGCACCGCAAATGTTGATCAAGAAGTACAAGACCAAAATTGGATATCACAATCTCCAGCTAAGAGTTCTATGATGGTTGTTTCCAACCATAAGCATATGATATTGCCAGACAGGTGAATAGTATCAATGTATGCATTGCCAGATAGTCATCATGAATAGTATCATTTGAAAATAGCACCCCATGATCTGAGGGAGTACTGTTCATTGTCCAGAATTGCCAGTCTGTGTAACACCAAAAGACCTCAAAGGCAACAACGACATTTTGTGTTGAACTGAAAAGATAATATTCTTCTAAATCCATACATCAGCATCCCATTTGAAGCATCTCAACCTTTTCATTGATGCCACTCAAGAGCAATATTGAACAAAAAGTTCAGATATGAACTAAAATTTTCAGTCGCAATTGTTGTTCTCTGTCATTTTCCTAGAAACAATTACCTGGCAGTGAGCATTTCAACCTACCAAACAGCAAGCATTCCTCAAGCTTTGACACTGACAAATTTTGAGCTCACACACACAGATCACTGATGATTAACGAATGTTAATGGATTTGCCTAATATATTATATATCATTACACTCGCACGCAACTAAAAGCTATCCAAAAGCAAGGAGTCTTGGTGCCCAGACACTATGGTGCCCTATTTCAGCGTCCTATATAGTATAAATATATAGTGTTTGGGCACCAAACCTCCCTGTCTTTGGATTGCTTTTAGATGCTTTGTAATATATCAGACAAACCGTTAACATTCATTAATTCAAAAGGCATCAATTTGGAAAGGAAGTAATTGGTTTAGCACTCTGAATCAATTATGGATGGAAAGTATCAATCATAGAGTCTGGCCATCATGGTCCCCTGTTATATATATATATGGTTACGTACCTGTGCGTTACAACAGAACTTATTAAATGTATAGAAAATTGTGCTATAAAAGAGAGTTGCTTTGATCGGTTGAAAAGTGAAAAATGGTGAAAAGTTGAGAGAATAGAGCCGTTGAAGGAGAATGAACCTACAACTACCAACTTATTCTTTTATAATAGTAAAGATATATATACACACGGGAAGTGCTAATCCAGTGTAACCATACGTAGCAACTGATGGATCTAACCTAATTATTACTCTCCAATTATAAAAAGATGTCGTTTTGCAAGTGCTAATCTGATAGTACCTACGAATTGATCATTGCAACTTTTGAGTAAAAGTTCCACCGGATTACAGCAAAGAACCCTGGATCAAAAGTAACAATTTCTGAGAACCTTGGTTCTTCAATTCCTTGCAGTAATTAATTACGGGCATGCATGTTACGCAACGTGAATATATATCGTACATGCATGGTTCTTTTCGGCAGCGATTAGTAGCTTATGGTTATATCTGATGATTTTTAATTCTTGTATGAGCGTTTATACAAATAAATTAACTACCGATAAGTCGATAAGTTATTTCGAAAATATTATCCCGATAAACTGTTTCGAAACAATGACAGAAAATCATCTCTTTTATTTGTTTGGATGAAGCCATAAGTGATAAGCCTTCTCTCAAATAAACAAATAGGATGATCATTTTTTAAAGTGGTTTATTTGGACAGTGTTTTTAAAACGATTTATTGGTATCTAATTTGATCACACTAAAATCAAAAACTATTAGCTATAAATATAAATTGTAACCGAGAAAACACACTCCGTGATGGCATATGCACAGACTAGTGGCGGGTCGAGATTGGTTTGATTTGCGGACTGCCAGCGCACGTCAAGCGGAGGTCAAGCTGCCTACAGATCAGCTCGACTTTTTTGCATCGTTTCAGATTAGCTTGGACTGTAGCGTGTGTAGGCTGAGGTCGGTTCTAGAAGTTGATTACTATCTATAGTAACTAGATTTTAAATAATATATTTTTTAAAATAAGATTAATAAACCGTGTGTCGATCGACCAGACTAGTGGCGGGTCGAGATTGGTTTGATTTCTAGAAGTTGATTACTATGACAAAGCGAAACGCGCTCCGTGTGTCGATCGACCAGACGGCCGGCCGGCTCGACCGCCGTAGGCAAGTTCGCTTCAAATGATTCGCCGGCGCACGTGTCGACCGGCCGGCAGCTCGCGTGCACCCCCAGTACAGCTGAAGATAACCATGATCCGTCGCTAGCTAGTCGACGTACGTGCACAGACAGCAGGAGCAATGATGCATTTGGGTGGCAGGATGGGATTCGAGGGACTACGACAGCGCGTACAAGTATGGTCGCTTTAGGCTGTGATCGTTTTGGTTTTAGGGCCTGTTTTGTTGGTGTCTAAGTTTGCCATATCTAAGTTTAGGCAATGTGTGGCTGCCACAGAAAATGTGGCTAACAAAATCGAAGCCACACTTATAGCAAAATTTGGCAAGAAACTGAGTCTATGACGTGTAGGGCAGGGTGCTAAGAAAGTGTGGCATGCCATAGTTGCGTCAGTGAACCAAACAGCTACCTAAAAACTGTGGCACGCCTAACTTGTGGCTAGGCAACTTCTGGTCATGAACCAAACATGCCCTTTTTAGCTTTCGGTTTATTTTTCACTATTTATAAATGTCGTTTTTTTTTGAACTTTTGGTTTTTTTGTTGAGCTTTTTTTCCAGTTCTTTTTTCTCGTATTTGTTTGTATTATACGTAATAGGCTAACATATTTTTTTTATATTTTTTATTTTTTTTAAATTTAATTATGATAAATAAGTATCTGTCAGCTACAGTGTTTTTAGCCAGCTACAGTGCTTTTCAGCCATAAGCCACCAAAAAAGCCCAAATGATCACCACCTTAGCGCAGCCAGACAATCCACGTGGCAATCTCCAATGCAAGCGCGTTAACTTGGGTGTCTACGAAACAGCCGGAGTTTGGGCGTTTTGGCTGGAACAGATAAGCAGCAGTTGGAAGTATAATTTGATTAGGCCCCGCTCGTTTCGGCTTCGGCTTCTGGCTTCTGGTTTATTTTTCGCTATCCCTAAATTTCGTCTTTTTCTGATTTTTTAGATTTTTTGAGTTTTTTACCGGTTCTTTTTTCCCGTATTTGTTTGCATTACACGTGCTATGCTAACCCGTTTTTCTATTTTTAATTTTTTTAATTTAATTATGCTAAATAAGCCACCATCAGCTACAGTGTAATTTCAGCCAGCTATAGTGAAATAAGCCATAAGCCACAGCCCAACCGAGCACCACCTAGTTATACCTTTTGGCTGTATCAATTTGAAAAATAAAAATAATATATCTCTTGGATGAAAAATGAAAAAAAATAAAATAAAAAATCTCCACGGACTGAAAATGAAAAAGAAAATAAAAGAAAAAAAATGAAAAAATGTCTCTATAGGCGGAAGTGGCGCTAGTGGGGAAATGCAGAAGGGGTGGTAGCAGTGGAGACAAAGACGGGACAAGGAGGAGGAGAAGGAGACAGAGGCGGAGGTGGCAGGAAGAGGCGGTGGGAGGTGGAGGCTTAAGAGGAGGTTAGACCTATCTTTCTTACTTTGCCACTGGCGAGATGACAGAGGTGGAGAGGGGATGTAGAGAGCAACAGTGGACCATGAATTTGAGGGTAAAACATAAATATCTACAATAGTAAAAATTAAAGTACAATTGTTTATACTAGATGCAGCATATCAAATAATATAAAGAAATTACAAAAAAAAAGAAAATTATAATTTAACTTGACGATGCTTCATGCTTTGGAAGCGAGATATAGTGTCATAATCCTTAACTTGCAGAAAAAAATCTCGCTCAAGAAATGTAACTAAGCAATCATTCAAGTATTACTCCCCATTCTATTTCTTAGTTTATTCTCCATATAATTCATTGAATAAAACACTCTCTCAACACTAACAGTTGTTATAAGAAGAATTAACACCACTTTGAGAAAGCTTGTGAAAAAGTGCATAATTGATGTTCTTTTTTGTTTGAACAAGCATAGAAAGCTTAGAAATATTGTTCATTTTCTAAACTTTTCATCTCTACACATATCAACAATGAAGTGTGTAAGTTAAAACAGAAGATTTATCAATTCTGTGCTTGAGAAATTCTTAGGATAAAACTAAGTAAGCGTAGAATGAATTAGTAGAATTGAATGATACCATGCAAAGAAGCAAATATATGTATACCTCATCAAACTTGTCGTTAAGATCTCAAAGCTACCTTTTAATGACACTTAAGAATATTTCGACATGGAATTCTTGACTTTTTTTAAAACCTTTTGAATCTTGCAACTGGCTTATAGAAACCATCTATTTTAGCAATTTTGATGCCATGCTTCACACAAAACAAAGTGACTTCTTTAGGAAAAGAACCCCATCCATCATTCTCCCACAACAAACTGCAATTGAGTCTTGTCAAATAAATAAGATCAGTAGCAACAATATATTTATCCATCTTTTGCAAAGCATTGCTTAAGTCATCTGTGTACCTAAATATGGTTAATAACAAGTGTGCCATGAAAGCAGACTCAAATAACTCAAATGATGTTAACATTATTTGAGCATGTATAGCCTCCATACTTGAGGTGTGGTCTTCTTCATTCTTTATAAGAACTCATGATACAAAGTGATACCATACACAATAGTTTTATAGTGAGACCCCCAACGAGTATCACTAGGCCTACCCAAGCCTATCTCTTGATTTAAACCTCGGCTAGTTTCAATGTTACCCGATTTTAATGCTTCTGCAATCCGTTGAGCTCAAACTACTCGAAGCATTTGTATCTTTCTACAAGACATACCAAGAACATTTAATAAATATGTAAGTTGCTTAAAGAACCAAACACAATCAACATTCTCCTTAGCAACAGCAAATAAGAGTTAATTGAAGTTGATGAGCGAAGCAATGAATATAATATACAAAAGGAGGCTCATCTGTAATTAGTTTATTTAGACCATTCACTTGGCCCTTCATGTTACTAGCTCCATCATATCTCTACCTACGAACCATAGACAAACTCAAAGAATGATCCATAAGTAAAGACTCAATTGATATTATAAGTGTCAAAGCAGTAGTGTTTTTTACATGGACAATACTGAGAAACCTCTCAACTACTCTACCTTATTTATCAACATAACACAAGCAAAGAACTTATTGTTCATGCTGATACACATCACTATATTCATCAACAAGTATTGCAAAATAATCACCACCAAGCTCATCTATGATAAGCCTAGTAATTTCTTTGGCACAAGAGTTGATGAGATCTTTTTGTATCTTAGGAGAAGTCATTCAACTAGTCTTTGGAGCACTTTTTAGAGTAATATGTGATAAGTGGCGATTTGGGATTTGGGTTGGTTGGTTTAGGAATTGGGGATTTGGGATTTTTTGGTGGCGGTATGGCAACTAGGGATTGGCAATTAGGGAAGTGGTTTTTGGCGTAACGCCATTACCGGTGGCGCCCCGCCGGCCCTGGCCCTGCGCGTCTTGCCGCATTCCCTCCCCTTGACCCCTTCAGCCCATCTTCAACCTCCCAGGGCAGGCCACCACTGTCGATTGCCTTCGGCCTTTCTCGTGCTCGGCACCCGCCGCCTGCCCCCTGCTTTGTTGCTCACCACACGCCGCCACCAGTTGTAGGCTGCCCTCGCTCGGTGCCTGCCACCCGCCTACCGCCCTGTTCCGCTGCTTGCCACGCGTGCATCGCCAGTCAAGCTACGCCCATCGCTGCTTTCCCTCTGGGTTGAGACACACACATAGAGAGAGAGTGTGTGTGTGTGTGAGAGAGAATAGAGAGATTCTGTTTTCTGGTTAGGGTTAGAGGATGACCGAATGGACCAACATAAAGTGGCCCAACACAGCATGGGCTGAGGGGGGAGTTAGGAAAGTAGAGTGGAATTGAGCTGATGAGGTATAAATACGATAAATTTGGTCTAACTAAGAGTATGCATATATATCTATTATATCTAGTATACATTGATTTTTTTTAAAAAAATTATATATTTAGTTAAATACTTATGAATCACAGTGGGTCCGGGAGAGAGAAGGCTCCCGCAGGGTCTGGGGTCGCCTAAAGAGAGCGAGTACGAGGCAGGGCAAGGAAACAATTTATATATACATTACCGCTTTGGCGTATGCGTGGCACATCATGCATATAAATACCATGTGGGGTGTCGATGTCCATACCGACAGATGGGCCCGACCCACCAGCCTCCCACCTGGACTGGACCGGCCCCACCCCACCCATACATATAGCAGCCCCCACACTTCCACCGTTACATTTCGCCATTTCCACCTACGCGAGAGAAGAGAAGCAGAGCAAAGCACAGGAGCTCGCCAAGATGTGGAGCTCCGACTCCGAAGCCGAGCTCGCCGCCCGCGCAGGCGCCGCCACCACAACCACCGCGTCCTCCTGGTCGCTCCCGTCCTCACCCCATCCTCGCCGGCGCTGCCACCGCCGCCGCGGCCGCAAGAGCAGCGCCGTCGCGGCCGGAGACGAGGTGGACGCCGAGGACGTGTGGCGCGGGGCGCAGTGGGAGGCGGCGTGGCCGCGGCGCCCGAAGCCGGTTGTGCTCGCCGAGGAGACTACCGGCGGGGGTGGCGCTGGCGCGTCGTCGTCGGGTGGCGGCGACGGCGGGGACGGGGTGGGGCACGCGAGGAGCCTCACCGATGACGACCTGGAGGAGCTCAAGGGGTGCGTGGATCTGGGCTTCGGCTTCAGCTATGACGAGATCCCAGAGCTCTGCGGCACCCTCCCCGCCCTCGAGCTCTGCTACTCCATGAGCCAGCGCTTCCTCGACGAGCACCACCACCACCCCCAACCCCAATCCCAAACTCCGCCGGAGACCGCCGCGCCGCCGTCCCCGTCGCCGCCCATTGCCAACTGGAAGATCTCCAGCCCCGGTAAGCCACGCGTCCGGTCGAGTTGCTTGTGCCCCTGCGCTTCAAGAACCCAAAGCGAACTTATCGAAGAAACCGCGTAATCCAATCCACACAAGAATCGAATCCATCTGCTCAAGAAACCACTTTTAATCCCGTGCAAGAACCAAATTCTTGATTTGCTCTGTTCTTACGTAGCTTGATTTGCTCGTGTTGCTGCAGGAGACAGCCCGGACGAGGTGAAGGCGCGGCTCAAGTACTGGGCGCAGGCGGTGGCATGCACCGTCCGGCTCTGCAGGTGAACGATTGAATCCAACCACAGCAGCAACATGAACTCACTCATTCTTCCTCTTGGTTGGTTGCCTCATCACATTCGCACCACAAAACCATGTCGAGCAGGAGCAATCGCCTGGCCGGCATGGTTAAGCGAGCAGGAGGCTGTTTCTTCTCTGGAATCTCATCGCATCGCGTTGCCGTGATGGATCGATTGATGGAAGTGCGTCTCGGATGGCATCGGATGACATGCAGCTGGAGGATGGGGGTTGGATCGTATCATATCGGTTGGGAATAATTGTGTTGGCTGCTGTGCTCTGTGCCAGCTACAACAGCTTGTCATCTCCAGAAACTAATGTAATCAAAATAATGTAACTAGCTGGGAGATCAACATGAGTGAATAAATAAATGGGTTCATCAGCCTCTTCTTTTTCTCAATCATTGGCACAACTGTTTGCTTCATTTGTTTAGTGTGCAAGAATGCAAATCAGATTGTGCTGTTGCACTACAGTGACAGCAATTTCGTTAGCCTTACATGCATTTCTAACTTTAAAGATTCCAAACCAGATGGAGCCTGGAACGAGATCAAAAACTGCATTTTTAAGAACAGTATATATCAGTTCCATCGGAATGGCAAGCACACAGTTATATTTTGTTTACAAAAAATACACAAACGCATGAGATTGCGCATCTTTTCGTGTTCCACCTGCCACTCCAATTAACACGATTCACTCGAAAAGCGAAGTGCAAGGTGATCAACAAGCAATTAATCGAATAATAAGTTTCCATTATTTGCTTCAAGTGGGAAGAAAAAAGGACATCTCTGCGTCGCTGTTCTTTCACCTGATCCGGCGCCTGTTCCAATCAGGGGAAAAGAGAGCAGAGAAAAAGGGGACCCGAATTCATGGGGGAAGAAGACAATGTAAAGGAATAATAGGAAAAAAGAAAAGTAAAACATAAAAAACTAAAATAAGTTAAAATTAGAAGTCAATATGTTTTAATTGGGTTCTGTTTTAAATAAACTGAAAGTAAAAAAAAAGATAGAAGCTGAAGCTGTTGGCGCGGTGGCAGGAAAAGGGGAACCGAATTCATTGGGGAGGAAGACGGCAGTTTCATCAATTTGTACTGTATCACATGAACACTGTGATGTGAGGCGGCCACGGCGCTGTTCATCACATGCTTTCGCGTGTTTGATCATGTGCGCAGTGCAAGGGATCGTGTCTGGTTTCAGGCCGAGTTAATGCCGCTGCTCCTTCTCCTTCTAAGAGCAAGTTTAATAAGGTTGACTGTGCTAGCTATAAGGGAATCCATGTCAGCATAGTCCTATGTAGAGGGGAGAGAAAAGGAGAGAGAGAGCCAAGCCAACTCCCATGCAAGAGTCAGACTATAGCACAGGAAAAGAGGCATTATCATGCATGTACCTATAGAACTAATTGCTATACCCATGCATGTATTAAATTATCAATATCTATGTATGTATTAAATGATTGAGAGCTCTTGTGGAGACAACTTATAGCCAGCTTATTGTATGAGTTGACTGTATCATTATCTTTTGATGACATGGAAATGTATTGGAGGTAGCAGCTATCTGTACTATTAAACTTGCTCTAAGAGCAAGTTTAATAAGGTTGACTGTGCTAGCTACAAGGGAATCCATGTCAGCATAATTCTACGTGGAGGGGAGAGAAAAGGAGAGAGAGAGCCAAGCCGGCTCCCATGCAAGAGTCGGGCTATAGCACAGGAAAAGAGGCGTTATCCATGTATGTACCCATAGGACTAACTGCTATACCCATGCATGTATTAAATGATCACACTAAACTGCTATACCCATGCATGTATTAAATGATTGAGAGATCTTGTGGAGACAACTTATAGCCAGCTTATTGTATGAGTTGGCTGCATCATTATCTTTTGATGACATGGAAATGTATTAGAGGTAGCAGCTATTTATACTATTAAACTTAATGGTGGTACTAATGCTCGCACAATGAATTGCTTTGCCGACATGGTCCATTTGGCTCTGGTACCCAAGCTAATTTCCTCTTGTTAATTAGGAAACCGAAACAGACTCATCTAACTGTTTGCTTAAGTTGGTGATAGCAGAGGTGTAACAACCCACGTTATTAATTAACCTTAAGCAACGAATTACCACGTTAAGCATGATTAATTATGTAAATAAGAATCTAAAAATACGAGGGAATTAAAAATTTTCTACATAGTCGTATAAATTGAAAACAACGAGCGATAAAATAATACGTTGTTTTACCATTTTATCGACGAAGGCGAATATTAAACTATATAGACTAAAGCGAAGAAAATTTAGTTGCGCGGCTAGTAAAAGTAGTCAACTCAATTAAAGTATATATAACAGCCCGTCGTAAAACAGTAAATAATTACAATCCGCATATAGTAAAATCAATAACATCCATTGCACAACAATTAGGATGTATATCAAATCAAATAAAAATATTACGAATTGCATTACATCATAGCGACAAGACGAATTACAACTAATGTACAATTTCATGTCTCAACCAAATAATCATCTTAACATTTAAGCAATTACTATACAATTGTAGTATTCAGCCGGAGCATACATGAAGTAAATTACACCCAGTCCATCTCATACATATTCATTGCATCCGAATTAACAAAGAATAGAAACTACATTTGGATAACCTACAATACCATCTAGACAGCAATAGTAAGAGAAAGCCTAAATTTACATACTCGAACATTTCATACATTAATCAGATTATTGTCAAATTGCCGATACAACATTATTTTACTTATGAATAAATAGCTAAACTATAAGACCGAAAAAGACCGAACAAAAGAGTTAATTGAAAATAAAGCAATATAAAGTAAGCGTTGCCGTCAGAGCCCTAAGGATTAACTTCGGGCGGGGTAATCCGTTCACGGAGACACCTGACCGTCCGGGGGCCAGTCGGCACCTCTCACAACCATAGGCTCATCACACGGTATTTTCATTAGTATACAAACCTGTTTTGAGTATAGGCATCAGTTAAGGCAAAGCCAAAATACCAGAATCCATTTTCAAGCCCAAACCATAACCGAGAGGCATCTGTCAAAGCCCTCACCACACAGCAAAATAGCAACCAAGACAACACCCGGCCAGAGCAAGCATGCCCAGATAGCACCGCCAGCCAGTAAGGGCCTGTTTGGGACTGCTCCACTCCAGATTTTGCAGCTCTGCTCTAGCTTTGTCTTGCCAAACACCTCCAGCTCCTAAAACTCCGCTCCGAGAAAAAGTGGAGTTAGGGGCCAACTCCACGTTTTTTGTGGAGCACCTCAAGAGGTATTCCAGGATTTGGACTTTTGTACCTCCTCATGGAGTTGTGAAGAAATTACCCACCATTGCCATTACTGATTACACACCTCCTCGTACCGGTTCGCATCTTTCTGGCTCCCCCCGCGCGTCCCCCATCCTCTCCGCTCCGCCCCCGCCCCCACTTCTCCGGCTCCCCCCACCCGCGCGTTCCCCATCCTCTCCGCCTCCGCCCCCACCCGCGCCGCTCCTCCCCTCCCGCGCCGCCCCTTCCTCTTCGCCCCCCTCCCGCGCCGCCCCTTCCTCTCCGCCCCCCGCCCACGCCGCTCCTCCCCTCCGCCCCCACCAGCGCCGCTCCTCCCCTCCGCCCCCCTCCCGCGCCGCTCCTCCCCTCCGCCCCCACCAGCGCCGCTCCTCCTCCTCCGCCCTCACCCGCGCCGCTCCTCCTTCTCCGACCCCACCCGCGCGCCTCTTCTTCTCCGCCCCCACCCGCGCGCCTCTTCTTCTCCGCCCCCCACCCGCGGTCCAGAAACCGATGAGCCGCGAGGCGGGCAATGAAACATCGAGCTCTGCCTCGGCTCCCGAGCCGCAGCGGCAGAAGGGGGAAGGGGATGAAGGGGCGGAGGCGGGGAGGACGCCGCTGGAGGGGACGGCGGACGCGGTGGAGGAGCTGTACCACCTCCGCGACACCTTCTTCCCCGCGACCCCGCTGAGAAGGCCGCCACCCTCCGCGCCCGCGCTGACGCCGCCCTCGCCGTCCTCGACTCTGTCCCGCCCGGTACACGTCTTCGCCCGTCTCCCATCTCCACCAGTCGCGCCGCCTTCCTTCATCGGCAGCCCCTGTGCCCTACTACTTCTCCACCCGAGCGCCGCCTTCTCTTCGCACCACCGCATCGCCATAGCCGACTCGCCGGCGCGCCTCCCTTCTCGGCCATCACCACCTGAGCGCCGGGCCGCCGATCTGTATCATCCTCGACATCGCCGACTTCATCCTCTACGGCGTTGACGCTGCTCGTCTGCTGCATCCACCGACGGCGCCCTCTCTACTTCTTCCACTTCACGAGCTCCACCACCTCATCTGCTCCATTGCCGGCCGACATCACCACATCCTCAGCTTCTCCTTCTTCGGTTCATCTCCAGATCCTCCCTCTTTCCTTTATTTTTCTTGTTTAGTTTTCTTGATTGCTATCTCTACCTGAACTGTGAATGTTACATTGTGAATTGAGGTGCATTGTTGAGCATTGCAATGGATCTGTTAAATTTGCACTGTGAAGTATGTGATCAGTGGTCATGTGATTGCGCTTTGCTAATGTGTTCCATCATCATTATATATTCCTATTGCCAGTATGTTATGTGTTAGATGTCAAAGTTAGTATCTGCGGATCTCATTGTGTTGTCTTGCGCGAATTAGCGAATCGGCTACCGTTTCCCCTTCCTATTGCTATCTATAATCCCACTGTGCTTCTAGATTCTCCCTTGTGCTTCTCAACCTTCCCCTTTTCTTCTTTGCGCGGTTGGTTGTTAGCGAGGTCGTGTAGTCGGTTGTAGTTCTGCGCTTGTGTTGTATTGTCTATGGACAATTATTTGTATTTGAATGACGGACTTTATTAATTATCTATCATGCATGTTGCAATTTATGGGACAAAAGGATGGAATTATTTCACCAAAATATTTGTTTTTTGGTTTTCTCGAATAAATTAATTGCGATTATAATATTTTACATCATATTTCAATTGGCAACAAAAAAAATTCAGTTACATATGCTCCGCAGACATCAAAACATACACCAAACATCATTCAGGGGCACATTGGACGTTTCTCAGGGAAACCTCACATTCCTGGAGCTAGAGCTAGCTGCGTGCCAAACAGGACCACCTGCTCCAGGAACTCCACAGTGGAGCTGCTCCATGGTGAAGTTGGTAGAGCAGAGCTGGAAAAACTGGAGCAGAGCAGTCCCAAACAGGCCCTAAAACCTCCCGGCCAAGATATAACAACAGAGCCAGCCGAAGGCCACACTAAGTCACGGCCACAACAGAAGCAGCAGCCGAGTGCACAACCGAGACAACAGCAACCGGGGTAGTAACAACCCTCACAAATATCTCAGCTTCACCGCACAGAGGCAGGACAAAAGGGCAAAGGGGCATCACATAGCATTCACTGCCACATTTCTTAACCCTAGCAACACTGCGAGTGACGGTAGCGGGTCAAGGCGGCGAAGACCAGGAGCCAACTAGGAGCGGTGAGGGCCAACCAGGAGTGGCGTCGACCACCGCAGCGGCAAGGGGCAGAGCCGCAAGCAGTGAAGGCAACCGAGAAGACCACCGCCAAGTCACACCAAGCACAAGCGACAGCAACCCAGCCATCCCAAATCCTTTCCCATCCCAACCCCAAACAACACCGGTGGAGGTAAACCTTAATCATCGTGTACATCCTTTAACATCCAGTGTATACATCAAGAACATCAAACCATCAAGCACTATGGAACCACACTGAGCCGGGTAGCTAGAACCAGGGAGGAAAGGCAAGAGGGAGTAAACTCACCATAGATTGAGGCGGCAGCGCACTGCCTCCGGAGCAGTCATGGCCGGCGGCCACCAACACTCCCCCGGCGTGCGGCGGCGCAAATCGGCCATGGCCGCCGGGGCGGCACACCTCCAATCCTCAAGCACAAAAATAAAAGCCATTAGGAAATCAAAGGCAATAACAACTAAAGTAGTAAAAGTGAATCAGATCCAAGAAAGAAGCCCGGATCTGGGCTATAAGCCTCGAATCCGGCGGCCACCCGTGCGTAACCAAACCGGTGAGGTGGGGATATGGAGTGAGCAGCCGGGGCGGAGGAGCGGCAACCGAGGGGAGAGGCGCCGGCGGTGGCGAAGCCGTGCGGTGGCACGTGGGCGGCAAAGCAGCAGTCCAAGCTGAACCGGAGAGGGCGATGTAGGGCCAAGAGTCGGCGGTGGAAGCTCAAGGGCCGGCGAGGACGGCCGTGGCCGACGGCACCAAGGCGGCGCGGCGCATGAGGGAGCCGGCTGTAGGAGGCGCTGAGACCGGGGCGGAGGAGCCGAGACGCGGCACTGGGGGAAGGGAAGTCGGAAGAGAAGGCGCTGAGGTGTCGGTGGACAGAGAGAGGAAGTGGAGGCGCTGAGGCGTCGGTGGAAAAAAGAGAAACAGGAGGCGGGGCTATGGAAACCAGGAGTCGGCGGAAGAAAAGAAGAAGAACCGGGCAGAGGGGAAAATAAGAAAGAATAAGAGGGAAAGGGTAAAATAAAATTAGGAAATATATATATATATATATATATATATATATATATGCAGGCTAGATTTGTTATACTTAGGATCACTCGCTCATAAGCGTGTATTGTAACTACCTTGCTATAGCAAATCTGTCAAAGTTAAATAAATTAACTGCAAGTACTAAAGAACCTCGTAAATGAACATTAACCACACCAACGTATTCGTAATAGACATTCGTTAAAAATGAACTGTGAATTAATATAACCTTCAGGTAGTGTAATACTTTATATCGTTATGCATATAAGTAACGTTGAGTTGATTATCAGCAGAATGAAAGATTAGAAACCCTGCAAGCTTACGTGGTAGGATTTGCTCAATTAATTAGGCCTTGTTATCTCCTCGACGCCATAAATTAAGTCAGAAGCCCAGAATATTTCTCCAGTTCTTATAATAAATGTGATATAGTTAATGTATTAAAACTGGTACGCAGGTGTATTAAAATTGTGTATCGTTGTTTAGACCATCCCCGGGTATATTTAACCACTCAGACAAATTGGTTAATAGCATTTAAATTATAGAAATCCACCTTTGATATCTTAGGGTCATTAGAACAAATTAATTGGGTCCGATGAATTAAATTATGCATGTTGATTCAACTTGTACATGTATGGATCAAATTAGGGGACTGTAGTCGTAAACCATTTAGTTACGGATTAAATACCCAGATAATTTGGTTAAGTCTATCTAATCAGTAGAAAACCATTGCTCTGAATTTGCAATGGCTAGAATAACTTTAGTGCCATAGTAGGTTAAAGTATAGCCGTACCGATTCCATTAAGATATTGCCGATCAAATCATTCGGGATTGTAACTAAAATACCTAATTAACCTAGATAGTGTTAAATCATATAACTGTCTTAGTAAATATTCTTGGTTAGGAAAAATAAATCAAATGTTGCCCATAGGCTGGAATTTGTACGCGTGCAAAGTATATTATCATAGTATCATTTAGATCACTCTATTGCGTATGTAAATGTTCAGTTAATTGTTATTAGTCAATTATAATCGGTAGAAATCAACTAATAAGTATTCTGAATTAGTGGAATAATTGCCTAACCCTTTTGAAGATCTAAAGCTGTCTGCGACGAGTAGAATAAACACGTGTTAATTTACAGAAGTACGTGTCAAGTTAAGATTACAAGTAAGGAGTAAAATTATACACAGTGAATTAAATAGCAGTTAAGCTGTAAAAATATGCAAAGGACTAGAGTAAAATTTATGAATCCCATAAGGACGCTTGAGTATAGTTTAATTAAGAAATTAAGTAATTGATTAATGAGAAGCCATATTCTTCTAGAATTCTAATTTAACTTGTCACGCGTACTAGTACGAGAAAATGTATTGAGTAACATTAATATCTAAAATGGATTAGAGCAGTGAATAAATAGATATATACGAACCTTTGAGAAATTAAATAAGTCTAATTGCATACGCGAGATTGGCTAGGTTAATATTCGTTGTTATAATTGTACCTGCATTTAGTTAACCCCGTGTAATTGAAAAATTGAAAGTAATAAAATACCGAGCATACCTACTAGATCAACCATCTCTCCTAACGTTAGTGCGATAATGTTGAACAACGAGTAGTATACCGAAATTAACCTTGATTACTGCCTAAATAGAGTAACGTCTCACCTTAGGAGCACCAGCACCACCACACATCATATTTTATTATGTTTCCGTAAATTAAATCGTAGCCAACGTACTTTAATTGCAGACGATGATACAGACTACCGGAGTGATGTCACCTGATCCTACGTGAATCTGAAAATATGGTTGAAATCCAGGCAAGCATTCCTTTGATCAAAGCTTCTTAGTATATTCCGGTAAACAAGTATTTTGGTATTAACCTAGTATCACCCTGCATGAAATAAATAAAAGAAGATTTAAATCGAGAAATGGCAAGAGATAAGAGATAGATGGCAACTGATGGAGCAGTTGGCAACTAAAGTTATGTAAGAAGGTGGGCAGAGGTTGCCAGGGCAGGTAATGAGTGGGAAGGTGTGGGACCTCTGCATAAGAATAGAATATAAAGAATTACATACTTCATCTGTGTGAACAGACCGTACCAACCGTATCAACCATCATCCCGTTTGCGGGCGGACAGACTAGTAGCTCTATCAAGGTGTTAGATTCTCCACAGGGTTGATTTTATTTATGGGATAAGCCCAAAGGAACCAGTATAAGACCGGAGCGTAAGAACCCATAGGCGGGTTACGCATTGGCGTTATATTACGCTGGCAGGGGGGCTGAGTGAGGGTTGGAAATCCTACCAGCCAACGGTTATTTCGCTTTCGGTGGGTCTGCGTAAGGGTTTTGACACCGCTCCAGGCTGCCGCTGGCTGAGAATAACTGGGTGGAGATATAATTACTGAGATAGATGCAAACGTACTGTACTCTGATCTGGGCGCCGCATCTAAGGAATTGCGGAGTTCCGGGAAGCCAACAGGATCAGAGTGGTGATGGGTAAAGTGATACAAGCTTGCGTAATGCTATCTAAATCATGAATTCATGCCCGTCTCCGGGAAAGGAAAATTACGGAAACTTATGGGGGTTTTTGCTGTTCATGCGTATGTTCAGTAGTTTTCTAAATTCATAAATTGAAATTTTGTCAAAACCAACAAACCTTATTTTATAGAAGTCATGGAAAGGAAATTGAGAATGAAAAAG
Organism: Dendrocalamus latiflorus; assembly: GCA_017311315.1. Classification (NCBI taxonomy): domain Eukaryota; kingdom Viridiplantae; phylum Streptophyta; class Magnoliopsida; order Poales; family Poaceae; genus Dendrocalamus; species Dendrocalamus latiflorus. The sequence goes on from CM029646.1 coordinate 6,265,311, forward strand.
AGTATCAGAAATGAGCCAGAGATTGAGAATAGGAATTGATATTCCTAGAAGTGTAATGAGGAGCATTCTGTGCATTTTTGCTAATAACGCTTGCTGAGTACTTCTGTACTCACCCTTGCTATTATCTCCCCCTTTGCTTAGGAGCATGTCAGTTCAGAGAATGACTAAGATCAGGAGGAAGCTACTTGGGTGGAATACCATGGAATCGGATTACAGTGGGTACAAGGTGGACACTCCGTGTGGTCGTTATTGAATAGAAAGTAGTTAGAATATTTTGTCTAAAGATTGTAATATTTAAGCCCTTGAGGCGTTGTAATAAACTTTAGCCCTACGTGGCGATATTCTTGTAATATGATGTTGTGTCTCTAATTATTGTTCTGCTGCAACACTCTGATAGGCTTATTATTTGTTAGAGCGATGTTTTATCGGCTAAAACGAATAAAATAATAATCTGTTGACTAGCGTTATTACTCCATAGTAATAATGCGGGTCATCACAAGAGGCAAAACAAAAGGACACCCGTCCCTCTTATCACATAGTAATGCGGTCGTTGTTAAGTGTTGGCCAGCCATTTCCATGCAGAAAACAATTGGCAATCAAATGACTGTCAGGATCACAAGGCCAAGAATGGCATTAACTATTACATAGAAACATAACCTGAAACATCCAAATCATTACAGGTGTACTCTACTCCTTGCAGCGTTGGGAACATGAGAAAGCACAACAATCTGAAGCATCATCTCCTTTTCACCTGGGATGTATCATGTATGTGAATCATGTTCTCCTTGATCTTGCAAAGCTAATTGGTCCACCCAAAAACTAGTAGAATCTCTAGCACTGTGTGTTTAGACTGTACTAATTGGTAATTAGTGGCTTATGTCCTTTCTTGGCGTTGCCTCATTCTTTTGTATTGAGTTGCATACATCGGTTAATTTATCCAAAAAACTAAGTTGATGATGAAATATGAACAATTCACTTATACTTCAACACTTCTCTCATGTGTAGGCTCCTTTAGACCTAAGATGTATAATAGAAGTGGTCTGCAATTATTATTTTTTTAATTATGCTAACCGGGTTTTGAACTCAGGCCTCTTGGTTCTGATACCATACTGAGTTTTATGTATCAATCAGTTCATCCAAAAGCTTAAACTGATGAGAAAAGATGGAAAAGAAACAAACCAATAAAACTACTTCTCCGCTGCCGTTTTGAAGCGTCTTATCAAGATAACCTTTTCAAGATGGTTTATAAGTTTATTAGTATTTGATTCGTTCGTATAAATACTTGTACTAGGACTAAAAACCACCAGAGACAGTCGAAAAGAAAACACGCCACCTTGGGAGCTGGCTGGTGCCAACGTTCAGAAGCAGATGCATGCATGGATGGCCCCCCATGGCCTGTGGCTCCTGCATTATATTGGATCTCGATTGGAATCTGATGGACCAGCTGCAGGGCCAATCCTGATATATCCGGGAAATATGCGCAAACACAACAAAGGTTTCCCATTTCTTATTGCTTATGCTGTTTGTTGGTTTTGATTAGGGATGGAAACGGATTGGATACGATTAAACAGTCTCAAATACGAGTATGAATCTATATTTTTAAAATAAATATGAATTCGAATATTCTCGAATACGAATATGATTCAAATATCATAACGGATACGAATTTGAATCGAATATATATACTTAATTCGGTCGAATACGATTATCCTCCTACAACTTCTGTATCAAATCTCGATAGAATAAATTTCTAGCGGGTTTTCCAGTTTTTAACCGGTTACTGGAATGGTTACCAGTTTCAAATTGCTCAAATTCAAATTTTGAATCACAAAATTCGTCTGGGTTTTTCCCGGGATTTTCGGTAACCGGTCAGTTACCGTTAGGCATAGGAAACATATCGAATATGAATCAAATAGTCTCGAATACGAATATTCTTGCATACGAATGCGAATACGAATATTCTCAAATATGGATACAAATATTCTCAAATACAAGTATGCATATTTTTAAATATGAATTTTGTTTAACGTATTTAAGTTTTCTCGAATACAAATATCAAATAAAACGAATTATGTTTTACCGTTTTTCACCCTAGTTCCGCTAGCATCTACTGCAGGCGAAAGACCAAAAGAAACGACGGGGCTGCTTGGTAATCGAGATGTCGCAGATCAAGTTAGCTGTGCGTTCGTCTGCCAAATTATGCTTATTTACTCGAGAATAACGAAGCATACTCTTGAGATAATCGGTTTTAGCATTTATAATCAAATCAATACTTGAGAAGAACTAATCACAGATATTAAAAGTTCACGCATTTGGGCCTTCTCCTTAGCATGTCAACCGTACAATGCTTACACAGCCCAGTCCAGCATACGACTATTAAGACTTATCACTTGGGAGTTTTCTAAAAGTTTTGCATGCAAAGCTGGCAGCCCAAGCCAACAAGTTGAACCAAGATTCACAACGATGGAAGTATAGGACTAAGGTCCTGTTCTTTACGACCTCTAAAAGCGGATTTTAATTTTTGTTATAGTACCTAACTTTCAAATAGAGTATTTTTTAAGACGGGGTCTACAAGTTAATTATAGTATATGTTAAAAGCCCAACATCTGTATCAACCAAAATCGCAAGCGAGTATCTCTATCTCCGTAATCGCTGTCGCAAACAGTTAAAATTCAAAAAATTTAGCAAAAAATCATAAGCCACAGCCATATCAAACAGGCTCTAAGCGAATTGGGCCTGATATACATATAGTAATTTTCAAGTGAGTTCTAAGTGAACTTAAAATACTTTCAAGAACTTAATTGCTCATGAGATTGGCAAGACATATCTTATGCAAAAGTAAGACTGTCCCATGACTGTGATAAAAAAAAGAGTGAACCATAATTTCTAGGTGCATCGGTCCTTGGGCCGGCCTAAGTATATGTTTAAGGCTGGGACCAAATATGCTACAATTTTTTTAGTTTCAGAAATACGATGCAATTGGATTTGGCCATTTGGGAATTGAGTATTGAGGGGAGAGTGCACGATCCTTGCAGCAAGTGTAATAGTGGAATTTGTGGAAAAGGTTTTCTTTTTCGCTGAGCCACCCTGAGTTTGTATTACTCCATCCATTCACGAATGCATGTCGATCGGCGTCTTCAAGGTACAACCAAGACAACTAATTTTAAACATACTATGCTATTGACAACCGGCAAAAATACGTCTTTTAGCTAATGCTAGTACTCAAAAGTTTGACAGCACAAAACTGCACAGCGTCTAAAACGACGTCTTATTGTGAGTGGATGTAGTAGTATAGAGCTCTTTTACGGTACCCAATATTTATAGTAAGCCGTTTATTCTTCTCGATCTAATAGATTAGATTAGTTAGAATTTAGTTATACTTTCCACGATAGTATGAGTAGTAGAATCCTAAGAGGACTAAAATTATAATTGCATCCATAACTTCCTACCGAATGAAGCTATGCAACAGTAAGTTCAGGATTAATTAGTAACAATGTTTACTATTTCCCCCGGATTTTTTCTTGCACGCATGCAGATAGGAATCACGCTACGTGCGAATAGTGTGCGTGCAAATCTTAACAGACTCCTCAATAAACTTTGATCAGTATTCGTACATATATACGTGAACACTAACTAATCCGAGACTAAGGGACATCCAATTGCAATTTCTTGTGTAGCAGTTCAAATTAGCAACGCACTCATATTCTGAATTCCATTATTATTCGAGTGTTAGATTCATTTTTCTATCTTATTGTTCATATCTTACATAGTTCTCTGTGTTTTATTGATCCAAACAGATAAAGAGATGCACGTAGGGAATGGTGCAGTGCATATCTAACTCAAATTTCAAACTTTAAAATTTAAAATCGAAAATTTTCAAATTCGGCCGGTTTGCAAATTCTCGGTGGTGGGGAGATTTTTGGCTCAGCGAGATTTTGAACCCTGTGTGCATGTTTGTTTCAAAGGAAACCCATGACCAACCGAGTAATTTCCATCAGGAATACGGAAAAAGTCGATAACACCCATAGAAAAAAATAAATACCTACGTGGAAAAATCTATAATACCCTTAAAAAATCAATGACCAGGTTTAATTTATACTACCCCTTTATTAGCAGTAGAATGTACCGTAAAAATACACGTAGTATGTTGCAAATCTTAACAATCACAACCTTAAGATGACGATAACAGATCTTAAAAATACACGTAGTATGTCACAATCTTAACAACCAATACTTTTGTCCTCATGTATTCTTATTCGAATGACCAAACAAGCACTACATAAGCAAATGCCGGCATATGGTCCTTAGTTATCTCGCTGTCCAATTAAACAGGGCCATCAACTGATACATCACAACGGATGGCAGAGGATGGTGTCATACTGGACTGCCAATGGGATAGCACGTACAAGGCATCTTGCGTCTTCTCCAACTCGCAAGATCGTCTTGGATAACGCCAAAAAGGAGTTGATAATGTTAGCTAACTTGCAAAGTCAAGGATGGCTTGCTCAAGCAAAAGGAGGCCTTGTCGCAGCGTATGTCAAATCCAAGATGCAGGCCAAACTCCCAAGGATCCTTGTGATATATATCCAATGTCCAACGGTGGGTGGCGAGCAAAAGAATTGATTCGTTTTAGTGCGACGATACCTTGCAGCACCACTCCCTGTTCAGGTGGTGTCTTAAGTGCGCCAAGGGACATGGCCACACTGCGGCGGTTCGCCACAAAAAATGTGACAAGCATTAGGACCTGTTCTTTTTTGCTGTGGCTTGTGACTTTTAGGTTATTTGTACGAGAGATTACAGAGTAACAGAAACTCACGTGCGGTTTTTGCCGATATAAATGAAGTCAGTAAAGTATCTCTACTCCTTAAAAGGAGGAGTTCAAGGTGATGGTGCATCCTACACCCCTTCTCTTTTCACTGACATGTGGAGCCACTTTTTTGGCTGTGCTCACGCGGGCTCCACTTCAAAAATTCCTCACCTACTATCCCCTTTCTCTCCCACCCACCTGCTTTTCTCGCCTCCCCCCATCTCCTCCCCGCGCCTCCCCTCCCTCCGCCTCTCCCCAACCTTCCCTACGCCTCCCCTCCCTCCGCCTCCCCCCATCCTCCACCGCACCTCCCCCATCCTCCCCCGAGCCTCCCCCAACCTCTTCCGCGCCTCCCCTCCCTCCACCTCCCCCCATCCTCCATCTCGCCTCCCCCAACCTCCCCTTAAACTCTCCGCCCCCGCTGCCGGTCGGCCGCCTCCTACGCCGCCATGCACCGCTTCGTCCTAGCCCTCCGCCCCCTCCAAACCCTAGCCCTAGCCCCCACCCCGACTCCTCTCTGCGTCCTCTCCACCGCCTCCTCGTCCTCCTCTGCTGCGGCCGCCTCCTCTGACTCAGCCGCCGCCGCCCCCGACATCAACTTCGATAGCGCAAACTTTGCCCTGCCTCCATTACCGCTTCGGCAATCTCCACTCTGCGTGATCTGATCCCCCACCCCCAAACCCTAACTACCTCGGCTCGCCCGGTCCGCGCCGCCGATGCAGAGACGGCTCGTGGAGGGCACCATGGCACTATCGGTGGCGCCGGAGGTTAACACGTTGGCCACCGGGTCGCCGCCATCGGGGGTGTCGGGGCCGATGTGGTGGGTGTCGGAGTGCCATGGGGCATGGTACAGCCTGGCGGTGATGCTGCCATCGCTGGCGTTCGTGGGCTTCCTGGCGTGGCAGGCCCGATGGAGCTTCCGGCGGCTAGGCTACGTTCGCTCCCACGTTGTCGTCATCGTCTACTACGCGCTCCTCTTGGCCGTCGCCATCCTCAACCTCCTCTGGTGCTTCCTACAGGTCCGGCTCGCATGCCTCCATTTCTTATCTCTACTTCTCAGATTGGTGGGTCAATCTAACCACCTACTTAACTCGGGCGTTGATTAGCGAGTTGTTATTGTTGATGCATAAATGATCTGGTTCGTGTGTGGTTTTTTAGACTTCTACTAGAGACTAGCGAGGTAGGGTAAATGATTTTAACAAGACATGGGCTCGTGGGGTAGAATCAGTCGAGAGAAGGTTACAGCTACCGAACTGCTGATTATGAACCTTGTGAATTGTGTTCTTAGTTTTGATGAACAGTGCAATGTTTGTATGCTTGTTGGTGTATGATCGGGGAGTAGAATAAATGGGTACAAGTTTGGTGGGTGTTTCATCAGACAAGTTCTTTTGGTGCACATACCTTTTGCCCTTTGGCTTTTCAACTTAGCAATCGAATGAGTGGAGGCTGGGTTGTGAATTGTGATCGAAGCAGACGAGTGGGATGGGTAGTTTGTGAGCTGGTTAGGGATGGTAAATTGGTAATGATGAACCAGTAGCAAGCCACTCTGGTGGCCAGGTGTTGATGTTTAAAACTACAAACAATTGAGTGCACATTGGCCTGGTTATCAGATTCAGATTTCAGGTGTATGTGTTTAGCAATGTTACTAATGTACGCAGATCAATTCTTCTTTAGAATTGACATAGAGCTGATGCACAGAAAGGCATAACTATTGCCCATACACATATGAAGCTTTGACCTGTTTCAACTTTAGTAATGTTGCCCATATGTTATATTGTCTATTGTTTGTTTCTCTAAGTCTTGTATAACAGTTATTTTTCACCTTCAAATGGCAGGTGTGGCAATGTATGCCTGATAAGGCGTTCTCATGGAATGTGCTTTCGTTGTTTACCAAATCAGGGATGTTATTGTCTCATAGCATTTCTACTTCAAGGAAATGAAGCAAGTGGTTTTGAGTCTTTGGCACATACCTTTGTTATCTCTGGAGCTGTAGTTGCTGCTGATGTGTTGCTCAAGGTATGTTACTACTCATAGTTCAATTCAGGCAGGGTAGCTGTAAGCACTTACCTATCGTTTGGTGATTGTGTTATGTTTCTTTACTTACCTAGCTTCGTCTTCATGATGTAGCCATGAAAAATTGGCAATGCTATGTTATCTTTGCTTTTATTACTTAACAGCAACATGCTAGGGAAGTAAATTTAGTAGTGTATCAGGCCCATCATGTTCTTTTATTAGAAGGAAATAATATGTTATTTCCAATTTTCCATAATGGGCTGCCTATTGCAAGTGCATTTTCTGTTGATACTAGATCTCGCCTGCTCTTATCTCTTGAAACTGCAAAAGAAGTTTTTTTAGCTGCTCAAAAGGGGGAAAAGGTCTCATGACTTAACCCTTTACACCTATCCTCGATTCAGTGCATTAAATTATGTTGCCTGTGGAAATTGAAATGATAGTACATGTGTTATCGGCAGTTGAGAACATGTTCACCCTTTACACCTATCGGCAGTTGAGAACATGTTCACCCTTCTGGTGGTATAGTTATTTAGATTCTACTGACAAGGTTCTTTTGGGGTTCTTTTGGTGATGCCTCATGCACTTCTGTTCTAAAATAAAACCTTGTATATGAATTTTTATTCTTATGTATTTTTTCTGTAACTTGTATATCTACACTGCATCTTGTTGTTACTGTTGGTAAAGAGAGATATTCTGTGAGTATACTAACTACTGAATTCAAAATTTCCTACTTTAGGGGTTTCAATAGTCAACACCGATTGAGTTCTGTTTACAACCTTTCACCCTATAAGAAGCCAGCATATCCCTCTTTTTCATGGGAGAAACCACTCCCCAGTGATCTAGGAGGAACACTTCAGCTAATATATGGCATGCTTAATGTTACTGTAAAATGAAAAAATGAGGCATTGTACATATGTTTTACACAAGTTTTTGAATGCATCAGGTGGCTTTCTTTATTGATCCAAACCCTGATTTAGTGGTGAAGTGCTTGGAAAGTTGTTGCAGTGAGGCATATCCAGCAAGGTCCTCTTCTCTTACCTTTAACATTTGACTGAAAGAACTGTACATGTTACTGGGAATAAGAAGCAGATAGAAGCTGCAAAAGAAATGATTAAACAAGCTATGAGCCAGGTGATGTGGTCCTGCTCTCTGTTTTTTTATAGTCAATTCTTGTTGTGATTAACTCAATGCTACTAGATTGATGTGATCCTGCACTGTGCTTTTTATCGTTCATTCATGCTGAGATCAACTCAGTGATGCTAGATGCTGATGTGATCCTGCTTTTATGCCATTTATCTTCTATTCGAGCTGTGATTAACTTAGTGATGTTGAATTTAATAGTCATTAAAATGAAATTTCTGTAATCCCGTTGATGTGAAATCATACCATGTAGTATTAAACGGATTGTCTCTGTATGGCCTTGCCATCTTGGTGTGGTTGGTGTAACTGTTTTGAAACTCACGGGTGGTAAAAAATTTTAAAACATGCATACAAACATGTTCTAAATTTTTTTAAATCCGTAGCAACGCACGGGCATTCAGCTAGTGTACTACAATTAACTAGTAGACTCTATTTTGAAACAAAATACTCCGTTTAGAAGCTAGTTATTGTAGAAAAGCCGAAAAACAGTTTTAGAAGCTGAAAAGAATAGGGCCTTAGGTTCTTGAACGAGAAAATGTAGTTGTTTGGGCAGCTTCCGTAAGATTTACCTGATTGAACCATTCATTTACAAGATTAACTTAATATGGTCATGAAAAGTATGAAGATAGATGCAAAAAACCACTATGATACCAAATGAATTAACAGAAGATATTTAAAATACATTCAAACAATCTTACTCTTGAGAGCTCCTTGAAAACTTTTGAAGTTACAGCTTAAAGTTCTCTCTCATTTGGCATTTAAACCAAACTTCAATTGAAGTTTCAGAATTTTAGACTTTGACATTTTAATGAAGCTTCAAGAGCCAACTAAAAAATTGACTTAGATATATCCAATAAAACTGAGAAAATTTGTCAATATAGATTATCAATAGAGAGTCAAGAGTTATTATTGTGACTTTCTTGTATTATAAGCCCACTTAAAGATACAAAAATTACAAATCGGTTCAAAACCATGAAAAACTCCGAATTTTCAGCATGTTGACAAAGTGAGAAAAGTACACAACTTTCTCAAAACAACTTGAAATGCTTTGAAAATTTGCGGCAACAAACTTTGGACTTCTAAGAAACATTTCCAACAAGAATTTTCAAAAAAGGAGTCTCCTTTCAAAAGTTGTGGCAAATATACTTTAAAAGCAAGAGGGAAGATTGATTTTTCACCAAAAGTTTAAAATCCAAATGAATTGGATTTCCATGGAATCTTTTACTTTCTTAACTTCATATGAGTTATAAATACTATTTCAACCCAAGATACACAAATAATTCCAGCTCCAATAGCAAAACTCATCATATGCAAGAATGTGTTATTTTAGATCAATACTTGTTTTTAGGTGAGTTTTAAATGAGTATAGCTTTTCAACGATTAGTCTTTTGAGAAAATTTAAACTAGAGAAATATTTTAAATAACCAATTCTTTGAGTTTTGTATGACCACTTTTTAAATACTCAATGGATTTTGATTTAAGGAAATATGTCATTTAATAAAAAAATCAAGATTATTTTGGGGCCAAAATTTTGTTTTGATTTCTAAAATAGAAACTTTTACTCAAAAAGGTTTTGAAAATATTTAAAATACATATTTGAGTACTTTTATCTAGTTTTTCACAACCTTTAGCATTTTAAACAAGATTTTTGATTTTTGCCCAAAAACGCTTTGAAAAGGTAATCTTGCATATCATTAATTTTTCACTCCATGTAAACTAAAAGAAGCAAATGAGAATGAAACACATTCATTTATAAGATCTATAAAAATATTTTGGGTAAAGTTAGGTAAAATAGTTTTGCTAATAATAATATTTTATCCCTTTTATGATTAAGCCCAAAAGTACCATATAGATTTTTCACAAAGAACAACTACCCCTTACATAAATGGTCTTCTTGGTATTTTCTTTTCCTTTGACACATAAAGGATTCTTCTCTTTCTTGTTCTTTATCCATCTCTCCTTATTTAAACTTTCTCTTCCTCTTTGTCATCCAATTCCAAGAGATCTGACATTTGCCACTTATGATGACAATTGATACCACTTGTGCAAATACCACTTGTAAACATAAATGATACCAAGTATACTTAATTCTAATTGTAGAGACTTGATACCATTTATGAGTTTAAATGATATCAAGTATGATTAAATCTATTTTGTAAGTATTTGATACCACTTGTACTATTCGTTAGCATATATGACATTAAGTGTGATTGATTCATTTTGTAAAAACCTAATGTTACTTGTATAATCAACTAATATCCCATTTAAAATTTGAAGGGGATACTACTTGTAGAAAGATGTCACCTGAAATACCACTTTTGGGAAGAGGATGATATCATCTGAGGATACACCACTTGTAAAAGTGGATACCATAAATGAAAGATATCATATAGGAGAGACTTTGGTTAAGAAAAGATTTGTTCGGCAAGAGGGAAAAAAGATATCACTTGAAGAAACAAGGATACCACTCATTTTCCACTTGTAAGAGATACTACTTGAAGGAAAGAGATGATATCACTTGTAAATACAGGGATAAAACTCACGCTGAGGTTAAGGTAATCAAAAGTCTACCACTTCTTGGAAAGGATGCCATTTATGAAAAAGAGTCAAATTGATAACAAAATGGCATATTGAGCCGAAAGATTACTTGAGGATAACTAACAAGGATTAAGAAAAATCAACTTGACTTTTATGAACAAGAGGAATGGCTGAGGAAATTGAAAATCAAATTTTGAAACAAATCGGCCATTTGTCAGAAATTTCAAAAGTACCACCGTTGAAATTGTGGTAGTACCGTTCAGCAGTAGTACCACTCAAATCACTACGGTGGTTCTGGAATTCAACCGAAAGCATAGATAAGATCTTAATTTTGAGGAAATGTTTGATATAATGTATGAGGCACTGAATAGCCGCAATTCGAGCCGCAACAAGGCTTCGAAGTCCACCCTGCCTGTCAGCCAAACGAGTTAATACTTTGATCATATTGAACCTATATTTTATGCAAATTTATGTTCGTTTAAATTATCAAATTACATGTTATTATTTGTTATGCAAATGAATGTCAAACTTAACATTAGATATATGCCCACTTGACATTATAATGTTATTATACCATCTCTTGGACATTTGAATCACATAATCCTTATCACCTAAGAAACCTAATGGTAAGTCTACTAGCTATAGGCCATACTTAAAAGTCATACTAGTCTTGCTTAAGTACTAGAGCAATAATTTGCCCTATCATCGTATTCTAATCATGAAACTTGTTTTGGACAATCATTGAAGGGAAATGACTGGTATATTTGAGATAACTTAGTTTTGTGTTGTTCAAAACCCTAAAATTTGCTATTACCATGTCTAAGCGGATGGTATAATGGTTGTGCGGATGTAGCATGAGAGATTGTGGGTTGTGGTATGTACACCTAGATAACTTAAGGACTAATTCCTATGACGCCTAATGTAAAATAGTGTAACCATAAGTCTATAATGGGTATGATCTGGCCAAATAATTTGCATCCACGAGTGCAGGTAGCACCATTGCAGTGACCCACGAGTCATATCACTGGTTTCATGTCATCGTGGATATGGGTCATGTCGCTGGTGTAAGCCACCGTGTGGCGCAAGAGGGGGTCTGGGTGCACCTTACTTAGATGAAATCTTAGCGGGTGTAACTTACACTGAAAGATGTATTGTAAAGGCCTTTTGGCGATCTTTTTGGTTCACATATCTAAGAAAATATGTGAAGCATAATAAGTTGATTATCTCTTGTGGGTAAAATATACAACCTCTATAGAGTATAAAACTGTTCGAACAGCCGGACCCATGGTCAAGGGTGGGCATGGAAAGTTACTCGAGCTAGTTTCTATTTTAAAAACCTTTGTGGGTGGGATGAATACTAGTTGGATGGATATAACCCTGAACTTGGCTTTCCCTAGGTAGATATAACCCAGTGACGAATATGCATGGATATAACCCTAGCAATAAAACTAGTATATGGTGGATGTAACCAGGATACAACCTGCACTGTTATAAATATTTTACACTTTTATTCTCTTTAATAAAACGTGGTTTGGTTAAAATGCTAAGTCTTATGATTTTCTAATCAATTGTAGTTTTCAAATAATGCCTTTAGCAAATAAAAGAACCGAGCTTACATTCGTTGAACCTTACATATATACTATTGAATTTTGTGTGTTAGCTCGTGGAGAACTATTACTTGTTCTCACCCTCGCTCATAAAATCCCTCAGAATCTATAGACTAAGGACATTACGCATACTACAAAGCTCTAGGAGCTGATGGTGAAGAAAATGTAGGAAAGTAGGATAGCCTCTAGTAGTCTAGGCTTTACCCCAATCATGCTGACTAAGTTGGTGTTTGCGTGCACCAATATTATCTAAGTAGTTGGTTAATATCAGTCGCACACAACTTAGCCTAGTCGCTTTCCTGTGGTGAGATGTGCCCTCCCCTTTTGCTTTCGACTTCGCTTTTGCATTTATATAATGTATCTATTTGGCTTGATCGACTCTTATTGTAAATTTGACCCGATGCGGTCTATTTAAACTCTGATGAATATAATACTATTGTATGATATGGCTTATGTCATGTATAAAATAATTCAGTGATGTATTCTGTGAGCAATATCTACTGTTTCAGGGAATAATGCAGTGGTTACACATAGGATTATGGAGTGGCTAAATCCAGGTGCGACGTAGGTCCTATTTTTTTCAGCTTATAGTTTCTCTCAAACAAATAAATGTAACAAGTTCTCCGTTGTATTTTTGGAACAGCTTATCGGGATAACATTTTTGAAGTGACTTATCGACTTATCAACATTCGATACATTTGTACAAACGTTTACACTATGACCAAAAATCATCAGTCATAGTCATAAACTATTAGCTACAACCGAAAAGAACCACCCATAGCCTACGCATGTTAAATTGGTCATCATAATCAAACTAACATTTATCCAGACAACCTATACTAGCTAAACTAACATTTATCCAGATAACCTATACTATAGCAGGTGAACAAATTCCATGTTTTTTATGGAACTATTTTGGTGGGGATTTTATCCTCATTGGTCTGCTCAGCTATATATTCAACGGGGACAATGGTGTCATCAAGTTTTTTTTTTCCTTTTCTTCAAAGGATGGAGTTGCCATGATTAAGTTATGACACAAATTAGATGAATTAGAATCCCACAGAAAGTATAAGGAACGTTTTAATGATTGTTTCTAGAGCCGAATTTTTTTATCAATAATAAATTAGAAATAGGAAATCACAAATATAAAAATCGAGTCCTAGGATTTGCAAATATGGGAAGGACGTTATCACGAACAGCGTCCAAGCACGGACGCCATGTTGAACCACGTCCAACCCTGGACTCAGGGGCGGAGCCACACCCCGGGCAAGGTAGGCTTCAACCCGGGGTGTGGAAAAATATCTACTGTATAGACCGGGTAATTTCAGTTTAGCCTAAGTGATATTTTTATGATCCAGTCCAGATAGTCTAGATCATTCCACCACTGAGTGGAGCGTAACCAAATTCTGGCTCCGCCACTGCCTGGACTCCGTGCCGAAGTACGTCCACACGTCGATGTAGGATCCCTGCTCGATTAACTCTCCTTTTAATCACCCTCAAGTCCCAAAACCGCCAGATCAAGAAACTGAGGAACACGCTCAGGTGGCTAAGACTGCTGTTGAAAGTATGGCCCGTCCGCATTTGAATCCTAGATTCGACACGTGGGCTCACCTCTACACACAGGTGTGTTTAGTAGAAAAGCGTGTATCTGTATTTCGTGAGGTATTAGATAAATTCAGCGATCTCTACTTTAAATCTAATATGTATTTTAGAAAGATATATATGTATGGGCGGACCCACAGGGTATACCGGGTGGGCCACGGCATACCCTGGGCCCCCGCCGGTCATTGAGGTCCAAATGGCGATGCTGCAGCTGCTCTAGAAGCGCGACGCCGATTGCTAGTAAGTAGTAACACATTTCTCTGCACTCTGCTTTGTACAGCGTGATTTGCCGATTGCTTTGCTTCCGATCGATGCAATTACACTACTTTTTTTTCGCCCGTAAGTTCCTGCTTGTTGCGTTTTGTGTGGTGATATCTTTTCTCGTCTTTCCTAGTACTCTTGGGCGGATGCAAATATGCAATGCAGTGCAGGTATATATGGAACATTGGGATTGGTACGTGCGTTATTGTTGCTGCTGTTTGATGGATCAGATTTCGATCGAGCACCAGGCAGTCAGGCGTTACTTGAATCGTTGCACGCTATTACTTGAATTCATGTGTGGTTGCTAGCTTAACTAGCCCCATCTTGCAAGAACGCTCTCCAATACGTACATGCATGCATGGCAGTATGTTCTGTATAGCACATATAAAGCACTTGAATTGTTCTCAAATACGTATATTGTATGGCGGTATTTTCTCCATGAATTGTTTGATGTGGTTAATTAACTGCATATAAATCGCCTAGACACCACCTAAATTATAGGGTTCCAGTTTGGTCATATAGATTTGTCTAGTCACATTTATTGAGCCAGATATTTTCTTTGAAGTGGATGAATATGATATAATCGAGACTTTCATGTCCTTTAGAAAGCGTAGGCCAAAAAAGTCAGATAAGTAGTATTGTAAATTTCTTTTATGTATATTTGAGACTATTAGTATGGTGTTTGAACTATTTATATTGTAATTTGTGCAAGTTTCCAACTTAATCATTGAATTTAAGACTTATCATATTATTTAGTGTCTGTATACCGAATAACGGTGCAAATTTTACAATTATTTACCGAATTGGCAAATGGTTTTACCGAATTGCATATGAAAGTTTTGGTGCGGCATACCCTTTGGTAAAATCCTGGGTCCGCCACTGTATATATGTATATATACATATGATATGTGGTATGTGGTGTGAGGGAGAGGACTTCTCTGGGGTCTGACTCCATTGAGAGAAAATGAGAACAGGTACGTAGCGCACAATCACAAACCAGCCGAGTTCTCTCTTCAGAATTCCCCTCTGCTCGAGTATGTGACTTCTATGTAATTAAAAAAATAAGCCGGGGAACGACGCCCTGGAAACAATGCAGTGGCGGTCTTGCAGCCTTGCTGTAAAGTACCATCGTCTCGATACAAGAGGTAAGACCTCCGACAGATCATGCTACTTTTTTGTTCCAAATACTAATTGAGGTGAATGCTTTTTGCATGCTTAGCGCTCAGCATTATAGTAGAATAGAGCTGGCAATTTTCTCCGTGAGGATGGCCCCGCGGGGAATTTTCCAATCAGGTGTGGGGATGATCTCCTCATGCGGGGCAATGAGGATGGGTAGCGGGATGGGAACAGAGTCGTTCTCCCTTGTAAGACTTTGTAGGGATCCGATAAAAATAAAAAATATAATAAATTATAGTTTTTAATATGGGATATTGTATTATTTTCTTGTATATTTAGATAAAAACTTGAATCTATTGCTAGAATATATATTTTAAAGCTATATTTTCAAAAAATATGCCTAAATAATTACAAATTAATAAACAAAGTCACATTATTTTTTAAAATAGTATAACCTATGTTTAATCCCGTGAAGAACCCCTTGGGGGTTGGCCCCCTACAGGGACCAGGGATAGGGCAACCTCACCTTTTTCTCCTTGTTCTATGGTTTCCAGCATTCGGATATGTCGTTGCCATTTTTCTTGTAATTATTTGACTTAGAACGGCATCAGAGTTTGCTCTTTCTATTAAAATCCCTGGTTGGAGATATCTCAATTTCTCTTCCACGAACAAACAAATTTTCTGCATGCGAACTTGAGCTTTCGCTCGACACCTTATTTCTTAGCTTGTCCTTTGCATGTAGAGTATCATAAACCTCTTTAAGAGTGAGAGTATCTTGACTATAAACAATTGTTTCTCTGGACATAGAAAATGAATCAGGCATCGAGGAGAGTAGAATAATACCTAAATCTTCATCATCCTATTTGATCTCTATTGCTTCAAGATCAGCGACGATATCTTTAAAAGTGGTCAAGTGTTCAACACAGATCCACCTTCTGCCAATGTGGGTGAAGAAACCTTGTGCTTCACAAGCATCTTGCTGGTCAAATTCTTGGTTATGCAGATCTATTCTAGCTTTAGCCATAACGCAGCAGCGGTAATCTCCTTTGTGACCTCCTAGGAAATATTGTTATATGAATGAAGATGAATCTAAGAGAGAACCTTACGATATGTTCTTTGCTTCTCCTCATCGGACCATGTAACGGGCATCTTGTCGATTCCCAATAACGTATCATCCAAATCAAAGTATGCTAGAATAGCTCGTATTTTGATCTGTCATAGGAAAATTATTTTGTCTTGGTCAAGCAGCGGAAGATCATGTCAAGAGTGCCCTAGATTGATCTGGACAAATAATGTGGCTTTAATACTACTCTTGTTAGGATTGGATACCACTTGTTATAAAATCGATAAGACAAAACACAAAACAATGAAGAAAAATCAAGAACATGAAATAAAGATTTAACATAAAAAACCCTTTTAAGTGAAAAATCACGAGCACATAATCGATAAAATCACTATACGGAGAGAAGTTACAAGCATGAAAATTTCGGTGTATGTCAAGCATATGACTACAGGGGGTATATATCTAGGCTAGGGATCAATGTCCCTACCGAAGAAAGGAGTAGAGTCGTAGTTGGCATTTGGCAACGAAATAGAGATTATCGAAAACTAGAATAATAACACTTTCGGAGACAGGAATAACATCCCACTCGGAGAGTCTCAGAAGATGACGGTGAAGAGTTATAATCACAAGACGACTCGATTAGTCACATTTGACTCCAGTCGGTGCATATACCTTAGAGCACCACGTGTGATGTAGGTCGATGCAAAGTCTATCACGGATACGAAAATGATTCAAATCATAACCTCCGATTAGTTCACATTGCTTCGAACTCTTTAAGACCAACAGTGGTTGGATCTGATCATATTCAAATATGAAAATATAACATGGCGAATGCTGAGCTTTTAATGTGTTAAACTGACATTGCAAACCGGATTCAACTAGTGTGATGGGCACTGAGAATACGATAGCATTCGACTTTAGAATGTCAGGAAATAGCACGAAGTATTGCACGGCTTTTACCTATATGGCTCTGAAAATTTTGGACAGTGGTCGATAGAGAATGGTTACTCCCTCTGTTTGTTGAGCAGGGCAGGCCGTGAGGGTGTTAAAAAGTTCCAAAAAGGAACGTCCATCGAACAGAATCCCAAGTCGATCATGGACGCGATGTGCTTCAGCATCCAAGGTTGGACACGCTTCGTCGCCGCGTCCGCCTGTGAGCGTCGTTCCCAGTTTTACAAATACCAGTTCGCTTTTATTTCATTTGTGATTCGTGATTATTAATTTACTATTAATAAAAAAATTCGGTTTCTAGAAGCAGGGGAAGAAAATGAAATAAAAAAAATTAGGACAGGTAAATGTCCCATTTTAAAATTAGTGAAGCTAAAAAAAGCATCTAAGGCGCACTTCACGTTTCTCAGGTTCCTAGTCAAAGAACTGTAAACAAAGATTTCTAGGATCCTCTAAAGTGAAATCTCAAATCATTAGTTCGAACAAACTGCCGGCCATTAGGGTTAAACGAATGGCATCCACTCCACAGGTCAATCATAACGAAAATTTAAAGTAGGACTATCACGAAATGGATGGTGTTATCTACATCTAGGGCACTACTGAATGTTGATAGATATATCTAACTTCCTGTTTTCTAGAGTTTATTCAAAGCTTTTAAAAGAAAAATCACTATTCGAATTTTTCTAGATTTAAATAAACATGAACATTTGCTAAAAGTATTTTATTTGAGTTCCTTGAGTCTCAAGGTTTTTCTTTTTTGGAATTTTCTGGTATTTTCCAGATTTATTTGCTATTTTCTAGAGCTCCAATGAATTTAGTTGAATTTCTGGAATTAGAAAATCTTTAAAAAAAATCCCTAAAGACCTTTGGGTCAAATCCATAAAGCCAACCCACCTTCTCCCTTGGCCCAGTCCGCATTGCTCGTTCGATCAAGCACTACCACGTGTCGGTCATTGATACCCTTTGGTACTGGTCACGCGTGTCGTCTACTGCCAGCCGTTCGATCTCAAGTTTGCCATGCGTCGTGAATCAGCCGGTCTGTGCACTGTTGGTTGTCTTCGACGCGAACTCCGTCGCCGCTGCTCGCTTGTGTTCACCGCGAACTTTGAGCCGTGCTCAAGTTGGCCTTTCTTGACATACGTGTCGTGTATGCCTCGTCACCTCGGCGTCGCCGTCTATAAAACTCAGCCACCCCTTCATGTTCTGGACCCCGCAGCCGAGTTTGTCGTGCATCGCCACCTTCGTTCCGAGCCCCGCAACCGAATTAGCTTGCATTCTCGCCTCTCGTCACCGCCGACGAGCCTCTCCGTCGCCATTCCGTCCAGCTGCCAGCTAACCTCGCCACCGCTTCACTCTACCGCCGTGCCAGTCCTCGGTTCACGAGCCTGTCACCTCGATTTGTGTGCCTGGTGACGTCAGCACCGACAATAGCACACACCAATGCCAGCTGCGCCTCCTCGTCTTCCGGTGGATCGAGTTCACAGAGCACCATCTCACTGACCAGGTGGGTCTCGTATAAACTTTATGCACCTTGGCATGGGTAGTGTCATTGGTGATGATTATACAAAATGGTTTTCACTTGGACAAATTATCGTGTAGTAAAGGGGGAAAGTGTGGTTAGCACTTCAGAGATGTGGATGTTCCGCTCGAGTAATGTCTCATGACTTAACTTTGTGCACCATTGATCTGAGGCTTATCGTACAGCCATATGTCTAGTATGGGATAGACCTGGCATAATAATTTGTGAAGTTTTAACTTTGATTTCGCCACTGATGTTTTATGGGCGCAAGAGGGAGCAATTATTGGCTAGGTGGTTAGCCTATTTGATGGCGAAACCTTAGCGGACAAGATCAGGATGAGATTGAGCATTGTAAAAGCCTTGTTGTGATTTGTTTTACGTAGAGATGATCACATCATGTGGGTAAAGTTATGCAGCCTCTGCAGTGTGTAAAACTAGTCGAATAGCCGTGTCCCTAATTGTGGACAATGCTCGGTGATTTCACACGAGGTGTAGAGTTTTTATAAAAACTTAGTTGGATTAAGTTGGGAAGTGAATGATTAGTTCACTAGTGGTTCATTACATGAACAGTTAGTTCACAGGTGATTCATTGGAGTGAATAATCAGTTCACTTGTGATTACTCTCAATTCCTTTGTTTGTTTACTTATTAATCATTTTCAAAGTTCGCTTTAAATTTATTTATTGTATTTACTTTAAATTATTATTATTCTACAAAATAACCACCCAGCTGTCATTTGGTAAACCTTGCACAATATATTACATTCCTTGTTACAAATGACTTGTTGAGTACCAATGTACTCACAGATTTATGCCTATTGTTGCCTAGTTGAAGAAGAGGAACCATATCAGCAGAAGGTACCTGAAGAAGAATTCTAAAAAAATCTATTTTCTAAATCAAACCAACCAAATTGAATATTTAGTAATCTCTATACTCTCTTCATCTTTCTTAAGGTTCTTACTCTTTGCTTTATTCAAAAAAGTCATTTTCAAATCTTTAGTCTAACTTCTCGCCCTTATAATACTGTAGATGTCTCAAGTTTCCTATAGCCAAATCGGAGGATGGCGAGGACTTCTCCGAGTTTTGTTGTGGAGTCTTGGATTAAAGAGGACATCAATTTACTTCATCAAGGATGAGAAGGTGAAGGGCCAACGTATTTGATGCATCACCAGATTGTTCTTCACCACAAGGATTGGCAATCGAGTTCTGCACCATAGATTGAAATGCACTAGTGCTTGTGGGGAGTGGTCCATGCAAGGAGCTGCGCATAAGGCCGTTCGACGTCTTTGCAAGCCGTACAAGATCAGAATGTCCAAGCTCATTCGGAAGTTCAAGGAGCAATATGTACACACTCCCATTGTAGTAGAACAAGAGGAACCTCAACTGCAGCTGCCAGTATCTCTACCTTCGCCTATGCCACCTAGTCTTGAGGAGAGACGACACATAGCAGGCAACTACCAAGAGTATCTTTGGCATTTCATTCCAGTTGTGGCGAAGAGTCATCTTCGCAAATCCACAACTCTTGGGTGTTTTACAGTGACTCAAAGGAGGAGTCAAGCGATCCCTATTTGGCAGGACCCAAGTGGGAGCCACTAGATTAGACCCTTGTTTTGACTCTTATTTGCAATTGCTTGTGATATGAGCTACAGGTTTGCCCTTAAAAGCATTATATTGTAATTATGTCAAAACCCTTTATTGGAGTAATTTAATTGCTTCTTTTGTTAGGCTTTTGGCTAAGTGTCTACTTAGTTTAGATTTGGCATTAGACCATCCCCCTTAAACAAGTTACCTCTTACCTATGCTTTTTCCTCTCACCTATTAAAGCCCGGTACAACCAGTTCTCAGCAAGTGGTCTTTCTCTTTCAGAACAAAGGAAAATGGTTGACACCCAGAACTCAGCTGGACGTAGTTAGATCAACTAAGACCCAGAGGGTAGCAACACAAATCAATCAACTTAGGGACCACAAGCAACCCCAATGGGACTGGATCTGATCTTAAGTCAATTCATGGTAGCTCAGACTCAATTGATGAATATTATGATGCAGAACATGAATTCAATGACGAATCAACAGAATCAGGAAGTAGTCTCATCCCAGCCAGCTCGCCAGCAATCAAAGTTTGCAGAATTCATGAGGACAAGACCGCCCACTTTTTCTTGATCTTCTAAGCCCTTGGAGGTGGATGATTGGATTCGTTCATTGGAGAAGAAGTTGAATCTCACTCAGTGCACTGATCGTGAGAAAGTGCTATATGCCGCCCACCAACTAGAGGGAGCCGCTGCAGAGTGGTGGGAGAACTACTGCACCAATCATGAGGACTAGGATAGCATCACTTGGGCTGAGTTCACAACAACGTTTTGACATGCCCATATCTTGGATGGGGTGATCGAAATGAAGAAGGAAGAATTTCAAGAATTGCAAGAAAAGAACATGTCAGTAAGCGAGTACCTCAACAAGTTCACTCAGCTAACTCACTATGCACCTGAGGATGTTGCCACTGATGATGCTTGTCAGAAGAGGTTCAAGAAAGGACTAAATCTAGGATTGAAAGTCCAAGTCCTGGGCAATGACTATGCTAGTTTTCAGAAGATGGTGGACAAAGCAATGCTCATTGAAGAAAGTCATCGTGAGCTAGAGGAGTCTCACAAAAGTAGGATGATGTACCAGGGATCTCAGATGCATTAGTCCCAGAAGGCTCGTTTCAGTGCATACCGGCCAACTCGTGTTCTTCAGTAGTCGGGATTTAAAACCCTAGCGCTAGCACCTCGTCAATTCCTGTCTGGACCTTGGCTAATTGGTTCAAGCGATTAGCAACAGAGGAATGCCAATCCTGCAACAGCAATCACCTGTTTCAAGTGCCATGAATAGGAAAACTATGCCAACAATTGTCCACAGAATCAAGTTCCGACGCCAGTTCATTTCAATCTGGGAGCCACACCAGATTGGACCCCTGCTTTAGGATCAGGACGTGAAGCATCTCAAGTGTCAGGCCAAGCCAATTGAGTGCAAGGACAACTGAACCATGTCACCGCAGAGGAGGCTCAAGTAACACCAGATGTTGTGATTGGTAAGTTCTAAGTAAACTCCGTTCCTGCTACAGTTTTGTTTGATTTTGGAGCTTCGCATTTGTTTATTTCTTAGAGTTTTTCTTTAAAGCAATGGTTGAAAACTATTATTCTTGGATCTGTTCTCTTGGTTCAATCCCCAAACTCTGAGTTGAGTACAAACCTAGGTTGTCCTAAAGTTAAGATAACCATTTAAGGAGTGAAGTTCTTCGTCGATCTTGTTGTGCTGGATATCCAATCTTTGGATGTAATTTTGGGAATGGATTGGCTTAAGAAACACCAGGCAGTGTTGGATTGTGGAATCATAGTTGTTACCTTAACCGGTTCAGATGGGAGTAAAGTGAAATTTGAATCCAACATGAGTCAGCAGGAGAAGGTTATGGTTTGCCAGAGTAAAGAGATCACATTAGAGGATGTGCTAGTGGTCAGAGAGTATCCTAATTGGTTTTGGATGATCTTCCAGAAATGCCACCTGATAGGGAAGTGGAGTTCTCGATTGAGTTAGCACTCGGTACTTTGCCAATTTCCAAGAGACTGTATCGAATGCCTACTAATGAGTTAGTGGAGTTGAAGAAATAAATACATGAGTTGTTGGACAAAGGCTATGTCAGACCTGGTTCATTTCCGTGGGGAGCGCTAGTGTTGTTCGTTAAGAAGAAGGATCGTAGTCAGCGTATGTGTGTGGATTACTGAGCTGTCAATGAAGTTACTATCAAGAATAAGTATCTCTTGCCCATAATCAATGATTTGTTTGACCAGCTTAAAGGAGCCGGAGTGTTCTCTAATATTGACTTAAGGTTAGGGTACCATCAAATGAAAATTTGTCAAGAGGATATACCTAACACAACATTCGCAACTCGTTATGGACTGTACGAGTTTATAGTGATGTCCTTTAGTTTTACCAATGCTCTAGCTTATTTCATGTACCTGATGAACAATGTGTTCATGGAGTATTTGGACAAGTTTGTCGTTGTGTTCATTGATGACATTTTGATGAAGAGCATTTAAGGTTAGTGTTGCAAAAGCTAAGAGAGCATAAGTTGTATGCTAAGTTCAGTAAGTGTGAATTTTGGATGAAGCAAGTTGCATTTCTAGGCCACGTCATGTTAGTTGGAGGAGTTGTAGTTGACCCCAGGAAAGTGAAAGATGTGCATAATTGGAAGTCGCCAACATCAGTGCTGTAAGTCAGAAGTTTACTTAGAATGGCTGGTTATTACCGACGTTTCATCGATGGATTTTCTAGCGTAGCAAGGCTAGAGTGTGAAAAGAGTTTCCAGAAACTAAAGGAGTGTTTGACCACTGCACCCGTGCTAGTACTGCCAGACATTAACATGGATTTTGAGATCTATTGTGATGCTCTCGACAAAAGTTTGAGATGTGTGCTAAGGCAGGATAGAAGAGTGGTAGCTTATGCTTCACATCAATTGAGGCCACATGAAGAGAATTATCCCACACATGATTTGGAGTTAGCAGCTGTAGTGCATGCTTTGAAAATCTGGTGCCACTATCTCATTGGTAATCATTGTGAAATCTACATGGATCATGAGAGTTTGAAGTATATTTTCACTCAAGCCGATCTTAATCTTAGGCAAAGAAGGTGGTTTTAGTTGATAAAGGACTATAATGTTGGAATTCATTATCATCCAGGAAAAACCAACGTAGGAGTAGATGCATTGAGTAGAAAGGTTTATTGCAATACAGTGATGATCAAAGAAAGTCTGCTAGCCCTACATGAGGAATTTGATAAGCTTAGCTTGGAGTTGGTTGAGTAAGGATTCTTGGCCATAATGGAGTTGCAGCCAACTCAGGATATTCAGATTCGTCAATCTCAAGCAGAGGATGAAAGCATTCAGCGGATCAAGACTAATATGATTAAGGGTAAACCATTAGGTTTTACAGAGGATGACAAAGGTGTGTTGTAGTTTAAGGAGCGGTTGTGTATACCAAATTAAAAGGAGTTATTGTTTAAGGAAGCTCATGAGTCATTGTACTCGATTCATTCAGGTAGTACCAAGATGTATCAGGATATCAAGGACAAATACTGGTGGCCAAGTATGAAGCGTGAGATAGCAGAGTATGTTGCACTTTGTGATGTATGTCAAAGGGTGAAAGCTAAGTACCAAAGACCGGCAGGTTTGCTACAACCGCTGAAGATTCCTGAGTGAAAGTGGGAAGAAGTGGGCATGGATTTTATTACAGGATTACCCAAGACCAAGGATGGTTTCAATTCAATTTGGGTATTTGTGGATCATGTGACAAATGTTGCTCATTTCATTTCAGTCAAGCCAACCTATACAAGAGGCAAATTAGTAGAGCTATACATATCGAGAATTGTGAGTCTCCATGGAGTACCTAAGAAAATAGTATCAGATCGTGGATCGTAGTTTACTCCACGATTTTTGGGAAGTTTCCACGAAGCAATGGGTACTCATTTGAATTTTAGTACATCATATCATGCCCAAACCGATGGTCAGACTGAGCGTGCGAACCAGATTCTTGAGGACATGCCAAGAGCCTATGTGTTGGACCATGGAGCCAAGTGAGATAGTTGTTTGCCTTTCGTAGAGTTTTCCTACAACAACAGTTACCATACTAGTTTGCAAATGTCACCGTTTGAAGTCTTGTACGGCAGAAAATGTAGAACCCCTCTCAATTGGAAAGAGACGGGGGAAAGTCAAGTCTTTGGGCCAGAATATTTAAAGGAAGCCAAGCAAAATGTTCGGGTGATCCAAGAGAGGTTAAGAACTACTTAGGCTACACAGAAATGTTATGCGGATACCTATCATCGAGAGTTGAGTTTTGAGCCAGATGATTATGTGTACTTCATGATTACACTATTCAAAGGTGTTCAGATGTTTCAAATGAATGGAAAGTTTGCGCTAAGATATGTTGAGCTATTCAAGATATTAAAGCGCAGGGGAGAGGTTGCTTATCAGTTGGAGCTACCTACGACCTTTAGTGGGATACATGACGTCTTTCATATGTCTTAGCTGAAGAAGTGTTTGCGAGTGCTAGAGGAGGCAGTGCCAGTGGAAGCTGTTGATCTTCAAGAGGATTTGTCTTATAAGGAGCACCTTTTCAGAATCTTCGAAGTGTCTGAGCATGTGACCAGGAGTAAGGTTGTTCATCATTGCAAAGTTTAATGGAGCAATCATTCTAAGGAGGAAGCCACTTGGGAGCGTGAGGAGGATCTCAGAGCAAAGTTTTCAAACATATTCTCATAGTGAGCCAAAATCTTGGGGTCGAGATTTCGTTTAAGGGGGAGATGTTTGTAACATCCTATTTTCCAGAGTTTATTCGAAGCTTTTAAAAGAAAATTCACCATTTGAATTTTTCTGGATTTAATTCAAGCTTAAAATGAATTTTTATTAATTAAAAGGATTTAATATGACTAAAATAAACATGAACATTTGTTGAAAGTATTTTATTTGAGCCTTGAGTCTCAAGGTTTTTCTTTTCTGGAGTTTTTTTTGGGATTTTTTGGATTTATTTGCTATTTTCGAGAACTCAAATGAATTTAGTTGAATTTCTGGAATTAGATAATCCAAGAAATTCCTAAAGGCTTTTGGGCCAACTCCTTAAAGCCAACCCACCTTCTCCCTCAGCCTAGACTGCACTGGTCGTCCGATCGGGCACTGCCACATGTTGGCCATCGATACCCTTTGGTACTGTTCACGCGTGCCGCCTACTGCCAGCCGTCTGATCTTGCGCATCAGCCTGTCCGTGCACTGTTCATCGTCTTCGACGTGAAATTTGCTGCCGCTACTCGCCCATGCCCACCGTGGACTCCGAGCCGTGCTTTAGTTAGCCTTACTCGACGTCCGTGTCGTGTGCGCCTTGGTCACCTCGGTGTCCCTGGCTATAAAACCCAGCCACCCCCTCATGTTCCATACCCTGTAGCCGAGTTCGTCGTGTGCCGCTAGCCGAGTTCGCTTGCATTCTCACCTCCGGTCACCGCCGACGAGCCTCTCCGTCACTGTTCCATCCAGCCGCCATCTAACCTCACCATCGCTTCACTCCACCGCCACGCCATTCCTCTATTCGTGAGCCTGCCACCTCGGTTCGTGCGCTCGATGACATCAGCACCGACGCCGGCACGCACCAACATCAGCCGCGCCTCCTCGTCTTCTGATGGATCGAGTTCACAGTGCACCGTCTCACTGACCAGGTGGTTCGGGTATGTCAGGTCAACTATTTCATGAACCTGTAGACCAAGCCGAGTCAGCATGCCACGTCACCTTACCACCTCAGCCCTAGTTTTCCAGTCACCCATCACGTCATCTAAGCCATGCACAGTGCATTGTTTCATGAGCCAAGCTCACTGTAGACTAGCTTTACCATTCACCGAGTCCACATCACAGTAGGATTTCTGAATTTCCAGTATTTTCTTTAGATTAGGTTTTCCAAGAGCCCATTCTCCTCCATCCTAGCTCCAATTGACCTGATTCTTCTTTCTAAATTCATCTAAAATTAAGATCTATCTTTTGGTTCTAGTTTTGAAGTTTTTGTAGTTCATTTGAATTTTCTTTAATTTTTATTTTATGTTTTATTTCGTTTTCTCTCTCGTTAGCTCACACCTTCGAAGGAGTTGAAATAAGATTTGAAGATTCAGAGCAATTAATTGAGCAAGGCCAAGGCAAGTCGTGTCTTTTGATCATGTTGAATCTAGTTTCCAAATCTATTATATATTATTTTGTTTTAAATTATCATATATCGCTATTTTATTATAAAACCATTGTATTGGTAGTTAATGAGCTATTTGATTAATTTCTCCTTGAAAATTTGAATGCCATGATTTCATAGCCACCATAGGATGGGTATTTATCTAGTAATATAATATTAGTTGTCACATAGGTTGTACATTTAGTATGTTTAGCCGTGCTTGTAGTATGTTGGGTTATCATCACATGTGATCGATTTATTAATTTTGACTTAATGAAATATTAAATCGTAGTGGTCGGCCACAGTTATAAAATTTGTGCACCTAGCAGGGGTAGTGTCATTGGTAATGGTTATACACAATGGTTTTCACTTGGACGAATGATCGTGCAGTAAAGGGGGGAAATGTGGTTAGCACTTCAGGGATGTGGATGTTTCACCTGGGTATTGTCTAAGGACTTAACTTTGTGCACCATTGATCTGAGTCTTATCGTGCAATCACATGTCTAGTATGGGATAGACCTAGCACAATAATTTGTGAAGTTTCAACTTTGATTTCGCCACTGTTGTTTTATTATTGGCGTAAGAGGGAGCAATTATCGACTAGATAGTTAGCCTACTCAACGGCGAAACCTTAGCGGATGAGATCAAGTTGAGATTGAGCATTGTAAAAGCCTTATTATGATTTTCTTTTACGTAGAGATGATCGCATCTTGTGGGTAAAGTTGTGCAATCTCTGCAGAGTGTAAAACTATTTGAATAACCGTGTCCCTGGTTATGAACAATGCTCGATGATTTCACACGAGGGGTAGAGTTTTCATAAAACTTGGTTGGATTAAGTTGGGAAGTGAATGGTTTGTTTACTGGTGGTTCATTACATGAACGGTTAATTCACGGGTAGTTCATTAGAGTGAATGATCAGTTCACTTGTGGTTACTCTCAATTCCTTTTTTTATTTACTTATTAATCATTTTCAAAGTTCACTTTCAATCTATTTATTGTATTTACTTCAAATTATTGTTTTCTACAAAATAACCATTCAGCCATCATTTGGTAAGTCTTGCATACTATATTCTATTCTTTGTTACAAACTACTTACTGAGTACCAATGTATTCACGGCTTTATGCTTATTGTTGCTCAGTTGAAGAAGAGAAACCATATCAGCAGGACGTACCTGAAGGTGGATACTTCGATGACTTCGCGGATTAGAACTTCGCTCCCTAGTCAATTGCCTGTATGTATGTCGAATAGCTACTATGCTTTTTTTTGTTTTTTGCTGCTAGTTTCTTAAGCCCTTCAGGCTATTAATTGTAAGTTTTGCCGTAAGGTCGCCACTCTGATAATTAATAACATTTTTGTCTCTTCCTTTATTAATGGAGTGTATGATCGATATTTCATCTATGTTTACACTGTGTGCACTAGCGTGATCCTAGACTAGTGTGGTATACACAGAGATATCCAAATTTGCATATTCAGATCTCGACAATATATATTCCCAATTGCGTATTGCATAACCTTGCAGCATGGTCGTCACGGTGGAACTGGAGAACATAGCGAGTAAGAGTCGCCAGGATGCCTAGGCGATGCCAAGGCAAACGCCATATGAGCGCCCCTGTACCTGCGCCATACACGAATACGCCTGTCTCCCTCCCCTTATAAACCTCTCTCCCGACCTCTCTCACATCTCTCTCTGTCTCTCACCCATCTCTCTCCCGATCTCTCTCGCGGTGACTCCTCTCCCGTTCACCGCCTCCCCCGTCCACCGCCTCCTCTCCCCACCTCCTCCCCTCACCAGCGCCTCCTTCCACCGTCTCCTCTCCCCGGTGCCCCCTCCCCGGCACCTCGTCCCCTCCCAGGTGCATCCTCCCCCGCTGCCTCCTCCCCTCCTGGCCACCTCCCCCCACCGCTGCAGCCTCCTCCCTCCCGGCTACCTCCCCCAAGGCGCGGCGAGTGGCCATGGAGTCCACCCAGCACCACCGTGACACCTAGGTGACGCCGTGACAAGCATGCCTTGCAGGCCCCTATGGATTCATTGACAGTTTACCTACCAAAGAAAATGTGTTTGCCCTAGCTAGTAAACTAAAAGGTACAGTAATATTGTTCCTTGGTTACGACTTATCAACAGAGTAGGTTAAGGCAATTAAGACAAAATTAAGAATAAATTAACTTAACATAAGACTAATACAATTGCCTCTCTTAGGGAGGTTCGCCTATATACATAATATCGTTTTACATGCTAATTTTATCGTAAGTTCTAAATCCTAAGTTGATGGAATATGTAAAACTAGCATAATGTCACGTACAATTACACGGCTAGATAATATAACACCAACATTTATGATTGAAAATGTAGTTGTATTTCTTATACAACTAAAATAGTTCTAATATATATTTGAGTGATCTGCGCCGTTATAATATAAACCCATTAAAATAAGCGTTATAGATTTTTATCTATTTCTCTAATTTACGTAGTAATTTCAAATCACTTAGAGTGATCGTGGAATTATATTTTAACATTGTTTTAATAATTATATAATGGATCCTTATCCCATGACCCATTACGGTCTCTATGTAGAGCATATCGTCAAAGGGAAGAGAGGAAAGTTAAGAGTGGACTAAGGGATCGTAAAAAGGAAAAGATATTGCTGTGTTGCTAACATGCAAGCCAACTTAGCCAGCTTGCCAGTAACGCAATATCATAACAAATTTGATGGGTAAATTGGCTTGATTTGGGGGAAAATGTTGGATATTGCTAGTACTTCTTGTGAAGGGGTACTGCAAATTATTCCAAGATGCAGGGGCAATATAGGTAATTTCCCTACTATCTAGAAGAAGAAAAAATATGGTACCAGAAAACAACTATAAAGTTGACCTACCCTGCATTGGACAAATTAGCACTCCAAGGTATCAAATCAAATCCATCACGTGATTCGGTGGCAGCACCCTCGCAATTATTTGGGACACAATCGCAAGAAATTTTAGTAAGCAAATGAGTCAGCATCATGAAGAAAAACTTAGCAACCTCTGCTTAGTTTACCCACTTGCATCCACAGATATCGCCATGGGCTGCTCATCTTCCACGGCTATAAAAGGCACCAGTACTAGTCACACTTGCTGCTCACAAAGATAAGGAGCAGAGTGTAACATAGATAGCAACAGAGGTTGGCGAAGAGAAGACCAGTGAGCTTGTATAGGTTTAGAGCTAGAGCCATGGATTTGCGAGGCCTTGTAGACTGGAGGAGAAGGCCAGTTAACCCAAAGAGGCACGGTGGTGTGAAAGCTGCCATGTTCATCTACTGTGAGTAACGAGACCATCTTCCTTTTGTTGTGACAGGAAAGTGAAGGGGCGTTATTTTAAGTTGTGGCTTATGTTTTTTTATTACGACTTATTAGTCTAATGAATAGTGGTCGCTGAAAGAAATCGAAGTTAAAAACCGACTAAAAGCCAAAAAAAGCGGGGCATATGCATGGCGAAAGTGGAGGTTCAATCTTCCGTTGCCATGGGATCAGAAATCAATGTTTGGATCGATTTAACTTGTGCTAGGCGGATGTTTGTGCTTCAATTTCTTGCCTACCTTATGGCTTTTCCTAGAGCATATCTGAATTATGATCAAACAGTTCAAGAGGACGGGTCCTAGCCAACACAGCTATGACGTAGAAACCCTTCTTTTTAATTCCATGCTTTCTTCCTTACAATAAAGGCTGTGCTAATTAAAGTAGAATACCTCTATAAAAAGTAGAATATGGAGGGATGTTCTTCAGTGCTTCAAGAACAGTAGAACGCACCACTTTGAAAACAAATTAAGAACCTGGTTAATTTGTAACAACTCCCTCCTCCACTGCTAACTATATTTCTTTAGGATTTATGAAAATAGATTTTTAAAAAGTTTGAAGCTGCATACTAAAAGCTAGGTTCTGACCCATATGTTCCACACTTCCACTATGTTTGTATGTTCCACACTTCCACTATGTTTGTTGTTGGACCGAAATGGCGACAGAGGGGGGGTGAATGGCGCTCAATTAAAAATTATACTCCTCCCCAAATCCAAGAACAAACTTCTCCGATAACAATGAGTGCTATGAAGAAGTAAGAATCAGCTGTCAACTGGAACCAACTCACAGGAGAAAAACACCTTCAATAGCTATTGGAAGCTATGAACAAAAACTCTCCTTCACAAGCAAAGAGGCTATGAAACTAATGCTAGCACACTTGAAAAACCCTTCACTACAGAGGAGGAACCCTAACACTAAATACCAGAAAGAACCACAACCATCTGAGCCAAAATAAAATGGGCCGGCCTTCGGGTTCAGACAGCAGACTTGCTGATTTTCAGTTTTCAGATTTTGGAGCTTCCCTTTACTTGCCCAAAACAAGAGAAAAGGATGAATAAATTAAATCCCTTCAAGGCAAGACTTCAGAGACCTATTCCAAATACTTTTGAGGGACCAAATAACCTGAAAAACCAACTGAACACATGGAATTTCAGATTATGCCCAAAACCTGAAAAATACAGGGAGCTGAACTAAAAACTCAAAAATCTCCCAAACCCTTGATCCTTTGGCACTGAAACTCTAGGGATATGAGAGCAATAGCAAGGGGAACTCCCAGGCCAAATATCACCTCAAGCCAAGAAAGGAATCAAGGAAATAACCCAAACCCTAGAAACTGGACAAACTTCAGAAGAAAACTCAAGAATCCAAACTTCTCACAAGTCCTTGATCCTTAGGCCTTGGAACTTTGGGGATATACTAGCAATACCTTCAAGATTCAAAACCCCAGATATTAGCCTATCTCATGAGGGGAATCAAAAGATCATCAAAACCCTAGAACTGCACAATATGAACAGAGGAGAAGAAATATGAAAATCTGAGATTACTCTTGATTTGCTCTTAGGGAAACCTGACCAAATGGCCTAAAACCAACATCCCATCATCAAGCAACCCATTTTACACCTCCAAGGCAAGAACCAACAAGAAACTCAAAATCTCATAAATCACCAAAATGAGGCATCGAAGAACAGAGAGACTGAAATAAGAGAAAACTTCAGATTTCATTCATTGGATCAAAAGAGGAGTCCCGATGACACGATTACAGATAGAGGACACGATTACAAGACTCTCAATCCAACTCCTCACCCTCTCCAACTCAAGAACACTCAACCATACATCTTTGATAGAAGGAGGGAATGAACTCAACCAGGCACACACCTAGAACACATCGTAGAAGAGGCCAACCAGAGGGAGCACTGCTCTGTGTCCTCCAACCACTAAAGAGCCAAAGCTAAAACAACCTCTAAAGCCTATTTTGACTCCACCAACCCTTGAAGTGCTCAAAGAGGACATGCAGCCCCTCCTCTCCTTTTATAGCCCATGGCTAACGGGTCTCCGCCCCGTTACGCCGGCTAAACCTAACGGAGCCCGCTCCCGCCTGTGCAGCCACGCGAATTTCCCGATTCGCCCCTCGTGCACCTTCCGGGAAGCTTCCGCGCTCCTTGCCTCGCACGCCTCGCAACCACCTCGAGTCCACGTCGTCTTCGACACATCCCGACCGTTCTGACCTCAGCGCCACCTGCGCCTAGTCCGGTCCACCGTGTCTCGCCACGACTTCGCCTCGACGTCCTGCAGCCACACAGACAAGAAACACGTCAAATAGCACCGCTCGATACATGAAAGCGTAAATAACATCATACTTACCACTGAAGAAGTCCAGACCTGTCGAATCATCAGAATATGCAACCTAACCCGATACGACCAAGTTTGACCTAAACGACCGAGTCCGTCGCACCACGTACCGACTAGACTCCGACACAACTCAAACCAAACTCGACTAGCAAAACCAAAGTCAAATACTCATCATACACATGAGGTCACCTCTACATGGTTCATCAATCTCCCCCTTGATGAGTATATTGACAAACCCCGAAAAAGCGCAAAGAAGAGTTTGAGTTTGACAAAACCAACATGGTCCAAAGAAGGGAATGAAACAAATGACCATGTCGACAGAAGGAACACTAGAGCAACAAAAGAAAGAGCAAATTGTTCTCCAAAGCTCTAAAATGATCCCAACTAGCTTTTTTTTTTTTTTTACTCTATTCTCCCCCTTTTGGCAATAAACACATCAAGAATGCAAAGGCGAGAATATGACATGTCAATGGATGGAATGGCTGAAGTTTGATTATTCGAAGCATTTAGAGCCATGAGAATTATCCAATATGACCAACAAGTACTACACCAAGCCATAACTGAATAAACGCTATCTAGATCATGACAACATATATATAAGCCAGCTAGAGCACATAGATGACAATCTGAAAATGAGGTGCATTATGTGAGCAAGTCAAGTCATCAAAGAGCAAAGTCTAGCTAGAGATATCTAAGGATGACTCAGGCCATGTCAATAAGCTAAGCGGAAACAAGAAGCTAGTGTTGAGTCAATTAGAGTGCTACAAGCTCAAGAGTGTATCATTTGGTTAAGCACTTTTCATCTTTAGGTAATTAAGCAAATCTTGCACATTTGACATATTTTCTTTTAAAGCTTATAGCTGTTTCCAACCAAAAATTTTATCATGTGCTAGATCTCAAGCCTTATGCGACTACTCCAAGCGAGAAGCTTAAGAAGATAGTCCAGGTCATCCAAAACTCCCCCTGAGTTCATGCCTAGTGCAATGGCAAGCCGTCTCATGAGAAAGAATTGGTGAAATCAGTTTTTTCGCACATAAAAAGAGATCCTTTTGCTTTTTAATAGATTGTGCTAACTCATGATGTATCAAGATGCTAAAATAGCTTAATCTAAGATTCAACCTAGATTCAAGACTCAACTCAGCCTATTTGACATGGCATGAATCATACAAGGATAGCTAAAGATAGACTAAACTCAAATGCTAACATGACAAGTTTTAATTTAAGTTGAGCAATTTTAATTAACTTATCATGGCAGAAAGCTAGTCTACACATATGAAGTCATGATAAATCTAGCAAGCTAAGCACAAGTCATGGCAAGGTGTAAAGCATTGTAAACATGTCATAGCAGGATAATAATCAAGGCTCAATGTAGTTATATATTACAATGCTAAATGCTAAAATGCAGAAAAATCCAGCTCCCCCTCAACATGACATGCAACTTTTAGTTCAAGTTGAGTTAAGTCACAATTAAGCTCCAGAAGCTCCCAAAAGAACTCTCCCTGAACCAAAGCAATAAATCGAGAAGCTGGCAAATAAAACCAAAACAGGCAGTCCTTAAAGCATAGATAAGATATAGAGACAACTATGGCTCAGACTGACTCTCATCTACCCCATATGACTCCAGGACAATCAGCTGACAGTAAATCACACACTAGAGAGCAAACACGTACCCTGTCTACCCGAGGGTGGCCCAACCCTCGCTAGAACCTACAAGAAGTGAGTGAGCTCGACCTAGTGAGGTAAGAAATAGCTAATAAGAAGCATCCTGAAAGCACAAGATAAGAGTAAGAAATCTAAGCAACTAGATAAGAGAAGCACTCTAACCTATGCTGGAAGGACTAAGCCCGATGCACCCCGAGTGTAAAGCAACAGAAATGAGACAGAAGCATAATCAATATAGTAAAGCAGTAAAGCCCAAAGCTCCCCCTCACTACAGTCCATAAGGACAAACCACCCCAAGCTCTCCCCGCAGAGCTGAAAACCTCGAACTATCCAATGGCTTGGTGAAGATGTCAGCCAACTGATGGTCACTCTCCACAAACTGGAGCACTATATCGCCCTTCTCTACATGGTCTCTAAGGAAGTGATAACGGATATCGATGTGCTTGGTCCGAGAGTGTTGCACTGGGTTCTTGGCAATGTTAATCGCGGAAGTGTTATCACAAAAGAGTGGAACACTGTCTATCGCTAACCCAAAGTCCCGCAGGGTCGAGACCATCCAAAGCACTTGGCTGCAGCAACTGGCAGCAGCAACGTACTCGGCCTCTGCAGTGGACTGTGCAACACCGGACTGCTTCCTTGAAGACCAAGAAACGAGAGAAGTGCCAATGAATTGGCAAGTGCCAGAAGTGCTCTTCCTATCTATCCTACAGCCGGCAAAGTCTGCATCCGAGAAGGCTCTCAAGGAAAGACAGGATGAGGAAGAGTACCAGATGCCATAGTCAATGGTAGCTCGAAGGTACCGAAAGATGCGCTTCACCGCCTGGCGGTGAGATACGCGAGGAGAAGCCTGAAAACGAGCACACAGACACACTGAGAAGTGTATGTCTGGTCTCGAGGCAGTGAGGTAAAGAAGGGAGCCGATCATACTTCTGTATTCTTTCTGATCAACTGGCTCGCCATCCTCATCTGGGTCAAGATAGGCCGTAGAAGCCATCGGAGTTGACACCGGCTTCCCATCACTCATATCGAAGCGTCTCAGAAGGTCACGAGTGTACTTGCCCTGATGTAGAAAAGTACCCTCCCGAGACTGCTTGATTTGGAAGCCAAGGAAGAAAGTCAACTCACCCATCATGCTCATCTCAAACTCGGTGCTCATGACATCCGAGAACTGAGAAACCAGAGCATGGGAAGAGCCGCCAAAGATGATGTCATCGACATAGATTTGGACGAGCAGAAGGTCACTACCAAGCCTACGGATAAACAAAGTCTTGTCTACTTTACCCATCTCAAACCCATGACTCAACAAGTAGGACTTAAGCCTCTCATACCAAGCTCTGGGGGCCTGCTTAAGTCCATACAACGCTTTGGAAAGCTTGAAGACATGGTGTGGGTATTTGGGGTTCTCGAAACCTGGAGGCTGTCTGACGTAAACTTCTTCCTCAATAACGCCATTAAGGAAGGCACTCTTGACGTCCATCTGGTAGAGCTTGAAACCCTTAGAAGCTGCAAAGGCAAGCAGGATTCTAATGGCCTCAAGTCGAGCTACAGGGGCAAAGGTCTCCTCGAAATCTAGACCCTCAACCTGGGAGAACCCCTGAGCTACCAGTCTAGCCTTGTTCCGAATAACCACTCCATCCTCGCTCTGCTTGTTCTTGAACACCCACTTAGTCCCAATAATATTATGACCTCGCGGGGGCTCGACAAGCGACCAGACCTTATTTCTCTCGAAATTTTCTAGCTCCTCATGCATGGCATTGACCCAAGACTCATCGGAAAGAGCATGAGAAATATCCTTGGGCTCAAAGGAGGCAATGAAAGCAGAATGGAGACAGAATTGAGATAAGCCAGATTTTGAGCGGGTAACACGCTCGAACAGGTCTCCAATCATCTGCTCAGAAGGATGTCTTTTCTGGATATGTCGGGGAGGTCCAGGATGAGATGAAGAAGTGGCCTCTACCTCGTGAGCTGACGAGATAGGAACAGAGCCACTAGCTCCAGAGGAAGCAGAAGGCATGGGCTGATCACCTGGAGGTGCGGTGGAAGACGGCACCTCAAGGGGTGGATAAGGGACTGGATCGGGTAGACAACCCTCATCTCCATCGTCCTCGTCATCCACGAAGATGGTCTCGGACTGCTCTAAAGAACCTGAGATATCTGGCCTAGTCCCCGGACTGGCCTCGTCAAAGGTCACCTCACAGGTCTCTACCATTTTGCTAGACTCGCAGTTCCAGACCCTATAAGCCCGCGAAGAAGGCGAGTAACCTAGAAAGATCCCATCACAAGAACGTGACTCGAACTTATCTAGATTCCCGGACTTCAGAATAAAGCA
Source organism: Dendrocalamus latiflorus (assembly GCA_017311315.1). Taxonomy (NCBI): domain Eukaryota; kingdom Viridiplantae; phylum Streptophyta; class Magnoliopsida; order Poales; family Poaceae; genus Dendrocalamus; species Dendrocalamus latiflorus. The sequence goes on from CM029646.1 coordinate 6,301,321, forward strand.
CTTGCAACCAAACACACGAAAATGAGAGACGCTGGGCTTTCGCCCGTATCTCAACTCATAAGAAGTGCGGTGCAAGTGTGCCCTAAGAAAGACTCGATTTGAGACATGGCACGCGGTGGCTATAGCCTCAGCCCAAAACTTCCGCGGTGTAGAGTACTCATCAAGCATCGTCCTGGCCATCTCGACCAAGGTACGATTCTTCCTCTCCACGACGCCATTCTGCTGTGGAACGTGCGGAGAAGAGAACTGGTGCTCTACACCTGTCTCACCACAGAAACTCTCAAAGTAGGAATTCTTGAACTCCGTGCCATTGTCACTGCGGATCGCTCGTAAGGCACCTGGGAGCTCAACAGAAAGCCTACTGAAAAGACCTCGAAAAAGTGAAAACGTCTCATCCTTCGAGGCTAAGAAAAACACCCAAGAATACCTCGAGAAGTCATCGACCACGACAAGGACATACCACTTCCCTCCTGCTGACTGCACTCGAGCTGGTCCCACTGTATCCATGTGGAGCAGCTGTCCCGGTGCATCGGTCATAGTCACAGTGACCGGAGGATGTGAAGCGGCTACCATCTTGCCGTGCCGGCATGGAGCGCAAACAAGATCTTTGACCATTTTGAGCTTCGGCAGACCACGAATGAGGTCGTGGCCGCTAACTCGGGTCAAATGGTCAAATCCAATATGACCAAGTCTCCTATGCCAGAAAGAGAGGTCGCGGGACTCTGAAGCAACTAAACATCTGAGAGGATCACCAGAAGACTCAGAAAAATCAGCACGAAAGATCCTCCCATAACGAGAAATCCCGCAGACCAGACTACCCGAAAAATCAAGAATTTTACAAGCATTTTTCTTGAAACTCACCTCGAAACCGTCATCGGTAAGCTGAGAAACGGAAAGCAAATTGTACTGCAGCTTACTAACCAAGGCAACATCCTTAAGAATAAAAGAAGCATTTACATGCACAGTACCTTTGGCGATGACACGCCCAGACGAAGCATCTCCGAAGGTGATCGTCTCATCACCTGGAGCACGGGCAAGGGAAGAAAACCAACGGGAGTCTCCGGTCATGTGTCGTGAACACCCGGAGTCTACAAGCCAAACCTTTCCCTTCCCTGCCCGGCGAACCTGAGTCAAACAGAGAGTAAAGTCTCAATACTGGGGTAAATCAAGAGTGATTTTGGCACCCAATACTGAACAACACGTCGAGCAGATGAAGTAGTCAAGCACGACTGACCTCTATCTACCCTACGCTCTCTGTCACTCACAGCAGAAGGTCTGTGAGCAGACCTGAAGCTGTTGCGGGGTCCGACTGCTACGAGAGAGCGAGTCGGAACACCGGCAACACGCTGAACACGCCGCGGGTGACTGTCTCGACGGGGGAAACGAGATGTACCCTCAAGACGGCGGAAGTCATGACCAGGAGCAGCATAAGGACGAAAAACAGAAGACTCAGAAAAACCAAGTCCTCGATGCTGCCCAAACCCATCAACAACAGTAAACCTAGACCTCGTGCTGGTCCTAGGTGCACTCAGGATCTGGGGCTGACCCTGAATACACCTAGGAGACTCAACACGGTCTCTACGCGCGATCTTGGCGCGCCTGAAGCATCGATCAACCGTGTGTCCATCCTTCTGACAGAAGGTGCAGTGATACTTCATCCTCTGAGAGGTAGAAGTAGCACGGTCAGGCTTCGCCTTCTGAGAGGCCGAAGCAGCAGGTGCAATCACCTTGCTGTCAGAAATCCCCTGGACATAGCCCGCTGACTTAAATTGGACTTTCTCGGTCCTGGGCTCGGTCTCGATCACACCTGGTGCTATGGGTCTGAGCACAGCAGGTGGATGCTTCCTCATATCCTCATAATAGTCATATCCTAGACCCTGATTAAATCTGCAAATCTTGGACTGATCTAGAATAAGATTAAGCTTCTTCTTGCCACCTACAAATCTCTCGAGAGTGTTCATAAGGTACTGACACTCCCGAAAGAGAGAGGTGCAAGAAGAGCAGGGAGAAGAGGGAACAGCAGGAGGTAAGGGAGCAGAAGAAGAACCAACAGTAGAGGAAAGAATGGCTTGTGCACGCACAGCCGACTCTGAGGGGACAGTCCTACTACTAGCAGGTTGGTTCGCGTCTCTAGGCGTCTCACCCTTACCCTGGGGCTTCTCCCCCACACCATCAATCACATCACAACCAGATTGTGGCTTCTCTAGTAAGTCCTTAGTTAGCTTCACACATTTGTCATTCAAGGCAACGAGTTCAAGTTTTAGTTTATCACAACTAATGCATGGTGAGCTAACAGGATCCTTAGTCGCATACTGAGCCATTTTCTTGTTGTTGTCAATCAGTTCTTGAAACTGTTTTGAGACAGCTTCAAGTTCAGCAGTTAACTTGGGACAGTTCAAACATGAATCAATAGGCTCAAGTAAAGAAGCATGTAACTCAGCAATTTTGTGATCTGCCCGTTTTAGGTTCATCTTTAAATTATTGCAATTTTCACAAGAATCGGGCAGATCAAGGAGCATGGCATAAGGTCCTCTAGCAGCAATGTCCTTAACCTCACATGAGGTGGGAGAAGTAGTCTCATCAGTAGTAAGTAGGGTAACAGCCATCCTACTCAACTCTAACTCAGCAAGCAGACTAACATTCTCCACCTTAAGCACATCAAGCTCAGAAGACAAACTATCATGAGAGGTCCTTAGTTTCTCCATGTCTCCAAGCAAAGCAGGGCATGTATCACAATCGTCACGGGAGGGGGCAGATCTAAGTGAAGTAATCTCCCGTGATAGTCTATCTACTTCCTTCTCTAACTCAGTACACCTAGACCTAGCTCTAGCATGAAATCCACCTAGCTTAAGAAAAGCATCATTTAGCTGGTCATAAGAAGGGAGTACCTCATCCGAGTCGGAGTACAGCTCGCTGTCGCTGATCTCGCCCTCAAGGGCCATGAAGCACATGCCGGAGAAGTCGTTGCCGCCATCCTTGGGCTCTTGGTCACCCGTCCCGTCGTCGTCGCTCCATCCCTCCACCTCGCTGAGGTCGAGGTCGTCGAAGGCGGTGAGGACGCGGTGGAAGAGCTTCTTGGCCTTCCCGAAGTTGCGAAACTTCTTCTTTCCCGGCGTCGGAGCTGGAGGCTTCTTGTTGCGGTTCTTGTCGGTGTAGTCGATCTTGCTCGAACCGCTGTAGTCGTTCTTGCCCTTCTCCAGCTTGGGGCAGTTTGCCCGAATGTGGTTGGGGCCACCACACTCGAAGCAAATCACGGGTCCTCCTCTCTTTCTGTCTCTCCTACCCTTGTAGGCATGTGAAAACCTTCGGGCTAAGAGGGCCAGCTGATCATCCGCAAGCTGCTCTAACTGATCATCAGTTATGTCACAGAGAGCAGCGAGGGAAAAACCACAAGAAGAATCAGAAGAGAGACCAGAAGCAGAACTGGGATCGGTGACCAAAGCCATCGACTGTGACTTCGACCGACGAGAGACAACGTCAATCTCGTGAGTCTTGAGGCGTGAGTACAGCGCGTCAAGAGTCAGGGTCGAGAGGTCTGTCGTGTCTTTGATGGTGGTCACTTTCATCTCCCACACGCGCAGATCGAGTGCCGCGAGCATCTGACGAGCGTTGTCCGAGTCGGGGTATGTGAGACCGACCGCTCGGAGGTTGCTCAAGATTTTGTGAAATCGCGAAAAGCACTCGTCCAGGGACTCACCAGCAAGCATCTCGAATTTGTTGTATTCGCGCTTGAACTGGTCCTGTCGAACCGTCTTGATCTGGGTGGTGCCCTCATGGTATGCGTCGAGGGTCACCCAGATGTCGTAGGCGGACGACAGGTGAGATATACGGTCAAACTCGCTACGACTCAACCCCTGGATGATGATGTTCCTTGCCTTTGCATTCGCCTCAACATCAGCCATGTTCCCGGCATTGATGTTCTCATCGGCAGGAACAACGAATCGTACCTTGACCTTCCGCCAGATGGCATACCCCTGGGCCTGGATGTATGTCTCCATTCGGCTCTTCCAGAAGGGGTAATCCATGCCATCGAAAACAGGCGGCTTGGTCGAGTACTTGTCCGTCGCCATGGCTCTTGAGACCGGTTAAGATCTATTGATTAGAGCTAACCGGCTCTGATACCAATTGTTGGACCGAAATGGCGACAGAGGGGGGGTGAATGGCGCTCAATTAAAAATTATACTCCTCCCCAAATCCAAGAACAAACTTCTCCGATAACAATGAGTGCTATGAAGAAGTAAGAATCAGCTGTCAACTGGAACCAACTCACAGGAGAAAAACACCTTCAATAGCTATTGGAAGCTATGAACAAAAACTCTCCTTCACAAGCAAAGAGGCTATGAAACTAATGCTAGCACACTTGAAAAACCCTTCACTACAGAGGAGGAACCCTAACACTAAATACCAGAAAGAACCACAACCATCTGAGCCAAAATAAAATGGGCCGGCCTTCGGGTTCAGACAGCAGACTTGCTGATTTTCAGTTTTCAGATTTTGGAGCTTCCCTTTACTTGCCCAAAACAAGAGAAAAGGATGAATAAATTAAATCCCTTCAAGGCAAGACTTCAGAGACCTATTCCAAATACTTTTGAGGGACCAAATAACCTGAAAAACCAACTGAACACATGGAATTTCAGATTATGCCCAAAACCTGAAAAATACAGGGAGCTTAACTAAAAACTCAAAAATCTCCCAAACCCTTGATCCTTTGGCACTGAAACTCTAGGGATATGAGAGCAATAGCAAGGGGAACTCCCAGGCCAAATATCACCTCAAGCCAAGAAAGGAATCAAGGAAATAACCCAAACCCTAGAAACTGGACAAACTTCAGAAGAAAACTCAAGAATCCAAACTTCTCACAAGTCCTTGATCCTTAGGCCTTGGAACTTTGGGGATATACTAGCAATACCTTCAAGATTCAAAACCCCAGATATTAGCCTATCTCATGAGGGGAATCAAAAGATCATCAAAACCCTAGAACTGCACAATATGAACAGAGGAGAAGAAATATGAAAATCTGAGATTACTCTTGATTTGCTCTTAGGGAAACCTGACCAAATGGCCTAAAACCAACATCCCATCATCAAGCAACCCATTTTACACCTCCAAGGCAAGAACCAACAAGAAACTCAAAATCTCATAAATCACCAAAATGAGGCATCGAAGAACAGAGAGACTGAAATAAGAGAAAACTTCAGATTTCATTCATTGGATCAAAAGAGGAGTCCCGATGACACGATTACAGATAGAGGACACGATTACAAGACTCTCAATCCAACTCCTCACCCTCTCCAACTCAAGAACACTCAACCATACATCTTTGATAGAAGGAGGGAATGAACTCAACCAGGCACACACCTAGAACACATCGTAGAAGAGGCCAACCAGAGGGAGCACTGCTCTGTGTCCTCCAACCACTAAAGAGCCAAAGCTAAAACAACCTCTAAAGCCTATTTTGACTCCACCAACCCTTGAAGTGCTCAAAGAGGACATGCAGCCCCTCCTCTCCTTTTATAGCCCATGGCTAACGGGTCTCCGCCCCGTTACGCCGGCTAAACCTAACGGAGCCCGCTCCCGCCTGTGCAGCCACGCGAATTTCCCGATTCGCCCCTCGTGCACCTTCCGGGAAGCTTCCGCGCTCCTTGCCTCGCACGCCTCGCAACCACCTCGAGTCCACGTCGTCTTCGACACATCCCGACCGTTCTGACCTCAGCGCCACCTGCGCCTAGTCCGGTCCACCGTGTCTCGCCACGACTTCGCCTCGACGTCCTGCAGCCACACAGACAAGAAACACGTCAAATAGCACCGCTCGATACATGAAAGCGTAAATAACATCATACTTACCACTGAAGAAGTCCAGACCTGTCGAATCATCAGAATATGCAACCTAACCCGATACGACCAAGTTTGACCTAAACGACCGAGTCCGTCGCACCACGTACCGACTAGACTCCGACACAACTCAAACCAAACTCGACTAGCAAAACCAAAGTCAAATACTCATCATACACATGAGGTCACCTCTACATGGTTCATCATTTGTGGTCCTGATTGTGATGACCAACTACTAACTATATTTCTTTAGATTTATGAAAAATAGATTTTTAAAAACTTTGAAGCTGAATACTGAAAGCTAGGTTCTGATCGATATGTTACACACTTTCACTATGTTTGTAGTCCTGATTGTGATGACCAACATGGGGAACATCCCGACGATATTGAACATAGTGAGCTACCTACATGGCACAATGCACATGGGCATTGCTGATGCCTCCACCACCGCCACCAACTTCTTCGGGGCACTCTGCGTCTTCTCCTTCCTTGGCGCCTTCCTCTCCGACTCTTACATCAAGCGCTTCTACACTATCCTCATCTTCGCCCCAATCGAGATTTTGGCAAGTATTTACATGCATACATAGAATAACAAATAAAGCTATATATTTATTAAGGGTATAAAGAAAACATCACGTTGGAATATAAAATACGTTCTATATTTATAGATAAAACTATTCAAAAAACATCATATAAATTTGGATGGAGGGAATATTGAATGATAGTCGGTGTCGTCAGCAATTTAAACTTTTGATGAACTAGTCAGAGAACCGAGAATTAACTTGCTCTTTGCCATGGACAACAGGGATACATGCTCCTAGCATGCCAAGCACACTTCTCTTCCCTGCACCCTCCACCGTGCGACATCGCCAACCACCCAGACGAGTGCACGCCGGTGAGCGGCCGAAACCTGAGCCTGCTCACCCTGGGCCTGTACGTGATCCCGATCGGCGAGGGCGCGCTGCGGGTGTGCGCGGCGGCGCTGGGGGGCGACCAGTTCGACGGCGACGACCCCGAGGAGCTGCACGGCAAGATCAGCTTCTTCAACTGGTTCGCCTTCTGCATCTCGCTGGGAGGGTTCGTGGGGCTCGTCTTCGTGGTGTGGGTGCAGAACAACGAGGGCTGGGACCTCGGCTTCGCGCTCGCCGCGCTCATGGCGCTCGTCGGCATGGTCGTCGTCCTCGGCGGCCTGCCGTTCTACCGCCACCAGGTGCCCACGGGGAGCCCCCTCACAAGAATCCTTCAGGTACAAAAAGGAAAAAAAAGGTCTCACCTTGTTGAGACTTGTGAAGATGGTAATTGATCATGTGAGATTTTACAGGTTTTGATTTCTCTGTATATTACAGGTTTTTGTGGCTGCCTTTAGGAAGAGGAAGCTGTCAGTGCCTGAGAATTTGATGGAGATGCATGAGATTTCTGATGGCACAAGCACGAGCATTCAAGTGCTGGACAGAACTCCAGGCTTCAAGTAAAGCAGGGGTTTTTTATTACCGGTTTTAATTATTTAGACGGAGGACGGCATGGCCGATTTTGTTGATAATCAGAAAATTTTAGCTGAAAATTTTAAATTCAAATTCAAATTTTGAAAAATATCGGCCGATAATCAGTTTAATTTCAGTGGAATTTCGGTTGAATTAAAATCAACCCAAATTAGTTGAAAATTTGCTTAAATAAAAATTTAGCCGAAATTATTTGACTGGTACCTATTTTTACATATAGGTACCGATAAACCGATAATCGGACGATTGTCAAAACCTTGCAATTAAGTGGACATATATGGTGCGTTCTACTTCAACTACTCCATGAAAATGCTTCTCTTTCGTAGCACCAAACAGAACTTGAACACATTTAATAACCACCGTAGTGAGACCTTTGAAGAAATTTATTTTTTCCATTTTTACCCTTGAGAATGTTTTATTGTTTTACTTTTTTTACAGTATATTTTTGTCTGATTCGTACATTTTGGGCCTCCTCGGTGTCGTGCATAGGCTGCTTATACACACTTTCACAGTTTGACTAAGTAAAATTTCGTCCACATACAAGGTTCCTTGACAAGGCGGCCGTTGACGACGGCGACGCGTCGCGATGGTCTCTGTGCACGGTGACGCAGGTGGAGGAGGCCAAGATCATCCTCCGCATGCTGCCCATCTTCCTCAGCTCCGTCCTCGGCTACGTCCCCATCCCGCTCCTCCTCACATTCACCGTGCAGCAGGGCGGCGCCATGGACACCCGCCTCGGCGCCACCAGCATCCCGCCAGCGAGCCTCTTCGTCGTCCCCATCGTCTTCCAAATGTTCATCCTCGTCGTCTACGACCGGGCCGTCGTGCCGTGGCTGCGCCGCGCCACGGGGTACGCCGGCGGTGTCACGCACCTGCAGCGCATCGGCGTCGGGTATGCGTCCAACGTCGTGGCGCTCGTCGTGGCCGCCGTGGTGGAGGGCCACCGGAGGAGCAGCGCCCCAGCCGCCGCGCCGATGTCGGTGTTCTGGCTGACGCCACAGTTCTTCCTGCTTGGCGTCATGGACGTTACCTCCTTCGTCGGCCTGCTCGAGTTCTTCTACAGCGAGGCCTCCGCCGACATGAAGTCCATCGGCGGCGCCATCTTCTTCTGCATCCTCGGCGTCGCGTCGTGGCTCGGGAGCTTCCTCATCCAGGTGGTCAACCGCGCCACCGCGCGCCGCGGTGGCGGCGGCCACGGGTGGCTCGACGGCGCCAACCTCAACGCCAGCCACCTCGACTGGTTCTACTGGCTTCTTGCGCTGTTCGGGCTCGTCTCTTTCTGCCTTTACTTGTACTGCGCGTGGAGGTACACCTATAGGCATGATCCTAGGATGCAAGCTGCAATGGAGGATGATAAGGTGTTGCAGGCGTCGACGAAGCAAGTCACGGTTTGACGATGGCAAATCATGCGTTCCAAACAGGCTCTAATCACTCGGAGTTTTCGGTGCAATAGGCGATACGCCTTTCGTCAAATAAAATGAGAGAAAACTTACATGTACGCTGCTACAAGGTTTCACATTTTTAAAAATAGCAATTAAATCTTCTCTCTTTGGTACTACTCCCTCTGTCTCAAAATATAAGTCACCATGTTTTTATATGATTAAGTTTTTTCAGCTTTGATCATTAATATATGTTGAAGTATATAAATTAACTTATATAAAAATAGCATCATTAGATTTATCTTGCAAAATATTTTTATAATATATATTTTATTATTTTTATTAGTATATTTTGATAATAAATTATAATCAAATTTTTGTATTAGAGACCGTAAAAATTAAAAACGAGCTATATTTAAGGACGGGGAGTATCAGATAGGGAGGCGCTGTTAGTGGATTTTGATGCAACCAGATACCACCATGTGATGAAATGAATATTAAAGAAGAATAGATAGGGCTCCTTCCAATCATAAAAAGTGATGTTTCTAATATTAGCGTGGTCACCAAAATGTAATTTTTACCACAATTTTGAATCTAGTAATAAAGTTCATAACAAAACAAGAATCCCATGCATTGAGCGACATCATAAAAATATTATGCCAACTCAAAATGCTTAAAACTAAAGAAAAATTTAGATATATGCTACTGAAAAGTGATAAGTCACAAGCATGCCATTGCAAAGATCCTTCTCGTAAATATGCCATTGCAGAGTTGCATTGATCACAAAAATGCCACTTAAAAGTGTGAAATTTCCTCATGTATTTTTGTATTGGACTATAATGCCCTTAGCTTCTCCCTTGCTATGCGTTTCATGGAAACTCCGGTGGCCTGAGAAACAAAAGGTGGCGGCTCCGATGAGAGGACCACGAGGCACCTTCCACACTGGCACCATACATCTGCTCACTCTCTTCCTTCCAATCCCCTCTCCTCGCAAACACCAGTTCTCCCTAAAAACTATGGCGCCTCCTCACCATGATCGCACAAACACACACTACTACAAAAGAGGCTATACTGGACGGCTACATCACAGACGGTTTGACAAAACCGTCTGTGATTGACACTAACACAGACGGTTTTAATTTGGACACCGTCTGTGTTAGTAGTCGAGTATCACAGACAGTCCTTACCGACGAACCGTCTGTGATACTTTAGTATCACAGACGGTTTTTTATTAAAAACCGTCTGTGATAATATGGAATTATCACAGACGTTTTTTCATTAAAAATCGTCTGTGTTGTGTAGACTATCACAGACGGTTCTTCTTAAGAACCGTCTGTGAATGTTCACAGACGGTTTTTGACAAGAACCGTCTGTGATGTCCCTTTGTCTGTCATATTCTGTTCATGATCAGAGGTTAATATATAAGTACACATTGCTTTTAATAACTTTACTACAGAACTATTGAGACAAGAGATCACAAATTAAAGGCAAATCTATTAATTTCATTTAGAGGCAAATTTATTACAAAAGTCGCACAAGTAAAGAGTTTCCCAGATTGTAATCTTTTGGGCTTCGTACGCTTCTTCTTCGACTTTGGGACTTGGAGGATCAGCCACTGACTTCTCGAACGCCGTTAAGATTGTCCTTGTCCTCAGCACTTCCTCCTCCAGCCTGGGCAAATAATCAGTAGCATAGCCCATAATGTCGTAGAGGATAGCATGAATAGATTCCTCAGAATCTGCCGTTTCTGCTTGATCGGCAAGGCTATCCATCAGTCTCTTCAATGCGTGTAGAGCTTCTTCCGCTTTGCGCACATTGTGGAGAAGAACCAGGGTAAGGGTTGTTTCCCTTTCTTGAGCGGCAGCGAGACGCCTCCGTCGACGGCGGATGATCAGGTCGAGCTGACGGATGCAAGAAAGTCGGGGAAGGAGAGCAGGGCGTGTGCGGAGAAGCTGCTCCAGATGCAAATTGCTGGTCTCCTATGTAAGGTTCCGACCGAACAATTCTTGATGAACAGATGAGAGGAAGGAGATGATCACAATAATAGTAGAAGCCATATTGTACGTATGTAGAAGAGACCTGGATTAGGCGCGCATATTTAACCTTTAGCACAGACGGTTCGTATACCCAAACATTAATGATATAGACGCTTCGTATAACGATCGAGAGACGTTAATTAGACGATCGAAACACGAAACATTCTGAGATAAAGCTTATGACAAACGGTTTATACGGAACCGTCTATGATTAAACTTTCACAGACGGTTTATACTCGCAACCGTCTGTGATATTTTCACAGACGGTTATTAACACGAACCGTCTGTGATAATTAAGACATCACAGACGGTTCTTAATACGAACCGTCTGTGATAATCTGGACAACACAGACGGTTCGTGTTAATAACCGTCTCTAAAAATCACATGTCACCAATAATTGGCGAATACCCAAGATTTCTATCTCGACCGTCCATTCTCTCCACATCGAATGGCAGGCAGCAGTTCCGCCCACTACTCAGCCCTTATTAATAACCCCATCTACCTTTCCAGCCGTACTAGTCATGTGTGAGTTCATCCACTAGCTAGCTTCCCCTCCGCTGTGAGCTAGCGCCTCCGTCACGGCACGGTGGGCGGCTGGACAACACACTCTTGCCGTAAATGTCGTAAGTGTGTCTTGTTCAGCCGCACCGTTGTGCCATGAAGGGTTCGTTAGCTTGTTATCCTATAATAGATCGATCTGAATGTGTTGTTGTGCTTCCTTCATGCATCTCCCCTCCGCTGTGAGCTAGCGCCTCCGTCGCGGTACGGCGGGACGCTAGACAAGACACTTTTGCCGTAAGTGCCATGAAGGGCTCGTTAGCTTGTTATCCTGTAATAGATCTGAACGTGTTGTTGTGCTTGCCTTTGTATTTGCTTGTTCCTCCACAACGCCGACTAATGTCGTGAGCTAGCGCCTCCGTTGTGGCTGTAATAGATCTGAATGTGTTGTTGTGCTTGCGTCTCTATTTGCTTGTTTTCGAAGGCTATGGGTACATTATTTAATTTCTTGAGGCTAGACAAAAAAATAAAAAAATTTAAGTTATCGAGTGAACTATCACAAACAGTTTGTAGTGTAAACCGTCTGTGAAGGACTATCACAGACGGTTTTATATACGAACCGTCTGTGATACTCACCAATCCAGACGGTTCTGTTTGCGAACCGTCTGTGATATTATGGACATCACAGACGGTTCGTGTTAATAACCGTATGTGATAATATAGACTATCACAGACGGTTCTTTATACTAACCGTCTGTGATAATAACCAATCACAGACGGTTATTAATATGAATCGTCTGTGATATTATTAATATCACAGACGATGCGTATTTAGAACCGTCTGTGATAATTCACAGACGGTTATTAACACAAACCGTCTGTGATATATTGTTTTCACAGACCGTTTCTAGTTGGAACCGTCTGTGATATTCTGCACACTATTAATTACTTGGCGTACTTTCTCGATGTCGACACTACAAGCCTGTCTTCATTGCGCTGCATTGGTGGAGCAAGGCGGCCGGCTTTAGGGAGTTAGGGGTGAAAACATATCACTGTCTTCTTAGTGATCTGATCAGAGGTTAGTACTCAATTACTTTGCTGCATGTGTTTGTAAATTGAAGGCCGGAGATGATAGCTAGGTTTTTGTTTAATTTAAATGTAGCTAGCTAGCTAGGTTTAGAAAGATAATGTTAGTTTGCTGGATTTCAGAATGGGTAAGTACTAGCTAACATTCTTGCTTAAATATATGTTATTTGTGTAGCGTAGATGGACCGAAGCTGGATGTATATTGAGAACCGTGTGAGTGAAGAGTATATTAATGGCATGTCTGCTTTTAGAAGGGCGGCCGAGCTGGATATGTTGAAGAAGGGGATTAAATATATGTATTATCCATGTATTGATTATGATAATCTCAAGATGTTTAGCAACTCAGCGCAGATCGAAGCTCACTTGATTCGAAGGGGTTTCAGAAAAGGGTACAATGTTGGACCAATCACGGTTTAGAGAAGAGTACACAAGAAGGTAGTTATGACATAGTCGAGAGAGACAACGATATGCCAGTTGTGGACTATTCTATCGATCATGAGGATAGGTCGCAGGATGACAATCTGGATCATGAGGATAGGTCGCAGGATGATAATCTGGATCAGCTGTTACGTGATGCAGAAGGGAACTATAGTGAGAGAGAGTTTGGTAAATTCGAGGGCTTGATGGAGAACTCGGAGAAACCTTTGTTCCCGAGCTGCAAGTCGCAATACACGAGGTTGTCATCAGTTCTAGAACTACTGCAATTGAAGGCAAGCGATGGTTGGTCCGACAAGAGTTTCACGGCATTGTTAGGTCTCCTAACGGACATGCTTCCAATGGGAAATGTGTTGCCGAGAACCACCTACCAAGCCAAGAAGATTCTTTGTCCATTAGGAATGGAAGTAGAAAGAATACATGCATGTCCGAATGATTGTATCCTGTACCGTAAAGAGTATGCTATCTTACATGTTTGTCCGGTGTGCAAAGCATCCCGATACAAGCGTAAAAATGACTCTGATGATGGGAAGGGCATCGAGGTGAAGCAAGGACCTCCTACTAAGGTGATGTTGTATCTTCCTGTAATCCCCCGTTTGAAGCGTTTATTTGCAAACCGCAAGGATGCAAGATTGATGCGTTAGCACTGCGAGTAGCGTAAGAAAGACGGAATGATAAGACATGTTGCTGATTCTTCCCAGTGGAGGAACATCGATAGGATTTTTGTAGATTTCGGTGTGGAACCGAGAAATATAAGGTTTGGGTTGAGTACAGATGGAATGAATCCTTTTGGTAACATGAGCAGCCAACATAGCACATGGCCTGTGACTCTGTGCATGTACAATCTTCCTCCTTGGCTGTGTATGAAGTGGAAGTATATTTTGATGTCACTACTTATCCAAGGGCCAAAGCAACCTGGCAACGATATTGATGTGTTCCTAGCACCATTGGGGTACAAGTATGGGATGAGGACAAACGAGAGAACTTCACTCTACGCGCCATGTTGTTCTGCACCATTAATGATTTTCCTGCCCTTGGTAACCTGTCAGGGTTGAGTACAAAAGGAGGCAAAGCGTGTCCGCACTGCTTAGATTATACCGAGAGTGTGTGGTTGAACAACTCGCGAAAAACTGTGTACATGCGTCACCGTAGGTTCCTTCCAAAGTATCACCCAGACCGTAAGATGAAGAAACAATTTGATGAAAAAAAAGAGGATGACTCAGTACCAAGACCTTTTAGCGGGAAAGAGGTGTATGATATGGTCATGGATATAAATGTTGTGCTTGGAAAGGGACGTAAATTGAGGAAGAACATGTGGAAAAAGAGGTCAATATTTTGGGACTTGCCTTAATGGGAGCACTTAGAAGTTCGCAATTGCATCGATGTCATGCACATAGAGAAGAATGTATGTGACAGTTTGATTGGTCTCTTACTGAACATTCCTGGTAAAACAAAGAATGGTGTTAACGCAAGGCATGACTTGGTCGCTATGAACATCAGGATCGAGTTAGCACCGATAGAGACTGATAAAGGCCGGACGTACCTTCCCCCAGCATGCTACACTCTGTCTAAGTCCGAGAGAACTGAACTGTGCCAGTCCTTACATGGTGTGAAAGTTCCATCCGGTCACTCCACAAGCATGAAGAAACTTGTTTCCATGGAACATTTGAAATTAATTGGCATGAAGTCTCACGACTGTCATGTGCTAATGACACAAATGCTACCTGTTGCAATTAGAAGTATTTTGCCGAACAAGGTTCGAGTGACAATCATAAGGTTATGTTATTTTTTCAACGCAATTGCTCAGAAGGTCATTGATCCGGATGGACTAGATGCTCTGTAAACCGAGGTGGTGACAACTCTATGTCATCTAGAGATGTATTTCCCTCCATCATTTTTTGATATCATGGTCCATCTCATTGTCCACCTTGTGAAAGAGATAAAAATATGCGGCCCCGTATTTCTACGTCATATGTACCCTTTCGAGAGGTACATGGGAATTATAAAGTCCTATGTACGCAATCGATCTCGACCGGAGGGTAGCATCATCGAAGGTTATACAACAGAAGATGTCATTGAATTCTGCATCGGCTACATGGCTCAGGTAGAGCCGATAGGTGTACCTCTATCTCGTCACGAGGGGAGGCTAGAGGGTATCGGGACTATTGGGAGGAAAGCAATAATTCCGGATCAAAATACGTATGCTCAAGCCCATTTCATGGTTTTAAAACACATGACTGAAGTGACCCCATATATTGAAGAGCACAAGGACATGCTACGTTAGGAGAATGCAGGCCAGTCAGAAGTTTGGATCACGAGACAACACAACCGTCAGTTCAACGAATGGTTCAAGGCGCAATTGACTAGGAGGTCGTCAAGTGAAACACTACAATGGTTGGCAAAAGGGCCAAAATTTACAATTGTGACATGGCAAGGATATGACATTAATGGCTACACATTTTATACAACAGATCAAGATAGAAAGAGCACAGTGCAGAACTTAGGTGTCCGCATAGATGCCTATGATGCGCACGGCAGTACCGCTGGCCCAAGCTCGTACTACGGGCTTGTAGAGGAGATTTGGGAGCTTGACTACGTAATTTTCAAAATTCCTCTATTTCGGTGCCGTTGGGTCCAACTTCCACGGGGTGTAAAGGTTGACAAGTACGGCGTCACTACCGTGGACCTCGAATATGTAGGATACAAAGACGAACCAATCGTACTCGCGAGGCAAGTTGTTCAAGTATTTTATGTAACCGACCCGGCAAATAAGAAGCGCCATGTAGTTCTTCAGGGAAAAAGAAGGATTGTCGGGGTTGAAAATGTTGTGGATGAGGAAGAGTACAATCAATTTGATGATTTGCCTCCATTCGGAGATGGCATCAGGCTCGAGGAGGAACAAGGCGATGAAGCAAGCTATATGCGTGTCGATCATCGTGAAGGGCTTTATTTAAAATGATATAGCCAAGTGTAATAAATTATGTAACTATGAAATAGTTATATTGGTTATGCTTGTGTTTTTCATAAATGTATCTATGTTCCATTCTAATTGTAAAATGACTCGGGAATTAAGAAATAGTTATATTTATGGTTATGCTTGTGTTTTTCATAAATGTATGTATGTTCCATTGTAATTGTAAAATGACATAGGAACCTAGCTAGGTGCGGTGTGAACTATCACAGGCGGTTCTATCGATAAAACCGTCTGTGATAATTGTATATCACAGACGGCTATATATATAGAACCGTCTGTGATAATATTATATCACAGACGGTTATATTTATAGAACCGTCTGTGATAGCACTATCATAGACGATTCGTTTAAGAAACCGTCTATGATAGCGCCCCTATAAATACCCGCAGCTAGGTCTACGGAGTCCACACTCGCGCACTCTCTTGTCTCCACTCTCCAGCGCCCCTGCTAGCTAGGTTTTGGTCCCTCCCACCGCCGTTCCCTCCCGACGCCCCTCGCTCCCACCGCAGGTCCCTCTCGACGCCGCTCCCTCGCGACGCCGCTCCCTCCGATATGTTAGCTTTACGATATATGCTTGATATGTTAGTTTTACGATATATGCTTGATATACTTGATATGTTAGTTTTACGATATACTTGATATACTTGATATGTTAGTTTTACGATATATGCTTGATATGTTAGTTTCACATGTTAGCTTGCTAAATTGTAGCATATAATATATCCTGTTTATCCAGAAGAAAGTGACACTCCAGTTTATCCTGTTCAATGAACTTTGTTTAGGCCTTCAAAGGGCATAAAGCAAGTAACACACACCAAAGTATCCGGTTCAATGAACTGGATACTCTGGTTTGTGTTATTTGCTTCATAGAACTTTGTTTAGCTCACTTGTTAGCTACAAGGTCTATTTGGAAGGCCCATAGCTCACTGCAGTTAGTCAATCGTTAGAACTTTGTCAAAGGGCATGAAGCAAGTGACACACTCCAGTGTATCTTGTTCAACGAACTTGATACACTGGTTTGTGTCATTTGCTTCATAGAACTTTGTTTAGTCTATTTGGAAGGCACATAGCTCACTGCAGTTAGTTTTTTCTTAGAAGAGAGATAGCGTCCACACAGTCATCGTCGTCGTCATCTGGGTCTCACGCTCCCAAGATTGCGAAAACTAAGCGTGGCCGAGGAGTATCGAAAAGGCTAGAGGGCCGAATGACCATCACGGTGGTCTCTCCAAATGGGGTCCCTCTGGAACCGACGAAAGCGGCGTCATCATTTCGGACTACCTGCGGGATAATTGGATGGCAACGGGTCCCCATCACCATAGCAAGCTGGAAAGATTTGACAAAGGATCATAAAATTCAGCTATGGGAGGAAATTACAAATTCATTCGAGATCCCAGCAGAAGTACAGGGACTCGTGCAATGGCAGGCGTTCCTCGCGATGGGAAAAGCATGGAATAATTTTAAGAGCACTCTTGTGACAAAGTACGTGGCCAAGGATGTCACGCCCTTCACGAAGTATCCTTTCGTGTCGCCAGAAACATGGGAGGCCTTTGTGCAGATGAAGACAACGACCGAATTTGAACAACAAAGTGCGGCGCACAAGGCTCTCCAGTCACAAAACACACACCCTCACAGACTCGGCACCGCTGGGTATGCGGGTAAAATCCCACAATGGAGGATGCAGGATGAGGTCGCAATCCAATCGGAGGCCTCTCCGCCATTTGCCAGGATCGCAAACGAGCGCGCTCGAAAGTGGTTAAGAGCGAGGTCATCAACCACATCTTCGGGTGTCTCTTTCAAAAACCCCGCAGATGAGGAAGTGTCCCAACGCATGGTAAGATATGTTAAACTATATAGTTGTTAACACCTCTTGAACTTTATGGGTTCAAAAATAAAATGATTAATTGCCTCTTGTAGCAATCATTGACTACCGAATCTTCTCGTGGCTCCTTTGAAGAATATAGGGAGAGAGATTTACTATCACAGGCCTTGGGAAACAAGGAGCACCCAGGTCGCACACGAGGCATGGGGGTTTATGTACCTTGGAGGCACGGATTTCCAGATTACTCCGAGACATATAGGAGTAGGAAGAGATCCAAGGCGTACCGCAACGAACAAATAAAACAGGAGCTTCGTGCTCAACTTGAGGAACAACTATCTGCCTCACTTCAAGAGCAGACTGCCTCACTTCGAGGAGAGATAGATTCATTGCGGGAAGAACTGAGACAAGTCCGCAACCAATCGCAACCCACTCCTACTACTGCGGTACCCAGTCCCCCTCAACGTCGCAGTAGCTGCGCGTCCACACCAATTTCTGAACATAGCGACGCCCACTTACCTATTGATGACATTCAGGTAATGTACCTCTTTAGAATGGTACATAGATCTCTCTGGTGGACGCCTTAACTCATCTTGTGTCGTTATGTAGGAGCCTATGCCTTGCAGTCTCAAAGTCGGGCTTGTTGGCTCTATTCCCATTGACGCTGGGCGCGGCATGGTGTATCCATTGCTGCCAGGGACGCTGGTGCATGGTGTACAAGTAGACACCGGTTTCATAAAGGTCCAGGTGGACATGATTAATGATATTTTTAAGACTGTCCCTCTTGAGAAGCCCCCAAACGAAGAGATTAAGACATTAGGGGATGTCGTTCACACATTCATTCAGTGGCCCAAGAGGGACGTCGCCCTGGACCTGGCACATCGGCTCCGGTGGCTCCACCTCCACCTCCAAAATCAGTAAAGTCTGTTGCATCGGCTCCCGCCGAGACGCCACCGAGAACATATCATAAGCGAGAATCCAGGGCTCATACGAAGAAAACTAAGCCGCGTCCCGTGCCATGGAAGTTTATTCTAGGAGTGTCGTTGGTGCCCGAGTCACAAGTATCCCAGCTTGGTTTGATTTGCAATACATTGCATGCCTGGTACATGGAGAAGTCCAACATGAAGCCAATCCGGCAGAGTGCATTCACTCTGAAATATAACGAGACACATTTCCTCCACGACTCGGGCTATATCGTCGTGACATTCGAAGATTTATTCTTACTATTCAATCTCGACGAACTTTACGCCTCACTTCTACGATGCTGGACATTGTAAGTGTATTGTACAATGAAGTTCTACATTCACGTTATATAGATAAATGTCATTACTCTTTCTTTATGTATAGATACATGATCAAAGAAGTTCGGCGATCGCGACGACCGATGGGTTTCCTCGACCCTCACTTGGTCTTCGAGCAATCTATCAATGCAGATGCATCCTTCGTGCAAGGTTACATAACGAGGGGATTGATTGCTCACAACGACAAGGAGTACGTCATGGTACCCTTCAACCAAGGGTAAGTGCTTCACTAGTTGCCACACATATGTTTCATTTGTACTTTACATACAGCATGAACTTAGGATTAATTACTATGGCGACACACATAACTAGGCATCACTGGATTTTGATTGTGATTGTACCAAAGTGGAGCAAGGTAATATACCTTGATTCCCTCCTTAGGAGCAACCACGACTTCAGTCATGTGCAAGAAGTACTTAACAGGTAAACTCATTTCCTCCATACATAACTCTATTGTAATATTTTTTTTATTTGCCATGACCGAGGCTAACTTTTTTGAATCACGTAGGGCGTTTGCCGATTATGTTGCCCAAGGAGGAAGACACGACAAATCCAGTGACACGCTACGACACAACACGCGATTTCCGGTACCCGCTACAACACAACAATCCTATATCATACTTTGTTATAATGCCTCTAGAATTGACAATACCGATGTATGTAATTCTATTTTTGCAGTGCCACCAGCAACTACAGGGCAACGTATGTGGATTCTACGTTTGCCGCCATATGAAGGAAATCATGGATACTAAGATCAATGATCTAGAGGTTTGTCTGGTCCTTCCAATAATTATTATTTTTTGATTATATATATGTATATATATTTACACACACATGCTAATTAATGACTTAACATTGCTCCTAGCGACAGCGGGTGGACTTCAACGAAAGTGCATATGATCTTGACAATCTCATCGACATTCGTGCAATCATCTCCCAATTCTTGCTAGCAGAGGTCATAAATAAGAGGGGAGAGTTCCACGCCGGCAATGGTGATAATTAGATGTTGAAACATTGGATTCAATTGTACAAATCAAACAATTCCTTCAATTTAATTCATTTGTCAGATTTTGTGTAACGATTTTCATTCTATATATGTATGTGATCAGCTGGCAGTTTGTTACATTCATCTGTGTATCGAATTTTGTTGTAATTTACCTTGAGTTGCAATTAACTTATATCTGTCATTTATCTGTAATCTGCTTGCTTGCTTGCTTTCAGAGGGCATGGCTAACATATCCTAAGGCTAGCCAAAAAACAGCAAATAAAATGGTTGATGCACTTGCTATCACAGACGGTTCGTTGTTAAAAACCGTCTGTGATACAATATCACAGACGGTTTCAAAGAGTGCCGTCTGTGGTATGAATGATATCATAGACGGCATTTATTATTAACCGTCTGTGATATGTATAATATCATAGACGGTTTTTATTACTAACCGTCTGTGATATTGTGTATATCACAGACGGTGTTTATAAAACTCGTCTGTGATAGTCGAGTATCACAGACGGTGTTTATAAAAAATCCATCTGTGATAGTCGAGTATCACAGACGGTGTTTTATAAAAACCGTATGTGATACTCGACTATCACAGATGGTTTTTTATAAAAAAAAACCGTCTATGATACTCGACTATCACAGACGGTTTTTTTAAAACACCGTCTGTGATACTCGACTATCACAGACGGTTTTTATAAAAAAACCGTCTGTAATGTGAGTTATCACAGACAGCTCCCAAGCCGTCTGTGATAACCACCTACTATCACTGACACCTAAACACTAACGGTTCAAGAACCGTCTGTGATGACGGTTCCAAACCGTCTGTGATAGGACTATCTGTAGTGACACCAGTTCTCCCTAAAAACTATGGCACCTCCTCGCCATCATCGCACAAACACACCAGTCTCTACCCCTCTACAATACACCAAAATTTTCTTTACTAAATCCACCCCCCCCTCAACCACCCCCACAGTCATGTCTAATCTAAGTCCACCCAGATTTGTGTACCAAAGTAATTCAACTTTATACAAATGAATGGCCTGGATCTCTCCTCAAGCCTTCTTCTCTTACTCATTGAAGATCCTAAGGCTAAAATCATCCGGATCATGCACATCATTGAACCAGAACCCCACCTCTCCTCCTGAACAATTTGCGCTACGCGTGGGCCTCCTCCCGCAGCCCCGCCCTCCTCTCTCCGATCTCCCCCCACTCGCGAAATTTCCGCCCGAGACGCTCCGCTCCGCCCTCGGTCCTCCTCCGCCGCCTCCTCCCCCGTTCCGCCGCCGCCTCCTTCCCCCACCCCACCCCGCGCCGCCGCCGCCTCCTCCTCCTCCCCACCCCACCCCGCGCTGCCACCGCCGCCTCCTCCTCCTCCCCACCCCACCCCGCACCGCCGCCGCCTCCTCCTCCTCCCCACCCACGCCCCCTCGGTTTTTCCGTTGCTCCTCCCCACCCCCGCGCCCCCTCGGTTTTTCCGCCCTCGCTTCTCTCGCCTCCTCCCCCCGCGCCGCCGCCTCCCCACCCCGCGCTACCGCCGCTCCTCCGCTTCGCCCTCGCCTTCTCCTCCCCACGCCGCGCTGCCGTCGCCGCCTCCTCCTCCGCTCCTCCGCATCCATGCCGTCCCCGCTTCTCCCCCCACCCCGTGCCGTCGCCTCCTCCTCCCCCCACCCCTCCGCTCCGCCTTCGCCTCCTCCTCCCCCCACCCCTCCGCCGTCGCCTCCTCCTCCCCACCCCACGCCGCCACCGCCTCCTTCCCCCACCCCTCTTCTAGATCCGCCCCTCGCACTGCCGCCTAGGCGGCCTAGCCATGCGGGAAAGGAGGCGGCGGTTTGGCAATGGAGGTGGCGGCTAGAAAGTTAGCGGTGGTGGCGGAACTCCTTGGAAAGAAACGCATTAATCTCGACCTCTCCGCTTTCTCTGTGGTTCTTGGACCAGGATCTGCGTCGTGTTCATTTGGAATCGCTCGGAGATGGACGGCGGTGGCGACCTGAGGAGCAGCATCAAGAAGTGGAACGTCATCTACCCAGTGTACATCAACTCCAAGAAGATGGTCGCTGAGGGCCGCCGCATCGCCGCCGGCAAGGCCTGCGCCGACCCCACCTGCATTGAGATCGCCGACTCATGCTCCTACCTCAAGATCCCTTACGCCATCGAAGTACCCGTCTTTCTTTCGTTCTTTTCGTTTAAAATTTTGCAGCTTTGGATTACCAGTTCCCCCTTGTTCTTCCTTCGATTTGTATAGGTGTTAATGTTTGGACTGCTCATGTAGTCATGTTGTCTGTAGTTGGATAAGGCGTACCCGCGAGATTTCTTCCAGGTGGGGAGGGTGAGGGTGCAGCTAAAGAAGGATGACGGCTCCCCAGTCAATCCTGCGATTAAAACAAGTGTTGAATCGCTGATTGATCTAATGCACAGAAATGTGCTTGTCAAGAAAAAAATGCATGGTAGAAGAATAGCAAATCCATTTGTTGTGTGATTCTCACTTTTTTCATTATGTCCATGGTCAGAACCGGGTAGAGTGTTGAACGAGTAGTCGGAAGGATTTACGACCATGTTTGTTTGTGATCTAAAGCCATGCGCATTGTTTTCGACCACGTTGTGGCGGATACGACCACTTTGGGCGTGGTCGAAGGTCTCCCGAGAGGTTTTCGACCACTCTGGCCGTGGTCGAAGGGGCGATTGAGGTCCGCCGGGGGTTAGTTGCGGGGTGGGGGAGGCTCTGGAGTTACGGGAGAGCGAGGAGGCGAGTAGGTGTCTTTAAGCGCCGGTGGAGGAGGAAAAGGAAGGAGAAAGGGGAGTGGGGGCGGCATGGGTGATTTGCAAAGGGGATGGGGAGTCACTGAGAAGTCGCATCCGAGTGAAGGGTGGTGACGCAAAGCTTTGGCGAGGGTTCAGTTTGTCCTTGAATTGTTCTTTTGATAACTACCCAAATCCGACACTGGTGATTTGTTGGGTCTTGACACTTGTCTGTGTTGGAGTAACATCAAATGTAATCCAACTATTTGTTCTTAGGCTACTTTTTTTGTTCTTTAGTTTAGAACTGATCATTGAGGGGAACTTGGCAGTCAATCTTGTGCCCGAGGTTTAAGTTTTTGGGCTTTATATGTGCTGATGCCGATAGCTCTAGGTTAGGATTTCAGATGTGTTTATGATGTTGATATCTATATAAATATGGATAGCATGTGGGTTATTCAATTCTCTTTCTACTACTTTTCAATGTTGGAAATTTTGGTAGTAAATGGCATAATTTAGTGAAATCGGTGAAAGATGCTCTGAAGAATTGAAATATTTGGTAGCAAATAGCATAGTTTGCAGCCTTGATTAGATCTTGTGAGTTTGTAGTTGCACACATCCATGATTTAGCTTTTGTTACTTTAGCTATAAATGTAAAACTTAACTTAGGAAGTATTGATGCTTGTACATGCGGACTTGGGTAAGTTGATGAACAGCTGCATATTAGTTAGGGCCAAGTTGGTAGGTCTGAGTGCATGTTTTCTAAGGCTAAAATGCAGGTTCATCTTTATTGCTCTAAGGCTTTCTGGGCTAGATGTTGTTGTTCACATTGAATTGAACCATTATTGTTCTTTAGGTTCTTTAGCTGGGATATGGAATCTTTCAGCTAGCAACTGAAATTGAATAGTTGGGATTTGGGAGACCATTACTTTCGAACTTGTTTTTGTGCTAACTGTAGCCACTCGAGTGCAAGTGTTGCACTCCAAATACAAGCATGTGGCAACCATTGCATATGTATGTACAGGCTATTGGTCCACAAGTATGTAAGGCTGAAATAGCTAATGCAAGATTCAGATAATATAAAATGAAATTAAAACTTGAATTTTGAACAATCACTAATATAGTTATGTAATATCAGCTTTATTAGTCAAATATCTAACCATCACGTAAACTAAATCTAAAATAACTATGTGTCAGTCTTTGTAGAAAGAGAGCATAGTGCGGATTAGTAACTTATAGTAGTTCGTACTTTAAGATTTCTACCATTCATTTCCAATTGTGTACTCTGCGTTATGTGCCAATTATCTGCAGCTTTGCAATAGTAGTTCCAAAATAAGAGTTGGTAAGTTGTAAGCACAGCCTCTGTGGCCGAATGTGGTTATGATTTAAACTTTTTCTTTTTTTCTTTTTGCAATTTCTCATTATGGTTGCTTTAATTGGAACAACTGGACTTAACTATAAGGAATAATCTAGAAGCTCAAAAGCTAGATCTTTTTCTTCTAAGAGAGAGCTGGAATTTTGGTGGCATCAACAATGGAAAAAGATTAGATGTCTTAAGAATTGGTTGTCTGCCTTGTACTTTTATTCCTAGCACAGGGTCATAGGGAGTAAGGATAGTATTACACTACCATCTTGATTTAGTTGCTTACTGTTGACATGATCTCTCAGAATCAGGCCCTATTATGTCTTATTTTAATGTTAAAGCCATATTACATGTTTGCTTGTAATTCTTCCTTCTTTCTTAAGTAATCTCTGGATATGCTATTAAAGCTAATCATACTACAGCAAGCTGCAGAATGCCTACATGGAATAGAGCAGTCGCCAAGGTCCTCAGTGATGGAAACTACCCAGTCATGTCTAAAGGCAATTGCCAGAGAAGAATTGTTGAAACATCAGGATGAAGATGTCAAAGTCCACTTGGGAACCTGCTTCTGTGAAATTACAATAATAACTGCACCTGAAGCTCTCTATAGTGACGATGTTTTAAGGATAACTATCATCAAGAATTGTTACAGAATGCATTGAACCAAATAACTTTGAGTTTACTATGTTTATTCAGCATTTGAGAATTCTTTTTTCCTTTCTCTTGCGGGACATATTTAGTTTAATTGTGAGTACATTTAGTGGACTCAGTGATGTTAATAGCCAATCCTTTGCTAGGAGAGTTGCTATTCTGGAAACAGTTGCAAGATACCGAGCATGTGTTGTGATGTTAGACCTTGAATGCAATGATCTCAACATAGACATGTTCTAAACATTTTTAGAAGTCATCAGGTAATTATGTTGTGTCATCTAGGCGAGATTTGGTTTGATGTGATTCCTTATGTAATACCACTGCTCTCGGGTCCTCGTTGTCAAGGTAAATGTGTCAGTTGGCACATTGTCGTAGTTAACTATCCAATGGGCACAGATATTCAGGAAGTGGTAGCTTCTGGTGAGCTAAAATCTGATTAAGATACTCGCTTAGTTGCATGCAACTGGATTTGCACTTCTAGCTCAACAAATGTGGATGGAAGCATGCATTTGCATCCTAGAAGTCTATTTGGCTTAGCTGGGAAATAGGTTTGCATTTAGGATGTAGTGATGACGGTGCTCGTCTTTGTACAACAAGGTGTCCATTGTCTGAGAATATATGAGACGTGAATCTTAATGAATCTAATTGTTCGTTTTATTTTTTACAAATTTTATCTTGTTTTGTATTTTACCGTAGCGTTAGCACAGGCACACTGCTAGTTCTCCCTAAAAACTATTGTGCCTCCTCGCCATGATCGCACAAACATGGACACAGCCAGCGAATCAATTCACCAATTCAGCGAATCCAAGGAAAAAAGCAATCACACTTAATAGTTGAAAGTTGAAACCATATCAACAAGTTTTCGTTAATAGTTGAAACTATAAATGGACTCTCGGACTCCTCCCACCTTGCGAATGGTAACATATGGCAGATTTTCTACTCTCATATATATATATATATATATATATATATATATATATATATATATATATATATATATATATATATATATATATATATATATATATATATATATATATATATATATATATATATATATATATATGTTGTTGAGAATGCAATGCGTACTTGAGTTTTCTAGAAACTTTCCAGCAACTACGTAAGCTAGATATTTAGCGAGGAAGGTTCCTAAACCAATAAATTAGTGAACCTTCGCGGTAAAGTAAAGAATTGTGAGTTAAATAATTTGTTGGGATGTTTCTAGAGTTAAGATATTTGTATAGTAGCTGAGCTAGGATAAATATATAAGCCACCATGCCATGATGATGTGTTAGGTAGCATAAGTAGAGAAAATATGTATGGTTGGTAATACCGTCTGTGTATCAACACACACTAAATGGTATAAAGCCGGTACCGATTTCCAATATGTGTGAATTTATTCAGTATGGGGCTTCTAGAAATTCTGCTAACAATATGAATCAGTGTATCTAGATTTTTACATAACATCAACTTTTGCATGTATTTCGTTCATCGATTATTATTGAATGCCCAAGAATTGACATGATTACATAGTCGGTCATAAGTCAACTATGATTATTAATTTATCAATAATGTGATTTCAATTAAGTATAATATTAAATGAGATAACAATTTTGGAGGCCGGTTTTTATACAAAAATGACACTACTATAAAAAAAGATCATCTTAGATAGTTCAGAACCGTCATCACAGACAGTTTCATGAATCGTCTGACTTAATGGGTCCATGATAATAAGGGTTATCATAGTGAAACCATATCACAGACATTCAGAACTAGAGACGTATGTGATCATCCATTATCATAGACGATTTGGAACTCGAACCGTCTGTGATCGTCTGTTATCACGGATGGTTCGAAACTAGAATCGTCTGTAATAATCAGTTATCACAGATAGTTCTTGGTAAAAACATCTGTGATAGCTTTATTACAGCTAAAAAAAGTGAGTAATTTTACCATGACTTGGATGCCCAAAATTTGGTTAAATCTGTATTTTTACCATGACGCGCATGTCCAAAATTTGGCCAATTTTTACCGTGGCTTAGGTATCCAAACCACGATAAAAATTGGCCAAATTTTGGACATGCAAGCTACAGTAAAAATTCAGACAGCGAAATTTTTAGGCATCCAAGCCACGATAAAAATTTAGACTTAGCTAAATTTTTGGACATCTAAGTTATAGCAAAATTGGATGGATGTGATTAAAGAAGAGGCGGGTAAAGGAGAGGAGTGGAGGAGGAGAAGTGAGAAGAGAGTAGAAGAGATGAGGAGAAGAAGAGTCGATTGAGCCTTCTATTTTTAAGGGAAAATTTGAGGAGAGAAGTGGAGAAGTGAGAAGAGAGAAGAGGAGAGGAGTGGAGGAGAAGTGAGAAGAGAGAAGAGAGTCTTCTATTTTAAAGAGCAAATCCAGTGAGATGAACAGGAAATTCAAATTTGGCGAGAGCGGGTAAGTTAAAATATTATCGCAAATGGTTCTAGATAAAGAACCGCCTGCGATACATCAAGACGGTTCTGAACAAAACCGTCTGTGCTATCAATTTATTGCAACAAAAATGAAAATCATCACAACAATTTAGAATTTGTGGCAATGTAACAAACTTATCACAACAAATAAATAATTCGTGGCAATAAATTTAACTCATTTCGTTACAATTTTTTCATTGTAATAGTTAGGATTTCTTATAGTGCATGAATCTATCTTGTGTTGATTGATTTACTCTTGGTATGGTTGGTTTTTTCTCTTCTTGGTCTTGTTGTACCAAGGACATACAAGAGATGAAGATAACCCTTGAAAATCAATATCACCCGTCTAGGCAATTGGTTGGTAACTTCATGAAGAAATCCAGTTTTTACTCTTTTGGCTTCTCCAAGTGATATGTTGATTTTGTTGTTATACCTTGATTTGTTTGGTGTTATTGCTTGTTGAAATATATGGGAACATATCTAGGGCTATTGTGGCCATTATTCATACACGAACAAGTCATATTCACATTTGTGGTTTTTGACCCGCTTTTAGTGCAATCTACCATCAAACGAAAAAAGGTCAGGACTTTGGAAATGATTTTCTTGATCGTTGATTGAAATAGGTTTCTAACATTCTAGAGAAGGTGTATTCCAAATTTCAAGTGATTTGGAGTATTGGTTTGAGAGTTAGCTCAATTTTAGGTTTTGACTCGATTTTGGTGCAGTAGAGCTTCACGAACCAAAAGATCCTAATTTTCTCAAGTTCTTTCAGATTTTTTCGTTGGGATATGTTCTTAAGGTCATGAACTAGCCTTAGTTCAATTTTCAAGTATTTTGGATCGATGGATCAAATGTTTCATGGTTTTTCGGGTTTAAAATAGTGTTGTTTTCACTATTCATGGGCTAAAATCACTGTAGTAGCGAGAATTTTTGGATTTTTTTGGCTTGTTTATCTGCATAACTTCTCTTAGCTGTTGGAGTGAAGATAAAAAATACTTGAGAAAAATTTAAAAACACCATTAATCCTCTCTGTTGCCATATCAGTCCTACACTTGTCTATTTCTTGGTGTGGAGACAGTACAGAGTTCAGAGAGACTTCCTTCGGATATGTACTACTTCATACATGCAAAGTATGGGCTAGACGATCTAAGAAGTTCTTTTTCCCCAAAACAAAGGTGATGTCAGTTCGGTCCATAAATGGGAAATGATTAGAGAAAAGGGGAAAAAGGAACAAAAGTAGGAAGCGAGAGGAATCCAACCCTATGGGCCAAGGTGGGCTGGTTATGTGTCAGTGCTACATTTTGTGTAGCTTTGTTTGGGAGAGAGGGTCAAGAAGGTCCCATGCCTTTTCTATCCAACCCGACCCACGCCCGATTCACAAGCTGCATGTGTGGGCCTCCTGGCCACGTATCCAGATATGTTTTGTATCCTAGTTTTGTTCATTGCTACCTGCAGCTTTCCCTATTCTCCTCCTTTGCAAAAACAACTTATACTCCAAGGTGCTCTACGAAGAACCACATAAACACTAGATTATTGCTTCTTTACAATTCCTTAAGGCTTCCATCGCAAAAAAAAAAATCATTCAGGCTTTCCTTTCTTCTGCATGAGCTAATTGCCTAAATAGAGAGGGGGGAGGTATAAGCAAAATCCCTTTCCTGTCCAACCCCTCATTACTAAGCAATTCATGTATTTTTGCTATGAAACAAGGTCAAACAAAAATACAGAAAAGCAACATATAAGGGAGTGATCATCTACGTGATCAAAAATATTTGTATGCTACAGATATGAAATCTACGATGAACCACATTAAGGAGTAATCACAAAAAAAGATCCCTGCATATGATCTGGCATCTTGTTCCTATCAAAATAAATAGGCACACATCTAGGACATGTGTCAATATATGATAAGTATTGCAGTGATTTATCCATGTCACATTCGTGTTTCTACATGAATTTGCCTCACATGGCTCAAGTTTGTTGTATAACTAATCTACCAACATGCATTGAACTCCATACCATTCCTCCCATAGAAGGAATTCATACTTAGTTTGCTTTGTAGCTCGTGTATAGAAAAAATTGCTTGTCAAAAAAGCATAGATTACTTGTCAATGTAGCATAGATTGTTTGTCAGCATAGCATAGATTGCTTGTATTAGTGGTGCTAATTATCCTAATTTGCTTGTGATACTACTATGAAATGCTTCTCAATATAGCATAGCTTGCTTGTCAAAACTATAGTATAGATTACTTGTCATAGTAATCTATACTATGAAAGCAACAATACCTTTTCATAAGAGTACCTTGTACACATGAGAGCACCTAGCATGTATTTTTACTCTCGCCTCTCCAAAGTGAAGTGCCGCTCGTGAGCTTCGTCCCGAGCACCAAGTTTTTTCTGATGGGAGACGGCAACGTTTTCACCTTCATGAAGTGAACTACCGCTCGTGAGCTTTGCCCCAGTGCCAAGTTTTTTCGATGGGAGGCGGCGACATTCTCGCCTCCCCAAAGTGAAGTGTTGCTCATGAGTTTTGTCCTAAGCGCTAAGTTCTTTTCGATGGAAGACAGTGACGTTCTCGCTTCCCCGAAGTAAAGTGCTGCACCGAGCTTCAACCCAAGTGCCATGTTTTTTTGACGGGAGACAGCGACGTTCTTGCCCCCCAAAGCAAAGTACCGCTCGTGAACTTCATCTTGAGCATAAAGATTTTTCAATGGAAGACAAGGCAGTAGGATACCCCTAGTAAAGGGCATCGGGATACCCCTAGAAAACAGCAGTAGGCAAACTTTGTTTTCGTATGACGCAGGCACCCAATTTTGATGGACTCACCTTAGTGACCACCAACGCGCTTTGATGGCCTGGCCTTGGTGTAGTTCAACTTGGCCTCGACGGCTTTGCCTCGGCCGAGCTTTGCTTTACCTTGACGATGTCTCCATAACTAGAGCCCCTAGCTTGATGGATTCACTTCGACAATCTCCAACACACCTTGATGGCTTGACCTCGACGTGGTTTAACTCGGCCTCAATGGCTTTGCCTTGGCCGAGCTTCGCTTCGTCTTGACAGTGTCTTCTTGACTAAGGGCTTCCCCTAGAGCGACGGTTGCGGAGTGGTCATGAAGGTCCCTCCCGAACCAGCCAGCATCGCCTGGGTCGGGATTTATGGGCTGCGGGATGGGCCAGGATTTACGGGCTGCCATACAAGGCCTTCAGGGGGCTGGGATTTTAGATGTTTGGACGCCTAGGGGCGTCCCGTGTGCGCATAGCCGACGTCCCCGGGAGAAGCCTAGAGCTTTAAGAGCCAAGTCCCCTGGGGATCCCGGGATCTCCACGCCACGTCGACCGGGACAGTTGGGGATTGCGGGGGCCAAGCTCCCCAGGGGAGCTTGGTCGGCGAAGACAACGATGCTGGAAAGGACCAGGGCTGTAAAGCCACAACAACCGGGAGGGGTCTGGGCCCCCAAAACTAAGCTGCCCAGGAGAGGCCCCGGATTTCGAAGGCAGAGCTCCCTGGGGGTCCGGCTACGAGATAGGTAGCAATGGATCTCGACCATAGGCCGACCGACATTGGGAGCGGAGCATGGCCGTGGGCGAGGCGACGCCCAAAGTCCGGCCAGAGGCCCATCTTCCTAGAAGATGTAGCCGAGCACCTGGGGTCCCGAAGGCAACATGGATGGCTATCCGAGCGAGCATAGGAGGTGCCTGAGTGGAGCGCGCACGAGGGCCAGGACTCAGATCGCGTGAAGACTCAGATCGGCTCTCAGATTGCATCGCCTGGGGTGGTTGCGGGTGTGATTTGGGGAAAATGCTGGTGGGTTGAGTGAGCTAGCCGATGGAAGTCCAGCCACGTTACAGCTTATTTGTGGCTTATACTTGTACTGTCTATAGTAACTAGCTTTTAAATAGTGCATTTTTAAGACGGGGTTAATAGAAAAATTATAGTAAAAAGGTCATTGGCCCGAGGCTATGCCTCGGCTCCTTCCATAGGTCAGAGTGCAGGCCCAGACGGACGATTGACGACTGCCCGAATCGGCGAAAGGCTATTGTTGGGGCCGTCTAGAGCAAATGACAAAGATACTCCTAGGAGTAAACTAAACTCTAAGGACAAATTGGTAACTTTACTCGTCTTTCTCTCTCCCTTTATAAATAGAACCCCTCGTAATGGAAGGGGGCATTGTTGTAACCCTAGAACACTCATATTAAATACACTTGGTGGTTGTGTGCTTCTCTTTGAATCCCTTTGCATCCTTGGCAGTCTTCGCTCTTCTAAGTTTACTGTCTAGATTCGTACCCAAGACAATATCAATAGAAGTATTATGTGGCAATTAATCACATTTTTTATGTCACATTCCTTATAGGACACTTTTTCTCCTCTATGTTTTCTTTATGTTTCTTAATGTATCTAACATGTTAGCCTGCCACTATACTATGGGCCTGTTTGGGAGAGCTCCACCAGCTCCAGATCCACGAAAAACAGCTCCACTCCACGAAATTTTACCCAAACGCTCCAGCTCCGCGAAATCTGGACCCACCAAAATCCTGGATCTGAGGGCCAGATCCATGGATTTCATGGAGCTCCTCAAGGGGTGCTCCACCGTGGAGTTGGGTGGTAATTACCCACCAATGCCATTGGTTACACACCCCATCCCACCAAAAGTGGCCATTCCCACCAAAACCTCAATTTCGTGGATCTGGAGCTGCTGTACAAGCCAAACACTCCATGGTGGGATCCCAGATCCACGGTGGAGCTGCTGCTCCAGATCCACGTTTTTAGTGGTGGAGTTCTCCCAAACAGGCCCTATCTCATTATCCAATCGGGAAAACTTATTGTGTAAGGTCATCACGGCCTAGCCCAACCCAACTCAAGCAAACCACCTTGGGCCAAAATTGAAAACATCTCATAGGTTTTAGTCATGTATGGACTATCAATTATGTACAGATTAATGTTTGATGAAACATAAACGTATTAAAAATTAGATAGACCCGATTAGGGCCGGATAGCTCGATAGATCGGGCCTAATCGCTGGAGTCTGGTCTCACTATGGAGTGAGAAACGGTAATGGATAATCTATTTTATCTTATATTTGTATTTAAGAAAATATGAATGTGGTAAGTAAAATCTAAATTTGAAAATATTTATATTCGTATTCAAGAATATTTATATCCGTATTTGAGAATATTTGTATTCGTATTCGTATTCGAGATTATTAGATTCGTATTCGATCCATTTCCGGAATTCGGGAAAAACTTGGATGAATTTTTGACTCGAAATTTGAATTTAGGTGGTTTGAAACCGGTAACCATTCTGGTAACCAGTTAAAAACCGGTAAAACCACTAGAAATTTATTCTACCAAGATTTGCTATAGAAGTTATAGGAGGATATCCGTATTCGACCGAATTAAGTACATATTCGATTTGAATTTATATCCGTAACGATATTTAATTTGTATTTATACACAAAAATATTTAAATTTGTATTTATACTTATTTTAAAAATATAAATTTATATTCGTATTTTGAAGCTATTGGATTGTATCCGACCCATTTTCATCCCTACGCTACAGCATTCCCCTCCAGCCCCGGCCGGGGCGGCGGCCCGCCTTGCTCCTGGTCCCACCAACCCTTCCTCTTTAAACCCTCCCCGAAACCCTAGCCCAACCCCCCGCCTCCCATGGACGACTCTGACGAACCCACGCCGCCGCCACCGCCCCGTCCGCCGGTCGTGCTCGCCGGCTCGGGGGGTTACGCGAAGCTCCGTCTCGCCGCGGCGCTGTCCCGCGAGGAGGTCCTTCGCCGGCGCCGCCGCCGCCTCATGCAGCTCTACTCCCTCTACCGCTCCCAGTTCTGGGCGCTCGCCGATGAGCTCCCCGCCAAGCACGGCGAGTACTGGTGGGACCACGGCGCCAGCCCCGTCGTCGAGCCGCCCCCGCATGCTCTGCCCCCGCCGGAGGATGGCGGCGGAGATGCTGCTTCCATCACCCATGGGGCTGCGGGCGGGACGGTGGCGTTCTCTGCTTCGAATTACGCTCTGCCGCCTCCGTCCGAGAAGGGCGTCGGTTCTGCTGTCACCCCTGTGGCTCCGGGCGTGAGGGCTGCGTGTTCTGCCTCGAATTGCGGGGCGAAGGCGATGCCCCTCACGTCGTATTGTTTTGATCACATCCTCTTGGACCCCAAGCAGCAGCTGTACAAGCACTGTACCTTCGTTACCAAGCAAAGGTATACTTCTTGGGTGTACTGGGATACGGCCGGGTGGTATAATTTCACATTTCCGCCTTCTAATTTTGGTCTGATTCTGTGGTCATTTTGTATACCGCTGTGTTGTAAAATTCGGTGCCAGGACAGTGGTTGTTTGGTCCACATGATTGTGTGCTGGGTGATTAGGATGGTGAGGAATTTGGTTGCGAGTTTTGATTGTTTTCAGGCTTGACTGCATGTGTTGCAATTTGGTTGTTTTGACAATTTTCAGGTTTGGCTGCATGTGTTGGATTGTGCAATGCCATGCTATGTTTTTTGTTTTTTTGTAGACTTAGTTGTCTTAAGATTAAATTGTAGAATTTGTTGTCATAGGTGTGATTGAGTTTTTGAGAAAACTTTGCCAAAGTTGAATCATTTGGTGGTTCTGTTGCTGTACTTTATTAACACAGGATGGGAGCAGCATCAGATTTGCCAGTATGTTAGGCTGTTGATTATTGTGTGCTTTGACCAGGGCCCACAATTCTGGCAGGAATCGGCTGCTTCCTTCCAGTTCATGGAAACCCTTTAGTAGGAGCTACGGTAACACCTTGAACGAGGATGGTTATATGTTATTTTTAATGGAATGCTAATACTAATGCTTACAGAAGACTACATGAACAAAAGAACTCCAGAAAAAAAAGAAATATAATACTAATGCTAATACAATTGGACTTTTAGCCGGCTTTGGCTTGTACGTGCTACAGTAATTAACTTTTAAACGGTGTGTTTTTTCAAGTTGGGCTCTACAGGTAGATTGTAGTATAAACTATACTGAGTTTAGCTACTATTTTCTTTTGCATACTGCCTCTTATGAGCAGTTAAGAAATCAAAAATTTCAGCCATAAACCATAAGCCACAGCCTAAAAAACCCACCCATTAGCTTTGTCCTGACAGAAAATGTTATGAGAGTTTTTAGTTCAACGATCCAAATTTTGGGGATTTGGCTTCGGCGAATTTTGGGCCTAAGCCTGTACCACACAAGTTCCCTATGGTCATCAAATGTCACATAATCGAAGTCAATGTGCCATATCATCTCTCCTACTGGAATCCATTGATCACCGAACTTTTCCTGTCAAGAAGGGTGAATTTGACTAACATGAAAAAGTTTGGGATATGCCATGCCAATTAGAAGTTGGGAGGTGTTAATTGAAACTTCTGTAAAAGTTTAGGCACCCACATTGCAATTTACAATTTTAATCTTCTCAATACTGTTGTGGCATTGTGTTTGCACCTATCTTTTTTGAAAGAGTTTTTTTTTCACCCCCTGCATGACACAGGCTTCGAACCAGCCTAAGTTCTGGACTCTCACATCCTGGCAACCAGAACACCTACCTACACTCGCTATAGTGTACACCTCACATGGATA
This sequence comes from Dendrocalamus latiflorus, assembly GCA_017311315.1. Classification (NCBI taxonomy): domain Eukaryota; kingdom Viridiplantae; phylum Streptophyta; class Magnoliopsida; order Poales; family Poaceae; genus Dendrocalamus; species Dendrocalamus latiflorus. The sequence continues at coordinate 6,335,977 of CM029646.1, forward strand.
GTATTCATGCATTTTGATCATTGTGTAACTCGTGTTTTTTTGTACACAAAATCATAACTATGTCAACTGTAAAGTGTTCTATTTTGCTGCACAAACTCTAGTTGATGGTGATAATAGAATATGTGATTTCTGTTTGTTAGCCAACAAAAAAAAAGCAAAAACTTTTATCTTGCAATATCTGAGCACTTTTTTCTACGCAGCCAGTGTTTTAAAATAGTGGGATATAGCCGCTAAAATGCTACTATAAAGAGGTTTTGGATTGTAGCCTCTATGCTATGAGCTAAAATCACACTATTACAGCTACAACCACTATGATGGTAATAGTGGTCTCTGCTGTACTGAGTAGCATGTAGTGGAGTTGTGGAAATAGCAACCACTATGTAACATTTGTTAGTTTGAGGCTTTGAGCCAGCCCATAGCATATAATTGGCTGTAACTAGTAAGAGTAATCAAGCACACACAACATGTAACCTAGGTGCACAGGTGATGCACAGCGAGGCATGCACAACACCCTAAGCGACATGCATTGCTTTTAGCAGCAGGGTGCACACCTCTCACAATAAGAGTTTAGAATAGAGAAACAGAGGAGCAACACAAAGTCAAAAGGCCTATATACCAATAAAAAGCCCATTATACACTACGTTGGTCCTAACTCTCAAGATCAAGTAAATCTTTTGGCAAAGTATTAGCTTTTCTTTTGGAGAGTGGGAAACAACTAGTTATTGCAATTATCCTAAAACTTATCCAACACATGAGGTGATGGGATCAAATTCCGGAAAATCAACAAATAACCCACCCAGCATGTAGTTCGTGGGAGTCGAACTCTGGCCCTTGGCCAGAAAAACCGGGTGCTACATTAGTTGGACTAACCAACGATTAGTAAACATTACCTTATTTGTTAACTGTCTTGCCAAATTAAAATTTCTCTTTCTTGATTGAATTATGGAACTTCATGTTTCAACTGGCTGGAATTATGCTTATCATCCCAAATTCACTTTTCTGGATTTGGAATCCAATTTAAATCGGTAATATGGACCTTATATAGCATTCGCCATGTAGTCAGGCAACTCAGCACATGTCATGTGTGCTGTGGTGGAGTGGAGCTGGGAGATGGGGGTTTCGAATTTTCCATACTGCATGTGCACAAATAAAAGTTTCACCATTTTTTTCTCCAAACATCCTGTAAGGAAACCGGATCGGACCGGTCTCCAATTCCATTTTTTTCTGGTCAAACTGCGGGTCCTGTCCGGTTCCAATAAATGTGCTTACCACATTGGACAGTTTCAGATACCTGCACCTGGGACATTTTTAGAACACTTTTTTGTATTGAAGTGGAACTGTTAATCCAAATGCGAATGAGTAATATGGTTGGACTTTTCATCCAAAAGCATTAAACTAGGCAATCAGGACTTTTCATCCAAAAGCAATAAACTAGGTAATCAGATGTTTAGACATGTGTGATGATTTTGACAGTCCCCCTATTTTATCATAAAATTATGTCTTGCCCTTTTATTTTCTTCTGCCCTGCTATGTTTGACGATTGGATTTGCATCAGTGGTCTGTTGTTTGCACTTGTGTCCATGTAATGCTGGTAAAAACAGTAACTTCTGCATAATCATTGAAATATTAATCTTGTATATTTCTTTCTTGTAAAAAATCTTGTATATTTCTATGTGTTTTGTTTCTGAAAAATGGCATTGCATCTCTTCAAGTTATTGTTCCCTAGTCCTGTTACATGCATAGATCAGCTGCGGTCACCTTCTGACCTACTTTGCTAATCTTTAAATTGAACTAAAGGAGAAATATTACCAAAATGTGGTCCATCGTATTAATTCTCAACTTAACTTTTGGGAATTTGTTTTGGGGGCAATTTCCGTACTATAGCAAATCATTTAATGTGAGCTATCCTTTGGAAGTTGCAACAGTGGTGGCTCGGAACTGCAACGTGCAGTTCGTGGAATCTCTGAATGATCGATGTACCTGTGAGGGGTGTTGATTGTTCTTTGACAGTGAGATGATAACATTGTTTACTCGCTTTATTGCTTAAATTCGTTGATTGTTGATACCTGGTGTGACTGCTGAGAGGGGACATATCTGGAATGTCCTATGCCATGTTTTCTTAGGTCTATTATTGATGTACTTGAACTTTTTCTCTTCATTTCGTACTACTGGGAAATTCAGAGTTATAACAGCTCATGTTGTGTTCTATTGGAATTAGTTGTGTAGCATATCCCGTATTTGGTTATTCTCTTCATGATATACATGATGTTTTGTTCTTCAGGTGATTATATTCGCTTATTAGGTTAAGCGATCGGTTACATTGAACTTTGGCAGTATTAGAAAACAAGTCCTTGAACGTGGATTTGAATTTTGGTACATGGAGCAGCATTTTGTAACCACGCTGTATTGCATGTGTCTTAAAACTAGGCATGGACATGTGAAACATCTGTGATAATAGAATACATAATTTGTGTTATGAATAGTGCATCTATTCATTATGAGGTCAATAGGCCAATATATATACAAGTACAGGTGTGGCAAATATGCAGAAAGCCCCTCATATAATAGGGTAAATACACAGCTATGTATACATATCTAACACCCCCCTCAAACTTATGGTGGATCAACAACATGAAGTTTGGAGAGATGAAAACTGTGCTGGGCCCTAGTTTGTGCCTTTGTGAAAAAATCTGCCAACTGAAGCTCGGAAGGCACATACTGAAGAGCAACAATCTGGTCCTGCACCTGTGTCCGCATGTAGAAAGCATCAACACCATGCTTTGTAAGCTCATGCTTCACCGGATCTTTAGCAATGCTAATAGCACCTGTACTGTCAGACAAAAGAGGAGTCGGTGCAGAAACAGAAACACCAAAATCCTCAAGTAACCACCGTAGCCAAGTAACCTCCGCAATCAACAAAGCCATAGCTCGCAACTCAGCCTTAGCACTCGAACGAGAAACTGCTGTCTGCTTCTTAGTCTTCCAAGCAATGAGAGAACCACCAAGAAAAACACAATAAGGCCCTGTTTGGATACGCTTATCTGAGAATCGATTTTAATCTGATCAGGATTTTCTGATAAGTCGCGGTCTGAAGAATCTGCAGTCTGAAGAATCGTCGCGGTGGAAGAAACGACCCCTCGGGCTCGCGGTACAGGATTTTGGACTCCCAGTGCAAATGCCGATCTTTCCCACTGCAGTGGTTGAAAGAATCGAAAAATAATCAAAGCGTTTGGGTGGGATTCTCGCTTAATTCTACCCAGAATCGGATTTTAAGCGTATCCAAACAGGGCCTAAGCAGAGAGAGATCGGCGATCAGAGGGATCACTAGCCCAGGTGGCATCAGAATATGCCTGGAGCTGTAAAGAGCTGGAGCGAGGAAAAAAGAGACGACGAGAGATAGTTCTACGAAGATATCGTATAACACGAAGAAGATGACTATAATGGAGCTGAGTGGGAGCGGAAACAAACTGACTCAAGATATGCACTGGGTACAAAATGTCAGGACGAGTGACACCAAGATAAACAAGGCTCCCAACAAGATGATAGCGAGTAGAATCAGTAAGAGGCTCACCATCAGTAGGACGAAGATGAACATTAAGCTCCATGGGAGTCTCAGCTGTGCGCTGATCAGTAAGAGAGGCACGATCAAGAAGATCCTGGATATACTTTTCTTAGGACAGATAAAAACCCTCAGGAGTAGAAATAACCTCAATCCCAAGAAAGTAGCGAAGAGGACCCAGATTAGACATAAGAAACTGCTCATGAAGACGCTCCTTGACAAAAGTGATATACTGAGAATCATCTCTAGTAATGATCATATCATCAACATACAAAAGGAGAAGCGTCCGACCATGAGATGAAGTATGGATAAAAAGAGCAGGATTATGAGCACTGGCTGAGAAACCAGCTGCAGTGACAACAGAGGAAAAACGATCAAACCAAGCACGAGGAGCTTGCTTGAGGCCATAGAGAGATCGGCGAAGACGACAAACCATACCCGTGGGAACAGAATATCCAGGGGTTGGCTGCATGTAGACCTCCTCACGCAACTCACCATTGAGGAAGGCATTCTTGACGTCCAACTGAGAGATAGACCACTGTCGAACAGAGGCCACAACAAGAAGAGTGCGAACGGTGGTCGTGTGAGCGACAGGAGCAAAAGTCATAGTCACGACCGTGCTCCTGCTGAAAACCACGCGCTACAAGACGAGCCTTGTAACGCTCAAGAGAACCATCAGAGCGAGTCTTAACCTTATACACCCACTTGCACGTGATAGGAGTAACACGCACAGGAAGAGGAACAAGATCCTACGTGCCAGTACGCTCAAGGGCAGCGATCTCCTCCGCCATCGCATGTTGCCACTCTTGATGAACAACAGCATCACGATAAGAAGTCGGTTCAGCAAGAGCAGCGGCGGCAAAACCAAAACGCTCAAGAGGCCGAATAGACTGGCGATCACGAAGAGCATAACGAGGAGTGGCCGAAGGAGATAACCCGTCAGAAGGGGAGGACATATCAGAGGAATCCTCAACTCGCGGGCGACGAGTATAGTAGAAACGATAAGGAACAAGATCTGGAGCAACCTCGGGAGAGGATGCCGGTGGTGAAGAAGGGGCTGACTAAGAAGGAGGCACCGGAGAGACCAAAGGCTGTGGTGGAGTGGTGACTATAGGACTGGAAGGAAAGGTCAGAAATGAAAGTGGCACAACAACATATGCTGAAGTGGAGGAAGAAGGACGAGACTCATCAAAAGTAACATCCCGAGAAATCCGCATTCGTCGACCAACAGGATCCCAACAACGATATCCCTTGTGCTCAGCACTGTAGCCCAGAAAGACGCACTCAACTGACTGAGCGGTCAGTTTGGTGCGCTCACGAAGTGCAAGAAGAACATAGCACACACACCCAAAGAGGTGAAGTCTGGAATAATCAGGAGTCTGGCCACAGAGACGCTCAACTGGGATTCCACCCTGCAGAGCAAAAGAGGGCTGAATGTTGATCAAGAAAGTGGCAGTAGAAACAGCCTCAGCCCAGAAATGTGGTGGAACAGCAGAAGCAATCATGAGAGCACGAGCTGTCTCAAGAAGGTGACGATGCTTGCGTTCAGCCACACCATTCTGAGCATGGGCACCTGGACAAGAAAACTGAGAAAGAGTGCCCTGCTCAGCAAGAAAACCACGAAGGACTCCCGACAAGTACTCTCCAGCGGAATCGGCGCGAAAAACATGAATAGGAGAGTCAAACTAAGTGCGAATCATGGTGCAAAGGTCTTGTAGATAGATAAAACCTCACTACGAGATGACATAAAGTATATCCATGTATGTCAAGAAAAATCATCAATAAAAATGATATAATATTGATGATCTCCTTTCGAAACAAAAGGAGCTGGTCCCCATACATCAGAATGAACAAGATCAAAAGGACGCTGAGACACTTGACTCACTAGAAGAATAAGGGAGTTGAAGCTGTTTGCCAAGCTTACAACCCTGACAATTTAGAGAAGCATCACCAGACACAGACTCTAAAAGACCTCGACGAAGTAAGGAAGACATACGGGAACCACAAAGATGTCCTAAGCGATGATGCCACTGAGCAAACGATGCGGTGGAGGCTGCAGCAGCTGCTGAGGTAGTGGTGGAGGCGAGTAGACTGACTGGGGCAGCGGAAGGAAGGCGAAGCCAGTCAAGCTCTTAGAGCCGTTGGGAGTCACGGCGGCGAGGGCCAATACCAACCAGAGTCCCCGTGCGACGATCCTGAACACAACAAGAATCAGAATCGAAAATAACACGACAACCATGATCAGTGAGCTGGCCAGCAGATATGAGCTGCATGGTTAGTTTTGGAATATGAGAAACAGCAGGAACATGACAAGAGGAATTTGAAAGAGTGCCTCGTCCTGTGACAGAAAGAGAGGTACCATCTGCTGTGTGAACAGTGATAAAAGCAGTTAAAGGACTAATGGAAGCAAGACATGTGGAATCAGATGTCATATGAAAAGAAGCACCAGAATCAAGAATCCAAGGTGATGTACCTGAGGAAGAAGAAGTAGAAGGTGGTCTCTCACCAGAAGACTGAGCAGTAGAACCAGCAGAACCAGACGATGCAGAAGCAACCATGCGGCCTAGCAATGTGAGAAGCTGCTGAGCGTCAGGGGTACCAGAACTCTACTGAGAGGAGGAACCTCCAGTGCCCCTCGGAGGACGAGCACCACGACGAAGATCCTTCTTCTTATAGCAAAACTGTTCCACATGTCCATCCTTGTTGCAATAGGTGCAGTGAAGGCCCTTACCAACAGCAGCTGTCACTAGTGGAGGCACAGCTGGTGAAGGCAAAGGCACAACGGGTGTAGAAGCCGGAGAAGCCACCAAAACCGAAGGAAGTGATGATGATGATAGCAGACCCGTTCCACGAAGTCGAATCTCTTCAGTACGAACAACTGCAAGGGCCTCTAACAAAGTCACACGAGGATGACGAGCCAGCAACTGAGCACGAGTCTGCTCAAACTCAGACCGGAGACGTGTCAAAAAATCTTAGATGCGGCGAAGCTCCATGTGAGACTGCTGACGCTGGCAACACTGACAGGTGCGGCAAACGTCTGGCCCCAAAGAGTCGATCTGATGCCATATCGCAGACAACTGAGCATAGAACTCATCCACAGTGGCATCTCCCTGCTGCAGCGACTGCTCCTGTCGCACAACAGCAAGGTATAAGGAATCATCAGATGGCTCGTAGCGGTTGCGTAGATGCGTCCACATCGCATGTGCGGAAGCCAATCCGACAACTTCACCAGTGAGATGCACCTCCATGCTAGCAACCGAAATAGCAGAGGCACGAGCATCTTCATCAATCCATATCTTGTAAGCAGCATACTGAGTCTAAAAAGTCTCCATGGCATCCTCAAAAGCCTCAGAAGCCTTTGTACGAGCGTTTTCGGAAGCATCCCTCGGGAGTAGGGCTGTAAACGAGCCGAGCTTGAGCGAGCTTGACCTGGCAAGCTCGAGCTCGGTAGAAACTCGAGCCGAGCTCGAGCGAGCCTGAGATCGACATCGAACTTTAAGCTAGGCTCGAGCTCGGCTCGGACAAAACTCGAGCTCGCTCAAGCTCGGCTCGTGTAGATTCGGTGGGGAGTAGGGAGGGAGTACCTGCGGGCTGCGGAGCCGTGGCCGAGGCGACGAGCTGCCGGATCCGGGTCGAGGAGGGGCGGCGCCGTAGGGGGAGAGGAGGGGTGCCGGGGGGAGGAGAGGCGGCGGCGGGGGAGACGAGGGGCGCCGGGGGGGACGAGGGGCGCCGGGGGGGACGAGGAGGGGCGCCGGGGGGGAGAGGAGGGGCGCCGGGGGGACGAGGGGTGGCGGCGGGGGGCAAGAAGAGGCGGCCGGGGGGGGGGGAGAGGAAGGGGACAGGGGGTGTTAGTCGCTGGATTCTTGCTCTTGGTGATAGCAAGATCCTTACTCTCATCGAGAGGATGACACTTGGAGATGGAGCAATTTTCTAGGTTTATTTCTCACACAATGTCATGCCAACCTGAGGGGTTGGGGATACAAATTTATAAGCTGTTAACCAGCCAAGCATATGCTAAGATGCTAGTCTAAGATGCTGTCCTAGATGCTAGTCAAGATGCTGTCCTAGATGCTAAGATGCTAGTCTAAGATGCTGTCCTAGATGCTAGTCAAGATGCTGTCCTAGATGCTAAGATGCTAGTCTAAGATGCTGTCCTAGATGCTAGTCAAGATGCTGTCCTTGAAGGGCAGCAAAAACACCATGTGCTGCAGCCTCACAAGCACCAGCCAACACAGAGACTTATCCATCACTCTCCCCCTAAGTCTTGTGTGTCTCCTTGTGAGGAATCTGAGCCATCCCGATCCTGGCGCGAAGCTCCTGGAACTTGATCCGCCCAAGAGACTTGGTTAGGAAGTCGGCGAGCTGGTCTTGGGTGTTGATGTAGTTGGCCCGGACACTCCATCCAGGCAGCTTCTGATGAAGTGATACCTCACCCGGATGTGCTTGCTGCGCTCATGGAAGACAGGGTTCTTCGCCAAGCAGCCGAGCCAGCCACAGAGCCTGAGTAGAAGCGGTAGTGGCTACAATGTACTCTGCCTCGCAGCTAGACAAAGCCACCACCTGCTGCTTGACCGACTGCCAGCTGATCGGACATTTGCCGAGGAAGTACAGCGTCCCGCTGGTGCTCTTGCTCGTGTCGATGTCGCCGGCGTGGTCGCTGTCGCTGTACCCGATGAAGTGCGCCGCGCCGGGGCACCTTGGGTAGTGCAAGCCGTAGTCGGAGGTGCCCGCGACGTAGCGGAGGATCCTTTTCACGGCCTGCTGGTGCTCCGTCGTCGGTCGCTGCATGAACCGGCTGACGTAGCCGACGGCGAACGCCAAGTCCGGTCGCGTGTGGACAAGGTAGCGAAGGCTGCCCACAATGCGCCGGTACTACGTCGCGTCCACCTCCTCCGCCGTACTCTCACGACTCAGCTTCAGCCTCTCCATAGGAGTGTGGGCTGGGTTGCAGTCGGTGAGGCCGCCCAGCTCCACGATGTGCTTGGCGTAGGCAGTCTGGCGAAGAGAGATGCCGGAGCTGTCCTGGTGGACCTCGATCCCGAGGTAGAAGGAGAGGGGCCCGAGGTCGCTCATCTGGAAGGTGGCCTTCATCTCCGCCTTGAATGTCTCGATCTCCTCCTCCTTGGTACCGGTGATCACAAGGTCGTCGACGTAGACGCCTATCAGCAGGGCATTGCCTCCCTTGCCCCGCCGGTAGACCGCGGCCTCGTGAGCGCTCTGTTGGAATCCCATTTGCTTGAGGGTGGAGTCCAGCTTGGCGTTCCAAGCTCGCGGTGCCTGCCGCAAGCCGTAGAGGGCCTTGCGCAGGCGGAGGACCTTGCTCTCCTTGCCGGGGATGATGAATCCCGGCGGCTGGCGGACGTAGACCTCCTCCTTCAAGTCGCCGTTGAGGAAAGCAGACTTGACGTCCATGTGATGGACGCACCAGCCCTCCTGGGCTGCGAGGGCAAGGAGGAGACGCACGGACTCCATCCGTGCAACAGGCGCGAAGGCATCGTCGAAGTCGACTCCCTCCTGCTGGACGAAGCCACGTGCCACGAGACGCGCCTTGTGCTTGATCACCTCTCCAGCCTCGTCTTTCTTGAGCTTGAAGACCCACTTGAGAGAGATGGTGTGGTGGCCGGCTGGAAGATCGGCCAGCTCCCACGTCTTGTTTCGCTCGACGGCGTCCATCTCCTCCTGCATCGCGGCACGCCATGCCGCGTCTCTCTCCGCCTCGGCGAAGGAACGAGGTTCGCCGTCGTCCTGTGCGAGGTGCAGCTCCGCCTCGAAGTCGCGCTGCGCCAGTTCAGGGACCGGCTGCTCGCCGAGGAGGTCGTCCACGGTACGGTAGCGCAGAGGCTCGCCGCTGTGGTAGGCGTCGATGCGATCCTCGTCGTTGGACAGCGGAGTGGCGAACTCCACCATGCGCTGCTCGTCGTGGGCCGAAGCTGCCGGTGCCGAGCCTGAAGGAGTAGGCGCCGGTGTAGGAGAGCGAGGCGTGGCAGGCGGTGCTGGCGGTGGACTCGCCGGAGCCTGTGGGCTTGCCGGAGCTGGTGGTGGCGGTGAAGGACTCGCCGGAGGTGGTGGCGAACGAGGTGGTGGGGTAGTAGAGCTCGGTGAAGACGAGCTGCTGGCTCCCCCGGCCTCCTTGAAGTGGACGTAGTCGACGACGAAATCGCTGGTCGTCGGAGTCGAGCCGTCATCCACCATCTTGCCCCACGTCCAGCCTCGCCCTTCGTCGAACACGACGTCACGCGTGATGCGCACGCGCCGTGTCGCAGGGTCGAGGACGCGGTAGGCCTTGGCGCCCTCTGCGTAGCCGATGAAGACCCCTGGCGTGCTCCGGTCGTCGAGCTTGCCGACGTGGTTGAGCTCCTTGACGAAGGCCAGGCAGCCGAAGACACGGAGGTGGCTCACCGCGGGCTTGCGCCCGTGCCAGGCCTCGTATGGCGTCTTGCCGTCGAGGGCCTTGGTGGGGGAGCGGTTGAGCAAGTGGACGGCAGCCATCACCGCCTCACCCCAGTAGAATGCCGGCATCCCTCTCTGCTTGAGGAGGGCGCGGGCGGTGGCCACCACCGTCTGGTTGCGGCGCTCGACGACGCCGTTCTGCTGCGGGGTGTACGGCGCGGAGAAGTGACGATGGATCCCCTCGTCGGCGCAGTACGCCGCGAACTCGGCCGCCGTGAACTCACCGCCGTTGTCCGTGCGTAGGACCCGAAGCTTGCGGCCACACTCCGCCTCCGCAGCAGCTTGAAGGCGCTTGATGGCGTCTGCCGCGGCTGCCTTGACGTCGAGCAGGACAGCCCACATGTAGCGGGACATGTCGTCGACGAGGAGGAAGTAGCGCCGGCCTCCAGGTGTAGCCGGTGTCACGGGGCCACAGAGGTCACCGTGTACGAGCTCCAGCTTCTCCTTGGCGCGGAAGCTCGCCTGGCGAGGGAAGGGGAGCCGCCGCAGCTTGGTGAGGACGCAGGTGTCGCAGAGCTGCTCCACGTGGTCGACGTGCGGCATGCCCCGCACCATCTCCTTGCTGCCGAGCTGTCTCAGGGCCTCAAAGTTGAGGTGCCCAAAGCGCTCGTGCCACCTCCAAGCGTCGTCGTCGCGGCGGGCTGCAAGACAGAGGTTGCGCCACCTGCGCGTGAAGGACGTAGAGGCGGTTGCTCCTGTTGACCTTGACGAGGAGCCGGCGGCGATGATCCCAGATGCGCAGCACCCCGTGCTCGATCGCCACGCGCGATCCGTTCTCATCCAGCTGTCCCAAGCTGATGATGGAGTTCCTCAACGCGGGGATGTAGTAGACACCGGTGAGCAGCCGGTGCTCGCCAGTCTTGGCGACGAAGACGACAGATCCGACGCCCTTGATCTCCACGGCGGAGGCGTCGCCGAACTTGACGGTGCCTCAAACACCTGAGTCGAGCTCAGAGAAGAACTCCCGCCGCCCGGTCATGTGGTGGGTGGCGCCGGTGTCGAGGCACCACCCGTCGGTCTTGTCGTTGCCAGAACTGTCGCCGAGGAGGGCGTGTGCTTTTGGCTCGTCAAGGTGGAGGAGAGCCGCTGCGGCCGGTGCCGCTGGAGGTAGTTCGATGCTCGCATGAGCAATGAACAGAGCCGGCTGCTCCTCCGCCTGCGCGACGTGGGCCTGGCCGCGTCGTGGCTGTCGACAATCCTTGGCCCAATGACCAGGCTTGCCGCAGTTGTGGCAAGAGTCGTTTCGTGCCGGCTTTTGCTTGCCTGCGGCGCCGCCCTGGGCGCCTCCACGGTCATCACCCTCGGCACGTCCTCGCGCCCCTGCCTGGGCGTCTTTGCGCGGCTTGCCGCGCTTGCCACGCTTGCAGCCGCCTGTAGTGAGGAGCTTCCCGCCAATGGTGACGGGTCCCGAGAGACGCTGTGGCTCATCGCTGTCAACGACCTTGAGGCGACCCAACGCCTCCTCGATCGTCATCGTGGAGAGGTCCAGCAGAGTCTCGATCGAGCGAGCCATCTGATTGTACTTCTCGGGGACGCAGCGGAAGAGCTTCTCCACAGCTCTCTCCTCACCGTAGGTGTCGTCGCTGAACTGCACCATCTTCTCCAACAGAGTGTTGAGACGGAGAGCAAAGTCATCAACGTCCTCACCTGGCTTGAAGGCTAGGTTCTCCCACTCCTTGCGTAGTGCCTGCAAGGTAGACTTGCGGGCGCGGTCGCTGCCGATGCGTGCTGCAGCGATGGCGTCCCAAGCCTCTTTGGCAGTCCGCTTGTTGGTAAGCGAGAACTGCATCTCGGGCGGGACTGCAGCGATGAGAGCATCCAGCGCCCGTCGATCCTGGTCGTAGTCGACGTCGCCGTACCGGACTGCATCCCACATATGCCGCACCTGGAGCTTTACCCTCATCACCGCAGCCCACTCGACGTAGTTGGTCTTGGTGAGGGTAGGCCACCCGCCGCCGGGGCCGACGTCCCTGACAACAGCCTGGTACTCGTGGTGACCACGGTACCGAACCGGGGAGAGAGCCGCGTCGCCTGTGAAGGCCGCGCTCTCCGTCGACCCGTATGCCGCCGCCGTGCGTGCCTCCTCCAGGAGCGCCGCCGGCGCGTCTGCGCCTGTCTGGGCTACCGCCGCGCTCGTGGGCGTGCGCGGCTGCCCACTGCGCCGCTCGCCCTCGCGCTGCCTCCCTCTCCAGCAGCTCAAGGTCCGCGTCGGCGCTGTCATCAGCAGAGATGGAGCTGCTGTTGCTGCCGCGCAGAACCTCGACCTCCGCTGCTGCAGCACGCGCTGCATCTGCCGCCGCCGCTGCTTCCACCTCTGCTCTGGCTGCTGCCAGCCTTGACGCCCTTTCCGCCGCCGCAGCGGCCTGTGCCGCCGCTCGCTCGCGTTCCTCTGCCACAGCGAGTTCGGCTTCCTGCCGCCGCCGCGTGCTCGAGGCGACCGAGCGCTGAGACTGTCCTGCGGACATGGCGCGCCACCGGGGGACTGCTGCGTGGAGAGAGAGCTGCCTCTGATGAGCTGCTGCTCGTCTGAACAGGGGGGAGGAGTGAGCAGAGGCAGCCGGAGCTGCTGCTGCTAGTTGGGGCTGCTGCGAGGCTGGAAGCGACGCTGGAGAAGGGATTGAACAGGAGATGCTCAGGCTACAGGATAGTACGGCTCTGATACCACTTGTTAGTCGTTGGATTCTTGCTCTTGGTGATAGCAAGATTCTAGCAAGATCCTATACAAATTTATAGGCTGTTAACCAGCCAAGCATATGCTAAGATGCTAGTCTAAGATGCTGTCCTAGATGCTAGTCAAGATGCTGTCCTAGATGCTAAGATGCTAGTCTAAGATGCTGTCCTAGATGCTAGTCAAGATGCTGTCTTTGAAGGGCAGCAAAAACACCATGTGCTGCAGCCTCACAAGCACCAGCCAACACAGAGACTTATCCATCAGGGGGCGGGAGAGGGGGGCAGCGCCGGGGAGGGGGCGTGGAGGGGCGACGGCGGCGGAGAGGAAGGGGAAGGGGGGCGGGAGAGGGGGTCGGCGGCCGGGGGGGGCGAGGAGGGGCGGCGACGGGGGAGAGGAGGGCGACGAGGGGGACGGGAGTGGGGGGCGGCGGGGGTGAGGAGGGGCGGGGGACGCCGGGGAGGGGGGCGAGGAGGGGAGGGGGCGGGAGAGGGGGGCGGGGGGACAGGAGCCAGGAGGGGCGACGGCGGGGAGCAGGCTGTAGGCGGAGGCACCGAGGCGGGTGGGGGAGAGGCGCGGGGGTGGGGAGTGGGGGCGCTGGGATTTTGAGAGGAGAGGCGGGAGGGAGGCCGGAGGGGGTGTGGGGAAATGGAGAAGGGTGAAAAAATCTTAAGCTCACGAGCTATTCGAGTTCGGCTCGTTAAAGCTCGCGAGCTTAAGATGAAGCTCGAATTTGGCTCGTTTGGAGCTCGAGCCAAGCTCGAATCGAGTCTAGAGCGAGCCAAGCTCGAGCAGTTCGCGAGCCTCGAGCTTTTTTTACAGCCCTACTCGGGAGTACAGGCTCAACAGGTGGAGTAGGACGAGACGGGCAAGACAACTTGCCAGTAAGAAAGTCCCAAAGGCGCTGACCACGCATGTGGATGCGCATGTGCTGAAACCAGTCCCGATAGTTGAGACCATCGAAGATCACCAGGCAACGAGGAACAGAAACGGTGCCTGAAAAAGAAGACATTTTTTTCTTTTTTCTTTTTGCTCTTTTTTTTTCTTTTTTTTTTGCTCCTATTCGGTCAAACCAATCGACCAACCAACCGACCGATAGAACAGAGAAGCGGTCGTTTACAAAAACGACCGAGGCAGCACTCGCCGAGACAGAGGCGGAGTCGAGCGGCCTCGGGCGGGGACGGAACGGCGGCTGGCGACGCCGGCGGCGGCGGTCTCAGGCGTCGGCGGAGGCAGACCAAGAAGAAGCCATCGGCGCCGGCCCGCCCAGCGCACGCGACAACGGCAGGCGACGGCAACGGCGGTGCGTCGGCGGAGGCGGACCGAGGAGAAGAAGCCGTTGGCGCCGGCCCGCCCAGCGCGCGCGAAGACGGCAACGGCGGTGTCGGCGATGACGACGGCGGGGTCAGCAACAGTGGGCTTTGGGCGCTCGGGCAAGAAAATCGACGACGGCGGTCACAGCGACGACTGTCGGCAACGGCGGGCTCGGGTGACCTGGCGGCGACCGGCCGACGCGGCGGGCCCGGGTGTAGATCCGGATCTGGCAGCGGCAGCCGACCTCACCGGCGACCCAACAACGACCGAAGTCCGGTAGCAAAGTCAGGCGGCTGGAAAGCCAGATCCGTGAGAAACAGGCACTAATCTCTAGGTATCACGAAACCCTAGGTTTGGCTCTGATACTATGTTATAAATAGTGCATCTATTCATTATGAGGCCAATATATATACAAGTACAGGTGTGACAAATATGCAGAAAGCCCCTCCTCATACAATAGGGTAAATACACAGCTATGTATACATATCTAACAATTTGTAGGGCACCCAAAAATTTGTTGATGAGAGCATAAAGAGAGTGTGCTTTTGTAATGCCACTTGTCTAAAAATAATCGTTCATTTCCTTTAAGAATCATTTCTGTGTATATCTCATTCACATTGTTTATACTGATGTTTTTCTGCAGTAGCACGCCAAATGGGGAAGAAATTTGTGGAAAACCAGTTCTTAGGGGCATTACTCCGTTGTGGTGTTCTGACCATGATCCAAAAGCTCAGAAACACATTATAGAAGCTCTGAAAAATGCCGGAATTGACCTGCCCTTGACAAGTAAGAGTGTTCCAAAATTGAGTCTCTTGATTTCTGAAACAGTCCGCCAAATTCAGATGAAAAGAAAGCAATCCTTGGATGGTGCAAAGATTGCACCCTCTCATAAATCATTGAAATGATTCTTTTGGATCAACATATGATCTCGTTGTACATGATGGCCCTACAGAAGATGGACATGCTCCAGTGTATATATCAGGTGTCAAGGTGCGCTTCATCGTCAAAAAGGAAAAAATGATGAACCAGAAAACTTCCTTGATGTTATGTTACAGTGCAGAAAATGTTGCAGAGAAGAATATTGTGCAACTTTGTGCAATTTTCTGCTTGTAGGCTACCCTCTTCAATCCTTGAAAGGAAGAAAACAAATGTGGTCTTTGAGCACCCCAACAGTCACAAGAGGTATGCAAAGTTGCGACTAGATCAATATTTGTTCTTTTGGCATATTAATCCATTTATGCATATCGATAAATATTTTTCCCCGAAAGATGTATATTTTTTTTTTGCAAAGTTGCAACTGTCAAACGATTTCTGCATAATTACCAAGTTATCTGCAGAAAAACTGCATGTGGAAGTGTTTTATTTTTGTTTACTTTGTGAATGAAAATCCCTTGACTGCTTGTAGTGCCGTGATTATTCCCTGCTTCATTTATGCTGCCTGTGGAAAATGCCATGACATTTTTTTTTTCTTTTATACGAGCCTCTAGTCTTTATCTACACTACACATGCGGTTTGGCATACTATATTGTTATTGCAATGAATCTCTAATCATCTGGAAACTATTACTTCTGCATTACCAGGAAATATTTCCTAATGCTAGTTGATGAAAAGTCCTGAAGTAAATATAGACCAATGTTACGCTTCTTGAGTGCTGGTAGATGTCACAATGTATAAGAAAATGATAGACGAAAAGAAAGGAATTTTATCCCAAGTATGTAGATTTGGCCATATTTGTAGTGTTTGCGATGTATCCATACTGAGAGCACTTAAGTAGCTGCTATTTGGATATCGCAGGGCCATGATGCAACAGCTCTGTGCATAGCGTAGTTATGTCTATCGTGCTTCTGCTAACACACATTGTTATACTTGTGTGACAGAAATACACAAAAGGAATTTCAAGGAATCGGAGGGTTGTGTTCTTTCTTGGATCAGATCAGGCCACCCTGATGGATGGAAGAAGAGTTGCTGTTCTCTCTTTAGTCTTCACCCATTTGGGGAATGTTCAGCCTGGATGTTTGTTGATCTATGTGCTGTAATTGCTCAGCATTATATACTCTTATGTAACTGCTCTTCCAAATTTCTTGTTGTATTAACATTGTTCATACATATCGTCGTAAATTGTGGTGGTGATTATGGTTTCGTGATATTTATGGTTGGGACTTGGGAGTGCATCTGAACACTGGGCGCTGGACATCCTTTGGGGCCTTGGGGGTAAGTACAGCTTGCAAGATATGGATCAGGGGTTGGTCGGGTTCCGGTTGTTTGCAAATTGCAAGGTCTATGCTTACTGCGTTGTAACATCCCGTGCGTTGTAACAGGCTAACATTATATAACTAACGAAAGTAAGTCATAAATGCATTATTGATATGAAATTTTAGATCAATACTTTAACATATAATATAATAAAATATAAACAATGTAGCATAGTAGAGATACAATTTGAATACCTAAATATCGAAAATTTGCTCTCTATCATAGCCCACTATTTCTTTATTAATGGTAGGACAGGTCCTCTCTACATAAAAAAAACGTATAATACATGATGGCATTCATTCATATTTTTGTAGAAAGGACCAAATATCAAAGGGGGAAGGGAGAAGCCGAGGAATAGGCAGTAGTGAAGTGCTAAATGGTCTAGATTGGCATCTGCAACCTACTATGTTGTTAGGCTGATTGCTAGTCCAAGGTCATTGTCTTGCTGATTTTGAGGCCCAAGACAATAGGGCGGTGGTGCTGAGCCCCCAAGGATTGACAACGACTAGCGGTGGCGAGCCCCCAAGGAGCAGCGATGGTGGCAGTTAAACACACCAACACTGACACACGAGAGGGAGACGCAAGGGTAAGGTTGAGTGATGGGGGCGACCGGGGGGAAAGCAAAACGCAATTGAAGTCTCGAAGCAAAAGGGTTATGAACTTTTGTCGTGCGGTTGTCCCTATGGGCCTTTCATGTTTTAATTGGCATGCCTGCTACCTATTTGTTCTTTAGCCTCGGGCTGGGTTGTGCACCTCGAGCTAGGCCACTACTACTTGGATTTACTTGGGCAACTACTAATGGGGGCACCACTGGTATGATTTTCATGCCTTAATAGCCCACCCTATCTGAGGCCTGGATCCGCCCCTAGACAAAGGAGAGATGAAAGGCAGAGAAGAGAAGAAACACAGGGAAAGAAGGAAGGAGTGGAGAGGAGAGGAGAGGAGAGGAGAGAAGCCTGCCGTTCCCACCATTCGTGCACCGACACCTAGGGTAACGACCTAAAACCCTCGCCGCGAGGTTAGACTGGCGTTATGTTGAAATTTTAGCAATTAGGACGTAGGAAAGTGTTAGGATTTGGTTTTTCGATCTAGAACATGTTTTTTTTGTAGATCTTGTTGTCAGTAGAATCTTGCATTGTAGTTTTTGGGTACATAAGTTCTCTTTCAAAGCTTAGCCATGTTATGGATAATGTAGATAGCCATATAAGATTTCCATAGAGTGCAAGAACGCTAATTTTGGTTGATCGGTTTGAAGGTTATGGCATTGGGAAGTTTGCTGTTGAGTTATTAGTTGTTAGAGATTGCAGTGTGTTAATTGGTATATTAGGCTCAGTAGATGTTCGAATTAAATTATGGTCATAAATAAAATTTTGTGTGGTTTCCATAAGTGTTATGGTTTTCCACTTTTCGTGATGCAAAAAAAAAAAAAAATCAAAATTGTTGTGCCTGCTGTCCAATAATGCGACAGGTTGACATTTGAGGTTAAAAACGGGGGTTTAGACGACCCAATCAGGAAATTTGCATAACTAGGAAAATGTGAAAATTTTTGTGTAGATTCTAGAACACATATATTTTGCTATATTTAGTTTTCAGAATTGAAAGTTCAGGCAGCTTGACCGCGGGACAGTGCGTGGATTATCCAGTGAAGGAGGGGTTGATTAGGTCAGGATTGCGCATAGGAGCGATGCCAATCAATTTTACATATATGTAGTGTTGCATGTTTTGTGGTGGGTTTTGGCTTTGGTCAGGAGGTGTTGCTTCTGTTAGTGATATACCCTAGAGGCAATCATTAAGATTATTGTATTGTTAGTGATATGTTCTAGAGACAATTATAGAGATGATTGTATTACTTCTATGATTATGATCTTTTTGTTATTATATTCCTTGAATTAATTATCATTTATAAAGGTTAGCTAGTATGTGACTTGTTGGTGAAGCCCTTTATCTATAGTATGATATCATCCTAAAGATCCCTGGTTGGGATATTAGTGACTCATAGATCAGAACATGTATTGATTGATGACCATGTTTCACTGATTATAGAGATGAGGATATCAAATCAATAATGTGAACACATGTTAGATAACATGGTGTTGGATTAATCCACCTTGAGACACTGTTGACATTATTATATTATTATGTGTTATTAGTTGGTCTCAAGCAATGGTAATGTATAATCCTTATACCTGAGATCAATATAGCTTCCTACATAAGGTAATAGTTCACTTAGGGGTTGCTAAACGTTACTTTATAACTGGATAGTTATAAATGTAGATTTTGGGTATACTATGAAACATATGGAGGAATGTGACTAGTCAGATATAGGATTTGCCTCTCCTACATAACACGAGAGATATCTCTAGGCCCATCGATATGGTCGGATAAAGAAAGTTCATGGCATTCCATGAGTGATCAAAGAGTCGATCACATGAAGTAATCCATCACTAGATTAAGAAAGGATTGAACAGTCCAAAGATGATACGTTTCTCACCTAGAGTTCGATTGGGTATCATGAGGACAAAGGAGAATACACAAATAAGTCATTTAGTCCAACTAGATATGAACTGGTCGTATAGGTATATGTCATGAGCTGGTCGGACATATCGCAAACTAGTTTGCGAACTGGCCGTATAGACATACAGACTGGTCGTAACAAGATATGGATTTGAGATGTTTGGCTTGATTCATGGTGTCGATCCAATTCATTTGGGCTTATCTCAACACAGATTAGGGGAGACCGATAAGTCTCCAAATACCACGATAAAAAGAGACTGTGTCAATTATGGTTTGCTTCATTGTGCTCATTTACATTCTTGCAATTTACATTTCTAAAATTGTATTAATTGCTTGTCACCTTAGAATTACAAACCTTGACATTGACTTATGTTGTTGGTGTACTTAGTGAAACTAGATGATTTAGGCCTTAATTGAGTAAAGCCAATTTGATTTATGCTTCCGCATCCAAAACTCAGTTTTAGCCAAAGAAATTGTAAAAGCGCCTATTCACCTCTCTCTAGTCAGGCTCCTCGAACTTATAGCTACGCCGCTGGTCAATAGGAAGGAGAGAGAGAAGATGATTCAGTGTCTCTATGCAGAAGATAGAGTAAGAGAGGTGAAGACCAAGGGCTGAAGATAGAGAAAGAGAGGTGAAGGGCTAAGGAGGATGGGGAAGATGGGCTAGGGTTTTTCTGGGAATTTTTACAGTACATTTTACTGGTAGTAAGGGAGTGATAGTAAAAATTAAATCCTGCAATTAATTTGTAAGGGCATAATAGAATTTTTTTTTGTAAATCTAATTTTTATGTGAAGGTATTATGAACTTTTCCTTTGAACCTATTATTAATCCTTTCCATCGCCACCACCCTGGCCTCTCCGCTCTTCCCTGCACCGCCATTACCGTCTCTGTACATGCACTACCGGTGTCGTTGTACCTCGTCATTCTCTTTACAATTTTATCCCTCTTAGGATTCTATTACCAGTACTGCTGGTGGTAGTATAACTAAATTCTAACTAATCTGATCCATTAGATAAAAAAGAATGGATGGCTTATATTTACTATGGGGTAATGTAAAGAGCCTTTTTTTTTTTTGCAAAATGGAAGGGGTGGGAGATGAAGTGGGAGATCTTGCCCTTGGTGCACAATCGGATGGCTCACATGCAAGTTTTCAACACTTGGGTGTTTTCACCTTATACACTCCCTAAAAACTTAGCCAAGCATGATCATAATGGTAGATGTCAGCCACACTACTAATACAATATACAGATCTTCCATGGGCTAAGACAAATGGACAATATAGAATGGAATTTATGTTTGAGTGTGGATTTGTTGTCTACGGGACTTTTGATGGGGGATGTGCGCCCCTCCCGATGCATCCACCATCTCCCTTTTTGTGGTGGCGATGCATGGAGAGGAGCACGGCGACGAAGACTAGGGGTGAAAACGGATCAAATAGTGCTTAAATCATATTCATATCTATTATTTTTTCTTGGATTCGAATACGAATTAGACAAACAACGGATACGAAAATGGACTGGATAAATGTCAGATATGAATTTGGATAGGATTATACTCAAAATTAGATTGGATTATAACCTACCCCCTTAAATGAATCTCAACCCCGAGATTCTGGTAGAATAA
This sequence comes from Dendrocalamus latiflorus, assembly GCA_017311315.1. Taxonomy (NCBI): domain Eukaryota; kingdom Viridiplantae; phylum Streptophyta; class Magnoliopsida; order Poales; family Poaceae; genus Dendrocalamus; species Dendrocalamus latiflorus. The sequence goes on from CM029646.1 coordinate 6,356,359, forward strand.
AAAGAGTAGAGGTGGGGTTAATCTGGCTAGCAGTAGGTTATAGGGTCTTGCTCGTTGTATCGTCCTATAGAGACAGGAAGGAAGGGGATCTGCATAACAAGGGTTGGCACCTAGAGAAGACACAAGAGAAGAGAGAAAGATCTTGATCATCTGGATAGGTTGTAGGCTTCTAGATGCTTGCTCTTTTACATCATCGTCTTCACATCATTGTAGAGTGGAGTGGTCGCATTGCTTGCTAGTCTCATAATGGTCACAATTTCCTATCGATAGGTGGGCATTAATGGCCCATATCCATTGGGATAGATGACCTTGGGGGTGTTAATATGACAATCAGTATATCTATATGATGGTCTTTTGTCTTTACTGGGACTCCTATTTTTTTTACTTTTCCCATCTGCTGATTATTGTGTTCTAAACTCTAGGCATCGCCTAAAATCACTACCACCATAAGATTTTTAACTTTGTGAATCTTCTTGTACTGGTCTGATTAGTTCTAATACAAATTGTTGCACTATCAACTAGTAATTGTAGTAGTTCTCTGACATACTTGTGTGTTCTTACTACCCCCCTTAAATTAAATGTCAACCGATACTAGTTGTCTTTTCTAGCTTCGGGCTTGATGAGTCCTATGTCGACTTGGAGACTCATCCGTGGTATCTCTGCTGCCTTAGTCAGAAACATGTTCAAGGAGCAACCTTTGGGGCATTGGTCTTGTCCTTGGAGAGAAAACATGTGACTTTGCTCATCGGGAAATCTGCTGGTTGATGGTCTCCATCACCGTTGGGGCAGTGTATGGAGCATTGGTCTATCTAATGTCGTGATACAGTTGTCTTTAATGTGATAGATCTTTCTTGGTAATCCTTGCAGAGTAGGGTTGGGTGATAGCTTGTACGGATGGTAAAAGCTATGGCGAGCGAAAACAATTGGTCTCTTTTCCTATTTCTACCAGTGGTGGTCATCTTATTCTTATCCATTGTGTTTGATTGATGAGGGTTTGATCTTTCGGTCCTTTGTGAAGGTGAGGGGGGAAAGAAAGCAAGACATGGATGAGTTTTGGTCCTTGTGCAGGTTGAAACTTCCATGTTGTTGCCTTCCTTGATGATGTTGTTTTCCTTCGAAGATTGGAAAGTCGAGGGGTCTTCACTTGCCCTTGAATATCGTGGATTCAGTTATTTGTCTCTTTGCTTCTTCAAGCCTGACAGAATTTTTGGCAAAAAGGGCGAGAGAGAATAGCATGAGATAAGGATTGAACCGTGGGGATAAGGTAATCTAAACCCATTCTAATTTTAAAAGAGCACACCTAGGAAGCTGGGGTGGCACACAAATCACATAAATTTTAGAAACAAGGTTTTTCTGTGACTGCGAAATACAACGCCCGAGGGCAAGAAGGCAGTGCACAAGACCCAAGTAAAATCTTACGACAATACAATGTCTATTCGGGGGAGCACACATAAGAGGGCGTAGGGCTCAATATACATAGTCTGTTTAGAACGAGACCATCTTATGTTTATGAACATCATCAACTTTCCTAACCTTAAACTTTGGAGTAGGGGTAACAAAGGAGGGAATTAATTTCCTTTTGAAGTCACAGAAGGAAGAGAAGAGCATTTAGGGGAATTTGATTGATGGAAATACTTACAGTTGTATTACTAGTTTTGTAAATGGGGTTTTCTGACAAAAATGATTTTTCAATAGTTGTTTTAAAATATTAAATTTTGAAATATCCGTTTGTGACAAGGAAGTGTTTTTTCAATGGTATTCTAACATCTTCCAGTATTCAAATATTAATCAATAAACTAATTCACTCCCATATTATTTCTTTACATAGCCTTAGAATCTAATAGCCTTATTAATTTTGCTTCCACTTTTATAAATTATACCTAGGCTATCTTCCTTCATTACTTAGTCACAGTATTACTGCTGTCTAAAACTCCAAACACCGAGTGTAATTATTTATTTAATCCAATGATCATACAACTTCTATTGTATTATCCACAGTGTCATTAATCAAATTAGGGTTAGTTAATACTTACATGAATTTCAATTTCCACCATAAATTTGTGAATCAAATCTTAGATCTACTATTTGTCAACTCTTCAACTCTATATTCTAATGAAAATCCAATATCTTTGCTCTCAAATCCACCACATCATTTGAATCAAGGTTTTGTAATAATCCAATCTTTTCCTCTATTTATGAATATTCATAATCTATTTATCAAGTAATCAATCTTACTCTTCACTATCTACCTCCAAACTAATTCATTGTTATAAACATCCACCAAAAATAGTATTATGAATTAAGTCCATAATCCAATAGTTATTATCATATCTCCAAATTCTAAAAAATTCAATTAATCCATCTAGTAATCAATTATATTCTATTATTCTACCATTGTAAACATCCACAGGGAATAGGACTATTTATTAGAGCTGTAAACCAATAATTGTTATCGTACTCCCTATTCCTCCAAAATTCAATTAATTCATCCATCTACTTAATTCAATCCTTTAAGCTCTACTAATTTATTCTTTCAAAACTCACACTATTGTTTCCATCTGGGATCAATATGAATCCACCTACATTCTTGTTTATTCACCACAAATATCTATCTTCTTTACTTATGACTCTATTTATTCTTCTCCATTCATTGTTTGTAAGAAAAGAAGTATTTTTTTCTAACCATGGGTAATAAAATCAAGCATGGGGAATATGTTTTTACTAACATGACTTTTTATATAACACCCCTCATTTTTTCAAAAGTTAAGCCTCAGGCTTTATTTTTGAAAAACAAGGTCCTTTTGGGGAAAAGTTTTTGAGAAATAACTTTGTATTGACTATTTGAGAAACCAAAATAAATTTTGGAATTAATTTTGGTAAGTAGTTAAACTTATGAAATTTTCCTCAAAAGATCAGGTTTGTTGAAATGAGTTTGAAAATAAATTTTGTAAACAATTCGATAATCAATCCTCCAAGGATAAAACGATTTTTGAAAATGAGTTTCAAATAGAAGCCTTGGGATTTAGGTCCAAGGTAGATTTTCAAAAAGAGTTTATAAGAGGAATCCTAGATTTTAATTATTTGAATTTGGGATAAGAGAGTTTTAGAACTAAAAAATGGCTAGAGCATCATATAGACGAGAGGGAAGCATCTAAGAGAGATGAGAATGAACAATGATATTTATATTTCTGGAAATAGATTTTGAAGAAATAATTCTAGCCATAGAGCAAGTCACGACCTGTAGTCGATATGTTCTGATACCAGCTCTATCGTACCCAGATTTGACAATCCAGAATCCTCTGTGATTCCACCGTACTATTTCCTAGATTAGTAGGTAGTGCTCATAGATACAGTACTGAACATCACAAATACATATCATGCGGAAGCATAAATATAATAATAGACTTACACATGGGTCAATCAAGCCAAAATCAATAAAATGTAGTAGTGAAAACGAAACACACAGGTGAGACCCTTAGGACGTGCCCACAGGTAGCCAACTAGGGTTCGCGACCTAGTTCTTGGCCTCTTCATCTTCTTTACCAGTTGCATCCCAAGGTGTAGTGATCTGACTTTCCTGATTCTGGATTAATTAAGTGAGCGAGGGTGAGCACAAACCACCGTACTCCACGAGCCAATACATAGGATACAAATAGATAACATGCATGGCTTATCAAGGGAAGGCTCGGTTTGTTTTATTTGTCATAAATTGCATTTAAAATACAATACATAGAAATTTCCTAAGACCTAGCAGTTTGAACTAAAATATGATATTTGGGTAAAAATAATGTAGTAATAATAGTAGCACAGATTACATCCATCGTTACATGGCTCTTGCAGCATATGCTAATCTTTCAGCATTATAACCACTTACCTTATCACTGGGGCGACACCCAGGGCAACACAAATTAGGGATTTTCACTGCCCGCCACTTTTCCAATCCCACCCATGAAGTTTTTGAAATAGAACTATATCTGGTTAAGTTCTTATGTCTACCCTTGACCGTGGACATGGCTAGTCGAATAGTTTTTACTTTACAGAGTTTGTACACTTTAGCCACAAGAGACAATCCGCTCGTTGCACCACACCATTCCTTAGTCATGCGGTTGAGTAGACCATCATAGCAACTTTTTAAAATACCTCGCCCTTCCGTCATCTCACCCAAATAAGTTGCTCCCACTTGTGGTGGGTCACATAAGTTGTGCGGGACGTTATACTCTCAGCGACTAGCCTAGCTGGACTACCCCACCGACTAGCTCACCACAGCAAACTTCACCCTCAACAAGTGTCCCATTCAAGCCGTCGCGAAGTCAGCCACTTGCACTACCCCTCTCTCCCACCGATGAGATGACTTTTAGGGTCTAGCAAATCTACTAAGCCATGTTGTACTTTACAGACTTATGGTTGTACCGTTCCATATAGGAGGTCATGACAAGATTCAGTCCTTAGGGTTATCTGGGCGGTTCTAACACTAACCAGCCTCCCCATACCATCCGCCTAGATATTTAAGCAAGTTGGGTGGTTTTTTGGAGCATAAAAATAACCATATTGAACATACCAACCATTTTCTACTCATGACTTCCCAAATCAGTTTATCATGATTGAAAGTGATGCTTGGGGTATTTTGGTGGCTCTGAGTATCTAAACAGTACTAAGCATGGCGCATAATTATGGACTTATTTTCAAAATGTTACCATTATAAATTTCTCTAGGGTGACAAGCCTCAAATGCTCAAATGTTCTAAAAGAAAGTAATACTAACAAGTTAAACAATGGGCATGTATCTATAATCTTAAAACAATCATAGATTTGTATGTAAAATAATGGCATGTAATTTGATAATTTAAACAAAAGTAATTTGCAGAAAATATAGGTTCAACATGATTAAAGTATTGACTTGCCTTGCATGATTTTACCATGGTCTTGAGCTCACTCAAAGCTTTCTCATTTGATGGTCTTGAGCTCTTGGTCTTCATATTCATCTGGATCTTGAGTTTGCTAGATCCATTGATCCTTCAGGACTCCAATTTCTAATTATGCGCTAAACAACTAAATCCAAATAAATGTGAATTACTAAAAAGGTTCAAATAAATCCGAATAAACTCAATTTAGCTTTATTATGAGTTAATGGGTGATTTAAGGCAATGTTGATTAGGCACGGAGTATTGATAGGATTAAACGGGGTTAGAACGAAGTGATGAATGACAAAGGAAAATTCATCGAGACGGATGCCAAAGGAAGGTTCATAACAAGAGGAATATTCATGAGAATATTCCACTTTGGGTTCAAAGATGGCTAGGCATAGACGACTATAGAATACCATTGCTTGATCTTTTTAATTTAATAACCTCTTTTTATTATTTTATATTTATTAAGAAAATTCCATGAGTCAGGTTAGACCTATGGGTACATGTTTGAGTTTAGTGGAGTATTGAGTATATGTTGGTTAAGCACTAATGATCTACTCTTTTGCCTGTAAAATCCTAACCCATCATTGTTCCAGACTTTTGTTCACAACTTGGCATGTGCGTGATTAAACAATAATTGTAATTTTGGTTATACCCCACTCTACACCAATGTTTTGACTAAAACTATATTTCATCTTCTTGCATTTGACTCTGGGCATGCTAATCATATTTTAAGGTCTTTTAAAGAATCGCTATAATTTATAATTTTTGCTGACCTTGTTTTTTTAACTAATTACCTAGATTGTTTAAGTATTATTTGAAAGGTCCTTATGATTTTTGAGCCATAGAAATTACGTAATTATCTTTACATAGCTTAACCTATCCTCCAAGAAAGATCGTTAGTTAATGTGGATACTTTAATTTAAATCCTGGCACATGTTAATTGATTTCTTTAGTCTAATTGGCCATTATGCAACCCAGGTGACTGTGACATTCTAAATTTTAGGTATTCAGTAATATGAAAGTTTTAAAACTTTTTCTTGCATTTTGCTGGCATTCAAATTTCTTTTAAATATTTATTTGAAATCTTTTGAATTTTGTGACATGTAAATAAATATATTGAAAAATAATATCCAAGTAATAATAATAATGGTGTTAATAAAATATATGGGAATAATATAAAACAATGAATTATGAATTCTAAATCAATTTTAAAATTACACTTTAATCCAAACTAAAATTAAAATTTTAAACTCAAACTGAGGGTCAGAATAATTGGAAACTAAAATCAAAACAATATTTAAATTCACCGTCCAAATGATTCGAGTTAAGCCCTTGATTTCAAGTCAAAATCTAAATTTTAAATATTGAAATTGGCAAAAATCCAAACTTCGGTTTGTTGGGCATTTTCCCCTGCCTTTCTTTTTCTCCTCTCCTGTCTTCCTCTGCCATGTGGGGCCCTTTTCTTTTCTCTCACCTTCTCTCCCTCTTTCCTCTGATCTGCCCGCGGGCCCCCTTTTTCTTTTCCCCCGCTTCTCTCTCGCCCCCTCCTTCCCTCTCTGCCACTAGGGCCGACTCCTGCCCAGATCCTCTTTCTTCTTTTCTTCCCTCCTTCTCTGCGCCATGCTTTCCTTTTCTTTTCCCTGTCTCATGGCAGAGCTTGCGCTACGTCTCCTTCCTTTACTTCTTCCTCGCCGCTCCTCCCTGTGCATCCGTCACCGCGCACCTGCCCCATCGTTGTTGCTCAACGTCACTCCCGTGGCCATGCCTTGCGCACGCCTGCCCCTGCCGTGTCGTCGTCCCCAGCACTATGCCGCCGCCCATGCCGCACACTACACCTCGATCGACAGCCACAGGAGCTCCACAGTGACTCCCCTACTGCTATAAGAGCCTTGCTGCCCCCATTGCTTTCCCCTTGCTCCCTCCGCCTCCTCCCTCTTCCCCGCTGCCTCACTACGCGCCGGCTGCCGCCGTGCTCCCGTGCGATTCTGGCCGCCCGTTGAAGCTCCGGCCAAGATGACCATGTCATACCGTGTCACCGATCCCCCTCACTCCCTCTCCAAATTAATCAGGTTCTTGTACACTGGAGCTCGCATATGGCCGTTCTTTCCCCTCACCGGCCAAAGTCGTCGCCTCCAGTGCCACTCCCTCCTCGGCGACCTCTGGTTCGATTCTTCGCGATGGGAGCATCTCCTCAGCATACCGGAGCTTCCCCCACTCCCGGCCGACGCCCTCCACCACCTGAGATCCCCCCACAGCGACCTCCCCGTGCAGCCCATGACCTTCGCCGCCGGCTCACCTCGGACCTCCTCTGGCTTGGCCAATCACTCGGTAAGAACCCGTTTTGCTGGTCTCCGGTGCCCCCCTGGCCGCCCCTCGCCGGTGGCATCGCTGCTGCCTCCCCTATTTCGGCCGGTGGGTGCTCTGTTTTGAGTTTGATTACAGTAGCCACCTTATCAAATTTAAAACCCCCACGGTATCGCAAAGTGAGCAGTGCTCAGTTGGTCAGCCGAGCAACTCCTGAGCGCTAAACACACAGGTCCCCAGTTCGAATCCCCTCTGTGCACATTTTTGAATTTATTTTCCTTAGCGCATCTCAATTAAGAAATAATTAGGGAATAAAGCCAGGGAGCTAGGATAATTGATTTGGGTTCAAATAAAAGTTGTGTATACACCAAAATATAGAAGTATATGCGTAAGAATAATTAATGTCATTTGAATAAATATTTAAAAGACTAATTGTTAATTAGGGCATTAGTAAAAGACGACCTTGCTTAATGTCCAAATCTAATAAGGATCTTAATTAAAAATGTATTCAAGTTAAAGTTAAAGAAAATAAATTGGATGTTACATTAAAACTATAACAAGGCTTTAAATTAAATATTACTCTTAATAGTAATTAAAAATATATGCTCTAATATTTAAAATGCCGCTAGTAAATAAATCTCAACGGTATATATAGTCAATAATGGTAGTGAAATAAAGTTATGTATAACAAGCTCGATCCTATGTAAATAGAATTTAACTAAGGTACAGTTTTGCCGATGCTAAGAAAAAGGATAAAATATCAATGTTAGTTGATTTCCAGAGTGCCTTCAATTAAAGGATCATAATTAGGTATTAAGATATAATGGCTTTGGAACATCGAACATTGGATTACTTTCACCAATGAGTACTCTTAAGGACAAATCACTACTACAGACAGTCCTATCACAGACGGTTCGGAACCGTCATCACAGACGGTTCCCGAACCGTCAGTGTTTAGGTGTCAATGATAATAGGTGGTTATCACAGACGGCTCTTAAGCCGTCTGTGATAACTCACATTACAGACGGTTTTGTATAAAAAAATCGTCTGTGATAGTCGAGTATCACAGACGGTTTTGTTTAACAAACCGTCTGTGATAGTCTAGTATCACAGACAGTTTTTTATACAAAACCGTCTGTGATACTCGACTATCACAGACGGTTTTTGTTACTAACTGTTTGTGATATAATCATATCACAGACGGTTCGAAATAAAAACCGTCTGTGATATTGTGTATATCACAGACGGTTAGTAACAAAAGCCATCTGTGATATCATTCATACCACAGACGGCAGTCTTTGAAACCGTCTGTGATACAATATCACAGACGGTTTTTAACAACGAACCGTCTGTGATAGCAAGTGCATAAGCCATTTTATTTGCCATTTTTTAGCTAGCCTCAGGATATGCTAGCCATGCCCTCTGAAAGCAAGCAAGCAAGCAGATTACAGATAAATGACAGATAAGTTTATTGCAACTCAAAGTAAATTACAACAAAATTCGCTACACAGATGAATGTAACAAACGGCCAGCAGATCACATACATATATAGAATGAAAATCGTTACACAGATCTGACAAATGAATTAGATTGAAGGAATTGTTTGACTTGTACAATTGTATCCAATGTTTCAACATCTAATTATCACCATTGCTGGGGTGGAAGTCTCCAGCCTTGTTTGTGACCTCTGCTACTAAGAATTCGGAGAGGTTTCTACGAATTTCTATGAGTTGGTCAAGATCATATGTACTTTCGTCGAAGTCCACCCGCTGTCGCTAGGAGTAATGTTAAGTCATTAATTAGCATGTGTGTATAAATATATATACATATATATAATCAGAAAATAATAATTATTGGAAAGACCTGACAAATCTCTGGATCATTGATCTTAGTATCCATGATTTCCTTCATATGGCGGCAAACGTAGAATCTACATACGTTACCCTTTAGCTGCTGGTGGCACTGCATAAATAGAATTACATACATAGTTATTGTCAATTCTAGAGGCATTATAACAAAGTGTGATATAGGATTGTTGTGTCGTAGCGGGTACCGAAAATCGTGTGTTATGTCGCAGCGTGTCACTAGATTTGTCGTGTCTTCCTCCTAGGTCAACATAAGCGTCAAACGACCTACGTGATTCAAAAAAGTTAGCCAAGGCCGTTGCAAACGAAGGAAATATTCCAATAGAGTTATGTATAGAGGAAATGAGTTTACATGTTAATTACTTCTTGCACACGACTGAAGTCGTGGTTGCTCCTAAGTAGGGAATGAAGGTATATTACCTTGCTCCACTTTGGTACAATCACAGTCAAAATCCAGTGATGCCTAATCATGTGTGTCGCCATAGTGATTAATCCTAAGTTCATGCTGCATGTAAAGTACAAATGAACCATATGTGTGTCAACTAGTGAAAAGTACTTACCCTTGGTTGAAGGGTACCATGACGTACTCCTTGTCATTGTGAGCAATCAATCCCCTCGTTATGTAACCTTGCACGAAGGATGCATCTTGGTTGATAGATTGCTCGGAGACCAAGTGAGGGTCGAGGAAACCCACCAGTTGTCGTGATCGCCGGACTTGTTGGATCATGTATCTATACATAAAGAAAGAGTAATGAAATTTATTTGTATAACGTGAATGTAGAACTTCATTTTACAGTACACTTACAGTGTCCAGCATCGTAGAAGTGAGACGTCGAGTTCGTCGAGATTGAATAGTCTCTACTCCTTAAAAGAAGGAGTTCAAGGTGATGGTGCATCCTACACCCCACTCTACCTCACGAAACCTGCGCTGCCCCCACTGTCCCCCCGCCCCCCCCCCCCGCGCGAATCCCGCGCCTCCCCACGTTCTCCCCCGTCTCCCCCTCCGTGTCTCCCCCGGTTCTCCCACCTTCCCCCCCGTCTCCCCCTCCGCGTCTCTCCCCGGTTCTCCGCGCCGCCTCCTCCCCTCCGTCCTCCGCCCTCGCCTCGTCCCCTCCCTCATCCGCCGCTCCGCCCTCGCCTACTCCTCTCCACCCCGCGCAGCCGCCGCCTTCTCCTCCCCCAACTTCTTCGCTCTGCCACTGCCTCCTCCGCATGGCCCGCGTCGCCCCGCCTCGTCGTCCTGCCGCTTCAGCCGCCGCTCCCTCCTAAACACCCCTCCGCCCCCACCCTCCGCCCCCGCCTCCGCCTCGCGGCCACGCCACCCCCCTCCCCGCCCGCCGCCGACGCGGTCAACTGCGTCGGAACGGGCACCGACGTCGAGTGCTTCGTCGACCGCCCGGACTCGGGAGCCAATCCCCTCTTTGTGCGGCCCCTCGAGGCGGAGGCCGGGGAGGAGGGGGTCTCGGCGGTTTCCCTTGTCGCCTGCCGCCGACCTCGCCTGCGCGTGCCGCGCGTCCGCCGGCCACCGTCCTCGCCTGTGCGCGTCGCGCGTCCGTCGGCCGCCGTCCTCGCCCCTCACTCCCGACGCAACGACGCCGCGGTCCGCCTGCTGCACCTGCACAATGCCACTACGGCGCCGCCCTCGCCTGCACCGCCCGCCTCCCAGCCTGCACCGCCCCGGTGCCCCCTCCTTCTGGCCTGCGCCGCCCGTCTCCTGGCCAGCGCCGCTCCGATGCCCCCCTCCCGGCCAGCGCCGCCCCGACTCCCCTCCCCCCTCTCCTCTCGGATCTCGGCCAGCGCCGCCTACTAGGCTCGCCCTCCTCCGGACGTTGCCACGCCTCCGGCCCCGCCAACTCCCGGCCAGCGCCCCCTCCCGGCCTGCGCCGCCCGCCTCCCGGCCTGCACCGCCCCCCCTCCTGGTAGGCATTTTCAATGGTAATGCATCTAACACACTCTCAAAATTTTTCATAATTTAAGCTTTTTACAGTATATATTGGATATCACCTGTAATCCAGTGTGATGACTGGATGATTGAGCACCTGTGATCCAGACACCTTGTTGTCAAAATTTACAGGGGTGATTAGAACAGTTGTATGTACATGTTGTGTTGTTTGTTCATAGGATGCTTCTAGCTGAGCTCAACTCTTAATGCAAGCTGTACTGACAGCATATTTCACTATGGAAGCAAGATAGGGAAAAACTTGAAAACCAGTTGCAATGTTGCATGATATGGCTTTGATGGTTGAGAGGCTAGAGGGCAGCCGCCAAAAGCTTTTAATGGAGGTGTTTGATGTTACCTTCCTTTTCTTTGAAACGAAATAAGCTTCCTAAGTCATGGCTAAGTTTTTTATTTTGTTCAACAGATTGATTCTCAATCATCAGAATTAGAAAAGCTGTTTGAGGAGAACTTAGCCTTGTCAGCTTCATACCAAGAAGCCATGTCTGTTACAATGCAATGGGAAAATCAGGTGTGCTTAGACATTATGCCTCGTTTTCCTTATTATGCTTTATGTTTTAGCATTGAAATCAAGTTTCATATCAATGACGCAATTGTGATGTACTTTTGTTATGTCATGGTATGGGTATAAATTGGCGTTAGTTTTTGGTTGTTAGAGTTCAGCCCGAGGCGTAACCAAATTCTGGTTCCGCCATTGAATGTCAATGAGCAGTGTGTTTCAACATAAACATGTGAAGTTTTGGTAGTAGTTTATAACTGTTATTCCTTATTAATATTGACAAAGAACTCTTTAGACAAATGGAAGTTTTCTTTAAATTTGACAAATTAATCCCATAGGTGATTTGGATTACTTGCACCCAAGTGTTCATTGTTTTTTTCATGGTGCTGAATAGATGAATTTTCGTTTCAGAAGTTTTCAGGGCTACTCTGTGACAAAGAACTTCAACTAAATTCTCATATTATACTCAGACTAGCTGAATGCCCGTGCGTTGCTACGGATTTAAAAAAATTAGAACATATTTGTATGCACGTTCCAGCAAATTTTACCACTCGTTAGTTTTAGAACATGTAGTATGATAAAATTTTAAAATCCGTAGCAACGCTCGGGAAATCAAGTCCATTCACCATGATTTTGTTGATTCGAATCCTCTCTACTATTTGATTTTTATTCAGTGGAGCCCTTTACTACTAAAAATTACTGAATCAAACCCTTCTATCTAATGGATTGTTGATGTGTATGTTAACTCGAGCTGACGGAGATATGTAACTCATTAAACTTAACAAGATTAGCTGCTATCTAGGCTTGCTGATGTGTTTTGGAGGACAATATCTCACCAAAACAATAATTAGTGAAAAAAATTATAATTCAAAAAATGTAATAGTAAACATTTATCCTTTAGAACACAATAGTGAGGTTTATTAATAGTTTACTATGATGTTATATTTTAGCTATGGCACATGTTTATAGTCACACCATCAATCCGTTAGTCGTATGGACAAAAATGTAATTAGACAATTTTGAGTACTATAAGGGCTCATATAAACAAAAATAGTTAGAAGGTTTTAATTGCACAAAATAAAATAGCAGACGGACTGGAATCAACAAAATGAGACTAGGGGTTGTTTGATGGCACAAAATTAAATGGTTTAGAGCTAATGGTGTAACTTTGCCTTGTTAGTGCACTGGGAAGTAATCCTGGTATAGGTAAAAAAGCAAATAGTATAGCCGAAATGAACAAATTATATTCTCAATTTAGATCTAGCATCTGCCCTGTAATGTTTATCAGATATGTAAAATGCTCACAACCCAATAAAAACTATCTTGACTTTGTCCCAACAGCTACCATCCTAGACGCCTAAAAATACCAGAACGGAGAGACATTAACAAAGCGTCAGAATGTGATTGCATCAGATAGATAGGGTATTGATTTTTTGGGACCTCTGTAGATAGTCCAAGTCTCCAAGACACGGTCTGTAATGGCAATATCATTTTAACTGGGACATGATATATCTTAATCTTCCTTACATGTACGTAAGATTTCAGTAGTTGACTATCCAAGTTGAACTGGTAGCACTCTAGCTAATCACTGATTATTCAAACCGTCAGCTTAATTAACTGGGGACATGTTATATCTTAATCTTTCTTACATGTACGTAAGATTTCAATAATTGACTATCCAAGTTGAACTGATAGCACTCTCATCACTAAATATTTGAACCATCAGCTAACTGAGCTTTTATTCTCTCTTTCAGCATTGATCAGTCAATGAGCCGATACCAACAATATTCTAAGCAGAGAGATTCTGATACACAACGTACAGGCAGCGGCAGCTCATAGGTTAAGACAGATAATTCCTCCTCTGTTTTGAGTAGTGATATTTGATCTACAATTATTAAGCTAAGAGCATCTCAAGATTGCGGTTTTACGACAATATTCCTTTTTTTTGTCACTAATGGTCTATCTACTACACATCTCCATTCACCTCTCAATGCTTCCACTTAGATGACTTGGACCCACTCATGAATATTCTTTCTTTTATTTATTGCTTATTGCTAGAACTCTGTATAAACCGCGTCTTATTGAACAGTGAACACCACTACCACACAATCTGGGGCTTAAGAAAAGCACACAGTGGATGGTTTAGCTTGAATTGTGATCCAATGAATTGCACACACTTATATGTATCATTCAGTTACAAGTCAACCTTTTGCTCTATACTAGCTGAATGCTCGTGCGTTGGTACGGATTTTAAAATTTTATCATACTACATGTTCTAAAATTAACGAGTGGTAAAATTTGTTGGAACGTGCATATAAATATGTTCTAATTTTTTTTAAATCCGTAGCAACGCACGGGCATTCAGCTAGTAAGAATAAGTCTTCGAATGTCACGACGATGTAGCCCGAGTCGTGGAGGAAATGCGTCTCCTTATATTTCAGAGTGAATGCACTCTGCCGGTTTGGCTTCATGTTGGACTTCTCCATGTACCAGGCATGCAATGTATTGCAAACCAAACCAAGCCGGGGTAATTGTGACTCGGGCACCAACAACACTCTTAGAATGAACTTCCATGGCCCGGAACGAGGCTTAATTTTCTTTGCATGAGCCTTGGAGGCCTTGGAGCCTCGCTTATGATACGTTTTCGGTGGCGTCTCGGCGGGAGCCGATGCAACATACTTCACTGGATTTGGAGGTGGAGGTGGAGCCACCGGAGCCGATTTGACAGGTTCAGGGCGACGTCCCTCTTGGGCCACTGGATGTGGAGATTATGGCACGGGCAAGTCGAGGGCGATGTCCCTCTTGGGCCACTGAATGAATGTGTGGACGGTATCCCCTAATGTCTTAATCTCTTCGTTTGGGGGCTTCTCAAGAGGGACGGTCTTAAAAATATCATTAATCATGTCCACCTGGACCTTTATGAAACCGGTGTCTACTTGTACACCGTGCACCAGCGTCCCTGGCAGCAATGGGTACGCCATGCCGCGCCCAGCATCAACGGGAATAGAGCCAACAAGCCTGACTCTGAAGATGCAAGGCATGGGCTCCTACATAACGACACAAGATGAGTTAAGGCGTCCACCAGAGAGATCTATGCACCATTCTAAAGAGGTACATTACCTGAATGTCATCGATAGGTAAGCGGACGTCGCTATGTTCAGTAATTGGTGTGGACGCGCAGCTATCGCGGCGTTGAGGGGGACTGGGTACCGTAGTAGTAGGGGTGGGTTGCGATTGGTTGCGGACTTGTCTCAGTTCTTCCCTCAATGAATCTATCTCTCCTCGAAGTGAGGCAGTCTGCTCTTGAAGTGAAGCAGATAGTTGTTCCTCAAGTTGAGCACGAAGCTCCTGTTTTATTTGTTCGTTGCGGTATGCCTTGGATCTCTTCCTACTCCTATATGTCTCGGAGTAATCTGGAAATCCGTGCCTCCAAGATACATAAACCCCCATGCCTCGTGTGCGACCTGGGTGCTCTTTGTTTCCCAAGGCATGGGATAGTAAATCTCTCTCCCTATATTCTTCAAATGAGCCACGAGAAGATTCAGTAATCAATGATTGCTGCAAGAGGCAAGTAATCATGTTATTTTTGAACTCATGAAGTTCAAGAGGTGTTAACAACTATGTAGTTTAACATATTTTACCAGGCGTTGGGACACTTCCTCATCTGCGGGGTTTTTGAAAGAGGAAACACCTGAAGACATGGTTGATAACCTCGCTCTTAACCAGTTTCGAGCATACTCGTTTGTGATCCCGGCAAATAGCGGGGAAACCTTCGATCGGATTGTGACCTCGTCCTACATTCTCATGTTTCCGGCGACACGAAAGGATACTTCGTGAAGGGCTTGACATCCTTGGCCACGTAATGTGTCACAAGATTGCTCTTAAAATTCTTCCATGCTTTTCCCATTGCGAGGAGCGCTTGCCGTTGCACAAGTCCCTTTACTTCTGCTGGGATCTCGAACAAATTTGTAATTTCCTCCCATAGCTGATTTTTTGTGATCATTTGTCAAATCTTTCCAGCTTGCTATGGTGATGGGGACCCGTTGCCTTCCTATTATCCCGCAGGTAGTCCGAAATGATGACGCTGCTTTCGTCGGCTCCAGAGGGACCCCATTCAGAGAGACCACCGTGATGGTCATTCGGCCCTCTGGCCTTTTCGATACTCCTCGGCCACGCTTACTTTTCGCAATCTTGGGAGCGTGAAACCCAGATGACGACGACGAAGACTGTGTGGACGCCATCTCTCTTCTAAGAAAAAACTAACTGCCGTGAGCTATGGGCCTCATGCCTAAACAAAGTTCTATGAAGCAAATGACACAAACCAGTGTATCAAGTTCATTGAACAGGATACACTAGGGTACATCACTTGCTTCATGCCCTTTGACAAAGTTCTAACGATTGACTAACTGAAGTGACTGCATGTGAAGCATATATCATAAAGTACTAATAAAGCATATATCATAAAGCTAACATGTCAAGCATATAACATAAAATACATGTGAAGCATACAACATAAAATACATGTCAAGCATATATCATAAAACTAACATGTCAAGCATATATCGTAAAATACATGTCAAGCATATATCATAAAGCTAAAATGCAAGCATATATCATAGAATACATGTGAAGCATATATCATAAAGCTAACATGTCAAGCATATATCGTAAAATACATGTCAAGCATATATCATAAAGCTAAAATGCAAGCATATATCATAAAATACTTCTCGGGAAGGAGCGGCGTCGGGAGGGACCGGCGTTGGGAGGGACCGGCGGCGTCGGGAGGGAGCGGCGTCGGGAGGAAGCGGCGTCGGTAGGGAGCGACGTCGGGAGGGACCGGCGGTGGGAGCGAGGGGCGTCGGGAGGAACCAGCGGCGGCGTCGGGAGGGAATGGCGACGGGAGGGACCAAAACCTAGCTAGCAAGGGCGCTGGACAGTGGAGACTAGAGAGTGCGCGAGTGCCGACTCCGCAGGTATTTATAGGGAATCTATCACAGACGGTTCCGTAAATGAACCGTCTGTGATATCATATTATCACAGACGGTTCTATTTATAGTAAATAGAATCGTCTGTGATATGCATATTATCACAGACGGTTATATTTATAGAACCGTCTGTGATGTGTTATCACAGACGGTTTCTTTCAATAAACCGCCTGTAATAGTTCAATATAAATACCAGCAACTAGCTAGGTTCCTATGTCATTTTACAATTACAATGGAACATAGATACATGTATTAAAAACGCAAGCATAATCATAAATATAACTATTTCTTAGTTCCTGAGTCATTTTACAATTACAATGGAACATAGTTACATTTATGAAAAACGTGAGCATAACCATAAATATAAATATTTCATAGTTACATTTATTACACTTGGCTATTTCATTTTAAATAAAGCCCTTCACGATGATCGACACGCATATAACTTGCTTTATCGCCTTGTTCTTCCTCGAGCCTGATGCCGTCACCGAATGGAGGCAAATTACCAAATTGATTGTACTCTTCCTCATCCACAACATTCTCAACCTCGATAATCCTTCTTTTTCCTTGAAGAACTACATGACACTTCTTATTTGCCGGGTCGGTTACATAAAATACTTGAACAACTTGCCTTGCGAGTACGAATGGTTCGTCTTTGTATCCTACACATTCGAGGTCCACGGTAGTGACGCCGTACTTGTCGACCTTTACACCCCGTGGGAGTTGGACCCAACGGCACCGAAATAGAGGAATCTTAAATATTACATAGTCAAGCTCCCAAATCTCCTCTACAAGCCCGTAGTACGAGCTTCGGCCAGCGGTACTGACGTGCGCATCATAGGCATCTATGCGGACACCTGAGTTCTGCACTATGCTCTTTCTATCCTGATCTGTTGTATAAAATGTGTAGCCATTAATGTCGTATCTTTGCCATGTCACAATTGTAAATTTTGGCCCTTTTGCCAACCATTGTAGTGTTTCACTTGACGACCTCCTAGTCAATTGCGCCTTCAACCATTCGTTGAACTGACGGTTGTGTTGTCTCGTGATCCAAACTTCTGACTGGCCTGCATTCTCCTGACGTAGCATGTCCTTGTGCTCTTCAATATATGGGGTCACTTTAGTCATGTGTTGTAAAACCATGAAATAGGCTTGAGCAAACGTATTTTGATCCGGAGTTATTGCTTTCCTTCCGATAGTCCCGATACCCTCTAGCCTCCCCTCGTGACGAGATAGAGGTACACCTATCGGCTCGACCTGAGCCATGTAGCCAATGTAGAATTCAATGACCTCTTCTGTTGTATAACCTTCGATAATGCTATCCTCCGGTCGAGATCGATTGCGTACATAGAACTTCAGAATTCCCATGTACCTCTCGAAAGGGTACATATGACGTAAAAATACGGGGCCGCATATTTTTATTTCTTTCACAAGGTGGACCATGATATCAAAAAATGATGGAGGGAAATACATCTCTACATGACATAGAGTTGTCCCCACCTCGGTTTACAGAGCATCTAGTCCATTGGGATCAATGACCTTCTGAGCAATTGCGTTGAAGAAATAACATAGCCTTATGATTGTCACTCGAACTTGTTCGGCAAAATACTTCTAATTGTAACAGGTAGCATTTGTGTCATTAGTACATGACAGTCGTGAGACTTCATGCCAATTAATTTCAAATGTTCCATGGAAACAAGTTTCTTCGTGCTGATGGAGTGACCAGATGGAACTTTCACACCATGTAAGGACTGACATAGTTCAGTTCTCTCGGACTTAGACAGAGTGTAGCAAGCTGGGGGAAGGTACGTCCGGCCTTTATCGGTCTCTATCGGTGCTAACTCAGTCCTGATGTTCATAGCGACCAAGTCACGCCTTGCGTTAACACCATTCTTTGTTTTATCAGGAATGTTCAGTAAGAGACCAATCAAACTGTCACATACATTCTTCTCTACATGCATGACATCGATGCAATTGCGAACTTCTATGTGCTCCCAATAAGGCAAGTCCCAAAATATTGACCTCTTTTTCCACATGTTCTTCCTCAATTTACGTCCCTTTCCAAGCACAACGTTTATATCCTTGACTATATCATACACCTCTTTCCCGCTAAAAGGTTTTGGTACTGAGTCATCCTCTTTTTTTCCGTCAAATTGTTTCTTTATCTTGCGGTATGGGTGATACTTTGGAAGGAACCTACGGTGACGCATGTACACAGTTTTGCGCGAGTTGTTCAACCACACACTCTCGGTATAATCTAAGCAGTGAGGACACACTTTGGCTCCTTTTGTACTCAACCCTGACAGGTTAGCAAGGGCAGAAAAATCATTAATGGTGCAGAACAACATGGCGCGTAGAGTGAAGTTCTCTCGTTTGTCCGCATCCCATACATGTACCCATTCATTCCACAGTATTGCAAGATCTTCCACCAATGGTGCTAAGAACACATCAATATCGTTGCCAGGTTGCTTCGGCCCTTGGATAAGTAGTGACATCAAAATATACATCCGCTTCATACACAGCCAAGGAGGAAGGTTGTACATGCACAGAGTCACGGGCCAGGTGCTATGTCGGCTGCTCATGTTACCAAAAGGATTCATTCCATCTGTACTCAACCCAAACCTTATATTTCTCGGTTCCACACCAAAATCTACAAACAACCTATCGATGTTCCTCCACTGGGCAGAATCAGCAACATGTCTTATCATTCTATCTTTCTTGCGCTGCTCCCAGTGCCAACCCATCAATCTTGCATCCTTGCGGTTTGCAAATAAACGCTTCAAACGGGGGATTACAGGAAGATACCACATCACCTTAGCAGGAGGTCCTTGCTTCACCTCGATGCCCTTCCCATCATCAGAGTCATTTTTACGCTTGTGTCGAGATGCTTTGCACACCGGACAAACATGTAAGCTAGCATACTCTTTACGGTACAAGACACAATCATTCGGACATGCATGTATTCTTTCTACTTCCATTCCTAATGGACAAAGAATCTTCTTGGCTTGCTAGGTGGTTCTCGGCAACACATTTCCCGTTGGAAGCATGTCCGCTAAGAGACCTAACAATGCCGTGAAACTCTTGTCGGACCAACCATTGTTTGCCTTCAATTTCAGCAGTTCTAGAACTGATGACAACCTCGTGTATTGCGGCTTGCAGCCCGGGAACAAAGGTTTCTCCGAGTCCTCCATCAAGCCCTCGAATTTACCAAACTCTCTCTCACTATAGTTCCCTTCTGCGACCTATCCTCATGATCGAAAGAACAGTCTACATCTGACATATCGTTGTCTCCCTCGACTATGTCATAACTACCTTCTTGTGTACTTTTCTCTTCACCGTGACTGGTCCAACATTTGTACCCTTTTATGAAACCCCTTCAAATCAAGTGAGCCTCGATCTACGCTGAGTTGCTAAATATCTTGAGATTATCACAATCAATGCATGGACAATACATATATTTCATCCCCTTCTTCAACATATCCAGCTCGGCCGCCCTTCTAAAAGCAGACACGCCATTAATGTATTCTTCACTCACACGATTTTCAATGTACATCCTGCTTCGGTCCATCTACGCTACATAAGTAACAAATGGGTGTCAAAAATGATTATTACCGCTACTACATAGCAAATCAGACTAGCTATACATACTTACATGTACATGACATACATCTATATATATTAGTAGGTATATAGCTAGCTAGCCACCCATTCTGAAATCCAGCAAACTAACATTATCTTTCTAAACCTAACTAGCTAGCTAGATTTAAATTAAACAAAAGACGGTGATCAGATCAGATCACTAAGAATGTTAAGTAATTGAGTACTAACCTCTGATCAGATCACTAAGAAGATAGTGGTATGTTTTCACCCCTAACTCCCTAAAGCCGGCCGCCTTGCTCCACCGATGCAGCGCAATGAAGATTACAGATCTGTGTCGACATCGAGCAAGTACGCCAAGTAATTAATAGTATGAAAAATATCACAGACGGTTCCAACCACAAACGGTCTGTGAAAACAATATATCACAGACAGTTCTATATACGCACCGTCTGTGATACCAACAATATCACAGACGGTTCATATTAATAATCGTCTGTGATTGGTTCTTATCACAGACGGTTCATATAAAGAACCGTCTGTGATAGTCTACATTATCACAGACGGTTATTAACACGAACCATCTGTGATGTCCATAATATCACAGACGGTTCGCAATAAGAACTATCTGTGATAGTCCTTTACAGACGGTTTACACTACAAACCGTTTGTGATAGTTCACTCTATACGGAAACAGGAAATAAAATAATGTCCCATGGTCTTTGAAAACAAGCAAATAGAGACGCAAGCACAACAACACATTCAGATCTATTACAGCTAACGAACCGTTCATGGCACGACGGTCACACTAAACAAGACACACTTACGACACTTACGGCAAGAGTGTGTTGCCTAGTATGTCGTCGTGCCGCGATGGAGGTGCTAGCTCACGGCAGTAGTCGGCGTTGTGGAGGAACAAGCAAATACATAGGCAAGCACAACAACACATTCAGATCTATTACAGGATAACAAGCTAACGAACCCTTCGTGGCACGACGGTGAGACTGAACAAGACACACTTACGACACTTACGGCAAGAGTGTGTTGTCCAGCCTCCCGCCTTGCCGCGATGGATGCACTAGCTCACAGCGGAGGGGAGATGCATGCAGGAAGCTAGCTAGGTAGTGGATGAACTCACGCGTGACTAGTACCGGTGGAAAGGTACATAGGGTTATTAATAAGGGCCGAGCCGTGGGAGGAACTGCTGCCTGCCATTCGATGTGGAGAGAATGGACGGGTGAGATCGAAATCCTGGGTATACGCCAATTATCGGTGACATGTAATCATCACAGACGGTTATTAACACGAACCGTCAGTGATGGCCATAATATCACAAACGGTTTTTAATACCAACCGTCTGTGATAGATCAGAGACGGTTTGGAATACGAACCATCTGTGATATTAATATCAGAGACGGTTTGGAATACGAACCGTCTGTGATATTAATATCAGAGACGGTTTGGAATACGAACCGTCTGTGTTAATGCTTAAATATGCGCGCCCTAATCCTGCTCTTCTACACACTGTACGTCGTCTCCTCATTTTCTTCATCACCACATTTCTAAATAATGACATCTAAAATTCTTTTGATCTCCTTCCTCTTGTCTATCCATCATGAGTTGTTCGGACGCAACCTTACACAGGCGGCCAACAATTTACGTCTGGAGCAGCTCCTCCGCTCACACCCCTGCTCTCCTTCCTCGACTCGCTTCCATCCGTCAGCTGGACCTCATCATCTGCCGTCGACGGAGGTGTCTCGTTGCCGCTCAGGATAGGGAAACCGCCCTCAGCCTCGTTCTTCTCTACAATGTGCGCAAAACAGAGGAAGATCATGCGGCAGTGCAGACACACATGGATAACCTTGCCGATCAAGCATAATTAGCCGATTCTAAGGAAGCTTATCATGGCATCCTGTTTGAGATTATGGAACATGCTAATGATTTGTCCAGGCTTGAGGAGGAAGTGGAGAGGGCAAGGACAATCTTGACGGCATTCGAGAACACAGCGGCTGATCCTCCAACTCCAGAAGTCGACGAAGAAGCATATGAAGCCCAGAAGATTCAAATCTGGGAATCCTTTTTTTTTGCACTTTTGTAATAAAATTGCCTTGAATTTGACTCTCGTCTCAGTTTAGCTTCTGTAGTTCATACGACAACGGTCGATTCGTATTAAGAACCGTCTGTGATAGTTTCACAGACGGTTATTAACACGAACCGTCTGTGTTGTCCAGATTATCACAGACGGTTCTTAACACGAACCGTCTATGAAAGTTCACAGACGGTTCTTAAATACGAACCGTCTGTGATGTCTCAATTATCACAGACGGTTCCTGTTAATAACTGTCTGTGAAAATATCACAGACGGTTGCCAATATAAACCGTTTGTGACAGTTTAATCACAAACGGTTCATACGGAACCGTCTGTGATGTAGTCGTCCAGTATAGCCTCTTTTGTAGTAGTGAATGTAGTATTATGATCAATAGTCGCAGATGAGTAATAAATAAGAATATACTAAGATTTACTGTTAAAACATCAACTAGCTAATCAAATATCCCCATACCTCCATAAGTTATTGAACTACTCATTCAATGAATAAATTGAATAATTGGTAAATAGAACCCCATAAAATACCACAACTCAAGTTGCCATGAATACATACGCTGAAGATTAATTCAATAAATTAAACTCATATATCAGTTCATATGTTTAACCTGGCTCATGGAGCTTCCTAAATAAGTATAAGAATAATAAAAGAAGTATTTAAATAAAAGATTGATCCGTGATATTCTAAAAACCAGCTATGCCTAGCCATCCTTAAATCCAAAGCAGAATATTCTCGTGAATATTCCTCTTGTCATGAAGGCTTATTGACATCTGTCTTGGCAGATTTCTCTCCTTCATTCTTCCCTTCGCTCAAACCTCATTTGACTCCGTCAAAACTCCACGCCCAATCAACCTTGTCTCAAAATAAAGCTAAATTGAGTCTATTTGGATTTATTTGGATCTTTTGAATTATTTGCATTTATTTGGATTCAGTTGTTTATCGCCAAGTTAGAAATTGGAGTCATGAAGAATCAATGGATTAAACGATATCAAGATTGAGGTGAAGAAAAAGACCAGAAGCTCAGGATCTTCAAATGAGAAAGCGTTAAGTGAGCTCAAGACTGCAGTAAACCGTGCAAAGTGAGTCAATACTTTGATCACGTTGAACCTACATTTTCTGCAAATTACTTTTGTTTAAATTATCAAGTTGCATGCTGTTATTTTATATGCAAATACATGTTTAATTTAAGATTCTAGCTATATGCCCATTGTTTACCATGATTAATATTACACCTCCTTTGGAATATTTGAATATGTGAACCTTGTCGCCCTAACAAAATTATGATAGTAACCTTTTGAAAATAAGTCCGTGGGCACTAAAATACCCCAAGCATCACTTTTACATCATGAGGAACTGATTTGGGAAGCCATGGTGAAAATGGCTGGTGTATTTGGACAAGGATATTCTATGTTTCCAAAAACCCCTAACTTGTTTAAATATCTGGGCAGATGGATCGGGGGTGTGGTGCAGCGGTGCACGAGAGTGTGGTTAGTGGTAATGCCGTTGGTTAGTGGTAGCATCGCCCAGATAACCCTAATGACCGAATCTTGTGATGATCTCCTAAGGTACAACAGTACAACCACAAGCTGGTAAAGTGTAGGCAAGGCTAACTAATTTGTGTGGCTCTAAGGTGGTTACGTGAAGGTGTGAACACGAGCAAAGAGATGGATGGTCACATCCCCGCCTTTACCCGTGATGGCTCACGGGGAACCCTTCTTGAGGGATGCACACATCCTACAGAAGGCAGAACCTAGCGGGCGTAACTACAATAGGACTATGCATCGTAAAGGTCCTGTGATAATTTACTCAACCACATGTCTAAAGTATCGTGTGGAGCAACGAGTGGATTATCTCTTGTGGGTAAAGTGTAATTAAATTTAAAATAATTTAAAAATAGAAAAAAATGCTAGCTCATCATGGACAACATAAATGAATACGGAAAAAAAGAACGGCAAAAAAACGTAAAAAACCAAAAATTAAAAAAATGACAAAATTTATAAATAATAAAAAATAAAACAGAAGTCAGCTGAAGTAGAACGAGCGGGCCCTAAACAGATGTTGCTGCCGGTTCACGAGCTCAAAGTAAAACAACATACGGTCGTCAAGTCACGGACAACAAAAGGACAAGAAGTGCGGACCCCTATGCATACTCTGCGTGTCAGGCTGGTTCGGCTCTTGTCACTAGCTAGCTAGCTACTGACATGTTACATCAACTACCAACGAGACACTGATCTCTAGCATCTAGGCGTGTTGGAGAAAGTAGCGGCGTGTTGGAGCGAATAGCGGCCGCTAAATAGGCGGGACATCCGGGCCGTGAATTTTCAGTGATTTGAACTTCTAATTTTTGATTTATTTTATATTATTTATAGATTTTGCTTTTTTATACTTTTGGTTTTTTAGCATTTTTGCCGATTCTTTTTTCTCGTATTTGTTTGCATTATACGTGATGACCTAACATGTTTTTTCTATTTTTAAATTTTTTAAAATTTAATTATGCTAAATAAGCATTTGTCAGTTACAGTGTTTTTTCAGCATGCTACAGTGCTTTTCAGTTATAAACCACTCAAAAAAACTTTTTTGAGCAGGGCCTGCATTTGTCAGTTACAGTGTTTTTTCAACCAATTACAGTGCTTTTCAGCTATAAATCACTAAAAAACACTTTTGAGCAAGACCTTAGTCTGTTATTTTCTAGTGTTTTTTTTTGTCTCGGTAGCACTGATATTCCCCTATCGTAACTGTTTCCGCTACAAATGCTATTTAGTACCCTGCGTACAACAAAGTGTCTAAAAGGGGAAAAAATGGCATTTGTCTACTTCCGCGGCTTGGCCTCGCAAAGGACCAAAATAAAGCATCGTTTCCGCCTCTAGGCCGCACGAAGAAGCTGGATGGGCCGTCAAAAGATGGCTGGGCCGCACGAAATTTACTCTCTGAAAAAACGGTCAAGGCAGTTGATAGATCCCACACGCACTTAAAAGAGTTGGTGCTAGTTGTACTTAAATACGTACCGTTAAAAAAGAATACACTGCATCAACTTAACCCTTAATCTGCAGCCTCCAATCAAAATTTGGAATCAATTTACATGTGCATGTGTGATTAATGGGAGTGGACAAAGGAGGCTAGCTCATGCATGCACCCCATGCAATAACTAAAAAGTT
This sequence comes from Dendrocalamus latiflorus, assembly GCA_017311315.1. NCBI lineage: Eukaryota > Viridiplantae > Streptophyta > Magnoliopsida > Poales > Poaceae > Dendrocalamus > Dendrocalamus latiflorus. The sequence continues at coordinate 6,381,738 of CM029646.1, forward strand.
ATTGCATTCATAAGAGATGAGTAAGGATGCATCATAGTAGTAGAGTATTTGAAGTAAAAAATAAATAATATTTTGTTTGGAGGGAAAATATTTTTTTAAAGGAGCGGTTATGGTACATGTGTTTGTATTTTATGGACACTACATGCATACATTTTTAATTTTCACCATCACACTGGTATAGTGCGGAAATTAAGTGGGAAAGATATAGGAGCGAGCGAAAAGTTGAGAAACTCTCTATAGTTGAAGCATGCATGTTTGTATAAATCCAGCCAGTCAAATATATGCATGCTAGATATTTTTTAGCTAAGAGGACAGCTACGGTACAAGCACTTCTATTTAATTTAAAAAACAAATTAAAATGCTTTGAACCTTTCTAGACCTTAGAAAATAGAAAGTGGAAAAAAAGTATTTCTAAAGTACACTGAAAAGTTCTTGCATCCTAGTCACTCACTCCATCCGTTCTTTTTATACTAAAAATATGCCTTCCCATTTGTTCCACTTCTGAACAAAAAACCATTAGATTCCTCCGTCAATTCCCAACCGGGCCCCGTCCCTGCACGACCGATCGATTCCTGTGCGTACAGTCTGTGTGCACGCGTTTCCGAGATGTGTTCGTCTGCAAATCACGAGCTCCTTAGCCGCTGCCGCTGCATGCCCGGCGCCCCTAGCTGCATGTCGCGTACCAATCATTGGATCATATGCATCTGGGTGGGTACGTGGTCCATGATCACATGATCCAAAAAGCGTAAGTGCTTTCGAACCAGCCCATATATCTTGCTTCTGCGTACGTGGTCCATGAGATCGACGACCCTAGCTACCGATCATCTCATGTCGATCGTCTCCTCTCCTGGATCACAAACCTGATCCGCAAGTTGCAGCACACGCCGCGGCTGGCTGATCAGCTGCCCTCTTTCGGCCGCCGATCCGATCGCGTCGACGGATCGGAATCTTTCTGTGGCGGGGCGGGGCGGGCTAGGCATTCCGTCGTCGTCACCGAGCTCTGATTCGCTTCAGATTTTTAATGGGCTCGCAGCGAGCGGACGTGCAGCGCCGCCGGCCACACGGCGCGCGCGATCTACAGTGGGATCTTGTCGGCGTGCCCGTACGCCGGCGCGTGCGTCCTGAGCGCGCATGGAGCTACGCAAGATCGTCCTAGCGGATTCGATCGAGGTGCATGCATGGCGCCTTTTTTGACCGTGCGTGTGTGTTTTTGACTCTTGGTGATGATAATATCCAGGAATCTCTGCAGCAATCGGAAGGCTAAGGTAAGTACGTGTACGTCCTGTGCTTCGCGCCAACGCAATCTAGCTCAGTTCAGTTCATATACTTGGTCAAAAAGTGTCCCTTTTTTTGGGCAAAAAGATCTTGTAATACATGCATGTATGATAGATATACAGCAAGTCGATCCCTATTTTAGCTTGGTCTGTTTAGAAGTATACACAAGCTGATTCCACACGGTTTCTAAAGAAATTTTTCAGGGAAAAGAGCAAATCCTCTAATCCAAACAAGCTATTGATTGGTGAGTACCAATCTGAGCTTAACAGATGGATAGGGTACCACTAAGCAATTAATCACAGTTATATGTTCATGGTATTGGTGCATGTTTTAATTTGTCCCGCAACGCCGGAGCATATGCGTACAATTGGTCTTTTATTCTCTTTGTGGAGTAAGGAGGAAAAAGAAAGTGAGGAGGTTAGGTTATGTTATTTTCAAGTGTGGATAACGGCTTCTTCTATATTTTTTTCAAATGACAGCAATAATAAAGATATTGACATAAACGATGTACATAATTTTAAACTTAGAAAATCACTTGAAGAATAAGTTTCCACAAACCATGCCATTTACTTTAATTTTTTTAAAAAATAAAAAGTCTAAAAAGACCGGGCCTTAGTCTAACTGGGCCCAAATGCCCGTTTGCTTTAGCTAGATTAGGTATTTCTGTCGACCTGGTTATGTCCCCCGTTAGCTTGTGGCGAGGTCGATGCGTCCTATGTACTGTATGCAACGAGGTAGGCAGCTAGCTCGCTCCGTTTATGCTGACCAGTTCGTAATCAGGCTTCTTTTTTACTTTCAGTAAATTTATATTATAATAACCAGTTTTTAAACGATATTTTTTTAATGTAAGGTTAATAAGAAGATTATAGTAAAAAGTATACTGAATTTAGCTGCATCGATTAAAATCATATATAAATGTTTTTCTATATATATTATATCTCACGAACACGAGCACGAACAGCTAGAATTTAAATATTTAAGTTATAAATTATAAGTTCGAAAGAACCATCTTTTGCTTTTGCGAACGCCTTTGCGGCGCGCTACGTGTGCTCGCGTACGACGATGATAAAGCACCCAATAATAATCCATCATCGCACATGGATAGATCGCCTGGGTCCGTCCAGTAACCTAGCTAGCTATCTAGCCATGGAAATATGCTCTTGTTTGTACTAGCTGCTTTAATCATGCATGTCCATCTCATGTGGGTTTGATGCATGGACCCTGATCAGCCACGCATCTGCCCTCTCTGTGCTGAAGGGGGGTCGGCCCCATGCAGACACAGAATTGCCACACAAAGTTCAGAGGTCGGACTTGAGACCCTGCCATGGAATATCATGGGTCAGCTGTCATGTGCTCCCATCATGTGTGCTTATCGGATATGGAAAAAGGGAAAGGAATCGAGGACCCTGGAAATTCAGATAGATATTGTCTATGGACTTCAGGGTTATCATTAATTTTCTAGAGGATATGATAAATCAGATAGAGAGAGAGGGGGGAAAAGTTACTAATCGAAACCAATTTTCCTTGCAACTGTTGCATAGCACAGTAGCGTGGCATCTCGTCTCCGTGGCTAAGTAACAGCCAGAGTTCAATTCACATCAACCCCATGTTGGGTGGATTGCTTGTGGATTTTCTCCATTGTTGTTTCTGGTATTTAACATGTGACACGTGTGCCTTCACCCTTGCAAACATATGAGTGCATTAGCCAATTGTCCCACCCCTAATATAAAATAATTGTCCTTGAAAAAAAAGTTGCTAACATGTGAATACTCTACATAATAAAGATTTTCCTCTATTATTTTGATGCTTTTCCTTTAAATTAAATAGATATATAAGTTGACAATCACATTTTCTTTGCAACATGAAAAAACTATTTTTTATATGTATGTGTGTGTGTGTGTGTGTGTGTGTGTGTGTGTGTGTGTGTGTGTGTGTGAAGGTCATAGTTTAATTAGTTTGTATGTACATGGCTTGTTATAGATATCGTTAGCTGGCCAATTTAAACATCATTTTTTAGATAAAGGAATTCATATCCAATCCACATATTGCTTGGATTTGAACATGGATTGACTAGATGGTTATTCTTTTGGATGTAAATTAGATGGCAATTTTTTCTGGTTGTAGGATTGCAGTTTGTTTAATACAAACTAATGCAATGTAAATCAATAAGTGACACGGAATAAATTCAAGCGCGATCTCATAGGCACTTCCACAATTTTAGATATTAAAGCTCGTATTCAGTTTAAATGTCTTTGTAATACAAGATCCACGTTCAAATCTGCATCCTGTCGATTTTGGCTCCTCATCCAAATCTATGTTCTGTCAGATTTTGGCCGATTGGATAGTCAAAATATTTTTTTAGAAGGTGGGAACAATTCGTTAGCACTGTCATCTTAAGTCACAATTCAAATCCCGAAAAATCTAGAAAATCTACACTAATAACACACTAATTAAACATGTGATCGGTGAGAATCGAAACTCTGGTATCAGTTAGAGAGATAAGACACCACACATCTAAACTATGTTAGAGCAACTCCAGCAGGGCCTCTACTTGAGCCCTCAAACCTCATATTTGAGGGCTTGAGGTAAAAATGGAGGTCCAGCAGGGCCCCTACTAGAGCCTTCAAATTTGAGGAGCACCTCAAATCACCCTCCCACCCCTCATTCCTAGGGGCTCCCCCCCTCATTTTCCTATTTTTTCCCCGCACCGTGAAACTTCTCCCGCTCTCGGCCAAAATTCCCCGCCCGCCTCATCCCCTCCCATCCGCCGAATCTCCCCCCCCCCCCCCGCCTGCATCTTTCCCCGCCGCCTCCCTCCCCGCCTGCATCTTTCCCCGCCGCCTCCCTCCCCGCCCGCCTCCCTCGCCCGCCCGCCTCCTCCGCTTCCCCGCCCGCCTCCCTCGCCCGACGCCTCCGCCGCTTCCCTGCCCGCCTGCCTCCCTCGCCCGCCTCCTCCGCTTCCCCGCCCGCCCGCCTCCCTCGCCCGACGCCTCCGCCGCTTCCCTCGCCCGCCCGCCTCCGCCGCTTCCCCGCCCGCCCGCCTCCCTCGCCCGACGCCTCCGCCCATCGCCGACGCCGTCGCGGCCAAAATCCGCCGCTTCCGCTCACCCCCGCCTCGCCCGCCTCCGTCGCCGCCGCCTCCCTCGACGCCGCTTCCGCTCACCCCCGCGCGCCACTTTCCCCGCCGCCTCCCTCCCCGCCCGCCTCCCTCGCCGACGCCTCGCCCGTCGCCGCCAAAATCCCCTCGCCGACGCCCGTCGCCCGCCTCCCTCGCCGACGCCATCCTTGCCCGAATGGATTTGTCAGGAGTGGGTCCCATGTGTCAGTGTGTGTGGAATGGATTTGAGGGCTTAGATTTGAGGGGTGCTGTTGGAGTAGAAGCAAAAAAATTGGGCCCTCAAAAGTAGGGGGAGCCCTCAAATGAAAAGTAGGGGCTTAGATTTGAGGGCTACTGCTGGAGTTGCTCTTACCACTACTAGAATGGGAGTTTTTGCGACGGGGCAAAACCATCAGGAAAAAATGATTCACTGTCAGGAATAATTTCTCTGTCAGGAAACCACCAGGAAATACTCATGAGGAGAATGGGGTGTGAAAAAAGAATTTGGTTGACGGTTAAGCGACAGGAAAATAATTCCTGATGGTATTTCCTAATGGTCACCGACTGGAAAAAAAAATTTCCACATCAGGTTTTGTCCAAAATATCACTGACGGTTTCCCGTTAGGAAAATCCGTCACAGATGATATTTCTGATGGTTGTCCCGCCAGGGCATGTGTCATTTTGCTGTCAGCTGAGTCATACCGCCAGGAAAAAAACTTGTAAACAAAAAATAAATGCAAAGAAAACACATTAATTTAACTTTGTTTTCCTGTTATTACAACTAATCCATACACACATCTATAATCTAAGTAATCCACACATTAATATGAATCATCAATTCAACATCATATACATTAAGCTTCCATTAAACACACATCCATCTATTCGGAACCACATAAACCAAGTTCAAGCTTCCATAAACACACACTCCATCCAAGTTCTGTAACAAAGTATATATTCAAGAACATTAGTACCATAGAGACATCCAACCCCTGCGAAAGAACATACAAAAACAAATGAGCTTGTTGGCCATGCTCATTTGAATATGCACAAGTATATTTTCAGAAAGTTAGTAGATAGATATACATGTAGCTAGCTAGTAGCTACAACTAGAAATATGCGGTTTCTCATACTTGAAAAAGTTTCAGAAATAAAATAGGCACATGCACAAGTATTAGGATGAAGAGCTAGCCTCTTATGTTATCCGACTAATGTAATCTGCACCTCAAGTTCAAATATATGAAAATGATAGATAATTAGGCCAAAGTAAATTTGTAACGGCATATTGGCATGCATTGTCTAACATGTATAATGGAGGTACTAACAGAAGAAGAAAGAATTTTTTAAATAATTATTATTTATTCGGTATTACAAAATTATAACTGTGATTTTTTTTGCAGTTTTGACCGCATATCGCCACACGGTTGGGTGACTTAGGCTAGTCGCCCAACCGTTGGGTGACACGTGAACCGGCAGGGATGCCTTAGTATAATTCATATAATTATTATATTTAAGAGTTACTTTCTATTATATCTGTAAGTAATTGTGTTGTAATTGCTAGCATAAAATCGATTTGCAGATATGGCTCGCGACGTTGGTGGTTCGAACTGGCCTTTCGACTTGCTGAACCAGCACATCGACACACAGTACCACACGAGCCGTCGTGTCCCGTATCCTGAGGGTGGGGATGAGGAGACCGAGTTAGGGGTGGTCTATACGTGAACACCCCGACGGGCTTGGAGACTAGACCCACGCTAGAGAGACAGGTTTGTGCACAAAGTATGACACATCTTTTTATGATATTTTTGCTATGTACTTACTTTTTTGTGCTTTGCAGGCTGAATGATATCGGCCTTCTACCCCTCGCGCAGATGGTGGAGGCCACCAATGAGGACAACACTCCAGTCAAGGAGGCCAGGGAGGTCTAGGCCGCCTAGAGCGGTCACGACAATTCTCGTTCGATCAATCATTATTGACAGCTCTGTTGAACCGGTGGAGCCCCGAGATGCGCACAATCTACCTCCCATTCGGGGAGATGGCCCCTACTCTGTAGGACATTGAGATGCTGCTTGGCCTACCTATCGCGGGAGAGGTTGCCTCCTTGGAGGATGTGCCTGGCAACTGGTGTGATGACCTGCTGGGTAGGTTTGACGGGGTTTTTCCAGGTGAGGCTGCGGTATCATGCTATGTCTTCCTGACGCGACAGAAGCATGGCCTGCCCATGTGGTGGCATTTACAGTTCTGAGTACGTATGCTATCAATTTTACCTGTTTAGTGATGCACTATCCTTATCATATGATGGGCTTACTAATTTTTTATTTGTGCATAGGTCGAGCGAATGGACCCGGACACCAACGAGTATCAGATGTCGCGTCACCTGGAGGCGTACCTGCTGTGACTATCTGGCTGGGTACTATTTACCAGTAGCCATGGTGACTCCGTTGATGCTCACCTCGTGCGGTATGCGAGGGCCATCGCTGACATGGATGAGGTGCACGTCAGCTAGGGATCCACCGTGCTGTGACCTACCATGGTATGTGTGACACTTGCCATAGGATGAGGACAACTACTATCCTCATAGGCTGCCCCCTCCTGTTGCAGCTGTGGTCATTCGAGTGCTTCCCCCTCGAATGGTTGATGCTGCTCTATAGTGGTCCATATCGTGTGGATATGTACCACGGGGGCACCGTGGACCGACCTACCGCAGGGTCCCTTTGGTGCCGTTGATGAGTACACGCTCTTCTGAGTCTTTACTATACGTACATTATAGGTCATCCTCTGTAACCAATGTTCTGGCTCGCAGGCATAATTTGCACACCTACAGGTCACTTGTGTGAATGCCAACTTCATCGAGCACCTCGACTGCCTCACCACTGATGACGTACATTGGAAGTTGTACTCTGCTAAGGATATGGCAGACCGCGCCCCCTTCGGGCTCTCGTCGTTGTGCTTGCGTGACCGGGCATACTGGCTCCCGTAGAAGAAGCTCGTCTTCTGTGTGTTCGTCAAGGATAATGTTGTGCACATGGTGATGTGCCAGTTCGGCCTCTGCCAGGCTGTTCCTGTCCCCGTTGGGCATCGGGTGCCTGACTCAGTCCACACTTGAGTTACACAACACATGTCCTTAAATTTTTTCACAGTTCTGTTATGATGCCTTCTAATTGCATTTGTACATTTCACAGGCACAATAGGAGGGGTGGTAGCGGGACAAGCTGGGCCACGAAGATAGCACTGTGGGTGGAGGAGTGTGCGGAGGCACTCGAGGACTTTGTGTAGGACACCGTGTATGATCCCAGGACGTACGATGAGTATCTAAGCTGGTACGCTCCGCAAACACATACTAGGCTGGTGCTGTCGTCGACCCTCCCTCCGCTCATGTAGCAGCACCGATTAACGTGTACCCTGTGCACTTAGCATTAATTCCATTGCAGTTGTCCTGATTATAAGCTCTGAATCATGATCGATCCGCACTGCTGATGCATTTCCTTCGTGTCTGCCGCATCTTTCAAAACCAGCACAAAATATCTACTTTTGAAGGAAACTTCTTTTCCATTCATCTACCGAAGTTATTGGAATAGTATATAGGCAATTAAATGTTCATCTTGTCAGTTTCCTCTTCAATCAAAAAATGTTCATTTTGTGCAATTGCTAGCAAACTTGCAAAATTCAACTGTATATAGCTGCTAGAATGGTTTGCAAGTTAGCACATCAAATGGAATTTAATCCATTAATTTCTTGAGAAGTGTTTTCCCCCTTCAAAAACATTCACTACTACAGAAAGCCTAATACTAGACGGCCAATCACAGACGGTTTGACAAAACCGTCTGTGACCGACACTAACACAGACGGTTTTAATTTGGACAACGTCTGTGTTGGTGGTGTCGGAGAAAACGCGTATCACAGACGATTCTTACCGATGAACCATCTGTGATACTAAAGTATCACAGACGGTTTATATTAAAAACCGTCTGTGATAATGTGGTATTATCACAGACGGTTTTTTTTATTAAAAACCGTCTGTGATAATCCAAAACCGTCTGTGATAATGACGCTAGGCATTTATTGCTCTGCTCAGAACCGCATCTGTCTTCATTTCGATCCAGATCTAGCCGGTGCTGCACTCTTTCGCTCAGGAGACAAGCTAGGCGATTTCAGGCCAATTAATTTGGTGGGAGGAGGCAGAGATTGAGCTTTGAAGATTCATACTTTCCTGGTTGCTCTAGATATGGTTAGTAATGAAATTTATTTTTCTTTGCATTACAATTTAGATATAAGTAATTGGTGAGTGTTATTAAAGATGGTTTGTAAAATTGTTGATTATATAATAGCTGTTGTGTTTATAATATGAATTAAGGTAGCAAATTAAGCCTCAAGGCATGTGGCCGGTATATATGTAGTAATAATTAATGAATTTAATTTTTAATACTAAGTTGTTATATATATACATAACGTAGGACCGAAGCTGGATGTATGACGTGAGCCGTGTGAGTGAAGAGTACATTAATGGTGTGTCTGCTTTTATAAGAGCTGCCGAGGAGGATATGCTGAATAAGGGGGTGGAATATATGTACTGTCCATGTACAGACTGCGAGAATTTAAAGATGTTTAAGAACCGAGGGCAAAGTGAAGCGCACTTGATTCGGAGGGGTTTCAAAAAGGGTTATACGTGTTGGACCAGTCATGGCGAAGTCAATGATCATATGCCGCCGGATGATATCGCCGGTGAAGTGAATGATATGCGCCGGATGACATCGCCGGTGAAGTGAATGACATGCCGCCGGATGATGTCGATTGTGGATCGGATTTGGATAGGTTGCACAAGGACAATCTAGATGAGATGCTTCACGATGTAGAAGAGAACTATGATGAGAGAGAGTATGTTAAATTCCGGGGCTTGATGGAGAACTAGGAGAAACCTTTTGTTCACGTGCTGCAGGTCAAAGTACACGAGGTTGTCGGTCGTACTTGAACTGTTGAAATTGAAGGCAAGCAACGGTTGGTCCAACAAGAGTTTCACGGTGCTGCTAGGTCTTTTAGCAGACATGCTTCCGGAGGGAAATTAGTTGCCTAAAACCACGTATAAAGCCAAGAAGGTTCTTTGTCCGTTGGGAATGGAAGTAGAAAGAATACATGCATGTCCGAACGACTGTATCCTGTACCATAAAGAGTATGCAAACATGCATGTATGTCCGGTGTGCAACGCATCCCGATACAAACGTAACAATCAATCAGATGACAGCAAGGGAACAGAGGCGAAGAAAGGACCTCCTGCTAAGGTGGCATGGTATTTTCCTATAATTCCCCGTTTGAAAAGGTTTTTTGCAAATCCAAAGGAGGAAAAACTGCTGTGTTGGCACTCGGAGGAGCGCAAGAAGGATGGAATGCTAAGACACCTTGCTTCGCCCAGTGGAGAAACATCGATAGGAGTTTTGCAGACTTCGGTGCAGAACCAAAGAATATAAGGTTTGGACTGAGTACAGATGGAATGAATCTTTTCAGTAGCATGAGCAGCCAACATAGCACATGGCCTGTGACTCTCTGCATCTATAACCTTCCTCCTTGGTTGTGTATGAAGCGAAAGTATATTTTGCTATCGATACTTATCTAAGGGCCAAAACAACCTGGGAATGATATCGATGTGTACCTAGCACCGTTGGTGGAAGATCTAAAAGTACTGTGGAACGAAGGGGTACAGGTATGGGATGCATACAAACAAGAGAACTTTGCGCTCCTTATTGTTCTGCACCATAAATGATTATCCTGCCCTTGCTAACCTATCGGGCCAGAGTACAAAAGGTGCCAAAGCTTGTACCCACTATTTAGATGGTACCGAGAGTGTGTGGCTGAAACACTCACGCAAAACTGTCTACATGCGTCACCGCCAGTTCCTTCGGATGGCTCACCTATACCGCAAGATGAAGAAACAATTTGACGGAGAGAAGGAAGACGGTTCAGCTCCAAGGCATTTAAGGGGACACGAGGTTTATGATATGGTTAAGGATTTAGATGTTGTCCTCGGAAAGGGAAGTAAATTGAGGGCTCATGGAAAGAACACCTGGAAGAAGAAATCAATATTTTGGGACTTACCTTGCTGGGAGTACCTAGATATTCGACACTGCATCGACGTCATGCACGTAGAAAAGAATGTATGTGATAGCTTGATTGGTCTCTTACTGAATATTCGTGATAAAACAAAGGACAAGTCAACGCACGGCTTGACTTGGCTGATATAGACATCAAGCCTGAGTTAGCACCGACAATAACAGATAATGGACGAACGTACCTTCCCCTTGCGTGTTACACTCTGTCCAAGGCCGAGAAAACAGAACTGTGCCAGTGCTTGCATGGTGTCAAAGTTCCGTCTGGTTACTCCGGCAACGTGAAGAAACTTGTTTCGATGCAAGATTTGAAGTTAAATGGCATGAAGTCTCATGATTGTCATGTGATGATGACACAGATGCTTCCTATTGCAATTAGAAATATTTTGCCGATCAAAGTCTGAGAGACAATCATGAGGCTATGTTATTTCTTTAACACAATTGCTCAGAAGGTCATCAATCCCGAAGGACTAGTTGCTTTACAGGACGAGGTGGTGATGACTCTATGTCATCTTGAAATGTATTTCCCTCCTTCGTTTTTCGATATCATGGTCCATCTCATTGTTCACGTTGTGTGGGAGATAAAAATGTGCGGGCCCGTATTCCTATGTAGCATGTATCCATTTGAGATGTTCATGGGAATTATCAAGTCCTACGTACAGAATCGATCTCGGCCGGAGGGCAGCATCGTCGAAGGTTATGCAAGCGAAGAGGTCATTGAGTTTTGTGTCGATTATATGGCTCAGACTCAATCGATAGGTGTGCCTCAATCTCGTCATGAGGGGAGGCTGAAGGGTATCGGAACTATCAGAAGGAAAGCAATCACTGCAGATATTGACACGTATACTCAAGCCCATTTCACGGTCTTGCAACACATGACTGAAGTGGCGCCTTATGTCGACCAGCACAAGGATGTACTTCGGCAACAGAATCTGGAGCGGCTGGATGTTTAGATCATGAGGCAACATAACAGTCAGTTCAACCAATGGTTGAAGGAGCAAATTGCTAAGAGCTCGCCAAGTGAGACGCTGACATGGTTGGCAAAAGGGCCAATATTTACAGTTGTGACATGGCAAGGATATGACATAAATGGGTACACATTCTATACACAGTCTCAGGATGTAAAGAGCACTAACCAGAACAACGGTGTCCGCATAGATGCGTTTAGTACCGATGGGTCGAAAAACTCATACTATGGGTTCATAGAATAGATTTGGGAACTTGACTACGTGGTTTTCAAGATCCCCTTATTTCGCTGCCGTTGGGTGCATCTCCCACAGGTGAAGGTTGACAAGTACGGTGTCACTACCGTGGACCTCCAACGTGTCGGGTATAAAGACGAACCATTCGTACTCGCCAACCAAGTTGTTCAAGTTTTCTATGTAACCGACCCGGCAAATAAGAAACACCATGTAGTTCTTCATGGAAAAAGGAGAATTATTGGAGTAGAGAATGTAGTGGACGAGAAAGAATACAACCAGTTTGATGAGTTACCTCCTTTTGGAAATGGCATAAGAGTCGACGACGAACAACATGACGAAACTAGTTACGTACGCATTGATCATCATGAAGGGCTAATTTTTAAAGGAAATAAGCAAGTGGAATGAGAATGTGTGACATATATGTGGGCATTTGCATTTATGTATATAACAATGCATGTATGTGATGTATATGTGAACTGGCATTTATGTATACAACAATGCATGTGTGTGATGTATTTGTGAATTTGCATTTACTTATATGTGAAAATGTGTGATATATAGGTGAATTTTGAGAATGAGTCATACAAATGTATCTCTATGTTCATTGGACTGTTGTAAAGAAATACACCCAACTGTTGTCTTATTGAATGCTGGTTGGTACACTACTACAGAAAAGGTCATCACAGACAGTTCAAAAACGTCATCACAGATGGTTTGTGAACCGTCTGAATTTATGGGTCAGCGATAATCGAAGGTTATCACAGACGGTTTTCGAACCGTCTGTGATTATCAGATATCACATACGGTTTTTCTCTAAAAATCGTTTGTGATAGCTGATAATCATAGACGGTTTTAACTAAAAATCGTCTGTGATAACTGATAATCACAGACGGTTTTTTACTAAAAATCGTCTGTGATTATTATATATCACATACGGTTTTTAGTAAAAAAACCATCTGTGATTATCAGCTATCACAGACGATTTTTTAGTTAAAAACCGTCTGTGATATTATTTCCTACCCCTAAAACTATTTCTGTTTATTGGCTAGCCTCAGGAAATGCTAGCCATGCCCTCTGAAACAAGCAGATCAACATGTACATGTATACATACAATTCACATCTCAATTCATTTCACAAACATAAAACATCCAATTCACATCGCACTTTATTTCACAAACATAAAGCATCCATTTCGCAAATCAATTCATTGAAATGAAATAAAATATCCATTAACATATACACAATTACAAAAGATCTACATTGCATTTGCACTTAGATGGTAACATTGCATTTTTTATTGCTCTATCACTCCGGAATCGAGGTCTCGCAAAAGGAACATATCCATAATCAACGAACTTGTCCGGCTAAACAAGCTAGATGCTGCATGATTGCCATTCAAGTATTGCTTGTGCATCCGACAAGTTCATTGATTATGGATCCGTTCCTTTCGTGAGACCTCGATTCCGGAGTGATAAGAGCAATAAAAAATCATTGTGCGCAGTGGAACTCTCCATCTGCTCTTATGACTTTAGTCCACAAAAACCAAGCGAACTCTCCTCGAATTTGTGCAAAGTCCGGCTGTGTCAATGCAGATGTAGAGATGGGCGCAGCCTGTCGATAGGAATATCAATGCACGTACATATATAACCTGACAAGTATGAAATAAATGTGGGAAGATTGACAAACCTTAGAATTGGTGATCTTCGAGGAATCGAGAAGTAGTCTCATATGGTGGCACACGTAGAATCCACACGTGTTGCCTGGCTGCTGCTGGTGGCACTGCAAAAAATAGAATGTGTTAAATCAAAAGGCAGTACTGCTAAGTGTTGTATAGGATTAATTAATGTGTAGCTAGCGAATACCCAAAAATTGCGAGCATGTTTCAAGGGCTTGGCCCCTGTCATCGAGCCACGTGTTTGTTGAACGTATGTGGCGAACGACCTTCGTTATTCGAAAAGTTAGATTAGTCATTCGGAAGGAAAGAAAGAGTACAATGTACAATATACTTACCTATCGAGTATTTGGGCGATAGCTGTGTACTTAGATTTGTTCTTACTTAGAGAATCAAGGTATATAGCCTTGTTCCATTTTGGTATAATTACAATTAAAATCCAATGGAAGTGCTCATTGTATGGCATAAGAAGAAATTCCTTATCGCGATGCATCCTCGTTGATGGTATCAATGGCGACCAAGCGTGGGTCCAGGAAACCAATTGGTGATTTCGATGATCTAGCTTCGGTCAGCATGAATCTATATATATACACAGAAAAGCAACAAATTGTGACATATATCGGTATTACGTGAACAGAGACTGTGATTGTACAGACTTACAGCGTCCAGCATCGAACGAGTGAGGCGTCGAGAGCATTGAGCGTGAAAAGACCAAATATATCATCAAAGGTCACCGCGAAGACACATTCCTGACTTTCGTGCTGGAAATATTCCCGCTTGAATTTGACAGTGATACCTGAGCGTCGTTCTGCCTCTGGCCTATTGGACTGTTCTATATACTACGCGTGTAATGTTTGGCAACCAAGTCCTAGGGTTAAGAGGTGCTCTTGCGGGAATATCATCGGCTCGCCTAGCACGAATTTGTGGGCCAATGGTAGGTACGAGATATCGTCATCATCCTTCGTCTTTGATTTGCCCTGGCCACTGCCTTGACTGTAGGTCGACTTTATGGTACTCGACTGTAATGGTACAGACGGTGCAAGTTGCTTTGGCGAGAATAGCACCCGTGGGGATAGCACCGGTGCGGGTAGCTCTGCTTTGCACTGCCCTTGTGGAGATAGCACCAGTGCATTTTAGCTCTGGTTCGTGCTGCCCTTCTGGTCTGGCCACCGGTGAAGAAGCCTCCAGGGAGATGTCGCATTTGGGCCACTGGATGAATGTTCCAATGGCCTGCCCTAGAGTCACAATCTCGTCGTTGGGGGCCTTCGGTAGCGGGACGACCTCAAAATTGGCATGCACACCATCCACATTAACTTTTGCGTAGCCTAGCGCTAAAGGTTGACCGTGCACCATGGCCCCGATACCAGACTGATATGCCTGACCCCAAGCAGCGTACAAGGGAACGGAGGCACATCTCACTTGGAACCTGCACTTCGTAGGCTCCTACATAACGATACAAAATTAGCTACTCCAATAGGCCTATCAATATAGCAAGCATTCGAGAGATAATAATTATTACCTAGATGTTGTCCACAGGAAATCTGGCCTCTCTTTCCGTCGGATTGGACGCGCAACTACTCGGACGGTTGTGCAGGCTAGCTAGCACAGGAGCGGCGGCCTGCTGACTTTCTGTATGTTTCCGTACCTCATCTCTGACTACATCAGCCAGCTCACCCATTAGCTCCTCTCTAAGAGATGCCTTGATCTCTTCTCGTAGCCGCTCCTCACGCTCGGCTTTGGTTCTCTTCCTACGCCGATACATTTCGGAGTCATCTTGGAAACCATGTTTCCAAGGAACGTAAAGCCCAAGGCCTCTCGTACGACCCGGGTGCTCCTTGTTTTCCAGGGCCACGGAGAGCATATCATTCTCCCTTTTTCCCTGGAATGATCCCAGGGTAGATTCAAAACTCAGCTCTTCCTTCAAGAGCACGACATGTCATTTCAATTCGTACGAAGTTGTGGAGTAATTACAAGCTACGTAGTTCGATCGATATCTTACCAGGCGCTGGGACACTTGCTGGTCTGCAGAGTTTTGAAAGGAGACTTCCCTCGATGTCGTTGTAGATGACCTTGTTCTAATCCAATTTCGAGCGCGCTCATCCGGGATATTGGAAAATGGCGGGGCGATGTCCTATTGGGCTGCCAGTTCATCCTCCGTCCTCCACTGCGGGATTTTACCCGCATACCCAGCTGTGCCAAGTCTGTGGGGGTGTGTGTTTTTTGCCTGGAGGGCCTTGTGCGCCACACTTATACTTCTGAAATCTTCAGTTGTCTTCATCGCCTTGAACTCTTCCCATTGTGGTTCCAGGAATGGGTATTTATGAAAAGGCGTTTCGTCCGTCTCCACGTATTTCTTGACAAGCGTGCTATTGAAGTTCTTCCATGCTTTGCACGCCGCTAGGTAGGTTTGTCGTTGCACGGCGTCTTGGTGTTCTTCTGGGATCTCGAACGATGCCAAAATTTCGGTCCACAGCTCACATTTTCGAGTCTCAGGCACGTTCTTCCATGAATTGAATGTGATCTCAATTCGTTCTCGTGCAACTATTCCGATCAATATTTGGAATGCGCTTACTGCTTTGTGAGGAAGGAGAGGGACCCCAGATGCATCGACCGCTGTGATGGTAAATTGGCCCTCAGGCTTCTTCGATAGCCACCTTCCTTGGCGTCTTGATGTTGGAACGAACGCCTCCGGTGATGGTGTTGAAGAATGCGCGGATGACATGTTGCTCAATTTGTGGGTCTATTAGGATAAGATAAGAAAGTGCCATACCATAAGATAAGAAAGTGCAATATCTATCTATTTCGCTCAATATAGGCGATTACAATACATATATATATGTGTATATACATACATACATATACATATATATATACCTACATATATACATATATAATGGTAGCAATATGAAGCATCACGTTTTTAATTACCATATTAATGAACTATTGTTTAATAGTGCGCTTTTTTACAAATTGATTTTTATCATGATGATCACATCTAAATTGTCCAGCAAAGACAATCATGCCCACACATGAAAAATGCATAATATCAAAACAACAAGGAAAAATTGCTCCCCTGCCCCAAAGTTTAATGGCGTTTGCTCATTTGCCCCATGATGTCTCACTGACATGCGGGTCCAGGGCCCACATGTCAATGAGACATCATGGGGCAAATGAGCAAACGCCATTAAACTTTGGGGCACATGAGCAAATCCCCCCAACAACAAAGCCTGAGGACAAATGCACCTATACAATAAAAACTTTAATATCAAAACAACAAAGCCTGAGGACAAATGCCTGAAGAAAAACTAACAATATGTTATCACATTCCAATATGATGTAAACATATCATTCAAAATATACCACATATTCAATAATAGAATCAATAACATTCTAAACATGAATATGTATGACAACGTAAAAGGCATGTATCAATTAAGACTAGCAACAAGCTCAAGTTGTAATTGATTAATTTGTGCTCTCAAATTGTAGGGTTGCACAAGATTAATCTTGGCCGTCCCACTACTAAATCATATACTCTTCCTTGATTGGTTATGCCAAATAATGAATTCAGTCATTTGAGCTCTAGATACAAACTCTACAATCTCATGATCAATATATCCAGCATGTATATATATTCAAACAGCAGTATTTAATGAAGCAAATCCATCCAAATACAAGTTAACTTTCACTCAATGAATTAGTCTTTAACTTGTCAAAATTAATTCCTAACATATCAGTATATGGATTTGCTATAATATGAAAACAGCAAGAACCGAATGGCACAAGAACAATATATCAATGTCTAGAGAATGTCTTCCAGAGTACAAACTTAATTGTGATAACGAAGTTGACAGTAATTAGAGCTCAAAGACTAATTCAACCAATCTCAGTATATGATTTATATCATCATCGAGCAACAACCGATCCCACAAGCAATCTATGCCTCCCAGTGCCAGATAATATATGAAAGATCAACAAGCTAGCACAGCCAACAAAGATTGCACAAAAATGAAAGATTCACTCACAAGACTGCTCGCCGAAGTACTGCTCACGCCGGCGAGTCGAGGTAGAGGAATGCCGCACAAGCACAGGAGAGGAGCCGGCCAAGCACCTCACCGGAGAGCACCAGGGAACCGAGGTTGTCACCAATCAAAGCGAGGGGAGGGGTTAAGCACTCGGCGGCGCCACCAACGGCCGGGACCGGGTCTCACGTGCGGCGACAGCTCGGCGGACGGGCCCGAGGGAGGCGGCCAGCGACAGAGGAGCGAGGAGGCAGCAGCGATGGCGGCGGGCTCGGGGAGGCGGCGGCGACGACGGGCTCGGAATTTAGATCTAAATCGAATAACTGCAGCGCACACGGAAAACCCTAGCCAGAGGGTATATATAGGGAGGCTTATCACAGACGGTTCTAAACTTAGAACCGTCTGTGATATTATTATCACAGACGGTTCTAAGTTTATAACCATCTGGGATAGTTATACTATCACAGACGGTTCTAAACTTAAAACCGTCTGTGATTATAAATATCATAGATGGTTCTAAACTTGTTTCTTCCTTCTCTCCGTCAAATTGTTTCTTCATCTTGCGGTATGGGTGAGCCCTCCGAAGGAACCGACGGTGACGCATGTAGACGGTTTTCCGTGAGTGTTTCAGCCACACACTCTGGGTACCATCTAAACAGTGAGTACAAGCTTTGGCACCTTTTGTACTATGGCCCGATAGGTTACCAAGGACAGGATAATCATTTATGGTGCAGAACAATAAGGAGCACAGAGTGAAGTTCTCTCGTTTGTACGCATCCCATACCTGTACCCCCTTCGTTCCACAATACTTTTAGATCTTCCACCAACGGTGCTAGGAACACATCAATATCATTCCCAGGTTGTTTTGGCCCTTGGATAAGTATCAACAGCAAAATATACTTTCGCTTCATACACAACCAAGGAGGAAGGTTATAGATGCAGAGAGTCACGGGTCATGTGCTATGTCGGCTGCTCATGCTACTGAAAGTATTCATTCCATCTGTACTCAGTCCAAACCTTATATTCCTTGGTTCTGCACCGAAGTCTGCAAAACTCCTATCGATGTTTCTCCGCTACGCGGAATAAGCAAGGTGTCTTAGCATTCCATCCTTCTTGCGCTCCTCCGAGTGCCAACGCAGCAGTTTTGCCTCCTTTGGATTTGCAAAAAACCTTTTCAAACGGGGAATTATAGGAAAATACCATGCCACCTTAGCAGGAGGTCCTTTCTTCGCCTCTGTTCCCTTGCCATCATCTGATTGATTGTTACGTTTGTATCGGGATGCGTTGCACACCGGACATACATGCATGTTTGCCTACTCTTTACGGTAGAGGATACAGTCGTTCAGACATGCATGTATTCTTTCTACTTCCATTCCCAACGGACAAAGAACCCTCTTGGCTTTATACGTGCTTTTAAGCAACTCATTTCCCTCCGGAAGCATGTCCGCTAAAAGACCTAGCAGCGCCATGAAACTCTTGTTGGACCAACCGTTGCTTGCCTTCAATTTCAACAATTCAAGCATGGCCGACAACCTCGTGTACTTGCAGTACGTGAACAAAGGTTTCTCTGAGTCCTCCATCAAGCCCCGGAATTTAACATACTCTCTCTCATCATAGTTCTCTTCTACATCGCGAAGCATCTGATCCAGATTATCATCGTGCAACCTATCCGAATCCGAACCACAATCGACATCATCCGGCGGCATGTCGACATTCACTTCACCGGCGATGTCATCCGGCGGCATATGATCATTCACTTCGCCATGACTGGTCCAACACGTATAACCCTTTTTGAAACCCCTCCGAATCAAGTGCGCTTCAATTTGCCCTCGGTTCTTAAACATCTTTAAATTCTCGCAGTCAGTGCATGGACAGTACATATATTCCACCCCCTTATTCAACATATCCTCCTCGGCAGCTCTTGTAAAAGCAGACACGCCATTAATGTACTCTTCACTCACACGGCTCGCGGCATACATCCAGCTTCGATCCTACGTTACGTACATATATAACAACTAGTATTAAAAATTAAATTAACTAATTATTACTACATATATACTGGCCATATGTATTATATTGAGGCTTAATTTGCTAGCTCAATTCATATTATAAACACAACAGCTATTATACAACCAACAATTTTGCAAACCATCTTCAATTAATAACACTCACCAATTACTTAGATCTAAATTTTAATGCATGCAAAGAAAAAATAAAATTCATTACTAACCATATCGAGAGCAACTAGGAAAGTATGAATCTTCAAAGCTCAATCTCTGCCTCCTCCCACCAAATTAACTGGCCTGAAATCGCCTAGCTTGCCTCCTGAGCGAAAGAGTGTGCAGCAGCGGCTAGATCTGGTTCGAAATGAAGACAGAAGCGGTCTGAGCAGCGCAATAAATGCCTACTGTCATTATCACAGATGGTTTTTTATTAAAAACCGTCTATGATAACCAGCTTATCACAGACGGTTTGTTATTAAAAATCACAGACGATTTTTAATACAGACCGTCTGTGATACTAAATTATCACAGACGGTTCGTCGGTAGGAACCGTCTGTGATACTCGTTTTCTCCAACGCCACCAACTCAGACGGTGTCCAAATTAAAACCGTCTGTGTTAGTATCGGTCACAGACGGTTTGACATGTGATTGGTCGTCTAGTATTAGGCTTTCTGTAGTAGTGCTATTATTGAATGCTGGTTGGTGAGTGAAGGCTTATTACATATGGTTCTAAACTTAGAACCGTCTGTGATATCAATATCACAGACGGTTCTCCGTTTATAACCGTATGTGATAATAAATATCACAGACGGTTCTAAGTTTATAACCGTCTGTGATATTTATTATCACAGACGGTTCTCAACTTAGAACCGTCTGTGATAAGCCTTTATATATAACCCCCGCTAGGGTTTTGCGCGTACACTGTAGTTATTACTAGTCGCTCTCCCGAAGTCTAGATCTAGCCCGTCTCACCTCCCGTCGCCGTCGACCCGAGCCTACACCGTCGTAGTCGCCGTCGACCCGAGCCCACGCCATCGCCGTCGTCCCGAGCCCACGCCGCCGTCGCCACCGCCTACACAACGCCGCCGAACCCTAAGGTGCGCAATTAAAAGATGTTTGATTGTATAAATCTGTGATGAATATAGATGTTCCTTTATATATATTCTTTCATATGTTAACTGCCAGCAATCATCACAAATTTCCTTAGCATTATCTTTAGCATTGTCTCTTTTAATCTTGTAAAACACAATATCCAAATACTTAATTTAACAAATCTTAAACCATTATTCAAACCAGAGCATAACATCATACATGTGTATATATGGCCCATTAGCATGTACTCTAGAGTTGTATTGTAATATGTATATGTATATGTATATGTATATGTATATGTATATGTATATGTATATGTATATGTATATGTATATGTATATGTATATGTATATGTATATGTATATTATCCTATCCTTATCTTATCTTATCTTATCTTAGCATGTACTCTAGAGTTGTATATGTATATGTATATGTATATGTATATGTATATGTATATGTATATGTATATGTATATGTATATGTATATGTATATGTATATGTATATGTATATGTATATGTATATGTATATGTATATGTATATGTATATGTATATGCATATGCATATGCATATGCATATGTATATGTATATGTATATGTATATGTATATGTATATGTATATGTATATTATCCTATCCTTATCTTAGCATGTACTCTAGCTGCATAGTATGGCACTTTCTTATCTTATGGTATAGCACTTTCTTATCTTATCCTAATAGACCCACAAAATGAGCAACATATCACCCACGCATTCTTCAACATCATCGCTGGATGCGTCCGCTCTAAAATCAAAACGCCGAGGAAGAGGGCTATCGAAGAAACCTGAGGGCCGATTTACCATCACAGAGGTCGATGGATCTGGGACCCCTCTCCTTCCTCCCAAAGCAGTAAGCGCATTCCGAAGAATGATCGGAATAGTTGCACAAGAACGAATTGAGATCACATTCAATTCGTGAAAAAGCGTGCCTAAGACTCAGAAACGTGAGTTGCTGACCAAAATTTTGGCATCGTTCGAGATCCAAGAAGAACACCAAGACGCCGTGCAACGACAAACCTTGCTAGCGGCGTGCAAAGCATGGAAGAACTTCAAGAGCACGCTTGTCAAGAAATACGTGGAGACGGATGAAACACCTTTTCATGAATACCCATTCCTGGAACCACAATGGGAAGATTTCAAAAGTACAAGTGCGGCGCACAAGGCCCTCCAGGCAAAAAAACACACACCCCCACAGACTTGGCACAGCTGGATATGCGGGTAAAATCACGCAGTAGAGGAGGAAGGATGACCTTGCAGCCCTGCAGGACATCGCCCCGCCATTTGCCAATATCCCGAATGACCGCGCTCGAAATTGGTTTAGAGCAAGGTCATCTACAATGACATCGGGGGATGTCTCCTTTCGAAACCTTGCGGACTAGCAAGTGTCCCAGCGCCTGGTAAGATATCGATCGAACTAGGTAGCTTGTAATTACTCCACAACTTCGTACAAAGTGAAATGACATGTCGTGCTCTTGCAGGAAGAGCTGAGTTTTGAATCTACCCTGCGATCATTCCAGGGAACAAGGGATAATGATATGCTCTCCGCGGCCCTGGGAAACAAGGTGCACCCGGGTCGTACAAGAGGCCTTGGTCTTTACGTTCCTTCGAAACATGGTTTCCAAGATGACTCTGAAATGTATCGGCGTAGGAAGAGAACCAAAGCCGAGCGTGAGGCACGGCTACGAGAAGAGATCAAGGCATCTCTTAGAGAGGAGCTGGCTGATTATGTTAGAGATGAGGTGCGGAAACATACAGAAAATTAGCAGGCCGCCGCCGCCGCTCCTGTGCTAACTAGCCCGCCCAACCATCGGAGTAGTTGCGCGTCCAATCCTTCGACGGAGAATGCGGCAAGATTTCCTGTCGACAACATCCTAGTAATAATTATTATCTCTGCAATGCTCGATCCGTTGATATGCCTATTAATTGGAGTAGCTAATTTTGTATCGTTATGTAGGAGCCTACGAAGTACAAGCTCCAAGTGAGATATGCCTCCATTGTCTTGTGCGCTGCTTGGGGCATGGCATATCCGTCTGCTCAAGGAGTCATGATGCACCGTCAAGCTTTAGCACCAGGCTTCGGAAAAGTGTCAGTAGATGGTGTACACGCCAATTTCGCGGTCGTCCCGCTACCAAAGCCCACCAACGACGAGCTCGTGACTCTAGGGCAAGCCATTGGAACCTTCATCCAGTGGCCCAAATGCGATATCTGACTAGAGGCTTCTTCACCGGTGGTAGATCAGCTACGTGCACTGGTGCCATTTCCACAAGGGCAACCAGAACCAGATCAGCTACATGCACTGGTGCCATCTCCACCACCGCTACCTACACCGGTGTCATGTTCACGGGCGCTATTCCCGGTGCAGCAACTTCCACCACTGGTGCTACCTTTAAAGTCGACCTACAGCCAAGACAGCAAGGGCAAAGCAAAGAAGACCAATGATGATATCCCGTACCTACCATTAGCCCGCAAATTCGTGCTTGGCGAGCCGTTGCTTGAGAAAAAGGGCCTCCAACCCCTAGCAATTAGTTGCCAGCAATTGCACAAGTGGTATATGGAACAGTCCAATAAGCCAGAGGGAGAACGGAGCTCAGATATCACTGTCAAATTCGCGCCAGATCATTTACAACACAGTGCTCACGAGTGTGTCTTCGTGGTCACCTTTGAGGATTTATTTGGTCTTTTCACGCTCAACGCTCTCGACGTCTCACTCTTTCGATGCTGGACGCTGTAAGTGTGTACAATCACAGTCTCCGTTCATGTCATACCGATAAATGTCATATATAATTTGTTACTTTCGTGTGTATATGTATAGACACATGCTGACTAAAGCTACATCATCCAAATCATCGGTTGGTTTCTTGAACCCACACTTGGTCGCCAAGTATACCATCGACGAGGATACATCCTTCGTCGAGAGGTACATTGCAGTAGGACTGCTAGCTTACCGCAATAAGGAATATGTACTTTGCCCTACAATCAGAACTATCATTGGATTTTAATAGTAATTGTACCAAAATTGAACAAGGTATATTATCTTGATTCCCTAAGTAAGAATAAAATGGACTTCACAGTTGTCAGCCAAGTAATCGATACGTAAGTACATTTTCTCCATACATACCTATATTGTACTCTTACTTTCCTTCCGAATGACTAAGGTTAACTTTTTTGAATCACGTAGGGCGTTCGCGATGTACGTTGAAAAGGGAGGTGTCTCGATGCAAGGGGCCAAAGGCCTGACACATGCTCGAGATTTTAAGGTATTCGCTATTACACATTAATTAATCCTATGCAACAGTTGGTAGTAATGCCTCTTGAATTAACACATTCTATTTTTTGCGGTGCCACCAGCAGCAGCCGGGCAACACATGTGGATTCTACGTTTGCCACCATATGGATTCTATGTTTGCCACCATATGGAACTACTCCTCGATTCCTATCGACAGGCTGCGTTCATCCCGTTAACTGCATTGAAACAGTGCGACCTTTCACGAATTCGAGGAGAGTTGGCGTACTTTTTGGTGGCTTGAGTCATAAACTCAAAAGGAGAGTTCCACTGCACACAATGATTTTTTATTGCTCTTATCACTCCGGAATCGATGTCTCGCGAAAGGAACGGATCCATAATCAACGAACTTATCAGCTACACAAGCAATACTTGAATGGCAATCATGCACCATCTAAGTATAGCTTGTGCAGCCTGACAAGTTCGTTGATTATGGATGTGTTCCTTTCGCGAGACCTCGATTCCGGAGTGATAGAGCAATAAAAAATGCAATGTTACCATCTAAGTGCAAATGCAATGTAGATCTTTTGTAATTGTGTATATGTTAATGGATTTTTTATTTCATTTCAATGAATTGATTTGCGAAATGGATGCTTTATATTTGTGAAATGAAGTGCGATGTGAATTGGATGTTTTATGTTTGTGAAATGAATTGAGATGTGAATTGTATGTATACATGTACATGTTGATCTGCTTGTTTCAGAGGGCATGGCTAGCATTTCCTGAGGCTAGCTAATAAACAGGAATAGATTTAGGGGTAGAAAAGAATATCACAGACGGTTTATAACTAAAAACCATCTGTGATAGGTGATAATCACAGACGGTTTTTAACTGAAAACCGTTTGTGATATATCAATATCACAGACGGTTTTTACTTAAAAATCATCTGTGATTAGCAGCTATCACAGACGGTTTTTAGTTACAAACCGTCTGTGACATTTACACCATAGACGGTTCGAAAACCGTCTGTGATAACCTTCGATTATCACTGACCCATAAATTCAGACGGTTCAGAAAACCGTCTGTGATGACGTTTTTGAACCGTCTGTAATACGGTTTTCTGTAGTAGTGTATCACAATTACATTTCCCCCTTGGAAACAAATGAGTATGGAGCACTTGTATTTATCAATAGTTTTGTGTAGTCTTTCTTCGTATCACGTGATTATGTTTTCGAGTATGCAAGTGATTTATTCATTCATATTAGTATGTACTAGTTTATTTAAATGCTAACAGAACTTTCAGCTAATAAGCAGTACTCTACTGCAAAAAAATGTATACTGGACGACTCATTACAGACGGTTTCCTTGAACTATCTGTGTTATAATTATTATAGACAGTTTTACAAGTATGACCTGTGTACCGTCTATATTACCCTACTAACACAGATGGTTCTTGTTAATAACCGTCTGTGATATTTCATAGATAGTTATTAATATGAACCATTTATGATAATTGCAGATAACACAGATGATTTTTAATTAGAACTGTATGTGATAGTTCATGGACGGTCATTAATATAAACTGTCTATGGTAGTTGTGTATCATAGACGGCTTGTGGTTGGAACCGTCTGTGACATGCTTCCTCTCTCCGATGCGCGTCTTCGATCGTTTCAGTTCCCAGATGCGTCTCTTTGTCTCACGAGTTAGATGTATTCCTTGTTGTATAAAAACGATCGTCTACCACCGGAGATTAATCATGTATGAGCACCTCTCTGGCTGGCTATCTTCCTTGTCTTTCAAGTTCAAATAAATGGCTCCCTATTCTTCATTATCCCGGCATTAATGGCCAACCTGGCTATCCTGGACGAGCACCTCGCCAGCTGTATGCTGGCAAATGCTGCAGAAGGACACTGTGCCAACAGTGTCCTCTTTGCTATGTCCGAGGATTTGCCAAAGAAGTTGAAGGTCACCTTCCGCCGTCTTGACATCCTCCTTCGTCGTGTCTTTCAGTTGGTCTCCCGCTTCCGGCAAGCTAACCTCGCCATCGACGTGGTTCTCCACAATGACATTGCATGTCTTCAAAAGGCTTGCCATCACTTAGAGTGCTTAGTCGATACGGCATGTGACCGAGTCAACCTTACCAAGACCCTTTAAGAAAGGGAAGAGAGCCTGTGGGCTCAATTCGATTTGATTGTTCAATTGGAGGGTGTTCAGAAGATACTCGAATGAGTGCGTCAGTGGGTGGACGCATTTTGAGCTCCGTTCGCTGATGATCCCGAACCGTCTGATGCTAACCATGTCCCCTACAAAGTTTTGAAGACAAAGATTGCATGCTACCTCCGACACTAGAACAAACATCGAGTGGTTAGGTTTCTACCTTTTTATCATCTTTTGTAAGAAACAATTGGCCACACTGTTTGGGCGCTGTATATATGTAAAATCAACCAGTTGAATTTGTATTTACTCTCTTTTATATATGTAAACAGTCTCAGTATAATGACATGACGGAATTACTTACTGGTAAAAAGCAACTAAGTAATACATATTTACTCCCGAATCATTACTGAATTTGCATCTATGTATATGAGAATGAATTTAGATTTTAGAATGGTGATCACAGACGGTTCTATTTTAGAACCGTCTGTGATATTTATTCGCAGACGGTTATTAATATAAACCGTGTTTCATAAGTAATTATCACAGACGATTCGTAATAATAACCGTCTGTGAAATATCTCATTATCACATATAGTACTTGTTAAGAACCGTCTGTGATAATATTATCACAGACGGTTATTAATGAGAACTGTCTATTATAGTGCAAGACCACAAACGGTTCACGGTTGGACGTGTCTGGGATACACCGCATTATTAAATGCCTAGCCAGCGGGCTCCCGATAGATCTGTCTTCATTGCACTGCATTGAAGGAGGTGGCCTGCTTTGGGGAATTTGGTGAAAGCATACCGCTTGTAGGATCTAGCTCTTGTAGATCTATTTGTTCTTGGTGATATCACAAATGATTACATTTAAGAACTGTATGTGATATCTGTTATATCACAGATGGTTTTAGTATTTGCCATCTATGATACGTGAGATAGTCGTCTGTGATATCTGTAATATCACCGACGGTTTTCAGTATTAGCCATCTGTGATATCTGGCATATCATAAATGGCTATATTTAAGAACCGTCTTCGGTATCTAATATATCACAGGCTGTTTTATTAAAAAAACTGTTTGTGTTGCAACTTATCACAGACGGCTTGAAAACTGTCTGTGATAACCACCTGTTATCACAGACACATAAATTCATAGGGTTTGGAAATCGTCTGTAATAACGGTTTTGAACAGTCTATGATGGCTATTTCTACAGTAATTGTAGCTAATAATTTACTGGCTAATTTTGTATTTATGCATCCCACACCCCCAAGAAAAATCTAGCAATAAATTATATCAGATTGATGATAATATATCTTACTTGTAATTGCTGGGCGTACATGTAATTGCTCAACTACACTTCAATGTAATTAAATGTTACAAGGGGAACAGAAGATCTTCTATATATATGTTTCGTAAATTCTGAAGGACTATAATTTGGAAAATAAAAAAAACAACTCTTTTGTTTCAAGACCCTTCCCGCATCACTCCACACTACTACACAAAGCCTAATACTAGACGCCAAATCACAGACGGTTTTGTGAAACCGTCTGTGACGTACACTATTACAGACGGTTTTAATTTGGAGGCCGTCTGTGGTATTTGTGGTGGGAAAAAAGAGTATCACAGACGGTTCTTACCGCTGAACCGTCTGTGATACTTGAATATCACAGACGGTTTTTATTATAAAACCGTCTGTGATATAGGAATATCACAGATGGTTTTATAATAAAAACCGTATGTGATACGTTTCCCGCCTTACAATCCCTCAAAATTTCATATTTTCCCGCTTAAGTCCGAGTATGATTCAGTTTTGAGACACCTTCAGTAAAACGGGCATAACTTTTGCATACGGTGTCCGTTTTCGACGTTCTTGTACTCGTTGGAAAGCTAACGATGAGCCCAATCCACAAAAAATGACCCGCTTGTGCTAGTCGCTCTCCAAGACCCTGAAAATCGGCCATCTTTGCACCTAAACCTGCGTTGCAAGTTTTTGGTTTCTGTTTTTGCCCTTTGTCTTGGTCTTCCTTTCGGAATTTGGATTTTGCTTCAACTGAAAAGTTGTAGATCTCGTCGAAACCTTTCAAATGAGTATATATAAGCTATATAAAATTTTGCTATTTTATCTTTTCAGACTAGTTACTTATATTGCATCGGTATATAAAATTTTGTGCTCTAATTCACAGACGGTTCTATATATAGAACCGTCTGTGATATTCATTCATCACAGACGGTTCTATATATATAACCGTCTGTGATAATCTAACCGCTGGGCCCGTCGATTCTCCTCAACCCAATTCTAGCCAATAAAAATCCACCAATCCTCACCCCACGGATTGTAGCTCCGCCTCTCCGTTCCCGCGCCAAAAATTTCGAACTCCCGCCTCTCCCTCCCTCTCCCTCCCCTATAAATATAACCAAAATCCAGCCTATCTCCTCTTCCTTGTTGTCCTCCTCCTCCTTGCTATTCTCTTGCTCCTTGCAGACGACGCACAAGTCTACGGGAGGCAAGACACCGCAGAAGCAACTAGCTCGTGCCAACCGTGCAAGGGCGAGAAGGCATCCAGCTCATGCGTTGCATCAGGGGTGAGAAGGCATAGAGGATCTTTGCTTTTTCTCTGTTATTGTTGTGTAACCTGCTTGTTCTTTTGGGATATTGTAATCTTTTCTCTATTCTTGTTGTGTAACCTGCTGTTCTTGTTGTGTAACCTGCTCGTTGTTTTGGGATATTGTAATGGTAGGCTCTAATCTTAATAAAAATGGATATTTTGTGTTTGTGAAATGAATTGAGATGTGAATTGGATGTTATACATGTACATCTGCTTATTTCAGAGGGCATAGCTAGCATTTCCTGAGGCTAGCCAATAAACAGAAATAGGTTTAGGAGTAGAAGGGAATATCACAGACGATTTATAACTAAAAACCGTCTGTGATAGTTATAATCACAGACGGTTTTTAGTTAAAAACCGTCTGTGATTTATAAATATCACAGACGGTTTTTAGTTAAGAACCGTCTGTGATATTTAATATCAGAGACGGTTCTTAACTAAAAACCGTCTGTGATTATAACTATCACAGACGGTTTTAGTAAAAACCGTCTGTGATATTTGCACCACAGACGGTTCGAAAACTGTCTGTGATGACCTCGTATTATCACTGACCCATAAATTCAGACGGTTCATAAAACCGTCTGTGATGATGTTTTTGTTTTTGAACCGTCTATGATGACCTTTTCTGTTGTAGTGCCAGCACCACCTCATATACTCCCTTCTCAGGGAAACATATGTAATATGTTCCGAATCGTCATTACAAGCCATTCCGATTAAGGAATATTAGCCTACGGATATAGAGAACATACCTAATTTTGTTAGGCAAAATTTGCACTAGGACACTGCAAAAGTTGACAATTCGTAGATAGACACTACGGACCCGTGATCATTTGACAGAACAAGTTGCACGTATTAAAATATCATTGTTTTAAAATTTAGGAGACATAAATGGGTGTGAAAAGTCCCATTTTAAAAGAAATTATATTTTTTTGCCATCCAAACTTGATAATTTTTCCATAGATAATTCAACCATCCAGACTTTGTCTAAAATTTTTTTCAACAAATATGACTTCCACACCCCTTCTCTTTTCTATATTTCGCAATAGTATTATTTAAATGGGCCGGGGGTGTTCTAGCAAATTACATTACCATTATTTTGTAGTGTCTATTACCACATTATCAAGTTTTGATGTTCTTCAGCAAATACCATAGTTATGCGATGTCCTAGAGTCAAATTTTACCTTTTGTTTCTGGTCAAAAAATTTTACCTTTTTTGTCAAGTTCTGTCCCAGTTCATACACCCCTTTATTGGGCATTGATCGTATCTATGTATGCGTATGGATGGGTTTTTTTGACTGTGGCTGTAGCTTTTAGTTTATGGGTTTTTGAATTTTGATTGTACGCAAGAGATAGTATACAGAGGGAAATAATTGCATGTGATTTTAACCAGTATAGTTGAATTAGGTATAGTGTCTACTATAATTTACCTGTAGATTTCGTCTTGAAAAAATATACCATTTAAAAGCTAATTACTGTTGTAGAAAATGATAAGTTAAAACCAAAATCCAACCGAACCCATCCATGATTATGGCATTGATCTAAAGATGACATGAATTAGGTATAGCAGCTGGTTCAGTTTGTATAGTTGTATACTACACCACAGTACACCTTGTTACGTCCCATTGCTCTCTCTCTCTCACGAAAGAAACTATTTGCTAGGTCCCGTATCTATTTTTATGTTTATTTTCTGAGGCCAAAAGGGTATGTAACTTAAGAAGTATGGGCTCCTTTGTAACTGCAAATGCATTAATTTGGATTAATCTCATGGCATACTCCCCCTATTATAGCAGGGGGAAACCGCGCGCGGAGGGAGCGGCCACGTCAGCCCGCGAGCGCGTCCGGCCGGCGCGTGGCCAGGAAAATTTCGGTACGGTCAGGGGAGCGTTTTTGCGAAAAAGTCCCTGCGTTTTTCCGAAATTACGTCAAGGTCCTTTTTCCTCGCGAAAAGGTCCCTGCCAGTTTTTTAGCCCCTCCACTTTGCAGGATAGCCCCCCGCGGTTTTTGAAATTGCGCACAAGTCCTTGTTTGTTTACGTACAGGTCCTCGATTTTTTTAAAAAAAACCCTTTAACTTTTTTTTGAAAATACGCATGTGCCCTCAATCTTTTTTTAAAAAACTTATCACCAATTATCGCATCTTTTACTTTGGTATGTACAGTGGCTGGCGCGCGTGGCGCCGCGCCTATTAGGCTAGTAGTACTAAAGATAGAGCGCAAACCTTCCCTGAGTAATACGTACGGATATTCCCCTAACAAAAACGATTGATAATTGGGCGCCATATCACTATGCGTATTCGCTGAAAGTTCAAAGGATCGATCTTATTAAAGAGGACACGATCGATTTAGTATTATATATAGTTAATTGCACTACTACAGAAGCCTAATTGTAGACGCCAAATCACAGACGGTTTTGTGAAACCGTCTGTGATTTACACTATTACAGACGGTTTTAATTTGGAGGCCGTCTGTGGTATTTGTGGCGGGAAAAAAGAGTATCACAGACGGTTCTTACCGTTGAACCGTCTGTGATACTAGAATATCACAGACGGTTTTATAATAAAAACCGTCTGTGATATTCCAGATTATCACAGACGGTTTTTATTATAAAACCATCTGTGATACTAGAATATCACAGACGATTTTATAATAAAAACCGTCTGTGATAATCTGGAAAAAAACCGTCTGTGATAATCTGGAATATCACAGACGGTTTTTATTATAAAACCGTCTGTGATATTCTAGTATCATAGACGGTTTTATAATAAAAATCGTTTGTGATACGTTTCCCGCATTACAAACCCTCAAAATTTCATATTTTCCCGCTTAAGTCCGAGTATGGTTCAGTTTTGAGACACCTTCAGTAAAACGGGCATAACTTTTGCATACGGTGTCCGTTTTCGACGTTCTTGTATTCGTTGGAAAGCTAACGACGAGCCTGATCCAAAAAAACAACCAGCTTGTGCTAGTCGCCCTCCAAGACCCCGAAAATCGGCCATCTTTGGACCTAAACCTGCGTCGCAAGTTTTTGGTTTCTGTTTTTGCCCTTTTTCTTGGTTTTATTTTCGGAATTTGGATTTTTCTTCAACTGCAAAGTTGTAGATCTCGTCGAAACCTTTCAAATGAGTATATATAAACTATATAAACCTTTGCTATTTTATATTTTCAGACTAATTGTTTATATTGCATCGGTATATAAAATTTGTGCTCCAATTCACAGACAGTTCTATATATAGAACCGTCTGTGATATTCATTCATCACAGACGGTTCTATATATAGAACCGTCTGTGATAATCTGACCGCTGGGTCCGTCGATCCTCAGCCCCACGAATCGTAGCTCCGCCTTTCCATTCCCGCGCCAAAAATTTCGAATTCCCGCCTCTCCCTCCCCTATAAATATAACCAAAATCCAGCCTCTTTGCTGGTCTCCTCTTCCTTGCTGTCCTCCTCCTTGCTGTCCTCTTCCTTGTTGTTCTCCTCCTCCTTGCTGTCCTCCTCCTTGCAGACGACGCAGAAGCATCTAGCTCGTGCCAACCGGGCAGACGCTCAATCAACGCCGACGATGGTGGTCGTCAAAGACATTCAGCTCATGCGTTGCATCAGGGGCGAGAAGGCATAGAGGATCTTTGCTTGTTGTTGAACCTGCTCGTTGTTCTTGTTGTGTAACCTGCTCGTTGTTCTTGTTGTTCTTGTTGTATAACTTGCTCGTTGTTCTTGTTGTGTAACCTGCTCGTTGTTCTTGTTGTGTAACCTGCTCATTATTCTTGTTGTGTAACCTGCTCGTTGTTTTGAGATATTGTAATGGTATACTCTAATCTTAATAAAAATTGATGTTTTATGTTTGTGAAATGAATTGAGATGTGAATTGGATGTATACATGTACATGTTGATCTGCTTGTTTCAGAGGGCATGGCTAGCATTTCCTTAGGCTAGCCAATAAACAGAAATAGGTTTAGGAATAAAAGGGAATATCACAGACGGTTTTTAACTAAAAACTGTCTGTGATAGTTATAATCACACCGTCTGTGATATGTACATATCACAGATGGTTTTTAACTAAAAACCGTCTGTGATAACTATATATCACATACGGTTTTTAACGAAAAACCGTCTGTGATATTTGCATCACAGACGGTTCGAAAACCGTCTGTGATGACCTCGTATTATCACTGATTCATAAATTCAGACGGTTCACAAAACCGTCTGTGATGACGTTTTTGAACCGTCTGTGATGACTTTTTCTGTAGTAGTGTTGGTTTCATTCGCATATATGCAAATGCTTAAGACGTCATGATGCTGTCCAATGTTAATGACTGGCCATCATTTCATGCTGACAACTCATAAAAATAAACTTGCCGTAGGTGATCCGCACTAAGAAGATGCAGTTTTCAGGAGTTTACATAGATAACTAGCTAATAGGGTAAAATTTAGTCTCCTCCGAAAGAGGTTTGATACTATAACATTCTGACTTACAAAAATCTAAAATATCATCTACAATTACTATCACTACCCATTCTAACTAATAAGGTAGCATTACCAATAACTAGACTTCAAAAATAAACATTTAACATAGTAATTAACATAAATTTCAGCAACATATTAATCCATAAATTGAATTCAATAATAACCAATTATTTACCAAGAGAAATCATAAATAAATTTAACTAAGGAATATATCAAATAGCAATATTACGAACTATAACGAACTAAGTGAAACCATAAATTATCCAACTGTTACAATGGAATATTATAAATTATTTATGACCATAACTGATGAATTGATAGGTGTAGTGAAGAGCTACAAAAGTGCAATTGTTCCATGTTGTAGTTTCATCTAATGCATGTCGCATTTAATGATCACCTAAAAACAACAAATAAGAAAGGCGAGTCCATGACTCAACAAGTACAAGGCAAAATAATAAACGAGGCATCATCTTATTAACAATTCATACCCATTAATCACTAACCCAATTGATCATATTCATTCTCATCAGTTTTCATTCACGTGTCTTATTATCTCAATTCACTTTTCATTAATACAATACAATGCTCCTACTGTCCTGGCACTAAAATTATCATAACTCTCAGCTCCCACATCGTAATATAGCAAACCGCACTAGTTCTAAAATCCATACAAAATTTCTCACAACTTCCTAGTTGATCAAATGTTTAGATTAAATCATCTAAACTCCCATTTTTTTAATGCAAAATACAATTCTATCATCTTTTGTACAACAGAATTATTAATTTCATATCTTTTAATATACAAATGTAAATATATTGAACTATAATATTTTCAGAAACTACAATAAGTTATATACCACTTCCTAGTTATACAAAAAAAATCAAATTCTACTATTAAATTAGTCAAATTAATAATTTCTCACAACTGCATCCAGCAGCAACCCAGTTCTGGATAGCCGTCTCCCAAAATTCATAATTTATGTTCTACTTGTCTGAAAAACATGTTGTTGATCTCTCTGGAATACTTAAGAAATTACTTACATTTTTCATGTGGACTAGATACCGAAGTTATTCCATCTTCTATTTTTAGTCTATGGATTAATACGTGCAGTGAAAACACGATAATTTACCAGACAACAAATTTACAAAATTCATATCTCAAAATTTACTTATCTGATCAATATGAATAAAAGTTCTATAGAAAACTACTGAAATGCTCTACAACTTTCTAGTAGATGCTATTTTTAAATTATAATCATACAATCCCTTATCTAGAAGTTGCTAATTTACTCTCTAGTTTCGATTTTGACCTATGACTAAAATAAACAACCAGAGAACAAAAGTAGATCATTACCCATAAAATAAAATCCTAGATCGTGATCTTCTTCTCTTAATTTTCCTTCTGTTCTCCCTCCCTCCCGATCTTTTCTCTTCCTCTTTAGTTTCCTTTCTCTCTGGCCGGCGCACCGCAGCTGGCCACCTCGGGACTCACTCACTGCACTCCACACGCTGGCGTGCTGGCAGCAGCTCGCTATGCCCTCGAGCATGTGGGGCCAAAGCGGCTAGCGCTAGCGATGCAACCCGGCCAACTGCCGACAGATGGCATGCGCGCGTGCACTTGGCCGCCTGCCGTACGTGGAGAGCAAGCGTAGCCGGGGCCTGGCGCCCTGGCGTCCGCATGTGGCGACGTGGCCAAAGCCTTCGACTACAATGCGCACGCGGTGATGACGAGCGCGATGCGATAGCTTACGTCGGTGCTAGCACGTGGCCTGATGGCGACCGGCGCTGGCGAAACCCGATGCAGCGAGCGGCAGCGGAATTGC
Source organism: Dendrocalamus latiflorus (assembly GCA_017311315.1). Lineage (NCBI taxonomy): Eukaryota > Viridiplantae > Streptophyta > Magnoliopsida > Poales > Poaceae > Dendrocalamus > Dendrocalamus latiflorus. The sequence goes on from CM029646.1 coordinate 6,416,505, forward strand.
ATGCTAGGAGCGACGCATGGGGAAGCTAAATATAGGGCCGCTCCATTAGGCTGGAAATCTATGGTTTAGTATTGTAGCAGTTAAAATTTTGCTGTAGCTGAAGGTGACTTATTTAGCGTAATTAAATTTTAAAAATTTTAAAAATAGAAAAAATAAGTTAGCTCATTAAAAACCGGCAAAAAAGCTCAAAAAAGCCAAAAGTTTAGAAAAAGATGAAATTTATGAATAGTAAAAAATAAGTCAGAAGTCAGAAACTGAAACTGAAATGAGCGAGGCCATAAGCTAGAGTTTTGGATCCTCTCTCTCCCACGATTCTTTTATCACGGCACTACAACTCAATCTCTTTGGACATCTTGCTTAAGGAAACCAACCTCATCTTTAAAATTCCATACATCATATTTTCACATATTTCTTTTTCCCTATTTACACATGGTCGTCAAAAAGAATAATTCTAGAATATTATATTCTACCCCCTTAACATATTCAACCCTAAATTCTACGCCTCATGACTCTAATTGAGAAACATAACTGAATTGGAGATTAAACCACACATATAATTGAAACGAACAAATCAGGGTACTTCTTACGCATGTGATACTCCAGCTCCTAAGTTGCTTCCCGATCGGTCTGATATGTCCAAAATACCTTGACATACTTCAATATCTTGTGCCTCAGAACTCACGCCGACTCTCCCAGAATCCATACTGGCTAGGACTCGAAGGCAAGATCTTACTCAATAGTCAATGCCTCTAGTGGTACCTTATACTCTGGATCTCTCAGATATTTTCTCAACATAGAGATATGAAAAACATTGTGTGCACCACGCAAGGACTCCGAAAGGCCCAAGCGATAAGCCAACTTCCAATTTGTGCCACGATCGGGAACGGTCCAATATACCTTAGGCTAAGCTTCCCTTTAGTATCAAAGCACACAATGCCTTTAGTGGGAGACACTCTCAAGAGCATATGATCCCCTACTGCAAATTTCAACTCCTACCTCCTCACATCAGCATAGCTCTTTTGTCGGCTCTAAGTAGTAAGTAAATTCTGCCTAATCACTGTCACTCGGTGAGCAGTCTATTGAACCCAGTTAGGACCCAGAATTGCCCGCTCACAAATGGCATCCCAATACAATGGAGACTTACACCTTTGTCCATACAGGACTTCACACGATGCAGCTCAAATAATAGCATGATAACTGTTATTGTAGGTGAACTCTACCAAAGCTAACTGATTCTCCCAACTCCCCTTCCATGACAAGACATAGGACCTAAGCATGCCATTAAGTGTCTGAATAGTGTGCTCAAAATGACTATCTGTCGAAGAGTGAAATGCAGTGTTAAGATAAAGCTGTATGCTCAAAACACTCTACAAGCTCTTCCAAAACTTGGAAACAAACTTCGCATCATGATCTAAAATAATAGTTATTAGGCACACCGTGTAACCGCACTATCTCTCGCATATAGATTGGAGCCAAATCGCTCGTCGTATTTGTTGTGCGAATGGGAATAAGGTGCGCGAACTTACTAAATCTGTCCACCACAACCCAAATAGCATCCTTTCCTTATTGCGTGTGAGGTGCACTAACCACAAAATCCAGAGAGATATCATCCCACGGTCACACTAGAACCTTCAAAGGCTACAATAATCCCGCTATATGCTTATGTTCTATCTTGACTTGCTGGCAAACATCACAGAAAGCCACGTACTGAGCAATATCAACCTTTATCCTTTTGCACCAGAAACCCTTCTTCAAATCCAAATACATCTTGCTCTCACCAGAATGTATAGTGTACGAAGTACGATGAGTTTCTTTTAGAATATCAGCTTTGACTCAAACCTTCTGTGGCAGACAAAGACATCCTCTAAACCACAATACATCAAACTCATCTATGCAAAAAAATCCCCTTCCTTATCCTTATCCAGGAGTTTTCTTACTTGCTGAAGCATTATCATGCTGTTCTGCTTCTCGTACCCTCTCTGACAGATGGCACGCGCACGTGCGCTGGGCCGCTGGCTGTGCGTGGAGAGCAAGTGCAGCCGTGGCTAGCGTCCGAACATGGCAACGTGGCCGAAGCCTTGGGATTGCAATGCGCACGCGGTGACAATTGAGTACGATGCGGCAGCTGACATCGGTGCTTTTCGCAGCTGGCGCATGGCCGGATGGTGACCGACGCTGGCGAAACCTGATGCAGCAAGCGGCAGTGGAATTGGTGCTAGGAGTGGTGCATGGGGAAAAGAAATAAAAGCTAGAGTTTTGGACCCTCTCTTCTACGATCTTTTTATCGCGGCACAACTATGACTTAATTTTAACTCTATAACTCGTTCCGGGAAATCAGCCTTACCTCTAAAATCCCATACATCCTATTTTCATATATTTTTTAACTATTTACATACGGGTCCTCTATATCGCATTTTGACGTATTTCTTTTTTACTATTTACATGCAGATTCTTAAGAGAGATAATTCTGAAATATTATAGATGCTTTCTTGAATAATTGACTTCCATGACTAATTAGGAAAGGCAAATGATGATATTCTCCGTGTTGGTCTTAACCATGAACTCTTTGACGATAAGAGGTAGTAGTTTTTTTCTTAATATATGTCATAAATACTGCAATTCTTGCAAAACTTCCTATGAAACTCTAGTGTTCTAAATGGAGCCTAGAAGTTTGAAAATCTTATGTTCACTCCCAAATTAAATTTAATTTCCTTGCACTAGCTTTTCCTCTCAACAATACGAGCCATGACTAGCTAATTAACCATGGGAAGTACATTTATATGCTTCATGTCATTTGGTGGCACTACTACAGAGAAGGCCATACTATATGTCTTATCACAGACAGTTTTCCGAATCCAGCAGTACTGTAATTATCACAAATGATTTTACATTTGTAACTATCTATGTTAGTAGCGATGGCTAGAACTATCTGTAATGCACACACACACACACACACACACACATATATATATATATATATATATTACATACGGTTCTTATTAAGAACCATCTATAAATTATCACAGATGGTTCTTAACAAGAACTGTCTGCGAAGGCTCCCATTATCACAGATGGTTATTGCTAAGAACCGTTTGTGATAATTCACATATGATTTTTAATAAGAACTAGTTTTTAATAAGAACCATTTGTGATAAATAACCATATGTGATAAATAATTATCACAGATGGTTAGTGGTTGGAAGCGTCTATGATACGTCACGTTATTAAATACCATATGTGATTTGAGATTAGTATTTGCTTCTAATTATATGCATTGTAATAAAGATAGGTGATATCTAAGTTTAGATCTAGCTTGGTAGTTTGCTCCAATTTAAGAATGAGTCTCACTACTTCTAGTCTACTTCAATATATATATATATATATATATATATATATATATATATATATATATATATATATATATATATATATATATATATATTGCTTCATAAATAGTACATGGCTAGCTACTTTAGATGGATAATTTAAGGTGAATGATAATTATGTGTAAGTATTAGGCTAGCTAGCTATAAGAGTATTAATCTAATTTGACACTAATTTATTACATGCGTAGTATAGATGGACCGAAGTTGAATGTACATTTAGAACCATGTGAGTGAAGAGTACATTGATGGCGTGTCTGCTTTTAGAAGAGCAACCGAGTAGGATGTATTGAAGAAGGGGATAGAATATATGTACTATCTACGCATTGATTGCAGTAATCTCAAGATGTTTACCAACTCAGTGCAGATCAAGACTCACTTGATTCGAAGGAGTTTCAAAAAGGAGTATACATGTTAGACCAGTCACGGTGAAGAGAAGATTATGCAGGAAGGTAGTTATAACATCGTCGAGGGAGACACCGATATGTCAGATGTGAACTGTGTTTTCGATGATGATAGGTCACACAATGATAATCTAGATTAGATGCTATGCAATTTATAACAAAACTACAGTGAAAGAGAGTTTGGTAAATTCGAGGGCTTGATGGAGAACTCTGAGAAATCTTTATTCCTAGGTTGTAAGCCATAATACATAAGGTTCAACTACTGAAATTGAAGGCAAGCAATGATTGGTCCAACAAGAGTTTCATGGTATTGTTAGGTCTCCTAGCAAACATCCTTCTAGAGGAAAATGTGTTGCCTAAAACCACCTACCAAGCCAAAAAGATTCTTTGTCCATTGAAAATGAAAGTAGAAAGAATACATGCATGTCCGAGTGATTGTATCCTCTACCGTAAAGAGTGTGCGAACTTACATGTTTGTTTCATGTGAAAAACATCCCGATACGTTGTAAGAATGACTGCGATGACAGAAAGGGCATCGATGTGAAGCAAGGACCTCTTGCTAAGGTGTTATGGTTTTTGCCTGTAATTCCCCATTTGAAGCAGTTATTTGTGAACCATAGGATGCAAGATTGCTACGTTGGCATTAGGAGGAGCGTAAGATAGAAAGATAAGACACCCTGCTGATTCTGCCCATCGGAAGAACTTCGATAGGATGTTTGTAAACTTTGGTGTAGAACTAAAAAAATATAAGGTTTGGATTGAGTACAGATGGAATGAACCCTTTCGGTAACATGAGCAGCCAGCATAGTACGTAGCCCATGAATGTATGCATGTACACCCTTCCTCCTTGGATATGTGTGAAGCAGAAGTGCATTTTGATGTCACTCTACTTATCCAAGGGCCGAAGCAACCTAGGAATGATATTGATATGTACCTAGCGCCATTGTTGAAAGATCTTATGGCACTATGGAACGAAGGGGTACATGTATGGGTTGTGGACAAATGAGAAAACTTCACTCTGCGCCATGTTGTTCTGCACCATCAATGATTTTCATGCCCTCGATAACCTATCGGGGTTGAGTACAAAAGTAGCCAAAGCCTGTCCATACTGCTTAGATTATATTGAGAGTGCATGGTTGAACAACTCGCACAAAACTGTGTACATGCATCACCATAGGTTCCTTCCAAGATATCTCCCATACTATAAGATGAAGAAATAATTTAATGAAAAAAAGAGGATGACTCAACTCCAAGGCCTTTTAGCAGAAAAGAGGTCTATGATATGGTTAAGGATATCGACGTTGTGCTTGGAAAGGTACGTAAGTTGAGAACCCATCAGAAGAAAATGTGAGAGAAGATATCAATATTTTGAGACTTGTCTTATTGGGAGCATGTAGAAGTTTGCAATTGCATTGACATCATGCATATAAAGAAGAATGCATATGATAGTTTGATTGGTCTCTTATTGAATATTTATGACAAAACAAAAGATAGTGTCAATGCATGACATGACTTGGTCACTATGAACATCAGAATCGAGTTAGCACTGATAGAGACCAATAAAGGCCGAACGTATCTTCCACCAGCTTGCTACACTCTAAGACCAAGAGAACTGAACTATACCAGTGCTTACATGGTGTGAAAGTTCCATCCAGTTACTTGACTAGCATGAAGAAACTTGTTTTCATGGAAGATTTGAAATTAACTAGCATGAAGTCTCGTGACTGTCATGTGCTAATGATACAATTGCTTCCTGTTGCAATTAGAAGTATTTTGCCGAATAAGATTTGAGTGACAATCATGAGGTTATGTTATTTCTTTAACGTAATTACACAGGTCATCGATCTTAATGGACTAGATGCTCTACGAGCCGAGGTGGTGATGACTCTATGTCATCTTGAGATGTATTTCCCTCCATCATTTTTCTATTTCATGGTCCATCTCATTGTCCACCTTGTGAAAGGGATAAAGATATGTGGCCCCGTGTTTCTACGTCATATGTACCCATTTGAGAGGTACGTGGGAATTCTCAACTCCTATATACAGAATTAATCCAGGGTATACAACTGAAGAGGTCATTAAGTTCTGTATCATTTACATGGCTTATGTCGAACCGATAGGTATGTCTCTATCTCATTACGATAGGAGGCTGGAGGGTAACAGGACCATCAGAAGAAAATCAATAACTCCTGATATGGATATATATGCTCAAGCTCATTTTACGGTCTTACAACACATGACTGAAGTATCCCCATATATTGACGATTACATAGACATGCTACGCTAAGAGAATACAAGCTAGTCGAAGGATTGTATCATGAGACAACACAACCGTCGGTTCAATGAATGGTTGAAGGTGCGATTCACTGGAAGGTCATCAAGTGATATCCTGCAATGGTTGGCAAAGGGGCCAAAATTTACAATTGTGACATGGCAAAGATACGACATAAATATGTACATATTTTATACAATAGATCATGATAGAAAGAGCATAGTCTAGAACTCAGGTATCTGCATAGATGCAATTCATGAGCAATTCAGTACCGTTAGCCCAAGCTCCTACTATGGGCATGTAGAGGAGATTTAGGAGCTCAACTAAATACTTTTCTAGATCTCTCTATTTCAGTGCCATTGGGTCCAACTCTACAGGGTGTAAAGGTCGATAAATACGATGTCACTACTATGGACCTCGAACATGTAAGATACAAGATGAAGCATTCGTACTCACAAGACAAGTTGTTCAAGTTTTTTTATGTAACTGGCCCAGCAAATAAGAAGTGCCACATAGTTCTTCATGGAAAAAGAATTTTCAGAGTTGAGAATGTCGTGGATGAGAAAGAGTACAATCAATCTGATGAGTTGCCTCCTTTCGGAGATGGCATCTGGCTCAAGGAAGAACCAAGTGATGAATCTAGCTATATGTGTGTCTATCATTATGAATGGCTTTTTTAAAAAGGATATAACCAAGTGGAATAATCCTACACGACGAACACCTATTTGGAAATTATTTCATTGTAATTAAGAAACTCGGTATGTAATTTAGAAATTATTCTATTGTAATTGATCCAATAATTATGAAATAATTCTATCTATGATTGTATTTGCTTGCTTGTTATCAGATGTCATGGCTAGCATTTCCTGAAGTTAGCCCAAAAATAGGATATGTTGTAGGTATAGAAGGAACTCTCATAGGTAGTTTAGTGGCACAAATCGTTTGTGATATATGTATCACAGATAGTTCCATAATAGAACCATCACAGGAGATGTATATCACAGACAATTCCATAATAGAACCATCTGTGATATGCTACCATATCATTGATGGTTCTATTATGGAACTGTTTGTGATAGTTCCTTCTATAAGTAGGGCTCCGCTAGGGTTTGCACCCTTACTAATTCACTCAGCCACATCCTTTCACATAGAACAATGCTGCCGCCTTGCCTCTTGACACAGCCTCTCCGCTTAACATTGCCTTTCCTCCCAATGCCACCTCTCCTCCCTTCACCACCACCGTTGTCATACAACCTGAAGCCTTCATCCTCTGCTTCATGACCTGATGTGGCCACCTCGTCGCCTCTCCTCCTGATGCCACCTCTCCTCCCCATCGCCTCTCCTCCCCGTCACCTCTCCTCCCGAAGGTATGAATCCCAAATCCCACTTCTTTATCTCATGTGTGTTAGATCCGTCCATATTTGTAAATGTGTGTTAGAACAAAAGTTCAATATGTTCATGAACTTCTCTCCTCCCCGTCGCCTCTTCTCTTGAAGGTATGGATCCCAAATCTCACTTCTTTATCTCATGTGTGTTAGATTCATAAATTAGGGAAAAAGCTAGCTCATATGTTATATGTTATGGAGCAGGCTGTTGGAAGAAGCTAGCTCATATGTTATATGTTATGCAAAATCCTCTCCAGATCACTGTAGAAGTGGATTATATGTTGCCGAGAAAATTGAGTGCCTGATTGTGATCTGAATTATTGATATGATCTTGTATGTCTACGCCTGACCGACCGTCCAGGTCCATCTAGCTGATTAAATCGAAGGAGTGGATGTTTTTTAAAAGAAGGAATTGGAATTGAAAATGAAGTTGGTTGAGTTTTGAATATTGGATTTTTTATTCAAGGAGCTAGCATGTGATTATCTCTGTTGATCTTTCCTTAAGGAGCTAGCATGAGATTATCTCTGTTGATCTTTCCTAAAACAAAACAAAATGTCCTCTAGCAGTCTAGCTATGTATGCTAACCCTCATGTTGGTCAAGGTATACATGTAAAATACTTATCGACATGATTTGTCAAGTATTTATGCGATTCAACATTATTCTCACTTACCATGTCTTTTAACATCATATAAATTAAAAGGATGCTGAATTATATGATCAAAGAATTGAATTACTAATTTAGAGGTCATGGAGAACATGACTTGTTGAATAAATTCCATGTTGTTGCTACCAACATTTAATGGCAATATATGTAAATGTCAAGAAATATCCAACATTTAATGTAAGTCATTCTAGCAATATTTTATGACATATGCAAACTTTATTAAGAAATACCAACATGATCAACCTGACTACTTTTCAAAAGAATTTGTGGATAATTGGTTAAATTTATGATGTCATGGCATATATTATTGCTACAAGATCTATTTGGAATGGCATGTTGGTCTTGTAACGAGATGTTGTAGCAATAATATATGCCAAGATGAGAAAAAGAGAACCAATTGTCCATAAATTCTTCTGGAAACTAGTTAGGCTACTCATGTTCTTATTTCTTAACAACTACATTAAGAACATTAAAGTACATAAAAGCAACCATGTGTGCCAATATTTGTGCTCACAACCCACTGTAATTAATGTTTCTGTAAGATAACTAAAATTTGACATTGATCATTCTCAAATCTCATTGCAATTTGAATGCTCCATAGATAGCAATTAAGAGAGATGACATCCGCACAGTCATCGCCATCATCATCGACATCGCCGAATATGTTTGATGCTTCTAAGACTGGGGTAGCTAAGCATGGCAGAGGAATATCGAAAAAACCTGAGTGTCGAATGACCATCATGGAGGTCTCTCTGGGTGGGGTCCTTTGCATCTAAAGAAAGCAGCGGCAGCATTCCAAACTACATGCGGGATAGTTGAAAAGAAACGGGTCCCCATCACCATAGCAAGCCAGAAGTCTCTGACAAAAGTACAACAAGAGCAGCTGTGGGTGGAAATTTCAAGGTTGTTTGAGATCCCAGCAGAAGTCTAGGGACTTGTGCGATGGCTGGCATTCCTCACAATGGGAAAAGCATGGAAGATGTTTAAGAGCACGCTTGTCATGTAGTACATGAACAAGGATCAGGCCCCTTCACAAAGTATCTTTCGTGTCGCTAGATACATGGGATGCCTTTGTGCAGATGAAGCCGACAACTGAATTTCAACAGCAAAGTGCAGCGCACAAGATTCTCTAGGCATAAAACACCCACTCCCACAGACCCGACACCACTAGGTACATGGGTACAATCTAGGGGTGGAAAAAAAGCTCGTTAGTGGGCTCGTTGGCTCGGTTCAAAATTGCTTCAATTATACTTGTTAATTGGTTAAACATTAAAATGAGTTGATTTCAAATGAATTTGAATTTTGCTCAAGCTCGGCTCGGCTCGTTAGCTCGTTTCTAAAAATACTTTTAAATTATCTGTAAAGTGATATTAAATCAAAATATGCCAATTTTAGAAAAAGCTCGATAAGACGAGCAGTTGGCTCGATATCCACCCCTAGTACAATCCCACAATGGAGGAAGGAGGACAAGGTCGTAATTCGATCGGAGGCCTCCCTGCTATTTGCCGGGATTACAAACGAGCGCTCTCGAAACTGGTTAAGAGCGAGGTCATCAACCACGTCTTCGGGTGTCATGTATTTCAAAAACCCTATAGACGAGGAAGTGTCCCAATGCCTGGTAAGATATGTTAAACTACCTAGTTGTTAATAAGTCTATAACTTCATAGGGTCTAAAATAACATGATTGCCTCTTGCAGCAAATATTAACTACCAAATATTCCCAAGGCTCCTTTGAAATAGTCAGAGAGAGGGATATACTATTCACGGCCCGAGCAACAAGGAGCACATATGCGAGGCCTTGGGATTTACGTACCTTAGAGGTAGGGATTCCCAGACGACTCTGAGGTATTCAGGAGTAGGAAGAGATTCAAGGGTGAGCTCGAGGAACGGTTGAAAGAGGAGATTCATGCAGAATTTTGAGGAGAGATAGCATTATTGAGGGAACAATTGAATCAAGTCCTCAACCATTCACAAGCCACCCCCATTATTTTGGGAGCTTGTCCCTCTCAACATCGGAGTAGCTACACGTCCATGCCACTCTCTGAATATAGCGATGCTCACTTACCTATCGATGACATCCAAGTAATATACATCTCTAGAATTCTACATAGATAGACCTGTTGGACGCCTTAGCTAATGATTTATCATTATGTAGGAGCCCACATCATGCAACCTCAAAGTCAAGCTTGTTGGCTCTATTCCCATTGAGGCTGAGCGGGAGATGGTGTATCCATGCCTGCAAGGGACGCTGGTGCATAGCGCCTAGCTAGGGACTTATTTCGTGAATGTCCAGGTGGACATACTACGTGGCATTTTCAAGGTTGACCCACTAGAGAACCCCCAAACGATGGAATCATGATACTAGAGGATGCCGTCTACATATTTGTACAGTGGCCCAAGAGGGACATTACCCTAGACCCCTGTGCCGGCATCTACCCAGCATGAACAGCTACCCTCTCCATGCAACCATGTATAGCTTGAGGCCTCTTTGGCCCTCCCTTTGATGTTAGCACGTGCACCTAATTCACGTCAGCAGGCTACCATATCCACTCCCATGAAGACCACACTACGCATAGGTCAACAACGTGCCTAGTCCTCTCCCGTGAAGAGTACATATAAGTGTGGCCGCAAGACTAAATTGAAGGACATTAAGGCACCTCAAAAGCCCTAGACATACTCGCTAGGAATGCCGTTAGTCCTGGACATGCTTGTACACAGCATGGAATGGTTTGTGTGAGTTTGCATGTGTAGTACATAAGAAATTCTAATGAGACAAGGACAAAACATCGTATGGGTTTCACCGTCAAGTACAAAGTGGAGCATTTTCTCCCCAAGATGGGCAACTTCGAGGTGGGCTTCGATGACCTATTCGATCTCTTTAACCTCAATGCTATCGATGCCTCACATTGAAGATGCTGGACACTGTAAGTGTGTATAATTATGGTCTAGCTACATTCATGTCATATCGATAAATACCATAACTTCTTGCTTATGTATAGACACATGATGTAACAAGACAGACAATTCTAAGAACTGGTGGGTTTTATTGACCCACATTTGGTCTCCGAGCAAAGCATCCAACATAATGCATACTATGTCCAGGATTGTGTAACAAATGGATTGTGTGCTCACAATGATAAGGAGTACATACTTGTACCCTACAACTAGAAGTAAGTACTTCACTTATTGCTATACTCATTGATTTGTACTTCATACGCAACATGAACTTAGTTTTAAGGACTATGGCAAAATATATGTGTAGGTGGCACTGGATTCTAATTGTCATTGTATCAAAGTGGAATAAGATAATATACCTTTATTCCCTAAATAGTATGGAGCACGACTTCACAATTGTGCAACAATTAATTGACAGGTACTCATTTCATCCATAGATAACTCTATGTACCTTTCGTTTGCAATGGTTGAGGCTAAATTTTTTGAATCACGTAGGTTGTTTGAAGCGTACACTGATAGAGGAGAGAGGCACATGGAAGAGAGCACCAAACCGCGACATGTGATGTATTTTTCGATACCCGCTACTACACAATAGTCTTATATCACACTTCGTAATGATGCCTCTCAAACTAAACAAACCTAGGTACGTAATTATATTTTGTAGTGTCACCAGCAGTTATAAGGCAATGTATGTGGATTCTACGTTTGCCACCATATGAAAGATATCATGAATGCTGGGCCCAAGGATCTAGAGGTTTGTGAATCTCGCAATAGTTGTTTCCTACTTATCAAAAAATATATATGTATGTATGTTTGTGTCTGTATGCTTACGACTTTACTCTTCCTAGCGACAGGATACGAAAATTGATTCAAGTACAATCCATATGAATGAACTCTCTAAAATTTGAGGATGGCTAGCTACCTTCTTAATGATGGAGGTCATTCACTAAAAAGGGGAGTTTCACTTGGAAGGGGATGAATAAAATCTGTCATATTAAGTGACAAACAATATTCTTTTACGGATCTATAACATGCTATAGCTGTATTATCATAATTCTTTTGTAATTAATCAGTAAATTTGTGTATCTGTGATATATCTGTCTATTTATGATCGATATCTGTGTATTTGTGATATCTATGTGTAGTGTGATATACCTATGATATCTATGTATTTGCTTGTTTTTAGATGGCATGGCTAGCAATTTATAAGGCTAGCCTAAAAACAGAAAAATTTTAGGTATAGAACAAATTATCACTAATGGTTTTGTCGTATAAATCATCTGTAAAGGCCCCTACTATCATAGACGGCTACGACCAAAACCCATCCACTACTACAAAAAGCTTAATACTAGATGCCACATCATGGATGGTTATCCAGAACTGTCAGTATTAAATACAATCACATACGGTTTTAGTTTAGAGACCGTCTATGTTGCTGCGAGCGCTAAAAACCGTTTGTGAAGATGTAATATCACAAATGGTTCATGGTGAAAACCATCTGTAAAGTGTCACAGACAGTTATTAACAAGAACAGTCTGTGATTCACCAAATATCATAGATGGTTTTTATTTCAACCATCCATGATACTTCACAGACGGTTTGTATTACAAACCATCTGTGATAATTAAGTCATAACAGACGGTTTGTGTTAAAAAACAATATGTGATAATTTCACTATATTAATTGCACATAGACCCATCGACCTCTGTCTTAAATTCTAGATCTAGGCTGCTACTTTGAACTGAAAGGGGACTTTGAGGCTATTTGGTGAAAGAAGACTATTTAGCAAGAGTGGATGTATATCCAGTAAGTTCTTGACTACCTATGGTTAGTAATTTGTTCATAATTTCATTATAATTTAGATCTCGCTTTTGGTGAAAGGAGAATTGAAGATGGTTTAGATCTAGCTAACTTGATGTAGAGTGAAAATATTTACATCTGGCATGATTTAGGGTTTAGTCAATTCATAGTCTATTTCTACTAAGTTCAATTTAATTAATTATTCTTGCTACATATAGTTACTTTAGATTGTATATATGTAGTATACTGATTAATTAATTCAATATTTAATACTAAATTGTTATATCGTAATGTAGGATCGAAGCTAGATGTACACTGGGAACTGTGTGAGTGAAGAGTTCATTAATGGCCTGTCTGCTTTTACAAGAGATGCCGAGGAGGATATGTTGAATAAGTGGGTGGAATATATGTACTGTCCATATATTGACTGCGAGAATCTAAAGATGTTTAAAAATCGAGCGCAGATTGAAGCACACTTGATTCGAAGGGGTTTCAAAAAGAAGTATGCACGTTAGACCAGTCATGGTGAAGAGTAGATTACACAGGAAGGCAGTAATAATGGCATCACTAATGAAGTCAAAGATATGCCACCAGATGATATTGATTGTGGTTCCAATTCGGATAGGCTGCATAATGATAATCTGGATTAGATGCTCACGATGTAGAAGGGCACTATGATGAGAGAGAGTATGTTCACATGCTGTAAGTCAAAAGTACACGAGGTTATCATCCGTGCTTGACCTGTTAAAATTAAAGATAAGCAATGGTTGGTCTGACAAGAGTTTTATAGCATTGTTAGGTCTTTTAGCAGACATGCTTTCGAAGGAAAACGAGTTGCTGAAAACCACATACAAAGCTAAGATGGTTTTTTGTCCATTAGGAATGGAAGTAGAAACAATACATACATGTTTGAACGATTGTATCCTCTACCGTAAAGAATATGCAAACATGTATGTATGTCCAGTGTGCAACACATCCCGATACAAGTGTAAGAATCAATCAGATAATGGCGAGGGAATAGAGGTGAAGAAAGGAGCTTCTACTACAGGTTAATAGAGAAGATTTGGGAGCTCGACTACATACTTTTCAAGATCCCCTTATTTTGGTGTCGTTGGATCCATCTCCCATAGGTGAAGGTCGACAAGTATGGTGCCACTACCGTGGACCTCAAACGTGTCATATACAAAGACAAACCATTCATACTCGCTAACCAAATTCTTCATGTTTTTTATGTAACCAACCAGACAAATAAAAAGCACCACGTAGTTCTTCATGGATAAAGGAGAATTGTTGGAGTTTAGAATGTAGTGGACGAGGAAGAATACAATCAATTTGATGAGTTGCCTCCTTTCGAAAACAGCACAAGGGTTGAGAAAGAACAACATGATGAACTAGCTACATACACGTCGATCATCATGAAGGGCTAATTTTTAAAGGAAATAAGCAAGTGGAATGATGAATAAAATATTTATGTGTAATATATTATGTATTTGCATTTATATATGTATATGAGAATGTGTGATTATATGTAAATTTGTATTTATGTATATGAGAATATGTGATATATATATATATATATATATATATGTGAATTTGTATTTAAGTATATGAGAATGTGTGATACACACACACATATACATATATATGACACTGAAATGGGACACCATAGTATCTGGGCACCAAGCCTCCCTACCTTTAGATTGCTTTTAGATACGTACAAGTGTAATATATCAGGAAAACTCATTAACATTCATTAATTTGAAAAGGCGTTAATTTGGAAAGGAAGTCATTGGTTTAGCATACTGAATCAATCATAGATAGAAAATCTTAATCATGGATGAAAAGTCTCAATCATAGAGCCTGGGTACCATGGTGCTCCTGTTTATATATATATATATATATATATATATATATATATATATATATATATATATATATATATATATATATATATATATATATATATATATATATATATATATATATATATATATATATATATATATATATCAGTTTGAGTAGGGAACATCACAGACAGTTTCAAAGTAAAAACGTCTGTGATATGTGTCATCACAAATAGTTCTCAAGTAAAACCATCTGTGATGTTTGCTTATTACAGACGGTTTTTATTGAGAACTGTCTGTGATAACTAATATCACATATGGTTGTTAAATAGAACCGTCTGTGATTATTCCCCTCTATATTGTGCTCTAGGTTTTGTCCCGCTGTACTAATGGTACACCACAGCCCCCACTTAACATCGTCGCTTCCTCCGTGCCTGTCGCTGCCTCCCCTGACTCCGGCGGCCCTCCTCCCCTACGCTTGGTGCTCTCCTCCTCTCCTAAGCACACCACCTCCCCTGAGCCCGTCGTCGCCTCCCCCAAGCCCATCGATGCTTCCCCCAAGCCCAGCTGCTCTCCTCTCCCGCGCCTAGCACCCTCCTCCTCTCCCGAGCGTAGTAAGCTTTACTTTATGTTCTTGGTTTTTTATTGTGTATTAGTTGGCCGTGCTAGTTTGATATCTATTTATATCTCTGAAATTGGAAAGAAATTCTAGCACTGGGATGATACTTGCATGGTAGAATGTGGTCTTTGTGATTGCTCGATGAGGAAAACTAGTCATATGTGAGATCTAGGTGACAATCTAGAAGTATTCTGCTAGTTTGAGTTGTCAATTGCTGATTTCCTACATTGGCTCAGTGTTCCTTTTTTTTGTTTTGCACTGAATTTTGGTAGATTCAATTATCTCTACTGTAGCACATCCTCGTTACTTGTTTTGCTATTGCCGTAACTCTATTGGTGATATTGCAGTAGCAGTTTTTCGGTTCATGTTTGTGCTTGCAGAGAGTAATTGTTTTGTCACTCTTCTAAGGTAATGCTTAGATTGATAAGCTAGCAGAATATAGTGGGATTATCATTTGATTGTTGATCTATTGACTAGAGTTGAGAAGGCCAAGTTTATAACTTGTGTAACTCCTCATCTGAGAACAACGTCACAAATATGAATATGTGCAATATACAGATCAAAAATGCTCACAAATTAGTTCAGTTCATATTACAGCCCTGGTTCTGGTTAAATGACTCGAATTTATTATCCTTGTTGAGAGATAATTACTTAGTATTCATGTCATTTTCATGTCTTAGGCTTGCAAACTCTATATTTTCTTACTACTAGTAAGCTCAATTGTGCTTACATATTAATTAATTGTTGTTTCAAAATACTCAAGAATTGGCCCTACATAGTCTTGATTTAGCATTAAATTAGGTTTCATCACTTCTATTATCTTTTGAAGATATTGTCCGCACATTCTGCATCATCGTCGTCAGGTGCGTGTGATGCTCCATCAATTGGAAAATCCAAGCGCCATGGAAGTGGAGTATCGAAAAGGCCCGAGGGCTAATTTACCATCACGAATGTTGATACATCTGGGTCCCCTCTTAATCCTCACCGAGTAGTGTCCGCAACATATGGAGAAGGATTTGACGTCCTTCCACAAATATCCATTCTTGGAACCGCAACTACAAGAGTTTGTGGCGATGAAGACGACAGATAATTTTAAGAGTGAAAGTGTGGTGCACAGGACCCTCCAGGCAAAAAACACGCACCCCACAGATTCGACACAGCTGGGTATGCTGGTAAAATTTCGTAATGGAGGAAGGAGTACGAGCAGGCAATCCTGTGGGGCATCTCCCCACCATTTGCTGGGATCCCTGATGAGCGCGCCCAAAACTGGATATGAGCAAGGTCATCTACTATGTCATCAAGGGCCATCTCCTTTCGAAACCCCGCAGACGAGGAAGTGTCTCAATGACTAGTAAGATATTGAACTATTTAGTTTGTAATTACTTCACAACTTCATAGGAAGTAAAATGACATGTCGGGCTCTTGTAGGAAGCGCTGAGTGTAGAATTTTCCCAAGGATCATTCTAGGCAGTCAGGGAGAGAGATATGCTCTCCGTAGCCCTGGAAAACGAGAAGCACCCGGGTCGTACGAGAGACCTTGATCTTTATGTTCCTTGGAAACATGGTTTCTCAAGGGACTCTGAAGCGTACCAGAGTAGAAAGAGAGCCAAAGCCGAGCGCGAGGAATAACTACGAGAGGAGATTAAGGCATCCCTTAGAGCGGAGGTCACTGATTATGTTAGAGATGAGATGCAAAGGTATAGGAAAAAATCAGTAGGAAGCCCCCGCTGCTCCTGTTTTAGCCAACCCCCCAACCACTGGAGTACCTACGCGTCCAACCCTACCTCGGAAAGCGATCACAGATTTCATGTTGATGACATCCTGATAATAATTATTATATCTAAAATGCTCGATCTATTGATATACCTGTTGGAGTAGCTAATTTTGTATCATTATTTAGGTGGCAACGAAGTGCAAACTACAAGTGAGACATGCCTTTGTTGCCTTGTGCGCTACTTGGGCCAGGCATATCCATCCGATCCTGAGGCCTTGGTGCACGGTATAACTCAAGCGCCAGGTTTCACAAAAGTGAATGTGAACGGTGTTCATGCCAATTTCAAGGTCGTCCAGCTGTAGATGCCCCTAAACGACGAGGTCGTGACTCTAGGGCAAGCCATTGGAACATTCATCTAGTGGCCCAAGAGGGACATCTGCCTAGAGGCTCCTGCACCAATGCCAAATCCACAAGAGCTATCTGTACCGATGCCAAGTCCATAGGGGCTATCCGCACCAGAGCTACCTGCACCAGTGCCAAGTCCACGGGGGCTATCCGCACCAAAGCTACCTGCACTGGTGCCAAATCCACAAGGGCTATCCACACTGAAGCTACTTGCACTAACGCGACAAGGGCATAGTGCATCTACATCTCATGCCCAGTCAACTACCGTGAAGTTGACCTACAACTAAGGTGGCAAGGGCAAATCGAAGAAGACCGATGATGATATCCCCTACTTGTCGTTGGCCTGGAAATTCGTGCTAGGGGAGCCGTTGCTCGTCCTGATAGAGCCCCTAGGACTGGCTTGCCAGAGATTGCATGCATGGTACATAGAACAGGCCAACAAGTCGGAGGGACAATGGCACTCAAGTGTCACCGTCAAGTTCAGGCCGCATCATCTTCAGCACAATATTCATAATTGTGTCTTCACAGTGACCTTCGAGAACTTTTCTTTCTCTTCACACTTGATGCCCTCGACGTCTTACTTATTCAATGCTGGACACTATAAGTGTGTACAATTATGATCTACATTCATATAATACTAATAAATGTCATATATAACTCATTGCTTTTGTGTGTGTGTATGTATACATGGTGACTGATGCCAGATTAATGAAATCACCGGTTTTTTCCTCAACCCACGCTTGGTATCCATGGATATCATCAAGGAGGATGCATCCTTCATTGAGCATTGCATGATGATGGCATTGGTGTCTCACCGCAACAAGGAGTTCATGCTTATGCCCTACAACCAGGGGTAAGTGGTACACTAGTAGCTATACTTGTTAAGTTGTACTTTATAAGTGTTAGACCTTGTGGACGGTCGTGATTAAAAATGATGATGAATAATTGACATTTGAATTACTTTGGATTTTGCGTTTGTGAAAGTATCGAGTGTTTGTAGTCAAAGATTTTGGGTTCAAGTGGTTTTGGTTCTTTCTGAGTGGTTTTTGCTTCTTTAAGTGTTTTGACTGGCTTCAACGATCTTCAATGCTTTTCGACCACGGTCGGCTTCAACGCTTTTTGTCCATGGTCGGCTTCAACCCTGTCTAGTTTCGACCACGGCAAACTTCGTCCACGAGGTGTTTACAACCACGGTGTTGTTTATGACCACGCATGGCTTTACGACCACAGCTGACGGTTATGACCATGTATGGCTTTACGACCACGTATAGCTTCACGACCACGTATGGCTTTACGACCACAACAATTTGACTTTGACCATGCATGACTACGACCATGCCAACATGACTACAGCCATGGCAACTCGACTACGACCACGACAGATCAACCACTAAAGGTAATCATAGCTACAATACTTTTACATGGCCGTAGCTTCAGTGTTTTTGTTAGTCATGGGCTTTACTGGTCGTACTCGATAGTTGTAGGATTTTCTAGTCGATAGTCGGTGACTTTGCAGTCAATGGTCGTAGATTTTGCTGACTGCTCTTATAGTTGTATCTTTTGCAGTCATGTTGATAGTCATAGACCAAGCAGTCTACTATCGTTATCTTCAGTAGTCGAAGGCTTTATGATCACGGTCGGTACTCATAGACTTTGTTGTCGAAATGAGTGCTTCACTCTTTATGATCTTCGAGTACTTTGAGTACTTGTGTTAGGCCAGTGGTGTGTTTGGCTGGTGCTTGATGGAACGGTACTCGGTAATCAGAGTGACTACGTACTCGATGGTTGGTGAGCGATAGCATAAGGTTTGTAGTTGGTTGTCAGTTACGAGTACTTGTTGTGCTCGGTGGTCGTGCTGAGTGGTTGGAAGGATGAGTTTCGGATAACGATTATTTTTGGCAGTCGTATTTGGTAGTCTGAGACTGTTTTCTGGATTGCATTGAGATTCTTGGTCATGTACGACCAGGTTAATTGGTCGTGGATGGTTTTGCTCTTGTTCTAGATGGACAAGGTGTTATGAGTTGTTGTGCTGATGACGGTCAAGCTGGGAAGAGTTTGTGCCGGGAAAAAATGTTTCTTTGGTCTTTACATGTGCAGGAAAGTGTGGAGACGATCACGGTCAGTGACGAGAAGGACCAGGACTAGGATAGGGAGATCTAACGTCTAGACGGTTGAGGATGTCATGCGAGGTGGTTGGGCTAACGCTAGAGCACGTGGAGATTGAGGATGGGAAGCGAGACGGAGCTACGGGAGGGGATATCCTGGAGACTTCATCGCGTGTTGAGTTTGGATTGTTACGGATAGAGTCCGTAACATGGAAGGATAGAGTTTGAATAAAACCCATGTTAGGAAAGGAATTCGGGTCCCTTAATTTGAGGTAGAGATTGGGTGTTGTGTTCGTATTTGAATTGAACATGATTAGGGACGTTGGCCTATAAAAGCAGGGAGAAGCTTAGGCTAACGTAACTGATCTTTAGGGCTTTACTCGAGGAAGTTTTTAAGGGTGCCATGAGGGCACTTTGTAGCCAAAAAACTTGTTGCGGAAATAATAGATCAGATCTATTCCAAAAGAACTTGATTAGCAGCATGTTTTTTTGAGCTTCATTCTTCTTTTTCCTGAGTGTTGCTTTTTTGAGTTCTCGCCGATATGCTACAACCATGGTGCTGTCTTCGATTTGTTCTCGATCGAGCGGTTGATTTGTTCAAGTAGTTGAAGTCTTCCGAGTGATAGAGATCTCGACTACGTGATCGTAGCGAACGGTAATACGAGAGGTCGAATGCCAAGCAGACGGAATCTTCATCGAGCATGCAATTGTCTTCGCTGGTACTCGTTCGAGCGAGTTTGACCACTTATGCGGCTAAAGTCTGCGAGCGTCGTTCGAGCGATTGTTATCGATCACGATCAGAAGAGCGAAGCGGGAGAAGTGGAGGTGATCATTCACCCCTTCTGATAACGCGATATGGTCCTATAATAAGCAATATGAACTTAGGTTTAATGACCATGATGATATACCTGTGTAGGTTCCACTGGATTCTAATTGTAATTATACCAAAATGGAACATGTTATTATCATGATTCCCTAATGAAGAATAAAATCAACTACAGAGTTGTCCAGCAATTAATCGACAGGTTAACACATTTCCTCCATAGATAGCTCTATTGTAGTCTTTTCTTCCATCCCAATGACTAAGGCTCTTTTTGGAATCACGTAGGTCGTTTGCCATGTATGTTTAGAGGTATGAAAATCTAAGGGAGGGATCAATGCCCTGCGACATGATCTAGATTTTCTTGTATTCGCTAGTACACATTAATCCTATATAACACTTTGTAGTAATGCCTTTCGAACTAACAAATTCTATTTTTGTAGTGCCGCCAGCAGTTGTCAGGCAACACCTATGGATTTTATGTTTGCCACAACATGCAACTACCCCTCAATTCCGCAAAGACTAATGATCCTCTGCTTTATCAATCTTGCAACAATTATTTCATGCTTATCGATTTACATATGTATGCATGACATTGATATTCTACCGACAGGTTGCGTCCATCGCTACAACTCCATTGGAACAAGCTGACCTCAAACAAATTCGAAGACAATGCATGTACTTCTTGATGTCTAAAGTCGTAAAAGAAGATGGGGAGTTGCATGATGTGAAATGAATTTGATTGGGATAAGATGGAACTAACTAATTGTACATGTGTGTATTTGTTCATGGATGGATAATTTATTTTATTTTAGTAAATTGATTTGTGAAATGGATGTTCTTGTTTCTAAAGTGAATGAATGTGAATTGGATGCATACTGTGTTGATTCGTTTGTTTCAGAGGGCACGGCTGGCATTTCCTAAGGCTAGACAACAAATAGAAATAGATTTACGAATAGAAAAGAATATCACAGATGGTTTTTAAATTGTAACCGTCTATGATAGTTAACGTCTGAGATAGTTGACTATCATAGACGTTTTTTTAGTAAAAACCATCTATGAATCATAGACGGTTTGTAGTTAAAACCATCTGTGTTATATCATATATCATAGACGGTTTCAACTATCAAAGACGGTTTGTTGTTGAAATCGTCTATGATAGTTGTATCATAAACGGTTCGAAAGCCGTCTATAATGATCTCATGTCATTACTGATCCATAGACTCAGACAGCTCACGAAACCGTTTGTAATGATGTTTTTGAACCGTCTGTGATGATCTTTTCTGTAGTAGTGTTCTGTGATATGTCAGACATCACATATGGTTTTACGTACCATATCACATACGATTGGTACATAGAACTGTCTATAATATCTAACATATCATATATGGGTTTTGGTTGTAGCATCTATGATAGTCGGCCTTTACACATGATACACAAACCATCTGTGATAATCACATGTCATCATAGACATAAAAATTCAGACAGTTGAGAAACCGTCTATGATGAAGGTTTAGAACTATTTGTGATGACTCATTATGTGGCAGTGTGGGGTGGACACTAGTAGAAATGTGCACATCTATGACGAATATCTCGTGACGAATGAAAATCGCGTCACTGAACAGTGCCTAACTATGACAAAATTTTGTGTTTCGTCATGGAGCATTGGTGACGGACCTCGGGCACCAACTATTTATGACGAAACTCAAAAACGCGTCATTGAACAACACAGCTATCGTCACAGATGACACGCGCGGCTCGCATTACTCATTTCTGACGCTCTGTTTTCGAACTGTAACGAACACGACTTCGTCATTAAACCATTATAAGATAGCTGACGAACATACTTTCGTCATAAGTCTCCGGGCACCCCTTGTCCATGTCTTGTATTACTTTGGGGCCCGGGCCCATCATGCCACGTGTACTGTCCGCAGCGATCTGCCACGTGTATTATGGGACTGGACGACCTGCGTGGCAGCCACCTGTAACAGTGGGTCCCGCGACTAATATTTTGCAAAAAACGTTCAAGGTCGGGATCGAACCCGGGACCTGTAGAGAGCAAAGAACGGATTTACCATTGCGCTACATGATCACTTGCGTTGGTGTCTCATTGTAAATATTGTAGTACCGTATGCTCCCTGGCTCCCCTCCACGTTGACTCAAATTGGAATCCCCGTCTAGTAAACTTGGATCTCTGTCCGCTCCCTTGACTTGCGGAGAGGCGGCGGCGGAGGAGGAGGATTCCCCGTCGGGCGCTGCGGCGGAGGAGCCCCGCCCCGGTCTGGTGTGATGGCTGTGGCGCCCTTTTTGCGGCGAGGCGGCGGAGCTTTCCCGGTCGGGCGCGGCGGCGTTGGCGTCCCGGTCAGGTGTGTGCCGCGGCAGAGGTGCCCTGCAGCCGAGCCGTTCCAGTTCATAGCTGAAAGGTATGTGTACCTTCTTCTAGTATTAGATTCGTGGTTCCTGGTAATAGCTCACTAGTTCCCGGTGTTGGATTTGTGTTCATAACTCTCTAGCTAGTTCCTGCATACTTATAGGACTGTGTATTATGTTGATATGGAGATGAGGCTGAAGGATTCATATTAGATACAAGGGAACAGGGGGAGAGGGAAGGAAAAGAAGTTTGTACACCTCAACAACTTCTTATAGGTCATATACACTACAGATTTGTACACACCCTATTAACAAATTTCAATGCAAATCAACGGTTGCTGTACAAAAAAAGAAATCAACTACCTATAGCAGACTGTGTATTATTTGTTCTAGTGTTAGATTTGTCACTTTCGACTGTTTTATTTGAATTTGCATACTTATGCTACAACAGATGGACAGAAGCTGGGTAAATGGGAGACAATTCACTTGGTGCATCCGTGCATGCTGATAGGAATGCTCCCTTGTTAGCCTGTCAAAATAAATATGTTGATCCTTATGCTGATTAATTTCAGTCCACTGGCAACTTTGATTAAAATGTAACAGATGGATCTTCAATAAAAGTAAAAACATGGCAACTGAATTGATTCATTGCCTATCTGATGTAATAATTTATTCCTATTATTTTACATGAGAGTTGATAATGTACTAAGACATTGTTCTGGCCCAAGAGATGGAAACTGGACTCACATATTGTATCAGGTAACACCTTTTGGGAAATTTGTTCAAACAGATGGATAGAAGTTGGATTCATGGGAGACAGTTCACACCTGCATATATCACTGGAGTTCAACAATTCATGCATTTTGTTAGTGAAAGATACCCCGAAGACAGCCATATACTTTGTCCGTGCCGCAAATGTCTTAATCAAACTTTACGGCCTCAGCAAGAGGTGGATGACCACATACACATTTATGGAATGTCAGCTGCATACACCAGGTGGATTCATCATGGAGAGTCGGCAGATGATGAAGTAGTTGAGTATTTAGAGCAGGAGGTGGATGGATTTGATCATGATGAAGGGATACATGTGGATGTGGCGGATGATGATTATGATGAGGATAACAGAGTACCAGAGATGATAGGAGATTTGTACGCAGCGGTTGAGGCAGATGGAGAACAGCCAAGGTTTGCAAGAGTCCTTGAAGATTCGAAGCGGTCACTTGGCCCGGGATCTAGCCATTCAAAATTCTCTTTTCTGGTGAGGTTACTGTATATCAAGTCTCGTTATCGAATCAGCAATACAGCTTTTTCCGTAATGATGAAGTTGTTGTCCTCAGCATTCCCTCAGTGTGAATTTCCAAGATCATATGATGATGCCAAGAAATATCTTCGTGAATTGGGCCTTGGATACGATAACATCCATGTGTGCAAGAACAATTGTGTGTTGTTTCGGAAGGATTATGCCAAGGTGGATGTGTGCCCAGTATGCAAGGAATCTAGATGGCAAGATGTTAATAGGAGCAAGCGGGTTGCACATAAGGTTTTGAGGCATTTTCCTCTTATACCAAGGTTGAAGAGGATTTTTGCTTCAAAACGAACATCTGAGGAAACACAATGGCACAAGAAAGTGAGGACGCCAGTCGACAATGTAATGAGCCATCCAGCTGATGGGGAGGCATGGAAGGACTTTGACAGCAGGTATCCAAATTTTGCAGCTGATCCGAGGAACTTGAGGCTTGCCTTAGCTACAGATGGATTCAATCCATTTGGCAACATGAGTACCCAATATAGCATGTGGCCTGTGCTCCTGACACCTTTAAATCTCCCACCATGGGAATGCGTGAATCCAGCAAACTGCTTTATGTCTTTACTCATCCCAGGTCCATCATCTCCAGGAAAGGATTTTGATTTGTTCCTTGAGCCCCTAATAGAAGAACTGCTCGATCTCTGGCAGGGTGTCGATACCTATGATGCATGTACTGGTAACAAGTTCAAGCTTCGTGCTGCCGTGTTGTGGTGTATACATGATTATCCAGCGTTGAGCACCTTATCAGGGCGAACAACAAAAGGCTATTATGCATGTATTCATTGTGACAAGAATCCGTTGTCTCGGGCAATAAGGAATAAGTTATGTTACATTGGACATCGTCGATACCTTCCAAGGACACATGCTTGGCGGAGAAGCTTGGCTTTTGACGGACAGCGCGAAAACAAAGTTGAGCCAGGTAAGTTCACTATAGAGGAGGTCCAAGAGGAGCTAGAGAAGGTGAAAGATGTTAGGCCAGGGAAGCATCCTGCAACTAAGAAAAGGAAGCGTAACGAAGGTCCAGTGATTTTTAGCCGCAAAGTTGGGTTGTGGAGATTGCCATATTGGAAATATTTGAAGCTTCCACATAATCTTGATGTGATGCACATAGAGAAAAACATATGTGAAAACCTTCTTGGCACATTACTCAATGTCGACGGCAAGACCAAGGACACAACCAATGCTAGGCTAGATTTACATGATATGGGCATAAGACCTGAATTGCACTTACAGCAGGATGGCAACTCAGTCACTGTTCCACATGCTTGGTATGTCGTGAAGAAGGATCAGAGAATCGAGTTTTGCAAGTTCCTCAAAGGTATCAAGTTTCCTGATGGATATGCAGCGAACCTAGCAAGATTCATAAGTGCAGATTCTTCCAAGGTGCAGGGGAAGCTGAAAACACATTCTTGCCATATACTCCTGCAAAGAATCATACCTGCAGGCCTAAGAGGACTTATCAGCAAGGATGTATATGAAGCAGTTGCAGAGCTCGGGAAGTTCTTCAGGGAATTGTGCAGTAGAAATCTAAGGATAGATGTTGTGAAGCGGCTGAAAGCAGAAATCCCATTGATCCTAAGCAAGCTTGAGAAAATTTTTCCTCCGGCCTTCTTTGATGTCATGGTGCACTTGGCTGTCCATCTTCCTGATGAGGCACTGCTTAGAGGTCCTGTTCAGTATGGATGGATGTACCCAATAGAAAGGCGACTAGGCACTTTGAAGAATTTTGTAAGGAACAGGGCTAGGCCGGAAGGATCAATTGCTGAGGCTTATGTTGCAAGTGACACGCTGACTTTTTGTTCAAGGTACATGGAGGATGTTGACACTAGATTTAACCAGGATGATGGTAGTGGAGGTGATGGTCCATTGTTTGATGACACCTCTGTTTTTATGCATGGTGTTACTCTTGTTGGATCTAATAGGGTACAATACATTGATGATGGTGTCATGGACAAGTTAGTTTGGTATGTGCTAAATAACTGTGAAGAAGTTGAGCCATATTTGGAGTAAGTATCATTTACTTTTTTTGGAATTATTGTGTGTTTTATTACAAATTTATCAAATTATTTCTTATGAATAAAGTTTGTCTTGCAGCATCTACAGGGAAGAGCTACTAAAAGAAGGTGCACATGATGTTGATAAAAGGCTTGAACAAGGATTTCCAAAATGGTTTAGGAGACATGTAAGTCACTAGACCTTGTGTTTTCAGCTTTCATAAATGGTTTAGGAGCCATATATAATTGGTGATCTGAGTACTTTTATTGCACCCCAGATTGTGAAGCTATGGGCGGAGAAGCCAGAAGAGGTTAGTGAAGGATTGTATGCACTTTCATGTGGCCCAGATCTCCGAGTCAAGACCTGTGCAGCTTGCATTGTTAATGGAGTGCGGTATAGCACTATGGACCGTGAGAAGTACCTACAGACACAAAATAGTGGTGTAATGACCGAAGGTACACATGATGGGGAAAACATTGATTTTTATGGTGTCCTTAAGGAGATAATTGAGTTGCAATATAACTCCAATTTTGAAGCACGTCGGTCTGTGGTTCTATTTCGATGCGATTGGTACAACCAAGGTGGCAAGACAAGAGGCATTCGAGATGACGGGCATTTCAAATCCATCAATGTGCAGTCATTATGGTACAAGACTGACCCTTTCATCTTGGCAACTCAATCGAGAAAGATATTTTACTTGCAAGACACATCTTTAGGCAAAGAATGGCGAGTTGTGCAAAAATTTGAACATAGGAATATTTATGATGTGGCTGAAAAAGATGAACCCAGTCATGATGTGCATCAGGATGATCATTGTTCTGATACTGAGCATGAAGTGCAAGAAGGTGATGTTCATGAGGTTACGCACAATCTTCAGGGTGGAGAAGCCACTATACTTGAAGCTAATTTAGTAGACCTCATAAGAAGCAAGAAGCAAGCTACAATTCCTGAAGATAGTGAGGATGAGGATGAAGATGAAACTGTACTGCAATACTGTAGTGATGGTGGCAATGAGAACAATGATGACATGTGCCTAGACGACGACGATGAAGATGATGATTTCTAGGATACGCAAGGTACATACTTATTCCTCTTTAGTTGGTTTTCTGCCAATAATATTTGTGTGTTGTCATTTATATTATTGCCAAATGTTACTTACATATGCTCCATTTATATTGGTGTGGTGTGTTGTTTGCATTGAAAACTGGATGTTTTGGAACTTGGCACTTGATCATTTCTATTGAAACTTACATGTCGTTGTGGTGGTGTTGTGTGTGGCAGGCTACGGGAGCTGCAGATACGTCTCCTGATGGGACCTAGAGGTGCTTCTACATAATATATCATACTTCTAGAAAGTCATGACCTAGAGGTCATTTGGCTAACATTTTAATTATGCAAAGCTTGGGAATGTCATAAGGATTAGGGACATATGCTCAGAGATTTTGAAGCCAACTATTGATGATATTTTGATGCTGTGCAAACCTTGGCGGTAGCTATGGAGTCTCTACATGTAGCGGCCTGCAGCAGTCCCTCAGCACCTTCCAGCAGGTGAGCTTGACGCGACGATCAGACACCTTCCAGCGGACATATATGCTATGTTCTTTCCTTTCTTTCTCCCATTTGGAGATTGTAATCCGTATTTCTTCTACCTATGAATCTAACTCGAGATTTGTGGACAAGTATGTTTGATTCATCCGGATTCAATCTATGGCTGGCGGGAGTACTAAAAGTATACCTGTGGTCTGAAATGATTGTTCTTGGGGGAGCCTTGCCATGGGAATTAATCTGATCATATGAATAGCACGTTGTCTGAGGATTCTGTCCAGGTGTTAGACAAGATTTCACGAGGATTACTCCTTGAACAGAAGAGCAATTGTATTGAGCAATTTACTTGATTAAGATTTAAGAAGGTGTTGCTGTCATTCGGGAGTAGTAGTAGGTGAATATGTACCATGTAAAGTTGTAAACCATGTATCCAAATCACATACAAAGCGGAGGCAGAGCAGAGCAGATGATGGTATCAAGTGGTGAATATTTACCTAGTAAACTAATCAATGAACAACTTCTCCATGAATCAAAATTGAGTTGAAATTTCCCCGTTAGTGGTCCGCGCTGTAGAGCCACCTCAAGAGACTAAATCGCCCTATAGTGGTAGGCAAAGCCTCCCCGCTCACTTGGCTATCAGCGCGAACTCTCCTCCCTCCCCCGTTCCCTCGGCCGCGCGCGTTCGAGCCCCCGGCTCCGCAGCGCACCGAGGTCGAACATTTCTTTTATTTCTACCTGACAGGTGGGCCCCACCTGTCAGCCTCAGTAACCAGAGCGACGCTGACTGCTGGGCCCACTGGTCAGTGGAACTCTTCCACCGAACCCATACTGACATGTGGACCACATGAACAGTACCTGAACCCACATGTCAGTAGCACAGAGGATATAAAAGAAAAATAAATGCAAGAGAATGCCAGTGGACTGCGCTGCAGAGCCACCTCAAGTAAATAAAGCGCCCTATAGTGGTAGGCAAAGCTTCCCCACTCACTTGGCTATCAGCGCGAACTCTCCTCCCTCCCCCGTTCCCTCGGCCGCGCGCGTTCGAGCCCCCGGCTCCGCAGCGCGCCGAGGTCGAACGTTTCTTTTATTTCTACCTGACAGGTGGGCCCCACCTGTCAGCCTCAGTAACC
This sequence comes from Dendrocalamus latiflorus, assembly GCA_017311315.1. NCBI lineage: Eukaryota > Viridiplantae > Streptophyta > Magnoliopsida > Poales > Poaceae > Dendrocalamus > Dendrocalamus latiflorus. The sequence continues at coordinate 6,445,223 of CM029646.1, forward strand.
AGAGCGACGCTGACCGCTGGGCCCCACTGGTCAGTGGAACTCTTCCACCGAACCCATACTGACATGTGGACCCCATGAACAGTACCTGGACCCACATGTCAGTAGCACAGAGGATATAAAAGAAAAATAAATGCAAGAGAATGCCAGTGGACTGCGCTGCAGAGCCACCTCAAGTAAATAAAGCGCCCTATAGTGGTAGGCAAAGCCTCCCCGCTCACTTGGCTATCAGCGCGAACTCTCCTCCCTCCCCCGTTCCCTCGGCCGCGCGCGTTCGAGCCCCCGGCTCCGCAGCGCGCCGAGGTCGAACATTTCTTTTATTTCTACCTAACAGGTGGGCCCCACCTGTCAGCCTCAGTAACCAGAGCGACGCTGACCTCTGGGCCCCACTGAAACAGAAAACTTTGACCAATCATAACTTCTACATTTTAGCTCCAAATTGAATGAAACAAATTTGTAAATTCATCTAAATTCAAGATCTGTCTAATGGGACCGAAACCATAATTTTTTGAGTTCATGTGAATTTTTGGAGATGATTTGTGTTGTTTGATAACTTCTTGTCCAAACTTTGACCAGGACACCAGCGATCCAGGCGAGTCGACACTTTGATCATATTGAACCCAGTATTGCAAAATTACTTTCTTTCAAATTACCAACATGCATGCTATTATTTCACGTGATATGCTATGTTCTAATTCAGAATGTTAGTTATACCTTGCTATATAAATCTGCATACACTATTCTTCTTGCCCTACATTGGTTATGTGAGCCTTGTCACCCTAGTGAAACTATAACATTAAGACTTTACAAATTAAGTCCCTATTGATATGCTCTGCTTAGAAATATTAGATGCTTGGGGTATCATCGATACTCCAACTACTCTGTCTTGAACTGAAAGAACTGTTTTGGGAGGATGTGATCGGGGGTATGGTGCAGGGGTGCAATTTATAAGTAGTTTGTGTACTTACAACTCTCCTACTACATTGTTCAGGTGTAGTAGTACGAGTAGTAAGTACTACTACTATACTACTACTTAATACTTGGTTCAAGATGACACTTACTACTACTACTACTACTACTACTACTACTACTACTACTACTACTACTACTACTACTACCACCACCACTACTGCTGCTGCTGAATTAGATTGAGTACATTACCAACTATAACATGTAAGAACGAAAGTGGCATTTATTTGAAATAAGTATCCTACAATTTTGAATATCTTACTATCACTTCTAAAATGCAGATTTAGAGAAGCTCGTTTAAATCCCATGTACTGGTTAAAATTGTTGATTTTTAGAAAGTGGTTTAATTTGCAGGGCCAAAAAGTCCAAAATTTAATTTGGATATTTTGAAAAAGTGGGTTAAATTGCAGGGCCATATAATATAAAATTTAAATTGGACATTTTGAAAAAAATCCGGAAAGTGATTTCAATTGTACAAACTCCCTAATTTAAAATCTAAAAAAATTTCAAGGGCGCTAAAAAAATTTCAGGGGCGCCATTTTCCCAAGCGCGGTCTATATTCGGGCGCCAAAAAAAATTCCAACCCATTTATCCACCTCCCCCTCTCTCGTCGCCCCTCCACCTCTCTCTCTGGCCCCATCCACCTCTCTCTCGCCCCCACCGAACCCTAGCCGCCGCCGCCGGGGCACCACCGCCGGCGCAGGAGCTACTTCCTCGCTGACGACATTCGCCGCCACCCCCCCTCTCTCTGGCCCCATCCACCTCTCTCTGTGGCCCCATCCACCTCTCTCTCGCCCCCACCGAACCCTAGCCGCCGCCGCCGGGGCACCACCGCCGGCGCAGGAGCTGCTTCCTCGCTGACGACATTCGCCGCCACCCCCCCTCTCTCGTCGCCCCTCCACCTCTCTCTCTGGCCCCATCCACCTCTCTCTCGCCCCCACCGAACCCTAGCCGCCGCCGCCGGGGCACCACCGCCGGCGCAGGAGCTGCTTCCTTGCTGACGACATTCGCCGCCACCCCCCTCTCTGGTCGCCCCGTACCCCTCTCTCTCGCCCCCATGAAACCCTAGCCGCCGCGCCGGATTCGGGTCTACGCCGACGTCTGCCGCTGCATCGAGTCTACTTCCCCACCGCCGACCGTCGTCGCACGGATCTGGTTCCCCTTCGACGTCGTTCACCGCACCGGGCCTGCTTCCCCTTCCACGACCACCGACGACGACCACCGGTTCTACTTCCACATCTACGACCACCGCCGCCGACGAGTACCGCAGCGTAGCCACAACCGCGATGGTGGCAACAAGGGGACAAGGTAGGAAACGATATGGACAACCGCCATCACAAGGTAAGCAAAACTCTTCTCTATTTTCTCTGTGCATGTAGTATGTTGTTTGTTCAAGTAGTAGTTGTCTGTGCAACTGTTCTGTTGTTGCATTTTCATGTGTATTAGTCTGTTGTACCTTTTTGTTGCTCTGAAATAGTCCCTGAACATATCTTAGCAGGCAGATGCAACATTTAATATTATCTGTGGAAGTAGTCATACCTGGCTTGCAAGTAGTAGTAGCTCTTACCTCTTACCTAGCTTGCAAGTAGTAGTAGCTCTTAGCTCTTAGTTCACTCCCTATTTGTTCTAATAGTTACAATTTGGCTGTTCCTGTAAGAACCTCCGCAAACTGAATACGAAAGAAGCCGGGATAAACAAGTGTTGAAGAATTTAAGGAAGTTGCAAGAACTTGGGATCAATGATCTAGCTTCCTCTTTTAATAAATCGTGTACACAACCTGCAAGAACGAAGGGGGAAAAAATCAGCAAACAAGAAATCAAATTCTGAATATTCTGACTCATCGGAGTATCTCCTTGAAGATGATGTTCAAGGAGATAGTGATGATGATGACACTGAATCTTTTGAGCAGCCACAACCCCTCGCAATCGAGGTGCTTCTTCTATCTTGTGTGGGGAGGGAGGATATTTGCATTGCATTTTTATGTTGTTTCCTGCATATCTGTTCTTTAATATATGCTCTTGCTTATAGATGCAGCTCACTAACAAGTTGTTTTTTTATCAGTTTCCTCAAGGAACTAGAAGGAAAACCCTCTGTACTAAGAGGAAGAAGAAAAATCCCAACATGGCGCCAGGAGTCAGGCAACCAAAGAGAGTGAGGGCAGTTCAACAAGCAGAGGAGATAACTCCTGGGGTCTCAACAAGAGCATACAAAAGGCAACTAACTTCACAGAGACATGTGCAAGATGAAGAGTTGCCTCAAGATGGTGATGCTGGTGTTGAAGACAATGATGCTAGTGTTGAAGACAATGTACCTGGTGGTGAAGACAATGTAGCTGCTGCTGAAGACAATGTAGCTGGTGGTGAAGACAATGTAGCTGCTGGTGAAGACAATGTAGCTGGTGGTGAAGACAATGTAGCTGCTGGTGAAGACAATGTAGCTGGTGGTGAAGACCAGACTGGGGATCAAACCCAATCCACTGAAGGCAAGTTATAGTTTCTTTGACATTCAAATATGACATCACTTTTGCTGTTTTGCATGAAACTTAACCATCTAAATAAAAATTCTATTCTGTAGCTCCCGCACAGCGACCCCCAAGGAGACCTAGGCCACCAACCAAGGGAATACTGCTGGAAAGGATGACAAGATCTATGGGAAGGAGAATGCCCATAGCTGTTGCTGAAGGCAAAAAAAGGCCACAAGAACCTGTTCAAGCTGCCAAGTTCGCATCAGAGGCTGGTGTCATCATTCGAGATAAGGTTCCTGTCCTAACTCATTGGAAAGAGTACAAGAAAGAGGAACAATATTACAAAGACTTTGTGGGAAAGCTATCTGTAAGTGCATGACTCTTTCTATGCTACACTATGATATCACATGACCTGAATTGACTCACTAACGATGCAAATTTCATATCACTAGGGGCGATTGGCCATTAACATAAAACACAAGCCAACAGAGGAAGCATGCACCGATGTATTGCGGTCGGGGGTGCGACAAATGCGTTATCGGCTGAAGCAGAAATACTTCAATGGTGTACCTGCAAATGAGATTAGGACTACTTCTCCTGTTGCTAGTATGACTGATGAACAGTGGAGGGCACTTGTTGCAAAGTGGTCTGATTCAAAGAACATGGTATGGGTATCTTATCATATATTCTTCTTTCATATTCAGTTTGCAGAGGCTCTTCTCATTGTAAACATATGATCTTATCTAACAAGTTCCTTCTCTTGTAGCAATCATGTGAAAAGAACAAGCAGAATCGCAGTAATGTCAAGTATCATCAAGCTACGGGTTCTCGCAGCTATGTCGCACACTTACATGCATATGTAAGTAAAGATTACCTTGTACTATACCTGTTTATTTCATCCAAAACATTCTTTTGTATTTCTCTGACAGAACTTTGCTGTAAATGATTACCTACCTAATAGAAGGAGAAGAGGAACAATGCAGAACCGAGCACACAACAAATTGAAGAACTTGATGCGGTGGAGGCCTTCAAGACCTACCATACCAGCTCCAAACATGGTCTGAGTGAACTGGCAAGAGAAGCAGTTGTAAGTCCCTACATCTGTTTCCTTGTGCCTTTAAGATGCTTGTGCTGTTTCCAACATGAAATCATGGGTGCCACTGAATTCGGTGGACCCAGCCCCAAATAATGCCAATAGGTCATCACTGACCCTGATTTTCTCTTATGTTTTTGTGTGTGTGTGGTTTACATCGATAGTTGGGATCTTGGTTTTGCAATAATCTACTGGATTTAATTTAAAATGGATCATTGCCAGTCATTTGTAAGAGGAAAAAATTAAGAAAGAAGTTCGCTAAAACACAGTTGTCCTCCTGAAATTGGCTCATCACATGTATGTTCTAGACTGCAAGTTACCTACTTGTGCATGGCACCATTATGCATAACTGCAGCATGCATTTATATAACTAACGGACTTGATGGTGCTTCCCTTGAGAAACAGAATATCAGATTTTTAATCCCTTTGATCATACCAAAAATGTAAATTATTCTATATCATTTGCATTTTGTATTGCTGGCCCATCATAAGATCACTTGGCCAGCTGGCCCCTCTAAGTTCCTAAGTTAGCACCTCCGAAAATAGGTGAAACAATATCTCATGATCCTAGAGATATTACAATCAACATGGCATGGCATAAAAGGAATTCATGTATACCAGTACCTGTTCAGCGACAAATATAATCCCCGATTTTGGTGCATCCCTCTCAAGCAATGATAGTAACACATGCAACCTTTCCTTCTTACTGCAGATCACATGTGTGTGACGGGTGTGTGTGTTGTTGTAACCGGGTTCAGATTCTACATCTGTTTGTTATTCATATGAACATCTGTTTGTCTTTAAACCCCTGACCAAATCATTAAACCCCTGACACCATAATCAAAACCATACATCTGTTGTAACCGGGTTCAGACCATAATCAGATGTATAAGTCTAGATATGAGCTGGTCTAGGATTTAATTTTGTTTAGCATGCCAAGAATATTCTTTGTAAGGTTGTTAAGCTTTTTGAACCTGGAAAATTCGAGGTAGATTCTGAACCAAAGCAAAATATTTGAACCCGGTTACAACTGTTTGTCTTTCAGTAAGCTCATATCTAGACTTATACATCTTTCAGTAAGCTCATAATCTGAACCAAATCATTAAACCCCAACTGTTTGTCTTTCAGTAAGCTCATAATCTGAACCAAATCATTAAACACCATAATCAAAACCATACATCTGTTTGTCTTTCAGTAAGCTCATATCTAGACTTCTTGACAGTGATTCATCTGTTTGTTACATCTGTTTGCTATTTCTCATGTCTGTCCAACTAATGATTGTTCCTGGGACATTTTCAGTCTGATATGGAAGCTTTGAGGGCAGAACCTACTGCTGAAGGTGAGACACCAGTTACCAGTGCACAGGTGGTCTCCAAGGTGCTCTCCCAGAACAGCAACAACACTTTATTGAAGAATGTTGGAATCAAAACGGCCGCCCCCTCAAAATCATCTTCATCGAATGAAAGCGAGCTTCAGGAAGAACTAGCAGCTGAAAAACAAGCTTCGGCTGCTCTACAAGGAGAACTCGAGGACCTCAAGAAGAAAAGCGAAGAAGCTGATGAAAAGCTGGCGAGGACCCAAAAGGAGTTGGAGGAGTACAAGAAGCTAACAGAGAAAAATAACCAGGCAATGGAGGAGAACAATGCGCTCCTTCGCCGTATCTTGGCCTTGAACAATGGTAACTCTTCTTAGGCATGTGAGCTGGTGGTGGTTGCTGGTCCTTGCTGGTGGTGGTTGCTGGTCCTTGCATGTGAGCTGGTGGTGGTTGCTGGTCAAGGAATGTTACTGGTTGCATAATTGAGTAGTTTATAAAGATAGCTTTTGTGGTCATGAACTTAAGTTTATTCTGTGCTGTGAATTAGTTATGTGAACTGAGTTGGTCTGTGAACTGAGTTGTTTCTGTGAACTAGTTGGAATGTGATGATGACTGAGTTGAGTATTGTTAATTGCTGCACAGAATATTTGAAAATTGTGATGTCTGTGATGAAATAACCATATGGGTCTCTGTGACGAATTTGCAAGTGCTTTCTGTGACGAATTTGCAAGTGCTTTCTGTGACGAATTTGCAAGTGACGAACTTAAGCCACGTGGCCCAATAAAAAGGAGGCACGTGGGAGAACCAAATCGCGCCAAGCGGTCCAATAAAATTGCGCCACGTGGTCCAGCCACGTCAGCTGCCATGGTAACAGCCACGTTAGCTACCACGTGGACCAGCCACGTCAGCTGCCACGCCATCCGCCACGTGGACCAGCCACGTCAGCCACCACGTGGACCAGTAACGTCAGCCGCCACGCTGGCCTACAGCAGGTGCTGCCTGTTTATGACAAAAAACAGCCCTATCCATGACAAAAACCAATCGTCATAAAACAGAGTGTGTTTTATGACGGGGACCCTTTCGTCATTGAACAAAAGCAGTTCTATGACGAAAAATATAATTTCGTCGTGGTACGACAAATGTGACGCGCGTTCCATGACGAAATGAATTTTGTCACAAATTCGTCACAAATTATAATCTATGACGAATGTGGCATCTTCAGTGACGACACTGGGTCGTCATTACTGTTCACATCCCTAGTAGTGGGAATTGACTAGGGGCGGAGAGAGGGGGGCGGGCAGGGGCCTGGCCCCCCCAATGGTCCACCAGATACATTAATAGGACCCCTTAATCACCCTTAATCACAATCAATTAGGCCCGCTGATTTTTCAAGTCAAGATCAAGCTCAATTGGAGTGTCAACTACCACATTTTCAACTTGATGTATGCAACCATCCAGAGCTAAGTACATTGCCATCACTTGCTGATCTAACAAAGGGGCTAGTAAGATTAGGTAAAAATTCTATTTATCCAATGGTCGATAGATTGCTAAGATTAGTCATAACTCTTCCAGTATCAACAACGACCACTGAGAGAATCTTTTCAGCCGTGAAACTTGCCAAGACACGTACTAGGACTAAAATGGGAGATGGCTTTTTATGAAGCTACATGATAGTTTATATTGAAAAGGAATTGGCAGCCAAGATTAGTTCCAATGATATTATCAAATCTTATGATCTAGTTGGTAATCGTCGTGCTAAATTCAAGTTAGTGGAGATGTAACAAATTCAAGTTTGTGGAGATGTAATGAAAGTACCTTTCTTTTGTGTTACTAGACGTATGCTACATTATTTTGCCATATATGTTATGATTGAATTTATATGACAATATATATGCGTATGTTTAATTATATATGTGTATGTTTAATTTTGCCGACACACGGCGCCCAAGGCCCATGACGCCGGCGCCTTGGCGGGTCGGCCCCCTTGTCTGGATCCTGGCTCCGCCCAATTGACACATATGCTACCTGCAAATTTGGTACCTTGTCTAATAGAAAATTGTACTCAAGGTGATTGCATATATGGGGATGACTAAAATATAAGTAGGGCCAAGGAATCGAAAGATACACAACATTTTTTTAAGAAAAGGTGCACAATGTTTATTTGGTGTACTTCCCGTCTACAATATTTTGTCACGTGCACAAATGCTCATAGCTTTGTAGAAGGCGCAAAGAACACGTTACAGTGCAATAGGGTAAGTCCTACAGGGCCTCTTCGTACAAACATCGTACCTTAGCTAGGACCAGTTAATAATGCATGCATGTACATGTCTCAATTATCAAGGATATCCTGCCTTTTGCTAAAGTTGTTTCCATCTCACAGGTTACAGCTGCTAAGCATCAGTTGCCCATGCATGTGCGCTACACAAATCTCCAGCATTACTCACACGCATCTCAATCTATTTTTTTCCCTCTCCTTCCTTTCAGGGTACATTGAACCTGGAAAATTTCTCATTTAGGCATAAGCTTGAAAATCAATCTCATGTTTCGTTAAAGAAAATCTCATGTTTCATTAAATTTGTCGACACTAGATAGCTTAGTGATTTTGACTGTTAAGTATGTGACAAAAAACTTATACCATATAATCTTATTACTGCATCCGTCACACAATATAAGTCGAACCTATTATACATATAAACCAAGAAAGCATTTTATCTATAAAAAGTTAATATCATTGAACTATACATACCCATATTAAAGGGCATACTATAAGTACTCAACTATTTTTTTTGCATTATGTAAAGTAGAGGTATAGAGTGAAAATATTACAATAATTATAGTTTAATTTCCTTAATAGACTTATATTGTGGGTCATTACTTCCCAAGAGAATTGACGTACTTATATTATGGTAAGATGGAAGTATATTATTAAAAGAAAGAAAAAAGAAACCACTACATTCGCTTTCAAGAGCTAAACATCACCACGTTATTTGTAGAAAAAAGAGAAATATCTATACCACTTACTTTGGTGGGGTTAGAGTTGAATAACAAAAATAACTCTATTTCCAAATATAAATATATGTATTGAAGTATTTAGCTGCGTAATTGTACGAAAGATTTAGCTAGTTTCCCTAATTTTAACATACGTACTGTGCCACCTCTAATGCTAGTTTAAACATGAAAATCAATCCGATACGTAATGTCGCAGATTCCACCAAAATGGATATCTTATCATAATATGCTGGAACAAGTATATAGACCTGCTGGATTAATTTTTTTAGATTAGCTAGGGACCTAATAATTGGCACCATATATCGCACAAGTTCAGGATTTGAAGTTCAACTTTTTTCTGTAGTTACATAATAATAATAATAATAATAATAATAATAATAATAATAATAGTAATAATAATAATAGTAATAATAATAATAATAATAATAATAATAATAATAATAATAATAATAATAATAAGAAGAAGAAGAAGAAGAAGAAGATCGAAGAAGAAGAAGAAGAAGAAGAAGAAGATCAAAGAAGAAGAAGAACAACAACAACAACAATGATGATGATAGTAGTAGTAGTGGTAGTAGTAGTAGTGGTGGTAGTAGTAGTAGTAGTAAAAGTGTGTAGATTTGTGCAGTTTATTTATAAGATCGCATAGAATCACCACTCTAAGCAATATTCCTGCCTTTATGGGAAATAATGCACATGTACCAATCAATTAATTACTAATTCAACATATACTAAAGTACTTTATATAAGTAGTTTTGTTGCATTGACTTACAATTTACAAATACATTAATGTAAAGGTTTACTACGTACATCTGTTAACTATATTTAAAATACATAAAAATAGTTTTGCTAGAAATATTATCTCTAATTCCTTTAGATAATACGTGTTATGCTGCAAAATAAATTATAAAAAAATGAACATCAAAATAAGCCAAATAATCACCCAAAAAAATTAAATGGGACTATGAAGCATATGAATAGTACAAAGTTAAACTCATATTTCCCATCTAGCAAGGAGCTGAAAAACAAATTATAAGATTGCAGTAATGTTACTTGCCTGTAACAACTTGAAATTCAAGTTGCGGTCAAATAATACAAGGGTGCACAGAATATACCTGGTTGATACTTCAAAAGGAATATATTGAGATAAAAATAATAGTGCTTGCATAATTCATATCTTGAACTGTTGCTCACCTAGTACACCACCATATGTGCTTTTTCTCCGCAACCACTTGCAGAATCCAATACCAGGACCCAATCATTGGTGCCATACATATACATATGTTAGTATGAATGAACCGCAGTCACATCTGTGATGTCGTTACAGAAGTCAAGAAAAATAAAAGTAGGAGAGAAAAGAAAAGGAGAAATGATCCCGGCCAGGCCATTGCTACATTCAAAAGCGACAGCACTTTCTTTTTCGTCTCCCTACTGTACATTGGATCTGTTCATTGGATTCAGATTTCACTACTACAAAAAAATACTATACTGAATACTTATATCACAGACGGTTCTTGAAAACTGTCTATGCTATAATTATCACAGACGGTTTATACAAATAACCGTTTGTGGTATTTTCACAAACGGTTATTCATACGAATCGCCTGTGATAATACAAGACATTACAGACGGTTTTTACTAATACCCGTCTGTAATAATTCACAGACGGTTAGTAATAAAAATTGTTTGTGATATCTACGTCTGTGATAATGGCAGATATCCCAGACGGTTATTTATTTAAACCGTCTATGATACTTCAAATACGGTTTGTATTAAAATCTGCCTGTGATAATGAAGTTATCATATATGATTTGTATTAAAACCATCTGTGATATGTTTTTGGCATCGTAATCTCCAAAATTTCATAATCTCTCGTCTGAGTTCGAGTAGGATTTTATTCCGAGACACATTTAGTAAAATGGGCATAACTTTTGCATACGGTGTCCATTTTTAACTTTTTACACTCGTTGGAAAGCTAACAACGAGCATGAGCCAAAAAATGACCACTTGTGCCGGTCGCTCTCTAAGACCCCAAAAATTAGCCATATTTGGTTTTGAATTTGTGTCGCAAGTTTTTGATTTTTTTTTGCCCTTTTTCTTGGTCTTCCCTTCAGAATTTAGGTTTTGCCTCAACTGCAAAGTTGTATATCTCGTCGACACCTTTCAAATGAGCATATATAAGCCATACAAAATTTTGCTATTTTATCTTTTGAGACTAGCTATTTAAATTACACCGATATATTATCTTTGTGATATACCATTTGGCCATTATCACCAACGATTTTTAATAAGAACCGTCTGTGATATCTTCCGTTATCATAGACGATTTTTGTTACGAACCATTTATGATGTCTCTATCATAGACGGTCTGTAATCTAACCCGTCTGCGATGCCTCGCCACGTCACCGATCCGCGGCATATCCCCCATGATCCCGATCTCACCTATCTATTCTTTCTACATCGAATGGCAGGCACTAGTCTCCTCCCAACCTCTCACCTCTTATTAACCCCCATTTCTCTACTCGAAGAACCAATACCACCAGTACTACTCCAACTTGTTTGTTCGCGGCAAGGGTGAGAAGGGGTTCGGCAAGGGCAGCTAAAATTTTTCTTAAGTAAGATAGAAAGGAAGAAGGCAATGGCAAATCAGCACTATTCTAAGTCACCAGCATAAATGCTGTTGATTTTAGTATAGAAGCTGAAAATGGTGTTTGTTGCCTTTTTGTTTCCGCTACTTGAAAATTTCCCACATCACTTATTTTATATTGTAATTTAACAAAGGATGTGTAAGTCTAGTTTGTATTAGTCTGAAGTTTCTTGTAGTGTAAGCATTTTTCTAAATTTGTAACCGTGAAGCTTATATTTATAAAATTGTAAGTGTTCTCTTGTGTATGCAGTGCTATAGGTAACCTACTCATTATGTTGTGATATTGTAATGGTGGATTCTAATATTAATAGAAATAGAACGTGGTGTTGTGTTTGTTGTTGCATTTACTTGTTTTCAGATGGTATAGTTAACATTTCCTAAGGCTAGCCGAAAAATAGAAAAAATTTAGGTATAGAATGAACTATTACAGACAGTTTTGTGGTATAAACCGTCTGTTAAGGATTATCACAGACGGCTCGAACAAAAAATTGTCTGTGGTACTCGCACATCATAGACGTTAACTGTCCGTGATACTCATTCATCATAGACGGTTGGTTACTAGAACCGTCTGTGATGTGTGAGTATCATATAAGGTTTTTGATTCAAGCCGTCTGTGAGAGTGTTCTTCATAGGCGGTTCTAGTTATAAACCGTTTGTGTTGTATTTATCACAAACTACTCACAAATCGTCTGTGATAACCTTCGATTATCACTGACGCATAAATTCAGACGGTTTAAAAAATCTTCTGTGATGACAGTTTTGAATTATCTGTAATGACTCTTTTGTAATAGTTTTTAGAGAATAAATGGCGTGGCAGCCTCAAGATTTTGTTCAGCGATACATAGATTTAACTCCAGAATGGCCTGTCCACCCACTAGCTTCTAGGCCTAAAGGATTGAGATGGATCTTTACAAAAAAAGTAGATTCTAAGAAGTAGCCCTTCAAGTATTAGGAATCGTATCATCGAATTTTGTTCCAGCCTCTCGTGGCAACACTTTAGCCGTCCGACCAGAAATCAATCCTCTGGTGACAACACTTTAGCCGCGTGATTAGAAATCAACTCCTTGGATAGTTAATGCGGTAAGAGATTCCACGATATCACAAGGCGATTTCGCACCTTAATTCCTCTCTCATCTAGTCCAGGATCTTCCAAATTCTGATTGGATGACCGAGGATTGGCGAGAAAGGGACATCGTATCTTTTGAACCGTAGGCAGGTGCCAGACATTCCAATCTGGAAAATTAATGTAAAATTCAGATATCTACCAAGCCACTGGAGGCCTATATAAAAAGGAGTTCACCCCCCATACCACTTCAAGCTCTCACTGCAGTAAGCTAGCCACATTTGAGCTTAACTACCCAGTGTGCTCATACTCTCCGACAAATCGGCCGCCGGCGATGAGCATGTCGAGGGATCCGCTGGTCGTCGGGAACATCGTCGGTGACATCGTCGACTACTTCGCCGCGTCGGCGCTGCTGAGGGTGTTCTACAACAACCGCGAGATGACAGGCGGGTCCGAGCTGAAGCCGTCGCAGGTGGCGAACGAGCCGACGGTCCAGATCGTCGGGCGCGACGGGAGGGCGCTCTACACGCTCGTGAGTGATCATATATTGCACAACTCATGCATGTACTGCACATAGCTGCTCCTTCTCGTGTATATGTTTGATCCAAGAAAGCTACACATGCAGTTAAAAGTCTCAGATTTCTCTATGGATGCATGCATAATTAATGTGTGTACCATATATCTTTTGTTACTAGGTGATGGTGGACCCTGATGCACCTAGCCCAAGCAACCCTTCCAAAAGGGAGTACCTCCATTGGTACGTGATAAGCTCTACCTAGTTTCGTTTCGTCCTTGAATATTGTAGGTCAACCTTTTCTTCTCTCAATTAATCGAAAAATTCTAATGAACAATCTCTGTTCGTAGAAACTTTTATTCATATGCGTAGCAACGCTCACGTATATATACTAGCTAGCTAATTACTTTTGATTTTTTGTATAGGTTGGTGACAGACATACCAGATGGAGCTGACGTCAGTCGTGGTAAGTAAATTTACAGAACTATGCATATCAAAGTTCCGTGCACTAATGCGGAGCGAGCGTTGCTCGGCTGGTAGGCTTGCGAGGGTGCAGCCCATCCGTCCGGGATAGTTCTCGTGGCGTCGTATTTTCAGAAGTACTATTTACATAAATAGCACTCCTCATTATTATTTACGTAAATAGTGTCCTTTGAAGTACATACGCACATGGACACGTTTAGTAGTGAAAACGCTCACTACTATTTACATGAATAGTGTCCTTCAGAGTACGTGCACACATAGGCTAGTTTAGTGGTGAAAGCGTGTTCCAGCGCTTCGTGAGACGTAACACGCTTTGTCTCTAGCATACGTTAGACGCACCCATATGAGTGTGTGATGTGTGTGGGGGTATTATGTGTTGGACGTATCCATGTGAGTGTGTGGTGTATGTAAGGTATCATGTGTGCGTGTGTATATCTAAATTGTACTCTAAGAAACAGTTCTGTACGCTAACTAGTTCACAAAAAAAGTTAGATTATTATAAACAAGTAGGCAGTCCACTTGTATTTCAACGTTATCTGCACATATCTCGTATAGCAATGTCTTAAGTTAAATAGTACACAGTATAATTGATTTTTATATAAACCATGCGACGTCGACCAGGAAATGAGGTGGTGGCGTACGAGAGCCCGCAGCCGACGGCGGGGATCCACCGGTTCGTATTCATCGTGTTCCGGCAGGCTGTGCGGCAGGCGATCTACGCGCCGGGGTGGCGCGCCAACTTCAACACTCGGGACTTCGCGGCGTGCTACAGCCTTTCCGCGCCGGTCGCCGCCGCCTACTTCAACTGCCAGAGGGAGGGCGGCTGCGGTGGCCGGAGGTACAGGTGAAACCGTAAACCCCGGCCGGCCGGTGGTCGATCCATCCATCCATCCTTAATCAACAGTCCAACTTAATTAGCCTAATAACTAAAGGCAAAGAGGCGACATTTATGAATGTCACATGTGGTACATATATACGACTCCATGCCATGCATTTGAGAGAGTGCTTTCAAAAAAAAGGAAAGGTGCAAGTGCATGTGTGTGTCAGCTAGCTATTACATGCTACCATACAGTAGCACTATATCTACTATACATAGCTAGCAGGTTTACTTGACCTAGCTGCTGCAACTGTTGCTCTAGCTAGCTCTTTCGTTAGAGAGTTGAGCTAGTTGCTATTGAGATTTGGGACTAATAGAAATTGATTTGGCGAGAGTGGTTGAAATCTTTTGTTTGTATGTATGAAAATATACATGTATGCAATGCTGGATGACATGGGGTGATGATGCAGAGGGTGTATACTGCTACAGCAAAAAACGAGGCCTAAAGTGAAATAAAATGTGAAAAAGGAATGCGATGCCCTAACGGAAACTGCCACAACTGAAGTCTACTGCAAGCTAACACAAACGCACCAGCTTAGAATTTAGCTGCTGAATTAAGCTTCTGCAAGTTTGCATTAAGTTGCATCTGTTTTTAACCTCCTTCTCCATGCATCTCCTAACTTGGACCAATAGTCCAAGCCCATTAACAGTACGTGCCAGCCAGCCCAAGTCAAATAGCTTGGAACAAGCTAGCAGATTGGGCCATGCGTGCATGCGATGTAGCTAGCCGGCGAGGCCGAACATCTCAATGCAACATCGACATGAAGAAAGGTTTGACACAAAACAGAAACAGTACGCAGTACATACATGGCCCCTTCTGTTTGAGCACATTCTACTCCTTCCCTCGATCTGTAGCACGTAGATTTTGTGGTACTTGCACTGCAGAAATTTTGCCAGACGACTCCTCCGTGCTATAAATAAATTTACTGCTGGCTCAATTAGTATAGTTGCGGTCCTCCATTTCACGCCTCCGATTCATCTAGGCGTGATAAAGTTGCAGGCATTGCATCTAGCTAGGCGCAAGAAATTTGTAGGATTGAGAAAACAACCAAAGAGAACGACAACAGTGAGTAGTGACCTTCCGTTAACTGCATTCGTTAGATAAAAAAAAATTGCTTTATGTATGTACCTACGCATATATGTATGTATGTGTGTGTATGTATATATGTATATGTATGTGTGTGTATGTATGTATGTACGTACGTACGTACGTATGTATGTATGTACGTATGTACGTACGTACGTACGTACGTACGTATGTATGTATGTATGTATGTATGTATGTATGTATGTATGTATGTATGTATGTATTAGGAAAAAACAATCTACTCTCATATGTAGTTACTCTCACTCATGATATACAACCTAAACAAACTTGATATACTCTTTCATCACTTTGGGTATAGTCATATACTAATTATAAGATATTCCAATGTGAACCATATGAAACAAATTGCAAGGGAGTTTATACATTTTAGCATATGTTGCAAATACCTTCGTATATGTATATAAAAAGGAGTATGTTAAAAAAATATACATACCACTTGTGAAAAAATGTACATACCACCTAGATGGTCTTATATACTTATGAACTACACATGCGTACCCTCAATTACGCGAGATACTCCTTACGTTGTGAGATACGATATAAAAAGTAACTACTTTCAGGAGTAAAAAAGAGGCTTCCTATATATGTATTCATATATACATATATGTGTGTGCATACACACACATATATACATACATATCTATATACATGTATATGTATAAATATGTGTATGTATGTATATGTGTATATATAGTATAATTATTTGCGACACCATAGTATCAGAGTACTATGATCTAACATAGGTATTTCCCCTATGTAACATGTGCGAAAAATTTTGAAATTTTAAAATAGATATGAAGCCTATTTTCTACTCCCAGGTGTAGTTACTCCTTATGCCATATCTCACAAAGTAGGGAGTATCTAACGCAACTGAGGGTATATACTGTAGTATATGAGTATATAACACCTTCTAAATAGTATGTATATTTTTTAAGGAGGTATGTATAATTTTTTGAACCTACTCCTTTTTACATACGGATATGAAAGTATTAGCAAAATGAGCCAAAAACCATGTGCTCCCTTGCAATTTTTTCATGTGATTGATATTGGAGTATTTTAGAATTAGTATATAAGTATACTAAGGTGATAAAAGAGTATGCTAAGTTCGTTTAGGTGGTATATCGTAGGTGGGAGTACCTACACCCGGGAGTAGAATGCATTTCACACACACACACACACATATTTATGAAAAATACATTCTACTCCCAAATGTAGTTACTCCTAACTATGATATACCACATAAATGAATTTAACATACTCTTTTATCATTTTATGTATACTCATATAATAATTCTAAGATACTTTATTACGAACCACATCAAAAAATTTGCAAGAGGGCACATAGTTTTTGGCATATTTTATTCACATATTCATATTCGTATATAAAAAGAAGTATGTTAAAAAAAAGTACTTACCACCTTAAAAGTACATATACCACTTAGATAGTCTTATATGCTCATATACTATGTGTACATACCTTATACTCTCTACTTTATGAGATACGGCATAGCGAGTAACTACACCCGGGATTGGGAGTACGTACTCTTACTTGTTATATATCGTTTAAATGATGTTGTTATATCTCTTTATCTTTTTAAATATACTTTAATAATGATTATAAGATGCGGCATCAGTTTCAGTTCATACAAGCAGCCACACCTTTCAGGCTTATTTGGAAGAGCAAATGTGTAATAAAATTGAAAGTTTTTGCGTGGTTGCTTTTAAGCGATCGTCTGATACTAAAGATATGCTACAAAGAAGACAATGCGATGTGATTAACAATGTTACCGCACTTTGCAATGCTAGGGAAACTGAGACCATCCAACATCTGTTTTTCTACTGTTCTTCAGTACCCAGTGTTGGAATATTTTGGGGATTCACTGGCAACTCAACTTGGGGATTTCTAATATGATTTTGTAAGCCAAATAGGTATTTGGAGGCCCTTTTTTCATGGAGATATTTGTCATAACTTCTTGGCAGATTGGAAGCAGAGGAACTGGAAGATATTTGAGCACAAAGCACCTCTTATATCAGCAAGGAAAAGGACTTTTGTGCCAGAAGTTACCCTACATATGCATAGGGTAAAAGACGATGTCAAATCTTCAATATTTAACTAGCTAGATACTCTATGAGATCTCACTTGTAATAGTTTTATGTCCGACCTAGGAAATTAGTCATGAATCTTATG
Source organism: Dendrocalamus latiflorus (assembly GCA_017311315.1). Taxonomy (NCBI): domain Eukaryota; kingdom Viridiplantae; phylum Streptophyta; class Magnoliopsida; order Poales; family Poaceae; genus Dendrocalamus; species Dendrocalamus latiflorus. The sequence goes on from CM029646.1 coordinate 6,462,947, forward strand.
TGTATGCCATGTTAGTCCTATGATCAATAATTAACATACACATATCATATCGTTGTATCACATATATATATATGATTAAATAAAATAGAGTAGCACATAATATTAAGCAGTTATACATAGCACTATATGACTGAATTTTACACAAAAAGAACCGACCGGCCAAATGTTTACGTAGAAAGTACTTGAAGCAGAAATAAATGGTAAATAAAGAGTAACGGGCCCAAGTGATTTGCCTCACCCCACAGGCAACCGACCAGGGTTAATACCTAGTAATCAGCGTCATCGCCATCGAATCCTGCGACATAAAAATAGCCAACCGAGGGATCTTCTTCCTATTGATCTGATAGTATTCAACAAACAATTGTGAGTATAAAATTGTACTCTGTAAGACTTTAATACAAAGTTTATATTGCATGCAAGCAGAAGCAAAGATGGCTATCCTAGCTAGTTTATTCGGAACAAAGAAAACTTTCTTTTGCAATAGACATAGTAATTTGCAACCTGCAGTTTGTAAGATCATTTGATAGTGAGAAAAAGTAACATATATATGAATATATATATATATATATATATATATATATATATATATATATATATATAAGCATAATAAGTAAGTGAACAAGTGTAAACAAGTGGCAACCCTCCGCCACAACCTCTCAAGCATGGATTTTATCCATCCATATTGAGTCAAAGCTTTTCAAGTAAGGGCACTACCCACCCATACCATTTCTCAAATCCATTTTTAAACCATGAAAACTAAGTAAGTGTGGTATTATTAAACGATGTTCATGACTGGGGACACGACTATTTGAATAGAACGAGATCTCACTCTACAGAGGATGTACAACTTTACCCACAAGACGTGATCATCTCATGTTTTCATGTGATTATCACGCTTCCTTTGGTGCGAGACAAGAGATCATGACAAGGCTTTTACTATAGGACTGCAATGGCAACAGAGGGGGGCAAATGATTGCCTCATAAATTTTCCCTCAAGTATTCTTGAGTTATTCACTCCAGTAGCTACAACTCTATTAAGATCAGAAAAGGAAGCCAAGAGCAAAGTAGCAAACTCAAAAACCAAAGAACTAGGTTCTACACCAGAGCGGTCTGACTAGCCTCAAGGCTGTGGTCTGATTGGAGACACACTTGCAATCTGACCAGCAGCGCCCTAGCGGTCCAACCGGAGCTCACTCTTTTAACCCTAGCCCTAGAACACAAGGTTGAAATTTGGATTTAGCTTGTAAGCTTTCATCCTAACCTGTTAAATAGATGAGGCAACCAACACACATCTAACCCTAATGGATACTATCCACTAGCATATTTGGAAGAAACTCATTAACCCCACACAATACGAGTTTTACACACTTAATTCATGCATGCTTTTCAAAGGACATGAGCCTGAATCCGCTAATTCTTCATCCTTTAACCCACTTGATCTTCTCAACATCCTTTTGACCTAAATCGCTTCCTCAAATGCCACTCAAAAGTCACAGTTTTGATCCAACACTGTTTTTGGTACTTGACAAATTACCAAAATACCCTTACCATGACCCGGTCTTCATCTTCCTTTTTCAAGCAAATACCATGCTTGCCACATGTAGGTATACCAATGGCTTGTCATGTATTTGCAAGTCTCTCCTATTTCAGTTCCACTAGACTATGCCTCACTTGGACCAACTAAGCCACTTGGTGCAACCTGTCACTCAAACCTTCCCTTAATGTTTCTCGCCTTCCTTGTGCCACGCTTAAACTCAGTCATCTCACCTGACATCTTTGATAGTTGTGGGCCTCGGTTCCTCCAAGAGCGTAGTCCCGATCCTTGATGTTGACCATGGTTGACTCCAGCTTCCCTACACATTCAAAGATAAAGAAATCATTACCGGGCACATATTCTTTACAACTTGACTCACGTTAGCTAAAACATACTTCGTTCAACATTAATGCATTAACCAAACATATATCAAGTCATCCCAAAACCAAATCCGAAAAATTTACTTCAGGGCCAGTTTGACCACCAACCAAAGGCTGGTCAGACTAGTTGAGCACAGTGCAAATGGCCCTCTCTAGAATAATGCAACTGCCAACAAAATTTTGGTCATATCACTCAGCGGTCTGACCATTGTGGTCATTGTGTGGACCCCAAGTGTCGAGTACCCAAAATCACTATATGTGTTCCATACTAGTCTCATGATCAGTGGCTAGTACACACATTCACAACATCAAGATCTTATCTATACACATCACATCAATTAATTTACAACAAAAGGGCAATATATAAGCGAAGCATAAATAAGTTTACAACATATGGCGGACTGGCCAAATACATATAAGTATTAAGAGTAAAGTACAACAGAAGACAAGTAAGAAAACAAAAGAGTCTAGCAATGTGCCACCATAGCCCACAGGCAACCGAATAGAGTTAGACCCTAGAAACACCTACCATTAAAATCCCTAGTACTGGTGGCAAAATACGTGTGGTCGGGCATGTTATCTTCTCATTCCCTGAACAACAATAATTTAAGCAAGGTTGAGTACATTATGTACTCAGCGAGATTTGTAGTATATCACAAAATTATATATTTATGTACATATATGTATGTATATATGGAAGCATTTTCCGTACTCCCAGGAGTACATACTCTCACCACTGATATACCACCTAAACGAATATGTTATACCTCTTTATCACTTTCGAAATGCTTAATACTAATTCTATGATACTCCAATGTGACTTGGTTGAAAACTTTTTATCGGAGCCCTTTATTTTTGCTATATTCCCTTTTCTACACATAAAAGGAGTATATACACAAATTATGCTTTGAAAGCGGACTTCGATGAAATTTTTTATGGAACTCACTTTGAAGTACCTAGTAATCATGATTAGAGCATTCCTAAATAGATAAAGAGTTATAACAACGCCATTAAAATGGTATATGAGAAGTGGGAATACGTGCTCCCAAGAGTATGGAATCATTTTTCTATACACACACATACCATTTTCCTAGGATCGGTGTTGACCGCCTAGTCGGGCTGACCGCCCAAGGGAGCGTCTCTGCCTGAGTCGCGGTGGAGACTGTGCACCCAGCGCCTAGGCAGACTAGGTGCCCACCTAGGGGAACACTGATACATATACATATACATATACATATACGGGATGCTGAAATGGGGCACCATGGTACCTACGCACCATGATTTCAAATGCGTGTTGTTTTTGGTTTGAAAAGTTCTTATTTATGTTTTTGGTGGTTATCCCTTGGATTATCATGTCACGCGTGCTTATGATTATGGTTACAGTTTTCAAGTTTCATCCAATATTGCGTGTCTTTGGATTTATTCTCTCCGAATCTTTGTTACGAAGCACTTCTCCATTTACTTCCATCTTTAGCTAGATGGTGGTGAAAATTGGAAAAAGTAATATATTTGTTGGCGTCAAGAACATGATAATGAGTGGACCTTGGTGTCTTCAAAGAAGAAAGGTCATGATGATAAATCTCCTATCAAGAGGGCATCTTTTGCACCGATCATTTCCTGCACTAACCTGATTAATCACAACCTCCCGGCTTATGATCCATCCTTGATTAAAGTGAATTCTATTCTTCTCTGGCTCAATCAACAGCTTCAAAAAATATAATCTTTGTCCTCCTTCAAGCTAAAGGATCCACCAGACACCATGGCTTCACCAAAGTGCAAGGTACGAATTTTGAAAAGGTCCCAATCATGTTTCGTAATCTACGCCTGTTTCCTCGGTTTCTCTTAATTGTGGGCGTTGTTTGAGCTCCAACAAATCTTCAAAGTGCTCACATCCCCTATATTTTAGAAGAAAAGGTAAAAAAAAAAGCTCCAACAGATGACTCCATCCCTGATTTTTCGTCCCCCATATATGGAGGACGCACACCATCCCCTAAATCGGCCCCAACGATCCTGCGCCGTCTGATCCCCTAAATTCTTTGGTTGGTAGTTTTTGTGGACCCAGATTTTAATTTAGGGGACCATATTTAGAGGACTTGTTGGAGGTTACATATTTTTAGTCTTCTATATTCTAGATTGTGTCATCTAAAAAGTGATTTAGGGGATGAGATTTAGAGGGCATTGTTGAAGATGCTCCCAACCGGAAGTTGTAAAAGCCCAATACGTTGTTTGGGCTATTTTAATTATGGCTACGAGAAGAAATTTTGCTTACCCCAAAAACGTCAGAAAGGAATGACTTGGGTTAAGTCTAGAGAGGCTTTCCTTCCCTATTGTGATTTCTTCCCCTTTTTCTATGTGTGGTTCCAAACCAGTTCTTCTTGCCTCTTTGCGTTCTAACCCTCCGCCTAGCACTACCTCTCTGCCCCTCCTCCCTACCATTGTAGCACTAGCGGCGATCATGGTGGATTTCAACATTCTTGAGCCAGACCGCTTAATTTGTGTTGTTGAGTCAACATGTCTGGAATGGTGGAAATCAGAGACTTCCTAGGGTGGACCTGTGTCGACCCCGGGTTAGTAAAACCCAGATCCTCTATGATTCCACCGCACTATTCTCTGGATCAGTAGATAGAGCTCACAGATACATTATTGTATATAAAAAACATACCATGCGGAAACGTAAAAAAATACAGTAATACTTACTCATGGGCCGATTGGGCCGAAAACAAAGAAATGCAGCAGCGGAAACTTCACACAGATAGGACCCTCAGAACCTGTCCATAGACAGCCAACTGGGGTTTGCGACCTAGTCCATGGCCTCTTCGTCCTCCAGCTCTGTCGACCCTTTTTTAGCGCCACAGGGCTTTGCATTCCTGTTCTTTCTGACTGAATGATGGTAATTAAGCAAGAGTGAGTACAACAGTACTCAGCAAACCACCACACAGAATGTAATAACAATAGATGCAAAGCTGTCAAGGGAGGCTTGAGGTTCTTTTAGTTGCTAAAAAGCATTGTTTTGGAATTACAATAAATAAGGAAAACTCCTGAGACTTGTCAATTTTAACTGGAACAGAATTTATGAAATTTATTGTGAGAATGCGATAATAATTGAAGTGTAGGTTACATCCACCTTTTACAGTGCATGGTTACCCCCACCAATGCTAGTTTTCACCACTGGAGTACTTCCCTCTAGGAAAAATTCAAAACTCAGAGTACTCCCTCTGACTGGTTTTATCCCACCCACAAATGTTTTTGGAAATAGAACTAACTCGAGTAAGTTCCCATGTCCACCCTTGACCGTGGGCACGGCCGCTCGAACAGGTTTATACTCTGCAGAGATTGTACACTTTCACCACAAGAGATAAATCGTCTTAATGGCTAACATGCTTTCTTAGGCATGAGATCCAGATAATTTATAACAAAGCCTTTACCTTACTCCGGTCTAGCTAGACACCACCCACTGAGGTTTCACCGTTGATGGGTTCTATCCACCACAGTCAGAGGCCCCCTCTTGCGCCGTATAAGTACAGTCGATCCCTGTATCTCACTATGAGTAACCAGTATGTCCTGGCACCCACTTACCACTGGTGATATCGGGACTAGACCTTAGCAAGTTAATCAGCTAGGTCGTACCCATATAGACTTATGGTTGTACTGTTTTACACAAGGAGGTCATCACAAGATTCAGTCCTTAATTTGTCCAGGTGGTTCTTACCACAAATCACGGGGTTCTCGTGCGACATCGACACCATCCACTCTCACCATCCGCCCAGATAGGTATAGCAGGTTTTTAGGGTTTTGAGAAGCATAAAACAGTGTAGCAAAATACTCAGCCATGTACATCACATGACTGTCCCAAATCAAGTTCTTAAGTTTTCAAAGATTGATGATCCGGGCAACTAGCGTCCTGGACTTGACCGGACTAGCATAGCATTGTAGTCTATAGCTAGTAACGATTATCATTAATATCTATGGTGACAAGGATTAAGTGATTCAAGTATCAAGGAATGACATATTAAATTTATTACAGTATCAAATAGGCATGTAGCTATCTTAAGCTTTGACTTACATTTACATAGTAAATTAGGCATGCAAGCTGATAATTTAAAGAAACATAACTTTGCATAAAATGTAGGGTCAATATGATCAAAGTGATGATTTGCCTTGCTTGGTGTACCACGGCCTTGATTGATCTAAGTCAAAGCCTTCTCAATCAGCAATCTTAAATTACTGTTCCTCGCTTTTACCCGAGTCTTGGTCCTATTCGAATTCGTCGCCTTGCCGAGTCTTCATGTTCTAATACACAGCAAAGAAAAAAAGATCAAATAAATTCAACACTTTAAATGCCCCATTTAATTTAAATTATACATTTATTACGATTTGAGAATAGAAGGATGATTCGGATTAGTGTGCTGTAAACACAGCGGTGGCTAGATTTTGAGCAAGAAAACGAGTTGTCTGAATAGCCTTACCGTGAGGGAAAATTTTTAGGAAAACGAGGGATCAGAAGTGAAGATGTATCTACAGGAATCTATCCACTTCGGTAAAGGAAAGGACCAAACATAGCCGATTGGGGAAAGGCGAGGCTCGATCTTTCATTGGATGGCTTTCTTGTTATTGATTCCCATTTATCAAGGAAGTTCCATGAATCAGGCAGGACTTATGGACAGATAAAAGAGTCTGGCGAAGGTAATCCTTTGTGATTTTAGAGCACAAGAGTCTTACAAGAGATGAGTATAATTTTAAATATTCGGCGTAATCTTTGATATTTCTTGCGATAATATTTATCTGAGATTACAATAGCCATCTTATTGAACCCTTCTTCTCTATAGCTTTACTCAAAGTAGGGAGTCAGTCATTTTAGTCAAATTTGATTATTTGGCTTAATTAACAAAATTAGTGGATATGGCCAACGGCTATGATTTTCGGGAAAAGAGAGTTATGAATTGACAAAACTTTACTTGATAAGGTTATCTCTTCTATTATTAGTTACTTTCGACCAATAGAGTTTTAAGTTTTAGTATAATCGGATAAATGTCAGAGACTTTACTGCAAATATTGTTAAGCATTTGTGAAAAGGTAGCCCCATGATTTAGGGATGGGCAGTTTATGGTCGATATTTTATGTGGCCACATCTCGTTAAATCGCTTTACTTAGTTTGCATAAGTAAATTTGAATTAGCGGATGAAAGATAATATCTACATTACTTGAGATAGGATTAACGTTATTACTCGGGTTCCCAGAGTAAAATTTGAAAACGTTAAGATTATCTTTCTAATGCTCCAAATGTGCATCTTTAATTATTCAGAAGTAGACTTCTGGTATCCTTGGTTTACAAAGGGGAACTTTTAATTGGTTTCATATTTTAGAGTTCAACGTCAATACCTATTAGGTCCATGTCGATTTCTTGCCACCCGAAAATAGATCATGGGTAATCTTGTCTTAGTTTTACATGGGGATTAGTATATTAATCTTAATTGAAATTTAATTAACTCATGTTAGGTTTTAGTTCAATTGCATCAATCTTTTCCATTATGAATTTACAAATGATTTCTTACTCTCATTGTCATTCACAACTCATTTTAGGCCCCGTTTGGCAGAGCTCTAGCTCTAGGAAATCTGTAGATTTTCTAGAGCTGGTCATCTGTAGCTCTAGGAAATCCTGGATCTAGAGTTGCAGGCATGTTAAGTGCATTTACATGACTCATTTCATTTATATTATATATTAAATAAAAATATTTAAATCACTTTAATTTAGTCAACAAACTACAGATCCAGTATAGATCTCGGAGCTAGAGCTGTGCCAAACGGGGCCTTAATGTATGCATAAACATTGTACATGGTTCCATCATTTAGCCCAAAAGATGCAAAGCTTTGCAGCCTCTTCTGACTGGGCCCACAAGACAGAAGAGAGAGAGACAGGGAGAGAAGCTATCGGCTGAGCTGGGCACAGAACTGAGTAGAAGCAGCGAAACAGGGGAGACAGGGGAGCTGGGGTGGCGCCAGGGCTGGGCGGCGTCGCCGGCGAGGGACGGCCGGGGAGGTGGCGGCGACCGGCAAAACGGATTGCCACGGCGACGGGGAGGCTCGTGGTAGTAGCTGCTTCGGCTGAGGTGGCGTCCCGGCGATCTGGCGGCGGCCCTAGGCGGCCGGCGGGGAGGGAGAAAAGAGGCGCCAGCGGCCGAGTGCGAGGGGGGAGGAAGTGAGGCTCGCCTGAGCATGAGGGGGCTACGGGGAGCTTACCCAGGGAGTCGGTGGAGCTAGAGGGCGGCCGGGTTGGGCCGGCAGCGAACACGGGCGGTGGCGCAGGCGGGTTGCCATGGCGGGAAGGCTCGGGCGGCGGAGGGAGTTGGCCGACGGTGGGGAAGGCCTCGGGGCACCGGGGAGATGCTCCCACCGCGTGGAATCAACCCAGGGTCGACCAAGGGAGAGGCGGCGGCGAAAATGGCGATGGCCGGCCGGCAGGGCAGGCCCTGGGCCTGGGCAGCAGGGGCAACCGCCTAGGGCCCATGAAAACTAAGGGCCCCTAGTTCAAGCCCATGTATATATTATATATACATCATGTATTCGGTTATCTGGTCCTGCCGTTTAGCCGTTCACGGTTCATCTTTGAGTGCTAATTTGTGATTGGGCCAGCCGGCCGGCCCAAGCGCCAATCCATCCGGGCCGCGACTCGCTGAGAAACCAGAGACTGAGAGACCTCAGACGCATCGCTGATCGCTCCATCAAACGGCCAGAATCTCAGCGCTGAGAGGAGAGACCAGCACGAGACGCAATACGCCAAAACGCATCGATGAAAATCTCAGCGGCGTCCGCGTGCGCGGTGCTCGCGGCGGCGGCGGCGCTGCTCGTGGGGTTCAGCACGGAGACGGAGACGGTGCTGCTCGTCAGGAAGAAAGCCACGGTCAAGGACGTCCAGGCCCTCTGGCAAGTGCACATCATCAGCATACGTACGACGGTACGCGTGTGTGCGTGCGTATGACCATGAATCGTGCGTGTCAGGGTATTGGCGGTGTGTCAGATCCCTGAAGGAATCCGATCGATTGAGTTGAATCTCAGGAATTTAGAATCTGGGGAAAGGAAGAAACTAGAGGAAGATGAAAGTATCGCTACAGCTACTGCTAGGCAAAGTGATAATTTTGACGGTGAATACTTCTCATTCAACAGCCGAAGGGCTTAAATACCAGTACATAATCCAGTCATTAGGCTTAAGAGAATATTACTGTAATTACATCAAGATTAACTGAACATTAAGCAGTAAACAGTATGAGATCATTTAGTAACTAAGCCAGCTTATGCCAGAAGTAACATGAGGCGTTGAGATTCCACCAGTGAAGTAAGGAAGCATCCTAGCCATCCGATGGACTTAGCTGAAGCGCTATGAATCGTTAACTTCAGATTTTCTTCAGACTTCTCTCCTTCAGTTCTTCAGTTCTGACATTACCCTACCCTCAGCAGCATGCTTGTCCTCAAGTATGCTCTTCTCAATCTTCAAGCAAGCTTTGATCACATAGACATAGCCAGATCTGGACAGGTGTAGATATTGTCCCCATCATCGTCCAGTGCAGGATAAGCAGCAACAAGCTCATCTTGTGCTCCAATATATAGTGAGTTATAGATCTTCCAATATACTTCATTACTTCACGTACTTTCCTGGCTGGATGGAAAAGGCCTTGGAGGCAATAATTCAAAATCACAGCTGTACCTAGAGCAACTCTCATTCCCTTAATTGCCTCCCTGACAACATTTATAACATGGGGAGATATCTCAAATATGTTGGGCCAGACATAGTTAAGCAAATGGACAAGAGTATCCTCACAACCCAAGCCAGCAACGCCTGGAGCCATGTGCTTGACAGCTGATGCAGCAGTCTGCCGGTGAACTAGATCTCTGTCCATTAGAGCATCTTCAAGCAAGGGAGTGACTGCGTATATGTAATCTTTTCCCATCTCACCACTATACTCAAAGAGGAAAGAGAGAGACTTCAGAACACCCTTCTGGACATTGAGCTCTGGGATCCGGTACTCATTCATGAGGGCAGGCAAAACTGTGAAAGGAGAGCAAGTTTCAGCAACAATGGCAATTGCCACAGTAGTGTAAACACGGTTCTGCCGCTCCCGCACCTTCCAATTATTCAACAGTGTGGCCAACACATCCTGAGGCCCAATAGCCTTTGCAATATAACCAAATGTGTTTACAGTGGCTCTCCTAATACCCTTCTTGTGAGCCTTCAACATTTCAAGCAGCTCGAAACAATTCCTCATCCACTCTCTGGCTGGCACAAATTCTGCTCCGCGATCAGCAATCCTACCAACTAGATCAATGCAGTTCTCTTGGACCTTATCATGCCCATTCTTCAAGATGGGGGTCAGCCGAGGAAGAAGATCCTTGATCGGGGGTGTCAACTTAGTCATACCAATGACATTCACGATAGCCTTCAAAGCTCCGAGAATTGAACCCAGTACTTCAGGATACTCCTCTCCCAAATACTCATACAACACAACAGCCAAGTGACCCATAAGCGGCTCCTCCGGGCACTGCTTCATCACGATGGCTATCCTTGAGATCAGGTCAGCAGCTTGCTGCATAACTTTTGCGCTCTTGTTGTTCAACCGCCACTTGATGATACCACAAATCTGAGAAAGGTAAGGCTTGACCCTTTGGCCTGGTGCATTGACAACAGCTCCAAAACCGTTAAGCATGACATTTGAATCATCACTTGCCTACTCTTGGAAAGCATACAGGAGGCCATCAATAAGTAGCTCTTCCAGACGAGCATCCATAAGAGGGATGCTAAAACCAATGACCTTCACCTGTTTGGGTAGTGCCACAACTAGTCTAGTTTTTATATCAAGTATGATACTTGGATTGGCATCCCAATTCCTCTCTAGCTCCTCGACAATACCTGATTCGCTATTCTCAATGACCGAAACACCAATTAACTGTGGTGCAACAGTACCAAGAGTTAGTTTTGAGAATTTGAGGGAAGCTATGACTATTGGCCTATACTGTTCAAGAACAGGCTCAACAGAGGTTTTGATGAGTTCTGATGTTCTATTGACAGGTGGTGTAGCCCTGGCAGATCTTTTTACTAACATGCTGGATACAATGCCAAATGAAGCACTGGACTTTGGCAACTTTTCGCGCATTCTTGTTTGGCTTGAATTCTCCATATAGCTTTCTTCATCTGCCTTCACAATCTGGGAAAGATTAGTCTCAACACTTGGGTCAACTTCATTGCCCTGGGGCATCGAAAGTTGCGGGTCAGTCAAGAAATCCCCAGCTCTGTGGACATCACCCGTTGTTATGCAATATGCAGTAGCTATATCTTCAAGTGGAAAGGCACAACCGAAAGCATCAAGCAATGTATTAAGCGCCCTTGTCTCATCGTCACTAGATGAAATTAGTAAACAGGAAGGATCCATTGTAAACCAGGTAGGTATGCTAACCATCTCAAATAACTCCGTTTTCTTATCCTCAGAAGGAACCTTGCCCAAGCCATCAATAACAGCTCCTCGAGTAACCTCCCATAATTTGACGGAACCAGCAGTATCCTTTGTCAGTACATGTCTTCGCCATTTCATATTTTTCGATCCTGTCCCAGGATCCCAATTACGGACAACCTGAGAACGCTTCTTGTCCTCCGTGCCAACTATTGTTCCATCAGGGATAGCAGATTTACTGAGTGAAGCATCAAGCCACTCTTCATATATAGCTATTGAAACCAGCTTGTCAAAAAGAGTTACGGCAGACGGAATATCAAAGCTCAAGTCATCAGCACGTCGGTTGAACCATAACGAGAAAACATGGTCGACAATGAGAACTTGCTCTACCATGTTATACCACATAGGTATTGCATTTCCAACAGATATTTCCTGAAATCCAAGCCCAAGAACGCCATCGAATTTTGCAACCATGAAAGTAAGACTTGGCTCCCTTGTAGCTTCAATAAATTCCTGATCCTTCACAACTAGATCACTTACTGCAACACTACCCTCACTGACAAACCCAGAAATTGCGCCAGTGCCATAGTGAATGTCAGCAATCTTACCATCTTGACTGTTCTGGTCGATCGGCCGCTTCTTCAACGCGATCAGCACCATACAGTTTAGTAAGAAATGAGGATTCTGCAGGGAATTCTCACTCTTGTAAACAGCCAAGGGCTCCTCAAACCTAATTATGTAATCTGAGACACTTAAGCTGTACTGTTTAACCGAATGGAAATTTACCAATACTTCATACCCGCTATAATGAACAATTAGATCACAATTCATTGCACAAAAATCAGGCCAAGGTGGAAGTTTCCAAAGCAATCCAGTGCACATCAATCTCTTGTCTGCTCTTTTCCCCATATACAACTGAGTTAAATCAAATTGGGCTTCATCTGGGACATTGACCCTCACAAAATTGGTCTTCACAGCAATATCCTTGTTGATTTTATCTTCATCTCCAGATTCATTTACTCTTTTCTTTTCTTCTGCCTTGTCATCAATTGACCACTCAAGATCAGTAGGCACAATCTCTTTCGGAAGATTATGTGTGAAAGGGTATGATATGGTAATTGGATGATTGAACCTCTCTCCCTGTTTTGGCACTACTTCTTCACTAACTCCTGCCATCAAGTTCACCTGTTGATAATGTTTGCACTGGTGCCCCAAAAACCATTTGCATCTACAATATTTGCAAACCCCCTTCTCCATGTCTTTTGCCATTTCTGGACCGTGACTAGGGTTCAGGCTGTTCAGAGTGGGAGAAGCAATAAAAGCATGCGGCAATGGATCCTGATCCCAACCAATGGCAACTACAGAAAAACCAGTGGAAGAAGAATTGAAGTTACCTTCGGGTGTGCTCACATTCGGCAATTGGTCCTGTTCCCAACCCGTTGCGACTATCTGCCTCAGATCTTCTAGCCTTCTTGTCATCTCCATCTCAAACTCGCCCGATTGGGCCAAGTCTTGCACATCTCTTCGCTCAGTCACTCTCGTCTGTGGATTGATTAATCCTTGTAGCCGGGTCTCCATCCGATTCATCTGAGCTTGGATATCATCCATCCTTCTTTCCAGAACATCCATTCTATGAGTCGTTTCCATTCCTTCTTGCCGGACCGCGGAAAGATCTGATGCCTCCGCTTCATTCCTTGCCATAGACTTGGTCATCGTCCTCAAATCGACACAAGGCTTGGGGATTTTACCTGGAACAAGATCCGGAACCTTCACCTCGTCCCGATCGATGCCGCCGCCAGAGCCGGAAGAAGATTAGGGATTTTACGGAGAACCAGGGTTCCCCAACCTATCGCTCCGATTCTTCCGCCGAGGATACGATTGCTCTGATACCACAATGTCAGATCCCTGAAGGAATCCGATCGATTGAGTTGAATCTCAGGAATTTAGAATCTGGGGAAAGGAAGAAACTAGAGGAAGAGGAAAGTATCGCTACAGCTACTGCTAGGCAAAGTGATAATTTTGACGGTGAATACTTCTCATTCAACAGCCGAAGGGCTTAAATACCAGTACATAATCCAGTCATTAGGCTTAAGAGAATATTACTGTAATTACATCAAGATTAACTGAACATTAAGCAGTAAACAGTATGAGATCATTTAGTAACTAAGCCAGCTTATGCCAGAAGTAACATGAGGCGTTGAGATTCCACCAGTGAAGTAAGGAAGCATCCTAGCCATCCGATGGACTTAGCTGAAGCGCTGTGAATCGTTAACTTCAGATTTTCTTCAGACTTCTCTCCTTCAGTTCTTCAGTTCTGACACGGTGGCGGCCGGGTACCACCTGCTGCAGCTCTTCAAGTGCTTCTACCTCAGCCGCTTCGCCGAGAACCCCTGCCGGAATAGCAGGGCCATGGCCTGGACTTGCCTCCTCCTCGACAAGGTATCCTTTAACTAAATTCTTGGTGCTCGATCTCTGCACAGGAAGAAAATTTTTCGTGCTTTCTATGGGACACCTGACACCTGAGTGTTCTTCTAAGAACACATAATTAGTAGTCTTTAGATCCTTGTGTCCTTGATCACTTCAACTTTTACCTGCATACTATTTTCCCTAGAAATTACACCGAGTATTTTTTTTTAGTCACAGGGTGCTTAATCAACACATTTTTTCTTCTAATTTTTATCAATCGGCTAACTTAAACATCGAAATAACATGAGGTACTTAGCAGCTTATTAACTGCATGACAAGGACTGGGACATGTAACCACTCTCACAATAAGAAACGGTTAGTACTGAACTATCATGTTATTCTATCATAATAATACTTTGCTGCAAATGGTAATTAACATCTTTCTTAATCGTTTTACCTTTACAGCAGTAAAAGTAAATCACTATAGTCCCAGACTAGCTAGCCCTTCGGACAGACTAGTGTATGTATGTACTTAGTTGCTGCTCTGAAATGCTACCGCCGTTTCTGTAGTGAGTATGGTACAAGATATCCTGAACTGATTTTAGAGCAGAAGACCATGACAAAAAAATGAAAGAGCTTTAGTTTCAACTACATCACTGTTTCATTTATGCACATCAATATCATGATAAATAATGGTGGTGTGCTTCCATCAATCCATTAAGCTGAAAGAAGTTTTTCAAAGTTGAAATTATTGAAAAACTATTTGATGTCATCAATGTCACATGAAAGGTTGAATGGTCTAGCCACTTTATGCATTGAGAAGGATATGTTGGATCATATCGATGTTGATACTATTGTCAATGACTTTGCATCTAGAAATGTTAGAAAAAATTGCTTTATATGACTTTGTATGTCGTGATGTACTAACTACTAAGCAATTGAACCAAACACTTCTGTGATCATTGTAGCATTATCAGTCTTGTTTGTTCTGCGAATAATAGATGATGGCTCTCCTTATTGTCCTTTGAGTGATGCAATGACTTCTGTGTTTTTATGTACATTTTAGAGCACATGGCAATATGAGACCATGAATATTTGCTATGTAGTATTGAACATTAGCTTAATAGTTGATATAAAAATATGTTTGTGTTTAAGTAAAGGGCCTCGACTTCTATCTCGCCCCAGGGCTCCCAAAATGTTAGAACCGGCCCTGCCGGCCGGAGGCGGAGAAGACGCGTGCGCGGCGTGCTCGGGCGACGGCGCTCCGATTAATGACGAGGGGAGGCAGCGGGCGGCAGGGGGCACACCGTGACGCGCTCAAATCTGGGTGCCCGAGTAGTGAGCCTACTAATGTCTCTTCCTCCACTAGCAACCACCATGGTCAGGATGGTAACTCTCACGATTCTTTCACAAGTTTTCTTCAGCAAGATCCTGCCATGGTCTCATTCTATGATCTGCCACTCTTACAACATTTAGGTAAAGCTTGATAAGGTGTACCTCCTTTGGAGCTCACTAAGGAGAAGTTGCTAGCAGACTCCAAGAATTACAATGTGGACATCCAGGATGAAGAGGATGATGAGGAATAGTGCAAGGAAAGGGGACCAAACCATGACTACCTCCCAAGCTTGTCCAATTTTATTTTGTTTCAATCTTAGTATTTTGCTAGTTGTTCTTTTTTTGGGAATATTACTACTTTTGTTTAAGAACTTAGTCTGTAACTTTGAAACTTATCTCTATGAGATGGGCTGGTGATATTTCTTTCAATATTTCTCCTCATGACTTCCCATCATAAGTTTTTGAATGTTCTTTGTTGGAATGTCCGTGGGATTAAATCCCAAAATAAATGGAATGCAGTTAGAGAAATAATTGAGGAGAGTCATTGTGCAGTCTTCTGTTTACAAGAGACCAAAAGGGAAGCACTTGATTTACATTACATCAAAAAATTTGTGCCCAAATGTTTTGACTGCTTTGCCTATGCACCCTCTGTAGGTGCCTTGGGTGGCATTTTGATTAGTTGGGTGGGGGCTCCTTTCACTGGGTCTATTGTCAATGCTCAAGATTTTGCATTCTTTGTGTAGTTGACCTCAACTCAGACTACCCATACTTGGACTCTCATAGCAGTTTATGGTCCAACTAGATCTCCCCTATGAGATGATTTTGTTCACTAGTTATATAACTTGCATATTCCCGATGGAGAACACTGCTTATTTTGGGTGATTTTAATTTCTACCGGTCTCAAGAAAATCGTAACCGACCGGGTGATAATTTTAATGATATCTTCATTTTTAATGAGATAATTAGTTTTTTTTTTGTCTCTTGGAACTTCCAATCAAAGAATGGCAATTTACTTGGAGTAACAAGCAAGACTATCCTTTGCTCGAACAGTTCGATTGGTTCTTTACTTCTCATTGGATCACTCAATATCCTAACACAGTATTGAGAGCTATCTCGTAGTTTGCTTCAGATCATGTCCCCTGTGTGGTCTCCATTCGCACCTGTGTACCTAAAGCTGAAATCTTCCATTTTAAATTTTTTTGGATCAATCATCCTGGGTTTAATGAAATTGTCAATTTTGCTTGGACTTTTCCCTTTCATACTACTGATTAGGCAGTGCTCATTTCCAAAAAGTTCAAATTTTTGCGGAAATGTCTAAGTACTTGGAGCAGGAATTTGTCAAATCTTTTAGGCCTGGTTAGCCATTGTAGCAATGTCATTGCATTCTTTGATAGAGTTGAAGAATTCCATACCACATTAGCCGTTGTAGCAATGTCATTGTATTCTTTGATAGAGTTGAAGAATTCCATATATTACAACTGCATGAACAAAATTTTTGATCCATTATTAGAAGACATGTACTCAGATTGCTTTCTTATAAGCAAAAATTCCAGAGAAAACATTGTACTATCAGGTGGGCCAAGTTTGGAGATGAAAATACTAAATTTTGTCATGCAATGGCCATAGAACGTTATAGAAAAAACTCAATTTCACACATCACAAGATCTGGTGGAGAGGTGGTCACAGATCTTGGACAAAAGGTCTCACTGTTATGGGATGCTTTCAAAGGTCGGTTGGGCACTACCGTCAATCCCCAAATGTTTTTTTTATCTCTCTACTCTGATCACTCCTGTAGAAAATCTGCTGCACCTGACTAAGCCTTTTTCAACCCAAGAAATAGATCGGATAATCCAACATATGCCCATAGATAAGGCAGCAGGCCTGATGGTTTTCATGGACTCTTCTTCAAGAGGTGCTGGGGGTATTTAAACAAGATTTCTATGCTCTTTGTCAGGGTTTTTTTTGATAGAACAATTAATCTTCAGGCCATCAATTCCTCACTTACCACGTTGGTCCCCAAGAAGCTGAATCCAGAGAGTGTGGCTAATTATGGGTCTGTTCTTTTTGGCTGAAACTTATGGCTTTTGGTTGCGGTTTGTAGCTTTTGGGGTGTTTGTGTGAAAGATTATAGAGCAACAGAAACTCACGTGCAGTTTTTGCCGCTATAAATGATGTCGGTATAGTATGTATTACAATTAACTAGTGGACCCTATCTTGAAAAGACACTCCATTTAAAAGCTAGTTACTGTAGAAAAGCCGAAAAGTAGCTTTCAGAAGCTGAAAAGAATAGGCCCTATAGGCCCATTTCCCTATTAAATTCCTCTTTGAAGCTGATCAGGAAAATTCTTGCTGACTGTTTACAATCTTGTATCATGTCTCTCATTCATGTTAACAAATATGGTTTCATCAAAAGTAGAACGATCCAAGACTATCTCACTTGGGCTTTTGGATATCTTCATCAGTGCTTACAATCAAAACAAGAGATTATCTTGCTAAAACTAGATTTTGAGAAAGCTTTTGATTTGGTTGAGCACACAGTGATCTTACAAATACTTCAAAACAAAGGCTTTCCTTTAAAATGGGTACAATGGATTCAAGATTTATTAAATTCTGGTACATCCTCTGTACATTAAGATGGTGTGCCAGGAAAACAATTTGCATGTAAACGTGGTGTTCGTCAAGGGGACCCACTCTTCCCTCTATTATTTTGTGCTGGCTACTGATCTTTTAGGTCAATAGTAAATTAGGCTTATCGACGAGGTCTTTTGGGTTTGCCTCTTGATCATGAATATCATGATGATTTTTTGTTGGATCGAAATCGACAACAGAGGGGGGTGAATGTCGTTCTTTAAAATTTTCCCCCAAGAAGTATTTAACTCAAGAGAACTTCTCCTCTACAATAGCTAGAAAGTTATGAAGAGTAAGAGTCTCAAGCTCTCTGAAAACCTAAGATTAGAAGCATAAGAAACTCAGAGGACATCAGAGAAAACAGCAAACACAAATGCATAACAGAGCACACTGCAGGTAACCGGTTAGACCGGTGTACATGGGCCGGTCAGACCGCCTGTACACCGCTGGTCTGACCGCCGTGTATGGGCCGGTCTGACCGGCCGGGTCCGGTCTGACCGCTCCGCCTCCTCCAGTCTGACCACTCCTCGAAAATTCAGAACAGCAGCAAGCTGAAATTTCAGAGCAAAACCAAGACTTCACACAGAGAGAAAATTGAAGACTTCCCTCTGGATTTCTCAGCCCAAAAATGCATAACTATGATCAAAATAGCATGTAGAGCCTAGGAGACCAAGAGAAAACAACTCAAGAGCAAGAATTGAGGAACTTGGCCAAAAACTGAAAAGTTACAGAGAGCTGCCCAAAAAATCAAATTCCCATCTTATCTCTGATTCTTTGATCATGAAATTAAGAGATTAGGTAGAGAATCGCCTTAGGACTCAGAAGATCAAACCTGGGAACATTCTTTCAAGGGAAATCGAAAAGGACGCCAATCCCTAAAAAAGAAAACAAGAACACAGGAAAGAGAGAAATGTGATTCTTGTGATTTAATTAATTTGCTCTTGGAATTAGCTGACCAAAGGGTCTAGAAATACAATCCCATCACAGAGCAACCCATTTTGCTACTCCTCAGCAAGAATCAACACAAAAACGAAAATCTCAGAAATCAAGCAGAGAGAGCATCGAGAGGAAAAACAGGCACGAACAGGAGAAACACTTCAGAAGTTTAATTCCCAATCAATCAAGGATTACATGGAGTCCCCATACACGATTGAAACAAGAGGAATGATTACATGGGCATCAACTCATACTCTCCCTCTCTCAAGTCTCAAGAAACCCAAGAACACACATGCTTGTGAGGAGACAGAGAACCTACGGGAGACAAACTCCTGCTCTCTCAACCACTAAAGCCTAAAGCAAAACAACCTCCCAAAGGCCATTTTGACTCAAGCAAAACCCTAAACCATCTCTCAAGCCCTTAGAATCCATGCCAACAACCAGGAAACCTCTCCTATTTATAGCCTTTGGCTAACGGGTCTCCAACCCGTTATGCCCGCTAAATCCCGAACGGAACCGCTTCCACTTGTGCAGCTTTGCACTTTTACCAAAACGCCCCTCCTGCACCTTCCGGGAAGCTTCCGCATTCATTGTCGTCCAAGCCTTGCAGCCACCTCGAGTCCACGTCGTCTTCGGCACACCTCGACCGCTTTGACCTTGGCACCACCCGCGCCTAGTCCGGTCATCTCGTGCCTCGCCACAACTCCGCCTCGATGTCCTGCAGCCACCACAGACAAGAAAACATTACATAGCACCGCTCAACACAAGTAATCACAATTAGCATCAATTAATCATACTCAAGCATAAAATGGCCCAAAAGCTCAAATGGGAAGAATAATACGCCTCAAGTCCGACTAACCAACCCCGACTGAGCCAAATGCCATCATGGCATGAAGCGCACGAACCAAACTCAATCTTTCCAAAATACTTGTTAATTACTCATCACAAACATGGGATCATAACCACATGGTCTCTCATTTTCCCATAGTACAATATGCTGATGACACATTAATTTTCATGCAAGCTTCTACAAGATAGCTTCTTTGTCTCAAAGAGCTTTTACATACTTTGAGCAGTCCATGGGACTGAAAGTTAACTACTCTAAGTCATGTCTCATCCCCCTTAATGTGCCATCAGAAAAACTTGCTTTGTTGACTGGTGTTTTCGGTTGCACTCTAGGTACATTGCCTTTTACCTATTTGCAGCTCCCACTTGGTACCACTAAACCAGTCATTAGATTTTTCCCCATTAATTGACAGAGAGAAAAGAAGATTGTCGGCATGCTCTACTTTTCTATCTTATGGAGGACGTCTCACCTTAGCACTCTCCCATCTTCCAACTTATTACATATGTACCCTAAAAATACTGGTTGGAGTTCTTGACCACATTGATTGAGCACGTTGTCACTGTTTATGGCGAGGAAGATCTGGCAACTCGAATTGTAAATCCCTAGCAGCTTGGCCGATGGTGTGCAAGCCAAAAACCAAAGGTGGTTTAGGTGTGCTGCAACTCTCAAGACAAAATGATGCGTTACTTCTCAAACATCTCCATAAGTTCTATCGTCGAATGGATTTTCCTTGGGTCAATATTATTTGGGATACTTACTATCATGACTTAGTCGCTCATGTATCAAAGGAAGTGGGTTCATTTTGGTGGAAGGACATCATCCGTCTTTAGAACTTATTCAGAGGCATAGCAAGACCTCAGCTTGGTACTTGTCTATCTATCCTATTATGGCATGACCTCTGGACTGTGTGTAGGTTTGCACAAAAATATCCAAGGCTGTTTTCTTTTGCAAAGTATCCTACCATTTTAGCATCAGAATTCAAGTCTAATTCCTCAATAGCATTGTAGTTTCATATTCCTATCTCTTTTGAGGCCTTTTTGGAATACCACAGTCTCATGTTTGATCTACAACACATTGTTAGTCTACCCCATCAAGATGATGATTGGTTATACATTTGGGGCACCAACACTTATTCTTCAAGAAAGGTTTATCAGCTATCTTTTCAAGGCCTTGTTGTTTCAATTGTTTTCACGGATTTGGAAGAGCAAATGTTTGATGAAGCTTAAGGTGTTTGCCTAGCTCCTGGTAGTGGACAGACTAAATACTCAATCCATGTTGCATAGAAGACACATCTCTATAGGGAATGAGTACCACTGTATGCTCTGTAATTTGGCAGTGGAGGAGACGATAGATCATCTTTTCTTTTGGTGCTCCTTTAGCCAACTTTGTTGGATCAAAATTGGTGTTCTTTGGGATTTTCATGCTAACATTCTTGCTAGACTACCCCATCAACAGTTTCAACATCCATTCTTCATGGAAGTATTCATTATTGTAGCCTGGAGTATTTGGAAATAGCGCAATATGAAAATTTTCGAGGGAAAATCTCCTTCCTTAAACAATTGGTTTTACCTTTTTCGTAATGAGGTAGCTCTCCATATGTGTAGAGTGAATACTGCAATTCAAGGCCACCTGTCATCATGGCTTGATTCTCTTTGATATTGGGTTTTAGCCCTTGTTGGGCCTGTACTTTACACTATATATAACTTTTCTTATTTATTAATTAATTCTTTACACTATAGGGATTTTCCCATATAGTCCCTGAGTTCAAAAATATCGATAAGCAGTAATTTGCAATGGTATTGTAAAAACCATTTGATATGTAATGAAATAACATTTATATAACTTTAATAATAATAAATCACATCCATTCACAACCCTTCTCGGCTGTGAACATCGATCAATTCCCACTATCATATAGCCTTTATATCATCTAGTCCTAACATTGTACTAGCCTGATGAGTGACAACCCTCAGCTCAGCTGATACCCTTCCTTTGGTGAGGAATTCACCATTGTAGCTTGACCTTAGAGGGAGAGAAGTAGCTCGATCCCAAGGGGGAGAAGTGGCTCATCTCAGCACGCCACTTGACAACTATAGAATTCACTCAACCAACATGCGGTAGAAATATATTTGATCGAAAGAGCAAGAGGCGTCATAATACGCCCGGTACAAAAAAGATGGTAGACAAGACGTCATAGTAGGCCCAATGACTTACACATAATAATTGCGAAGGTTGTCTGCATTCCATCTGTGCTTGAGTTCAACACCGTCAAGTGATCGTAGCTGGAACGACCTTGGACAGGTAGTGTGGATGACTTCATATAGCCCTTCCCACTTGGAGCTCAGCTTACCATCAACGTCTGGTTGGCCTTCTTTTTTAGGAAAAGATCACCAACTTGGACGGGCCAGGGCCAAAAAACCTTGTTGTATGTCTTAGCGATTGCCACCGAATATCAGTCGATGTTTAGGGTTGCTTCTTCGCGGATGGCGTCGATCGACTCCAGTGAGATCTAGCAGGTGTCATCATCTAGGGCCATCCTGGTCTAGAGAGACCCAAGCCTAATTTCCTTAGGTGTGATGGCCTCGTCACCGTACAATAGTTAGTATGCTTGGAAGCTCATCCACCCAGCAACCTTTTCGAAGATCAAAGAGATGAGTGCGGAGACCCGACAGGATGATGCCATTGGCCCTCTCCACGGTGCCATTGGCTTTTAGGTTGGTGACTAATGCGAAGCAGAGATTAATGCCCAAACCCATGTAGAACATATGGAAAGAGGCCGCATCGAATTGAGTCCTGTTGTCGATGGTTATCTCCCTTGGCACACCAAATCAAATATTATTTTCTTCCACGCAAACTTCTAGACCATCAAAGAGGTTTTCTTAGCTAGCAGCTTAGCTTTGATCCATTTGGAGAAGTAGTCAATGGCCACTACAGTGAACTTGTACCCTCTGGTCTGGGCTTGAAGGGACCAACCAGATCTATGCCCCATCAAGCAAGTAGCCATGATGGCGGTATCACTTGTAAGTCATTCATAGGAGAGTTGTGTTGTGGCCCCATCCACTGGCAGGCGGCGCATGCGCGCACAGGAGAATGCCATCTCGTAGGGCCATTGGCCAGTAGAACCCTTGATAGAAGGCCTTGGATACCAGGGCACGGGGAGCAACATGGGAACCGCAGAGCCCCTGGTGTATCTCATGCACCAGATCAGCACCCTCATCTTGGACATGCATCGGAGGTACAGCTGGTAGATAGCATGCTTGTAGAGGGCGTCGTTGTGCATGACAAAGCCCCTTGTGCGACTCTTCAGTCTTTACACCTCTGTGGGGTCTATGGCCTTGACCCTATCGATAAGGTACTCGATAATTGGCCTCCTCCAACTTACTCCCAGATGGCGTAGACCTCTGGGATCCCCTTTACCATCTGCTCTGCCAGAACCTCATAGAAAGTGCCAGCGAGTCTCTCTGTAAGTGTGTTAGTGACCCTTGATAAGATGTTTGCTTCATGATTGTCTACACACAAGATACTCTGAACGGTGATGCCACTGAAGTACTTCTCCATGGTGCAAATGAGAGTTAGGTACTTTACCAAAGTTAGGTCCCTAGCTTGGTACTCTTGTTAATGTGGCAAGCGATGAGTTTGGAGTCACTCTTCACTAGCAGTCGCTTGGCCCCTGATGCTCGGGCTTTGTGCAACCCAAGTAGTAGGGCTTCGTACTTGGTGACATTGTTCATGGACTCAAAGTCCAAGCAAGCAGAGTAGAAGGCATGCATCCGATCAGGGGATTTGAGAACCACCCCTACGCCACACCTTTCGAGCACCAAAGAGGGTCGGACAGTAGGGTGGACAGGGGCGGTTCCACTAGGGTCCACTCCGCGTGAAGTCCACCAATACCTGGAACTTGATTGCAGTGTGGGAGATGAAGGTAATTGAGAATGGGGCCAGCTTAGTAGCCCACTTTCCCACTCACTCGGATGTTTCTTTGTTATAGAGCATTTTTCCTATTAGAAATGATGATGGTATCTAGATCTTGTGTGCTAGGAAGTAGTGTCAGAGTTTCCATAAGGTCATGACGATGGTGTAGGCAAGCTTCTCCAACTCAGTGTATCTCACCTTAACCCCTTGTAGAGTTTTGGACACAAAGTATAAGGGCTGCTGCTTTTTCTCTTCCTCTTAGACTAGCACAACATTCACAGCGATGGGGGTTGCCGCAACATACGCTAGGAGGTCCTCCCTGGGTTTGGGGCTATGTAATAGTAGGGGGACACTAGGTAGTTCTTCATATTATTAAGGGCGGCTTGACTTGGCACTCCACTCGAAGGTGCCTGAGCCCCACAAGAATTTGAAGAAAGGGAGCCCCCTCTCGGGTTAGTGAGAAATGAATCACCCTAGCACAACTTCTACACCTCGCGGACATTTTGGGGAGGCTTCACGTCGAGGATGGCCTAGATCTTTATGGGGTTTGCTTCGATATCACGCTTCGATACCAGGAACCCAAGAGCTTCCCTACATGTACTCTAAAGATGCACTTCTCTAGGTTGAGCTTCATGCTGGTCCGGTGTAGGTTGTTGAAGGTCTCTTGGAGGTCAATGGCATGCGCCTACACAAGAACACTCTTGACAATGATGTAAGCCATGTAAGCTTCCATGTTGCGGCCGATCTGGGAGTCAAGCGCCTTGTACACGAGATTGGCGAAGGTGGTACCAGAATTCTTCACCCCAAATGCCATCCAGACATAGCAGAACATCCCAGAGGGTGTGACAAAACTGGTCTTCTCCTCGTCTTCTTTGGACTTTTCAACGAGAACTAGGTTGGCAAGCCACTCAGGGTGCACCACCTCCCGGATCATGTCGGCATTTCAAAGTTTCTCCTCCCGGATCATGTCAGCATTGCAAAGTTTCTCTACCTCTTGCCTTGCCACGGCTTGGCACTCACCTGACATTTTATAGAGCCTCTACTTGATGGGCTTAGCCTCAGGCTTCATGGAAAGCCAGTACTTGATGATTTTTCTTAGGACATTGGGGAGGTCTTTGGGCCCCCAAGTGAAGATATCTTGGTTTACTTGCAAGGTGGCTAGTACAGCCTTAGCTGTCATAGGGTCAAGTTCGATGTCAAGCAGCATAGTCTTGGTTGGGTCAGCTTCTGAGAGGGGTTTGATCCGAATACCACCAACAAGCATCAGCTTGGGGATCTGTTTGCTAGAGGAAGGGGCCAGAATCCTCGGTGTGGCTTCTGCAGCTTCTGGGGCGATGGAGTGCACATACTGAATCGCCACCTAGATGTCCTCATCTATCTTCCTTGAAAGGTCTTGGTCGCCACACACAATCATGACCCCTTTGAGGCCAAGAAGCTTCACACAAAGATAGGCATGGTGAGGTACCACCCCAAAGCGATTAAGGGCCACCTTGCCCAAGATGACATTGTATTGATAAGGGATATCAATGACGTCGAAGACCACACTCTCACTTTGGGTGCCACTCCTGGCCCCGAATCTCACGATCAATTCGATCCTACTAAGGGCCAGGACCGGTTCATCGCTGAACCCGAGCAGCGTGATGCTAAGCTCCGACAAAAGTGATCGTGAGATCCCAAGCCTATCGAAGGTAGACGGGAACATGATGCTAGCAGAACTTCCCCATCCACAAACACACACCTTACATCACACCTGGCAATGGAGGCAGGGATAACTAGGGCGTCATGGTGCAGGAGGCTGACCCTGACTGCATCTTCTGGGCTGAACATGATGGGAGTGTTGACCCATGTGGGAGCTCGGTTGAGGGGGTCATGCCAATGTGGCGCACTTGGTGGGCATAGGCTCGGCATCACCACTTTGATGGGAAGGTGTGTGAGTTCTCACTGATGATTGCATGTACCACTCGGCGTTGAGGGTCGGTGGCTTGTCTCACGGCCTCAAGCCGAAGTGGAGCAGCTGGGTAAAGGAATGCGCGTAGGCTACGATAGCAGAAAACAAAACTTTTCTACCGCGCACACCAGGACATCATGCTAAGGAGGGATCATGGATCGTTACCACTAGACGCGCAGCGCAGCGGAAGAAGAGTTGGAGAAGCCGATCCAACCACGCGCGTCGAGGTAGTAGTGGAAGTAGCCGATCGTCCCGAACAGATCGTCTCCTCCACGCGATCAACCACACCACGAGCAGATCCAATCTGTAGGTTGTTGATGCCGATCAATGCCGCAACGAGCAGCGCCTCCACCGGTATCCACACGTCCGGGGCTGGAACGCCGATCGCGAGTGTACCAGCACTCGCGAGCAGCTAGGGTTTGGCTCGGGAGGTGGCGGCTAGGGTTTGGCTCGGGATTAACAGAAGCATACACCCCTCAGCCTCTCGCCTCCATATATATAGACCTCCTCACTTGGGCCTCGTGGACCGAGGCCCAATAGGAGTCTATCCGGATCTCTATCCGAATTGAGCCCACATTCGAATCACATTCGAATTAGTGTTCCAACCCGTTAAGTGTGCGACCCTGTAGGTTCACATATACTTGGTCGCGACCCGGAAACGCCTTTCCGGTCACCCTGTTAATAGCGGCCTCTAGTAAGACATATTAACCCCAAAGTATACGTAAAGATCATATCGGCTGAACCTGTAATGTTCTCATGTACGAATCCCTTTGCCTCACGATATAGATTGAGCTCAAGGCGAGACCTGTGTCATCCTCTTAATAGCTCAATCACTCTCTCGATTCCGTGATGGATTATAAACTCGTGATTGACTCCTCAATCACCTTGGCATGGCCATGCACTTTCATAATCCATTACATCGAGGGGCCCAGAGATATCTCTCCCATAAGGAGGGGCAAATTCTATCTTGATCATTCACATCCCACTACATGTTTCATAGCAAACCCGAAGACTACTTTTATGACTACCCAGTTACGGAGTAGTGGTTAGTAGTCCCAAAATAGGCTACTACGCATGTTGGGAACCATGATGATCTCAAGTCTAAAAATTCTACATAAACACTACTTGAGACCAACTGATGACACATGGAATCTCTGCAGTGTCTCATGGCGGGTCTATCCAACATATGTTCACTAACACATGTCCATATTATTGATTTGGTATCACCATACCATGATCCATGAGACATGATCATCAATCAATACATATGCTGATCTTTGAATCATATTTGTTCCTCATATGATATATGATCAGGGATCATTTAGAAATAGCAATATTTTAGCATTAAGAGTCTCATGAATAAGTCACATACTCATTGATCAATAATGATAATGTCTATTTCAAGGAACAAAGTAATGCATCATAAACATAGTATGTGATATATATAACATCTCCATGTTGCCTCTAGGGCATATCACTAACACTGGGGTGGGTAGTGTGGTTGCTTCCATGGGCGTGGGAGGTGGATTGCACTGAGGTGTGTCAGCGGTGGCCTAGACTTGCTGGAGGTGGAGTTGTTGGGCTAAGGCGATAAGCTCACACCCCGAGGTTTTATGGTAAGTCCATCCATAACGACGTAGAAGCAAACATTGTTGTGTCGGTCACCATGAATGGTGCCAACTATCATCCGTACAAATTTGAAAAGTAAACTTAGAAGCACCCTTGGTCAGATATGGATACCACCGAGGATGCGAAGGGACTCAAGGAGAAGCACACAAATGCCAAGTATATTCAATATGAGGATCTAGAGTTACAAAATGGCTTCCCCTCTCCCATTATAAGAGGTCCTATTTATAGAGGAGAGAGAGAGAGCAAGTGAAGTTACAAGTTTACCCTTGGGGCCTAGTTTACTCCTAAGGGTATCTACATCATTCTCCTCGCATGGGTCTTGCCATGTCCGGGACTCCAGGGTCAACCCCGAGCCTTGCCCAATGTTAGCCCTGGACCTTACCCAGCGTTAGCCCCAGACCCTTCTGGGGTTGGCGTTCCGTACCTCACCCGGGGTTGACCCTAGACCCTCTCGAGGTTGGTCTTGCGTATCTCACTTGGGGTTGGTCTTATGTCCCTCGCCCGGGGTTAGCCCCAAACCCATCTGAGGTTGGCCTTGAATACCTCACCCAGGGTTGGTCTTACGTACCTTGCTCAGGGTTGGCCCTAGACCCATTCGAGGTTGGCCTTGCATACTGAGAGACCATGTGAGAAGGTCCAAGATAATGTTGTGATGAATTATTGCAAGTTTCGTGGAGTGGTTAAGTGATTTTGTAAAGATCACATTTTGTATGGACTGTTTTCTGAATTCTTCAGGGAAATAGGTAATACAGCCATTGTGTTAGTAGTCATACTATAGTGAGAGCACGGTCATACCGCAAAATGGTATTTCTAATTTTTAGTTGGTGCTAGCTAATTTCTAGAGAGGTCGAATGCGAGGTGTGAAGGTGCGGTAGTATCGGTTTGGGGAGTGATAGTACTGGCATATTGTGTATGGTACTACCGGATTTCATAGAAAAGCAGGATTTTGGGAAATTGAGTCTTGGATTGAGTTGGATTAACCAAGGTTAGTGGATATGTTGCATGAAGTATGTTTTGACTAACGTGGGTCAAGTTGTGAAGAACGTATGCTCAAAAATAATTTCTTTGTCTTTGGATGTGCAGGGTCACATGGAGTTAACTATGGTCAACAGCGAGGATCGGGGCTAGGCTCATGGAGGAGAAAGGCAGGAAATGTAGAAGGTGAGATCGAATGGTGGGATGGTCCAATGAGTCGTGGTTCGGTGGAACTAGGACGGGAGAGACTTGGTGGCACGTGGTAAAGTAGGGGTGCACCTATACGTGGCAAGCATGACGATTGCTTGCAATGGATGGTGATGACCGGGTCAATGAAGCATATTTTGGTCGTTTGGAAAAAATACCAAAAACTACCTTGGATCAAAATTGTGGCGCATGAGTGGCGCTTGCGAGAGTGGTTTAGGTCAAGGTAGAACTGGTTTGATCAAGATAGATCAAGGCTAAGGATTTAGCGGATACGTGCTTGTGCGCTTTGCGTGCATAAGTGAACATGTATGAGTAAAACCCATGTGTGTGGAGTTACGGGGTTTTCCCTATTATGCTAAGTGGATAGTATCTCTAAGGGTTAGAGGTGTCTAGTTAACCCACCAATAAAAGGGGGTTGGGATGGAGACATGCGGTTAACCATCCAACCCATCTCTCGTGTGCTCTCATGTCTAGGGTTAGGGTTTGAGAGTTGAGTACCTTGTTTGCTCTTTGTCCTCTAAGGTGGAGTAGCTATAAAACCTACCTTCTCAAGTAAGAAATACATCAATCGTTGTGCATCTATTTGAGTCTCTCATGTTTTGATTGATCTGCTCTTGCTTTGGTTGGTTTTGATCTCTCCTCTTCCCTCCTCTTGATCTTGTTGTACTACGGACATGTAAGAGATGGAGCTAATCTCTAGAAATCTATCTCCACCCATCTAGGCACTTTGATAGCAAGTTCATGTGGAAACCCGTTTTTGCTTGAATTTGGCCTCTTCAAGCAATTTCATGATCCAAGGTTTTTTGGCTTGATTTCCTTAGTGTTCTAACTTACTATGATATGTGGGAATACATTTAGACCCACCTTTGTCATCATCCACCCATGAGCAAGTTGTACTCATTGATTTTGGTTTTTGCTTAGTTTTGGTGCAACCTTCCTTTAACTAAAAAATATCTCAACTTTGACTATGATTTTCATGATCATTTATTGGAATAGGTTTATAACACCCTAGAGAAGATCCCTACAAAATTTTGTATCATTTGGATCTACAAATCAAAAGTTCTATCGATTTTAGTTTTTGAAATCATGTTGAAATCATTGTTCACCCTGATTTTACTATATCAGCGGTAATTCCACGATTACTGTAGCAGTAGTACCACAAGTACAATGGCAGTAGTTTCATTTTTGTTAATTTTTCTTGAAATTTCAATGTCTTGGGTCACTGGTTTTTATGGTAGCTTTCTATCATAATTTTCATAGCTATGTAACTACTGAAGTGAAGTATTGGTGCATATCTGGAAAAAATATTGAGGTACCATTCATTGCCCCCTCTGTTGCCATCTTTGGTCTTACAAGTGGTATTAGAGCTCGGTTAGCTCTTCTCATAGATCTTAACCAGTCTTAGAAGCTATGGCAGCAGACAAGTATTCCACCAAGCCTCCTATCTTCGATGGAATCGACTATCCATTTTGGAAGAGTAGGATGGAGTCTTACATTTAGGCTTAAGGATATGCAATTTGGAAAAAGGTTAAGACTCGGTTTGTTGTTCCTACCGATGATAACAACACGGTTATGAATATGCCAGATGTTGAGGCAAACATTAAGGCAAGGAACATCATCATTCAGGGTCTTAGCCGAAGTGAGTTTGATCACATCTCTTATCTCACGTTAGCATAGGACATCTGGGCGACCCTCGATGCATACAATAACGGTACCACCCAGATCAAGACTGTCCGATAGGACTAGCACAAGAGGGAGTACAACAAATTTGAAATGCTTGCTGGTGAGTCCTTGGATGAGTGCTTTGGCAGATATTACAAGATACTGAGCAACCTCTGAGCTATTGGTCTCACATACCCAAACTCGGATAACGCTCACAAATGCTTTCTGCCCTAGATCTTAAGAGTTTGGGAGATGAAAGTGACCATTATTAAGGACACGACTGATCTGCCGACATTGAGTCTTAACGTGTTGTACTCGCGTCTCAAGACTCATGAGATTGATGTCGTCTCTCGCAAGATGAAGTCGCAATCGATGGCCTTGGTCATTGATCTCACATCTTCTTTTGGGGCATCTTTTGATGGTACTTCTGGTTCTCGTTGGCTGCTTTGTGCTATATGAGTGATGGCCAATTTGAGTAGTTTCTAGAGAGTGACTTAGCCCTCTTAGTTAGAAAGTTCTCACATGCATACAAGAGAGTTAGAGAGAGAAAGAGAGGAGGTCCGATGATCTACTTTGAGTGTGGTGGTCCTAACCACATTCGAGCAAATTGCCCTAATCTAGAGAAGGGCAAGATCGACTACGGTGATGCAAGCAAGAACGACTAGACCAACAAGAACTGCAACAATAAGCTACCAATTCGGGATCAAGGCAATGAGAATAAGTACCGCAACTTCAGCAAGGCAAAGAAGCACTTCCACCGCGTCCTCACCACCTTTCATAACTTCAACTTCAATGACATGGAGGGCTGGAGCGACGACGACGGTGAGGATGATCCGTAAAAGGACACTAAGGATGGTGACAACTTCACCGGGATGTGCTTCATGGCTGATGAGAATGACATCAGCGATGACGATCTCTACAGCGATTCGGATGACATAGGCCCCTCCTATGACCATCTCAATGATGCTTTTCTGAAACTAGGAATGTTTTATGCAAGGTCTAGGGATAGGTGTGGTGAATTAGAGAAGGAGGTAGAGAGCTTGTCATAGGGCTTGCTTCACTTAGATCTGTTTTCTCCCATGACGATTGTGATGTATATTCTTCCTTGCTTGGATATACCGAGAAACTAAGGACCTCACATGATAGTGTGATTTCTAAGCTTGATTTGCTTAAGGTGAAGAATGTTAGTCTGTTAACTAAACCAGAGATGACTAGAGTTACTCCTTGTTAGTTTGTTTCTGCAGAGACTACAGTTTGCACCTCATGTGAGGATACAGCCAATGCTTCACTACTACACAAACGGTCATCACAGACAGTTCGAAAACGTCATCATGGACGGTTTTGTGAGCTCTCTGAGTTTATGGGTCAATAATAATACGAGGTCATCACATATAGCTTTTAAACCATTTGTGATGAAGAATATCATAGACAGTTTTTAATAAAAACCATATGTGATAGTTGACTATCATAGATAATTTTTATTAGATTATTACAGATAATTTTAGCTACAAACTATCTGTGATATTCTTTTATATTCCTAAATCTATTTCTATTTGTTGGCTAGCATCAGGAAATGCTAGCCATGCCCTCTGAAACAAGCTAGCAGATCAACATAGTATATATACATCCAATTCACATTCATTCATTTCAGAAACAAGTTCATTCATTTTAGAAACAAGAACATCCATTTTACAAATCAATTAATAAAAATGAAATAAATTATCCATCCATGAACAAACACACATATGAACAATTAAGCTCAATCTTATCCCAGTGAAATTCATTCTATATTGTGGACCTCCCCATCTTCTTTTATGACTTTAGACATCAAAAGTATGCACACTGTCCTCAAATATGTTTGAGGTCGACCTGTTTTCAACAGAGTTGTAGCAATGGACAGAACATGTTGGTATAAAGATCAATGTTGTGTATATATAAATTGATAAGTATGAAATAATTATCGCAAGATTGACAAACCTTATGATTGTTCTTCGTAGAACCGACGAGTAGTTGCATGTTATGGCAAACATAGAATTCACATGTGTTGTTGCCTGGCAGCTGGTGGTGGCACTGCAAAAATAGAATTTGTTAGTTCGAGAGGCATTACTACGAAGTGTTATATAGGATTAATGTTTACTAGCGAATACCACGAAATCTAGAATGTGTCGTAGGGCGTTGATCCCTCCCTTGGATTTCTGTACCTTTGCAATGTACATCGCGAATGACCTACGTGATTCCAAAAAGTTAGCTTTAGACATTGGGAAGGAAGGAAAGACTAAAATATAGTTATCTATAGAGAAAATGTGTTTACCTGTTGATTATTTGTTAGACAACTGTGTAGTCAGTTTTGTTCCTCTTTAGAGAATCAAGGTATATTACCCTATTCCGTTTTGGTATAATTACAATTAGAATTCAATGGAACCTACACAGGTATATCATGGTCATTAAACCTAAGTTCGTGTTGCTTATAAAGTACAATCAACAAGTATAGCCACTAGTATAGCATTTACCCCTAGTTGTAGGGCATAAGTATGAATTTCTTGTCGCGATAAGAATCCAATGCCTTCGTCATGTAATTCTCGACGAATGATGCATCCTCCTCGATGGTATCTATGGAGACCAAGTGTGGGTCGAAAAAACCAATCAGTGATTTCGATAATCTGGCTTCAATCAGCATGTATCTATATATATACTCAAAAGCAATTAGTTATATATGACATTTATTGGTATTACATAAACGTAGACCGTGATTGTATACATTTACAATGTCCAGCATCAAATGAGTGAGGCATCGAGGGCATCGAGTGTGAAAAGAAGGAATAAGTCATCGAAGGTCGCTGTGAAGACACATTCATGAATATTATGCTGCAGATGATGCGGCATGAACTTGATGTTCACACCCGATAGTCGTTGTTTCTCCAGCTTGTTGGCCTGTTCCATGTAATACATATACAATCTCTAGAAAGATAGTCCTAGAGTTAGGAGGCACTCTTCTGGAATGACCAGCGGCTCGTCTAGCATGAATTTTTAGACCAGCGACAAGTAAGGGATCTCATCATCTGTTTTCTTCAGTTTGCCCTTATCGCCTCGGCTATAGGTCGACTTCACAGTAGTCGACCAGGCACGAGATATAGATGCACCGCGCCCTTGCTACGTTTGTGTAGGTAGCGTTGGTGCAGATTGCACCTGTTGAAATTGGCACCGGTGCAGGTAGCTCGAGTGGACTTGGCACCGGTGCAGGTAGCTCAAGTGGATTTGGCACTGGTGTAGATGGCTCTCATGGACTTGGCACCAATGTAGATAGCTCTTGTGGACTTGGCATAGGTGTAGGAGTCTTCAGGCAGATGTCACTCTTAGGCCACTAGATGAATGTTCCAATGGCTTGCCCTAGAGTCATGATCTGATTGTTTGGGGGCATCTGAAGCGGGATGACATCGAAATTTGCATGAACTCCATCGACATTAACTTTTGTGAAATCTGGCATTAGAGATACATTGTGCACCAAGGCCCAGGCCTAGATGGATATGCCTAACCCTAAGCAGTGCACAGGGCAACGAAGGTATATCTCACTTGGAGCTTACATTTCGTAGCCACCTACATAATGATACAAAATTAGCTACTCCAACAGGCCTATCAATGGATTGAGCATTCTAGAGATAATAATTATTACCAAGATGTCATCGACAGGAAACCGGTGGTCGCTTTCCGATGTAGGGTTAGACGTGTAGCTACTCTGATGGTTAGGGGCTACCTAGCATAGGAGCGGCGGGGCTTCCTGCTAATTTTTCCTATACCTTTGCATCTCATCTTTGATTTTTTCCATAATGTTCTCTCATAGACGTGCCTTGCGCTTGGCTTTGGCTCTCTTCCTACATCGGTAAGCTTCGGAGTCCTCTTGGAAGCCATATTTCCAAGAAACATAAAGACCAAGGCCACTCGTGCGACTTGGGTGCTCCTTGTTTCCCATGGCCGTGGAGAGTAAATCTCTCTCCCTAACTACCTTAAATGAGCGTTGGAAAGATTCTACACTCATCGATTCCAAGTGGGGGGACACTCCCTCTTCTACGGGGTTTCGAAAGGAGATGGCCCCCAACGACACAGTAGATGACCTCGCTCTTATCTAGTTTTGGACGCGTCATTAGGGATCCCGACAAATGGCAGGGAGATCTCCCACTGGATTGCCTGCTCATCCTCCTGCCTCCATTTTGGGATTTTTACCCGCATACTCAATTGTGTTGAGTCTGTGAGGGTGCGTGTTTTTTTTGCTTGGAGGGCCCTATGCACCGTACTTTCACTCCTAAAATTATTTGTCATCTTCGTCACCACAAACTCTTACTATTGTGGTTCCAGGAATGGATACTTGTGGAAGGGTGTCAGATCCTTCTCCACATATTGCTTGACAAGCAGGCCCATGAAGTTCTTCCATGCTTTACACGCCGCTAGCAACACATGTCATTGAATGGAGGCCTGGTGTTCTTCCGGGATCTCGAAGGATTGAAAACCTTCCGTCGGCAGCTGACTTTTCCATTCTTCGGTCACTTTCCACGAAATGAACGTGATCTCAATCCGTTCCCGTGCAACTATTCCTACTAATCTCCGGAATGCAGACACTGCTCAGCGAGGATTGAGAGGGGTCCTAGACGCATCGACATCCATGATAGTAAATCGGACCTCTTGCTTTTTCGATAGTCCTCTTCCTTTTTGGGATTTTCCAGAGGACGATGCATCACATGCATTCAGCGATGATGTCAAAGAATGAGTAGACAACATCTTCAAAAGATAATATAAGTGAGCAATTCTTGAGCCAATTCTTGGTGAATTTAGAATATGATCACATATTTATGAGATAATTTCTCTAATTAGTCAAGCTTTGAATTCTAGATTACCTTACTGAATATCTGAAGAAAAGTAGTAGTAAACTTAACAACGAACTAGAGACAGATATCAAAACTATTTAATTCAAGTAAATCATATTCATATCACAATGTGTCATTTCTGCTTTATCTTTGCATATTGTTGTAGCACTGGAAGATACTGGAACAATCCAGAAAACCAGGCGCATATATCTAAACACATGATAATAACAAAGCAGTAATAACTGAATCTAACAATATTCAGTAAAGAATAGTAGTGATTTATACTTAACTGAAATAAGAAACAAGTAATGATAAATGAATACTAGCAAAATACTTCGGGGAGGTGACGACGGGCTCGAAGGAGGCGGTGACAGGCTCGGGGCGAGGTGGCGATGGGCTCAGGGGAGGCGGTGACGGGCTCGGGGGAGGCTGTGATGGGCTTGGGGCGAGGCGGCGATAAGCTCAGAGGAGGCAACGACGGCGTCGAGGGAGGTGCCAACGGGCTCGGGAGGAAGATCGTGGGGTGCCTTAGAGGAGGAAGGCCGCTGAAGTCGAGGGAGGAGGAGGGCGATGAACTCGGGCAAGGAATGCCATCGGAGTCGGGGGAGGTGGAGGAGGGCGATGGCCTCGGGGCAAGGCGGTAGTGTACGTTAGTGGGTAGTACAGGCGGTGGCTTGCCATTACACTAGGCATGAATTTAGGGAGAGTTTTAGATGACCAAGACCACTTCTTTAAGCCTCTTGCTTGGAGTGGTCACATAAGGCTTGAGATATAGCACATAGCTAAGAAAATAAAAATTTTGAAAAATGAATTTCAGAAATACAAAATGTGCTAAATTTGCTCAAATACATGTGGTATCAAGTGCTTGAACAAAATGTTTCAACCTTGAACTTGTAGCATTCTAAATTGATTCAACTATATCTTCTTGGTTCTATTTAGTTTCTTGACATGGCTTGGCTCATTATTGGATACTTTTGGCTAAACTATGAACATGATCACCTTGACATACTAAAAATTCATTTAACTTCAAATTACTGCTTATTTGACTTTAGCTTGGCTATATATGGTTTGACATGATCAAGATAGCACTTTCACATTTTATAGTTTGGTGCAATATTTGTAAAGCCACTTTGGATAATTTTCATGGCTCCTAATGCTAAAAATGAATAAAATACAATCACTTTATTTTATTTATGCTCTATCTTCTTCCATGCGTCTTGGTGACTCTATTATCAAATGGGGAGAAAGATCAGTAAAAATGCATATCTAGAGCATGATTTGGAGTTTTTGTATAAATGTTTGCCAAGTTGGAGCTTTTGATCTCTTTTCACCTTGAACATGGTCAAATAGAATAATTGTTCTTTTATATGGACCTAGAGTGAGATTTCCGGACTTATTTGGTGAATTTGAAGCTTCTTGTGAAAAACTTGTCATTTCTAGTAGCTTCATTCCATTTCTGTCTCATATGGTCATTTTCAGTCATTGCATTCCTTTTGTGACCATTTTGAGCCTCTCTTTGCAAAATTCTTCATCTTTGTCTAAAACCATCTCCTATTTGTATTTTTGAAGAATTGCTAATGAATTTATCATGGGAGATTGACAGACCATGTTAGAAGGTCTAGGATAATGTTGTGATGAACTATTGTATATTTCATGGAGTGGTTAAGTTATTGTGCAAATATCGCATTTTGTCTGGACTATTTTCTAATTCTTTAGGAAAATCGGTAATATCACCGTTGTGTTAGCGGTCATACCGCAGTGCAGTAGTAACACAATGAGAGCGTGGTCATACCACAAAATGGTAGTTCCAATTTCTAGTTGGCGGTAGTTAATTTCCAGAGAGGTACAGTGCGAGGTGCGGTAGTATCGGTTTGGGGAAAGGTAGTACCGCAGTGTGGTAGTACCGGCATGTTGCGTGAGGTACTACTGGATTTCGCCGAAAAATGGGGTTTTGGGAAATTAAGTCATGGATTGAGTTGGCTTGACCGCAGTGGATATATGTTGCATGAAGTATGTTTTGACTAACGTGGGTCAAGTTGTGAAGAACTTGTGCCCGGAAACCATTTCTTTGTTTTTGGATGTGTAGAGTCGCTTGGAATCAACCGTAGTCAACGGTGAGAATCGGGACTAGGTTCATGGAGAAGCTGAGGACCCGAACGATTAAGGATACCTTAGAGAAAATGCTTGAAAATTTTCATATCATTTGGATCTACAAGATCAAAAGTTTCATCGGTTTTAGCTTTTGAAATCGTACTAAAATCACTGTTTACCCTACTTTTACTGTTGTAACGGTAGTACCACAATTACTGTAGCGGTAGTACCACAATTACTGTAGCGGTAGCACCGTAGTTACTGTAGCAAGTGGTAGTACCGCAAGTACAGTGGCGGTAGTTCCGTTTTTGTTGATTTTTCTTGGAATTTCAATGCTCAGATTGCTAGTTTTTGTGGTAGCTTGCCATCCTAATCTTTATAGTTCTATAGCTATTGAAGTGAAGGATTAGTGAATATCTGAAAAAAATATTGAGGCACCATTCACCCCTCCCTCTGTTGCCATCTTCGGTCCTACAAGTACCTCTCCTAGGGTTGGTCTTGTGTTCCTCGCCTGAGGTTGGCCCCAGACCCATCCAAGGTTGGCTTGTGTACCTCATCGAGGGTTGGCCTCGGACCCATCCAAGGTTAGCCTTGCATATCTCGACCGGAGTTGGTCTTGCGTACTGGGGCTGACCTAGTAGATTTGGCTCAGGGTGGACCTTCCAGCATGTACCGTTGCCCCATGTGGTCGTGGGTCTAAGATAGTGCGGGACCCTCTCCAACAGATAC
The DNA here is from genome assembly GCA_017311315.1 of Dendrocalamus latiflorus. Classification (NCBI taxonomy): domain Eukaryota; kingdom Viridiplantae; phylum Streptophyta; class Magnoliopsida; order Poales; family Poaceae; genus Dendrocalamus; species Dendrocalamus latiflorus. The sequence continues at coordinate 6,500,459 of CM029646.1, forward strand.
TATGTTGAATTTTATGTACTGAGCTTAAGATATTGATGAAAGACGGGCAATCCACGTGCGCAACCCAATAAGTTGAAGTGGAAACATGGCCAAACAGCTCGAAGATAGATCGTAATTCATACATGTTTAACCAGTGGCTTAGGTTATCTTCTAATTGGTTATTTTCTGCGAGAGGCTAATGTTTTGGAGCACCTGATGGCACATGAAACTCAAAATGCTCTTCAGAACAAATGAATCAGAATGTGACATCTGTTTATATATAGAAGTGATCAGATGCCTTTAAACCGCCGACTTGCCAAAGAAGCGAGTTACTTGGGTTAAACTGAAGCTAAATTTTCTTTTTTTTGTCAACACACCTAATATTAACACATAGATGCTCACACACACCACTACTACAGAAAGCCTAATATTAGACGCCAAATCACAGACGGTTTAACAAAATCGTCTGTGACCGACACTAACACAGACGGTTTTAATTTGGACACCGTCTGTGTTGATGGCGTCAAAGAAAACGAGTATCACAGGCGGTTCTTATCGATGAACCGTCTGTGATATTCCAGTATCACAGACGGTTTTTATTTAAAACCGTCTGTGATAATCTGGAATTATCACAGACGGTTTTTTATTAAAAACCGTCTGTGATAAGCTGATTACCACAGACGGTTCGTATTAAAAACCGTCTGTGATAATGAAGTTATCACAGACGGTTCATATTAAAAATCGTCTGTGATATGTTTCCCGCCTTGCAATTCTCCAAAATTTCATAATTTCCCGCTTGAGTCCGAGTAGGATTCAGTTTTGAGACACCTTCAGTAAAACGAGCATAACTTTTGCATACGATGTCCGTTTTTGACGTTCTTGTACTCGTTGGAAAGCTAACGATGAGCTTAATCCAAAAAATGACTGGCCAAAGCCAGTCACCCTCCAAGACCCCAAAAATCGGCCATCTTTGGACCTAAACCTGCATCGCAAGTTTTTGGTTTATGTTTTTGCCCTTTTTTGTCTTCCTTTCGGAATTTGGATTTTGCTTCAACTGAAAAGTTGTAGATCTCATCAAAACCTTTCAAATGAGTATATATAAGCCATATAAAACTTTGCTATTTTATCTTTTCAGACTAGTTGTTTATATTGCATTAGTATATAAAATTTTGTGCTCTAATTCACAGACGGTTGGTCTGTGATATTCATTCATCACAGACGGTTTTAGCTACCAACCGTCTGTGATAATCTGATCGCTGGGCCCGTCAATCCTCCTCAACCCAATTTTAGCCAATAGAAATCCAGCAATCCTCACCCCACGGATTGTAACTCCGCCTCTCTGTCCCCGTGCCAAAAAATTTCGCACTCCCTCCCCTATAAATAATCACTAGAACCCAGTCTCCTTTCTGTTCTCGTCCTTGCTGTTCTCCTTCTCCTTGATGTTCTCCTCCTTTTTGCTATTCTCCTCCTTCTCCTCCTCCTCCTCCTTAACCCATACCATAATAGCCTCACGAAGCAGACGATGCACAAGGCATCGCTCAATCAACACCGACGGTGGTGGTCATCAAAGATCCAGCTCGTGCGCTGCATCAGGGGCGAGAAGGTCTAGGCATAGAGGATCTTTGCTTTTCTCTGTTCTTGTTGTGTTAGCTAGATGGGTAACCTGTTTGTTGTTCTCCTCCTCCTTGTTGTTTGTTGTTTGTCTTTCTGGTTTTGTAATAGTAGGCTCTAATCTTAATAAAAAAAATAAAATATGTACTGTGTTTCATACTATATTTGCTTGTTCTCATTTCAATTAATTGATTTGCGAAATGGATATTTTATGTTTGTGAAATGAATTGAGATGTGAATTGGATGTATACATGTACATGTTGATCTGCTTGTTGCAGAGAGCACGTCTAGCATTTCTGAGGCTAGCCAATAAACAGAAATAGATTTAGGGGTAGAAGAGAATAGCACAGACGGTTTTTAACTAAAAACCGTCTGTGCTAGATATCACAGACGGTTTTTAACTAAAAACCGTATGTGATATATCAATATCACAGACGGTTATTACTTACAAACCGTCTGTGATATTTACACCACAGACGGTTTTCGAACCGTCTGTGATAACCTTCGATTATCACTGACCCATAAATTCAGACGGTTCAGAAAACCGTCTGTGATGACGTTTTTGAACCGTCTGTAATAGAGTTTTCTGTAGTAGTGTACGCACACCACTACACGCACACAATCACACACACAGCACCTGCAGAAGACTAGATGAGCGTAGTTTGATGAAGAAATGATGAAGTCACCACCGGCGCCTCGCTTGCGACAGGCATGTCGCCTTCCACTGAAAGAAAATCCTCCTAAATGAGACACGTAGAGCCAAATTTAGGGTTTGAACTCTAGTGAGTTGGGGGTACAACTACCTCCACTAGCCACCCAAGCAAAGCTTGATTCTCTGAAGCTAAATTTTTGAATCCTCTGCCCTCAGCTCAAACAGCATCCCGCTTTCCTAAGTGAGCATGTGAGTGCAGGAAAAAATATTTCGGATTGAAACAATTTCGTCATGCAGTGAAATGGACGAAATGAACAAAATTTTAAAATTTCGTTCAAAATTTCGAACGAAACTTTGAAATTTTGTTCATTTCGTCCATTTCAACATCACTTGAATTTTGATAAAATTTAACAAAAGTTAGACACATTTTGAACAAGGAACGAAATTTTGAACGAAATTTTAAAATTTTGTTCATTTCGTCCATTTCAACATCACTTGAATTTTGACAAAATTTAACAAAAGTTAGACACATTTTGAACAAGGACAAAAGCCACACGCTCAGCACACCTCGAGGTAGCATCGGCACGGTCATCAGCATCGGGCCGCCGGACGTCGTGGCCGCCACCAATGACTGGTGCTACCACGACAGCGCGTCACTCTCCTGCTCAGCCGCCTACGGCGGCGGCGACAGCGACAGCTCTGTCGACACCATGGACCTGTTAAGCCTCCGCCACAGGTCTCCTCCCCCTCCGGCGTTCCCTCCTCCCACCGCACCGTGCTCGCTGGCGCCCCCCCAGCCCAGACGGCGGCATAGGCAAGGGGCCTGGATGCCCTGGAGCTCTAGGATCGCCGCCGCGAGCGCCTTGTCCAGCACCAATGCAAGAACGGTGGGAGGAGACAACACAAGGAAGAGGAAGACAGTGTGTGCCGCCGAAGGGCAAATAGATTGCGGAATTTGGGCAAATGGGAGCAGCGTGAGCGGTGAGTGTGAACTGGGCTATGGGCTGCGGTGCTTGGGCTTGTATGTTACCGGGCAGCTGGGCCATAAATTCAAATACCAACGAAAACATTTGATGGAACGATGTTTCTTTTGTTGGACAACGAAACTAACGAAAAATCCGAAATTTCAGTGAAATTTCATCGACATTGTTAACCCTGTGTGAGTGCATACGGTACGGGTCGTGACGTAGTTGTAGGCTCAGGCGAGGAAATGAAGTTGCCCAGCTGCCTGCTCATATTTACTCTCGATCGATGGATGGGTAGGATGCATCTATAAATGCTGAAATGCGAGTTCAATGAAGGCAGGCGGTAGCGAATGAGCTGTATCAGGGGCCAGGTAGGGATTCTGTTGAATGCACCCTGCTCGAAATTAATTTCTTGCTGTGCGCAGCGCAGTGCAGGTGTGCCTTGATGAGTTCTATCCATGATCCATCCATGGGGCCTGCCTTGCTCCATTCAATGATCTCAAACTGATCGATTAAAATCTGGATGTGTGCAACTATGATTTATTCCATTGTCCTCGGGGAAAATTAAGGATACATTGCTGGTTAATTAGTTAACTGTAGGTCTAGTTGCTCACATATGCATGGTTTAATTGATTCAATTGTCCTCGGGGAAAATTAAGGATATATATATATGCCGGTTAGTTAACTGTAGGCCCAGTTGCTCACATATGCATGGTTTAATTGATTCAATTGTCCTCGGGGAAAATTAAGGATATATATATGCCGGTTAGTTAACTGTAGGTCTAGTTGCTCACATATGCATGGTTTAAAGAAATATAATGAAAACTATGCTCACTCTCAGAATACATTTCTCGTGTAATATTCCTAGCTTGTCATATATAGTCATTAGGCACATACGTTTCAATAGCTCTCTCTCTCTGAAAAATCTTTTGCATCACATGCCTCAGCTAGTCGTGGCCTGCACTTCTCCGGCTGACCGGCTCAACATGCGCGACGACCGCCATGCCCTCCCCTTCCTCTCTTGTGGTGATGTGCCGCCACCGCCTCCCATCCTCCTTGCTAATTGCCGGTGGGGCTACCTTTCGTCAAAGCACTCCCTCCTCCTCCTTCATTGGGTTGGCCCGCGGCACTGTTACCGCTGCCAATCCCCACTACCTCCTCGATCTAGCGGTTTACGTCCCGCTCATTTTGGCTCAAACTTCTGACTTCTGATTTATTTTTCACTATTCATAAATTTCATCTTTTTCTAAACTATTGGCTTTTTTGGAGCTTTTTTGCCGGTTCTTTTTTCCGTATTCGTTTGCATTATCCGTGATGAGCTAACATATTTTTTTTCTTTTTTAATTTTTTTAAATTTAATTATGTCAAATAAGTCACCTTCAGCTACAGTGTAATTTCAGCCAGCTAGCATTTTCAACCATAAACCACTATTTTTCAGCCCAACCGAGCACACTCTTACTCTCCAATTGCTGACCGCAATGGCAGTGAGACTTCGTTACACGTGGGGTCAAATGAATAAGCATGTTTTAATTTATGCGTCATTCTACTAAAATCTCGATTTTTTTGGAAGGTTTTTGTGTAATTTTCTATAGATGCTAGGCCCATTTGAAAATGATGTGGAATCAACTAACACCAAACCTCTATGTAATCCGCCACTGGCTAATATGTTTGTTTGTCATCGTCCTCAACTCACCCCTAGCCCATGCCACCAATGGCCCTCCTGCGGACTTTGGGTAGATGGCCTCATCGCCTAACGCCTCTAGATTGTTGGCTTCGGGAAAACAATTTGGATTTAGAAAAATTTTTGGGCCCCACCGAGAAATTCGGAAATTTCAAACATTTTATTTTTTCAGAAAAAATTTTGGCTAAAAGATTCAAACATGCAGTTCAAATTTAAGAAATATGATTATATAAAAATAGCAAAATCTCAAAAAATTAAAATAGGCTGATTTTTTTGTTGAAGTGAGCTTTTTCTTAGAGAAGCTAAGATAACTGAAATTCATGGAATTTCGCAAATTTTCGTCCAAAATTGTTTTTCCTGCGTTGGCGTCCGAAGATCTACGATCGGGGAGCACTGTCAAATGTCAATCCTATATATAGCCTGTAGGGTTTACTTTGCCGTAAAACAAGCTATCACTGCACTCCATTGATGCCCTATTTTCCTCATCAAATCAACGTAGGTATGCGGTGTATGCGGTTTGCGTTAATTAAAAAACGCCTAGCTACATAGTTAGTAGTCACCGTAATTGTCATTGATTTTTTTTAGTAAAGTATTGGGTGCAACTATATTGTTGCTCCAAGCTAATCAAGGGTTTTCCAGAAAAAATTTCGAACCAGCAGTGGATCAAATTTGTTTCGACTGGTGCCTAGAGTTTGAGCTAGCTTGAATATTATTAACACCATGCCTAATTTCCGGTTATTGTATTTCTTGAAAAACTTCGGATTGGCGCATACAATACAAGGTTAACATTACTACCATGCGACATCTAAATAAATATATGTTTACATGCTTATGGTACCTATCGAAAGTAATGCTTTATAAACTATAAAGACAAAAACTACATTTATCAGCTATGTTCAACAATTCTGACGAAGCCCCGATCATTTCAGTTTCAGCTTCTAGCTTCTGGCTTATTTTTCACTATTCATAAATTTCGTCTTTTTCTGAACTTTTGGCTTTTTTGAGCTTTTTTACTGGGTTTTTTTCCCGTATTCATTCGCGTTGTCCGTAATAAGCTAACATATTTTTTCTATTTTTAAAATTTTTTAAATTTAATTACGCTAAATAAGTCACCTTCAGCTACAGTAAAATTTCAGCCGCTACAGTGCAATTTCAGCCATAAACCACAGCTTTTCAGCCCAACCGAGCGGGGCAAAGCAAAACAGTTGTAGAAATTAGAGAGAGACATTCTTCTTCGTTTTGCTGGATGTAAGGTGAACACCATAAAGACAAAACTACGTTTATCAGCAATGTTCAACAATTCTTCTTCATTTTGAAATTAGGGCAATTTGAGCTGAGCATTACTGAGTTGGAATCTTGGAAACTTATCTGAAGAAGGTTTTGTTGAAGAATATATACCATAAAAGCCCTCAAGCTAGGTTGTTGACTTGTTGCTCACTATCTAGCTTCTTCTGATGGATCTGTGAGGGTGACGTACAATACCCCACTTGTACAGCTGCATAGACAGAAGCTAGTCCTGACATACATTCATACCTGAATCACCTCGAAGGAGTTTCTGGTACATCTAACGTTTTAAACCTGTATTTACAAAAAATATCAATATACACTAGAAAATGATAGAAATATCACTTCTGCCATACAGTCACCAGACGGTAACGGTGTGGAGCTGACACATGGCCAGCGAAACCCCGTGGCCATGCGGCAGGGACCTACTACATGGTGGCCGGGCGGCAGGCGTATACTGCATAGCCATGGGCCCCCACTAGCCACGTATCAGCTCCACGCCATTGCTGCTCGGTGACCGTATAGCAAAAGTGCTATTTTTATCATTCTTACATGCATACTGATAATTTTACAAATACAAGTTCAAGACGTGCCAAAAATGTCAAAAATTCCCACCTCAAAAGTTAGAAATATGAATCAATAAAACCAAAGCATGACCTCACGCATGCAAGGCTAGCATTACTCCTATAGGACTAGAGCTCTCTGGATCTTTGAGCTAATCGATGTTGCAACAAGAATATTGTTAGAATCTGATAGGAATTCTTGTTTTCTTATATACCTTAGTTTTTTATTTGTATATGGCATATTTTTGTAATATCCTCTTGTATTCTCTCTCTCTCTCTCTTTATATATATATATATATATATATATATATATATATATATATATATATATATATATATATATATATATATATATATATATATATATATATATATATATATATATATAACCCTTTGGGCCTCATAATATATACACAATATTCATAACATGATATCAGAGCTAGTGCACTAACCCTAGTTTTGCCGCTCCACCACTGGGATCCGCCACAGCCACAAGTCTATGGTTGCATCGCCGCTCTTTGGTCACTGCCGCCCTTTGGTCCGATCTGCATCTCTGCCCGACACCTCTCGCCTCAGCCGGCACATCTCCGGTCTACTCCAGACGATTGAAGCCCACCGCTCGATGCCCAAAATTTGCTGCTCGGCCACTAGTCACCCACCACTTACCGCCTGGTCGCCTGCCACCCCATGCGTGCCCGGTTGCCTACCGACCGACGTTCGTCGCCCGCTGACTAGCCAACTGGTGTGGCCACTCTCCCGTCTTGGTCTAGACCTGAACAGATCAATCTAATCTATTCAGTTTGATTGTTTTGATTACCTTTTTATTTTTAGTTCCAAAGAAAATAAAACAACATGTCAATCTAACCATCGCATCATCCAGCGCCACCTATTAGACTTCGTTGTCTTGGTCGTCGTGCCATCCAGCGTTGCCTACCAATTGCTTCCATTCCATCAGCTGTGATCCCATTCTTGGGAACAAAGCTCCATGGGATGAACTATAGTTGTGGTCTTGACTTATGGAGATTACACTCGATGGTCTCCGCCTCTAGGGACATGTCACTGGTGCACAACCTTCTCCACCACCACTGGTTTAGCCTCCTCCCAGGTAGTCTACTTTTGCATCTCCTGCAAAAGATGAGGCCGTCAAGAAGGAGGCAAAGGCTGCTGCTGCTGACGCTGTTGATGAGGCTTTTTAATATGCTATCGATGCTTTTGAGCACTAGTGTGCTGATGAGGCTCGTGTTCGTGCCATCCTGGTGGTCAGCGTTGATGACTCCATCCAGCCAGACAATGTTGGTTTGCGGTCTACTTGACAGATCTGGGAGTACTTGCATGAGTGATACAAGTATAGCAATGATGCTCAATTCTTTTCACTTCAGCGTTAGTTGGAGATGCTTCGCCAGGGAGACTCTTCCGTCGATGTTTTCTTTTGAGCCCTGACTAGTCTCTAGTGCCAACTAGATGAGCTGGCCTCTCTGCTTTGTTAGGATTGTCATAAAGTGCAGAAGGTCGATCATGATCACCTTCGCCTTTATGATTTCGTCTACCATCTTTGTTTAGAGTTTGAGCTTATCAGGTCTCAACTACTGAGCCGCTTGCCGTGATCGATGGTCACCGAGGCCCTTTTGATGCTTCGAGTCGGGGAGTTTTGCCTGTAATTAGCAGCATAGTATGTTCTAACTATGCTTGCTGCTCCTTCTTCAACTATATCGACGGTTTCTACTCTGACTATGTCCCTCACCGGGTGTCTGTTTTTGCTCCTATTTTCACATCAACTAGAGTTCAGTGCAACTACTATAAGAACTTTGGGCATTACTACTAGAGTTATGTGGTGCGAAAAAGTGGAACAAGGCGTGTGGGGGTGGATAATCCAAGGGGGCAGGAAGGCCCTTCCTTCATAGGAGGACAGTCCAGCCGTCAAGTTCTCAACGAGGTGACTCTGTTTAGCAGCTCTACCAGGCTCTACTTTAGCTCTATCGCCACACAATAGGTTCTGCCAATCTAGCTCAGACATCTCCTCCAGGTACCTCTGGGTTCTAGATCATGGTGCCTCTTTCCACATGACACCAGACTTCACATCTCTTACTTCAGTAAGACCTCCTATTTCTCTTATCTCTATTTAGATAGCTGATGGTACTCCTCTGTCTGTCAGCTGTCAGGGCACCCTTTTGTCCATTAATTTTTCTATTCCAGTTATTTCCCATGTTATCCAGCTTACCATGCATCTTCTCTCAGTTAGTCAGCTCACTGATCTCGGTTGTAGGGTCGATTTTGACTCTCACACATGTTTCATTTAGGATAGACAATAGTGATAGTACTTTGGACTGTCCAGTGTCGTAGGGATCGTCAGGGTCTCTACATTCTTGATCGGCTCCACCTTCCATCCACTTCAGTTGGTCCTGCCACATCTACGTCTACTTCCATCACCACTGCTGCCACCACCTCTGGAGCTTTTATGTAGTGGCTTCACTGATTAGGTCACTTATGTGGGTCCCATCTTTCTTCACTAGTTTGTCAAGGTGTTCTTGGACATGTTACTATTGACACGACCATGTTTTATTATGGTTGTAAGCTGGGCAAGGGGCTACAACTTTCTTATCATTCTAGTGAGTCCTTGTCTTCTCGTCATTTTGATTTAGTTCATTTAGATGTATGGGGACCAGCTCCTATTATCTCTAAAGGCGGGCATAAATTTTATGTAATTTTTATTAATGATTATTCCCGCTTTACATGGCTTTTCCCTATATCTAATTGTGGTCAGTTTCGTGTGATCTATCGTAGCTTTGCAACAATGGTTCACACTTAGTTTGAGTCTTCTATTCATACTTTTCACTATGATTCTGCTAGCCAGTACCGTTCTAGCGCTTTTAGATAATTTTTTTTCTAAGTAGGGCACTCTTTACCAGTCTTCTTGTCCTAGTTCTCATACTCAGAATGGGGTTGCTGAGCACATGCATCATCATCTGATTGAGACTACCCACACTCTTCTCCTTGCCTCTCACATTCCACCACTATTCTAGGCTAAGTCTATTTCTACGGCTGCATATCTCGCCTATGCAGTCTTCCACAGCTCTTAAGGATGTCATTTCTATAAAGCATCTCTACTCTAGAGCCCTCCAGTACACTCACCTTTGTATTTTTGGCTGCACTTATTTTGTTCCGCTGCAGCCTCATGAGCGCACTAAACTATTAGTCCAGTTAGTTGAGTGTGTATTTTTAGTTTACAGTTCTAAGCATAAGGGTTATCACTACTATGATCCTTCTGCTCGGATTAGGATCTCCTGAGATGTTGTCTTTGATGAATGTCAACCTTTCTTCTATCGAGATTCGGCTCCTCGTCCTATTTCCACCATTGAGACAAATTCTTCAATCGTTTCTCCCATATCACAGCCTTCCTCTAGTCTGTCTCCAGTGGTTCCTTCTGTACCTCCACCTCCTGTGTTGCCTTCTGCAACACCACCTCTTGTTCCTGTAGCACCACTGTCTCGTTTCTCTGAGGTGCACTACTCCATGCGTCCTCATCCTTCACCATACTCCTCTTTTGGTATCTTGCTAACACCGATATCTGATTCCTTTGATGATGCTCCTTATTATGCCCTTCGTGATTGGACATCCCTTCGGCCTCCTAATCATCTTAGTGTTCTTCGATAGCTCATGCTCTCTCTCTCTCTCACTGAGCCAGGCTCTTATCGTGAGCCTACTTCTCATTCTGAGTGGCAGATTGCTATGGCAGAGGAGATTGATGGTCTTCGACTTACGTAGACCTGGGATATTGTACTAACACATGTGCATGCTAGTCCTATCATGTGCAAGTGGGTGTACAAGATTAAGACCAAGTCTGATGGTATTATTGAGCGCTACAAGCCTCGTCTTGTGGCTCGTGGCTTTCAGCAGGAGTATGGCCATATGAGACTTTTGCCCCTATTGCCTATATGACCACCATTCACACTCTTGTTGTGGTTGCTTCCGTTCGCCGGTGATCTATCTCTTAGCTAGATGTTAAGAATAATTTTCTTAATGGTGTTTTGCATGAGAAGGTTTATATGCAGCCACCACCTGGGTATTCTGTTCCAAATGGCCACGTCTGTCGTCTTCATCGCTCCTAGTTTACACATTTTACCTCAGTGACAACCGCTGTCGGTTTCACTGTCAGTGCCCATGATGCAGCTCTATTTGTCCATGTCTCACCTTGAGGTAGGACCCTGCTTCTTCTATATATGGATAATATGCTCATCACTGGTGACGATTCCTATTTCACCATATATGTAAAGAAGCATCTCAGTGAGCAGTTTCTGATGACTGATCTTGGTTTGCTTATGTACTTCCTTGGGATTAAGGTTTCTTTCATGACTGAGGGCTACTACCTCTCCTAGCAGAAGTATGTCTAGGATCTTCTTGATCAGTCTGGTCTGACTGATACTTGCACTGTTGAGACTCCTATGGAGCTCTCCCTCCAGCTTTGTGCTACTGATGGTAATCTTCTTGAGGATCGTACTCGATATCGCCATCTTGTTGGGAGTCTAGTGTATCTTGTGAGCACTCATCCTGATATTGCTCATGCTCTTTATATCTTGAGTCAGTTTATGGCTCGTCCTACTCATCTTTATTATAGTCATCTTCTTCGTGTTCTTCGCTACTTGTGTAGAACAATATCTCGTCGTTTGTTTTTGCCTAGCTCCAACTCACTACAGCTTCAAGCGTACATGATACGACCTAGGCTAGTGATTCTTTTGATCATCATTCTCTTTCTGCTTATTATGTTTTTCTTGGCTCTTCCCTGATTGCCAGGAAGAAAAAGAAGCATATTGTAGTTTCCCGTTTAAGTGTAGAGGTTGAGTTGAGAGCTATGGAAACTGTGACAACAGAGATTATTTGGTTGAGGTGGCTACTTGCAGACTTTGGAATACCTGTGAGGGGACCTACAACTCTTTTGTCTGATAGTAGAGGCGCTATCAACGTTGCCTATGACCTAGTGAAGCATGAACTCACCAAACACATTGGTGTGGATGTTTCATACCTCGCTCACAGGTGCAGGGGGAGTACTTACTTTACATTTTGTGCTTTCAAAGTTACAGCTTGTTGACTTCTTCACAAAGCCACAGACTAGAGCACAATATTTGTATTTTCTCTCCAAACTTAGTGTGTGTGATACACCAAGAGTTTGAAGGGGGTGTTAGAATAGGATAGGATTTCTTTTTTCCTTGTATATCTTGGTTTCCTTGTTTGTATATAGCATATTACTTTGTAATATCCCCCTTGTACTCACTATATATATTGCCCTCTTTGTCTCATGAATATACATAATATTTATAACAAAGATTATATTCAGAACATTGTGGGATAACAGGTAAGGATAGGATATGTAGAAAACACAGGAATTGAATGTTATGTGCAATTAAATCTTATATGATTCTTGTAAGGAAATGAGCTTAATTACGTTTTCTTAATAGCAGGATTACAATCATTCACCACAAGAAAAACATATGAAACTTTTGCACGAGATTCAACCTCTCTTATCGCGATGTCGATGTGAGATTTCGGAATCATGGGATGTTAATTGAATGTCAACACATCAGGCTGCCGTTGATTTGTTTGAGTCAATTTTTGCACCGGAAGATTGAGATGTTGTGTCTCCAACTAATGGCTAGTCCATCCAATGTGGCACACGTGTTGTGTTGCTAAATATCACGGTTGAGTCCCACAAACTACATGGAGGTGGGATTATTTGTGAAATTTTCTGGATTCAATCTCGTGACATCATGGTTGAGCTTTAAGGATAACTCTGTTAACCAACTAAACCCTTTGTGTATAAACAAAGATACTGTGTCCTTGGTCAACAGGCAAGCGCAAATGGGAAGTACAGCTCCTGCCTAGGGCTGTATTGAGTGTATATATCGCATTATGGTTTATGGCCCCACCTACTGATTCTTTAAACTGTGTTTGCTACAAAGTGTCCCATTAATATTCTATTATAACGAAACTACTATTAACAACACCCACGATCCTGTACAACGAGATAGCTAGCAAGACTAGGCAGTGGCGGACCCAGGAATAAAACACAGCTAGGGTGGAGTCAGAAGCATGAAGCAAACAGTATTACCCAAAAGCAAAACAATCCATGTTCAAACAACATTGTAACCGCACTAATAAGAGTATATGATACAAAGTAAAAAACAACAATTACAATTCGCATGTAAACATATATAGATAACGATAGGACATTGAAAAATACCTCACTAATGAAGTTTAATCCATAGTTGTAAATGAGCCATAGAAGAATTAACATGTCAATTGTAAAAGATAGATCATTGTTTCAGAAAAGGTAGAATAGATCATTGCTTCAGGAAAGGTAAAAATAAGTACCCTCAGATCAAGAACCAATTTTCAGCAAGATCCAACTCATTTACTAGTTTAGATATTCTAGGTAAATTTTGACAAGCTATCAAAACAATGTAGTATCCTATCTATCTTTATTACCTTGTTATATAAACACTGAAAAGTAATCATGGTCAAGCTATCAAAACAATGTAGATATGCTGATTTGAGTAACAAACTCCTGGCATAATCTACATAAACCTCTATTCTACATAATCATGGCCAAGATATCAAAACAATGTAGGTATGCTGACTTGAGAAACTGATGGGGTGCGGCTCGCCCGAAGGGCAGGTCCGCCCCTGAGACTAGGTGCATACAACCGAACAACATATGCAACATGTACCTAAATGGGGTTAGGTACATGTTGCATATGTTGTTCGGTTGTATGCACCTAGTCTCAGGGGCGGACCTGCCCTTCGGGCGAGCCGCACCCCATCAGTTTCTCAAGTCAGCATACCTACATTGTTTTGATATCTTGGCCATGATTATGTAGAATAGAGGTTTATGTAGATTATGCCAGGAGTTTGTTACTCAAATCAGCATATCTACATTGTTTTGATAGCTTGACCATGATTACTTTTCAGTGTTTATATAACAAGGTAATAAAGATAGATAGGATACTACATTGTTTTGATAGCTTGTCAAAATTTACCTAGAATATCTAAACTAGTAAATGAGTTGGATCTTGCTGAAAATTGGTTCTTGATCTGAGGGTACTTATTTTTACCTTTCCTGAAGCAATGATCTATTCTACCTTTTCTGAAACAATGATCTATCTTTTACAATTGACATGTTAATTCTTCTATGGCTCATTTACAACTATGGATTAAACTTCATTAGTGAGGTATTTTTCAATGTCCTATCGTTATCTATATATATTTACATGCGAATTGTAATTGTTGTTTTTACTTTGTATCATATACTCTTATTAGTGCGGTTACAATGTTGTTTGAACATGGATTGTTTTGCTTTTGGGTAATACTATTTGCTTCATGCTTCTGACTCCGCCCTAACTGTGTTTTATTCCTGGGTCCGCCACTGTTTAGGCCCCATTAACTCGATGGAACACACAACTAGTATATACTATTTCTTCTCTAATTTTTGGAGATGGTTATGTCCAATTTGTATTTTCCAAAGACCATATATGTCTGGATGAGCGTGATTGGCCTAGGATTTAGTTGGATGAGCATTTATCTAAATCCTAGCACAATTCCCTCATCCAAAGCCTGAGTGTTTTTCTTTTCCTTTGAAGAACCACCTTGAGGAGTGTTGAACGGTACAGACGGTAACATACGGTAATTGAAAATAGAACTCAACTGAGACAATAGTAATTCATTCACCACGACCATGGAAAACAATTTCGGCTGAGATTTGGGTTAAATCACCGATATTCGGTTTTCTTGCTGGGGTCCGTAAAATGCTCAAATAGGTGAATTTTGGTTTGAAATTTATAGTTCAACTAAATTTCATAACTAATACCAAGTAAAAAGCACTTAGTATAGTGTATGGTGATTGGTGAACGCTAGGTTGTGAGTTTGAACACCAAAACCAACACTATTTTTTTGTTTTCCATTTTCCCTCAAAAATTCAGATTTGAAATTTAAAAATTTTGAACGATTTTTGAGAGATTTTCTAAAATTTTCGAATTTCGGATTTATTGGTGGGATGAAGAAAAATCTCGCGAAAGTTTTTCCTGACCACGACTCTTAACAGTGGCCAGCATGCATGTCTTCTTGCTTGGGTTGTGCTGCAAATGCTAATAGTAAAAGCATTAATATGTAGGTCTACGCCAATGGTGCATGCGACCAGTGGAAGATATATGTTTCTCCTGTACTTGCACCGACTGGAGGCATGACAAATCATACCGACAGTATGTAGCTCAAGACACCCCCAAATGATTGTCCATGGGGCAGATGTATCCATACCGACAGTGAAAGAGTAGGCAATTGGATGATTGAGCATGTGCATATAAGAATGGATCAATCATAATATGTATACATGTTTTATAGATTGACCATCTTGAAATGCACCGGCTAAGTAACTCATAAAATCGTGGAAGGCGAATTCGCTGTATGAGCCTCAGATCAGCGTGAAAGGAGATATGAATTCAATAAGCAAGTTTTGCTCCATTACTACAAAAAGACTAATACTAGATGTCTTATCATAGACGGTTTACCGAAACCATCAGTATTAAATACAATCATAGATAGTTTAGATTTAGAGACTATCTGTGTTACTGCAAACACTAAAAACCGTCTATAAAGAGATAACATCACAGATGCTGTCTGTGATAATTATGTATGAAATTTCAGTCTCGCCCCACCACATCATTGATCCGCGACATCTGCCCCAGGATCCCGATCTCACCCATCCATTCTCTCCGCATCGAACGGTAGGCATCGGTCTTTCCCACCTCTCACACCTTATTAATCTCTCAAGATGCAAGCCTCACCATTCTTCTCTTCTCCCTTTCCCACCTCGCATGACGTTGAGGGCCTCGAGATGTAGGCCAACGACAGGAGTTGGCTCGCTATGCCCCCTGAGCCGAACGTCTTCACTGTCAAGACTGGTGAATTACTCAGTGTCAGGACGCCGAGCAAGCGCAAGCATTACTCGATTCTATTCAGATCCATGTCCAAGGGAGGCGGCATGCTCCACACTTTTGATGACCCTCTGATGTACAGTCCTTGTAGCCTCGACGAGTACATGAAGTTTCGGTTCACAGTGTTTCTGCCATGGTCGAGTTGCGGTGGTCGTTCTGCCGTGCTCGATCTTCGCTGGTCATTCTGCCATGATTGTTCTGCCATGTTCGATTTGCCATGGTTGTTCTGCGGTGATTGTTCCACCGTGGTCGTTTTGTGGTGATCGTTCTACTGTGGTCGATCGGTTGTGGTGAAGTTCTGTTTCACGAAGCAATGGCACAAATGTGATGTTCCATTGAAGGCATTCTGTGGAGTAGAGAAAATGATGAGAAAATGAAAATAGTACAAATATCACAGACGGTTCTTATTAAAAACTGTCTATGATAATTGCAGATATCATAGACAGTTTTTAATCTGAACCGACTATGATGACCAATATATCACAGATGGTTTCTACTACAAACCGTATGTGATAGTTGAATATCACATATGATTCGAAAACCATCAGTGATGATCTCATATCATTACTGATCTATAAACTTAGACTGCATACTAAATCGTCTGTGATGACCTTTTCTGTAATAGTGCTCCCACGATGCTCAAAACAATTTGGTTCGCCAACACCACTCCCTTGTTTCAAAACTCTTGAATCAAGATTGCACTTCAGTTCAGGCAATTAGCACCACAATAGAAGTGGGAGGATACCAGTGGTGGATCCATGGCAGGCTGAGAAGGTTCCTTGGCAGAAAAATCACATGCGTCCTGTCAAGAAGTCGCTCGCATCACTTAAAAGAGCAAGTACCTATCCATTCATTGCCCGGAATGGGGGGCCAATCGTCCAACAGCATAGGCAGGCTCTTTCAATTGTGCAATGCAGCACATTACACACAGGGCATGGACCATGTAAGCATCTTTAGATCGATGTAAGATCACCTGGATTCTGGACGAGAAATCATGGATCGAAAATTGGATTTGCTGTTGATAAGGACATGGGAAGTTTTCGATGTGATGTCGTCGCATGGCTGCAGCCTTGAAAAGGATCTGAAAATCTCGTGTGTCGCTGTTGCACGCAACGATAGTGTCACTGGCACGTGGGTCCACGTGGTTGCAACTTCATCCGGGCCTCTCGTTCAGATTCTACAATAGGATCATTTTAAGTTAGGATTTCTCTAGGAGATGGCAATGAAAACAAGCACTGATGAAAGTAACCAAAAAAAAAACCTTAACCTGGACAGTGGACAATGGTGTTAGCAACTTCTGCAACGCCAAAATAGTTTGTGTTCCTGTGTTCTTGTGTATGTGCTTTTGCTTATCCGACAACACAACAAAACACCGGCATTAGCAGGAGTTCTGCCACAATTGGTATCAAAGAAAAATGTCGGCTCCCGCCTTTGCCGTAGGCCATTCCCGTACACCGCAACGACACGGCCGTGGACGCTCGCCGTCCCCACCGACGTGCCGCCCGCAACGACGCAATGGCGCCCAGCGTGAACTCGTTGTCCAGCGGGTCATGAAGGAGAGTAGTGGCTCCATCTCCTACCCCACGCTCACACGCTCAAATTACTCCGATTGGGCGGTGTTGATGCGAGTCAACCTGCAGGCTCAAGGCCTGTGGGACGCCGTCGACACCGGTGATGTGCCATACCAGGAAGATCGCCAGGCCCTTTCGGCGATCCTACGCGCGGTGCCTCCGGAAATGCTCCGGCCGCTCGCCGAGAAGGACAACGCCAAAGAAGCCTGGGACGCCCTCAAGGCGATGAGGGTTGGGGCGGATCGAGTGCGTGAATCCAAGGCGCAGAAGCTACGCCAGACATTTGAGTCCATGCGATTCAAAAATGGCGAGCACGTGGAGGACTTCAGTCTCCGGCTCTAGGGTGTCTTCAGCGACCTTCGCCTCCTTAGGGAGGAGTTGTCGGAGGAGAAGGTGGTCCGCAAGCTACTGCGTGTTGTTCCCCGCAGGTATCGCCAAATCGCCTTGTCAATTGAATCCTTGGTTGACCTCAGCACTCTGTCCATTGAGGACCTCACCGGCCGGCTCCACGCTGTCGAGGACCGTGGAGAGTCGGACGATGAGGAAGGAGACCAGGTTCTACTCACGGAGAAGGAATGGTCGTCGTATAACACCAAGACGAACAGCGGGAACACGTCACGCTCACGCCAGCGCGGCCGGCACAGCCGCGGGCGTGACGGGGGAGACGAGGAACCAAAGTCTGGGCCATCCCAGGCCGCGTGCCACGACATCTCCAAGGACAAATGTCGTTATTGCGGCAAACTCGGCCACTGGGCCAAGGACTGCCGAAAGGCGAAGCGGGATCGTGAGAGGTTGGCTCAGGCGAATCTTCTCCAAGCCGAACCAGAGCAGGCTGAGGGCGAAGATGAGCCCACGTTGTTAATGGCTCAGGTCTGTGACCTCTCCCCCGCCATCAACATCGAACCAACAGGCGCCGAACTCGTTATAAACGAGGAGCGCGCCCTTGTCACTCTCCGCGACGTGGGAGAACCAGTCGATCCAGAATGGATCCTGGACACTGGCGCATCGAATCATATGACTGGTGCACGGAACGCATTCTCCGAACTCAACACCAGCGTGCGCGGTTCTGTCAAGTTCGGCGACGCCTCGCGAGTCCACATCGAGGGGTGTGGCACTGTGCTCTTCGCCTGCAAGAACGGTGATCACTGTGCGCTCACCGGCGTCTACTACATCCCGCGCCTTCACAGCAACATCGTCAGCCTCGGCCAGCTGGACGAATCTCACTGCAAGACGGAGATCGAGAATGGCATCCTCACACTGCGCGACCCTCAACAGCTCCAAAGTTGGCTCTAGTCAATCAACATATAGAACCATTTTGGGCTAGACATTATAGTTTCAGTGATATAATAGGAAAGCAACGAGAGAAGAGCTTGCATCCATGGAAGGTTACGTTACAATGGAAACAGCTAGCACATTCCTCTGCAGTGTTCTCTTTAGTTTTAAACAGCAACATGACTAGGTCAGTGGTTCAGTAAAATGTGCCAACAGAAATTGTCATCATTGTTTGCTACAAAATACCGCAAAGCTTCACAAAAAGGTACAAAATTCCAGAAATTGGTAGTCTGATGTTAATGAGTTCTTCAGCGTCGAAACCTACGGTCTTAATTCCTTAACCATAAGCTACAAAGTCATTCCTTACTGAAACGTCATGGTAAGTACAATGGAAGTACTCAGAACCTGACATCATCAAGGAGGAGATACACCAGCTAAGAGTACTAGAAAGCAGGCTTGGGTCTCTCAACCAAGATTGTGTTGATGTTGTTAAAAAATTCAAGAACTAACCATGTGGCAAAACACCTGTCCTGCCAACCAAACCCTTGCCCGGTTGCCCCCTAGAAGAATAAGATGGTGACGAACACGAAGAAGAACCTATCTCTACTATTTGTAAACCCTATAGGGATCCCATCAATAACCATTCAGTAAACTAAGGGGTAACATTAGGTCCTTTTACTTGTCAGCTGCCACAAACAAAGTGTAGAAACTATTCATCCACATAGTTGGAAGCAGGGAAAACAATTTCAGATGAAATTTTGCAAATTTCGATTATCTCAGCCCCCTCTGAGAAAAACCCACTTCGACAAAAAAAATCGACCCATTCTAAATTTTTTGAGATTTGCCAAAATTTCACCAAGATTTCTGAGATTTCGCTGTTTTCGTATAATCGTATTTCTTAAACTTGAACTGCATGTTTGAATTTTTGGCTAAAATTTTTGAAATTTCAGATTTCTCGGTGGGCCCGAAAATTTTTCTAAACCAAAATTGTTTTCCCTAGTTAGGAGTCGAAGAAAATTAGTCGGGCAACCGTTTAAATGATCTCTGGACATACCTTCAGTGTTGCAGAGATCATGTCTCATGGCCATCAGCCTTCAAAAAACAAGTCTCATGGCTATCTCAGGTGCATGATTAAGATGACAATAACTGATGCACAGCAAGCCAACTGCCAAGGTAGAATAATCCCTGTGCATCCTTAACTACAAAGAGTATACAACCTATGGGCTCATCCTCAATTTATAGACCCTGAAATAAAAAAAAGGCAATAATATGGAGGTGCATTGTTAGACCATGTAGTTAGGTCACACATTTAGTGATGATAAATAATTGACATTTGGGTTACATTGAAATTTGTGTTTCTGAAAGTTTCATTTGATGCGCTATTGTTGCTAGAGTACTCAGGATAACAGGTCCAGTCCACATGTGTCAACCACGGCAAATGAGACCACAGTAGATGAACATAGCATTTCGACCATAGTATTTCGACTACAGCAAATCAACCACGGCGGATCGACCATAACATATCGACCACGGCAGAACGACCATGGTCAGTGGTTAGTAGGCTTCAACTTCCAACTGTGAACCGGTCGTGAGCAACAATGAACCGATCGTGAGCAACAGTGAACCAGTCATGAGCAAGAGTGAACCGGTCTATGGTCGTAGCAATAGTACCTGGTCGTTACTCAGTAGTCGTAGACTTTGCTAGTCGATAGTCGTAGGCTTTACGGTCGGTAGCCATAGACTTTGCTAATTGGTAGTCACAAGCTTCTGCGATCGGTTGCCATAGGCTTCACGGTCGTTACTCGTAGACTTCGAGTGCTTCAATTCTAGTAATCTTCGAGTACTCTAAGTACTCATGGTTTTTGGGTACTTGTTGGGGTCAGCGGTCTGACTGGCTTATGCATGGCAGTCAGACTAGTCTTTCCGAGTGGTCTTCGACTGATTTCTAGAAAGGTTGGATATTGAGATCGTGGATGATCTGGTTTGTGTTTATCGATGGTTAAGGGTGTGATTTTGCATGTGTGAACTGATGTCAGTCAAGTTGGAAAGAACTTGTGTCGAGAAAAACATTTTTTGGTCTTTGCATGTGCAGGAACTTGATCGAGTAGCTCATATTAATTCCGTTTATTTAATATGGAAAATTCTTTGTGATTATCATGAAGGAACCACTAAAATTAACAAAGTGCACAAGAATATTTATCAAAAAGAGTACTCTAATTTTGCTATGGAGCCTGGTGAATCTATTGATGATCTTTTTGCTCATTTTGAGAAGATATTGAGTAATTTGCACGGAGTTAGTGTTATTCTTGCTGATGGAGATAATGCAACTAAACTTTTAAGATCTTTAGGTTTTGAGTGGTTGACGGTTGTCACGACCATTAATCATAACTTTCAATCTAGATACTTTAACCATGTATGATCTTTATTCTAGCTTGAAAACATATGAGATGGAAGATTTGCCATCTAAAATTAATAAATCTTCATCTTTAACTCTTGTGACTAACCCCATACAGACTGCTTTGTTAAGTGTAATGCCTTATGTTCTTTGTCAGCATTATCTTCGTTTTTAGAGGAACAATTCGAGCAGCTTACTAAAGAGGACTTGGTATTAATCTCCTCATGATCATACAAGGCACTCAACAATCTGAGGATGAGAAAGCAATTTGGAGCTCTAGGTCCGATCAAGTGCTTTGAGTGTGGCGAGGTAGGCCACATTAAGATGGATTGCCCCAAACTCAAAGGAAAGTGATTAAAGAAGATAGGAATTATAGTCATTGACCATCTAAGAATGACACCAAGGGTGAAAATTTCTGTCGCAAAGTTGCTAAAAAAATCTTATCAGCTATCAACTGCCTTGATATAAGTGATAGGGATTTTGAGAGTTGCGACAACGACGACCATGATGATGATGATGTCAAAGGCAAGAAAAAGAACACCGATGATTTCACAGGCATGTGCTTCATGGCAAGCAACAACAATGATGATGACTACAGTGATCTTGATGAGGTAAGACTACCATATGATGAGCTTGAAGATGGTTTAGTTAAACTTACTATTGAATTGAAAAAGGCTAAATAATTGAAAGAAAATAATTTTATTATCAAAACTTGAATTCTGATATTAATAGACTTAGAGTTTCTATTCCTAAGGATGATTCTTGTGAGGCTTGTCAAGTTCTACATCCTAAGTTGGAGGCTGTTAGATCAATTAATGCAATAAACCTGGTTCAACTTAGAGATATAACTGATAAATTTGATGAATTAAAAATGGTATATGTCACTTGTGATGGAAAATGTAAACTTGCTAATGTGAAATTAAAAAGCTAAGTCTAACTCTTCTAAAGAATATTCTAAGTGTGATTTTCTACAAGTTAGACTTAATTCATCTCAAGAATCAATTCAACAAATGCTCTACCATGAAAATATTTCTTGCTCTAACTGTGCTAAGTTAAATATTGAAATTGATGCTCTAACTAGGCAGTTGAAGGAATTTTCTCTAGAAAAGATTAGCTCAATCTAATGTTTTGAAGAACCCTATGATAGAACTTATTAATTGCACAACTTGTCCCTCATAAGCTAAAAAATGAGTACCTTAAGAACACTTTAGAGATATTTTCTTTTGGCAAGAAGAATTTGAACATGATTCTAGATAAGTCAAAAACAAGTATGAAAAATTATGGTCTAGGATTTAATTTTATTGAGCATGCTAAGAATAATCCTCCTAAAGTTGTCAAGTTATTCAAACCAGGAAAATTTGAAGTAAAATCTGAACCAAAACAAGCTGTCTTTAGATCTGCTGGTATTGCAAAAGAATTCTCTACCAAATTGGGTGTTGTGAAGTCAATTGATATGACCACTCATGAAGTCAAGTATCAATGCACTCATTGTGGTAGAGATGGTCATTTGGTTCAATCCTGTTTTCAAAAATCATAGAAAGAGATGAAAGACATGATAAGAAAGCGTTTTCAACTAGATGTTTCCCATGTTTTCGGTGTATGGACTAGACACTCGACCAACTATTTCCCATGGTCGGACCAGCGTGGTCGGACCAGACTGTCGACCAGTTATTTCTTGTGGTCGAACCAACGTGGTTGGACTAAACTTTTGGCCAGCTATTTCCCATGGTCGGACTAACATGGTTGGACCAGACTTTCAACTAGCATTTTCTACTCAATTAGACCGGTTAGAAATCAGACCAGCTTTATGTAGGCGGTCGAATCATTTTTTACCAGAGCTGAGGCGGTCAGACCGCCCCGTGGTCGCACCAACGTCTCAATGACTATCTGGTCAAAATTTATCAGATGCTAATCCTTCACTTAAATCTTTATTAGTATATGCTTTTGCTCTTGTTCATGAGTATCACAGTACTGGATATCTAAATTCTTATTATTTAACCCTAGTAGTAAGGTACTGATGATTATTCATGGTACCGATGATTATTCGTGGTAAATGATAAGTTTGAGGTAAACTTTAAAAAACAGTCAGCTGTATTTTAGATTGGTCAAAATTAATCAAGTTGGTCGCTTATTTAAGGGTGACTTTTCATATTCAGCATCTTCTGATCTTAGGTGTTTTATTTTATGAGACTCTAAAGACTTGTTCTTTTAGTACCATAGATTAGGTCATATTGGCTTTGATCATCTTGCTCATATCAGTAATATGAATCTTGTTAGAGGAATTCCTAGTCTTAAAGTTGAAAAGTCAATAGATCTAATTTGTTCACCCTGTCGACATGGTAAGATGGTCTCATTGTCACATCCTTCACTCACTCTTGTCATGACTAATTCTCTGGGTCAATTATTGGATATGGACACAGTAGGTCCTTCTAGGGTTTAGTTTGTTGGAGGTAAATGATATCTTCTCATTATTGTTGATGGTTATTCTAGATACTTTGGGTTTATTTTATAGCATCTAAGGATGAAGTTTTTGGTTATTTTAGAGAGTTAGCTCTTATACTTGCTAATGAACTTCCAAGAGCACTTACACAATTAGAAGTGATAATAGAACTGAATTCAAGAACACATCATTTGCTTCTTTTTGTGCTGAAAAGGGTTTAGACCATCAGTTTTCATTAGTTTGTGTGTCTGAACAGAATGGTGTTTTTGAACATAATAATAGAACTTTGGTTGAGATGGCTAGACCAATGTTAAGTGAACATGCTACTGCTAGGAAGTATTGGGCTAAAGCTGTGTCTACTGCTTGCTATATTTTGAATAGAGTATTCTTGTGAACTAAATAGAATAAGACTTCTTATAAGCTTCATTTTGGTCATTCTCGTAATATTTCTCAGTTGATGGTGTTTGGATGTTGATGTTTTATTCTTAAACATGGCAATATTGATAAATTTGAATCTAGATCCTCAGATAGCATCTTTCTTGGATATGCAATTCACACTCAAGGTTATCGTGTACTCAACTTAGAAACTAACAAAATTGTTGAGACCTGCGAATTCACTTTTGATGAGGCTAGTCTTAGTATTAGACCCGATAATGCAGGTATACAGGTAACTAACACATCTGAGGATGTCTTCTATGATTCTGACGACAACGCAAGGGAGTTCCCGAGTCACACTACGCCACACGTATCTACACCAAGGGATTCTACAGCCAGTGGCTCTGCCTATGACCATTTCTACAACCATTCATGAGGTAGAGGCCACTACATATACGACCACTCCACAACTTCCTCTACATATTCAACGACGTCATCCCCCTGAACAAATGATTGGTGAGTTAAGTGAGAGAGTTCTTTACAACAAGTATAACTACAATGCCTCATATGCTCATTCTACTTTTGTCTCCTCTTTGAACCTTAAGATGTAAGTCACGCTTTATCTGATAAGTCTTGAATTAATGTCATACATGAGGAATTAGAAAACTTTGAGTGTAATAAAGTCTGGACTTTAGTTTCACCTCCTCATGGTCATAATGTTATTGGAACTAAATGGGTTTTTAATAATAAACAAAGTGAGAATTGTAATATCCCGAAAGCGTTTCGACAAATAATCGATTAATCAGGGAAAAAGATCTTAAAGGAAAGAATTAAAATAGTGTTTTCAGGGGGGTTTTCTGAATTTTTCGGACAACCTGGGCCTGGGCCAAGGCCCAGGAGGGAAACCAGCCATAGAGGGGGGGAGAGGCGCCCACCCCCTCCAAACCCTAGCCGCCCCTCCCCCTCTCCCCCTAGCCGCCCCTCCCCTCTCCCCCTTGCGCCTCCCCTCTCCTCCCTTGCACGCCTCCAGCAGTTATTCCCCCTCCCCTCTCCTCCATTGCCGGTGAAGAAGGTCCCCATTTGCTGCCGATCGAGCGGAGGAAGAAGATCTATTGCAGCAAGGCGATTGGATCCGGAGGAAGGGAAGAGAAAAGGGAAAAAGGGGAAAAGAAAGGAGGAGGAGTTTTGTGGAGAGTTCTTCGTGTTCTACAACAATTCATCAAGGGTAATCCCTGTTTTTCCCCAACTAGATGTATATAATTAGTTGTTTAGCAATGTCGGTTTTCGGATCTGCTCAGGACAGCCTCTATTAGACGGTCTTTTTGATATAGATCCGTGGGGATTCAGGTCTGGTCTTCTCCTAGAGATTTGTAGAGGACATCTTTAGCTTTCCAGGAAGTGCTAGAACGTGTCATTCAGACCTCTGTAGAAAAAGTTATGATTTTTTTCTAGTCGGACTGTCCTGTAGATCGGGGAAATTCCTGTCAGGTTTCGGTAGATGGGTTTGGGCGATTAGCAATCAGGAGAATCAGAGGATCTCCATATTATGAAAGTTTCAGATATTTTCCTTAGCTTTCCAGAAAGGTCAAGAAATCCGGATTCCGACTCTCGGGGTGAAAGTTATGACAGTTTTAGTGCGCGGTCCAGAGAACCCGTTACAGAATTGATGTTCTAAGAAAGTTAGATGGGGCGGGTAGAAGTTGGCCGAATCAGGGAGACTCACCAACTAGGTTTAGTTAGGTAATTTAAATATCTTTCCAGAGAATCTGAGAACACCTTATTCGGACTTCTGTACCATTTGATAAGGATTTTTGAAGTTGACTGTCCGTAGAAGGGGACAGGGTGGCCGAAAGGAATTGGGGTTTTGAGTCAAGCCAATCATGTTGGGTTAGTTTGGGGTTGTTTTGTTTAATCTAAAGTCTCGTTACCGTTGCCTTAGCGATTATTAAAATTATTGTTCAGGAGGAGGACGGATTCCAGGGGCCGCGCCTTCTGATCATTTCCCATTTTCTCGGGGTTAAGGCAAGTATAATGTTGGTTTAAATTTTATAGTGTGCATTATTGATGGTTGTTGCTATGAAGATGGTTGTTCCATGCTTTGAGACTATGTGATCTTGATCATGATAATGATATGTTGATATTGTTTATGATAGATTGCAATTGAAAGAGTTCCTGAGAATTTATGATGCATAGTTGTTGTGAATGCAAGTTTTATTTGTTGAGACATTCACGTTTGTGCATCATGCTGATTTATTGAAGTCTTGGTCACGAGATGACCAAGCGCCGAGGTCCCCGACATGTTGTTGTCATGACGGGCTAAAGGTCCCCATACTTGTGGAGTATGGGCAATTGGTCCCTGTACCAGAGGGTACAGGCATGGGTGTGCATTGACGGATGCACACTCCGCATTACCGGTAAAATGCGCAAGAGAAGAGATAAAGAGATTTTTGATCATATTGCATAGCATGTTTATTCATATGATTGATGGATGAATTTGTGAAGTGATGTTCACTTTTATCCTTGCTGCCCCTATTTATATTTGCTGAGTCTTTGAACTCACTCTTGTTGTTGTTTGTTGTTATGGTTGTTGTTTGTTTTAGGTACCCACATGAGATCGGCATGCATGGGAATAAAGAGGGATTAGTTTTGATGCACATGCACGGTCTATTCACCATGGAAGGCAGAAAGAACATTAAACATTATTTGCTGAATAATTTAAGTGGTATTTGATTATTGTCTATCAGGTTCAAGGTGTAATAAAGAATAGAACTTATTTGCTTTGATTCCGTTCTTTATCTAAGTAGAATGGTTATGAGTGCGATGGTGATCATAACCCAGTTTTGCTTATAAATGAACTTATTGCTTATTGGTATTCATATCAGTTGATTATGCTTGTTGAGACCTTTGATTTACTCAATAAACAAAGGAAGTTCTGCCGAAATTTTGTAAGATGAATATTAGTTTCCTTATTATGTTATTAGTTGGTAGCATTCCAGGTCATTGATTGGCTGGGGTGTTACAGTTGGTATCAGAGCGGGCTTTAGGTCCGTGGTAATTGAATAATTAAATTGACACACAGTGCACAGTAGGATGGGAATGGGTGAAGCATTGCATTTACGTTTCCGTTATGTTGTAATGCTGATTGTGGTTTGAGATGATATATTATATCTATATTATAAAACTATAGATATTATGTGTGGGGATAACCCATGTTGAGAGGTTGAGGTCGTGGTTGTGGCCCTGGGCTGTACCGGGTTACACCACCGTTAGCGGTATGAGAATATGAAGGCGGTTACCTCGGATATGTTAGAATTGGCGTTGATAGTGAGTATCTCTTGAAGAGTTGTCCTCTTCTTTGACTTTGAATTTGGTCAACTCTAGTCCAGTTGGGCTCGATGAGTTTCTCTTGGGTTATTAGTTCATTACGGTTGATCGGTTGCTTTGAGAAAGGATAGTGTGTTTTGATTGGGCTGAATTTGTCCTGTAAAGCAATCATTGTTTTCCCAGCCGATGAGTTATTCTTACGACTGGTGAACTTGGTTGGTGGTCAAGTTTGACCTTTATATTGGAGTTTTGTTTTCCTCATGGGAAATATTGATCCATTTATTCGCTTGATGTTTTTGGGTTAATAAAAGTTTTCTTCTGCAAGTCCTTTAGTTCGTGGAGGCTTTTACTCATTGTATCTCTCTTGGGTATTTTGAGTGTTGAAGCTTAATGGATCTCTTTTATGAAAGAAGATGTTAAACCCCTTTGGCGATGTGTTGTCATGATAAGATGAGAGGTTATAATCAAAGCACTTAATGAATATGATATGGATTATCAAGATTGGGTTGCAGTGTGTGCATGATTGATCTTAGCTAAGATCCTTGAAAGGAAAGTGGAATAAGTTGAGGTTGTTCTCTAGTAGTTCTTGATGAGCTGTGACTGTGAGTATGACTATATTTAGGTGGAATCAACAGAGTTAATAACAAGTAGGGAACGTTGACGAAACTGGTTTGATCACTATAGGTGATATATTTTGATAAGCATCTCGGATAGAGTGGACCTGCGGGTCTCAACGGACTAATCTAACCCTTTGGGATGGATAAGTCCAGAAGATGTTAGAATGTTGTCATAGTGGATATTAATCTTGGAGTTACCTTTTATGGATAAGTACTGATCATATGTAATTGCTAGGTGCATTTATTACGTATCGAAGTATGGTTTTGAGCATCACTAAGAGATGAACTGATGGAATGTAATTAGTGATTCATGTTACCTGATGGTGGAGTGGTAGGATAATAGTATGTCTTTAATGAGAAGGTTGATCCTTAAAAAAAATTGTTTAGTTTACTAAACTGGTTGGATTACTTGATCTCAATGGATTCATTTAACTGTGTAGGAAGGAAGAGTTAAGGATGTTTTTGGTTGCTTGATGGTCTTATGTTTGCTAGTTGGAACGCAAATAGAGAAATGACCATAAATCCTTCCATGACGGTATAATCGTCAACTGTTTACGATAACCATTAGATTGGAATTGGGGTGCACTAAATTGATGTTGAGCATTGCTAATAGGTTAATGATTGGAATTTAAGGGTGATCTAAATAGGTGTGTTGTGAGGATGACCTGGGCAGCATGCCTTAGTTAAAAGACGGTTTACTTCGATAGTGGGGTTTGTGCATTAGTTATCCTCTTGACCAGGTTGAGTATTGCAACCTTATAGAAAAATATATGAAATAGGTTATTGTGTTTCCCTGGGAAGGTTAATGATGGGATAGTGAGTTATGTTGGTTCATGCCAGGAGTGCATGGTGTGATGTTAGAAAGACTAGTAGTTATGGTTGCTAGAGTGATGTTGATTCCTTTAAGAGGAGATTAATTTGATTGCCTTTCGTGATGTTTCGTAAATAAAAATGTTTCAGGTTTTGCGGCGGAGATCATTTGGATCTCATGATTTATTTGGTAGTTGAACTGTTCCGAGCAAAGTGAAGTGTGAAAGATCTTATTGGTTCTTAAGTGGTTCTTGTGGTTTGGTCTTAAGAACTTGTCTTGTTCGAGCTGACCAAGTGTTGTTGTAGTCAAAGGATTGTTTTCTATGTTAACGGAAAGAGTGCATTAGGAGTATTTGAGGTCTGAAGCCAAGTTTCGTATCTTGCGATTTGATATCCTCTTCTTGGGGGATTGTGCCTTCAATTGTGGACTCCCCTTACGTTTTCCGAGTTCACTGCCAATTGACTGTTCCTCTTGGTCTGGTGTTTACCGTGATTGGTAAACGTTTATCTGAGTGCTGAAATTATTATTATTATTCTTATTGGCCTCTTCTTTTGAGAAAGGATTAACTGATTCATGTTGCAAAGCCTTTAAAGATGAATGTTGGCAACTGGATAGTGGTGATCATAACCCAGTTTTGCTTATAAATGAACTTATTGCTTATTGGTATTCATATCAGTTGATTATGCTTGTTGAGACCTTTGATTTACTCAATAAACAAAGGAAGTTCTGCCGAAATTTTGTAAGATGAATATTAGTTTCCTTATTATGTTATTAGTTGGTAGCATTCCAGGTCATTGATTGGCTGGGGTGTTACAAGAATGATGTTGTTGTTTGAAATAAGGCTAGACTTGTGGCTAAAGGATTTACCCAAGTAGAAGGTCTTGACTTTAGTGAAACTTTTGCACCTATTGCTCGATTAGAAACATTAGAATTTTGTTAGCACTTGCTGCATCAAAAGGTTTTAAACTATATCAAATAGATGTGAAAAGTGCTTTTCTTAATGGCTATATTGAGGAGGAAGTTTATGTTAGACAACCACCTAGTTTTAAGAATCCAAAGTTTCCTTATCATATACAAATTGTCCAAAGCTTTATATGGTCTAAAACAAGCACCTAGAGCATAGTATGATAGGCTTAAATCATATTTGCTAAAAAATAACTTTCAAATGGGCAAAGTAGATAAAACATTGTTTACTTTCAAGCATGGCAATGATCTTTTATTTGTTCAGATTTATGTTGATGATATAATTTTTTTGTGGTTCCTCTCATGCTCTTGTTTCCAAGTTTTCAGATACTATGAGTAGGGAATTTGAGATGAGCATGATAGCAGAACTCATGTTCTTCCTAGGCTCTCAGATCAAGCAATCAAAGTTGGGTACTTTTGTTCATCAAACTAAGTACACTAAGGATCTACTTCGTCGTTTCAACATGGGGACAGTCAAACCAATTTCCACACCCATAGGGTCTTCTGCTGTGTTGGATCCTGATGAAGATGGCGAGCCTGTTGATCGAAAGGAAAATAGAAGTATAATTGGCTCACTTTTGTATCTCACTACTTTGAGGCCAGATATACATTTTGCTATGTGTTTGTATACTCGCTTTCAGGCTTCCCCGTGTGCTTCACATCGTCAAGCGGTAAAGCGAATTTTGAGGTATCTTCAGTCAACTTTAGAATTTGGCTTATGGCACTCTTCCTCCTCATGCCTTACCCTTAGAATTGCTAGGAAGAGTACTTCTGGTACATATCAATTTTTAGACACACCTCTTGTTTCATGAAATTCTAGAAAACAGTTGTCTGTTTCACTTTCCATTGCTGAGGCTGAATATATAGCTACTGCTTCTTGTTGTACACAATTGCTTTGGATAACAACTACACTTAAGGATTTTATGTTAGAATTGGATAGTGTTCAAGTTTTCTGTGATAACACTAATGCAATTAGTATTGCTAAGAATCCTGTGCAACATTCAAGAACCAAATATATTGATTATTCACTATCATTTTCTTAGAGACCACATGAAAAAAGGAGATACTATCTTGAGTTTCATTGATTCAGAGTCTCAAGTTGCTGATATTTTCATAAAACCTCTTGATTCTTCTCATTTTGCTCGTTTGCGGAATGAGTTGGGTGTGTTGCATCCTATAGGATTGTTCTGAGGGGGAGCTTGTATTGTAAAAGTTTCAGAAGCTTTGTTTATACTTATCAAATAATACATCAAGTTCAAATCATTAAAATCAAATGAGTAGTAGAGTTGTCTTTATCATATTTATTCATATATTGTGTAACTTTGATCATGACTGATTAAAATTATTTTGCTATACTTGAACTAAAATATGATATGGCGGAATACTCTGACTAGATTGATTATAGATAATACTCTGTGATGTTCATCTAGAAAGATTAGCTTGTTTTTAGTCTTATTTTAAATCTTGGCTATGAGGCTCATATATTTCATATTGCAATATTTTTATGTTCACTCAAATTGGTATGTTATAAAATAAAAAAAATGATAAAGAGAAGATTGAAAGGATGTATGCTTCAAGTATTCTATGGTTAAATAAAAGAAAACGTACAAAAAGTGCTCGAATGAACAAAAGTATGCTTCAAGCATACCACCATTTAAAAAAGTTTGGTACAAATATGGTATTATGAAAAGAAGTATGTTACAAGCATGCCACATATTTAAGAATTGAGTTTAGAGCAATAGGTTGCTATGTGAAATTGCTAGCTCATCTAGACTTAAAGTTTGCTTTACTTTTAGGCTTACTCTTTTCGGTGTGATATCCCATTGTGTTCTTTATAGATCGGTTTGGTCATTGTTGAGATGCATGTCATTAATCTAATTTACTTAATCATGCTAAAGATTTGTTTTAACATTACTATATGATATATGTTTTCATATGATCTAGGTAGCTCTACTAAAACAGATGGCTTGGTTACATTCTTAAATCAATGCAAAATGACTTGGATAATCTACAATGACTTGGATATTTACTCTCATTGCTCTTTGTTAGAACTATTCTTTCTCTAAAGTTCTTGATAATTTCATTGCCAAAGATGGAGAGTTTGGGGAGAAAAATGGGAGGAATTTGCTAAAATTACTTCTCTTGTATTGAGGGGAGTTTACTGAGCTTTCTACCGTGGTTTGCAGCTTTGAATCTTTCTTTTTGCAAATTTTGCTTTTCTTTCAAAACTCAATTCATTTAAGAGTTTTTAAGGTATTGTCAATGTATTCATCAAGGGGGAGATTGTTAGACTATGTGGTTAGGTCATGGATTTAGTGATGATGAATAATTGACATTTGGGTTGCATTAAAATTTACGTTTCTGAAATTTTCACTCATTGTGTTATTATTGCTTGAGTATTCAGGATAGTAGGTCTGGTCGGTAGGTGTCGATCACGGCAGAACGACCACAGTAGATGAACATAGCATTTCGACCACGATATTTTGACTACCACAAATCAACCACGGTGAATCGACCACAGCATGTCAATCACGGCATTTCGACCATGGTATTTTGACCACGGCAGAACGACCATGGCATTTTGACCATGATAGAATGACTGTGGGTTGTAGTCGGTAGGCTTCGACTTGCAACTGTGAACCGGTCGTCAGCAACAGTGAACTAATTGTGAGCACGAGTGAATTAGTCTATGGTCATAGCTACAGTACTTGGTCGGTACTCGGTAGTCATAAACTTTGCTGGTCAGTAGTCATAGACTTTGCAGTCGATAGTCGTAGATTTTGTTGATCGGTAGTCGTAGGCTTTTGCGATCAGTTGCCTTAGCCTTCACGGTCGGTATTCGTAGACTTCGAGTGCTTCAATTCTAGTGATCTTCGAGTACTCCAAGTACTCATGGTTTTTGAGTACTTGTTGGTCCAGTGGTCTAACCGACCTGATCGGTTTGTGCATGGTGGTTAGACTGGTCTTTCTAAGTAGTTTTGGACTGATTTATGGAAAGGTTGGATATTGAGATCATGGATGATCTGGTTTGTGTTTATTGATGGTTATGGGTGTGATTTGCGTGTGTGTGGACTGATGTCGGTCAAGTTGGAAAGAACTTGTGTTGGGGAAAATGTTCTTTGGTCTTTGCATGTGCAGGTTAGGCGTGGAGACGATCATGGTCAGTGACGAGAAGGACCGAAACTAGGAGGGGGAAATCTGAGATCCAAGCGGTCGAGCATATCATGAGGTGGTCGGGCTCACGCTGGAGCACATGGAGATCAAAAGTGGTTGATGCATAGAGAAGCTACAAGAGGTGCAGTCCTGGAGGCTTCAACATGTGATGAATTGAAAAATTTATGGAAGGAGTCTACAACTTGAAGGATTTCTGAAAGGTTTTTAGCGGAGGGGCTCGAGAAGAGTTTTCAGTTTCTGGCTAGGACTTTTAGGGGTTCTTGTGAGGGCACTTTGTAAATCTACGAAAATCTAGCAATAAAGATCATCTTGAATCAATCTGGTTCGTGATTTGCTCAAAAAGTGCCAGTCGAAGATCAAAGTTGAGCGAGTGATCGAACACTGAGCGCTTAATCGGGCTGTCGAGCACCGAGTGATCGAAACCTTCACCGACCACCAGGAAATTCCAAAAAACGGAGGTAATCATTCACCCCTCTCTGGTTACAGTATTCGATCCTACATATATTTTCAGTAGGAAATGACAATATCAATGCAAATAAGTTTTAAAATGCAGGAATTCATCTACGCATCCAGTTCATGAAAAGACTGGAAAAAAAATCCAAATCGCCTTTAGTTTGTCAAGGTCAAAGCAAAATTATTTATCTGCTTTATCATCATCTTATCTATCTGCCTTAATTATTTAGAAAGATCAAAGTAGAATTCTTTGTAATTATTTTGTTGTATATCTAGAATGATAATGTTATATGTTGTGCATCTAATTCTTATCTCTAAAAGTTCCAACAAAAAAACCCCCCATAAACATCTGCATCTAAAGGTAGGCATAGAGGTTTGACTGTTGGTACTAATCGATCCATCTTCACTCCTAGCAACCAGCAATCCTCCAAGTTAAGTAATGGTTTTGTGAAAAAAAATCACGTGTTCTATCTATAACAATCGACACTAATAAATTTATGGAATAATTGACACCATGAAGGTGAAGGAATGACCACCAGAGGGAAATGTTATCTGTACAAACTTATATACTAATCAAGATATACATAATTGTGTTTAAGAGCCGGAGCATGAGTTGGCAAGTAATACCTTGGAAGCACGTGTGTTAGCAGGTCCCAAGCTGTTCAAAACCATTTACACACAATGCTTGCAAAAGATCCTTGCGCGGTGAACTGTATTCCAAATACTTAGTAGTACTCCCTGAACTTATCATCAGCCTGTTAAAGAAGAATAGACGACAACCAATCAACAGAACGTCTGGACGACTTAATAACAAAAGATAGAACACAAAACTAAAATGGATTCATGCCTCCAACAACCAAAGAGAGAGGCGCCTTTATTTACTGTTGTGGTTGGCACTGGTGAGGAGTAGTAGAAGGCCCAACAAGCCTTATTTATTCCTTCCTAATGTCTTGGCCTATTTAGAGCAAGTCCAATAATAGAGCCAAGTGCTTGGCTATAAGTCAAGTTATAAGAGCCAAGTTATACAATAGTTTGTCTTCTATTTGTCTACAAAAGTTTTTTTATTATTATATGGTACCAAGTCTCACATTCTCTTTCCTACTCCTCCTCACATACATTTATTATCTGGGCCCACCACTGCATAGGCTCCCGTGTGCAGCTTGTTGCTTGCATGAGAGCCAAGCTCTCCTCTCTCTCCTCTCATCTCTCCTCCACATCAGCAAAAATGCTGACTAGCTTGGCTATAAGACCATTATTGTACTTGCTCTTACTGTATGGGGCTTGGGTGGTTAGGCTTCTGCTCCGCTTCTTCTTTATGAGAATTAGAGTTAGGGTGCAAAAGCCATGAATGCTCACCCACAAGAAGCAGTCCATGATTACAACGTAGTTAATGGTGGATTACAACGTAGTTAATGGTGTAGGTATAGAAGTTTGATGGTCAGACGGTACAAGAGAGGTTTTAAGGCATGGAGGGCTCTCTGCCTTGTGCCTTGTAGGTTTCACACTCTTAAGTCAATGTCCATCGCCACGAATTGAGCCACCATGTCCAAGCTCACACGCTAGCTATCCCACTCCTGTGCTTGTTAAATTCAGCAGAGCACTATTGCAGAAATAGATGGACTTCGTAGCTCCAACTAACGTGCACCGGTTTCTCCATTGGACAGGAAGTTGCACTAAATTCTGTGCACTGTTCCTAGTTGGCAGAGATTGCATTCTGTAGTAGTAGCATGGCACCTCTCAAAAAATAAAAAAAAGGAGCTAGTATGGTAAAAGGTAAGCAAATAGATAAAGCCCATCGGAATTTTTGCCATATATAGCACATTTTCAGTTCATATTTACAAAAATAGTTGTATACGCGTAGTATTGACAAAAATAGTGCTTTTACCATCCGGTCACCGGGAAGCAGCACTCCGGAGGTGACATGTGATGCCTGTCGTCCGGCCGCCGGGCGGCAAGTGCCTGTCGCCCGGCCACTAGATGGCAGGTGGCCTGCCGTCCACCAACAAAACGGCAGGTGATTAAGCTAGCTAATTAGCTGGCTTAATTACCTACCTAATTTCATAATTTTATGTCATATTTATTTAAATTTTTAAATATAGCAAATGAGCTCAAAAAAATTATGAAATTTTATGCGTAGTCTCCGATATAACGTACTTCATTGTATAATTTTTTGACAATTTTATTCACTCTAAATATTGCTCAAAATTCGTATGATTTTGATATTTGTAGGAGTTGTTATATATAGCAAACAAGCTTCATAAATTACAAAATTTTACGTGAATCCTCCCGACACAGTCGATCTAATTTTGTAATTTTTAAAAAAAATTTATGTGCTCCTATTTTGCCATGTTAATTCATGATAATTTAATCGTAATTAACGATATATGAGGAGTGATGCCCCCCTTGGTGCTACACCTTGCTCGAAGAAATGTTAGTACGTTCGTACTGTCCCCCCTTGCCTGCTCCCTCCTTCGGACATGTGTTGGCTTGACCATACCGGCCCCCTCACCCACTCCCTTGCCCACACAAATGTTAGTCATCCATATCGTCCCGCTTTGCCCACTCCCTCATGCGCACTTATGTCACTCTTACCATGTTGTCTCTTGTCACCCATGGTGCTACGTGTCAACAACGCACCAGTAATTTCCAATGGCAACGTAACAGGTTCTCTTCTCGCTCGGCTTCAAATACGGTGCTCTCGCAATCGCTCATCGCTCATCTAAATTGTGTTTTGCTTTTTGTAGGAAGAAGAATCTTCTCCGTCATACAATAATATAGCATGACAGATGCTGTGGGGCCAGTCGGAGCGGGGTCACCAAAGGAAGGCCTTCCCCTGCAAAGGAGGGAGGATTTAGAACTTAATTACTTAGCACTAACTCATTACTTAATCCTAACTAATTGCCACTACAGTAATTAGGACTGCTTAATTATACACTACCATACAATAACAAATTATGGGTATGTACATACTCAAAAATACTAAAAACTAACATGCATACTAAAAAATACTAAAAACTATGTCTAAATTATTACGATCTACTTACTTCATAATACAAACTGTATTAATTATGACTAACTAAATAATATTAATTAACTAGGACTATGAGAGCAACATCAAAAACATGCGATAAAAAATTACCTGTCTTTTAGGAAAAGCAATCAGTACTACCATGTTCTTAATGAGTTATGCACTGGCTTCTCAAAATAATTAGCTGTGCACTCTTAATTTTGAGCGACGACCACAGGAATGAGCTTCCGCGATGAGCGACTAAAATGACTGATGATCAACTGCGAGAGGTTCGTATTTATGGCTGAGTGAAAAGGGAACCCAGTGCACTCACTCCACAAATTAAGGACTTCTTATCGATGCGCAACACTTTGGGTGAGGAGGACAGCATGGTAATACTAACAAATATGAAGACGAGGGAGCGGGCGAGGGTGGACGGCACGAACATAACAACATCAGTGCAGATGAGGGAGCACGCGAGGGGGGATGACATGGATAGAGTGACAATTGTGTGAAAAATGCAATGGAAAAGGAAAGATTGCAGTAACAGGCCAACATATGTGCGAAGGACAGAGTTCACGCACTGCAAAAGATATCTGAGCATCGCATATCGCTAATTATGATTAAATTAACATGGTAAATTCAGAGCACATAAAATTTCCAAAAACTTACACAATTAGGTCAACTGTATCGAAAGGCTTTACATAAAATTTTGTAATTTTTGGAGCTCGTTTGTTATATGTAACAACTCCGACAAATATCAAAAGCATATGAATTTTTGAGAAAAATTCAGAGTGGATAAAATTATTAAAAAATTACACAATAAAGTATATTATGTTAGGAGTCTGCACATAAAATTTTGTAATTTTTTGAGCTGATTTATTATACTTCAAAATTTAAACAAATATGGTATAAAATTACGAATTTAGGCAGAATTTAAACAAATATGGTATAAAATTACGAAGTTACGCAGGTAATTAAGTGGGCTAATTTGCCAGCTTAATCACCTGCCATTTTATGAGTGGATGGCAGGTGGCCTGCTGGATGGCAGGCACCACGTGTCACCTCTAGAGTATTGCTGCCTGGTAACCCGATGGCAGAAGCGCTATTTTTGTACATACGAGTTTAAAAGTCACTATATATGGCAAAAATTCAGCCCATCGAGCATGTACCTTGAATTGATACTAAGTGTGTGTGTGTGTATCTTTAAATTCTTCCATGTACAAGGCCCCACCCTCCTTAACCCCAGCCCAGTCCTATAGGGTTAACTTCTGAACAGAACCACCAACATCACCTTAGTCACTGTTGCTGCCTGGGCCTGGGTTGAGCAGCTGCTGCTGATCTTGCCCCAATCCTACCACTCTTCGCCACAACTTACAAGGCATGCAAGGGCAGGGCCTTGTTGATTTTGTGGCTGCTCTCCTGGGTTGGGTGGCATTATGACATGTACAGTCCGAGCATGTAGAGCAGGGGTTATCACAGACAATTCGTAATCCTCATTAAAGACGGTTTTTGAATCGTCTGATTTATTGCATCAATGATAACAGATGGTTATCACAGATGACTCTCAAACCGTCTGTGATAAGTCACAACATAGATAGTTTTTAAAAATAACCATTTGTAATATCTGACATATCATAGACAACTAATATAAAAAACCGTCTATGATGGTCTGCGTATCGCAGACAATTTTGTGTTAGAAACCGTCTGTGATAGTTCTTTGTATAGATAAAAAAATTTTCTATTTTTGGGCTAGCCTCATAAAATGTTAGCCATACCCTCTGAAAACAAGCAAATAGATTACAATAAATGATAGATAAGTGAATTACAACTCACAGTGATTGATAACTCAAAATCAATTACAAAAGAATGTTCATGTATTGTCGTCGGAGTTACAATTGAATCAAATGTTTGAACATGTATTAATGGATGTCGCCGGAGTGAAACTCTCCTTTCAATTAATAACCTTTGTCATCAAGAATTGTCTGAGATAAGTAGGTTATCATTAATTATTCTTACCATCGGCTGCAACATAGACAATCACGCTAGTAAAATCGTTTAAGATAACTAGCTGCAGTTTAATACTGTAGGACCGAAATGGCGACAGAGGGGGGGTGAATGTCGTTCGCTTAAAAATCGCCCTCGAGAATTCGTACACAGATTTTTCAAAGCAACTCAAAAAATTAATTTTTCTGAAAAATAGAACGCATGCGACACTGAAAAATCCAGCATAAATCAGAGATCAACCAGCAAAAATTTCATCTGAAAATAAGTTCATTTGGATCGCATGCAGAGAGGAAGAAAAACAGCTCAAAAGAAAAAGAAAAAGGCACTAAAGAGCTTTGCTTCCAAAGAGTATCCAGCCGAAGGCTTTAAAAAAAAGGAAAAGAAGATCGGATCAAAAGGACAATGAAAAGAACTTTGGGACTGTAGGAAGCGAAGGAATGCAGAAATTATGTTGACCGATTCCAACCAAAAAGAACCACCAATATCAATTGATTTTGCTGGCCGAAACTACAAAGGGGACTCAATTACTGCATGCTGCCCGAAAGACAGTGAAATGGAGTACTACTTGCGAGAGACAAGGAATGACCAGCAAAAACTTAGACAGAGAAAACACTCTGGCCGAACACACAAAAAGGACTGCCGAAACACTTGAGAGCAGCAATCAATTCGGCAGGAAATCCAACAAGTATTACTGCTACCGAAAAGAATTAATTACCATTTTGCCAAAAAGATTGCCAGACAAGACTTGGCCAAAACCGAAATGATTTCCAAGGACTTGTATGCTGTCAGCAGAGAAATGAAGTGCAGTTTGAAGAAGCTCGGTCTGGCCGAGAGGCACAGATATGAGTCTACTGTTTGCCTAAGAAAGACCAAAACCGAGAAGCTTCACGCTCAGAACAAGGATCAAACAGAGCGCCTAAAACTTTTCAAGCTACCGACCAAAGCAACTTCACAGACAAAAAGGGGAACTAACAAGAACCAAAAGCACACAACAAGAGAACACAAAGAGAAGAACTTCAGATTTTCATTTCAATAAACACGAGATACAAAGAACTACGTCCCCCATACGCATGGACATTCGGAGGAATGATTACAAGAATTCTCAATCCATCCTCTCCCTCTCAATCCTCAAGAACACCAAGAGCTACACATGCTTCTTGGGAGGAACACACACATACACACATGGAGAGACCCAAATGGAACCCTAACTTTTACACTCACTCTCTCAAAATTTCAGCACACATCTCCCTCTCCTTTTATAGCCACTCACTGATGGGTTTGCACATGCTTTACCCATTAGGCCTCCAACAACTCTGCGCTTTATCCAAACCCGCTTCCTTTTGTGCAGCCCTGCGTTTTTACCGAAACGCCCCTCGCGCACCTTCCAGGAAGCTTCCTCATTCCTTGCCTCGCAAGCCATGCAGCTTCGCCGTCTTCGGCACACCTCACCGTTCTGACCTCAGCGCCACCTGCGCCTAGTCCGGTCCTCCGTGCCTCGCCACGACTCCATTTGATGTCCTGCAGCCACACAGACAAGAAACATGTCAAATTGCACCGCTCGACACATGAAAGCATAAATAGCATTATACTAACCCACGATGAAGTCCAAACCTGTCAAATCAAAGAATCAGCGTCCTAATCCCATATGACCAAGTTTGACCAAAGTCCGACCGAGTCCGTTGCACCACGCAACGACAAGGTCCAAACAACCCAAACCAAACTCGACTATCCTAAACCGATGTCAATTACTCATCATACACATGGGATGACCTCCACATGGTCTCTCAAATACCGACGGATTCTGTAAAGCCATCTATGATGAAACATTCAGTATTATCTTTTCCATAGTAGTTGCCACCTTAAATGGGGAGGAGGTGGAGAGATTTGAGTCATTTAAGGTGACTCTACTTGTCATCTTTAATGCCTGGCCAGCCCTCTCCTTAATGGGGTTGGATGAAGGCCATTTAAGAACCCTTGTTCAGTGTCCACTGTCCACGCCCTCCCCTGAATGAGCAGCAGCTAGCTGTCCCCACTGAATTCTCCTACTACTACTAATCTACAACCTCACCCTAGAACTACACATAGAGAGCGAGAGTGGTGGCATCATGAGCCAAGATGACCACTGAATTCCTTAGAGTGGACAAGTTTCAGGAGGTGAGCGCGAAGAGGATGGAGCTGTCGCTCGGGCCGACGTGGCCGGCGCGAGGCTTCGCCTCGGCCAAGAGCTCGTCGTCCGAGTCGGACGGCAGCTCCCGGAAGAAGAGGAAGCACTACACCTGGGAGGAGCCCGTCTCAAACGCTAACCTGGAGCTCCAGCTCAATGACCCCCTGCCCC
This sequence comes from Dendrocalamus latiflorus, assembly GCA_017311315.1. Lineage (NCBI taxonomy): Eukaryota > Viridiplantae > Streptophyta > Magnoliopsida > Poales > Poaceae > Dendrocalamus > Dendrocalamus latiflorus. The sequence goes on from CM029646.1 coordinate 6,540,916, forward strand.
TGGACTGGGAGCAGTGCCTTGACCTCCATGTGAGTCCCTCTCGATCACAACTAGGTTTGCACACACAAGCTACTTATGAATAGCATTACTCCTAGGCTCCTAGCTAGTTTGCATTGCATAGAATTCATCTTTCGGTTCGTAACTCTCAATCTCTCATCAACTATAACTACAAGTAGTAACTATCTCATCCTGTCGTGTGCTATGTGCCTGTCTACGTCTATGACGCCGACACGTGTTACTTGGTAAAGCTAATTAACAAAATTATTCATGGTGCCGGACTCCTATTCTTAGAAGTGTCCTGCCACCGACGTGGCACGTACTGTGAAACTGACGCAATATTGAGCTGGCAGAAACAGCAGAGCCACTAGGCAAGCAGATGCACCCACATGGCTATTGGTGGCAAAATGCATGAAGTTTCAACGTGCATGCGGCAGCAGCTGCACTTGTGATAGTTGTCCTACTATTTGTGACGCTCACGAGGGATCTTTGCAGTAGCACTTTGCCTAGAACATGCAAGTTTTGATGGATGCTGCCATGATTGCCTCATCATTTGATGTGTTGTTGTTTTTTTAATGCTATCTGTTATGGTTTTGGCAGTCTGGAAGGATGTATTACCTGAACCGGAAGACCTTGAAGAAGAGCTGGATCAGGCCCAAGGAGCAGAGCTTGAACCTGGAGCTCAACATCTCGACAACCCCAGCGAACCTCGTCGTCGTCGACAGCATCACCGGCGCTGCTCCTGTCACTGCAGAAGAACCAAAGAGGAGCACCGTGAGCTCCGGAGGCAACATGGTGGCCGTGCCGTGCGCCAACTGCCACCTCCTCGTCATGCTCTGCAAGTCCTCCCCATCCTGCCCCAACTGCAAGTTCGTGCCACTGGCGACGCCACAGGCGGTTCACCACAGGCTCGACGCCGTCAAGCCGCTGGAGACCCTGAGCCTGCTCCACTAGGCGCATCTGCATGCATGCCGCGTGCTCGGCGGGCCGATGATTGTAGAAAGAAAACCCTACAAACCCTTGTGGGTTAGTGTCTGGGGAAGGACTATGTTAATCAAGGGCCTTGACAAAGAATGGTGAAGTGAGGGGGGCAAGTAAAACTATAAATGCAGTAATTAATTAATTGTAGTACTAGTATGGTAACAGAGAGGACTGAATGGAGCCTTCAAATTTTTTCTAAGTATTCGTCAATCCTTCACTCCAATAGCTATAGAAACTATGAAGATCAAGAGCCCAAAATTCTAAAAATCGATGTGCTATAGTAATTTCAGTGCCATGAACACTAAATCCAGTGCTATTTCGAAAATGAAAATCTATAAAACTTATGATCCGTAAATCCAAAAAACTTGAAACTTGAACCAAGACTAGCTAGATCATGACCTTATGAACTCATCCCAACTAAAAATCTTGAAAAAACTTGGGAGAATTGGGATCTTTTGGTTCACGAAGCTTTGCTGCATGAAAACCAGGCTAAAACAAAAAAAATTGAGCTAACTCTCAAAGCAAAGCTCCAACACTTGAAATTTGCTATACACCTTCTCTAGGATGTCAGAAACATATTCCAATCAACGATCAAGAAAATTGTTGCCAAAGTTCTGACCTTTTTCCGTTTCAGGAATTTTGCATCAAAAATGGTAAATATGACTTGCTCGTGGGTGAATGATGGCTAAGATAGCTTTGAATGTATTACCATATGTCACAGAGTATAAATAGCAGGATCAAGAAATCATTCAAAGAAGCCAAAAAAACAAAAGTTGGATTTCTTAATGAACTTACCATGTAAGTGCCTAGATGGGTGGAGATTGATTTTCAAAGATTATCTCCATTTCTTACACGTTCTTAGTATACTAAATAAATTAAGGTATAAACAACTAGATCAAGAAATCAATCAAAGAGGCAAAAAAAGAGAGCAAAAGTCAGGTTTCTTAATGAACTTGCCATGTAAGTGTCTAGATGGGTGAAGATTGATTTTCAGAGATTATCTGCATCGCTTACACATTCTTAGCATAGTAAGACCAAGAATGGGAAGAGAGAGAGAGAGAGAGGAGGAGGAAAACCAACAAAATTAAGAGCAAATCAATGAACACAGGAGATATTCATGGAGATGAACAAAGATTGATATATTGCTACTTGTAGATGAAGGTTTTACAGCCACTTCGCTTGGAAAACAAGTGTAACATCCCCTTTTTTTTAGGGAATGTAACTTTTGCTTGCAATTCAAAATGCAATTCCTTTTGAGTTCAAATCAAATTTTAGTTTCAAATTTGAAATTCAAAATCAAAGTCAAATTATCAAATGGGCCAAGCTAACCCAATTCCACCCTTTCCTTGACCCATTGGACCTTTGACCTAGCCCATGCCATCCCACACGCCGTCTCCTCTACGCTAGAGCGCACCCTTGCCGTGGGTAGCTTGTGCCAACGCCTATTCGTGGCCTCGCACCTACGTTGCCTCGTCCACCGTACACTACCACGCCATGCCCTCGGCTGCTGCGCACCACCTCATCCCAACATCTTTGCCGCTTCCTCCTTGCCCTGCTATCCCCTCCCTTCCCTGGTTTCCTGGGGCAACATCGCGTCGTATCAAGCTACGCCCATTGCGTTAGCCTATGCCCATGTCATCGTTTTCCCCGTCAGCTCCATAGCACTGTGCCCTGGGTTTTACTCATCTAAGCTATGGCGCCATGCCCCTACTCCCTACTAGCCCCGTTTTTTCGCCGGCTGCACCACCCTCAGTCTACGCGCATGCCATTAATATCGTCCAACAGCTCTACCTGTCTTCGTAGCTATAAGCCCCCCGAGACTTCCCCCTTGCTACGCACTGCCTCCCCTTCACTCCAACCACCGCAGCTTGCCCCCAATGCCTCTTTCTTCTTTTACTCCGGCCAAGTCACCACCACTAGTGCCCTCGGCTTCTAGCACCCCTTCATCCAATCCAAGGGACTTGGAGCACCACATTGGAGTCCCAAGCCAACCCTGCCACCATTCGGACCGCCATCACCCTAGCTTTGTCAGTGCCAAGCTTCCCCCTCCGCCGCTCTGGTCCTCCATCGCCAGCCTTCTCCATTGTCTCCTTGTCCCCGTCGAGCCCTTGGATGAGTCCCCTAAGCCCCCTAGTAGTTCCCTTAGCTAGTAATTAGGCTCTAGTAGCAGAGAACACCATAACGCCATTCTCCCTGTTCCCACCACCATAGAGCCCGATTTGGCCTATGCCATCCTCATCGGTAGGTGCGACCAGACTCCAAGACCCCATTTCCGCCCTCCCCGTCGGTTGCCAGGGCTCCCATCGCTTGCGACGAGCCATGCCTAATCATTAGTTTAAGTGGATATGTCTCTGACTCATGGACCTGTCCTGTTGTTAAATCTATTTAAACTCGGCAAGAGGTTTTGAGCCATCGACTTGTGGGCACCTCACAATGTTCACATAGCACCAGTCCCACTTGTCAGCCTTTGGACCATTTTCCTTTAGAAATTTAATTCAAAATTTTAACTCAGTAGCATTTTCTAGTAGAGAAATAATTCAAAAGGGAATTAAATCCTATGTAACCAATCTGTCAGTCTCAGTGGCCTTTTTTAATAGAAAAGTATTTGAAAAAAGAAAATTAAATAATGTGACCCCACCTGTAAATGAGTGAGTTTTCTCTCTCATATGTTTGTTTGAGATTTAATTCCAATTTGAACTTGGGTTCATTCTCACTCATTTTAAGTCCAATTTAATATAAGTGTTTTTCTAAATTGTCTAAATTTAATATCTATCTAATAGCAGCAAAATCTTTCAAATATTTTAGTTTTGACTTTTGTTTGACTTTTCATTTCAATTTATTTGCTCATTCGTGTGTTTATTACATTTTCAACGTATTCATCCTAATAGAGTACAAGGACACTGAAGAGTCGCAGTTCGGGCCACAACAAGACTTCGACTATACTGCTTGTGAGCTAGGTGAGTCAATACATTTATCACATTTGAACCTACATTTTATGCAAATTTATATTCACTTAAATTATTAAATTGCATGCTATTATTTGTTATGCAATTGTATGTTAAACTTAAGGTAGATATGTGCCTACTTGGCATTGTAACATTAGTATACCATCATTTGGATACTTGAATTACATGATCCTTATCATCCTAGATAGTTATTGGTAACTTTACTATTTATAGGTCGTACTTAAGCATTATGCTAGTCTTGCTTAAGTACTAGGGCATTAATTGCCCTAGTCGTCATCTTTTAATTATCAAACTTGGTTTGGGCAGTCATTTGAGGGAAATGGCTGGTATTTGAGATAACTTAGTTTTATGCTTCTCAAAACCCTAAAAACTTATTGTTACCATATCTAGGCTGATGGTATAATAGTTGGTGTGGATGTAGCATGTTGAGTATGTGGTAGGTACCACCTAGGTAGCTTTAAAGACTGAATCATGTGATAACCTCTCAATGTAAAATAGTACAACCACAAGTCTATAATGGTACAACTTGGCTAACTAATTTGCATCCACCAGTGTGTGTTGCACCATTGGTGTGACCCATGAGTAATGTCGCTGGTTTTAAGCCATCATGGATATAGGTCATGTCGCTAGTGTAAGCCGTTGTGTGGCGTAATAGGGGATCTTGGTGCAGTGGACGTAACCTCACTAAGATGAAACCTTAGCGGGTATAACTTATACTGGGTGATGCATTGTAAAGGCCTCATGATGATCTTCTTAATTCACATGTCCAAGAAAAATATGTGAAACATGACGAGTTGATTATCTCTTGTAGATAAAGTGCAGTCTCTGTAGAGTGTAAACTGTTTGAACAACTATGCACATGGTCAAGGGTGGGCATGGAACTTACTTGAGTTAGTTTCTATTTCTAAAACCTTTGCGGATGGGATAAAAACTTGTCGGGTGGATGTAACCCTAAATTTAGATTTTCCCTGAGAGGACGTAACCCAGTGTTTATAATTGGGTGGATGTAACCCCTAGTAATAAAAAACTAGCATATGGTTGATGGAACCTGCACCACTATAAATATTACACACTTTCACTCTCTTTTAATAAAATTTGTTTGGTTAAAATGTTAAGTCATAGAAATTTCTAATTATTATAGTTTGCAAATGTTGCCTTAAGCAAATAAAAGAACTAGAGCCTATCTTGTTGAACCTTGCATGTATAAATATTATATTCTATGTGTTGGCTCTCGGAGTGCTGTTGCTTGTGATCACTCTCGCTCACAATCCCTCAGAATCTAGGGACCAAGATGACTATGCTTACTACAAGACCCTAGGAGCTGAGGATGGAGAAGATGAAGGTGCTTAGATCATTTTTCCTTGTAGTTGATTTTTACTATAGTCGAGTTTACTTAATAGTGATTGTGTGCACATATATTATCCAAGTTGGCTAATATATGTCTCACATAATCTTAACCCCAATCACTTGCCTGAGGCAACATGTGCTCTACCCTTTTGCTTATCGCTTCCATTGTTGTAAAGAAACTATTTGGCCCGACTGGCCTTTATGTAAACTTGACATGATGCAGTTTATTTGAACATCTGTTATGTAATATTAATGAATGGTATAGTTTTTGCTATGTATGAAATGATTCAGTGATATATCTGTGAGCACTAACTACTGATCCAGGGAATACTACAGTTATTTCACAGAGGATTCTAGATTGACTAAATCCGAGTTTCACAACAAGAGAGCAACCACAGCATTCAACTTCTCTCAAACCCTAACCGTAGAACTCACGACACTTAGTCTCAAGAGAGGATGGTTAACTACAAGTCTCCATCCTAATCTATTAAATAGATGGGCTAGCTAGCTCCATCTAACCTTTAGTAGATACTATCCACATAGCATATATTGGGGAACCCGATAACCCCACACACACGGGTTTTAACTCGCATACTACACTTATGCACATTTTTCAAAGCGCATAGGCCCGAATCTACTAAGTTCTTAACCTTGATCCAACTTGATCTTATCAGCTTCTCCCTGACCTAAACCGTTCTTCCAAGCGCTGCAGTTTTGCTCCAATTTAGTTTCCTATATTTTTGTCAAACTACAAAAATACCCTTTCTTAATCTGGCCATCTCCTTCTATTACAAGCAATCATCATATTTATCACGTGTAGGTATACCACTAACTTGCCACACGTCGGTAAGTCCCTCCCATTCCGGTTCCACTAGACCATGCCTCACTTGAACCGATCAAACCACATGGTACAACCCGTCGCTTGAACTTCCTTTTTAATATTTTCTGCCTTCCTTGTACCATGCTTGAGCTCATCCATCTCACCTGGTATCCTTGATTGTTTTAGGCCTCAGCTTCTCCATGAGTGTAGCCCTGATCTTCGCCATTGACCATAGTTAACTCTAAGCGACTCTGCATATCGAAATACAAAGAAATCATTTCTGGGCATAAGTTCTTCACAACTTGACCCACATTAGCAATATCATGTTTCATACAGCCTACAACCACTGACCTAGATCACCAAATCATATACAACCTATTACCACTAACCTAGATCACCAAATCATCCATGACTAAAATCCATCAAATGAATTGTGAAATCCCACTATGTCTATATGAAAGAACAATTATTCTATTTGAGCTTGGTCATGGTAAGAAGAGATCAAAATATCAATAGAATCATAGCAAAATATTAAACTCCAACTTAGCAAGATTTTGCATAAAAAAACCAAATCATGCTCTAGATATGTATTTTTACCAATTTTTCTCCCCTTTGGCAATGAATTCATCAAGATTCATAGAAGAAAATAGAGTAGATTAAAATAAAGTGGCTATAATTTATTCATTTTTAGCATAACGAGCCATGAAAATTATCAAAAGTGACTCTACAAGTACCAAGCCATATTATGTGAAAGAACTATCTAAATTATGGCAAACTACATATAGCAAAGCTAAAGCCAAATGAGCAATAATATGAAATTAAATGGATTTTTGGCATGCCAAGGTGCTCATCATAGTTTAGCCAAAGGTATCCAAAAATGAGCCAAGCCATGTCAATAAACTAAATAGAACCAAGAAACTACAATTAAGTCAATTTAAAGTGCTACATGTTTAATGTTTAAAAGAGTCAAATTCCCTCTCAAAATAGGCCAAAAGGACTAATAACCCCTAACTCTCTTCGCAAAGAAGCAAAATGAGAAAAATCAAGAGCCTTAGTGAAAATATCTGTAACTTACTGCTCAGACTCGACAAAGTGAAACATAATATCACCCTACTCTATATGGTCTAAAAAATGAGATCTAATATCAATGTACTTAGTCCTAGAGTATTGCACTGGGTTTTTAGCAATGTTTATGGACTAATATTGTCACAGAAGAGAGAAACACTATCTAAGGCCAATCTATAGTCCCACAGAGTAGACGATATTCAGAGAACCTGAGAGCAACTACTAGTAGGAGCTACATACTTCACCTCGGCTGTGGACTGTGCAAAAGAGGACTACTTCCTAGATAATCAAGAGATAAGAGATATGCCTAAGAAATAACAACTACCAAAAGTATTTTTCCTATCTACTCTACACCCCGCAAAATTAGCATCAGAAAAAGCCTAAATGGAGATAGTATAATCAAAATAATGCCAGAGTCTAAAGTCAAGAGTATCTTGAAGGTACCTGAAAATATGACACACGACTTGATGATGAGAGGCATAAGGGGAAGCCTAAAATTGAGTACACATACACACAACAAATGGTATGTCTGGCCTCGATGTCGTGAGATAGAGAAGGGAGCCAATCTAGAGACGGGAGCTGATCATACTGCGGTACTCATTCTTACCCACGGGCTCTCCATCCTCATCATACTGCTTCTCACGTCGAAGCGCCGAAGAATTTCCTTTGTGTACTTGCTTTGGTGAATGAAGATCCCTTCTTTCAGGTGCTTGACTTGAAGACCAAAGAAAATGGTCCGCTCATCCATTATACTCATCTTGAATTCCTTGATCATAGAATCTAAAATTTTGGATACCAAAGCATGAGAAGAATTACTAAATATAATATCATCCACATAAATTTAAACAAGTAAGAAGTCAGTGCTATGCCTGAGAGTGAATAATGTTTTATCAACCATTGCTATTTTGAAATCATTTTTAAGCAAGAAACTATTAAAAATATTATATCAAGCTCTAGGGACTTACTTTAATCCATACAAGGTTTCGGAAAGCTTACACACATGGTTTGAAAACTTAAGATTTTCAAAATTAGGAGGCTGCTTGACATATATCTCTTATTCTATAAAACCATTGAGAAAAGCACTCTTGATATTCATTTAAAAAGCATAAAGCTATTAGACGTCACGAATGCTAGCAATATGCGAATAGTTCTAATCTAGCTATATGTGCAAATATTTCCTTAAAGTCTAAGCCCACTTTTTTTAAACTTGAGTTACAAGCCTAGCCTTGTTGCAAACTACCAACCCATCCTCACTTTGCTTATTTTAAACCTATTTTATTTCAATTACATTATGATTAGGTGGAGGTTCAACTAAGGTCTAGATTTGGTTTCTTTCAAAATTTTTAGTCTCTTCATACATGGCATTCACCCAAAAGGAATCAGATAAAGCATGGGTGATATTTTGGGGTCCAATAGGAATATGGAGAGATAAACCTCGAGCAAGTAACTCGCTCATGGAGAGTGTCATCGCTAAATATGAAGAGGAGGTCCTGGTGCAGATGTGACCTCACGTCATGGACTATGGAGGTAGGAGTAGAGCCACTCGAAGCACCGGTGAAGGTAGGAGGAGGCTGCTCTGCTGCAGCTGAAGAAGTAGAACCAGACTCTCCAACCAAATTATGAGTAACTAGAGGATTGATTAGGTTCTTATCCTCTACGTCAGAGTCATCGTCAATGAAGATACTCTCTTAATCATTGTGTACTTATGTACCTACATTGTCGGTCTGTTACCAGAATTAGCCTCATCTAAAGTGACTTCACAAGTCTCAACAATTTTGTTAGTATCCAAATTAAATATATGAAAGCCATCAGAATGAGCAAGATATCCAAGGAAAATGCTATCATAACATCTTGATTCAAATTTATCTAGGTTGCCATGTTTAAGAATAAAGCACATGCAAACACATATCTTCCAATGTGAGACGCTAGACATATGACCAAATCTAAGCTCAAAAGCTATGGCTGATCTCAAGAAAACCCTATTGGATACATAGCTAGTGGTAGAGATTGCGACAGCCAAAAACCTCCTAGGGGTGCTATTCTTATCTAGCATGGCCTTAGCCATTTCTACAAGGGTTCTATTATTTCTCTCTACAATACTGGAGGACTCTAGGTGAGGAGAACTGGTTCTCTAATCCTCTCTTAGTGCAAAAATAGCAAAGGATGAGTTCTTAAATTATATGCCATTGTCACTCTTAATGGCTCTCAAGGCTCCTAGGAGGTTAACTACAGTCTAAGGGCCAATTATCTAAAGTAGCCAAATGCCTCATCCTTAGAAACTAAAAAATACACTCAAGAAAACCTAGAGTAGTCATCTATAATGACAAGCATATACCACTTCTCTCCTGAAGACTGAACTCTAGAAAGATCAACTATGTCTAAGCGAATGAGCTGTTCAGGTCCATCAGTCATCACTAAAGTAAGAGATGGATGGGAAATAGAAACCATCTTACCATATGTACAGAGTGTACACACTAGGTCTCTAGCACTCTTAAGCCTAGAAAATCCTCTAATCAGGTTCTTGTTACTAACTTAGTAAGTGGTCAAAGCCTATGTGTCTAAGCCTACAATACCAAAACACTAAGTCATGAGAATCAGAAGCCACAAGACACCTAAGGCTAGAGGTAGAAGAGATACTAAAATTAGCACTAAAGATCCTCTTAAACATAGACGTCCTAAAGATATATTCACCTGAGGAGTCTAGAACTCTACACTCACTACTCTTAAACCTCACTTCTACATTCTCATCAAGAATCTGGGAGACATAACAGATTATGCCTCAGCTTACTTACCAAAGCGATGTCCTTAAGCAAGAAGTTGTTGTTTGACGTGCACTGTGCCCTATGTTGTCACGGTCCCGATAGAAGCATCCCCAAATGTGATCAACTCATTGCCGGATGCACATGTGAGAGAGGAGAACCATCTAGAATCTCTGATCATGTGTCGAGAACACCTAGAGGCAACAAGCCACACGTCCTCCTTCCTCACACATTGGACTTACAGGGCATAAGCAGGAAACATATATACCTCAGCACAAGATTTAGTGATAAAAGACTTGGGAATCTAGTACTGAGCCAGATGATGTCTAGATACAGTAGTAGAAGCAGCAATAAGGCCCCGTTTGGCAGAGCTCTAGCTCTAGGAAATCTGTAGATTTCCTAGAGCTGGTCATCTGTAGCTCTAGGAAATCCTGGATCTAGAGTTGCAGGCATGTTAAGTGCATTTACATGACTCATTTCATTTATATTATATATTAAATAAAAATATTTAAATCACTTTAATTTAGTCAACAAATACAGATCCAACATAGATCTCGGAGCTAAAGCTGTGCCAAACGGGGCCTAAAATGGTTAGAAAGATAATCATGAGAATACACACGAGAACCACCTAGACCTATCTGAATCGGCCTACCAAAAGATTGATACTCCTACTGCCTAGATGCTACCCATGATCTACCCTCTCAACCTTGGCTCTACGAAAGCGGAACTCAACTATGTGGCTATGCTTCTTATAGAAGATGTAATGGTACTTGACCTTTCGAGGGGTATAACCTATAGAAGTAGAAGCACTTGCCTTCTTGGAAAAGTTTGGGCAAAACATGCAAATCTAAAGACAGTCTTAGATGGCTCAGGGGGTCTCAGTTGACGGGACCTTTTTGACAGGCAAATACAAGGGGCAGATCCTGACGGCCATAGGCATTGACGGCAACAACCAAATATTACCGCTGGCCATTACATTCGTGGAAAGTGAGAATTATGAAAGCTGGTTGTGGTTTCTCAGACATGTCAGGGTTGGAGTTGTTGGCACTCATCCTGGTGTGTGCGTAATCCATGGTTGCCACGCTGAGATTATAAAGGCTATAAGAAAACTTTAAGAAGACCCTGAGGAGCCCTTTTCTTGGCTGGACATGAGGAACAGGTGGTGCATTCATCATTTAGGGGTTAACTTTTTCAAGCAATTCCCGAAACAACCTTTGATGAAGCTATTCAAGAGGCTGGCTATACAGAACCAGCGGAGGAAATTTGATACTTTGTGGGCATTGTTGGATGAGCACACCAAGAAGCACATCGATGACAGGAGCAAGGGGCCGGTCATGCCTGGGGCAATACAACTAGAATGCTTAGCCGCACTCGATGAGCCTGTTGGATCGATATCGGTGACAGGGGGGTGAATATCGGCTCTAATAAAAAATTACGCCCCCGAAGAAGTTCTCTCTCCGAGAGATATAAAATCTACAAAGAGAAAGATCGATAGTCTCTGGTTGATTCTACTGAGCAAGCATAAAATCCACAGAGAACATTTAAGATGAACACGCGAGAGGAAGAGAAAGGAAAAAAAGCATCAACAGAGAAGGTACTGAAGGGGCAGGTCAGACCTCAGTGTTGGGGCCGGTCTGACCGCCACCTTGCCACTGGTCAGACCGCCCTGACCACGCTGGTCTGACCGCCGGTCTGACCGGTCAGCCCACACTGGTCTGACCGCCACTTCTCAACCGGTCCGACCGGCTACCGAGGGGCGGTCTGACTGCCTCTCGAGACTCATAACAGGTAGCAGACTTAAGTTTTCAGATATCTGACCAAATCATCAAAATTTGTGATTTTCTTCTGTCCTCTTCAACCCAGAAGTGCAAGAATATGATCTAAATAACATTAAGCACCTTTGGAACAGAGAATTCCATCATCTACGCAAGGATTTAAGATCTTGACTAAAATCTGAAATGGAGGATGAGAGAAACACAAATTTTCAGATTCCTCTCTATTCGTTTATCCTTTGTCCAAAACCTTTTGCAATCGATTTAGCAAAGATCTTGGGACCCTCCAGACCAACTCTCAGGCCATCTCCCAAATGGAATCAAAAGTTTCAAGAATACCCTGCCTAAAAACCCTAGAACAGGAATACACACAGAGGAGACATGACGAGGGATTGAGAAATCACATAAACCATTGCATCCTCAGTTTGATCTCAAAAATGGAATGGCCAAATGGCCTTGAGTCTTTCCCATCACAGAGAGATCAAAAATCACCCAAAGGATCAAAGATTCAACTCAAGAACTCAAGAAAACCAAGCAAAAACAGAAAATTTCGGAGATTGAAATCCATCACATATGGGCAAGAAAATGAGAGCAACTCATCACAATCCTTCTCATTGACATTGAGGAAAAGAGATGAATGATTATACAGGGATTACAACTCTCTCCTTACACAAACATCTCAAGAACTCATCTCCTCTCACCAACACATAGGGGGACAAGAACACACGAACTCTGCTCTCTCCAACAGTTCTCACCAACTAAAGCACAAAAGAAGCAAAGCAGAAACAAAGCCCCCAAAGCTTGAAGACCATGCATGAGACACCCTCCTTTTATAGCCTCCCACTAATGGGTTTGATTCTCTCTTTACCCACTAAGCCTCCACCAACTCTAGTGCTTTATCCATAATCCGCCTCCTTTAGTGCAGCTTTGCGTATTCACCAAAACTCCCCTCGTGCACCTTCCGGGAAGCTTCCTCTTTTCTTGTCGTCTAAACCTCGCAGCTACCTCGAGCCCTCATCATCTTCGGCACACCTCGACCGTTCTGACCTTGGCACCGCCTGCGCCTAGTCTGGTCCTCCGTGCCTCGCCACGACTCCATCTTGACGTCTTGTAGCCATCATAGACAAGAAACACATCACATAGCACCGTTCGACACATGCAAACCTCATTAGCATCAATAAATCGATCTCAAGCATAAAATGACCCAAACGATCAATCGGGAAGAATAATATGCAATAAGTCCGACTAACCAAACCCGACTGAGCCAAATGCCGTCATAGCACGAAACGAACCAATCAAACTCAATCTTTCCAAAATACCCGTCAATTACTCATCACAAACATGGGGTCATAACCACATGGTCTCTCATGCTCCCCCTTGATGAGTATATTGGCAAAACCAGAAAAAGCGTAAAGTTGAGTTTGTAAATAAAAGAGAGTCAAACATGGTCCAAGAGAAATCAAGGAGCTTATGACCATGTCGACAAACGGAGCACGAACAGAAAGAGCAAATTGTTCTCCAAAGCTCCAGAAAGCCCTAAAAAAGGCTTTTTCTCCGCTATTCTCCCCCTTTTGGCAATAAACACATCAAGGATGCAAAAGAGAGAATAAGGCATGATGTTAGATGAAATGGCTAAAGTTTGTTTATTTTAAGCATTTAGAGCCATGAAGATTATCCAAAATGACTATATGAGAGTTACATCAAGCCATAACACATAAGTATGCTATCAAGATCATAACAAGACATGTATAATCAAACTAAGCCAAATAAGTCATAAGCTGAAAATTAGTCGAATTGCTTAGCATATCAAGTCAACCAAGATTATAGTCTAGTTAGAGGTATCCAAAGATGATGCAAACCATGTCAATAAGCTAAGTGGAACCGAGAAGCTAGTATTGCGTCAATTTAGAGTGCTACAAGTTCAAGAATGAGACATTTGTTTAAGTATTTGTTCTATGTGGAATTAAGCAAATTGAGCACATTTGACATAAGTTTTTCTCTTAAAGCTCATGATTGTTTCCAACCAACATTTTTAGTCATGTGCTAGATCTCAAGCCTTATGCGACTACTCCAAACTAGAAGCTTAAGAAGATAGTCTTGGTCATCCAAAACTCCCCCTAAGTTCATACCTAGTGCAATGGCAAGCCATCTCATGCGAAAGAATTGGTGAGATCAGTTCTTTCGCACAAAAGAGATCTTTTTGCTTTCTTAAAAGGTTGTACTAACTCATGCTTCATCAAGGAAGTAGCATAGCTTAATCTAAAGCTCAACAAAGATTCAAGACTCAACTCAGCCTATTTGACATGGCATGAATTATAAGAGGATAACTAAAGGCAGACTAGTCTCAAGAGCTAACATAACATGTTTTAATTCAAGTTGAGTATTTTAATCAACCTATCATGGCAAAGACTTGACTACACATATAAAGTCATGATATATCTAGCAAATAAGCACAGATCATGGCAAGATGTAAAGCATTGTAAACATGTCATACATGGATAATAATCAAGGCTCCATGTAGGTATATTATAATGCAGAATGCTGATATGCAAGAAAATCCAGCTCCCCCTCACCATGTGATGCAGCTTTTAGTTCAAGTTGAGTTATGTCAATATTAAGATCTAGAAGCTCCCAAATGAACTCCCCCTGAACCAAAGCAATAAATACAAGAAGCTGGGAAGAAAAACAGAAGAGACAGTCGTTAAAGCATAGATAAGATATAGAGGATACTATGGCTCAGACTGATTCTCATCTACCCCATATGACTCTAGAACTATCAACTGATCATCTAACACACTAAGGAGCAAACACGTACCCTGTCTACCCAAGGGTGGCCCAACCCTTGCTAGAACCTATAAGAAGTGAGTGAGCTCAACCTAGTGAGAAGAGAAATAGCTAATAAGCAGCATCCTAGAATCACAAGATGAGAGAAAGAAGTCTAAACAACTCGACGAGAAAACCACTCTAACCTATACTAGAAGGACTAACCCCAATGCACCCATATGCAATGCAACAGAAAGGAGTCCATAAGGACAAACCACCCCAAGCTCTCCCCGCAGAGCTGAAAACCTAGAGCTATCTAAAGGCTTGGTAAAGATATCAGCCAACTGGTGGTCACTCTCCACAAACTGGAGCACTATATCACCCTTCTCCACATGGTCTCGAAGGAAGTGATATCTAATATCAATATGCTTGGTCCGAGAATGCTGCACTGGGTTCTTAGCAATGTTAATCGCAGAAGTGTTATCACAAAAGAGTGGAACACTGTCGATAATTAACCCAAAGTCCCACAGGGTCGAGACCATCCAAAGTACCTGGCTGCAACAACTGACGGCAGCAACGTACTCAGCCTCTGCGGTGGACTGTGCAACACCGGACTACTTCCTAGAAGACCAAGAAACAAGAGAAGTGCCAATGAATTGGCAGGTGCCAGAAGTGCTCTTCCTATCTATCCTACAGCCAACAAAGTCTGCATCCGAATAGGCTCTCAAGAAAAAACAGGACGAGGAAGAGTACCAGATACCATAGTCAATGGTAGCTCGAAGGTACCGAAGGATGCGTTTCACCGCCTGGCGGTGAGATACGCGAGGAGAAGCCTGAAAGCGAGCACAAAGACACACAGCAAGGTGTATGTCCGGTCTCGAGGCAGTGAGGTACAAAAGGGAGCTAATCATGCTGCGACACTCCTTCTGATCAACTGGTTCGCCGTCCTCATCTAGGTCGAGTGAAGCTGTGGACGCCATGGGAGTTGACACAGGCTTACCATCACTCATGTCAAAGCGTCTCAGGAGGTCACGAGTCTGCTTGCCCTGATGCAAGAAGGTACCTTCCCGAGTCTGCTTGATCTAGAAGCCAAGGAAGAAGGTCAACTCGCCCATCATACTCATCTCAAACTCGGTGCTCATGACATCCGAGAACTGTGAAACAAGAGTATGATAAGAGCCGCCAAAGATGATATCGTCCACATAGATCTGGACGAGCAGTAGATCAGTGCCATGCCTACGAATGAACAAGGTCTTATCCACCTTACCCATCTCAAAACCATAACTCAACAAATAGGACTTAAGCCTCTCATACCAAGCTCTAGGGCCTGCTTAAGTCCATACAAGGCTTTGGAAAGCTTGTAGACATGGTTTGGGTATTTGGGGTTCTCGAAACCTGGAGGCTGTCTCACATAGACCTCTTCCTCAATAAAGCCATTGAGGAAGGCACTCTTGACATCCATCTGGTAAAGCTTGAAGCCCTTAGAAGCTGCGAAAGCAAGCAGGATTCTAATGGCCTCAAGTCTAGCTACAGGGGCAAAGGTCTCCTCAAAGTCTAGACCCTCAACCTGAGAGAAACCCTGAGCTACCAGTCTAGCCTTGTTCCGAATGACAACCCATCCTCACTCTGCTTGTTCTTGAACACCCACTTAGTCCCAATGACATTGTGACCTCGAGGGGGCTCAACAAGCGATCAGACCTTATTTCTCTCGAAATTTTCCAACTCCTCATGCATGGCATTGACCCAAGACTCATCAGATAGTGCATGACTAACATCTTTGGGCTCAAATATGGCAACAAAGGCAGAATAGAGACATAAATGTGACATGCCAAACTTTGAGCGAGTGACTCGCTCAAAAAGGTCTCCAATCATCTGCTCGGAAGGATGGTCTTTCTGGATATGTCGAGGAGGTCCTTGATGAGATGAAGAAGTGGCCTCAACCGCACGAGCTGATAAGGTAGGAACAGAGCCACTAGCTCCAGAGGAAGCAGAAGGCATGGGCTGATCACCTGGAGGTGTAGTGGAGGAAGGCACCTCAAGGGGAGGATGAGGAACTGGATCGGGTAGACAACCCTCATCTCCATCGTCCTCATCATCCACAAAGATGGGCTCGGACTGCTTTAAAGAACCTGAGATATCGGGCCTAGTCCCTGGACTGGCCTTGTCGAAGGTCACCTCACAGGTCTTTACCAACTTACTAGACTCGCAGTTCCAAACCCTATACGCCCGTGAAGAAGTCGAGTAACCTAGAAAGATACCATCACAAGAACGTGACTCAAACTTGTCTAGGTTCCCGGACTTCAAAATGAAACACTTGCAACCAAACACACGAAAATGAGAGACACTGGGCTTTCGCCCGTATCTCAGCTCATAGGAAGTGTGATGCAAGTGTACCCGAAGAAAAACTTTGTTCGAAACATGGCACGTGGTCGCTATAGCCTCAGCCCAAAACTTCCTAGGTGTAGAATACTCATCAAGCATCGTCCTGGCCATCTCGACCAAGGTACGGTTCTTCCTCTCCACGACGCCATTCTACTATGGGACGTGCGGAGAAGAGAACTGGTGCTCTACACCTGTCTCATCGTAGAACCTCTCAAAGTAGGAATTCTTGAACTCCGTGCCATTATCACTGCGGATCGCTCGTAAGGCACCCGGGAGCTCAACAGAAAGCCTACTAAAAAGGTCTCGAAAATGTGTAAACATCTCATCCTTCGAGGCTAAGAAAAACACCCAAGAGAACCTCGAAAAGTCATCGACCACGACAAGAATATACCACTTCTCTCCTGCTGACTGCAATCGAGCTGGTCCAACGGTGTCCATGTGGAGCAGCTGTCCTGGTGCATCGGTCATAGTCACTGTGACCGGAGGGTGAGAAGCGACAACCATCTTGCCGTGCCGACAAGGAGCGCAAAAAATATCTTTGACCATCTTGAGTTTCGGCAGACGACGAATGAGATCGTGGCCGCTAACTCAGGTCAAATGGTCAAATCCAATATGACCAAGTCTCCTATGCCAGAAAGTAAGGTCACGGGACTCAGAAGCAACTAAACACCGGAGAGGATCACCAGAAGACTCAGAAAAAATTAGCACGAAAGATCCTCCCATAACGAGAAATCCCGCAAACCAGACTACCCGAAGAATCAAGAATTTTGCAAGCGTTTTTCTTAAAGCTCACCTCAAAGCCGTCATCGGTAAGCTGAGAAACAGAAATCAAATTATACTGCAGCTTATTAACCAAGGCAACATCTTTTAAAATAAAAGACTCATTAACGCGCACTGTACCTTTGGCGATGACGCACCCAGACGAAGCGTCTCCGAAGGTGATCGTCTCATCACCTGGAGCACAAGCTAGGGAAGAGAACCAACGAGAGTCTCCGGTCATGTGTCGAGAACACCCGGAGTCAACAAGCCAAACCTCTTTCTTCCCCGCCCGGTGAACCTGAGTCAACGAGAGAGTAAAGTCTTAGTACTGGGGTAAATCAAGAGTGATTTTGGCACCCAATACTGAGTAACATGCCGAGTAGCAGAAGTAGTCAAACACGATTGACCTCTAACTACCCTACGCTCTTTGTCACTCAAAGAAGCAGAAGGTCCACGAGCAGACCTGGAGCTGTTGTTGGGTCCGACTGCTATGGGAGAGCGAGTCGGAGCACCAGCAACATGCTGATCTCGCCGCGAGTAGCCATCTCGACGGGAGAAACGAGATCTACCTTCAGAACGGCGGAAGTCACGACCAAAGGGAGCATGAGGACGAAAACCAGAAAACTCAGAAAAACCAAGTCTTCGATGCTACCCAAACCCATCAACAGAAGTAAGCCTGGACCTCGTGTTGGTCTTAGGTGCACTCAAAGTCTGGGGCTGACCCTGAATATGCCTAAGAGCTGCAACACGGTCTCTACGCGTGATCTTGGTGCGCTTGAAGCATTTCTCGATTAAGTACCCATCCTTCTGACAGAAGGTGCAATGATACTTCACCTTCTGAGAGGTAGAAGTAGCACGAAGAGGCTTCACCTTCTGAGAGGCCGAAGCAGTAGGTGAACTCACCTTGCTGTCAGAAATCCCTTGGACAAAGCCCGCTGACTTGAAATGAACTTTCTCAGTACTGGGCTCAATCTCGATCACACCTGGTACTATTGGTCGAAGAACAGCAGGTGGATGCTTCCTCATGTCATAGAAATCGTATCCTAGACCTTGATTGAACTTGCAAATCTTGGACTGATCTAGGATAAGATTCAGCTTCTTCTTGCCTCCTACAAATCTCTCGAGAGTGTTCATAAGATACTGACACTCCCGAAAGAGAGAGGTGCAAGAAGAGCATTGGGAAGAAGAGACAGCAGAAGGTAAGGGAGTAGAAGGAGAACCAATAGTAGAAGAGCGAATGGCTTATGCATGCACAGCCGACTCAGAAGGGACAGTTCTACTGCTAGCCAGTTGGTTCACATTGCTAAGCGTCTCCACCTTACCCTTGGGCTTCTCCCCCACACCAGCACACACATCACAACAAGATTGTGGCTTCTCTAGTAAATCCTTAGTTAGCTTCACACATTTTTCTTGCAATGCAATCAAGTCAGATTTTAGTTTATCACAATTTTTGCATGGTGAGCTAACAGGGTCCTTAGAAGCATACTGAGCCATTTTCTTATTGTAGTCAATCATTTCTTGAAACTGTTTTGAGACAGATTCAAGTTCAGTAGTTAATTTAGGACAATTCAAACATGAAGCAATAGGCTCAAGTAATGAAGCTTGTCATTCAGCAATTTTGTGATCTGCCCTTTTTTAGGTTCATCTTCAAGTTATTACAATTTTCACAAGTCTCGGGAAGATCAAGGAGCATGGTGTAAAGACCTCTAAAAGCATTGTCCTTATCCTTACATGAGGTGCAAGAAGTAGTCTCAACAACAGATGAAAGGGGTGCAACCCTACTCATTTCTAGTTCAGCCAAAAGACTAACATTCTCCACCTTAATCATGTCTAACTCAGAGGACACACTATCATGCAAGGTCCTTAGCTTCTCCAAGTCATCGAGTAAAGCAGTACAAACATCACAATCGTCGCTGATCTCGCCCTCAAGGGCCATGAAGCACATGCCGGAGAAGTCGTCGCCGCCCTTGGGATCTTGCTCGCCCGTCCCATCGTCGTCGCTCCACCCCTCCACCTTGCTGAGGTCGAGGTCGTCGAAGGCGGTGAGGATGCGGTGGAAGAGCTTCTTGGCTTTGCCAAGGTCGCGGAACTTCTTCTTGCCTTGGGCATGAGCTGAGGGCTTCTTGTTGTGGTTCTTGTCGATGTAGTCGTTCTTGCTCACACCGCCGTAGTCGCCCTTGTCCTTCTCCATCTTGGGGCAGTTTGCCTGAATGTGGTTGGGGCCACTACACTCGAAGCAGATCACGGGTCCTCCTCTCTTTCTGTCCCTCCTTCTTTTCTAAGCATGAGAAAATTTTCTGGCTAGGAGGGCCAACTAGTCATCTGCAAGCTGCTCTAACTGACCATCAGTTACATCACAGCGAGCAGCCAGAGAAAATCCACAAAGCGACTCGGAAGATCTAGGAGCTGAAGTGGGATCGGTGACTAAGGCCATCGACTGCGACTTCGACTTACGAGAGACAATGTCAATCTCGTGAGTCTTGGGCGTGAGTACAACACGTCAAGAGTCAAAGTCGAAAGATCGGTGGTGTCCTTGATGGTAGTCACCTTCATCTCCTAAACACGCAATCAAGAGCAGATAGCATCTGTCGAGTATTATCTGAGTCGGGGTATGTGAGACCGACCGCTCGGAGATTGCTCAGAATCTTGTGAAAACACGCAAAGTACTCATCCAAGGACTCACCAGTGAGCATTTCAAACTTGCTGTAATCTCGCTTGAACTGGTCCTATCGAACCGTCTTAATCTGGGTGGTGCCCTCATGCTATGCATCGAGGGTCTCCCAGATGTCGAATGCCGACAATAGATGAGAGATGCGATCGAACTCGCTTCTGCTCAGCCCCGGGATTATGATGTTCCTTGCCTTCGCATTCGTCTCAACATCAAGTATGTTTTCAGCGTTGATGTTCTCATCGGCAGGAACAACATATCGTACCTTGACCTTACACCAGATGGCGTAGCCCTGAGCCTGGATGTAGGTCTCCATCCGGCTCTTCCAGAAGGGATACTCGATCCCATCGAAGACCGGGGGCTTGGTCGAGTACTTATCTGTCGCCATAGCTCTAGAGACTGGTTAAGATCTATGAGGAAGAGCTAACCGGCTCTGATACCAATTGTTGGATCGATATCGGCGATAAAGGGGGGTGAATGTCGGCTCTTAAAAAAATTACACCCCCGAAGAAGTTCTCTCTCCGAGAGATATAAAATCTATGAAGAGAAAGATTGATATTCTCTGGTTGATTCTACTGAGCAAGCATAAAATCCATAGAGAACATTTAAGATGAACATGCGAGAGGAAGAGAAAGGAAAAACAAGCTGAAACAAAACTGAAATTTGAGAAGAATTTCAAAACCTGAATTTGAAGTTTAATTTGCAATTGGATTTGTTTCCTCCAATCCTGGGCAATTGCGAGAAATTCATAACGCTCCCAAAAATGGGGGTGTTACACAAGCATCAACAGAGAAGGTATTGAAGGGGCCGGTCTGACCGCCACCTTGCCGCCTGTCAGACCGCCCTGACCACGCCGGTCTGACCGCCGATCTAGGAACCAGTCGGCCCACACCGGTCTGACTGCCACTTCTCAACCGGTCTGACCGGCTACCGAGGAGCGGTCTTACCGCCTCTCGGGACTCAGAACAGGCAGCAGACTTAAGTTTTCAGAGATCTGACCAAATCAACAAAATTTGTGATTTTCTTCTGTCCTCTTCAACCCAGAAGTGCAAGAATATGATCTAAATAACATTAAGCACCTTTGGAACAGAGAATTCCATCATCTACGCAAGGATTTAAGATCTTGACTAAAATCTGAAAAGGAGGATGAGAGAAACACAAATTTTCAGATTCCTCTCTATTCGTTTATCCTTTGTCCAAAACCTTTTGCAATCGATTTAGCAAAGATATTGGGACCCTCCAGACCAACTCTCAGGCCATCTCCCAAATGGAATCAAAAGTTTCAAGAATACCCTGCCTAAAAACCCTAGAACAGGAATACACACAGAGGTGACATGACGAGGTATTGAGAAATCACATAAACCATTGGATCCTCAGTTTGATTTCAAAAATGGAATGGCCAAATGGCCTTGAGTCTTTCCCATCACAGAGAGATCAAAAATCACCCAAAGGATCAAAGATTCAACTCAAGAACTCAAGAAAACCAAGCAAAAACAGAAAATTTCAGAGATTGAAATCCATCACATATGGGCAAGAAAATGAGAGCAACTCATCACAATCCTTCTCATTGACATTGAGGAAAAGAGATGAATGATTATACAGGGATTACAACTCTCTCCTTACACAAACATCTCAAGAACTCATCTCCTCTCACCAACACATAGGGGGACAAGAACACACGAACTCTGCTCTCTCCAACAGTTCTCACCAACTAAAGCACAAAAGAAGCAAAGCAGAAACAAAGCCCCCAAAGCTTGAAGACCATGCATGAGACACCCTCCTTTTATAGCCTCCCACTAATGGGTTTGATTCTCTCTTTACCCACTAAGCCTCCACCAACTCTAGTGCTTTATCCATAATCCGCCTCCTTTAGTGCAGCTTTGCGTATTCACCAAAACGTCCCTTGTGCACCTTCCGGGAAGCTTCCTCCTTTCTTGTTGCCCAAGCCTCGCATCTACCTCGAGCCCTCGTTGTCTTCGGCACACCTCGACCGTTCTGACCTCGGCACTGCCTGCGCCTAGTTCGGTCCTCTGTGCCTCGCCACGACTCCACCTCGACGTCCTGCAGCCACACTACTAGATTCCGACCCTTTAGCCACGAAACGCATCGCAACGACACTAAATTAGTTGCAATAGGTATGTACTATTGCAACGTTTTGCCAAAATCGTGGCGATATGTGCACAGTATTGCCTCTAAAATA
Organism: Dendrocalamus latiflorus; assembly: GCA_017311315.1. Taxonomy (NCBI): domain Eukaryota; kingdom Viridiplantae; phylum Streptophyta; class Magnoliopsida; order Poales; family Poaceae; genus Dendrocalamus; species Dendrocalamus latiflorus. The sequence continues at coordinate 6,563,395 of CM029646.1, forward strand.
TTGCGTTGCGATAGTCATTGAATTCGTTGTAATAAGGTGGCCTTATCGCCACCATTTAGAAAATGGTTGCGAGTAGTATGACTTTATTGCCACGGTTGTCTTGCGTTGTGATAATATTGATTTTCGTTGCAATAGTTAGGAGGTATTGCCACCTTATAGAATTTCGTTGCGAGTGGGTGACAATATTGCCACAATTTTATTGCGTTGTCATAGTCATCAATTGCGTTGCAAAAGGTTCCTATACAATGCGTATGAAATGAGTTTGTATTGCCACGAAATAAATTTGTTGCTATATATGATGATTGTTCGTGGCAATAATCTGTTATTGCAACGCTTTGTTTTCGTGAGCCTAACTTCTCAACGCAAGAGCTGAATTGGTGTGGAGGAATTATATTATCTATAGTTATTAATTTCTAGAGGAGATAAAAAAATTGAAAAGTGACAACTAAAACGCAGTTGAGGAGGTCGCACTTGACAAAACAGGAGAGGATAAAAAATTAGAATAGAAAAAATAAATACAAAAACCATGGGGTGTGGAGGAATCGAACCAACAACCTCATAGCTCGGAGGGCAAGGCGTTTATCACCAGACTATTGTACCCCACTATCAATTATAATTGTAAATTTCTATTTATCTAAGCATGGTAAGCACCTGTCATATAAAACCTTGGGCACCTCCCACCGCATGCCCAGCAGTCACCCCGCCTCCACCATTCGCGGCCGCCGCGCAAACGCCGCTACCTAGCAGTTGCCCCGCCTCCACAGATGACGCGGATACGCTCATGTCTTGCACTTCTCAATTAAATATATTATTTAACTGGAAAGAATTGTGAGCCGCATTAAATATTATCAGGTGAACTCTAATTTAATTGGGTCTTTAATTATTATATTTAGAGATATAGAGTTACTACTATTTTATTTAATTATATACAGACCCCATACTCGATCTGTACAACCCTAAAGTGAAAATGCGTTTAGAAGGTCTCGTCGACACTGGTCCATTGTCCATCATCTCGAGTGTACATGATAATGAGGACATTCTAATCGGACCGATTATGTGAGCACGAGCTAAAAAAATTAATCAACAAGTGAACTCGCTCCTAATTAAATTTAGCTTAAATTTATATGAGAATTGGCTACTACCTAATGCTAGTATTTTATGGGAAAATTGAATATATAGGACCCAGTTGAGAGTGGTTTGATAAAATAGGACTAAGTTTATTGTCCTTGTAAATATAGGACTGAGTTGAGCATATTCTTGTGAATATGGTATTTTCCCATTTTAATTTCATTTTCAGTTTCCAGCATATTTTTCTCTACGCGAAATGACTCTTTTGCCCCTTATCTCTATCCCTATCTCTATCCCGTGAAAGAATTCCTCCGCTTCGTTTCTGACTCAATCTGAGTTGCACAACAGAGATCGAACGTCCCACGGAGACCAGGAGCGGGGCGATTTGCACGGCGAGATGAAGGAGCTCCATGCATGCATGGGAGCTTCGGTTTCAAGATAAATACAAGTTGAGAGGAGGAGATCATCGATCACACTTCTCCTTCCAACCTTGATCCATGGTTACAACAGTTGTGAAGATGACTGAAGACAGTAGTACATATGTTCTTTAATTTCTCTCCATGCTCTTTGTTAATTGGTTCCTTAACATTGTTAGAACCTGCTGCTTGCCATTGAGATAAATTCAGAAGGTTGAATCTCTTGTTACGTCGTCTATACACACATGCTGGCATTAATCTCACCTAATTAACATTGAGACCAATTCAGAATCAAGCCACTAGTTGTTTCTCGTCTTCTTGAATCTGATGCCCACCTGACAAAAACAAAGCATTGCACTGCCTGGGATAGACGTGTTACCTAGGACTACATTTCAGTTGGAGTCCTGTATCGATTCAATTGTCTGGCATGACAAGCACAAACAAAATGTAGGCACGATACAAGAAAATAAGTATGCCCCATGTCATAATCAGCCAAATTTGTAAGTAGAAAATAAGTATGCCCCATGTCCCAATCAGCCAAATTTGTAAGTAGAAAATAAGTATGCCCCATGTCCCAATCAGCCAAATTTGTAAGTAGACATCTGACAAATTGTATTGTTAGATTCAGTGCCAATTACATGAGGATCGGTTACAAATTCAACCTCCGCCATCGCCGATTGGCAGTTGCACTATGTTCTTATCATTAGAACGGAATCAGCAGCAGCAGGCTTCAGTGGCATTCTTTCGTGCAAGATGCCGCACATAAAGAGGAAGAAGGTGCATTTTGGCAGTGCTCAATGCATGGCCTTTTCTTGCAGAAGATGGTTTCTGAAGTCCTGCTGAAGGAACCAGGCCAAGTCATCGCTTCAGAGCCTGCAAAAATAGTTGCAGCCAGACTTAGAATACTGTTACATTCTTTTACCAATGCTAACAACAGTTTGTTATGTCATATGAGTTGATATCTACTGCAAAATATCAACAGTTTCCTAGCTGCTAACAGATAGGAAAGCGGCATCATTCGAAGCAGAACAAACTCAACTTCCTGTCTAAAATGTCTACTGTCAAAAAATTACAGGATGTGTCGGCGAAATAGTGACTGTATCAGATCCTAGAAAGATCAGGCAGGGAAGGCCTGAATGATTTTCTTATCTTCTGACACACATGTTTCTTTTCATGGATCAATATAAGGATATAACATGCCATCTGTCTCTTTCCCAATTTGTCAACAACTTTAGCGGGTAGCCTTTCATAGACTTAGCAACATATGAGAACTTTTACACCTTGTATGAATCCTACATTTGATCAGTGAATTAACGGAACCTTGAAAAGGGTACCACGAGCTGCAGATCAAAATTTTCAGATGAGGCTTATGCTTACCAAGTTACCACAAGTCAACAAGAGTGGCATGATCAGGAGGAAGCACAAGCTTGACACCTTGAAGACCCGCCATGTGTCTCGGAATAAACATTAAGAAGCGAGCAGGCACAGAGGAGACGATACAGCTTCTTCGTACTCCTCCTATACCACCTTGCACATGTTGACATTGTCAACACTTATGATCCTTCCAAGAATTTTAACTCCATTCAAATTATCTGCAACACAAAGAGCAACATAATTATTTACCATTCCAAAAGAATTACATTAACCCATGTTCATTTAAATATAATTGGACATATAGACTACTTGAATTTAAAAAACATGCATATACATATACTCATAAGCTTCCATTTTATCAATTGAAGTAGTCACAAACATATAGACATTCCATTGTATCGCCTGGTTTTCAACCATCCGCTGCAAGCATCTCCTTGCTAATTTCTACGCATTTATCACACTCTGTGATGAATGGTCCCGAAACCTTCATACCCAAACACCAAAGCAAAAAATTACACTTCCAGTTGAGCTAATTCAATTAACAAGCCACACATGAAGAAGCAATGATTAAAACTTGGGGGGTAGGCAAGAAACTCAACACGGTCGGTACACATGACTGAGGCTCGTCTATGTGGAATCATGGCACTGATGCGGATTAGTTTCACAAAGCTGTTAAATTGGAAGTCTAACAGACCATAGCTATCTCCTTAATGTACAACTATTAGTTATGCATTTACATATTTCATTTTTGCCCAAAGTAATTAAATGAGAAACTGCGCTTCAGTAATTTCATGCACAAGACTCCAGTGCACTAATTTCAGTAACCCAACCATATCGTGCAAAGGAATTAGCCTTACCAAGTCGGATTAGTTAGCAGTCAACAGTTAAGTCCATTAGGGACTCTATTTCCGTCAGCAGTCCAGTCCCTTAAGGACTCTAGTTCCGTTTCAGAGTTGGGGTTGGGATTGGGATTGCAGTCCAGATCGGACTCTCCCCTGTAAATCACCTCATATATATATATATATATATATATATATATATATATATATATATATATATATATATATATATATATATATATATATATATATATATATATATATATAGAGCTTGTAGGTCCAATGTTGGGAATCAAGAAGTAATAAAGAATCTATTGTCTCACCTTTGCTTCCTTGCCGTTCTCCTGCTGGCGACTCGTCAAGCCGACGGTTCAGGCCACCGCCGGGAGCAGGGGCGACCGCGAGCTAGGCTTGGGTGAGTCAAGAATGACCTAACTAACATGTCATTTGACTCACACAGGCTGTGTAAATTGAGATTCATTAATCTAAATCATTGGAAGGCCATGAAAAATTGAAAACCATCACACATGTTTTATATCTGTTATAGCCACAGAAAGTTTAAAATATGGAAAAGAATCATTGAACAGCCAGAAACAACTACCAAAAAGTAATATTGTCTTAATTAAGCATGTCTAGAATATTCTTGAGTCGGCAGTTCTCTTCTAACAAAAATAGTGGAGAAAGTCATAATTTTTGTTACCTCATTGATTAAAATATTGACTTCAGCATGATGGAGGATGTTCACTCGCCTATTTCTCACTGGGAAATATGAAGAAAATTAGTAAATGACATATGAAAAATGTCAAAGAGTCAAATGTCCAGGGATCTCACCTTTGCGAAGCTCCCGGCAACAGGTAAGGCACAAGTCATAGAAACAATGCTTGCAGCTTCTGTGAAAATCAACTATAGAAGTTCTACACTTATTGCTGCAGTAGAGGAATGAAACAGATCAGAAGCTTGTTGCCATTAGATTTGCGACAAAAAGTAAACAAGGGGAGAACTTCACCAATAGACACGCTCATCTATATCACACTCAGCTTGTTCCAACTTTATTTCATTCATCGACAAGTAAACCCCAAAGAGAGAGGTAAGGAGTAATATCAGCAGTGGCCACGGCATCTAGTGCACAGGGGCGGGAGAGCACCTCCGGTCACCACCATCGTGAGGATGCTGCATCCTCTCCCCTAGGGCTCCAGCGGCTGCTACCACGGGGAGGGAGGGGAGGCGCGGGGGAGGCGGGCTGGAGGCACAGGGGAGGCGGAGGGAGTGGAGGCCGAGGGAGGAGATGGGGGGAGGCGGAGGGAGTGGAGGCCGAGGGAGAAGATGGGGGAGGCGTGGGGGAGGCGGAGGGCGTGGACATCGGGGAGGATGGGGGCGGGGGAGTGGAGGCCGAGGGAGGAGATGGGGGGAGGCGGCGGGAGCGGAGATCGGGGAGGATGGGGGCAGCGGAGGTGCGGGGGAGCGGTGGGAGCGGAGACGTGGGGAATGTGAGGGAGCGGAGGCGCGGGGGAGGCAGAGATGGGGGAGGATGGGGGGAGGCGGAGGGAGGTGAGGCGCGGTGGAGGATGGGGGGAGGCGCGGTGGAGGATGGGGGAGACGGAGGGAGGGGAGGCGCGGGGGAGGATGGGGGCAGGCGCGCTGGAGGCACGGGGGAGGCGGAGGGAGTGGAGGCCGAGGGAGGAGATGGGGGGAGGCGGCGGGAGCGGTGGAGGCAGGGAAAAATCTTTCGGGGGGAAAATTATTTCAGCCACAGGCGAAACAACCGAAAGAACAAAATTTTGGTTATTTCGTTAAAATTTCGAACGAAAAAATTTAAATTTTTGATGACAAGTATAAGGATTTTGCATTGGATCATCGCAATGTTAGGTTGGACCTTGCATCTAATGGCTTCAATCCATTTGGGATGTTGAATGTTACATACACTACATGGCCTGTGATCATAATCCCTTATAACTTGCCTCCTTGGTTGTGTTTGAAACAACCATATTGGATGATGTCGATGTTGATACCAGGGCCGAAATCTCCAGGAATGAACATTGATGTATATTTGTAGCCCCTTATCGATGAGCTAAAGGATCTTTGGGAAAATGGTGTTGAAACATGGGATGCAAAGCTGAAGAAAAATTTTACTCTGCGTGCACTTCTACTTTGGACAATTAATGAGTTTTCTGCATATGCAAGGCTATCTGGATGGAGCACTAAAGGAAAGTTTGCATGTCCATACTGCCACAAGGTTACTGACTACTTGTGGCTGAAATTCGGGTCCAAGCATTGCTATATGGGACATCGCCGTTTTTTGCCTTCGAACCACAGGTGGCGCAGGAACAAGATCAGCTTCAAACCATAGGTAATGATGAAAAGACGGTATTATGCAAATTTCTAGAAGGAGTGAAAATGCCTGATGGTTACGCCTCCAATATCAAGAAATCTGTGAATGTCACTGGGTGTAAGCTGTCTACTCTTAAAACTCATGACTACCATGTTATCTTTCAGAAACTTTTACCCTTAGTAGTACGCAACATATTGCCACAAGATGTTGTTATCCCATTGATTGAGCTCAGTAGGTTTTTCAATGCAATATGTTCAAAGGAGTTGGATGAAAAAAGGTTGAAAACTTGAGCACTTCGATTGGAGAGACTCTTTGTCGGCTTGAGATGGTATTCCCACTAGCTTTTTTTGATATCATGATGCATTTGCCAGTTCATTTAGCTTAGGAGGCTAGACTTGGAGGGCCCGTGTGTTACAGATGGATGTATCCTATTGAGAGGTATCTACGTACGCTTAAAGGCTATGTGAGCACAAGGACGAGCTTAGAAATATGAGTGCACAGAATGTTGAAACCCGTCACAAGGAGCAATTTGTAGGCTGGTTTGAGCGTAAAATGAGTTACTATTTTTTTATTTATTGGTTCATTATGCTGTCACGTATTTGCCTAATAATTTTTCTTTGAACTAAGTGCAGATCTCCAAACTATATGAAGAAGGAAAAACAAGTGATCTAATGTATGCCCTTTCCCGTGGACCAGACCATCGGGCTCGATTTTTCAACAGATGCTACATAAATGGATATCTGTTTCGGACGGCTACCATAGAGAAGAACCTAACTACACAAAACAGTGGTGTTGCTGTGAAGGGCGATGACAGCACCGGCAACATGGACTGGTATGGCGTGATTAAAAAAATTATCATGCTAGATTTTGCCAACCAAAAAGAAGTCGTACTTTTTCAGTGTGACTGGTACGGTGTACCTGCTGCTACTACGAAGAAAGGAAGAGGGTTCAGCAGGGATCACTACGGGATCGTCGATGTTGATAAGACTCGTTTTCGATATTTCAATGAGCCTTACATTTTAGGAACACAAGCTGAGCAGGTTTTTTATGTGCCTTGTGCGACAAAACCGAATTGGTGCACAGTGCTTCGCATGAAACCTAGGAATTTGTTTTCCATGCCTGAAGCAGTAGGTGCAGAAAAGGAGGGAGAACCCGATGTTGAGTCGCTGGTCGTCGGACTGGAAGACATGAATGTATCCCGCCTACATGAAGACTTGACAAATTGGAAAAGGAATGATATGGAAGGGGTAAGTGTTGATGCTTCTGTCATAGATAAGGCGGTTCCTGTACCTGAACCCAATGATGAGGACTTAGACGATGACGATGAAGATGATAACACCTACATAGATGATGGAATTGTCGCACCTGTGAATTCTGTAGGACATGGAGATGATGATTTTTTTTTGTTTAAATTGAGAACCTTGTGCTTGTGTGGTGTATTGATTTATTTTTATTTTTATTATATTTTTAGAAATCATAAAAAAAATTTCCCTCCCTAATAACTTCCCCACATTACCCACATCCCATCCAAATTTCTCGGCCCACGTCCAAAAGGGGGATTGGATCATATACCCTCCCTCTTTTTAGGGAATTCAGGATTTACCCTCCCACCTCAATGACATGTGGGGTTGTCATAAGTCACTGACACGTGGGCCAGGAGGGTAAATCCTGAATTTCCATCTAAGTGGAGGGTATATGATGAATAAAACCCGTCCAAAACCATCGCTATACAAATTTTATTTTCTTCCGCCGCCAGACGTCCAGACCGCGTTGCCCTCCGCCTCCGCCTCCCTCCGCCTCCCCGGCCCCTTCGCCGCCCACTTCCCCCTCGGCCTCCGTCGCCTCCATCGCCGCCCCCTCCGCCTCCGTCGCCTCCCCCACCTCCCCCGGCCTCCCCGCCTCCCCGTCTCCCTTCACCTCCGCCGCCTCCCCGTCTCCCTCCGCCTCCCCGGCCCCTTCACCGCCCACCGCCCCCTCGGCCTCCGTCGCCTCCCCCGCCGCCCCCTCCGCCTCCGTCGCCTCCCGCACCTCCCCCGGCCTCCCCGCCTCCCCGTCTCCCTCCGCCTCCCTCTACCTCCCCGGCCCCTTCGCCGCCCACCGCCCCCTCGGCCTCCGTCGCCTCCCCCGCCGCCGCCTAGGTCAACAAGACGATGGCGATGACTCCATTGACGACGCCGATCACTGGTTCGGCCGCCGCCAACGCCACCGACGGGGATTTCGCCATCACGAGGGCCAACCGACGGGTTCCACCTCGAACTTCTGGCGCTGAAGAAGACGGCACAGATGATGCTTCCCTCCCCAGGTATGAAGCCTCATCATCTCCCTAGGCATTCTGCATCAAATGAGAAGAAACAATAATACCCAAAAAAAATCATATACTACCTCCATATCAAAATAACAGATTTTTGATATTCTTGCAAAAACAGTTGACCAATAATACATGAAAAGCATCAAGATTGACCAACAGAAATACTAATCTCACTTTTCATGCGTCCAATGCCCCCAGTTTATATACTTTTGCATATATTAGTGATCCAAGCTTGGCCAAAATTTGATAGGGAAGTAGTATCATTATATCAATAAAAAATTGGTTAAAACCATATTCTCATCCGTATTTTTTAGACAGATTTTAATACTGATTCTAATATGTTCAAATTTTAATACAGATCTGATGATATCATATACAATTTAAATTTGATTGGATTCAAAGACAGATCTGGCACATATCAGATGCAACTCAAATTGGACTTTTGTAAAGATTGTTCGGATTCAGACTTCCGCCTAATTTGTGACCAAGTAGATGATAATAACCTTAAACTCACAAGTGTCATAATGAACCACTTTTGTTTGTTAAATTGAGTCCAAAAGGATACATTATTACAAATTGCTATTAAAAAAGAACAAGTGTGAAATTAGACAGGGGATGTATTCAGTGCTAACCCAATCAGTGCTAACATGGCTAACTATTGCAGTTTAGGCGTTAAATCAACTTGAAAGATTCTTAAAAAAAAGTGTAGATGTAGCCAAGGATCAAAAAACCGTTACCGGGGAGAATCCCGGCCGCCGGGCGGTACCGGTAACCGGCCGGTTACCGCCCGGTAACCGGTAATCCCGGTTTAAAACCGGATGAAATTTATCAAACATTTTTTTGTTCGGGGCGGGAGGCGGCCGGTAACCGGCCGGTAACCGGACCGGTTACCGGTTTTACCGGTGAGAAAACCGGAAAAACCGGATTTGGTTGCTATTCTCTATCTGCTTGATGATTTTCAGCTGTTGTTAGTTGGTTATTTTCAGTTTTGTTAGGCTGAATAGGTTTTTCAGCTGTGCCTTAGTTCCTGTGGAACTTTGTATGTCACTATGTAAACTATTTTATATTATACACACACACACATAATATATAATATATATTTCAGGAGGGCTCTCCCTACTGTTCTCAAAAAAATTGCAACTAAAGTCTAACTGCCTGTCTAATTTAGAATACTGAAATGAATATGAGTTAAATAGTCTAGCACTACAGAATCTTGACAGAGCAGCACTCTACCACAATCTTACATCAACACAAGAGCAGCCAAGACATCATTTAACATTACCAGATTGGAAAGGGTATAAGCACAACTATATTTTACATGCATTCTTTTGTTCGGCATTGTCCCATATGTCCATATATGGTAACCTTGGCCTTTGGTATATTTGAAATTCACTCATATATCTTACATGTGAAGTCATGAAGATGTAACCATTAGAAATTTATATAAGCATCTCAAGCCTTTTGTCTCCCACATGCAGAAACATCAAAAGTTCACAAGCAAAAGCAAAAGCAAAGGCCCCATTGACCCCACATGCTCCCAATCTGATTAGTAGGCATCCAATGCAAGCTACAGTGCATCTACAAATTCAAATTTTCGCATTTGAAATTTCGGGCGGTTTTAAATTTCCCGGTTCCAGCCGGTACATCCGGTTACCGGCGGTTACCGGCCGGTAACCGCCGGTAAACCGATCACTGGATGTAGCCCTTGTTCACATCTACAACCATATAAAATTCATTATGCTCAAAGATAACCAGATAGAAACAGATGCATCAATTACATCTGGACCAAAATGCAATCAGACTGTTTAAATAAAGCTGATTGCTTGATGGATAAATATATTAACTATCTGGCATTGGGTATATTGGGACATACAAATATTCTGTGATGAGCGGACAAGAAAACCCTCTTTGGATTTGCCCAAGAGGCCAAGATATTTGGAATTCATTTATTTCTTGCAGGGTTGGCTTGCTTTGGCTTTGGTGCATTTCTTGTAATGGGTTTGTATGGTCCTGGGATATGGGTGTCTGATCCATATGGACTAACTGGAAAAGTATAAGCTGTAAATCCAGTGTGGGGTGTAGAAGGTTTTGATCCTTTGGTTCCATACAAAATCAATTCACTCATTTCAAAAGAGAGGCAAAGTAAATTAACCCCAAAACTTAACTGATTGAACTATCTGTTTTACTTTGTGAAAATGTTTAAATATATCTGCACAAATTCACCGTAACATGACTACGAACTTCTACAAGCAAAAACAAAAGGTCAACCTCACAAATCTAGCAGAACCAACTGGAGTAAATTGAACATCAGATCATAAACTTCAATCGAGCATTAGAGTAAGAACAGAAGTTCTGCATTTCTGGATAATAGGCATGAATCACTTGCATGAGAATAGCTTAATAGAAAGACACCGTGAAGATTACCAGCAAAATGGTAAAGTACATTGATGAGTCCAGATGGTAGATGGCAGGCCAATACTTGAAAGAGAGATCCTTATATTTTTTTTAGACCAAAGGTCATTAAGAGAGATCCTTACATTGCTAACTTCTTAATGGTACAGAAAAATGCTATCTATCTCAGTACTGGATCTGAAGGCATCATCACACAGACGCACACATATCAATAACTTGCAATCATCTGTTAATATTAATTTCAACATCTGCTCAAGGTCTCTAGGGCATTACAGGAACGAAAAAGAACATTTATTATGAATATCACACTTAAATTGTCTAAGTTGACTGGTACTAGCTGGAACTTATGCATGCATGCATCATTGAAATAGCGCACAAGCTATTTTTTTTTTGGGTATTATAGTAACAATGACATTGCTACAAGGCGCACAAGTTGACAACCATATTGACACATAGAATGGAATCTCGTATTTTCAAAGAAAGTTGATAGAACCCAACTATAGAATGCTGGCAATCGAGGATCGATCTCCGTTTGCATACCGCTAGATTAGATAATAAACTTGGTCATCATAAGAGCTAGCATACGTAGGACAGTATATATCAACACTGCTGTTTGTGATCAGATAAATATTGTACTGATACACGTAGTACTCATTAAGATTATAGCTGAAGAGTTCCGAGAGATATTGATTTGAATGTGGCCCTATTACAAGAAACAGAGGCAACGCAGTATACACATTCCGTGCTCTTTAGAGCTTAGCATATGAAAATGTTACATGTTGTTGAGCCATCTAAAATTATTGTAGTTTTAGATCCTGTCATTTATTTTCATTACAAATTTATTGTTTCTTTCTGATCATCTACTAGTTTCCTCTCAGATTTTGCATACTGACAACTGCATTTTGACTATTTAACATTTCTCTATGTAAACATACAGAATGAAACAAGGGTCGGGTCAGCAGAATGAAAATGTGATTAATCTTCATATGTCATTGTTCTTATGTCAAATATAGCATACTGTTCTAAACTAATAGAAAATTATGCCAGGTGAAGTAGGGCTACTATATATCGGTAAATAAAATGAAATTAAATAATTCTGCTGGAATCACTTGCTAAATACTTTGCTACGCAACTGAATTAGAGAACTCAGGATTGCTATTTTCAGCTGTAACTCGTATCTCTAAACTTGCACTATGATATACTTAAGTATGTGCTGCTGGACAATACTCACATTAAGGTCCCTCTTTATTGTTCTTGTTCTATCAGGATGAAACAATTTGATCAGAGCAAACAGAGTCGTGGCGTCGTCGAGTCAGGAAATTCAACATGGCAAAGAAGCAAGGACAAATGGAATGGAAGTGATAGTACTTTTGTTATTAGTTACAAACTTTGTAGTTTAAGTTTGGAGATTGATATGTAATTCCTGCATGAGTGGTGGCACTTTTAAATTATTATGTGTTGAATTAATATATGTGTTTTTGATTCAGCCGTGTTCCTAATTTGATTATTAATTTGCAACAACAAATTATAATAAAATATCATATGCTCAATATGCTACCGCAAATTTTACCGTTGCGATAAACCTGTATGCAAAATTGGTATTTCGTTGTGATAGGCTGTTGCAACGCCGCTACTATGTTGCGATTCCACTATATGCCATGAACAATGTTCGTTGCTATAGGATCTATTTGCCACAAAATATATTTCGTCACAATAACTTTATGGCAATGAAACGCCTCCCGTGGCAATATATCCTTTTGCAACAAAATGCTCTCTGTGGCAATAGGGTCTATTGCCACGAACCATTGGCGTGGCAATAAAACCTATTACCATGCAATATTTTCGTGGCAAATGATACTATTGCCACGACCAAACTTCGTGGCAAAAGAAGCTATTGCTACGGAGTCAGCCGTGGCAATAGCCTATATCGCCACGACATCATTCGTTGCAACAACAAACAATTGCAACAACACATTGCATGGCAATAACCATAGGTATTGCAACGAAACCACAATCCGTTGCATAATCTTTTAAGCACGCAAGTACTTGCCACGCTTGCCAACGGAAGTGATGTGTTGCAATAGGTACATATTGCATCTATTTTGGCCCTATTGCAACGATTTCGCTCCGTTGTCCTAGACCTAAAAACTAGTAGTGCCATCACAGACAAGAAACACATCACATAGCACCGTTCGACACATGTAAACCTCATTAGCATCAATAAATCAATCTCAAGCATAAAATAACCCAAACGATCAATCGGGAAGAATAATATGCAATAGGTCCGACTAACCAAACCCGACTGAGCCAAATGTCATCATAGCACGAAACGAACCAATCAAACTCAATCTTTCCAAAATACCCGTCAATTACTCATCACAAACATGGGGTCATAACCACATGGTCTCTCAGAGCCTAACCCAGCTGGTCCAAGAAGGCAGAGCTCTCGAAACATCAAGTGCTTCTCGTAGTGGATCGGGGGAGAACTATTGGAGAAGTGGTCGCTGTTGCATGACATGGATGGTGCAAGGTACGACATAATGATGACGAACCTTGCAAAGGTGTACAATTGTGTTCTCAGGGGCCTCCATTCATAGCCCCTTATCACCATCATGGAAGGTGTTCTTCACAGCACAATTGCATACTTCAGAGAGAGGCACGCAAATGCGGCAAATCCCTGAGCATTGTATTCATCGAAAATTATGGCATACATGGAGACGAAGGCACAGAAGGATCAATTGCACACAGTGTAGCTCATGGGCAGCAGGAAGCATCATTTCGACGTGGTATTCCGTGGTAGAGCCGGATTTGGGATGGCTCGTTCCCTTGTTACCCACGAGGTATGCCTTGGAGATCATGCAAACAAACCTAGCTGCACGTGCAACAAGCTAAAGCTGTTACACAAGCCATGCTCTCATGTCCTTGCTACATGCGGGACCGTGGGCATGGATCCTTCGAACTTTATGTCGGAGTACTTCTTTAAGGAGAGGGTATTGCATACTTAGTGTGGGGAGCTCCGGGGGTTTAGGGTGGTCAAAAACTTCGCCACCTTGGACATTACAGCGAGGACCTAGATTCCAGATGTTAATATGCTGAAGGGTGGGAAGGGTCAGCGACAAAACCGGCGTATTAGAAATGATATGGACGAATCACAAACCGGAGCACCTGGTGCACGTTGCGGGCGATGTAGTCAAGAGGGGCACACAGCTAGACGATGCAATGCATGTGCTGATCAGTAGGCAGAGCAGCATAGCGTGTACTACTAGTTGTTGGAGACTAGAACTAAATTTACATTGTAAACTGTGTTTGTTTAGTATGCACTTATGACGTGCGAAATGTCGTACTAAATGTATCATATATTTCATGTACTATTTTGTACAACTGCTATGTTACATCCCCTTTTATGTAATGTAGTTGGTGTTGTGCTGGTAGCTTAGTATTGCTATGTTTACTTACTTACTAGTTCTATTTACTGTTAGTTCATATGCGATGTTTTTTTGTTTCTTATAAGTGCTAACTTGAACTCTTTTTGCAGGTATGGCTCGTGATGGTTATGACTCAGACTGGCGGTACCCCCTGTTGGACGAGCACGTGGACCACCTGCATCGCGCTTCCCGTTGTGTGCCACCACCGGGGAGCGCAGACGAGCCAGCTGAGCTGGGAATGGTCCGGACACGCACACCTCACGTGCCCTGGAGACTCGACCCCCGTTGGACAGTCAAGTTTTCACTCCACCAGCGTTTTAGTGCTGCTGTAAGAACGTTCTATGTTGACCTTCACTTTATTTGCAGGCTACGGATGTCGGGCTACTCCCTATTGCCCGGATTGTGTAGGCCACAGATGAGGATGGACCCGCCGTGGCCGCGGGCAGGGACGATGTCGTGGAGCGATCACGACGCTTCCCGTTCGATCGTTCCCTACTAACGGCTTTGGTGGACCGTTGGCAGCCCAAGACGCACACTTTCCACCTCCCATTCGGGGAGATGACGACGACCCTGCAGGATGTCTCCCTGCTGCTTGGCCTTCCGATCGCGGGAGGCACTACCTTCCTACTGGAGGCCCCGGCCGAGTGGCGCGCTGACCTGCCCTGCAAATTCGAGGGGTCCTTCCACCGGGTGCCGCGGATGACTACTACTTCTTCCTGGCGAGTCAGACACACGGGCCGTCGTTGAGGTGGCTCGCACAGTTTCGGGTACGTGGTCTTTACAATCGATCGTGTCATCGAAGCTCTTATTTGCGCTATTACATACTAATAACATCTTGTTTCCATTCAGGTGGAGCGAATGGATCTAGAGGCGGATGATCACCAGGTCTCACGCCACTTGGAGGCGTACTTGCTGTGGCTGTTTGGTTGGGTGCTCTTCACCACCAGCCATGGCAACACCGTGGACGCGTGCCTCATCTCTCATGCTAGGGCAATCGCGGACGACGAGGCCCCCCAGGTCAGCTGGGATTGCCCGCACTTGCTGCGACGTACCGCGGCCTGTGCGATGCGTACTCGAGGACCAAGGCGAACTAGGTTCTCGCGGGCTATCCCCTACTGCTGCAGATATGGTCGTTCGAGTGCTTCAGCCTCAGACGACCTTTGCTAGACGACATGAGTCCATACGGGCTGGAGATGTATCCGGGGCGAGACGTCGATTGGCCGACGATGGGTTCTCTCTGGTGTCGTCGACAAGTAATATGTCAATTAGTTATTTTCTTTATACTAACGACGATCGTATGTAACACCTATTCATCCTTGCAGGTGCAGTTCACACATGTGCAGGTCACGCGAGCGTATCTGCCCTTTGTTGAGCAGATCGGCTGCCTCACGGCCGACGACGTGCACTAAGAGCCGGACTCACATGCGGCACTGCTGGACCGTGCTCTCGATGGGTTGTCGACACTCTGCTGGCATGACCGGGCTTTCTGGCTGACGCGCCGGAAGCTCGTCTATGACATCTTCGTAGAGGACCACCAGTGTCGTAGGCTGTCCACGCGTGAGTGCCTGCGTCTCATAAATTTGTACATACTTACTATTCCATTGGCAATTACTAATGAAGTGGTCCTACAAGCAGGCACTCTAGAAAGGGAGTGAAATGCGTCATGGACTGGACGATGAAGATGCAGGGGTGGACTGCGCAGTGGGACGGCGTGCTTGACGACCAGGTTGAGGAGGACTGCCCCTACGATAGCACGGAGTACCTGCGCTGGTACCAGGGCCAGACACGTATGAGGCTTGTACATGTCATTAACCCACCCGCCCCCCCCACCTCATCGCTCCGACAGACATGTATCCCATGCACCTCGTGCGGGACGCGCACATTGCGGTACGTTACACATATTTTCGAACATTCGCTAATGGTAATGCTAGCTTCAATGATTAACCATTTTATGTCTTTTCCTTCAGGCTGACTGTAACGACCCACATCATTAATTAACCCTAAGGGACGAATTACTACGTTAAGTAGGATTAATTAGGTAGCTAATGAGCTAAAAATATGAGGGAATTTAAACTTTTCTTTGCAATCGTTTAAACGAACTCATCGAGCGACAAACTAATATGTTCTCATCGACGACGGCGAAGACCAAATAGTATAGACTAGAGAGAAAAAAATTTGATTGCACAATAAGTAAAAACTTGCAACTCAATTAAAATATATATAACAATCCATAGTACAACAGTAACTAATTACAATTTGCATATGGTAAAATCAATAACATCCATTGAGCGACAATTAAAACTTATATCAGGTCAAATAAAATGATTACAATTTGTATTACATAATAACGAATACGAATTACAACAAATATACAAATTCATGTCTCAGCCAGATAACCATTTCAAAAACTTAACAATTGCAATATAATTGCATTTAGCCAGGAAGTGTGTGATCTATAATTTACACCAAGTCCATCTCATACATATTCACTTGCACCCGAATTAACAGAGAGTAGGAACTACATTTAGATAACATACAGTATCATCTAGACATCAATATTAAGAGAAAGCCATAATACAATTAGGTCATCTCATACATTAGTTACCGTCATCAAGCTGTCACCACACTGCCATTCCATTTGTGAGCAATCCAGCAATTGTAATACCGAAAAAGACCGAACAAAAGAACGAGTAAAATAAGCGAAGGAAAAAAGGATAGAAGTTGCCGTCAGTACCCTTGGGCTGCTAGGGCCAATGCGAGAACGTCTTAGAGGCTCCCAGACCGTCTCGGGCCAGTCGGCACCTCTCGTCTCTGTGGGCATCATCACTCGGCAATTCTAAGAAATTAAGGCCCACAACACTTACCTCAGCCCAAAACCCTCAAACCCTGCATTTGTTCAGCCCATTCTTTTCAGCCCACAGTCCATCATATAAGATTTTAGCCCACAAAAGCCCACAAGTGCAATTCTTTCATTTCAAGCCCACACAAATTCCTTTCCAGCCAGCCCACATCAAAGCCACAGTATTCAGTTCACCCTCAGGACCAGAGGTCCTTCGGAACAGGAGAACAAGACTCAGAAGTAGATAAGCGCAAGGACAGCCAGTTGCAGCCAGTCAAAGCTAACACCAGCAGGGAGTGGTCCGAAAGCCACCTCCCCCAGCGATGCCAAACCCAGTCTCAATACTCTGTATCCACAAGCTAAATATCCTGTGCAGCCAACAGAGGAGAGAAGAAACACCACGAGAGAGCCAACCTCACTGTCATTCTCATCCCCAAACCCTCAAACCATCCCAAGCCAACCAAGAAACCGTAGCCACCAAGGAGAAGCCAGACGCAAGACGAAGGCCAGGCGAGCAGATGAGGAGCAAGGCGACGGTGATGGCGACGGCTAGAGACCAAACCACAAGCCGTGAGACTGGCAACCGTAGGAGGAGGAGGTCACCATCAGACGGCATCCACACAAGCAAAATGGTGACAGCCGCAATCCAACTCTGAATCCCCTCAAAGCAACCCACCAGCGACCGGCGGAGGTAATCCACGATTTGTTCACAACCGTAGCATCCATTCCTCAATAGTAGATAATGTATAACTAAAGACAATAAGCCACCCAACACTAGTAGAGCACCATGGAACCAACACAGAGCATGTCAACCAGAGGTAGAAGAGGAGTAGAGGAGGGATAAAAGGGGCTCACCAGAGATGAAGGCAGCGGCGTGCTACCACCGGCCTAGCCACGTACCCAACCGCCACCGCACACTCCCCAGGCGTGCGGGCGGCTCCAGCTCGGCCATGGCTAGCCCAAGCAACTCACCTCCTGGCCTGCCATCGCATAAGCAAACCCCGTAAAATCAAAGTAAAATAGCAAATAAATCGAAGTCAAACTGGGTGGGATTAGAGAGCCGAGGCGCCAGATCCGGGCCCTAGGCCACGGATCCGGCGGCATCACACCATGCGCAGCCCGGCGACGTGAGGGGAGAGACGCCCAGGAGCGGAGGGGGTGCAAGGGGGACCGGCAGTAGCGGCGTTAGGACCGGGAGGTGGGAGACCTATGATGGCACCCAGGCGGCGCGACGCAGCGCAGCCGGGACCGCAGTGCGAGGGGAGGAGCGAGCAAGGGATGGAGGAGAGGGCAGGAGCTGCGCTAGACCGGGGAGGAGCCAGAGCGGCGCGGCACTGGAGAGCCAGAGCGAAGCGGTGTGGCTCAGAAGAGCCAAGGTGCAGCGCCGGGGCGAGACAAATCCAGAGTGAGGGAGGGAGGAAGCCGTGAGAAAGAGGAAGCGGGGGAGGAAGGAAATGAGGGAGCGCTGAGGCGTCGGTGGAAGAGCAGAAAAGGAGGCGGGGTAGAGAAGCGAGGCGTCGGTGGATGGAGAGAAAAAAAACAAAGGAGCCGAGGGGTCGGCGAAAAAGAAGTAGCAGAAGAGGCAGAAAGAAAAGGAAGAAAAAGAAGAAAAAGAGGAAAGGTAAAATAAATTAGGAGAAATAAAAATGTGCAGGCTAGACATGCTAGATTTAGGGGCACTCGCTCATAAGCATGCATTGTAACTACCTTGCTATAGCAAATCTGTCAAGGTTAAATAAATTAACTGCAAGTACTTAGGAACCCTGTAAATGAATGTTAGCCACATTAACGTATTAGACATCCATTAAAAATGAACTGAGAATTAATATAACCTTCGGGTAGTGTAATACCTTGTATCGTTATGCATATAAGTAACGTTGAGTTGATTATCAGCAGAATGAAAGATTAAAAACCCTGCAAGCATACGTGGTAGGATCTGCTCAATTAATTATGCCTTGTTTTCTCATCGACACCATAGATTAAGTCAGAAGCCCAGAATATTTCTCAAGTTCTTATAATAAAGGTAATACCGTTAATGGATTAAAACTGGTCTGCGTGTATATAGAACATATGTATTGTTTTTTAAACTGCTCAACGGCATATTTAACCACTCAAACAATTTAGTTAGTAGCATTTGAATTATAGAAATCCATCCCTAATTACTTCGGAATATTAGAATAAACTCACTGTAGTCCGATGATTTAAAAAAGGCAAGTCGACTAAACTTATACATGTGCGGATTAAATTAAAGTACTATAGTCTAAGACCATTTGGCTGCAGATTGGAATATGCGAACAAATTAGTTAAGTTCATCTAAACAATAGGAAACCACTAATCAGTATCTACAATGATTAGAATAAATGAATTGCCATCTGTAGAATAAAAACGTAGCGTGTACCGATTTAACAGATGCATTATTAGTTAAATCATTCAGGATTGTAACTAAAATATCTAATTAACCTAGATAGTGCTAAATCATATAACTGTCTTAGTGAATATTCTTGGTTAGGAAAGATAAATCAAATGATGCCCATAGGCTGGAATTTGTACGCATGCGAAGTATATTAGCATAATATCATTTACATCACTCTATTGCGTATTTAAATGTCCAGTTAATTGGTATTAGTCAATTATAAATTGTAGAGATCAACTAATAAGTATTCTGAATTAGTGGAATAAATTTCTAATCCTTTGAAGATCTAAAGCTGTCCGCGACAAGTAGAATTAATAGCACGCGTTGGTTTACAATAGTACGTGTCAATTTAACATTACGCGAAGTGATTAAAATTATACGCGACGGTTAAATAGTAGTTAAGCTGTAAGAATATGCAAATAACTAAAGTAAAAGTTAAATAGGCCTAATTGCATACACGAGGTTGACTAGATTAAAATTCGCTATTATAATTGTACATGCATTTAGTTAATCCCGTGTAATTGAAAAATTGCTAGGAATTAATAAAATGCCAAGCATACCTACTAGATCAACCATATCTCATGACGTTAGTGCGATGTTAACGAATGACGAGTAGTGTACCAAAATTAACCTCGATTATCGTGATTGGGATTAAATGGAGTGACGCCTTACATTAGGAGCACAAGCACAACAACCCATCGTATTTTACTTTATTTTTGTAAATTAAATCGTAGTCAACATATTTAATTGCAGACGTCAATCCAAGCTATGGGAGTGACTTCACCTGATCCTATTTGAGTCAGAATCTATGGTTGAAATCCAGGCAAGCTCATTCTTCGATCATGCACGTAGCTATGTTAAAAATATGTGTATTTCCAGCAATATTAATAATCCTAGTTAAATGCATGAAAACCATTGTTTTAAAAAGAAACCAGAGAATGAAGATGTTATGATGTTATGATGAGAAAGATGAGAAAAGAAAAGAGGAGAAAAAGAAAGAGAGAAAGTAAGAAAAGAAGATGAACAGTTGTGGTACTGCTGAGAGGAGCAGCAGGCCCACAAGCAGAGATGTATACGGTGGGTAAAGAGGTTCAGGAAAAGGATGCAGAGAGGCTAGGCGGACCTCTTTACATAGGGCTATGATGTAAGGACTTACCCCGTTTTCACTCAGATAGGGAACCGTAATTATCGTGCCAACCAATTTCCCGTTTTGGATGGCAGAAATTAGTATCCCGTTATGTTAACCAGTCCACCACACTGGGTATGCATTTATGTGTGAGTAAAGAGATGGATGAAGCTCAGGACCAGTAACGCAAGTCTGGAAGTGAGTAAGTCCCAGACGCTATATGCGTTAGGTGGAGTGTTGGGCCGAGAGCCGGTCCAACCAAACACTATTGGAAGTCGGTGAAGCCCAAGTGAGCGACTTGGTACACCGATGGATAATAGATGGGCTGGTGGATGGAATAACGTAATCGGAGAAAGGTTATGTACTCTGAACTGGATTCCATACCTAAGACAGTGTGGAAGAAACCTAGATAAGAAGGTTCAGAGCAGCTTTGGGTACAGTGGTACAAGCCTGCGCAATGCTAATGAAATCATGAATTCATGCCAGTTCACTGGTATGTGGACTACGGTGATCGCTAGGGATCGTACCTTACTGGGTGAAAAACAGAAATTGTTTTGGGAATTAAAAAGGAAAGATCAATTATTTTCGTAAGATTATTTTTCAGAATAAAGAGATTAGAATCTGGACTTAAGGACATGAGAGCATACCAGTGCATTTTTGTTAATAAAGCTTGCTGAGTACTTCTGTACTCACCCTTGCTATTATCCTCCTTTGTATAGGAGTATGTCAATGCAGAGGATAGCCAGGATCAGAAAGAAGCTACGTGGATGAAATACTGTGGATTCGGGATACAATGGGTATCAGGCGGACACCCTGTAGAGTCATTTTTGAATGGGAAGTAGTTAGAATATTTCTCTCCTTTCTAAAGAGTATGTTGTTCAAGCCCTTGAGGCGTTGTAATAAACTGTAGCCCTGCGTGGCGATATTCTTGTAATATCATGTTGTGTCTCTAATTATTGTTCTATTGCAACACTCTGATGGGCTTATTATTCGTTAGAGCGATGTTCTATCGGCTAAAACGAATAATAATCCGTTGACTGGCATTATTACCCATGGTAATAAAGCAGGTCGTCACACTGACGTCGGTGTTTCGATCTTCATGGAGGGCCAGAGTATGCTGAATAGGCTTGCCACAGGTGCCGAGGTGAGCCACGAGGACAATATCAGCGTGTGGCGTCGTATCACGGATTGGGGTAGACGTGTCATCACCCTACTGTCCTGCACGAGGCTACTAGCGGCCTCCACGGCCACGCCCAGCACACGGATGGTTCGGCCACCGATGCCGCCCCGACCGGCGTGAAGGCACCAACTGAGGGTACGTATAATACGATCTCAGTTTTATCGTAATGCTTTACATCAGAAACTAATGATATTACTTTTGCAGGTCTTTTCCTGCCCAAGCAGGGGTTCGGCCCTCCGTTAGCCCGGATGATCCGAACCAGTACTTCTCTGAGTGGGCCGGGTAAACGCCTGGGTCTGCACCTCGCAGCACACAACCAGAGGTCCTCTCTGGGAGTGCCCTCACCGGTGCACCAGTGGGCACACAGGCAGCGGTGCAGCCGACTCCAGCAGCTCAGGGGTGTCCGTGATGGTCTCCTGATTGTCTTACATTGTCAGGGCATCGTCACCCGTTACAGCGGAGGATGGCCAAGCGTGGCCGTACGGGAGGACGCGGGCGCGGAGACGAGGCAGGCCAGGGTGGCGACTGAGGGTAGTGTTGGCTGTACACCATTTGTCCATGTACTGTTTACGTTTGTTATTTACGATGTGAACTTTTTAGTATTATGCCGTACTTACTTGTACTTCTCCTTACCTACTCGATGCGCGCTCCAAACGAATAGTGAACTTCAATGATGGCAACTGCACGAAGGTAACAACCAATCCATTACATGCTTAACAACATTGCACATTATTTCGAACAACACACCTACATACTACGGTGCAACCATACACCTCGTTGCCTATATGTCAAACGAGCCTCGTGGCACCCACATGGAGTATTGCTGAGGGGCCGCCTCGGACGAGGCTAGCCATCGTTGTAGTGGAACGCATATATACAGCTAGGGTTTGCACAGCAACATGTTAGATCGTAGGAGCTTCCTATGTTGACAACCTCCTTGTTGCCCCTCTCGCGTTGCATCTGTTGGCAAATGTCATTGTTCTCCTCGTTGAGAGTGTCGAGTCGCTCCTCCAACTCAAAGATTAGATCCCATAATGTATCCACATACCTGACAATATATGGTTCACAAGGAGGGTCAGTCTAGTGGGCGAAGTCGCATTTTGCCATCTGCGGGAAAAGACAGTAAACATAGAGGCTCTATAAGCAGTAATAAAAAATGTACTATTAGCAATTTGTATCTCGGAGTGTGGGCATCAGAAGAAACATCGTCTGCCATCAAAATGGCCTTTAATGACTTGCATGACCGCGTCCTCATTGTGTCTGCATTTTGGCCACACTGGTTGAGCACACTGCTGGGTATCAAGCGGTAGTTAGGACCGAAGTCCTCCCTCCTTTCCATGAGAAGGTCTTCCTTTGGTGACACCGCTCCAACTGGCTCCTCGGTGTCTG
Source organism: Dendrocalamus latiflorus (assembly GCA_017311315.1). Lineage (NCBI taxonomy): Eukaryota > Viridiplantae > Streptophyta > Magnoliopsida > Poales > Poaceae > Dendrocalamus > Dendrocalamus latiflorus. The sequence goes on from CM029646.1 coordinate 6,586,513, forward strand.
CCATGGTATGTATCTGCATGACGGAGAAGGTCCTTCTTCGTTCGATTTACAGGGTTCTCTACTCCTACTTTCATGGGACCCCAACCGTGCTTTTATATGGAACGAGAGAACTTAGTGCAATGACCACATGACAAAACCGGGTAGCTTTGTCCAGAGATATGACAAAAGAGACTAGCTTTGTGCAGAGACATGACAAAAGAAGCTAGCTTTGTGCAGAGACATGACAAAAGAGGCTAGCTTTGTGCAGAGACATGACATAAGAGACCAGCTTTGCGCAGTGATGTGACAAAAGAGGTCAGCTTTGCGTAGAGACATGATATAAGAGGGCAGCTTTACATAGTGACATTACAAAAGGGGGCAGCTTTGCGCAGTAACATGACAAAAGGGACAGCTTTGAGCAGTGACATGACAAAAGGGGCAGCTTTGCGTAGTGACATGACAAAACGGGGCAGCTTTGTGTAGTGACATGACAAAAGGGGGCAGCTTTACGCAGTGACATGACAAAAAAGGGCAGCTTTGCACAGACGCAGCTTTTCGTAGTGACATAATAGCACGGCCCAGCTTTACTCAGTGCCAGGACCACGCGCACCAGCTTTACACGTACGAGTAGAGGAAAAATGAACTCTATAAATTGGGGTGCGTTCCATTTCATAGAGAACATTACATGACCAAACCCCACACTACACCGCACTTCCTTCACCGCACCGGGATGGACAAAAGGCAGAAGAAGCAATGGGACAAGATGGTGAAGCAATGGAAGGAGACCTGCGACCTAGCACGGTCAGCTGCCGCCCGCAATGAGAAAATAAGGGCTATTGCGGACCAGGCAGGACAAGCCCAGTATGCTACGAGGTCAGCTCCCCGCAATAAGGGGCCCCGTAGCAACAACCCCATCCCGAACATTCCCACCAATCGTTCGCCACAACTCCCACCCGAGGGGGAGACACCCCCCTTTGTTGGTGCAGGGACACTTGCAAGTTCTTTAAGTCTAAGCACCACATCAGCCTAGGTATATATTACTAGGGTTGCGCAAACTACTCCAGTAACTACCCTGACCGCCGTCTAGACACCGCAACCTATTAGCGGCCAGTAAGGACCAGGTGCACCATTTCCCCCTACTTTTTCTCCTTCACAGCACGCACTAACAATCTCTCCCCTGTATTTACAGTCCCCGGAATCCCTATGTGCCTACTGCAAATGGATCGATCTTGAGATCCATCCTAAGGACCAATGGGCCCTTGACTTCGAGAAGTGGAATGTCGCAAGGTCATCGGAGATGCGGAAGGAGGAGCGCCGCAAGAACGAGCAAACCCTGTGTATACAACGCAAGACGAAAGTTCATCTCAAAGCGTGCACGCGTAGGGAGCGGGAGGCTCGTGAGAGGGAGCGCAAGAGAAAGAGGGAAATGGCGACGAAGGCAAAAGAGGCCGCTGAGGAGTTCAACACCGAGCGGGCAAGGAAGGGAAAATGGCTCCGGTCCACACAGTAGGTCGTACGAACAGTTGGGTGGGTTAGTCGCACATGATGCTATATGTTATGCATGTAATCAAAAAGTACACGGCATGTTCTCCCAACTGTATTATGAAGTTTATTTAGATCCAAACAAGCCTATTATCTCGTCTTTTCGCATTCAATGATTCACATAGCAAGTCATCTAACAATATTAACATACCGATTTTCTCCATACACGAATTCTCAGTAGAATCAAAATATCACTTACCATCGTATGTACCGATCGTTCTACGGTCAATCGTTCCTAAAAAAAATTTCCCAAAATTTTTTACGCACCTACAACATACAATGAACACAAACGTTTATTACAACTCCAGCAGATTTTTTCCCAGTTAAAAACTGCAAAATGGACAAAATTTAAAAAATTCACGGGGTCTGAGTGCAGTTGCCCAAGGGGGCGACTGCACTGTAAGTCGCCCAATGGGGGGCGACTGGTTCCAGTCGCCCGAGGGTAGGGCAACTGGAAGTCTGTCGCCCCCCATTGGGCGATTGGCTCCAGTCGCCCCTTATTAAGCAACTGGAGCCTATTTTTGTAAAACAAATTCACGGATATATTTCTATAATTTTAAATAAAAAATAGAATATCCGTAACGTAAACTGTCAAGGTGGATTTGGGCCGAGCAAGTGAAGAGGAGCATGAATGCCACACCGACTTCTCGGTTGCACGTTGTATTCCCTTGCCTGCCTCGTATCCCCAAAACACATGGGGTTAAGCACTGACTCGAGTGAATAATAACCTGAGCTACAGGGACTGGAGACTCTGCTAGCAAGCAAAAGGGTGAAGGATCCTAGGTAGGGAGGGGGTGCAATGCAAGTGCAAAAACTACACACCTCCACAACAGCCAGCTGATCAAAAGTGATCAGTTCAGAAACACCACCCCAGCCCCCAAGGCAGAAGTATCCCATCTGCATTTGGCTGATCAAAAGTAACCAGTTCAGAACACCACAGCCCCGCCCCCCCGGGGGCCGCCCCAACCTGCATAGCTTTGTTCTTCGTCACAGAACATTTTAGAGTAAAGTTGCTAGTACCGTATCAGAGGTCATATCGGGTTGGCTCCTAAAACAACATATTCTAGTATCGGTCTATACTGACATACCGTTTCAGAGTTTAATATAATAATATATTTATAAGTACATATAGGTTTAATAATGTACATAACAAATTTTATATGCAATCTTAATATCTTACTCTAAAATTCCAAATACATAGCAGCATAATGAAATACAAATATGATATTTACCTCATAAGCTCAAACTTAGACAATTCAACGAGTGAACAAATGAACAACATTATATAATTAAGGTCTGAAGTCTGAATAACTTAATGTCTGAAACTCTGAACAACAGCATATAACCGAACAGAAAATTTACTCAACAGAAAATGAATCTCATGGATCAAACTTCAGAAATTAAACCTCCAATCTTTCATCGAGAAGCACAACTCGAAAAGATGAAATATCATCCATGCCTGACCTGAACTGAACTACCTGCTCTTGGATTGGACAACATATACAGGTGGTACACCATTTACTTCATGATATTACAGCATCCTCTTCCAGTGTAACAAAAATACTTCAATATTGATTTATGCTATTTAAAGAAAATGTGACAAAAAGACCTGATGGCCAGGTAGAATACGTAATGATAAAATACCATGCTACTTTCTTCTAACAAAGTTTGGAAATCTTACATTGTGCCATGATAAGTGAAAGACCGAATATAGCAACAGAGGAGAGTGATTGTTGCTTCTAAATTTGCCCTCAAGTATTTATCATCCCTCACTCCAATAGTTACAAAGCTATCAAAATTAGGATGAGAAATTATCACAAGATGAGCAAGAGAAGGAGCTGAAATTTTAGAAAAAAAATAAGCGAAATCGGAAATATATTTTTGTTGCACAACAGTACTTCCGATTTTTGGAAGTACCGTTATTTGCACTGTGGTACTTCCAATTTTCAGAAGTACCTTTGTTTGCACTACGGTACTTCCTTTCCTTGGAAAACAGTAATTTCAACCCAAGTTCAAAAAGAAAATTGATAGAACTTTCGACTCATATATCCAAATGACATGAAATTTTGCAAACATCTTCTCTGTGTAATCAAGAACCTATTCCAACAAACAATCATGAAAAACATAGTCAAAGCAAAGACCTTTTTCAGTTTGTTGGAAGGTTGCACCAAAACCGAGCCAAAACCCAAACGGTGAATACAATTTGCTCATGGATGTATGATGACCAAGATGGGTCTAAATGTATTCCCATATATCACAGCAAATTAGAACACTGAAGAAACCAAACTAAAAAATCTCGGATCAAAAGATGCACTAAAGAGATCAAAATCAAGCAAAACCGGGTTTTCTTATGAATCTTGTTATCAAAGTGCCTACATGAGTGGAAATGTATTCCCAAGGATTATCACCATCTCTTACGCATTCTTGGCACAGCAAGATCGCAAGAAAGAAAGAAGAGAGATCAAAACCAACCAAAAGACAAATACATCAATCAAAACAAGAGAGACATAAGAATTGCAAAACGATTGATGTATTGGTTACTTGAGAATATAGGTTTTATAACCACTCCACCTTGGAGGACAAAGAGCACATAAGGTACTCACTCTTAAACCCTAACCCTAGAGTTGAGAGCACATGAGAGGGGTTGGATGGTTAACTGGGTTGGATGGTTAACTATACATGTTCCCATCCCAACCCCCCTTTATAGGTGGGCAACCAGCCACCTACACCCCTTAATGGATCCTATCCACTATTACGATGTGGGAACCCGTTAACCCTACACACAGCTTTTACTCTTATAAGTTCACTTATGCACGTGGAGGAGGTAAGCGTAGCAAAGTCAATGGCGGTAACATGATGAAAAGGATGTGGAATATGATACAAGTAGAGAGAGATTGTCAGATCAAGCTAAAGAGGGAGAAAGAACCATAGCGGCACAGATCGAAGCTCGAGATGGCGATAACGCAGTGCACAAGAAGCGCAGCGGAGGCATGGTGCAGAAGAAGCGCGGCGACCTTAGATGCTTGGGGCAGTGGCTCAAAGAGAAACAGCGGCATTATAAAGATTTCTACGATCTGTAGTGACTCAAAGAGAAGAGTAATAGCTGCAGCTATGCAATAGAAAGGAGAGGACCACAGACCATGGCTAGCATAGCAATCTTCATTATTTGATAAGGATCTTGTAGACTCGCATGGCTTTGACGAACTCAAAGAGAGATGTTACGGACTTGAATGGACACAACAGAAGACTCAAAGCACTACATATACTAGCAGTAGAAATGTCAGCATAACAATAGTACTATGCCTTCATATTCCCCTCATCTCCTCTCCTCTCTCTTCACCCCCTCACTCCTTCCTGTCTCACTCTCTGCCCCTCTCCCTTTCTCTCTCCACCACCGGTTGGAGACCAGAAGGAGGGAGAAGCCAGAGGTGGAAGGAGGTAGCGGCCGAAGGGGAGCTCGACAACGGCGCGGAGTAGGGGCGTCGGTAAGGAGGTCGGAGCCAGTGTTGGGTGGCCACGTGAGCAGCGGTGGTGGGATCTAGCGGTAGCGGCCACGGGAGCAACATGGCGGGATCTGGTGGCGATGGCAGTTGTGAGGAGGTGGGAGGCCCGAGGTGGCAAGGAGGGCACCGGATCTGGTCGAGAAGCGGTTGGGCGACCAGATCCATGCAGGGAGGGCTAGATTCAGTGCAGGTTAGGCTGGATCCAGGGTGGCGACAGCTGGATTCGGGCGGGAGGCAGCCTGGCTCAAGCACGATGGTCGGGAAAGGGGGCCACCCCTGGGAGTGGAGCACACTCCTCCCAGGGCGGTGGCGACGGTTGTCAACGATGATTGGCGGTAGCTGGAGCAAAGGAAGACTAACCCAAATGCACCTAATAAACAAAATGCAACAGAATGAAAATGTACATATAATACAAAAAGTATATGATGCTCCCCTCAGATTATGCCATAAGGATAAACCACCCCAAGCTCTCCCCACAAGGTTGTGAACCTTGAGCTATCTAAAGGCTTGGTGAAAATGTCAGCTAACTGGTGGTCATTCTCCACAAACTAAAGCATTATGTCACCCTTCTCCACATGGTCTATAAGGAAATGATATCTGATATCTATATGCTTGGTCCTAGAGTACTGCTCTAGGTTCTTGGTAATGTTAATAGCAGAAGTGTTATCACAAAAAAGTGGAACACTATATATGGCTAACCCAAAGTCCCGCAAGGTTGAAACCATCCAAAGCACCTGACTACAAGAACTAGTGACTGCAACATACTCGGCCTCTACAGTGGACTATGTAACACTGGACTGCTTTCTAGAAGACCAAAAAATAAGGGAAGTGCCATTGAATTGGCAAGTGCCAGAAGTATTCTTCCTATCTATCCTATAGCAGCAAAGTCTGCATCGGAAAAGGCTCTAAGGGAAAGACAGGAAGTAAAAGAGTACCAGATACCATAGTCTAGCGTAGCTCGAAGGTACCTAAAGATGCGCTTTACCACCTGATGGTGTGAGGAGTGAGGAGAAACCTGAAATCGAGCGCACAAATATACGACGAAATGTATACCTGGGCTCGAAGCAGTACGATACAGGAGGGAGCTAATCATGCTTTAGTACTCCTTTTGATCTATAAGTGCGCCGTCCTCATCAGGTTCAAGTGTAGTCGAGGTCGCCATTGGAGTTGACACCGGCTTGCCATCACTCATGTCGAAGTGTCTCAGGAGGTCTCGAATGTACTTGCCTTGATGCTAGAAGGTACCCTCCCGTCTGCTTGATCTGGAAGCCAAGGAAGAAGCTCAACTCGCCCATCATGCTCATCTCAAACTATGTACTCACGGTATCAGAAAACTGGGAAACAAGTGCATGAGATGAGCCACCAAAGATAATTTCATCCACATATATCTAGACGAGCAGAAGGTCATTACCATACCTACGAATGAACAAAGTCTTATCCACTTTACCCATCTCAAACCTGTGACTCAAAAGATAGGACTTAAACCTCTCATACTAAGCTCTAGAGGCTTACTTAAGTCCATATAAGGATTTAGAAAGCTTGAAGATATGGTTTGAGTATTTGGGGTTCTCAAAATCTGAAGGTTGTCTAACATAGACCTTTTTTTCAATATACCCATTGAGGAAGGTACTCTTGACATTCATCTGGTATAGCTTGAAGCCCTTAAATGCTGCAAATGTATGCAGAATCCTAATGGCCTCTAGCCTAGCTACAGGGGCAAAAGTCTCTTCAAAATCTAAACCCTCAACCTAGGAGAAACCCTAAGCTACTAATCTAGCCTTGTTTTGAATGACTACTCCATCCTTACTCTGCTTGTTCTTGAAGACCCACTTAGTTCCTATCACATTATAACCACTAGGGGGCTCAACAAGCAACTAGATCTTGTTCCTCTCAAAATTCTTTAACTCCTCATGCAGTGCATTGACCCAAGACTCATCAAAAATTGTGTAACAGATATCCTTGGGCTCGAAAGAGGCGACAAAGGTAGAATGTAAACAAAAAATGAGATAAGCTAGACTTAGAGCGTGTGACACGCTCAAGAACATCTCCTATGATCTGCTTCGGAGGATGATGATGCGAAATGTGTCAAGGAGGTTCTTAATGAGAAGAAAAAGTGGCCTCTTCCTCATGAGCTGATGAGATAGGAGCAGAGCCATAAGCTCTAGAAGAATTAGAAGGTAAGGGCTGATCTCCCTAAGGCGCAGTGGTAGAAGCAGACATCTCAAGGGAATAATGGACTGGATCAGGTAAAGAACATTCATCTCCATCCTCCTCATCGTCTACAAAGATGGTCTTAAACTGCACTACTGGACCTGAGATGTCGGCCTAGTACTAGGACCAGCCTCATCGAAGGTAACATCACAGGTCTCTATAATCCTACTTGTTGTGGTTACAGACCAAACAGAGAGATGGTAGTATGGTAGTGGAGATGTTAGGTGAGCAATGCTTCGGGACTTCCCTATGGCCTGAATGGCTTTATATATATTCACATGGGGAGTATTTTACAATTATATTACACCCAAGTATTCCTCTCAAGGGCATTTACGTCATTATACATGTCCCATTTTGGGCTTTACAACTTTCTAACAGGCCAGCTGGGCTTAGGTGCGGGCCACCCCTACAACAGGAGCCTCTCATGGTGAAGGGCTTCACAGGCCGAAGCCATGTTGCTGAGCCATTTGGCCCCCTCTGTCCCCGCGGCCTGTGACCTTATGTGATCATGGGCAGAAATGCATTTGCCGGCGCAACCCGGCTTTGCACCATGGATACGAAGTCGACCGGCTACCGAAGTCGTCTTCGGCCGCGAAGTCCTTCAGCTGCGGAGTCGAAGTTGCTGGTGGACCCGCCCCGCTGAGTCGAAGCCGAGGCGGGGTCGGGCTCATCTTGCGAACATGTCGTTGATGTGGGGGGCAGGTCCACCCCACGTGTGTGAAATCGAAGCTAAGGGCGGGCTCGTCCCGCGAAGACGAGTCCAAAGCGAACACGTTGCCGAAGTGATTCCCGAGGTTGTCCTATAGACGCGAAGTCAACATGCGGCCCGATAGCTCGCAGCCCGAAGACGATGTCTTAGTGGCGCCGAGGATCGCGCTGACTATGAGGTGTTAGTCAGGCGGTCGCCCGGCTGTGGTCGTGCGTTCCTTCCCGAGAGGGAGGTCACGTGGCAGGACACGATTGGTGGGTCGTGGGCTGTCAGGCGGTGTGCGAGCGCACGCAAGCTTCCGCGGATGCGCTCCCCCGATGGTAAGTTGATTTCAAAGTCAGAGTCGTTCTGTGGAGGCAGAGTCGATGTTGAAGTCGAAATCGGAGTGACTGGCTAGTGGCGTACTGACAATGCATTAATGGCCCCTAGAATCGCGCTGACCACTGGCGCACAATGGAAGGTGGACCATGTCATTATGCGTTCGTTTTCGAGGGAGTGGATGCATGGTAGGGCTTGATTGGCGTGTCGTGAGATGTAAGGCGTCGTGCGCACACTCCACCGCGACGCTTCACCTCCTGCCGGTTGAACTTCCGCCGGTTGGCGCTACCGCCGGGTGGACTTCGGATTTGCTGTATGAACTCGAAGTTGAGGCGCAGCCAGGTTGCTCGTAGCTCAGCGATGGTGCTTTAATGACGCCCGGCGTGCATCGGGGACTGCACAAAATGGCGGTACGTGACTAGCGCGTCTTGCGGTGTCAGCGACTGCCCAGCTGCAGCCGTGCGCTTTTCCCGGTGGGGTAGGACGCGTGGGTACACGTGATAGGCGCGTTGTGCGCTGTCAAGCGCCCGCACAACCGCGGTCACCCGTCCATTCCTGAGAAATCGGCCACGAGGCGAGCGTGATTGGCGCGTCGTGCGCTGTGAAGCTGTCGGGCGACTGCTCGTCGTCGGCTTCCACCGGTTGTGCTTCCCAATCGTGGGGGAGGTGAGCAGTTTAGCTTCCACCGGTTACGCTTACCGGCGGTGTGGGAGGTGAAGGGGCTTTATATACCCCTTTGGCATCGCGTCGGCATTCTCGTTCACTTGCCTCCTGTTCCCTTGCTCTTTTTGACTTGCACACTGTGCTCCCGCCTCCTTTGCTGCCGCTATTCGTCGCAGGCGCTGTACTCCTCGCCGTTTAGCCCCCGGAGGACAATGGCTCGTGGCGAAGAACGTGCTCACCGGGCCGGCAGTGGTGCCTCATCCACACGATCGTCATCGACCGAGGTGGAATATGCGCTCGTAGGGTGCGAGCCATCGCTGGTGAACAAGCGGTGGGTAGCAGAGGAGAAGGTGGAGGGTCCATGCTCCCGCGTCCTGGGCTAGACCCTCGTGATGGAGGAGACTATCCGAACTCTACTACGTGAAGGGAAGCTGACGAACCGTCGTGAGGTGCGCCTGCCTGCAGCGACGAGATGGAGCCACACCCGGAGGCGTCGGAGGCGATCGTCTTCGTCGCGTATTTTGAAGCCGGTCTTCGGGTCCCAGCGGCCCTGATCTCAGCGACATCTTGTAGACCTTCAGGCTGAAGTTGGCGCAAATGACCCCAAACACAATAGCCCACCTGGCTGTTTACTGCTGGGCGCTGCGGACGGAGACGTGTTGGCCTAGCTCCTCGCTGTTCGCATTCCTCCATGACACACAATGCCAGCCAAAGAAGCTGGAGGGAGGGTGTCGGAACCCAGAGCAACGACTCCTGGATCCTCTGTGTAAATCGCACTTGTCCAGAATCAGCTAGTGCGCACAGTGACAACAAAGATAAATACTAAGCACAAATGACTAACTTCATTAAATAAAGAGTACGGCCTTATGGCCAAGTCTTACATCAATGCCCATTGGCAAAAGTAAATAAAGCAAATAACTGCGGAAGTAAATTGATAAATAGTGAAGCCCAAGCCTGCCCACAGGCAAACGACAGTAAGACGCAGCCTACTCATCCTGGTCTTCACCGTAGTCGACGTCATTCTTCTCTGTGTGGAGATAGCAAGGTGAGTACAAACTTGTACTCTGCAAATCACACGGAGAAATGCATCATTATGATAAAGGCATCAATGGAAGGCTTCTAGGGTTAGTTTGCATAAAACAACATTTAAGGAAATACAGTAAATAGATTGAAATTGCTAAATTTGATATAGTAAGTAAAAACAATATTTGTAAAAAATAATACCGTCAGTGCAGGCTCTGACCAAACACCTACCTATCCACGGGCATCCCACCCGGACCATCTTTTCCAAAAGGTCACGTGTGGATTCCATCCATCCACACGCTTCCACTGCGCAACTCTGACGGATTCCATCCATCCACCAGGTTTCAATCTCTCACGGATTCCATCCATTCACAAGGTTTTCATCTCTCGTGGATTCCATCCATCCACACGCTTCCACTGCGCAACTCTAACGGATTCCATCCATCCACCAGGTTTCAATCTCTCACGGATTCCATCCATCCGCAAGGTTTTCATCTCTCGTGGATTCCATCCATCCACAAGGTTTTCAAAAATATTTTTGAAAAACAAAGTCAAATCCATGAAAAACTTTTACTCAGCGTGCCCATGACCGTGGGCATGGCTATCCAGGATAGATTATACACTCTGCAGAGGTTGTACAACTTTACCCATAAGACACGATCATCCCCTTTTGCCACTAGATTACACGTTTCCTTAGGTGTGCGGCGAGGAGTCGTGACAAGCCCTTTACAATACAAAGCCTTCAACCTGACCAAGTCAACTCTAAGGTTTCACCCCAGTAAGGAATCCACCAGACCGGGACCCCCTCTTGAGCCTGAGTGAGACTTCACATGGCTTAACCACGCTCACTCAAGTGAGACTTCTCATGGCACCAACCACTCTCACTTTCAACCTACAACATGACTCAGGTTGGGACTTCACAAATTATTCAGCCAAGATTGTCCCATACCAGCCATGTGGTAGTACGACAGGGCTTTGCAACAGTAGCTCACAGAGCAGTCCTTAATTGACTTAGGCCTAACCACATACGCCTGTGCACGACAATCAACTCACCAACTAACCAATGGCCTAAGTCTAAACCAGTTTTTATATTTTGTTTTCAAAATATTTCATAAACCTCCTAGACTCACTAAAGGCAAGAGTACATTTAGGAAACTTATCATTTCATGTGAAAAGCTCATCATTTTATGTGAAAGATATCCCAGCCAAAAGATATTTCTAGCTAGACTAAGCATTTGCTATCCAAAAAGTCTCTAGCCATACTATTATACCAACTAGAGTTTTTAATCTAGGGTGACAAGGTATCGAGGAATTCAATATCAATGGAGGAATTAACAAGTAGGCAATAACTAAATTTAAAACTGAATTGAAATACGTTGACTAGAAATATGCATGCAGAATAATTTAAAACAACATAATTTTTATTTTGAAATCTGGGATCAACATGATCAAGGAGTGTGACTTGCCTTGCTCTTCAAATTGGTGCAAATCTTTGTCTTTGAATTCTCCTAAATCGTCGAAGTCTACACGTGAAAATAACCCACCAAATTCAAATAAATTCAAAATAAATTCAAATTAATTTCAAATATTTGCATTGAGGAACAAAATGGATAGAGGGGAATTTTTTATTAATTTAGAAATTTGAATGGGCTCAATCGGAGTTAGGACGAAGAAGAACGGGCTCACAGAAGTTTAAAATCAGAGAAAATGAAAATTTTGGATTTTTGGAATTATTTTTCTAAAGGAAATTGATTTATGACATCAGCATTGCGTCAGCCCTGTTATTGTATTTTGGCCGAATTATTTTTCTACTGGAAAATAGGGTGAGAGGCTGACAGTGGGCCCTGGTCCATGTGGACTAAGTCCACGGACCGGGGGTGGATCTGAGGTGGCACGGGGGTGGGCCTGGCTTGCGTGGTGCTGACGGGGAGAGGGGAGCTGACACGGTCGGGGACGTGGCACCACATGGCACCCACGTCAGCTCCGACTGCTTACATGGCCAAACCGGCCGGGGCAGCGCTCGGGCCCGGGGATCACGCCAGCGAACGGCGGCTGGCAGCGAGAGGTGGAAACGAGAGCGGAGGAGGAGGGGAATGCGAGGGTAACGTGGGATTTCACCGGAGACGGTCGGAAGTAGGCCGGCGGCGAGGCGAAAGCGGCGGAGCAGCTCGGGTTTGGGCGGCAGCGGTGCTCCGGCGGTGAAGGAGGTCGGCCGAGGGGTGGAGCGGCTTCGCACGGGCACGGGGAGACCGAGAAAGGCGACGGCGAGGCGCGAAGGCGCCGGAGGGGCAGTGATTTCTCGCCAAAGTTCGAGGTGGCGGCGGAGGCAATGACGCCGGCGTCGGGGCGCTAGGGGGCTCGGGAGAGGCACGTAAGAGCGGAGGGAGGTGGAGTGAGGAGAGGCGAAGCTGGGAGGGGGCTTATAGGGGCGGAGGGGTGCGGGGGCGACACGAATTGCTCGCCGGAGTGGCGAAGGTGGGCGGCGGCCATTGCGGGTGGACGTGGGGAGAGTGGCGTGGAGAGAGGGGGAAGTGGGCGCGAGGATGGCAAAGAAGATGGGCGTGTGGGGCACGGCGCTCGCGGGAGAGAGGAGGGGCGCCGGGAAAGGCGGGAGCGGTTGCGGCGGCGGCGGTTGCGAGAGGAGGAAGAAGGTGGGGAGGAAGACGCACCTGACAGCGGGCTTGGCCTGTCAGCGGGAGAGGGAGGGTAGGGGGAACGCGGGCGGCTGCGATGGTGCCACGCGGTAGGGGCGCGCATCGGGCAGCCGAGCAAGGAGCGAGGGCGGACGACAGATGGGCCGGGTGCGTGGGGTGCGGTCGATTTGGGCCGGCTAGGTGGCGAGCGGGGGAAAGGGGAAGGCGGGATGGAGTGGGAGACATGGGCGCAATCTGGCCATCCACGTGGCGGCCAGAGGGAGAAGGAGGGGTTTTTATTTTCTGATTTTATTTTTTGATTTTCAGAAAACACCAAAAAATCATTTAAAGCTAAGAAAAATATGAAATAACTTTAAACAAATTCTAGAAAATTCACTGAAATTTTTAGAAATGTTTTGGACATAAAAAATATTTTCAACTAAAGTTGATACTATAATTTTATACTTTTTAATTTTCAAAATAGATTTTTGAACTCTAGAAAAACTCAGAAAACCAAATAAGAGCCAAATAAATCCAAATAATTAATTTGAATTAGGATTTTTTTACAGAAAATCAAAATATCATTTTATTTAATAATAATATTTTTAGGTTTTACATAAAATACTTTTCAAATCCAGCCTTTTCAAAAGCAGAATTTCAGGGCAAATCTAAAATTAAAATTTAGGCACCAAAACACATGTTTTTATTTCAAACCAAATTAATTTAATTTAAGTTTTTTTTCTCCAAAAATTTTGAAATAAATAGCTGGGATGTTACAGAGGGGCAATCTCCAACTTCGGCAGCGTCAACTTTGTTCTGCGGCCCCAGTGCTCACAAATAGCTGGGATGTTACACCCAGACGAAGTGGGAATCCAACTGGATGAGGCGGTGGTTCTACCTCCGTGTGGCGAGTGGCAGCGACCTCGAGTGCACAGGCCAGCCAATATCGTTCAACACCTCGCAAAGTGTGACAACCGACGACGAGGACAGGTGGAGAGCGTGGAGGCTTGCGGGGATCACCCTCCGATTCAACATGCGCGACCTCACCGAGGAGTTCTTCATGTATGGTGTGGCACCACTTGCCAAGCGGTGGCGCGTCCAGCCTGGAGGCCTCCGGTGCGACGGTGTCCGGCCGTCTGTGTCCTCACTGCCGAGGCCCTCCAACCCTCATAAGTTTCGCACTGAAGGTCTCTCCCCTCTTTTTTGACTTTTCTTCCTTTGCTTGTAGGATTTGTCCTGGAGGATGCGGAGTGCACGGTGGTCATGTTCCTCGGGCCGTACACGGCCAAGGAGCACGGCCTGCACGAAACCGCAATCGAGGCGGTGAAACTAGGGCGGATAAACAGGGTGTGCGAAGCTCTGGGCATCCCCGTGCCGAAGTGCGCCACTCCAACCTCGAGCCGAGCTCGCCGTCGCGATGGCGATGACAAGGGGAAGGGGTCGCCCTCCCAGCGGAGGGCCCGGTCCCCTGCAGCCGTATCCAGCCCGACAGCCGCTGACTCCGACTCGGTGAAGTATGCCAATTCGGACCTTGAGGCAGGTGCGGAGGAGGCGACTCCAAGCGAGGAGTCCCTGGGCAGCACCAAGGACCAAGGGTGCAGCGCGGACACCCAGGAGGGCGAAGCGTCCTCGCCCACGCTGGCTGCTGAGGCTGAGGAGTCCTCACCTCAGCCTCCAAAAGTGAAGCAGCCTCGAACACGATCGCCCTCGCGGCCGGAGAGGGGGTTCGCTGTGGCGACCAGAATTAGGGGCCTGTTGGAGTCTGACTCCGACATAGAGGCCACTCGAACTGAAGAGGCAGCTGCCCCAGGAGGCGCTGGAGTTCCCACGGTTCCTTCTGAGACCGAGGGGACACCCCAACGGACCTCGCCGGTTGACGCCGAAGGTAAGCTTGACTCCCCCCCATACGATCCTGCGAGGCTTCCCTAAAGTTCTCTGACTAGTCTTTTACTATTAGCGGAGGAACAGTCCCCCGGCCGTGGACAACCCTCGAGGGACAGAGACGTTCTGGGGGTGGCATCAATAGTTCGTGTTAATAACTATCTGTGAAAGTTGTAGACATCACAAACGGTTCATATAAAAACCGTCTCTGATATTATGGACATCACAGACGGATCTTATATCGAACTGTCTGTGATATTATGGAATCATAGATGGTTTGTATGAATAACCATCTGTGAATTATCACAGACAGTTATTAATACGAACGGTCTGTGATAATATTCGTATCACAAACCGTTTCTAGTTGGAACCGTCTGGGATAATCTATGATATTAAATACCGGGCGTACATGGTCTCAACACAGATCTGTTTTCATTACGCTGCATCGGTGCAGCGAGGCGGGCGGCTTTGGGGAGTTTGGTGAAAACATATCGCTTGTAGATCTATATACGTCTTCTTAGTGATCAAAGGTTATTACTCAAATGCTTCTAATAACTTATATGCCTTGTAATTAAAAGAGATGATAGCTAGGGTTTTATTTAGATATAGCTAGCTAGCTAGGTTTAGAAAGATAATGGTACTTTGCTCAATTTTAGAATAGGTAAGTACTTATAATTTACTTCAATATATTCTTGCTTAATATTATTATGTCATGAATACATGGCTAGCTAGCTAGCTAGCTACCTAATATAGATGTCATACGTAAGTAAGTATAGCTAGTCTGATTTACTATAGTAGTGTTAATAATCATTTTTGACACCCATTTGTTACATGTGTAGCATAGATAGACCAAAGCTAGATGTACGTTGATCGTGTGAGTGAAGAGTACATTAATGGTGTATCTGCTTTTAGAAGAGCGGCCGAGCTGGATATGTTGAAGAAGGGGATGGAATATATGTATTGTCCATGCATTGATTGTGATAATCTAAAGATGTTTAGCAGCCCAACGCAAATTGAAACTCACTTGATTCGAAGGGGTTTCAGAAAGGGCTACAAATGTTGGACCAGTCACGGTGAAGAGAAGATTACACAAGAAGGTAGTTATGACATCGTCGAAGGAGACAACGATATGCCAGTTGTGGACTGTGCTTTCGATCATAAGGATAAGTCGCAGGATGACAATCTGAATCAGATGCTATGTGATGCAGAAGGGAACTTTAGTAACAGAGAGTTTGATAAATTCGAGGGCTTAATGCAGGACTCAGAGAAACCTTTGTTCCTGGGTTACAAGCCACAATACACGAGGTTGTCATCAGTTCTAGAACTACTAAAATTGAAGGCAAGCAATGGTTAGTCTGACAAGAGTTTCACGGCATTGTTAGGTCTCCTAGCAGACATGCTTCCAAAGGGAAATGTGTTGCCAAGAACCACCTACCAAACCAAGAAGATTCTTTATCAATTGGGAATAGAAATAGAAAGAATACATGCATGTCTGAATGATTACATCCTCTACCGAAAAGAGTATGCTAGCTTACATGTTTGTCTAGCATGCAAAGCATCCTGATACAAGCGTAAAAATGACTTCGATGATGGGAAGGGCATCGAGGTGAAGCAATGACCTCCTGCTAAGGTGTTGTGGTATCTTCCTATAATTCCCCGTTTGAAGCGTTTATTTGCAAACCGCAAGGATGCAAGATTGATGCGTTGCCACTTGGAGCAACGTAAGAAAGACAAAATGATAAGACACGTTGCTGATTCTACCTAGTGGAGGAACATCGATACGATGTTTGTAGACTTCGGTGTGGAACCGAGGAATATAAGGTTTGGGTTTAATATAGATGGAATGAATCTTTTTGGTAACATGAGCAGCCGACATAGCCCCTGCCCTATGACTCTATGCATATACAGCCTTCCTCCTTGGCTGTGTATGAAGCGAAAGTATATTTTAATGTCACCACTTATCCAAGGGCCAAAAAAAACCTGGAAATGGTATTAATGTGTACCTAGCACTATTGGTGGAAGATCTTGCAATACTGTGGAGCGAAGGAGTACATGTATGGGATGCGAACAAATGAGAGAACTTCACTCTACACGCCAAGTTATTCTGCACCATTAATGATTTTCCTGCCCTTGATAACCTGTCAAGGTTGAGTACAAAAGAAGCCAAAGCCTGTCCGCACTACTTAGATTATACTGAGAGTGTGCAGTTGAACAACTCGCGCAAAAATGTGTACATGCATCACCGTAGGTTCCTTCCAGAGTACCCATAATGCAAGATGAAGAAACAATTTGACAAAAAAGAGGATGACTCAGTACCAAGACCTTTTAGCGGGAAAGAGGTCTATGATATGGTCAAGGATATCGATGTTATGCTTGAAAGGGACGTAAATTAAGCACCTGTCGGAATAATATGTGGAAGAAGAGGTCAATATTTTGAGACTTGCCTTATGGGAGCACTTAGAAGTTCACAATTGCATCGATGTCATGCATGTAGAGAAAAATGTATGTGACAGTTTGATTGGTCTCTTACCGAACATTCTTGATAAAACAAAGGATGGTGTCAACACAAGGCGTGACTTGGTCACTATGAACATCAGGACCAAGTTAGCATCGATAGAGATCGAAAAAGGCCGGACATACCTTCCTCCAGCTTGCTACACTCTGTCTAAGTCCGAGAGAACTCAACTGTACCAATCCTTGCATGTTGTGAAAGTTCCGTCCGTTCACTCCACCAGCATGAAGAAACTTGTTTCCATGCAAAATTTAAAATTAATTGGTATGAAGTCTTATGACTGTCATGTGCTAATAACACAAATATTACCTATTGCAATTAGAAGTATTTTACTGAGCAAGATTCGAGTGACAATCATAAGGCCATATTATTTCTTTAACGCAATTGCTCAGAAGGTCATCGATCCCGATGGACTAGATGCTCTGCAGACCGAGGTAATGACAACTCTATGTCATCTAGAGATGTATTTCCCTCCATCATTTTTGATATCATGGTCCATCTCATTGTCTACCTTGTGAAAGAGATAAAGATATGCGGCTCTGTGTTTCTACGTCATATGTACCCATTCGAGAGTTACATGAGAATTTTCAAGTCTTATGTACACAATTGATCTTGACCAGAGGGTAGCGTCATCGAAGGTTATAAAACCGAAGTGGTCATTGCATTCTACATCAGCTACATGACTCAGGTCGAACTGATAGGTGTACCTCTATCTCATCATGGGGGGTGGCTAGAGGTATTGGAACTATCAGAAGGAAAGCAATAACTCTGGATTGAGATACGTATGCTCAAGCCCATTTCACAGTTTTACAACGCATGACTATATATTGAAGAGTACAAGGACATGCTACGCCAAGACAATGCAGGCCATCGGAGGTTTGGATTATGAAACAACACAACCATTAGTTCAACGAATGGTTGAAGGTATGATTGACTGGGAGGTCGTCAAGTGAAGCACTAAAATAGTTGGCAAAAGGGCCAAAATTTTACAATTGTGACATAGCAAGGATACAACATTAATGGCTACACATTTTATACAACAAATTAGGATAGAAAGAGCACAGTGCAGACCTCAAGTGTCCGCATAGATGCCTATGATGCGCACATCAGTACCGCTGGCCTAAGCTCGTACTACGAGCTTGTAGAGGAGATTTGGGAGCTTGACTACGTAATTTTCAAGATTTCTCTATTTCGATGCCATCGGGTCCAACTCCTATGGGGTGTAAAGGTCAACAAGTATGGCGTCACTACCGTGGACCTCGAATGTGTAGCATACGAAGATGAACCATTCATACACGCGAGGCAAATTGTTCAAGTATTTTATGTAACCGACTCGGCAAATAAGAAGCACCATGTAGTTCTTCATGGAAAAGGAAGGATTGTCGAAGTTGAGAATGTTGTGGATAAGGAAGAGTACAATCAATTTGATGAGTTATCCCTCCGACGCCGGCCGCCTCTCCCTCCGACACCGGTGCCTCTCCCTCATGCTGTCGTTCGCCTCTCCCTTATTTGTCTATCTTGTGGTCTATCTCAATAGTTGGCTAATTTGTTTTGTGATCTTCAGTAGTTCGCTAATTTGTTTTATGACCTTTAGTGCTTCATGATATATGCTTCACTTATTAGCTACAAGATCTAATACTAAAATTGGATATTCAAGCTTGAGCTCTAAATTTTTACTATTACTGTCATTTGTCAATCTTGTGGTATGTCTCAATAGTTGGCTAATTTGTTTTGTGATCTTTAGTGCTTGGCTAATTTGTTTTATGACCTTTAATGCATCATGATATATATGCTTCACTTGTTAGCTACAAGATCTAATACTAAAATTGGATATTCAAGCTTGAGCTCTAAATATTTACTATTATGGTCGTTTGTCAATCTTGTGGTCTGTCTCAATTGTTGGCTAATTTGTTTTGTGATATGCAGTAGTTGGCTAATTTGTTTTATGACCTTTAATACTTCATGATATATGCTTCACTTGTTATCTACAAGATCTAATAGTAAAATTGGATATTCAAGCTTGAGCTCTAAATTGTTACTATTACTATCATTTGTCAATCTTGTGGTCTATCTCAATAGTTGGCTAATTTGTTTTATGATCTTTAGTATTTAGCTAATTTGTTTTATGACCTTTAGTATTTCATGATATATGCTTCACTTGTTAGCTACAAGATCTATTTGGAATGGCATCTTACTGTTCCAAAGGGACCTTGTAACAATAATATATGCCACATAGACATTCAAAGGGCATGAAGCAAGTTACACACTCCAGTGTGTCAGGTTCAATGAACTTGAGACACTTGTGTGTGTGTGTGTGTGTAATTTGATTCATAGAACTTTATTTATGCCCATAGCTCACTACAGTTAATTTTTTCTTATAAGAAAGATGACGTCCACACAGTCATCATCGTCGTTATCTGGATCTCACGCTCCCAAGATCAGAATAACTAAGTATGGCCGAGGAGTATAGAAAAGGCCAAAGGGCCGAATGACCATCAAAGTGGTCTCTCTGGATGGGGTCCCTCTGCAACCAAAGAAAGCAATGGTAGCATTTTGGACTACCTACAGGATAAGTGGAAGGCAATAGGTCCCCATTACCATAGCAAGCTGGAAAGATTTGGCAAAGGGTAAGAAAATTCAACTGTGGGAGGAAATAACAAATTCGTTTGAGATCCCAGTAGATGTACAGGGACTCATGCAATGGCAAGGGCTCCTCTTAATGGGAAAAGCATGGAAGAACTTTAAGAGTACTCTTGTCAAGTAGTACGTGGCCAAGGAACTCACGCCCTTCACGAGGTATCCTTTCATGTCACTGGAAACATGGGAGGCCTTTGTGCAGATGAAGACAACGACCGAATTTGAACAACAAAGTGCGGCACACAAGGCTCTCCAGTCACAAAATACTCACCCTCACAGATTCGGCACCACTGGGTACACAGGTAAAATCCCGCAGTGGAAGATGCAGGACAAGGTTGCAATCCGATCAGAGGCCTCCTCGCCATTTGTTGGGATCGCAAACGAGCGCGCCCGAAATTGGTTAAGAGTGAGGTCATCAACCACGTCTTCGGGTGTCCTAACACCTGGTAAGATATGTTAAACTACATAGTTGTTAATACCTCTTGAACTTCATGGGTTCGAAAAATAACATGATTACCTCCTGCAGCAATCATTGACTACCGAATCTTCCCGAGGCTCCTTTTAGGAATACAGGGAGAGAGGTATACTATCATAGGCCCTAGAAAATAAGGAGCACCCAGGACGCATGCAAGGCCTAGGGGTTTACGTATCTTGGAGGCACAGATTCCCAAATGACTTCAAGACATATAGGAGTAAGAAGAGATCCAAGGCCTACCGCAACGAACAAATAAAATAGGAGCTTCGTGCACAACTTAAGTTATAGCTATCTGCCTCACTTCAAGATAAGATTGCCTCACTTCAAGGAGAGATAGATTCATTGAGGGAAGAACTGAGACAAGTCCACAACCAATCGCAACTCACCCCCATTAATGCGGCACCCAGTCCCCCTCAACGTCGGAGTAGCTGCGTATCCACACCAATTACTGAACATAGCGATGCCCACTTACCTATCGATGATATTCAGGTAATGTACCTTTTTAGAATGCTACTAGATAGATCTCCCTAGTGGACGTCTTAGCTCATCTTGTATCATTATATAGGAGCCCGCGCCTTGCATCCTCAGAGTCAAGCTTGTTGGCTCCATTCCCATTAATGCTGGGCGGGAGATGGCGTATCCATGACTGTCAGGGACGCTAGTGCACGGTGTACAAGTAGAGACTGGTTTCGTGAAGGTTCAAGTGGACATCTCTAATGATATTTTCAAGACCGTCCCTCTTGAGAAGCCTCCAAATGAAGAGATTACAACTTAGGGGATGTCGTCTACACATTCATCCAGTGGCCCAAGAGGGACATCGCCCTCAACTCATATGTGCCACGATCTCCACATCTAGTGTCCCAAGAGGGACAACGCTATGGACCTATCACATCGGCTCTAGTGGCTCCACCTCTGGCTTTGGTTCTGAAGCCTGTTGCATTGGCTCCCGTGGAGATGCCACTGAATATGTATCATAAGCGAGGCTCTAAGACCCGATCGAAGAAGATTAAGGCACGTCCCGAGCAATGAAAGTTCATTCTCGGAGTATCGTTGGTCGCCGAGTCACAATTACCCCGGCTTGGTCTGGTTTATAATACATTGCATACCTGATACATGCAGAGGTCCAACATGAAGCCAAACCAGCACAGTGGATTCACTGTGAGATACACGGAGGTGTACTTCCTCCACGGCTCGGCCTACTTCGTCATGACCTTCGAAGACTTATTCTTACTATTCAACCTCAACGAACTCGATGCCTCACTTCTATGATGTTGGACACTGTAAGTGTACTGTACAATGAAGTTCTACATTCACGACACACCGATAAATGTCATTATTCTTTGCTTATGTATAGATACATGATCCAACAAGTCCGGCGACAGCGACAACTGGTGAGTTTCTTCGACCCACACTTGGTCTCTAAGCAATCCATCAACGAAAATGCATCGTTCGTCCAAGATTACATAACGAGCGGATTGATTGATCACAGTGATAAGGAGTACATTATGGTACCCTTCAACCAAGGGTAAGTGTTTCACTAGTTGCCACACAAGTTTCATTTGTACTTTATACGCAACATAAACTTAGGATTAATCACTATGGCGACACACATGACTAAGTCTCACTAGATTTTGATTGTGATTGTACCAAAGTGGAGTAAGGTAATATACCTTAATTCCCTACTTAGGAGCAACCACGACTTCACTCGTGTGCAAGAAGCAATTGACAGGTAAACTCATTTCCTTCATACATAACTCTATTGTAATCTTTCTTTCGTTTGCAATGGCTGAGGCTAACTTTTTTAGAAGCACGTAGGTCATTTACTGCTTATGTTGCCCAAGAAAGGAGACACAAGGAATCCAATGACATGCTGCAACACATGACGCGATTTCAATACCCGCTACAACACAATAATCCTATATCACAGTTTGTTATAATGCCTCTAGAATTGACAATATCTATGTATGTAATTCTATTTTTACAGTGCCACTAGCAGTTATAGGGCAACGTATATGGATTCTATGTTTGCCGCTATATAAAGAAAATCATGGACACTAAAACAAATGATCCAGAGGTTTGTCAACCTTCTAATAATTATTATTTTCTGATTATATATATGTATATATATATATATACACACACATGCTAATTAATGACTTATTGCTCTTAGCGATAGCGTGTGGACTTCGATAGAAGTGCATTTGATCTTGACAAACTCGTCGAAATTCGTGGAAACCTCTCCCAATTCTTACTAGCAGAGATCATAAACAAGACTAAAGAGTTTTATCCCGGCAATGCTGATTAGATGTTAAAACATTGGATTCAATTGTAATCACTCAATTGTGCTTAATCAAGTAATTCATTCAATTTAATTCATTTCATCTGTATGATTTATGTAATGATTATCATGTACTATATATAAGTGATCTTGCTTGTTTTCAGAGGGCATGACTAGCATATCTTGAGGCTAGCCGAAAAAGAGCAAATAAAATCGCTATTAAAATAGCTATCATAGACAGTTTGGTGTTCCAAACTGTCTATGATATATATATATCCCAGACGATTTCAAACATCAAACCATCTGTGATATGCACATATCACAGATGGTTAATACAAAAAATTGCCTGTGTTGTAAGTTATCACAGACGGTGTGGAAGCCAACACTAGTATTAAGATCAAAGTAATTATAATAAATGAAATTAGATTAAATTTTCTAGTGAAGGTTCTAGCTGTCAACACTAGTATTAAGACTCTAACCACAAAGGTTCAATGAATTTGGTTGTCTACCTGACTGGTGCTATCTACTAGAGCACACATGAGAGCTCTAACCACTCCTAGACTTCCCAAAAGCTCATTTAAAAACAAAACCACAAATATACCATGTGAAAGCGAAAGCGTACATTGCCCGCCATTGACCAGGGGTGCAGCTACTTGAATAGTTTTACACTCTGCAGAGATTGTACAACTTTACCCACAAGAGATAATCAATATATACTATCCGTTTGACACACTTTCCAAAGATGTGCAATTTTAAGTGATTATCACAAGTCCTTTACAATGCACAAGCATAACGAGAATCCACCAACTAAGGTTTCACCATTGAATGGGTTCAATCTGCCCAAGTCAGAAGCCCCCTCTTGCACCATATTCAACCCTCTAGCTGAATCTAAGCTAGATTGTTGCAAATTAATTAGTCAGGTCATACCCATTTAGACTTATGGTTGTACAGTAATGCTCAGTTTGAATAATTACAAGTGTCTATCCTTAATTGGCTAGGGCGGCACATTCACGATACAAGTTCTCGTGCTTAATCTGCACCGACCCAAACTTACCATCCGTCCAAATCTAAATTATTTTTATCATTTTATTTTACTTTAAAAATAGCAGCAATATCTACTGCCACAAAGATACTAAAATGAAATGATTAAGGCATATGATAATAATTTTCCACCCCAGGGTTATAATGACCGAGTACCTTATTTAAGCAGTTCTACCATTTCTAGAATTATCAAACTATATTATAATCTCAATATTGAGACAAGGGAATCCTAAGGTGACAAAGGTATAACAATGTCGATATAACTAATGACCTTAAGACAAGTTATTATTTTATGTGAAATAGCAATACATATAAATTTAAAATAGTAAATAACTTTTCACAAAACTAGGATCAACATGTTCAAGGAAGACTTGCCTTCAATGGCTGGGGTCTTCTCTCATTGGTCGGAAACTTCTTCGACGATGTCAGGTTCTACACGCAAAACTAGAAGCACAATAAATAAATAAATACAAATAAAATCATAAAAAATATAAAATATATACTATGAGTAATATTGGGATTTTGTATGAATTATTAAACTTAAATCACTAGATTTAGAGTTCAGACGACGGAGAACGAGCGATCAAAAGATCGAATGGAATGGAAATTGTTGGAAAATATCAAACAAGGGAATATTCCACGGAATCTTCTTTTTGTCTAGATTTTGAGTTTATATGTGAGTATGGCAGGTGGGGCCCACTCATCATTGACTCAAAGCAACACATATGAAGAGAAAAGCAGCTCTCTATTGGAAGTAGAGGAAACGCACGAGAGTAGTAGTGGCTGGTGATGGTGGTGGCGCTAGTGAGATGAGAGGCTAGAGGCACGACCAACTAGCAAAATGGGTCGCTTGGTACCTGTGGAAGGCTTGAGAGGTGGCGGTGTGAGCAACGGCGGTCGGTGACTGGATCAACAGGCAGCACGGACTGCAAGGGACGATGGTGTTCTGGTAGAGAACACGGAGAAACAAAGTGAGCACTAGCATGACATCAACTCCAGGAATGTGGTGGTGTGATCGGTTTGGCCGAAGGATGAACAGATTGGCCAAGCCATGACAACATCCATGGAAACAAAGAGGTGCTCCAGTGCGGGACTTTCTCAGTAATGCATTGGACAAATGGAGGTATGTAATACGTGGAGTAGATGATGGTGATTGTGCAGTAGCAAGAAATTACGTTTTGAATCACCGGAGGGGGACAGATCGACGAAAGGGGACGTAGTAGATTAGTTTTGGGAAAACTTGATTCTAGATTAGTTTTGGGAAAACTTGATTCCCATCAAATGGCTGCATGAAAACCAAATTAACTTCACATGAGGGTGCAAGATACTTGGGAACACGAAGTGACATAAAAAGGAATTCAAAGAAAATCACCAAAGTGCCTGGAACATGAGTTGGAGTGATGAGTAATTTCGGGAACGAAGGGCCCTCGGTGGCGGTGGTGTTCTGAGGTTTGAGGAGACTTGGCAGGGGTTGGGAATGGTTAAGAGGGGTCAAGGGGTCATATACAAAGGCTTAGAAGAGTTGTTAATGCACTCAAATTTGTGGGATTCAGTTTTGAGTAGGTTTGGAAAAATATGAGATAAAAGGCAAATAGATGAACAAATCATGAAGGGGCCAAAAGGAATGGATTCCTTGCGTGATTTGGAGTATTTTTTGTTTTGGCAAGACATCGAGATAATTCTCGATTGAGAAGTTGGCTTGGGAGACAAGTGGGGTGATAGCCCCTATTTTATTTGGTTGCTAGCTGTTCGGTTGGAGAAGACGATGAACAGTGCCACAAATAGTGACTAATGGTAGAGAGAGAAAAAAGGAAGAGAGAGAAAGGAAAACATGAAAAGAAAAGAAAATATGGGCCAAGAAAAATAAGTTAGAGTGTTAGACCCAGAAAAATGAACGGACGTTTTTTCTGAAGATTCAGATTTTTGGAGATTTGAATGTGAATTTTTAGAATTTTGATTGAAATTAGAATTTTGATATTTCCTTCCAGATTTACACATAAAATCCAAATAAAATCTAGACACTTTTAAACAATTAATTTAGAATTAAAATTTTAAAGGCAGTGCATTTTTGGGATGTTACACTACACAGGACCAGTAATCCAGGAATTGAAAGAACAAGAAATTAAATGCAAAAACATGAAAGTGATAAAAGACAACCAAATTTTTATCGAGGTACCAAAGATTCGATGATCTCTTCTAATTCTTGTTGGAGCACTCTCGCAAGAATCTAGCTCTCACTTGAATCCATGCAAGGATCCAAGTGATCAACCAATAATAGTCTTTCTCTACTCCGGATAGGTAGATTCCAAACCTTCACAACCCTTCCGGTGTCTTCCATAAGCTCTTCCGTGGAAAGTCACCAAGAACATGCCACTAAATCATCTAGGAATCATTGAATTCCATGAATAATAAGCCCAAAGAGGCCACTTGAACCTAGCAAGATTAAGCAACTAGGAGTGGTGCACACTAAGGCCTAATATACTCTCTCACACTCTCAAAATCCCAATTTGAACTCTTGAGTGCCCTTGAACTCCCCAATATGCAAGCCACTATTTTTGTAGTCTTAAGAGAGGTAACTTGAATGTCCATGGTCCACTTATATAACCTCTCCGTTCATTCGCCTCGACTCGGATCATCATCTTAGTTCATTTTTCCTCAGTTCTAATAGTTCAAAAACTAGTCGTTATGTCAACCCGAATCATCTGCCTCGATTCAGATCATCCATCCCAGTTCATTTTTCCTCAGTTCTGATGGTTCAAAACTAGCCATTATGTCGACCTGGATCATACACCTTGACCTGAATAA
This sequence comes from Dendrocalamus latiflorus, assembly GCA_017311315.1. Classification (NCBI taxonomy): domain Eukaryota; kingdom Viridiplantae; phylum Streptophyta; class Magnoliopsida; order Poales; family Poaceae; genus Dendrocalamus; species Dendrocalamus latiflorus. The sequence goes on from CM029646.1 coordinate 6,612,723, forward strand.
TCCGCATAACCCTGATCATTTGTCTCAAACATATCATTCGCCTCACTATATTCACTCCATGCAACTTCTCTAGAACAATTGTACAGGTCAATGGTACATTTTGACATGGATCATCCACCTCTATGCTTCACACAAAATGAATCCTTCTGAACCAATGGTACGCCTCAACCTAAGTAATACGCCTCTGTGTAAAATTCCTTGGGCACAAAAACAACCTTTCTGGACTAATGGTACGGGTTGATCTGAATTATTCGCCTCCGTGTAAATATCCAAAAACACATAAAACACCCTCCACAAATGGTATGCCTCAATAGTCTCAATAGTACTCCAAACCCGGATAATCTGTCTCCATTGATTTTTCTAACTTAGCTGAATTTTGATCAAAACTTTGAGATCCTTGCAGCCAAAACTTGATCCTCGGTACTCTTTGACTAGAACTGAGCTAGAAAAACTTAGTGTGCACTACAACTAGTTGCCTAACCTAACTAAGTTCAAACTACTAGCCTTGAACCCCCTTAATAGTATAGTCAAAGCAAAAAAATAAAAATATATAAACTAAAATGATCCATACTCAACTCCTTAGATCATTTCTAGCCACAAGATCCCTAATGTTAATGAAAACCATGCTTTGCCATCATTTGCTACAAAATCTTCATCAGTAAATTATTTATCTAACTATTTTATACTATTTTTATCATAACTTCATGCTTCACACCTTTTACTATTTGCGTTGGTTTGTGGATTTAAGTCATATCTTATATAAGAGACAATATATTATCTCTTCTTTCTTTCTCTTTCCTTCACATAAGATTTTAATTATTTAATCAGAGTTATTAAAACCTCCCCCGGTCTGCTCGCGCGAGAGCGTTTTGCGCGCCCGCGGAGGCCTTCGCGCGGCAACGCGTGGCGAGGCTCCCGCTGGCGACCTGCTCCCTCTCGCGCTGGCGCCTGCCCGAACCCCGCCTTCCTCCCTCTCGCAGTCTCGCGCGTACGCAGGCACCCTTGCCCATGCCGCCCGTGCCCCCATTCCGCCTCCCCCCTCCTCCCCCGCCGCCTCCCCCTTCCTCCCCCGCCACCACCGCGGGATGGGATGCTCGCGGGGGTGGATGGACTTAGCTGCGGCCAGATCCGGTCGGCGCGGAGGCGGAGGGGGAGGCGTCGAGGCCGGAGGGGGAAGCCGGATCCGGTTGGCGCGGAGGTGGAGGGGGAGCCGCGGAGGCTGGAGGGGGAGGCCGGATCCGGTCGGCACGAAGGCGGAGGGGGAGCCGCGGAGGCCGGAGGGGGAGGTCGGATCCGGTCGGCGCCTCCCCCGAATTTTCTGTCGCCCCCTTACGCTTCTGCTCTCTCTCCTCACGTCCCCATCCCGTCGTCGCCCATACCCCGCCGCGCCCACTCCCTTCGGCCATTCCAGCCATGCGTCGTCCACTCCACCGCCCATGCCACGCCGAGCTCAGCCACAGCTCACCGCATGGTCTCTCTCTCCCTTCCACGGCTATAAAGGATTCCTGGTTGTAGTGATCAAATTAGACTATTCATCCTTCACTAAATTATTTATGCATTGTTTTTAGAGTTACTGCAGATCTGGATGATAATATCTGGATCATTCTTTGGCTCTACGCCACTGACAAAATTGAATTTTGAGCACTGAAAATACTCTGCCGCTTGTCGCTATACGGCACAAGAACTACGAATTAAACTAACAAAATGGATGGATATAACATAGTAACATGGTAACATGCCTGATGATTAATACATGGGGGCACCATCTTTTGCTACCGCATTTCCTTTTTCTTACCACTGTCTTATGAGCATTGCATTGTTTGCTTATAACTCTGAACTAGGTAAATTGCAGGAGAGGGACGTTGTTTACCAGTTTCACTGCCAGAATCAGCACTCTGAAGATATTGACTTGACTGCATTTGGCTCTACAAGTTCTGATGAAAACCTAGCAAATAAGGTACGAGCTGTTCTAGAATCAGAAGAGCTGAGAAAAGATGCTGAATTCGAAGTCAAGGATGTCCAGTATATCCATGCTGAGGTTTGCCACCTGGATTGCTCTTTTTTATATATTCACTAATTGTTTCATCACATACTTTTAAGTTGTTGCTATCTACTTATGAGTGCTCCTTTGTTTTGTGTACATTGTATAAGATTGGCCAATGACATTCCTGTGCTTTTTTTGCTAATGTCAACCAAACATTTCATAGCATTCTTATTGTACCATAAATGGGGGGAAGACAATAGAATAATGTTATGCTTGGGAACACAATTGTTTGTTGACAGATGTATATGTAACTCAGATAGTAACATTGTGATCTATTAAATTATCAGGGCTGCCATTATAAGCTACCTGCAATTTTGATTATCCAAAGAAATTGTTCCTACTGTTACTTTGAGCACTAGAAAAACCTTATCTTCATTGATTTAACGGGCTGTCTCTTTGGAAAACTTATTAAATTTCAGAGTTCAAGAGGGAACTAAGGACCCTCAACAGAGAGCTTCAACTCCATATTTTGGAGCTAGCAGACATTTTAGTGGAGAGACCATCTCAGCATGCTCGCAGGGTAGAAGATGCTCCACTCATTTTCAAGAACTTGCATCATCTTCTTAATTTCCTTCGACCTCACCAGGTACGATCCTAAGTTTTTATTCCATGTGGTGAATATCTCTATAATTCACTAAAAATAACTTGCTTTTTATATATCTTTTAGGCAAGAGCCACATTGATAGAGCCACATTGATTCACATGCTTGAGAGCCAAATACAGCACCGTAAGCAAGCGATTGAAGGTATGAAACAGTAACAGATCTTTCTTCAGCATGACTTGTCTGATAAATCGGCATAACTGTTGAACTTTCACCGAACATGGTTTATAGAAGTTCCAAGGATAGACCTCTTGAGCTCTTAGCTCTTGTGTCAGTGCCTCTTTCAAAAAACAAGGGTCATTCACCAGATTAGCCTGTCCCTCAAAAGGCTCCACTATACACTGAAGCAACCATCTACATATTTGTACATTCTTAATCATGTCGAGTGGGGAAAATGGATTATGTTCATAGCAAATGAAGTCATGGCAAGGCGCGCGAAGCGCGCCGAATGTTCTAGTATAATAGCTGAATGCCCGTGCGTTGCTACGGTTTTTTAAAAAATAGAACATAATTGTATGCACGTTCCATCAAATTTTACCACCCATTAATTTTAGAACATGTAGTATGATAAAATTTTAAAATATGTAGCAACGCATAGACATTCAGCTAGTAACTAAATGAACTGCAAGTACAGATGCCATGAATGTTTCCTCTTGACTCACGGTGCAAGTGATCCATTAATTTGGGAAAAACGACAACCTACTTCAAAATCACAAATACTTGTTCAGTGTCACAAAAACGGAAAACGATGTTATGCACTAACAACAACATGAGAAATAGATTACAAATGAAGACAACTCTAGAATGGGATCATCAAGAATTGCTTCAGGTTAATATGAGAAATGGGTACAACATCTCAAGGATTCTGACCTCCAATTGCAAGCGCACAAAATACCTCCGTGATCTGAATCCCAAAATTGGTAATAATCTTTGAAGGGATAAAGGCGTCTGGTGCTACTCAGGAACACATCAAACTCTGGAGGCGGCGGATGACTGTTCGGGAGCCAAACGAAAGAAAGATAAAAGCCTATGGTTTAGCAGAAAGGATGCACATAATGTGATTGTCAAACAGAAATATGAAGATGCAACTTGCATCAACAACAATGTGGTTACTATCGGTTTTTTCATGAGCCCCTCAAATTTCATAAAATCAAAGGCAGGTATGTTGGGAAGAAAAACCATCAAGTGAACAGAGGACTGAGATTGACCGTGTCCGAGACGCAGCTCACAGTAAATGCAATTTCCCAGTAATTGAATCTATGTCAGCTTTCCTCCCTGCACCACAAGATCATGCTACATTATGCTCTGCCATAGTGCCACATAATTCTAAAATCATCATTAGCTTCTTGGGCATGAGTTAACTATCAGAGTCAAGGCAAATTTCCAAGTCATGCCAAATACTTGTCGCGTTGGCAAACAAAATGAGAAATACGAGTAAATTCAGATATACAATTCAAACATGCAAATCCAAGACAATGTGCAACTCGCAGATTAAAACATATAGTTCTGAACTTCCGATTGAGAAACTAACCTGGCCCTATTGCAAGAACTGTCTTAGACCCAGCCAGTACCTACAAAGAGAGTTAGTAATGATCAGGGTGCATGGGATCACAATCATTTGACAATATAGCTGCCACTATTCATTTATTACAACATAAGTATAAAAAAACAAACTATGAATTAGAATCACCGCACAACACATTAGTACCAAAATAAACATCCTGAAGGATAAGTCTGGCTCAAAACTAATCAACGAAGTACATCATTTTAGTAAGAAGTACAATCAGTCAAGAGTTTTGCAGATTCAGACATTCAGTATCACTTTGATATGTTGAATTATCAGAAGGATGATTCATGATCATTTTTTTGCTGTTTGTGAATGCCCTGAAGAGGGCTACTTTAACAGCTTATAAAGGCCGACCGGCAAACGCAGTACAGACAAACAAAATGGCCCATATCAACATAGGTAGAGTCATAGAAGCATCAAACAAACCTGTGTTCGCCCTGCATCAGCAACAACAAAAGTTGGGATACCTCGTTGTTCTGCAGTGTCCTTTAGCCTGTTCCTGATAATACACAACGGAAAAAGGCATGCTACATCATCATCCAGAAAATATTGTTCAAAAGGAACATATGTGCTAAGAGAGCAATGGCTTACATTTCCTGTTGATTTTTGCATATCAAAACAATCTTAGCTTGGCTCGGTGAGGTGCGGAGTCTGCAACAATCAAACAAAGCCTCAGATCAAAGCCGGCCTGCTGTAGGCCGGCGCCCCCAAATCTATGCGCGGGCACAGATCATAGCCGAGGAAGAGAAGGTGACCGGCGGAGGTGGCACAAAGAAGAGGAGCTAAGCGCGACGGAGGAGAGGAATGGCGGCAGCGTCCTAGGGTTTCTCCTCAGGAAATGAGCAGATGCGGAGGAGAGGAACTCGATGCGAAGAGAACAAACTGGAAATAAAATTCAAGAGAAGAAATGCACACTAATGAATGCATTGTGTTAAATCTAACTAATCAATCAAGGATGAGCCCATTATCTAGTTCTAGTACCATTCCAGATGTAGAAACACCGTGAAGCTAAATATGCAGTCCACATACACAGAATCTACATAAATGTGTTAACCAATGTAAGCATAATAAAATAGTAACATATTACATTTCTTCACACATACCTCATGTCCAGTAACACCCAAAACTGCAGCATAGTCACAATTTATAGTGGCCGCATCTATATTGCATATTTGCTCAATCTTAAGTCAAGTATAAGCACATTTTCTAACTCTTACAGGTGGTTTTCCAGGTTTTCCAAACTGCAAAAAGTGTAAAACCATGTAACTTGCATCAATTTTGTGCCTGACTAAAATAGGGAAGAAATATAAATACGTAGAATAAGATAGTGACAACCATAATGGTTTTTGGACGTAGATGATTATGGCAGCAGACCATCTGATCAAGTGTGGATAGATAAGCAACAAATCTATTTCACCCCACGTCAGTAAAATATGCACTTCATTCAAATTTATCTTTCAACACAGCAAAAAAAATTACTTAGAAGTTTGACTATCAAGTTAACCAATTAATCTCATAGTTGTTAATTGGGACATAACATATCTTTTACTGATAGTATTCAAATTGTAACAATCTACAATGCCACGAAATGGCAATCTCCCTATCAAGCAAGCAAAATTGAACTAACATCATGTATCTACACAGTGACAAGAACTGTGCACGTGCAAAAGGGGGGCACAAGCCTTATAGTCTCGGCAAGACGTTGCCAGCATGCTGCACGAGCTCGTATAGATTGACAACGGAGCAGCTGCCCTGCCGGGTCTCCTCTCTGAAGAACATCTCCAACTTCCGCAGCTCATCGAACGCACTCATATCTGTAAATCCATAAGTAAATCCCATCAAATCCCAGCTGAAACCCACTCCCAGAATTTGACAAACCGAAGAGTCATGTGCCCAAAATACTCACATAGCTCGTAGTACTTGTGCGGGGAGAGCCTCGAGGTGCGCAGCTCAGAGAGCATCTGCGTTGAGAAGAGCGCGTCCTTGAGGTGGTTCGAATCCTGCACCCAAATTGCCGATCGAGGTAGGAAAGTGAGTAGACACGGGCCAAAGAAGCTACGGTTGGGGGTGGATTTAGGGTTTCCCATGGGCTTACGAGGGCGGTGCATGTAGAAGGTGTTCTGCTGGACGCCGGCGATGCCCTCGGTGAGCCACCGCTCCTCCTCGTCGGCGCCGCCGTCCGACAGCATCCTCACAGCCGCCGTCTTCGCTGCCTGTGGTGGCGGATCTGGTCGGCCTCCTCCTCGACTGGAGGCGTTTCGGTGGGGGTGGAGGCGCGGGGTGGGAGGAGATGGGAAGGAAGCGACGCGAGAGAAGGAGCGGCGAAGGAGTGGGGAAGGAGGAGGCGGCGGATCTGGTCCGCCCCCAACCGGCGGCGCCCCCGCCGTCGCCTCCTTCCTCTCCTCCGCCCCCCCAACCGGCGCCGCCCCCGCCGCAGCCGCGCCTCCTCCTACCTCCGCCCCCAACCAACGCCGCCCCCGCCGTCGCCTCCTTCCTCTCCTCCGCCCCCAACCGGAGGGGAGAGTGGCGGCGCGGAGAACGGGGGGAGAGGACTCGGCAGCGGCGCGGAGGAGCGGGGGAGGAGGCGGCGGAGCGGAGGAGTGGGGGGAGGAGGAGGCGGCAGCGGTGGCGCGGTGTGGGGAGGAGGAAGAGGAGGCAGCGGCGGCACGGAGTGGGGAGTAGGAGGCGAAGGCGGAGCGGGGGAGCTGGGGAGGAGGCGGCGACGGCGGTGCGAGGTGGGGAGGAGGAGGCGAGGGCGGAGCGGCGGAGGGAGGGTAGGAGGCGAGGGCGGCGCGGCGGAGGAGGGAGGGGAGGAGGCGAGGGCGGCGCGGCGGCGGAGAAGGGAGCGGAGAGCGGAAGAAATGAGGTGGGGGGAGGTAGCCGCACGGGACTCGGCGGGGGAGGCAGCGCTGCCAGCGCACGGGTTTCGGGGTGGGGCCCACATGTCAGTCAGTATATTTTTTTAAAGAAGGAAGTGTAGGATGCACCATCACCTTGAACTCCTTCTTTTAAGGAGTAGAGATTAAGGGACAATTGTGATGTCCCTACTAAGATGCCCTTACGATTGTGGAACTACCACGTGTGCTATGGCGAGATGAGTCCTGCGGACGTTGAAAGGACCCGGGTCCATCCCTACCCACACGGCCAAACCCCATTGACACAACGACCCCACTCTTATAAACCCCACATGTCAGCAAATCTAGAGAACACCCGTGCATAACTACTGACAAGTGGGCCACGCCTGCTCAACTGACCCCACCTGTCATTGAGATCCGGCGTACGCGGCCCCACGCCTCCGGATAAAACGCAGATACCACACAAGCGCGCTCTCTCTCTCTCTCTCTCTGGCCTTTCGTGTTGTCCTCTCCCACGCCGCGCACAAACTCCAAAGCTCGCGCCACCGGCCCCCAGCCAGGCCCCAGATGTCGCCGCCGCCGTCGGGCTCGCCGGCGCAGGCGCCGGAGTGGCGCCTCGGCGTGCTCCTCTCCCACCTCCACCCGCCCGCGTCCCCACTCGCAGGCCGCGCCGGCGCCGAGCGCCACCACCTGCTGGCAGCGGCCGCGGCGGAGGCGGACGCGGGCCTCTCCGCGTCCCCCTGCGCCGGCGGCGGGAAGGGGGAGTCCTCGGGAGGCGGATACTGCGCGTTCTGCGACATCGTCAAGGGCAACCTGCCGGCCTTCAAGGTTCGCGCTACCACCACCACCACCACCACCCGCTCTTCTGCTTTCGTAATCTCTGCTTCTGCTTCACTTCTCCCCGCACTTCCGTTCGTGGAGTAGGGACGCTAATTTGCTCTCGTTTTTTGTATTAACGAATCGATTGTTAATGGTTGTGTGTGCTTGCAGCTCTATGAGGATGATGTGTGCTTGTGCATCCTGGACATCAAACCACTGAGTATTGGGTAAGGCGCTCGTGTCTTTGTCTTTGCTCCTTTCTGCTCTCGATTTCCTTCTTACGACTTGTGAGTGCTATGACTCTGTTGGTTCTCTCGTTATTAGTATGTGAAAATTTGCCGAGTGACTATAGTAGTAGGCTGGTCTCCCATGAGTTGACATGGAAGAGGACTAGAGGTGAATCCTCATGATTACTGCTGCTATCTGTAGAAATTGTCCGTAAACAGTAGAGTTTGTTGTGCGTGGAAAATCTATCTTGTTATGTTTTCGATTTTGTTGGAGAGTTACGCGCGGTTTGTGTTATTTGTGTGCAACTGTGCACCATATCTTTGTTGCTTTATTGCTTATGGAACTAGGTGCGCCGCCTTGTTGGTACGTTCGATTAATGTGGATTGGTTGAGAAGTGTAAAAAGTGATGCTACTGGAATTGGTATACTGGGCATGTTACAGGTGTAGATAAGATATTTAGCCCAGTTCCAAGGTTGTTTCGCATGAGGAGCTTACGCCTCGTTCTTTGCTTCTTTCTGCTTTCGACTTTGTTCTTGCAACTTGTGAGTTCGAGAACTCTTTTGGTTCTCTCGTTAGCCTGTTTAATTGTGTTGTGTTACTAGAGTATTAGACAGTGGTCGTCTCTCATAAGTTGACATGATAGAGGCATGAAAGAATTTGCAGTTTGTTTGAGATTAGCGAATCGTCATGGGGGGCCTACTGCTCCTATTGTCCATGAAAAGTAAATTCGGTGTGCATGTTACATCTATCTTGATATACTTTTGCACAACACATCGTTGTGCTTTCAATTTTGTTGGGGAGTATTACATGTGGTTTGTATTATTTGTGTGGCCATGTCTGTGTTACTTTATTGTTACATTTGATTAATGTGGGTTGACAGAGAAGGTTAAAAATGATACTACTGGCATTGGTATAGTGGACATGCTAAAGGTGGAGAGAAGATGATTTGCACAGTATCAATGGTAGTTTGGTCCTTATGTTTGTTCAAGTAACCAAAAGGGTGGTTTTACAAAAATGCCTAAGCGTTGCCCCTGTTAGGTGCTTTTAGTTCTCAATAGTTCAGTTTCATCAAAACCCACCAAATATGTTCTGCAGATAGGTTGTGTTTGGATGTGGATACTCTTGATGCCTCCAATAGGTCATGATAGGTTGTGTTTGGATGTGGATACTCATGATGCTTTCAATAGGTCATGAGATATTCAAGATACTGCACTAGGTTGACATGATTAATGCCATGTTGTGTTTGGATGTAGATACTTGATGTATCAATAGGTCATGAGATGCTTAACACATTGCACTAGGTTGACATGATTAATGCCCAATGAATATATTTTTATATGTCTGCGCATGAATGTTTGATCTGTCGATCTACTGAACTAAAGGAAATTTGATAGATGTCATACTTATACCAATTGTTTCTGCACATGCAGTTCTAAAATTTTAAAACAACTAATACTATGTATGCTGCCTTAATGCTGATGTAGAGATCCTCACTGCCATGAACTATTTGTCATTATTTGAGTTTTTCCCCCAATTGTTGAAAGCACAAAGAGCACTTTTGATCCCCAACTTTGACCATATGCTTTATTCCACCAAATTGCTCTGTGTGTTTTACAAATTGGTGCCACCTGTTAGTTCTGTAAAACTGAAGGGAGAAAAGTTGGCTAGACGCCTTTTCTACGATGTAACATTCGACATTCACTGGTATGGTAATGATCAGGTGAATCTACCTTGACATAGCATGTCGGATGTTGCTAATTTAGTAGCATATGAATCCCCTGTCATGTAGTATAACACAGCATTTCATGTCAGTGTAAAAAGGTCTCGTAACTATCATTTAAACTATTAGCATATCACTTAATGGACTTTACCAGCTTACCATCCATTAGTTTAACGATGGAATTAAAATGTGGCAATGCTGGGCATCACAGTTCTGTTGTCTGCTTAAATATTTTCATCATTGAACCTGCATGTACTGTTATTGTTCTTAGCTTGTAGTGCTTACTGCATTGCTATTTGTGATGTAATGAATTGGCTTATTTTCACATGCTAATGTGTTCTTGTTCTTAATTCATGACCAATCTTTTCTGTTTCCTTTGTAGGCATTCCCTTATCATTCCTAAAGGCCATTTTCCATCACTACAAGCAACACCATCATCTGTAAGTTCTGGCTCTGATGACAACACACATGAACTTGATAGTTATGCAATTGACTGACTAGCCAGTGTTTGTGGTCAGATTCCATTTATATTTTAATATAATACTTACAGGGGACATCTTTTACAATGTAATTTATACTGAAATTTATTGGGTAAATCTTCTCTTCTCAATAATTACCTGGAAGGTTTCATTAGTTTTTTTTAACTTTGATGTAGCTAGGTCAATAAAAAATTCACTCTATCATGTTTGTTATTTAGGTAAGAGAGTTTCTGATCATATCTAGCAAGTCATCAAGGTCTAGGCTGTGTTGAGAAGAAAATTGCCTTTGGGATGTCATTAAATTTATGCCTGCCCCTCGTTTAGTTTTTTTTTTCTCGAACTCCGCAGGAGAGCTACGTGTCATTTCATTAAGAAGAAAAAAGGATACAAAAGGGAGGGGAGGAAGAAACCCCCTCCCAGGAACCCCAAAAGGGGGCTTAACCAAAACAAAAGACTAGAAAACAAAGAAAGGAAACACGACCAGAAGCCTAAAAAGCCAAGAACCTAGGAATCTTGGACCCACGACCTAGCAAGGAACTCATGCAAGGCTGAGGCCCCTGCCAAACACCAAAGATTACTTTCATTGGCCACAGATTGGAGCAGCACCTCCACGACAGGCCTAGCACCTTCAAAAACACAAGCATTGCGGTGCTTCCATAGCTCCCAAGCTACTAAGATGATCAGACTATTGAGGCCTTTGCGCGACTCCCTCGAAACGCCTTTGATGGTGCCGCACCACCAACCAGCGAAACGGGTATTAGATCTTTGAGGAGCAAAATTCAGCAGGCCCAACTTTTGAAAAATCAGGGTCCAAATCTGCCGGGCGAACACACATGAGATGAGGGTGTGCTGAATATTTTCCTCAGCCTGATCACAAAGCGGGCATGCTGGCGGGTGAGGGAGCCCACGCTTGGCCAGGCGATCGGCTGTCCAACACCGGTTGTTAATAGCCAACCAAACGAAAAATTTACACCGCAAGGGTGCCCAGCTCCTCCAAATACGCTTCCACGGTGCTAACCTGATGCTTCCCAGGAAAAAGGCATTGTACGCAGATCTGCTGCTATAAGTTCCAAAATTACTTAGCTTCCATTTGTGCTGATCCGGAACTGTAGGCTGCAAACACAGGTCATCAACCAGTCCCCAAATTAAAAGAAACTCCCTCAACACTTCTACAGTCAAAGCCCCTCCAATGTCTGCAACCCAGCGCCTACTGTTCAGGGCCTGGGCCACCGTGCGTTGCTTTACCACTCTTTTGGAGATCAAACTGAAAAGATTGGGTGCGAATTCAGAGATTGTCCTGCCTTGCAACCATCTATCCGACCAGAATTTAGTTGACTCCCCATTGCCAATTGAAGTTTCAACAGCAACATTGAAGAGGGCCATGGCATTTTGTGGCACCTGGATTGGCAATCCCGCCCAAGATCGAGACGCATCAGTTTTTTGTGCCCAAAGCCAGCGAATGCGCAGTGCCCAACCAAGAACTTCTAAGTTATGAACTCCAAGACCACCATACTGCAGGGGGCGCATCACTTTTTCCCAAGCAACTAGACAGTTCCCACCATTTGCTTGCTCCTGACCTTTCCACAGAAAGCCTCTGCGCCGCTTGTCAATTGCTTTGATAACCCACTTAGGCAAGTCCATAGCGATCATGAGATAGATGGAGACTGCAGTTAAAACCACCTTAACCAAGATCAACCGACCAGCTCTGTTCAATAAGGGAGCCTTCCATCCCGGGAGGTAATCAGCGACCTTGTCAATCAAAGGGAGAAGGTCATTCTTGGTCGGCTTGTGAATTGTGAGAGGTAGGCCAAGATAAGTGCAAGGGAAATCCTTTAAGGCACAGGACAAAATATCAGAAGCATCCCTCAAATGATCCTCGGAGCAATGGATTGGACTTATAGAACTTTTGGACAAATTTGTCTTAAGACCAGAGGCATGACCGAAGGATTCCAGAAGCATCTTGACAGCAAGAAGATCATTCCTGTTAGGACGGATGAACAGCACCACATCGTCGGCATAAAAAGAAACTCTGTGTTTTGCATGTTGGATGGCTAGCGGCTGCAGCAGATTGTCATTGGTGGCCTGCAACACCAAGGAATTCAGAGCCTCCATGACCAAGACAAAAAGCATAGGAGATAGCGGGTCCCCTTGTCGCAGGCCCCGGAGGTGAGAAATCAGACCACCCGGTTCACCATTAACAAGCACCCTGGTAGTGGAGGTGGACAGCAGAAGGTATAAAAGGTTACACCAATTTCTTCCGAAACCCAAATGCTGCAAGACCTGAAGAAGGAAAGACCAGGAGACAGAATCAAAAGCTTTGGAGATGTCCAGCTTGAGGAGGAAATGGGGCTCTTTCTTCCTGTAAAGGCATCTTGTCATTTGCTGTACTAGAAGAAAATTATCTTGAATACATCTTCCTTTGACAAAAGCATGTCCGGCAGTTACAAAATCCACATGGACTCATGGTGCCAAATGGAATAAACAATCACAAAGTGTTTGCTGTCTCAAATATAAGTATTCCTCTGTTCCTCTGTAAGGTATTCTTTGTTCCCAAATATAAGTCATTTTGGGAACCGTGCAGGCATTTTTTATAACTTTGGCTGCTAATATATGTTAAAATTTAAAACATCTGGCAAGGTTGTTATGGCGTCGAGATATCGGCGATATCTCGTCGCCATATCGCCGTGGCGGACCGGAGGCTCCATGCCGTCCGGACAGCATGGAGGTGCGCCGTATCCGCCGTTGCTGCCACCGGTTTCGCCGCCGCCGGATCTACTGCCTCCGCCGTCGCCGCAGCCGGATCCGCCGTCACCGCCGCCGGATCCACTGCCTCCGCCCACGCCGCAGCCGGATCCGCCGTCGCGCCGCCTCCTGCTTCGCCAGGCGATGAGTCTTCGCCGCCTCCTCCGCGGCTGCCGCTCGGGGGCGGTGGAGAGTGGCGGCGGGAAGAGGGAGCGGCTGTCAGCGAGCTGGCTCGGCCTCACCGGCGCCGGAGGCGGAGGAGATGGGGAAGGAGAGAGGGGGAGAGGAGGGAGGCGGCCGAGCAGGCGAGAGGGCGAGAGGAGAGAGGTGGCCGAGCGAGCGGGCGAGAGGGCGAAGACTGAGTGTGCGGCCGCCACCACGCACGCCAGTTATTAGGGATTTAGGGTTTGACATTTTGCAATTTAGTCCTCTTATTTTCTAAAATTACAATAAAGTCCTTCTTGCTTTATATCTCTTCTGTTTAAACCCTCCAGAAGTCCAATATTTTTGTGGCTACTTATGTGTATGGCGTCACCACGTCGCGCGCCATAAGCGATATTGTTGTGTAAAGGTGGCGAGGCGCCGCGCCTCGCCGCACCGCCGTAATAACCATGACATCTGGATTTGTCTCATAAATATAATTTTAGTATTTTTTTTCGAAAAAAACACTTCCATGTTACTATATTCTTGTAACTTTTTTACCAACATGTCATTATAGAAATTAGTGGTCAAAATTACACTCTAGAGACCTTGAACACTTAACAATGTCTTATATTTGGGAATAGAGCGAATATATTACTTAATATATTCAAGATCTTCGATTGTAAAAAATCACAAGACAAGATTGAATCTGTCGATCTTGAGGAGGTGCATACAACAACCTATGTGATTAATGATGCAAAACACCTCCTCTGGTTTAGAAGTAGAACCATAATATTTAATATTCAGCTTTCATAACTTTTCCATTTAGTGAGGTGGCTCCAAGTCAAACTGGCGAGTCGAGCGGCTAGTTTGCAAATTGCTGCCTTGCTTGGTTAGACAATGTGTTAAAGAGTACATACAATTTCTCCATGTCAGTCTAATCAAAACTTGCTACAGAATACAAGTATATCTGGAGTTAGAAAGTTATCCATAGTTTTGGCTGTGTTATGCCTGTTAGTTCATGAATAACTGAGTGAGCTAGTGGTCTGTTGTTCTTATTCCCTAAGATTAACTAATCAAGCTATTGAAGTCATTTTATAAATGGTATTGTACATCAATTAGAAGCATCGTTGTCATTTGATACTTACATTTATTTTGTTTTAATGAAATGGGTCATTAATGTAATTAATTTTTTTATGATTTGAATAGTTTCTCTTAGGCATGACCATTCTAAATATGAAAAGAAAATGAATGTAGGTTGTATTGCATTGCTACGTCCAAAAACTGATTTCTGCTTGTGACTACGTCAAAATTCCAAAAACCTTTCATGACGGCGTTTAATTCCATTTTTCGTCAAATTTTTATTTGGTAGTAAATATTGCATGCTAGAATTCATTAGAAATTGCATGTTGCTTGTTTGCATCAGTTCATCACATTGTTGGGAAGTTTTCTCTAGATTAATATTTAATTTTTAAATTCCAGGTGATAGCAGCCATCTGTTCTAAACTGCCGCTTCTTGGCAATGCAATCGTGAAGGCTAGTCAATGTGGTAGGTGAACTACAACTTTACAGTCGTTGGGACACTTCAGCTAGTATTTTGCACTGTCCTCTGACAACACTGAAGAAGAACAAATGTGTCTGGCTTGTGTAAACTTTTCCATGCTATTAATAAAACAATTCTTTTTGGTGTTATCTTTGTCTTGCTGTTCCTTTTTGTCATGAAGTCTTATCTGTGTGGGATTTATATGCTTTCTTACTACATTTAGTTCAAGTTTCCTATTATCCACCTAGTGACAGTAACAGACTCAAATGTTTGTTGGAATATATAGTACTATTATATTGGTACGGCAGTGTTCAATGCAGGTTTTTTGGGGCTCAAGTAGTAATTTCAGGTGAATAATGGATGGTTTAAAAGTGAAATATTCTATATACATATTGATGCCCTTTCTGTATGTCTTTTGGTCTTCCATCCTCCTTGACATCAAGGATATCTTTATATATGCCATATGATAAGTCATTTTCTCATTTTGGCATGCATTGATGAGAATCTTAGAGTACAAAAGAAATTTAGAATTTTTTTAGTAAATGTACATTTTTCCTGCCCAAGTTGTACTTTCAGGTGATCAATGAATGGTCTAAAAAATGAAATGCAAATATCCTAAAAATTCGAATACATACTGACTGTCTTTTGTGTATCTCATTTGTTTTTTATCCTCTTTGATGTGAAGGATATCTTTCTATATGCCAGACAAGAAGTTTTATCATTTTGGCTTGAATTGGATTAACCTAGCCTTATAAATCTGGGTATCTTAAGGGTACAAATGAAAGAATTTGACAGCATCAGTGGAAGTTAGGATTGTTTTGGACTTCTTACAAGCAGTAATTTTGGCATGTATATGTTATGTTGTTGTGCTGCTAACCTTAGTGTTTTTCAACTTCACTGCCATTCGCAATTTTAGTCTTGCTCCAATGCTGACTGTGTATAAGTTAGATACATTCTAACTGTGGGTATGCTTTAGCTTGTTTGGACCATAAGGCACTACAACATGTTTTTGAATTAAATTTGCTCTGCGGATTACTAGAATACGATTGTAATGCTTGCACACTGCATTAGTGTGCATTACTGCATCGTATGTTCTGGATGAGCATTTGGCATTTTTGGTCTTATTTGATTATATATGGATGTCTAATGTGTCGTAAATTGTAACTCTTCTCTAGCATTTACTTTCTAATCATGTTAAGAGCTCGAGTTATAGAGCTCATCTATGTCATCTCTTTGTATACAGAATTACCTACTTAAACTATATGCGAACATATTACTTTGGTTTGACTGATTGTATCTTTGGAATACAGATGCATTTAATGTGCTAGTCAACAATGGAAAGGAAGCAGGGCAAGTTATTTTTCACGTGAGTTATAAGTCTTGTTATTGTTAACTACCTGACCTTGAAGAAATGTCGTGTTAATATTTAGCCAGTAGCTGCTCAACTTTGAATACCTGCATGTACCAAGGTTTTTTATTTTTTTGAGAAATTTTATTGCAGACTCATGTCCACATCATTCCCCGTAGCAAAGATGATAAGCTGTGGTCTTCAGAGGTAATAATAAATTTATCTAGATCTCCATTTCTGCCTTGCTGATTGTGAGAATATGTGGCCGTTGTGCTTATAAAGTAGGGAGATTTTGTCATAATTTATATTTATATGATATACTGAACTTGTGAATATACTGCAGACCTATCCAAGGTGCCCCCTTCAGGATAACCAGGAAACTGAGAATCTTGTTAGCTGCATCAAGGAATTACTCTCTTCTTCACCCGAGGACTACCGTACTGAAGGGTCTACAATACCAAAGGAACTCTGAAACACGACGGTAGATAAGCAAGTCAAAAGGCAATTTTTCTGTTTCCTCACGCTCAGCTTGCAGAGCATTCTGGGAGTTGAATTTGATGTATAGTTTTACCTCCCGCCTCGAAATTTTGGTACTAACTGGCTAAGTGATCGTCATAGAAAAGCCAAAGCAGTAGAAGTAGATCTTAAGGCCATAGTTGATACTTGAATAGTGATCCGAATGCATCATGTGAAGATTAGTATAATTAGGTTTCTGAAACTGGGTAGGCGTAAAGTTTGGTATTGACTGATGGAAGTGAGAACCGGCAAACCTGGGCCGGGTGGTGGTCGATGGTGGATTCCCATCTGCACAATGTTTTGATCTTTTCAGAATCTATGGAAGAGACATGAATATAAGAATGCAATACATTTGGTGGAGAATTGAATCATTAGCCATTTTTCTTCTGAAGCAGGTGACGCAACAGAGCATTTTGATGTCTCATGTTTTAATTGCATTCATCTCCATTTATGTGCTTATTGAAATTTAAGAGTGCCTGTCTGGTTGTTTCTGCTGTTTCAGTTGCCGAATGCCATGTATGATCCATATTTTGCACGTGCTCTGTTCTTTTGAATAGAAAGTTATTGATTATTTGAACGAGAATACATGAGAGGAACTGGGTATCTTTTCAAATAATAAGAAAGGCACCTTCCATAGATAGGAAAGTTTTACGTGGATAGTAACTTTTGTCTTTCTTTTTTCCATTTTTATTTTGATTTATTATCTGCCACAATTTTCTCATTTTTCTTACTTTTCACATAGGTTAACTTTGAACTTGAAATTTGGTACCTAAAACCGAGAGGGTTTCCACAATTCCACCAAATTGTTGGTTTCCCCTTGGTATCTCTGTAACGTGTTCAAACACTCGTCAGATTGAATTCGGGCCTGAGCTCATAGTGCTAGGATCGAGCTCAGCCAGGCCTATTTCCCATGGGTACAAAGACCCCAAAAACATGGAATTCCCCCATATTTTCCTGTTTTCACAACAATTTATTATTTAAAGGACAAATATAGAAATATATAAAAAATTATAATTTAGAATGTACTGTAAGGTCACCCCAAAAAATTGTGCCAAACCGGGCTGCACATGGACAGGTCTAGTATCAATAAAAATTAACCGAAGTAAAATACTGTTAAAAACAATTATTTAATAAAAATACTTCGAGACCATACAGAACAAAATTTTGACACTCTTTTAAGAATAGACTTTTTTTTTTTGCTGAAAGACAATCTTTTTCGTGCCAAACAAAGGACCACACTGAAAACAATAAATTCATTTAGGATATATGAAGTTGCACAGTTCAGATACATATCCTGTTCATCTGTACCACCATCAGATCAACAATTTGCTGGTTTTACGTCTCGCTCATTTCAGCTTGATCTTCTGGCTTTTGGCTTATTTTTCACTATTCATAAATTTTATCTTTTTCTGAACTTTTAGTTTTTTTTAGCTTTTTTGCCTGTTCTTTTTTTCCATATTCGTTTGCGTTGTCCGTGATGAGCTAACATATTTTTTTATTTTTAAATTTTTTTACATTTAATTACGTCAAAGAAGTCACCTTCAGTTATAATGTATTTTTAGCAGCTACAGAGCAATTTCAACTTTAAGCCACTATTTTTCAGTCTAACCGGGGCAACAGACCACAACGATGGCCAAACACGCACATCGCACCATGAGCAATTTGCATGCTTCCAACAGCACTCTCACGCACTGAAACCACACAAATCCAGAGAGTTGCGCATGCTGGTGTAAGATAGGGGCCAAAATGGCTTCAAGGCAGCATAAGACAGCAATGTTCGACAGCCAGCACCATCATGCACATCTCGGGAAATAGTGTTGACCCACAGAGCCTCCAGCCATTGCTCATGGTTCAAGGGATCCTTATCGCGGTTGCTGCATATAAAATAAACATTAAACAAAGCCCATTAAGAAAATTTTCTAGTAAACAGACACTTAGGAATGGAAAGCAGCAATGTATAAATAAGCCTGCCCTTAAAGAATCTTAAGCAGAAAGTAAAACTAACATGCAATTTTATTGAAATATTTGGCGAAACTATAACTTCGCCTATGTAGTTTTCTACGTAGCCTATCCCAAACTAGGAAAAGGAGAAGAGTTGTGTTAGGTTTAGCAAGCCAACGTAAAAATCATACCATCTTTTTATGAAATGAAACCCAAATTAAAAGTTTCGTTGGGACGTAACCCTCTTAGCGACGTGCCATATCGGAACCCGGGTGTGGTGGTAAATGAGTAAGGACCGGGACGTCACTCCCTTAGTGACGCGCTACGTCAGCGCCCGGATGTAGTGAAAATTGGGCAAGAGTCTTCGCACTTTACTCGACGAGTGCGAGGAGCAAGGAAGCTAGTCGAAGAGAGTAGGATTCGTATGAATAGTTGGAATATAGGGTTCTTGGCAGGTAAGAATCTTAAGCAGAAAGTAAAACTAACATGCAATTTTATTGAAATATTTGGCTGACGAAACTATGGGTTCTCCAAGAAGTCATCCTCCAAAACAAGGTTCAGGGCATAAGCTTCGTCTTCTTAGTAGTTCCACTCCATTAGTTATAAATTTACATTACAAGGACCAATTTAGGTAACAGTCAAATCCACCAGCCACATACAATGGGCATGTGAGCATTTTTTTTTTCGAAAAGGGAAGCTTTATTGATTTCAAGATTGTTAGATCAAGGTGATACAGCAAACTTGAAATCCTCCCGGCCTCTGCCTGGACAGCACACAGCCTAAAACAAAGTAGAACAAAAAGGAACACTAATGACTATCAATCCGAAGACTAGACCGCCATCCATGTGCCCGAGTAAAACACGCCTTGGCCGCCTTCTCCAAGAATTGCGAGGCCGCTACAACCATATCCTGCGAAGCGGTCTTCTGGAGAATAGCCCAGATACGGAGCCAATGCGAAATTGAGTAAATAACCTGCAAAAAAGACGTATGTTTGTTTTCAAATACGACTGCATTCCTGCATAACCACACAGCCCAACAAGTAGCAACGGCTCCAAGAAGTACTAAATACTTTAAATCCTGTCGAATCCCTTGTAACCAAGAGCCAAACATATTAGACACACTACGTGGCTGAGAAAGACCAAAAGCCGCATGGACCACCGCCCAAACCATACGAACTAACCGGCACTCAAAAAACAGATGTTGGATCGTTTCATCATCGTGACAAAAACAACACTGTTTGCTACCGTGCCAATTGCGTTTCACTAAATTATCCTTTGTTAAAATAACGCCCCGTCGAAGATACCACAAAAAGATCTTGATCTTCAAAGGTACCTTTAATTTCCATAAGCATTCATTAGAATTGGGCACATCCTGATGGATTAATGCCAGGTAATGAGATTTTACAGAAAATTCTCCACTCCGATGGAGGCTCCATAGGAATTCATCTTCCTCTTGGCTCAAAACAATGTTGGACAGCTGCGAAAGTAGATTATTCCACAACGCTAGCTTGTGACCACTAAGGTCTCGACGCCAGGATATATTTGGTGGGTAAGAGCTCAACACTTCGGCCACTGTATCTTGTTTCTTGCGGGCTATACTGTACAGTTGAGGATATTGATCTCGTAAAGTTCTATTTCCTAGCCACTTATCCTCCCAGAATCGTACCTGCGATCCGTCTTTGATTAAAAAAGATCCGAACCGCAGAAAATCCCGTTTAATCTTCATCAGACTGCCCCAGAAGTGAGAATCCCCATACTTCCACTGCACCTGGACAAGAGGTTTTGTGGCCAAGTACTTATTACGTAATATTTGTTGCCAAGTACCATCCGATTTCAACAACCGATAAAGCCATTTGCTGAGTAGTGCTGTATTCTTGATTTCCAGGTTATGGATCCCTAGCCCTCCTTGATCTTTAGGTTGGCACAGGATATCCCATTTGGCTAGACGATATTTCCTTTTATGCTCGTCGCATTGCCAAAAGAAGCGAGACCGATAATAGTCTAGCTTTTTAAGAACGCCCTTTGGAACCTCAAAGAAGGACATCATATACATGGGTAGACTACTAAGGACGGAATTTATTAAAGTCAGTCGTCCCCCAGTTGATAGATGTTTTCCTTTCCAACTACTGAGGCGTTTCTCGAAACTTTCTTCTACTTTTCTCCAATCAGCATTAGTTAGTTTCCTATAATGAATAGGAATACCCAAATACCTCATTGGGAAAACACCTGGATTACAGCCAAAAAGATCTATGTATTGAGTCTCGTAGTCCTTAGCTTCTCCAAAGCAGAAGATTTCGCTCTTATGGAAATTTATTTTCAAACCGGATACTTGCTCAAAAGCACAAAGTAACAACTTCATGTTAGTTGCCTTTCCCAGGTCATGGTCCATAAAGAGTATCGTATCGTCAGCATATTGGAGTATGGATAAACCACCATCTACCAGATGTGGCACCACCCCACTAACTTGACCAACTGCTTTGGCTCTGTTAACAATTATTGCAAGCATATCAGCAACAAGATTAAAGAGAATTGGTGATAAAGGGTCACCTTGTCGAAGGCCTTTTTTTGTTTGAAAGTAAGGACCGATTTCATCATTTACATTGATCGCCACACTTCCACCCGATATGAAAGAATTCACCCAAGAAATCCATTTAGGTGAGAAACCTTTCATCCGTAGTGTTTGCAATAAGAACGACCATCTTACTTTATCATAGGCCTTTTCAAAGTCGATTTTGAAGATTATACCACTTAGTTTCTTACGATGAAGTTCATGAACGGTTTCATGTAAGATGACTACCCCTTCTAGGATATTACGTCCTCTCATGAAAGCCGTTTGAGTTGGGCTGATAACGTGGTCTGCTACTGAATTAATTCGTAACGTTGCGGCTTTGGTGAAAATCTTGAAGCTCACATTCAGTAAACAAATTGGTCTGTATAACTGAATTTTATTTGCGTCATGCACCTTTGGCAAAAGGGTTATGACACCAAAATTAAGGCTGAACAGAGGAATATCACCCTTATGCAAATCATGGAACATCTGTATGAGATCTTGTTTAATGATATCCCAACACTTCTGATAAAATTCAGCTGGGAATCCATCAGGTCCTGGTGCCTTGTTGTGTTCCATGTCAAATACTGCTTCCCGAATCTCCTTTTCAGTGAAAGGAGCCGTTAGGAATGCATTCTCGCTCTGACCAACCTGAGGAATATCCTCTATCCGGTGCTCCTCCAGCAGAAAAAAGTTCTCATCAGAAGGCCCAAACAATTCTTTGTAAAATTGGGTAATATAACTTTTAAGGCTGGACTGTCCCTCAATTTTGCCATTGTCGTGCTCCAACGAGAATATTCGTTTCTTCCTGCGTTTACCATTAGCCACCATATGAAAGTACCTAGTATTATTATCTCCTAGAAGAACATCAGTAACCTTAGCTCGTTGATAAAACTTGATCTCCTCCTCCCGTAGGAGTTTAGCCAGATTATCACGAGCAGATTGTAGTTGGTTACACTCCCGGTCGGACAACATACGACTTTCTGCGGCTATGTCCAATGAGGAGATTATAGACTGAAGATGGGTTTTTTGTTGTTTGTACTCTCCATGAGTATGGCTCGCCCATCCCCGGAGGTGTTTTCGTAATGCCCCCATTTTCCTATTCCATCTTTGGACCGAGGTTTGGCCTTGAACCGGCTTGTTCCATATTTGTGCGACACGATCTAAGAAATCATCTCGGGAGAACCAACTGAGTTCCATTTTGAACGGTTTTGCTATTCCCAAGTAGGAAGGTTCACCAGTGTCTAATAGCAATGGTGTATGATCCGAGATCCCTCTATCTAAGGCCTGTACTGTTACCATCGGATATTTAAATTCCCATTCAGCCGTGATTAACGCCCTATCCAGCTTCTCATAGGTAGGTTGTGGTAAAGAATTTGCCCAGGTAAATTGTCGGCCTGTTAACTCAATTTCCCTAAGATCAAAGCTGTCTATGACTGCATTGAACAGGAAAGGCCATCTGTCGTTGAACCGGCTATTACTCTTCTCCTTGCTATTTCTCATTATATTGAAATCACCTCCTATGAGTGTAGGCAAAGGGTTCTGTTGGCATGCACGAACGAGTTCAGACAAGAAAGGTGATTTGAACTCCTCTTGTGCTGGACCATAAACAGCCATAAGTATCCATTTGAAGTCGTCTCTTTTATTGCGGAGATGGAATTTGATAAAAAAAATCCCCTTCCACAATTAAAGTCAAATCAAGGACCGTTGTATTGACCCCAAGAAGTATACCCCCCGACCGACCCTTAGGAGGGAGAGTATGCCAAACAAAATCTGCCCCTCCCGAAAGACGAGACATATGTGATTTGGACATATCTTGTGAGCATGCCCTCTGTGCTTTCAGTTGCCATTGTGATATGTCATGCTTCTGCATGTTGCAAACTACCATTAGCATATGACTACTGTTGTAGGGGTGGCCCCCACCTAAGCCCAGCATGCCTGGTAGAGGAATGTAAGGCCCAAAACGGGACATGTGTAATGACATAGGTACCCCTGAGGGGAGTACTCAGATGTAAGGGTATAATTGTAAAAGCACTCCCCATATGGATATATATATATATACAACACAGGCCATGGGGAGAAACCCTAAGCCATTGCTCACCTAACTCTCCACTACCATACTCTCTCTCTCTGTTTGGTCTGTAACCACAACAGTTGGTGCCGTCCGTGGGGAGGACAAGAGCAAGCCTCCAGATCCGAAGAAGGATGGCACCAAAGAAAGCTTCATCATCGGCGGCGAAGAAGAAGAAGGTGGGAGCGGCGGAATCCCGTGTCAATACCAGGGCTTCAGTGTTGGCAGCCGCGGGCGTGGGTGGCGATGCAGGCGTGACGGTCGCCAACACTGGTGTTCACGACACGACGCTCGACCCCGCCACCACCGCCGCGACGCTCGACCCCGCCACCACCACCACCGCGGCGCTCGACCCCACCACCGCCGCCGCGACGTCCGATCCCGTCATCGACCTCGGAGTCCACCACGCCACCATAGCAGGTAGCCTAGGAGCGCAGGTCGCGATTGCCGCAACGCCCTGCTGACGGCCCTCGGCACGCTCCGGCGAGAGCTGGCGGATCTCCGTAGGGCCGTGCAGGATATGCGAGAGGCTCGGAGTCCGCAGACCTCCCCGGTGGTCGTATCGGAGCCCGCGCCGGAAAGGGCGGATAGCCGCTGTGCCCCCACGTCTAGCCGCATCCTACGGCGACGCGTGGACCCGGAGTCTCCGCTTTCTGCAGGTTTGCAGCAGGCGGCGTGGCCGGAGGACTTCAAGTTCCCTAGTGCCATCGACTCGTACAAAGGCGACACGGACCGTCGGAAGTTCGTGTGCATATACGAGACCATTATCGAAGCCGCCGGCGGAGACGACACTACGAAGGCGAAGGGACTTCCCCTCGCGTTGCAGGGAGTAGCGCTTTCTTGGTTTTTCACCATCAAGCCAAACTCCATCTACGCCTGGGAGCAGATCCGCGACCGCCTCTGCAACAGCTTCCAAGGAAACTACGTCGAGCGCGTCGACGTGGAGCAGCTCTTCGCTGTCAAGCAGAAACCATCGGAGAAGCTCCGTGACTACTACAAATGCTTCGCTAAGGTACGCTGCCAGGTCAAGGATGTCAACGAAACAACCATCATCAATGCAGCAATACAGGGTCTTCGCCCGGCGCCGCTTGCCGAATATACCGCGCGGAAGCCAGTCAAGTCGGTGGCGAAGCTCTTTGACAAAATGGAAGAGTACGCCCGGGCAGAGGAAGATGCGCGAAGGCGCAAGGGTGACGACTCTGACACCGCTCGAGTGGAGGAGTTGTCGCAAAAAGGAAACGCGAAGGGTGACTTGAGAGCAAAACGCAAGCAAGCATCCGGGGGAGACGCTTCCGAACGCGTTGACGCCGGGGTGTACGAGAACTCGTCAAGCGGCAGGCGCAAGCCCCGGCGTAACCAGTGAAGGTCCCAAAAGGCTCGTCACGTCTTCGCCACACAGGTCGTTCCCCAAGATTTTATCCTCGCCCCGCGACTGGGTAGGGAACCCACAGGAAGCCGCGACGCGAGACCGCGCGCGGAGCAGGAAATCCTGGACTACGGCAGATGGTGCGAAGTGCATGGCTATGGTGACCACTTCATGCGGGCATGCACCGAACTTATGGCACTACGACAACCAACAGCTCGAGTTTGGGCCTTGGGAGCGCCGACCGTTGCAGCAGCCCACGTGCAGCCGCCGCAAGGAAGTCCCCCGCAAGCCGGGACCCCGAGAGGGACCCAGCGCCACATCATTAGCGTCATCTCCGGAGGCTCCTCGTCGAGAACCTCCTCGGCGCAGCCACCCCAGGGGATGCCACACTGCAACATCACCTTCGCGCCAGCCGACGCCCAGGGCGTGGAGTTCCCCCATCAAGATCCTTTGGTCATCCAGGCTGACATTGCAGGTCACGACGTCAGGCGCACTCTCATCGACGGAGGAAGCTCTACAAACATCCTGTTTGTAGAGGCCCTCGATCGCATGGGAATACCTCGGAGTCGCTTGAGACCATCGGAGACCCCTCTCCAAGGTTTCGGCGGCCAGCCCCTGAAGGCCTTGGGTCACGTGCGCCTCCGAGTATCCTTGTGCCAGGCCGACAATGCCAGAAGCGAGGACATCGTCTTTGATGTCATGGACATCCCGCACTCGCCGTTAATTCCTTCGAGGCGGTGCCGCACCACGCCTTTTTATGTATGAAGCTCCCGAGCCCACGGGGTGTCATCACCATCTTCGGTGACCAGGACCTCGCTAGGCGTGTCGAAGCCAGCGCCAGAAGTCCGCACCGCAAGGTGCACACCCTCGCTGACAAATCCGAGGCAGACACGCCATCCGCTCCAGGATGGACACCTAAGCCCCGTCCAGAGGGCGGCGTCAAAAGGGTGCCTCTCCAAGCGGAAGGGCAGTTCGTGTCCATTGGCGAAGGTCTCCCTCCGGAGGTGGAGCAAGACTTACTCCAGGTTCTCCGGAGTAACGCAGATGTCTTCGCGTGGTCCCCAGAGGACATCAAAGGTGTGGACCGCGCCCTCATCGAGCACAATTTGGCGGTTCGCCCCGACGCCAAGCCGATCAAGCAGAAGCTTCGTCGTATGTCCATAGACCGGCAGCAAGCGACCAAGGTGGAGGTGGCGAAGCTTCTCTAGGGTGGAGATATTCGCGAAGTCCAGCATCCGGACTGGCTTGCCAATCCGGTGCTGGTCAAGAAAGCCAGCGGCGCCTGGTGGATGTGCATCGACTTCACCGCCCTCAACAAGGCATGCCCGAAGGATGACTACCCTTTGCCGCGCATAGATCAACAGGTCGACGCCACCGCAGGGTGTGAGCTCATGAGCTTCCTGGACGCCTACTCCGGCTACCACCAGATCAACATGGCCAAGGATGACGAGGATAAAACCAGCTTCATTACGCCGGTTGGGACGTTCTGCTTTGTCAGGATGCCCTTCGGCTTGAAGAACGCGGGTGCAACCTTCACCTGCCTTGTCGCGCTGGCATTAGCCGCTCAGCTCGGGAGGAATGTGGAGGCATACGTGGACGACGTGGTAGTGAAAACCAAGCAGCTTGCCTTACTTGGTCGAGACCTCCAGGAGACCTTCGACAACCTCAGGAAGGCGGGCATCAAGCTCAATCTGGACAAGTGTGTTTTCAGCGTACAAGCGGGCAAGCTCTTGGGCTTCCTCGTGTCCGGACGAGGCATCTAGGCGAACCCCGACAAGGTCGACGCCATCCTGGGCATGGAACCACCCAAGACGACGAGGGAGGTCTAGAGGCTGGCCGGCCGCATGGCGGCCTTGAGCCGCTTCTTGTCTAAGGCAGCGGAACGAGGCTTGCCATTTTTCAAGACTCTCCGCGGTTGCGACGGATTTCATTGGGATGACGATTGCGCAAAGGCCTTCGATGACCTCAAGAAACACCTCGCAAGCCTTCCCACTCTAGTTGCCCCAGCGCCAGAGGCTCCCCTCCTGCTCTACCTTGCCGCCTCAGCGACGGTGGTCTGCGCCGTCCTTGTCCTCGAAGAGGGTGCTCTCCAACGACCCGTGTATTTCGTCTCCGAAGCCCTCCAGGGTGCCAAGACGCGGTATACGGAACTCGAAAAGCTCGCCTACGCGCTGGTCATGGCCTCAAGAAAGCTCCGACACTACTTCCTGGCCCACCCGATAACGGTGCCATCCTCGTTCCCCCTGGCGGAGATGCTGCACAATAAGGAGTCCACAGGGCGAATCGACAAATGGGCAGCTGAGCTTGCCCCCATTCTCCCTAACGTACGCCTCCCGAACGGCGATTAAGTCTCAAGTTCTAGCAGACTTCCTCGCGGAATGGACACCCCCAGCCTAGCCTGTCCACCAGCCCGAGGACCCGGTGTGGATGCTCAACACTAACGGAGCCTACGGCGTCACGGGTGTGGGCGTCGGTGCAGTCGTCACTACACCTGAGGGGCAACGCCTGTTGTACTCGGTGTGCCTCACATTTCCTGCCACCAACAACACGGCCGAGTATGAGGCGTTACTTTTTGGCCTCGAGAAGCTCAAAGCACTGAGAGCAAGGCGTGTCCTCGTCCGCACCGACTCACGACTAGTGGCGGGCCATGTGGACAAGTCATACCAAGCCAAGGACCCAGAACTAGCCAAATACCTGGCAGCCATAAGAGCGAAGGAGTGGCATTTTTTTGGGTGTCACGGTAAAAGCCATCCCTCAGGCGGACAACGAACAAGCCGATGTCCTTGCAAAGGCCGCCAGCCAGCAACTCCCAGGGGGCCATTCTACGAAAACCTGCCGGCGGCAGCCATCGCGCAGGACAACCGCGATGCAGCCCTCGTCCACCAGATCACCCAACAGAGTGACTGGTGAGAACCCATTTTCAGTTTTCTACAGGGTATCATGGAGCCGGACGACCCTGCCGAGCTCCGGCGTTTACAGCACCGCACTAGGTCCTTCCAGGTGCTTGACAAGGTGCTCTACAAAAAAGGGGTCTGCGCACCGCTCCTGCGATGCCTCTCGCGCGAAGAAGGAAAGCAGCTCCTTGCAGAAATTCATGCGGGCCTCTACGGTTCGCATCTTGCACCGAGATCGCTAGTCGGCAAGGCATTTAGGCATGGTTTTCATTGGCCAACAGCCGTCGCCGACGCCCAAGATCTCTTGCACCGGTGTCAAGGTTGCCAATGGATGGGGCGGGCCATCTACAAGCCCCCGACGAGCCTCAACCCTATACCCCCGGTGTGGCCGCTGGCACGGTGGGGCATCGGCGTCGTGGGACCGCTTCCCAGGGCTCCAGGCGACCTGCGGTTCGTAGAGGTCGCTTTGGAATACTTCTCCAGGTGGCCGGAGGCGGTAGCTCTGGCCAAGATTACCTCAGCAGCCCTGCAGCGCTTTCTCTGGCAGAATATCATATGCCGCTTCGGCGTGCCCAGGGAGATCACCGTCGACAACGGCCTACAATTCAACGCAGCCTCGTTCAAGGAATTCTCTGACAGCATGAGCATCACGCTCCGGTTCGCCTCGGTTGGACACCCGCAGTCCAACGGCGCGGTAGAGCGGGCGAACGGCGCCATCACCGCCACGATCAAGAAGCACCTTGTCGGGTTGCCAAAGGGCAAGTGGCCAGGCGAGCTCCACAGTGTCCTCTGGTCCCTCCGCACAACAGTGACACGCCCGACGGGGTTCACGCCATTCAAGCTCCTCTTCGGCGATGAGGCGGTAACACCCGAGGAAATAAAGGCAGGCTCGAGAAGGGTCCTCGTCCAGGCACCAGAAGAGGAGTGCCAATTGTCCATGGACCTCCTTGATGGAGACCGGGCAAGCGCAACCCAGCACGTCATAAAGTATGCGCGGCAGATGGTACACGCTCGGGATCGCTCCATGTACCCACGCGAATTCCAGCCGGGGGACCTTGTCCTCAAGATGGCACTCCACACAGAGACGGTAGGCAAGCTGGAATCCAGATGGGAAGGCCCATACATCATCGCGGAGGCCCTCCAGAAGGGAGCATACCGCCTCGCCACATTGGAAGGGCAAACGTTTCGCCATACATTGAACGCAGACAGGCTGCGGCGGTACTACGCCTAAGCCGGGGGTGCAAGCGCGAGGATCCTTGGCGGCTTCGGGAAATACCTTGCCAGGCTCCTGCGTGAACTCCTCCAGCACTAGAGGCTCACATCGAGCACGGCCTCATCACCGGGTAACCACAGCTGTGGCTGTTTCCGTCTAAGCGGTCAGTGGTTAGTCCCTTACCTTTTGTAATCGCTTACCCGCGCAAACGGGAATTTAATAAAGTTCACCGTTTGCAAAAAATTGTCTTCTTTCCCGCGAGAAGCGCGTGAAGGATTACCTTCGCATGCACTCTTCATGAGTATGAAAAAAGACACACGTTCGCGCGCGCACTCTCTGTGAAAAACATGGGCATGAGTATAAACAAAGACACACGTCCGCGCGCGCACTCTCTGTGAAAAACACGGGTATGAGTATAAACAAAGACATGCGTCCGCACGCGCACTCTCCATGAAAAACACGGGTATGAGTATAAACAAAGACACGCGTCCGCGCGCGCACTCTCTGTGAAAAACATGGGCATGAGTATAAACAAAGACACGCGTCCACGCGCGCACTCTCCGTGAAAAACACGGGTATGAGTATAAACAAAGACGCGTGGGGGGACGCCTTCGCGCGCACTCTACGGAGTATAAATAAGACGTAGCGTTGAGGTTCGCCTCCGCATGCACCCTCACCGCCCGCAACGCACGGAGACCCGCCTCCGCGCACAGTCTACGGACTCTAAATAAGACGTAGCGTTGAGGTCCGCCTCCGCACGCACCCTCACTGCCCGCAACGCGCGGAGGCTCACCTCCGCGCACAGTCTACGGACTCTAAATAAGACGTAGCGTTAAGGTCCGCCTCCGCACGCACCCTCACCGCCCGCAACGCGCGGAGGCTCGTCTCCGCGCGCAGTCTACGGACTCTAAATAAGACGTAGCGTCGAGGTCCGCCTCCGCACGCACTCCACGGAGTATAAATAAGACGTAGCGTTGAGGTCCGCCTCCGCACACACCTTCACCGCCCGCAACGCGCGGAGGCTCACCTCCGTGCGCAATCTACGGACTCTAAATAAGACGCAGCAGGGGGACGCCTCCGTGCGCACTCTACGGAGTATAAAGAAGACACACCGTGAGGCCTACCTCCGTGCGCACTCTACAGAGTATAAATAAAACGCGGATGTTGTCCCTGCGCACTCTACTAAGTATAAACAAGACGCGGACATCCCCGCGCATGCGCAGGCGTTGTCCTTGCGCGTACACCCCGGAGTATAAACAAGACGTGGTCGAAGTTCCCACGCACCCAAGCTCTAATAAGCGTCTACTTGGACTAGGCGCCAGCTCCGATGCCACCCCTTCGAAAGGTAGGGGACGGAGCGCGCGCGCGTCTACTTCGAACAGGCGCCAGCTCCGCTGTCACCCCTTCGCGCGTCTACTTTGACTAGGCGCCAGCTCCGCTACCACCCCTTCGAAAGGTAGGGAACGGAGTGCCTGCGTGTCTACTTCGACTAGGCGCTAGCTCCGCTGCCACCCCTTCGAAAGGTAGGGGACAGAGCGCTTGCGTGTCTACTTCAACTAGGCGCCAGCCCCGCAGCCGTCCTTTTCGCGAGTCTACCTCGGACGCTACTATCTACAAGTCTGGCGGAGCCGAGCGCGAAAATCTACCCTACGGGCCAATCGCCTAGAATGGGGGTGTGCAAAAACACGAACATATTGGGCAGGCACTGCTTCATTCATATAAAAGAGCAGGTTGCGAAGCAGCCATACAAAAATGTGTACATGACGTAACACACCCAACCCCGGCATCACTCTTGATCTGCGTCATTTCCTTCACGCCGAGGAACTCCCTCGAGCCACCGGAGGAGGTCCCCCTCTTTACGCAGAGTGCGTCGCAGCGCGATCTTGGCTGCGTCTTCCCCAACATAGCCCCAGATCCGATCATAGAAATTCTGTACGGCTGGCTGGGTGAATCGGATGGCGTCGGACATCACCTCGGGCTCGGTCGGCAGATCCAGCCGAGAATCCAGCAGCTCGCCAACGTGCCCGCACCCCCGGGCGTGAAGTAAGGCAAGGGCGAAGGAGGCACCCATGAAACCGTAGTGATCGCCGAAAGACTTGGCACCGCGGAGAACAAGGCCCGAGCCCTCTTCGATCCGCCCAAGCGTCTTCGTCAGATTTTCAGGGCCATGCGTAACCTCGGGTACATCGACAACGAGGTCCCGGAGGGCCCCTTCCAACGACCCCATCGCCCTCCATGCCGCCAGGGATGCGTTGTCCAGGGCCTCAGTCCTCTTTGCAAGGGATGCAACGAGTTGGGTCTTCTCCTCCTCCAACGCGGAGATTTGCTGAAGAAAGGCGGTGCGTTCCTCCGTCGCAGCGCGCTGGACCTCCGCCGTGGTGCGTCGTGCCGCCGCCACGGCGTCCTCTGCGTTGGAAGCTATCATCGCCTTTCCTGCCTCCAGCCTGCGGATCTGCTCGTCCTTGGCAGCGTGAGCATCGTCCGCAGCACGAAGTTCACTCTGCAGCGCTCTTCGCTCGTGAACGCGAGTCTCCTCCAAGGCTTGGCTCAGGGCAAGACTCTGGGAAGGACCACGCGGGTTAGAACGACCTCAAATAGTGGCTCAGGCCGTAAACCACTTACCCTTATCTCCGAGGCACCCAACGCGAGCACCAGAAGGTCTCCCTCACATGTTGCCAGTGCCGGCACATCCAAGCTGCGGCCGACGCGCTCCGCGGCCTGGCTAAGAACGCGAAGCATCTCCGATCGCGGGATGAAGTCGGAGATGACGGACCTCGGCCCAGCAGCTTCCGCAGCACCGGACATCCGCGCGGAATCCTGCATAGCAAGGTCTACGACTTCGCGTGTACCCCCGTTCCTCAATCCTTGACCGCGTCCGGGAGACCTCGTCTCGCCTGATGTCGACGGCGGAATGAGCGAGCAAATCGGAGAGAGTTTCGCGAAGTCATGAGAGGAAAAAGAATCGCGCCTACCTTCGACACCCTCTGCCACGGTGCGGAAGGGTGCCCGCGCAGCCTCCATACAAGGAATGGGGGCTTCGTCGGCCCGAAGAGCCGTGCCTTCTCCCCCAACCTCGCTGACCTCCTCACAGGGCGCCAGGATCCCAGTAACCACGCCAGTAACTCCGAATCGCCCCCTCGCAGGCGGAGACGACTGTACCCGGGGGCGCTTCGCCTTGGGGACGCAGACGACCCTTCCTCAGCCGCACCGGTAGTAGGCGGCAAATCCCCGATGGCTGTCGCAGGCAGCAGACCCTCGGTGGTCGTTGCTGGCGGCGCCACCTCACCTCTAGGGTCAACAACACCAAGGCCCGCCACCTCGCTGCCATCTAAACCCTTAGTAGGGGCAACGTTCCCCCCGAACCGGCCGGTTCGGACCCGGCGCCGGCTGCGCTTCCCGCTTCGGTAATACCTCCCAGTGGCACGACCGACGGGCCGGGTTTGGTGGCCTCAGATCGAGCCTTGCGCCGAGGCAGCCGCGCCTCCACTTCGCCATCGTCATCATGACAGCTCGGGGTCTCCACCGGCACCGCGCGCTCGGGCACACTAATCCCCAAGACCTCGCAGACCCGGTTTATCCGCCCCTGTTTCGCCGAGGTGGTCGCGGCCTCGCGCAGCCTGTGCTCCTTCGCCGTGTATAGCCCTAGGAGCGCAACGACTGCGCGCTCTGCATCTTCTAGCCGGGGCACTACGCACAAGAATGGAACGTCATCCATAGGAAGTCACGTGATTATGCGAGCATGCGCATACCCAACGGTCCAGGGACTTACAAGGAGCGGAGGGTCTTAGAAGGCAGGATACAGTCGGGTGGACGCCATCCTCCCGGGTACAGCCTCGTACATCGTACTGCCACCGGCCGGAGAGCGGCGCCGCCCTGTACATGGTAAACTCTTCGGCAAGGTCGTGCATGTTGAACCGGCGGGCGATACCGGCAAGCCTCCGCACCTTCTGCGCGTCGTCAGACATCGGCTCCACGTCTGGCGAGCTATTGAATGATATCGGCTGTCCCCGTCACGAGGTAGTAAAACCACCGACGCGTCCAACCGGACTCCCATTTCCCTCGCGCGGCCCAAGCAGGGAAGAGCCCCGCACACTGCTTCCTCAGCACAAAGTTGACGCTGCCGAAGTTCGATTATGCTCCCCCTCGAGCTTCTTCGGCAGACAGCGCGCGTCATGCATAATAGCGAACAGACTGGCACTGGGACGGCGACCCTCTGTTCGCAGTGCCCAAGCGAACACAGCCAGGCGGACTATCGCGCTGGGGGTCAGCTGCACCAGTTCCAGCTCGTACGGCCGCAAGACCTCGCCGACGAAGAGAATTGAGGGCATCCGCAGGCCGGCATCAAAGAACGCGACAAAGACAATAGCCTCCGTCTCCGCCGGTTGCGGTTCTGTCTCGATGGGGCCGGGTAGATGAGCCCCGTCACGTTCCGCGATCTTCCCCTCCCGGACGAGTCTCTGCAGCATCTCTTCAGTAACACGGCTCCGCCCCAACATGTGGGAGTAGCGGCCTCCCGAGTGCTCCATGGCGTCCCACCGCTTGTTGACGTGCGCTCTTCCTCGCACCACCAGCGAGTACTTCCCCAGGGGAGGCGGCAGATCGTACCGGTCGGACGAGGCGCTGCCACTGAGCCGGCAAGCGGGATCGTCGCGGCAAGCCATTCCTCTCCGAGATACAGCGCTAAAGCAGCAGGAGCAAGGGTGGGTTGTGCGGGCGGCAGAAGAAAGAAGACAGACCGGAATGACCAATGCGAAGGAACATACCCATGCTGATGGCGACGCCTTATAAAGCTGGCTCAACCCCCCCACCAGCGCGGCGCAACCGGCAGGAGACCAGCGGTTTGGCTACCCACGATCGGGAAGCGCAACCGCTGGCAACTGGGGGCGCGCGCGGGTAGGTGGGCAGACGGCGCACGCCACACCCAAAACACCCCGCCACGTGTCCCGCCTCCTAGGGAAGGGTCGAACGGCCGTGGTAGTGCAACCGCTGACAGCCCACGGCACGCCAATCATGGCATGCCGCGTGTACACCCCAAGTGCAAAAGCACGTATGGCTGCAGCGACCTGCTCCTGCCAACCCAGAGGTCGGCGCAATTCCAGGAGCCATTAAGGCGCAATACCGGACTGCGGAACCGCACCCACCTCGCCTCAGGAAAAGCCATTGGCGCGAGGTTTGCCTCCGCACCAACTCCGACTTCGACCCCGACTTCGACTCCGACTCCTACGCCGACGTCGCCCTGTGGACGACGAACACTTCGTCAACCGCCCAGTGCCATACCCTCGCGGCAGGATGAACACTACACCAAGCAGTAAGGTTCCGCTGAACGTTGGGAAAGCTCACAGGCCACAGGGACGGAGGGGGCCAAAGGGCTCGGCAACATGGCTTCGGCCCGTGAAGCCCTTCACCATGAGAGGCTCCTGTTGTAGGGGTGGCCCCCACCTAAGCCCAGCAGGCCTGGTAGAGGAATGTAAGGCCCAAAACGGGACATGTGTAATGACATAGGTACCCCTGAGGGGAGTACTCGGATGTAAGGGTATAATTGTAAAAGCACTCCCCATATGAATATATATATACAACACAGGCCATGGGGAGAAACCCTAAGCCATTGCTCACCTAACTCTCCACTACCATACTCTCTCTCTGTTTGGTCTGTAACCACAACAACTACCATTAGCAAAGAGTTACATAGCAGTAGCACATCAAGCATATCAGTAGTAGTGTAGCAATTAGCAGAGCATATCAAGTTATCAAGTGTATCAGTATATAGCAGTACATTTAGCAAAGCATAAGCAGTACATTTAGTGATATAGCAGATTTAGCAGTACTGCTGCAGTAGTAACTACTAACTAGTATTAGTAGCAAAACAAATCACCTCAGCGAGCAGACCACCTATCTTCTACTCCCCTCCCTCACTTGATGGCTGTCGAGAGGGGAGGAGATAGAGGAGGCGCAAAGGCAGCGGCAGCGGGCAGACCAGGGGAGGCGGAGGTGAGCCGGCCAGCGAATCAGGAGGCGACGGCGGACTGGAGGAGACCGGAGCCAGCAGTGGCGACGGATCCAACGGATTCAGCGGCAGATTTGGTGGCGGAGACGGTGGATAGGCGATGAATCATGCGACGGATCCCACGACGGTGACGGATCCAGTGAATCCGACAACGGATCCTACGGATCCGACGATTGTGACGGCAAATCCGACAGCAGCCTCTCCTCGCTTTTTTGAGTGGCAACAGAGACTTCTCAAAACTCCAACCTGTGAGGTATGTCTTGTCTCTGACTTGAGTAGTACTCGACTTTTAAACCCCCCTCTATGGCGTCCACCGAGCGGCGCCTTACTGCCATAACGCTGCCATGACGACGCCTTACCACCATATCGCCGCCATGGCGGACAGGATACGGCACACCTCCATGTCGTCCTGACAGCATGTACCTCCGGTCCGCCATGGCGATATGGTGGCAAGATATCACCGATATCTCGATGCCTCAATAACCATGCCCGGGCTAGCCCGGCATGGCCCGACCCCTCTCCGTATTGTGCCTGGGTTGGAGGACAGGCATGTGGGCTAGCACGGCATGATAACTTATTTGGTCAACTGTGCGGGCCTAATCGGGTCGTGCCTTATCGAGGCTAGTGTCGTGCTGTGCTGGGCGGCCTATGTCAAATCTCGTCATCTTTTCGCATTCAATTCTTTGCGTAGCAAGGCAACCAACAACATCAAAAAAATGTATTGGATGTACGCACAAAGTGTCAAACCAAAGGGGTGAGAATTGAAAATAAAGTTCACGACAGATTAACTTTAACATATTTATAAAAAAAATTATTAAAAACAAAAAACAGGCTATAGTCGCCCAACTGTTGGGCGACAGGACGTGCTATCGCCCAGCGGTTTGGGCGACAACACCTGTCGTCCCACTGTTGGACGCCTGCATTCCTGTCGCCCAACCATTAGGCGACTAGCTTCCTATCACTCGGCCATTCAGCCATAGGAGCCAATTGCCCAACGGTTGGACGACATGGGGCTACTTCTACAAAAAAAACACTGGTATAATTTTTGTATTTCAGAATAAAAATGGATTATTTAAAAAAAAGTTCGTTATAAATACCCCCTTGATCGGTTGGAAGACAATCCTTAGGCACACCATTCCATTCTCTTACGTTAATGTGGCTTCTCCTCCCAATTGTGTATGTCTTAAACCTTGTGAGTAAGGAGAAAGATATTTGGTTGTATGTGTTGTATCTAGAGGTGGATTGAGTATCCACTTGAGTATGTGTTGCACTTGGTGAGAGTCAAATAATGAGCTTAGCTTATTACTCTTAGTGGTTGCCGACTTTTAGACAGCGTGAAGACGTCGTGATCCGATGATTTTCTCAAGAAGCTTGTAAAAAGGGTTGGCATGTTGTGAAGGTTGAAACTCACCTACCCAAAACAGAAAAGAGGTAGCATTAGTGGAATTGATGTGTTTTTGCTTAATTTGTAAAGTCGGTCCAATTCATTTGGGCTTACCTTAACATGAACTAGGGGAGACCAATAAATCTCCGGACACCACGGAAATAAGAAACCGTGTCAATTATGGTTTGATTTTTTGTGTTTAATTTACGTTCTTGTAATTCAATTTACGGAAAAAAAGAAATATCTCACGCCCTCTAAAATCATGAGAAATAGCGTTTCTTGCTTACTTGGATTGCACCAGTAAGCACTGTACGCTCATCGTCAATAAATAATACTACTATACAACTCAATGCCATGTGGGAATAAGTGGAATGCTCACTCACACACACATGCCGCAAGGTGGTGCATAGCTATCGCCCTTCGTCAAGATGGCAATGCAAGTCCCAACAGCTAGAGGAGCCACATACTCCGCATTCCACGAGACGAACAATGAATCATTGTTCATCTCGTGGAATAAATGATGCTACGTTCCTCTTACTCCTCCCAAGTGTGCTGTACCTAGTGGTTAGGGGCGTCTCCTGGATGGATTTGTGAATGATTTGGATTTGATTCGAGGGTAAAGATCCTACCTTGGAAGGTAGGAGTGCAATCGGGTCAGATTCGGACGGATATTACTTATACCGTATTCTAACCCATTTTTTTCTCGGATTCGGGGTTGGATACGGTAAAACTGGATACGAATACGAATTCGGAGTATTCGAAATTTCGAATACGGTGTCGCTGGAACGGATACTTGATGGTTTCGGATCGAAAACGGATAATGTAGACGGATAGTACATGCATACGAAAAGGAACATATGCTAAACCATACCACCATCACTTCAAACCTTAAACTGTTAGACATAAGTACATAATAGTGATTATAATTCATCAACCGAAGATGGTGTGGCGTTTCCCCCAAAATTGCCCATTGAGGTGTGGCGTTTCAAGATGAATCTTGATTCTTGACGGACAACATTTTCTTTTTCTCGGCTAAAGAAATTTTACTAAATTAAGGTAGAGACAGTAGACAATTGGGGATAATAGACTTTTGACAAATTTACCTGTTCATTTACTGAAGCATGCCAAAGTTCATTGTTTAATAATTACATGCTTTTCATTCCATTACCTAGGAAGAGTGATCTTAATGAGCAAATTCAGGATTCCAATTGCATAAGCAGCAGAATTAGAAATAAAACACTATTTTAGTATTTGTATATTTATAGTTGCCACAACTGAATGTCATATTCCTTTTAGAGAACTTAAGCTTGCATGATCCAGTAAAACTTTTTATACACTGCACACCTCAACCAACCAACATGACAAAAAAACAAATACTAGCAAAATAAAAGGTGAATTCTTAGCTCTTACCAGATATCTGACCGAATATCCGACCGGATAATTATCCGGTATCCGAATACCGATACTATTCGGTCGGATAACAACTCTCCCGAATCCGAATCCGAATCCGACATGAATTATCCGAATCCGACCGGATATCAAATTCCCTTCTCGAATCCGGTACCGACCGGATTCAGTACCGGATCGGTCGGGATTAACCCAACCCATTTGCACCCCTATTGGAAGGATAGATAGAGAGACACCTGAACTGCCACCACTTTGTGCAGCGCTCTCATCTCCTTCCTATCATAAAGAATTGCATTACAATTAGGATAACAAAAGATTTTGCAGAAATTTTCAAAAGCTTTATCCCGATTTCCAGCTCGCGGATGAGCTGTTTCCAGAGGATGGGAGAGATGTCATAATTGGGCGCTATTATCAGAGACGTTACAATCAGCTAGGGGGCAGCAGTAAGGCCGGCTGAGGCCCGCGCTTGCGCAACACCAGCAGGCCTAGATGCAGCAGCTGTTTAGTGCCTTTTCAAAGCTAGTTGATTACTTTCCTATTGCAGTTAATATTAGATATGGTATTTAGATTTCTTTTATTAGGAAGCAAGTCTATATATGTGACTGCCGATTCAATCTCAGGAAATCAAGTAAGAAAATTACATTCTTCCTCTTCTTTTCTCCCGTGCGTCTCCTGGCGCACGGTGAGCCTCTGGCTGGCGCCTCCACGCCACAGGAGGCCCTTCAAACCTCGACCTCTGGTCGTGCACTCGTATAATCTTTATCATCTTCACCTCGGTCATAACACTGTACCTACTCCTACGGTAATCAAATGATTTGAAAGGTATTACTTGGCCGGTTGTGAGCTAGCACTCTTAATAACATTGCAAGCATAAAAATGCTATTGCCAAGACCACAGAAAAACAGCTTGCACAGCCACCTATTTTAATTAACAATGCAATGTATGATTATCAAAGATGTCACTTTTCTCAAAGGAACTTCAAACACTAGGTGATCTCTCATTTCAACAAAAAGAAATATCTCACGCTCTCTAAAAGCACGAGAAATAGCGTTTCTTGCTTACTGGGATTGCATCAGTAAGCACTTGTACGCTTACTGTCAATGAATAATACTACTATACAACTCAATGCCATGTGGGAATAAGTGGAATGCTCACTCACTTATATACATGCTGCAAGGTAGTGCATAACTATCGCCCTTCCTCAAGATGGCAATGCGATTCCCAACTGCTACAGCCACATACTCTGCATTCCACAAGACAAACAACGATGCTGCTGTAACACCTCGGCCCATCCCCTGAGTGCAGAATGCTACCACCACTTTAAAGTTGTACCATCTACCTACTATTAGGCAGAGATCGTTTAACCACACAATAAGAATAATGCTAATCAGATACACTCTTATTGCTAAATGTCAAAGCTCGACATTAAGGTCTGACCATGATATCTAGAGGAGATATGAGCATTACTGTTGCATGTGGGAATAAATGTGTGCTACTCTCACCCATGCATGCCGCCTTCACTATACACCTAAAAACAAACAATAAAGTAAGGGTGAGTCCGAAGACTCAGCAAGCACATAATAAAATAGTAGCGACAACACAACAATTCAACAAACTCCATATCTGGGAGTTGTAAAACGCCATATCTGTAACTACCAGTAAAACATATATCTATAAACTGTAATCAAAATCTTTGCACCTGTATCACAATTCCCTATTTCCTTCATGCAGTGCAATGCATTACGATGCCAAAACAGTGCAATGCAATGTGAAGAAAAGTGATGCATCTACAACTTTGATTTAGCAATTCAATCAATTCCATGACTGTGAGACTTGTAAATCAAGTCCATGACTGTAAACTGTAAATCATAAACTCTGTAACTGTACCCCTTTCTCTATTACTTACATGGAATGCAAGCAATGCATCTGTAACTGTAGCTTATACCGATATAGCAGAGGGTACACAAGACGATGTCACCCTCTACCTCCATCCCGTGGAGGAGCCTACCTCTGTAGGTCTTACTCATGAGCACTCCAGATTAGTCATATAGCTTTCTCACCGACCTAGCACATGTATTCCGGACTAGCTATATGACTTTCTCACCGCCCTGCCTCATATGCAATTCACATGATGCAACATCCTTTTAGCATTCACAATCAACTCTACACAAACTCCACTCCCGTGGAGTGCCTACCAAAGTAGGTCTTTATCTTCCCACTACCATGGGATGCCTATGCAAAGTAGGTCTTTATCCCACTACTGCGGGATACCTACGCAAAGTAGGTCTTTATACGAGTACGTTGCACGACGCAACCCTCTTTCAACATAACAATCAACCATAAGCATCTCCCGTCAGAGTCTACACAATAGACAAGCAAGAATATCATCCCATAAAATGACATAAAACATGGTATAAAACAATACCGAGCATTCATCATAATCCACTATTCTACCATAGACTTGCCTATTTATCCTTGTGGGCGATATGTGGATGGCGCCAAACCCGAGCCTCCACCTGAGTAAGCATCAACCCACCTTAACACATAATAGAAATACTTGCACAGATACGAATGGCAACGTTCTTACGCGCAAAACCAACACATACAACACTCTTTCACTAACTATTGTCCCGCTGTTTTGATATTCGGACGACCGTGCCTTTCAAACCCAGAACTTAACACAGCACATAGTCTGGGTTTGGTAATCGGTACCACTTACTCTCATGGGTCTGATTGTCACAATTTACAGACTACATCAATTAAACCACTGTTTTCAATCCTGATGGACGTGTTATCCCATACCAGCTATGACTGTGTCAAGGACATATCTCCCGAAACATACCACCAAACTCAGCATTCCAGCCTTTAGCCCTAGCAAGAGCCTATGTTAATTAGTATACACTAATTAACCCATACCACCTAATCCATACTAATTATTCACTCAATACTAATTGGTCACGCATGCACCGACCAACACCACATGGCCAGTGTTCTTCATTAGTTCTGCAGTCACATGGCCATAACACCACTACGCTACACCAGAATCCCAATGACTAACCGTGTTCTAAGCATTAAATGCGTTTATCCCACTATTTGATGATTTGACCTTTATAAGACTCAAATCTCCATAATCAACATTTTAGCTTCTATGCAAAATGATAGATAAGTGGGGGAAGTGGTTTTGAGGCGTTACCCTAGCTCCAAATAACTGGATCGGAGCTCCTTCCTCCCTGTCTTGGTCAAATTTGGCAGATCGAGCGCCAGATCAGTTTCCCCCCTTCTCATTTTTTTTCTCTTCCTTCCTTTTTTTTCTTCTTCTTTCTTCCCTTCTCTTTCTTCAACTAACTCCTTTTTGTTCAGCTGGCTCCCCTCTCGGCCGAATCCTTCCTCCATTCCTCTCACGGCTGGATCCCCTTCTTCTCCTCTCCTTCCCCGTCGGTAGCTCCTCCCAACTAACTCCTCTTCTACTCCCTCCCCGTTCCCTCTTCTTTACCTCGGGAGGCAGGGTGGCACCACACAGCACTGGGGATGCTCGGCTCCCCCCTCGGGGGACGGAGCAAGGCCGACGGTAAGTGGCCGTGGTCAGCGACGTGACTAGGCACAAGCAGGGCGAGGCAGGGTCAACAGCGAGCGGTGCACGGAAACTAGAGGCAGCGCTCGACAAGCAGGGGCAAGGAAGGCGAGACGCGCGAGATGGGGGTGGCGCTTGGCATCGTCGTAGCTAGGTAGCGGCCCGGCAACAGCGGGAGGAGACAGGGACGGCAAGGCGTGGCCGGAGGAACGGCAGCGCTGGCGGCTGGGGGACGGAGGCAGCGAGTGTGAGGGAAGGTGGCGATGACAGGGTCTGCACAGGGGAAAGAAGGGAAAGCAAAGATAGCTTTTGCGCGCCTCCCCCCAACCCTCTCTCTAGCTTTGCCTTAAGGGGATGGCTTGGCTAGGCTGGTTAGGCCTTGGGCTTGGCCCAGCTATAGGGATGGCAATCGGGTGCGGCAGGTACGGGTAGTGCTCGCCCATACCTGTACCTGTGACCCCATTTTACGCCCACGGGTATACCCGCGAAGGACCATGGGTAAAAAAACCTCGCCCATACCAGTCGCCCGCAGGCATACCCGTTTACCCGCGAACTGAGTATATCACAAATTCACAATCAAACATCACCAATGCATCACACAAAAGACTGAACAAATACCCTTTTGTGACCATTACTACTGTAGTTAAGATATTCCAATTCCTTATATGCCTAATCAATTAACGAGACATGCATGTGCTTAATGTGCAACTCAAGGCAGTGAGGCACATACATGATAGGCTGAAAGTACCAGCCTGCCTTCGCACTATCCACAGATATTTCATTATGGGGCAGCTACTAATTACATAGTTAGCGCATTACATTTTGTAATACAACCAATCAGTTAGAACAGCATGCGTGTAGACATGAACTTACCGCTCGATTTTGTGCAGCCCCTGTAATGAGAACATCCACCGGGATGCCATCGATTGTGCAGTACACGTAGTAGCAATCAAACTACGGAGCAGCCCATGCTTGCCTCATTTCGATTGTGCGCATTCACACGGAACTTCCCCATGAAGGCAATTCCTCTCTGCAGGCCAGAGGCAACAAATCAGTGCATCAGGTCCACGCAAAATTACTACCGCAAAGCTGCAAACCTCTCATGGCACCAGCGGCTACCTTGAGGGCCTCCTCCATGGCTTGCTCAGGCCAGTGGGGCTGGTAGAACCACCTCCCGGCACGAATTGTTAGTTGCAAAATGAAAGAGAATCATTAGCCGCAAGTAAGAAGGGGGGAAAAGAACCAAAGCGAGTAAGAACATGAGAGACCATGTAATGGTGACCCATGTGTGTGATGAGTAATTGACAGTGGTTTAGGTGAGTTGAGTTTGGCTTGAGTGGTTCGGAGTTCAGTCGTTGCATGGTGCGATGGACTCGGTCGGTTTTGGTCATTCCTAGTCAAACGGGTTAGGATGCATATTCTGATATTTTGATAGGTTTGGACTTCGTCATGAGTAAGTATGATGTGCTTATGCTATTTACTCTTTCATGTATCGAGCGGTGCTATGTGACGTGTTTCTTGTCTGTGTGACTGCAGGACGTCAAGGCGGAGTCGTGGTGAGACACGGAGGATTGGACTAGGCGCAGGTGGCGCTGAGGTCAGAACAGTCGGGAGGTGTCGAAGACGACGTGGACTCGAGGTGGTTGCGAGGCGTGCGAGACAAGGAGCGTGGAAGCTTCCCGGAAGGTGCAGGAGGGGCGAAACGGGAATTTCGCAAGGCTGCACAAGCGGGAGCGGGCCCCGTAGGATTTAGCGGGCGTAACGGGGCGAAGACCCGTTAGCCGTGGGCTATAAAAGGAGAGGAGGGGCTGCATGCCTCCTCATGGCTTTGGGAGAGAGTTAGGGTTTGCTAGAGTCAAAAGAGGCTTTGTGAGTTTGTTTTGGCTTTAGGCTTTAGTGGTTGGAGAGTTGGTGTGGGCAGTAGGGAGTGTCTCCCACGATCATCTCCTCTCTCTGTGTGTGTTCATCCCCCACCAAGCATGTAGTGTGGGTGTGTTCTTGAGTTGGGGAGAGGGAGAGGATGGATTGAGTGGCCTGTAATCATTCCTCTTGTATCAATCATGTATCTCCTTTCCTCTTTATCAATATGAGATGGTGGAGTTTGAGATTGATTCAGTTATTGTCACTCTGTTCATTTTTCTCTTCGCTACTCCTCTCTGTTGAATTCTTGCCTTTTTGAGATTCTTGTTATTTCTTGCTGGGAAAACCCAAAATGGGTTGCTCTATGTTGGGATGATGCCTCAAGATCATTTGATCAAGTTTCCCAAGAGCAAACTTCGTTTAATCTCAGATTTGGGTTTTTGAGCCTCCCTGTTCTTCATTTCCTCCTTCTAGGGTTTTATGCAAATCTTGATTCCTTTCGCGAGATGGCATGAAACTTGGCTTGTAGAGTCCTAGGGCTATTGCCAATCTATCCTCAAAGTTTCATGACC
This sequence comes from Dendrocalamus latiflorus, assembly GCA_017311315.1. Taxonomy (NCBI): domain Eukaryota; kingdom Viridiplantae; phylum Streptophyta; class Magnoliopsida; order Poales; family Poaceae; genus Dendrocalamus; species Dendrocalamus latiflorus. Next base: position 6,656,156 of record CM029646.1, read on the forward strand.
AAAGGATCAAAGGTTGGGGACTAATTTGATTTTTGGCTCGGGTCTTGCAAAATTTCAGATTTCTACCCATAATCTGATATTCTTGCTTCTTGGTGTGATTTATTTGTTTCCCAAAGTCCCCTTGCTATTTAGTATGTTGTAGTAAGGCTTTGGTCCAAAAAGATTGAAAGAAAACCTTTGTTTTAGCCAAAAATCCGAAGCTTCTATCGCCTGCTCTGTTTGCTGTTTTTCTCGAGAGGTACTACCGCTCCTGGAGAGGTACTACCGCTCAGCGGTACTACCGCTCGACCCAGCGGTACTACCGCTTGCAGCCAGTTTTGCGCTGAATTTGTTTTTCTTGATTGCTCCTTTCTGGGTCTAGTTTTTCCTTGTCTCTGTGATTTCCTGTGAGGGCTTATTTTCTACCTTCATAGCTTCCATAGCTATTGGAGGAGAAGATACTCTTTGGGGGCGATTTTTAGAGATCGACATTCACCCCCCTCTGTCGCCATTTCGGTCCTACAATTGGTATCAGAGCCGATTAGCTCTTTTTAATAGATCTTAACCGGTCTCAAGAGCCATGGCGACGGACAAGTACTCGACCAAGCCTCCCGTCTTTGATGGCCTCGATTACCCCTTCTGGAAGAGCCGAATGGAAACATACATCTAGGCTCAGGGGTATGCCATTTGGCGGAAGGTGAAGGTCAGATTTGTTGTTCCTGCCGATGAGAACATTAATGCTGGAAATATGCATGATGTTGAGGCAATCGCTAAGGCAAGGAACATCATAATCCAGGGCCTGAGTCGTAGCGAGTTTGACCGCATATCTCATCTTTCGTCTGCCTTCGATATTTGGGAGACCCTCGATGCTTACCATGAGGGCACCACCCAAATAAAGATGGTGCGACAGGACCAGTTCAAGCGAGATTACAACAAGTTTGAAATGCTCGCTGGCGAGTCTCTTGATGAGTGTTTTGCGTGTTTCCACAAGATTCTGAGCAACCTCCGAGTCGTCGGTCTCACATACTCCGACTCGGATAATGCTCGACAGATGCTCGCTGCACTCGATCTTCATGTTTGGGAGATGAAGGTGACTACCATCAAGGACACCACGGACCTCTCGACTTTGACTCTTGATGCGCTGTACTCGCGCCTCAAGACTCACGAGATTGACATTGTCTCTCGCAAGTCGAAGTCACAGTCGATGGCTCTAGTCACCGATCCCAGTTCGGCTTCTGGTCTTTCTTCTGAGTCTTCTTGCGGTTTCTCCCTTGCTGCTCTCTGTGACATAACTGATGATCAGTTAGAGCAGCTTGCGGATGAGCAGCTGGCCCTCCTTGCTCGAAGATTCTCCCATGCTTACAAGGGGAGGAGGGACAGAAAGAGAAGAGGACCCGTGATTTGCTTCGAGTGTGGTGGCCCCAACCACATTCAGGCAAACTGCCCCAAGCTGGAGAAGGGCAAGAACGACTACGGCGGTTCGAGCAAGAACGACTACACCGACAAGAACAGCAACAAGAAGACTCCAGCTCAGACACCGGGAAAGAAGAAGTTCCGCAACTTTGGCAAAGCCAAGAAGCTCTTCCACCGCGTCCTCACCGCCTTCGACGACCTCGACCTCAGCGAGGTGGAGGGATGGAGCGACGACGACGGGACAGGTGACCAAGAGCCCAAGGATGGCGACGACGACTTCTCCGGGATGTGCTTCATGGCCCTCGAGGGCGAACTGAGCGACAACGAGCTGTACTCTGACTCGGACGAGGTATGCCCCACCTACGACCAGCTCAATCATGTTTTTCTTAAGCTAGGTGGTTTTCATGCTAGAGCTAGGGCTAGGTGTTCTGAGTTAGAGAAGGAAGTAGATAGATTATCACGGGAGCTTACTTCACTTACATCTGCTCCCTCCCGTGATGATTGTAATACATGCTGTGCTCTGTTGGGTGACATGGAGAAACTAAGGACCTCGCATGATAGTGTGTCCTCTGAGCTTGATATTGTTAAGGTGGAGAATGTTAGTCTGCTTGCTGAGTTAGAGTTGAGTAGGATGGCTGTTACCCTACTTACTACTGATGAGACTACTTCTCCCACCTCATGTGAGGTTAAGGACATTGCTGCTAGAGGACCTTATGCCATGCTCCTTGATCTGCCCGAGTCTTGTAAAATTGCAATAACTTGAAGATGAACTTAAAATGGGCAGATCATAAAATTGCTGAACTACAAGCTTCTTTGCTTAAGCCGATTGATTCATGCTTGAACTGTCCTAAGTTAACTGCTGAACTTGAAGCTGTCTCCAAACAGTTTCAAGAAATGATTGATCATGATAGGAAGTTGGCTCAGTATGCTTCTAAGGACCCTGTTAGCTCACCATGCATTAATTGTAACAAACTAAAATCTGACTTGGTTGCATTGGATGACAAATGTGTGAAGCTAACTAAGGACCTACTAAAGAAGCCACAATTTGGTTGTGTTGTGATTGATGGTGTGGGGGAGAAGCCCCAGGGTAAGGGTGAGACGCCTAGAGACGCGAACCAACCTGCTAGTAGTAGAACTGTCCCCTCAGAGTCGGCTGTGCGTGCACAAGCCATTCTTTCCTCTACTGTTGGTTCTTCTTCTGCTCCCTTACCTTCTGCTGTCTCTTCTTCTCCCTGCTCTTCTTGCACCTCTCTCTTTCGGGAGTGTCAGTATCTTATGAACACCCTCGAGAGATTTGTAGGCGGCAAGAAGAAGCTTAATCTTATTCTAGACCAATCCAAGATCTGCAAGTTCAATCAGGGTCTAGGATATGATTTCTATGAGGATATAAGGAAGCATCCACCTGCTATTCTCAGACCCATAGTAGGAGGTGTGATCGAGGTCGAGCCCAGGTCTGATGAGGTTAAATTCAAATCAGCGGGTTTTGTCTAAGGGATTTCTGACAGCAAGGTGAGTCCACCTGCAGCTTCGGCCTCTCAGAAGGCGAAGCCATCTCATGCTACTTCAGCCTCTCAGAAGGCGAAGTATCATTGCACCTTCTGTCAGAAGGATGGACATACGATTGACCGATGCTTCAGGCGCGCCAGGATCGCGCAGAGAGACCGTGTTGCAGCTCTTAGGCGTATTTAGGGTCAGCCCCGGACTTTGAGTGCATCTAAGACCAACACGAGGTCTAGGTTTGCTTCAGATGCTTCTGATGGTTTTGGGCAGCATCGAGGACTTGGTTTTTTCGAGTTTTCTGGTTTTCGTCCTCGATATGCTCCTAGTCGTGACTTCCGCCGTCCTGAGGGTAGATCTCGTTTCCCCCGTCGAGATAGCTACCCGCGGCGTGATCAGCGTGTTGCCGGTGTTCCGACTCGCTCTCCCGTAGTAGTCGGACCCCGCAACAGCTTCAGGTCTGCTCACGGACCTTCTACTTCTTTGAGTCACAGAGAGCGTAGGGTAGATAGAGGTCAGTTGTGCTTGACTACTTCATCTGCTCGACGTGTTGTTCAGTATTGGGTGCCAAAATCACTTTTGATTTACCCTAGTACTGAGACTTTACTCTCCTGTTGACTCAGGTTTGCCGGGTAGGGAAGGAGAAGGTTTGGCTTGTAGACTCCGGTTGTTCTCGTCATATGACCGGAGACTCCCGTTGGTTCTCCTCCCTAGCCCGCGCTGCAGGTGATGAGACGATCACCTTCGGAGACGCTTCGTCTGGGCGCGTCATCGCCAAAGGTACTGTGTGTATTAATGCTTCTTTTATTCTTACGGATGTTGCCTTGGTTAGTAAGCTGCAGTACAATTTGCTTTTCGTTTCTCAGCTTACCGATGACGGTTTCGAGGCGAGCTTCAAGAAAAACAACTGCAAAATTCTTGATTCTTCGGGTAGTCTGGTTTGCGGGATTTCTCGTTTTGGGAGGATCTTTTGTGCTGATTTTTCTGAGTCTTCTGGTGATCCTCTCAGGTGTTTAGTTGCTTCTGAGTCCTGCGACCTCTCTTTCTGGCATAGGAGACTTGGTCATATCGGATTTGACCATTTGACCCGAGTTAGCGGCCACGACCTCATTCGTGGTCTGCCGAAGCTCAAAATGGTCAAAGACCCTGTTTGTGCTCCATGCCGGCATGGCAAGATGGTTGCCACTTCTCACCCTCCGGTCACTGTGACCATGACCGATGCACCGGGACAGCTGCTCCACATGGACACAGTCGGACCAGCTCGAGTGCAGTCTGCCGGAGGGAAGTGGTATGTTCTTGTCGTGGTCGATGACTATTCGAGGTTTTCTTGGGTGTTTTTCTTAGCCTCGAAGGATGAGACATTTTCACATTTCCGAGGTCTTTCCAGTAGGCTTTCTATTGAGCTCCCGGGTGCCTTATGAGCGATCCGCAGTGATAATGGCACGGAGTTCAAGAATTCCTACTTTGAGAGTTTCTGTGGTGAGACAGGTGTAGAGCATCAGTTCTCTTCTCCGCACGTCTCACAACAAAATGGCGTTGTGGAGAGGAAGAACCATACCTTGGTCGAGATGGCCAGGACGATGCTTGATGAGTACTCTACACCGCGGAAGTTTTGGGCTGAGGCTATAGCCACCACGTGCCATGTCTCAAATCGAGTCTTTCTTAGGGCACACTTGCACCGTACTTCTTATGAGTTGAGATACGGGCGAAAGCCCATCGTCTCTCATTTTTGTGTGTTTGGTTGCAAGTGCTTTATTCTGAAGTCTGGGAACTTAGACAAGTTCGAGTCACGTTCTTGTGATGGTATCTTTCTAGGTTACTCGCCTTCTTCGCGGGCTTATAGGGTTTGGAACTGCGAGTCTAGTAAAATGGTAGAGACCTGTGAGGTGACTTTCGATGAGGCCAGTCCGGGGACTAGGCCCGATATCTCAGGTTCTTTAGAGCAGTTCGAGCCCATCTTCGTGGATGATGAGGATGATGGAGATGAGGGTTCTCCACCCGATCCAGACCTTCGTCCACCCCTTGAGGTGCCGTCTTCCACCGCACCTCGAGGTGATCAGCCTCTGCCTTCCGCTTCTTCTGGAGCAAGTGGCTCTGTTCCTACCTCTGCTGCTCATGAGGTAGAGGCCACTTCTTCATCTCATCTTGGACCTCCTAGACACTTTCAGAAAGCTCATCCTTCCGAGCAAATTATTGGAGATCTTTTCGAGCGTGTTACTCGCTCAAAATCTGGATTATCTCAATTCTGTCTCCATTCTGCTTTCATTGCCTCCTTTGAGCCCAAAGATGTTTCTCATGTTTTATCTGATGAGTCTTGGGTCAATGACATGCATGAGGAGCTAGAAAACTTCGAGAGGAACAAGGTCTGGTCGCTTGTCGAGCCCCCGCGAGGTCACAATGTTATTGGGACTAAGTGGGTGTTCAAGAACAAGCAGAGTGAGGATAAAGTGGTTATTCGGAACAAGGCTGGACTGGTAGCTCAGGGGTTCTCCCAGGTTGAGGGTCTAGATTTTGAGGAGACTTTTGCCCCTGTAGCTTCTAAGGGCTTCAAGCTTTACCAGATGGACGTCAAGAGTGCCTTTCTCAATGGCTTTATTGAGGAAGAGGTCTACGTCCGACAGCCTCCTGGTTTCGAAAACCCCAAATACTCAAACCATGTCTTCAAGCTTTCCAAAGCTTTGTATGGACTTAAGCAACCCCTCGAGCTTGGTATGAGAGGCTTAAGTCCTACTTGCTAAGTCATGGGTTTGAAATGGGTAAAGTAGACAAGACCTTGTTCATCCGCCGTCATGGCAATGACCTTCTGCTCGTCCAGATTTATGTGGATGACATCATCTTTGGCGGCTCTTCCATACTCTGGTTTCACAGTTCTCGGATGTCATGAGCACCGAGTTTGAGATGAGTATGATGGGTGAGTTGACCTTCTTCCTTGGCTTCCAGATCAAGCAGACTCGGGAGGGTACATTTCTTCATCAGGGAAAGTACACTCGTGACCTCCTAAGACGCTTCGACATGAGTGATGGTAAGGCTGTGTCGACTCCCATGGCTTCTACAGCCTATCTTGACCCAGATGAGAATGGCGGGCCAGTTGATCAGAAGGAGTATCGCAGCATGATTGGTTCCCTCTTGTACCTCACTGCCTCGAGACCAGACATACATTTTTCTGTGTGTTTGTGCGCTCGTTTTCAGGCTTCTCCTCACGTTTCTCACCGCCAGGCGGTGAAGCGCATCTTTCGGTACCTACGAGCTACCATTGACTATGGTATCTGGTACTCTTCCTCATCCTGTCTTTCCTTGAGAGCCTTCTCGGACGCAGACTTCGCTGGCTGTAGGATAGATAGGAAGAGCACTTCTGGCACCTGCCAATTTATTAGCACTTCTCTTGTTTCCTGGTCTTCAAGGAAGCAATCCGGTGTTGCACAGTCCACCGCAGAGGCCGAGTACGTAGCTGCCGCCAGTTGCTGCAGCCAGGTGCTTTGGATGGCTTCGACCCTGCGGGACTTTGGGTTGGTTATCGACAGTGTTCCACTCTTTTGTGATAACACTTCTGCAATTAACATTGCTAAGAACCCAGTGCAACACTCCCGGACCAAGCACATTGACATTCGCTTCCACTTCCTTAGAGACCATGTAGAGAAGGGCGATATAGTGCTCCAGTTTGTGGAGAGTGACCACCAGTTGGCTGACATCTTCACCAAGCCTTTGGATAGTTCGAGGTTTTCAGCTCTGCGGGGAGAGCTTGGGGTGGTTTGTCCTTATGGACTGTAGTGAGGGGGAGTTTGGTGCTTTATTGTTTTACCCTATATATTATGCTCTTACTCCTTGCTGTTGCATTGCATTTTGGGTGCATTTGGGGTTAGTCCTCCTAGCATAGATTAGAGTGCTTCTCTTGTCTAATTGCATAGACTTCTTACTCTTATCTTGTGCTTCCAGGATGCTTCTTATTAGCTGTTTCTTATCTCACTAGATCGAGCTCACTCATGTCTTGTAGGTTCTAGCGAGGGTTGGGCCACCCTCGGGTAGACATGGTACGTGTTTGCTCTCTAGTGTGTGTGTTTTACGGTCAAGCTAATAGTCCTGGAGTCATATGGGGTAGATGAGAGTCTGTCTGAGCCATAGTTGTCTCTATATCTTATCTATGCTTTAAGGACTGCCTGTTTGCTGTTTCCTTTCCCAGCTTCTCGATTTGTTGCTTTGGTTCAGGGGGAGTTCATTTGGGAGCTTCTAGAGCTTAATATTGACATAACTCAACTTGAACTAAAAGTTGCATCTCATGTTGAGGGGGAGTTGGATTTTCTTGCTTTTTAGCATTTCGCGTTGTAATATAACTACATTGAGCCTTGATTATTATCCTTTATGACATGCGTACAATGCTCTACACCTTGCCATGGCTTGTGCTTTATTTGCTAGATTTATCATGACTTCATATGTGTAGACTAGCTTTTGCCATGATAAGTGAATTAAAATTGATCTACTTGAATTAAAACTTGTCATGCTAGCACTTGAGTTTAGTCTTTCTTGAGCTATCCTTTTATGATTCATGCCATGTCAAATAGGCTTAGTTGAGCGTTGAATCTTTGTTGAGTCTTAGATTGAGCTATTTTCGTCTCTTGATGATGCATAAGTTAGTACAACTTGTTTAAAAGGCAAAATGATCTCTTTCAGTTGTTGCTCTAGTGATCTTTCTGTCGACATGGTCACTTGCTTCATTTTCTTCTTTGGACCATGTTGGACTCTTCAAACTCAAACTCATCTTTGCGTTTTTCTGGGTTTGTCAATATACTCATCAAGGGGGAGATTGAGAGACCATGTAATGGTGATCCCATGTGTGTGATGAGTAATTGACAGTGGTTTAGGTGAGTCGAGTTTGGCTTGAGTGGTTCGGAGTCAGTCGTTGCATGGTGCGATGGACTCGGTCGGTTTTGGTCATTCCTGGTCAAATGGGTTAGGATGCATATTCTGATATTTTGACAGGTTTGGACTTCGTCATGAGTAAGTATGATGTTCTTATGCTATTTACTCTTTCATGTATCGAGCGGTGCTATGTGACGTGTTTCTTGTCTGTGTGACTGCAGGACGTCGAGGCGGAGTCGTGGTGAGACACGGAGGACTGGACTAGGCGGAGGTGGCGCTGAGGTCAGAACAGTCGGGAGGTGTCGAAGACAACGTGGACTCGAGGTGGTTGCGAGGCGTGCGAGACAAGGAGCGCGGAAGCTTCCCGGAAGGTGCAGGAGGGGCGAAACGGGAATTTCGCAAGGCTGCACAAGCGGGAGCGGGCCCCGTAGGATTTAGCGGGCGTAACGGGGCGAAGACCCGTTAGCCGTGGGCTATAAAAGGAGAGGAGGGGCTGCATGCCTCCTCATGGCTTTGGGAGAGAGTTAGGGTTTGCTAGAGTCAAAAGAGGCTTTGTGAGTTTGTTTTGGCTTTAGGCTTTAGTGGTTGGAGAGTTGGTGTGGGCAGTAGGGAGTGTCTCCCACGATCATCTCCTCTCTCTGTGTGTGTTCATCCCCCACCAAGCATGTAGTGTGGGTGTGTTCTTGAGTTGGGGAGAGGGAGAGGATGGATTGAGTGGCCTGTAATCATTCCTCTTGTATCAATCATGTATCTCCTTTCCTCTTTATCAATATGAGATGGTGGAGTTTGAGATTGATTCAGTTATTGTCACTCTGTTCATTTTTCTCTTCGCTACTCCTCTCTGTTGAATTCTTGCCTTTTTGAGATTCTTGTTATTTCTTGCTGGGAAAACCCAAAATGGGTTGCTCTATGTTGGGATGATGCCTCAAGATCATTTGATCAAGTTTCCCAAGAGCAAACTTCGTTTAATCTCAGATTTGGGTATTTGAGCCTCCCTGTTCTTCATTTCCTCCTTCTAGGGTTTTATGCAAATCTTGATTCCTTTCGCGAGATGGCATGAAACTTGGCTTGTAGAGTCCTAGGGCTATTGCCAATCTATCCTCAAAGTTTCATGACCAAAGGATCAAAGGTTGGGGAGTAATTTGATTTTTGGCTCGGGTCTTGCAAAATTTCAGATTTTTACCCATAATCTGAAATTCTTGCTTCTTGGTGTGATTTATTTGTTTCCCAAAGTCCCCTTGCTATTTAGTATGTTGTAGTAAGGCTTTGGTCCAAAAAGATTGAAAGAAAACCTTTGTTTTAGCCAAAAATCTGAAGCTTCTATCGCCTGCTCTGTTTACTGTTTTTCTCGAGTGGTACTACCGCTCCTGGAGAGGTACTACCGCTCAGCGGTACTACCGCTCGACCCAGCGGTACTACCGCTTGCAGCCAGTCTTGCGCTGAATTTGTTTTTCTTGATTGCTCCTTTCTGGGTCTAGTTTTTCCTTGTCTCTGTGATTTCCTGTGAGGGCTTATTTTCTACCTTCATAGCTTCCATAGCTATTGGAGGAGAAGATACTCTTTGGGGGCGATTTTTAGAGATCGACATTCACCCCCCTCCCTCTGTCGCCATTTCGGTCCTACAGAACAAGGCGACTGGTGAAGCATGTTACCTGCGCGAGGAGGTCATCGAGGACGGCGAGGTCGGAGGAGGTGGTCGGAGCTGAGGGGGCGACGGGAAGGACGGGAGCAGGAGGGACTCGGGGAGGAGCTGCTGGGGGAGTAGGGAGCGGAGCGAAGAGGTCGGAGGAGTGGGCTTCCCAGCGGGAGAGCTCGAGGAGGTCGGGGGGCGGTGGGCGGCCGCGAGGAGGACAGGCCAGACCTGGATCTGGAGGTGGGGCGGGGTGGCGGTAGCCGGCGGGGAGGAGGATGTGGGAGATGGCTGGCCGAGAGGAGGACGAGGAGCCGTGAGGAGGACGGGCCGGATCTGGATCTGGAGGTGGGGTGGGGTGGCGGCAGCCGGCAGGGAGGACGTGGGAGGCAGCCGACCGCGAGGAGGACGGGGCGGATCTGCATCTGGAGGTGGGGCGGGGTCACGGCAGCCGGCGGGGAGGAGGACGTGGGAGGCGGCCAACCGAGAGGAGGACCGGGGGCCATGGGCGGCCGCGAGGAGGACGAGGCGGATTGCATCTGGAGGTGGGGCGGGGTGGAAATGGAATATGGCTGGGAATCAGGAGTTCAGGACTTGCAGAGACTGTTGAATGTTGGCCCACCTGTCAGTGTTTGTCGCAGGTAAACGGGCGAGACGGGTACGGGTGGAGCTCACCCATACCCGTGCCCGTTTACCCGACGGGCAGAGAGTTTCCCCTATTTTCATACCCGTGGGCAAAGGAAGCATCCCATACCTGACTCTATTAGGGTATTTACCCGCGAGTACACGGGTAATCGGGCATAATTGCCATCCCTACCCAGCTGCCCCTAAATTTTTTGTTGTTGTATTAGAGCTGCGTCCCCTCTTTCTCTTACATCTCCCAAGAGTGCTGTACCTACTCCACCTCTCCCTGAGCTTCCTTACACCTAACAAGGTGGTAGCAACATGTGGAAGCTAGTGGTTAGGGGCGTCTCCTGATGGATTTGTGAATGATTTGGATTTGATTCGAGGGTAAAGATCCTACCTTGGATGGGGAGAGAGAGAGAGAGAGGAGAGGACTGCTGCTGCACCTGAACTGCCAACACTTTGTGCAGCGCTTTCATCTCCTTCTTCCTATCATTACGAGAATTGCATTACAATCAGGATAACAAAAGATTTTGCTTAAATTTTTAGCTCCCAAAATAATACAAAATCTGGTAAATTAAATACCATAGCGGCAAGATACAAAGCAAATATGGCACATAGAATCGGCAAAAAATTGATCAAAATTCAAAAACAAAATTATAGATTGACAGTAAAGGACTCTTGTGATGCAATGCGATAAACTCAGGTACTACACCCGCTCGCCCGCCGAAACGAATTAGAAATGTCCAAGAAAATCTATGATGAATAGCACGGCAACCGACATGAACCCGTGAATCTCCTACTACCGTAACCTGCGCGCAATTGGATTTGAGGCGTGCTGGTGGGTGGCAAGGAAGGAAGGAGTAGGGGAGGAGGGAGATGGATGGGCGGGTGGGTACCACTTCCACACTCGTGTAGAGGGACTTCGTGGGATCCAGACGCGTGGCGGCAGATCTCGTACAATGCGTCGTCTTCTGTTGCCATCTCCGGTGTCGTCGTTGTTCCACACCTCGCCGCTGGAGATCTCCGAGTTCGAGCTCGAGCTCGAGCCGAGGAGCCAGTTCCTTTCTCTTTTCCCCCCTTTTTCTGGTAGGGTTATGATGGCTTGGACGCTTGCTGATAAGTGGGGGCGCGCTCGTACTTGACGGTTGGTCCAGTGGCCATGCATACCGGTCAAATGGACCGTCCGGTACGGCACTGGCTCAGATAAGGTACGGCCTTATTAGATTCTATACGATTGATTGAATAAATTATCGTACTATGTTATATCCATTCATATGCCTATCCTCTAATCTAAGCATAACGCGTGGAGGGATTAGATTGATCTGGGCACGCTTAGCCCAATAAAAAGTTTGGAATGAAAACACATAAGGGCCTGCTTGGGAGTTCTGGATTTGTTTTCACATGTAAAGGAAAACCACCTGTAACTTTTTATTACACAAATTACCAGTGAAATCAAAACCCTGGAGATCAGCCTGTTTGGGAGAAAAGATAAACAGAGAGCTACCTCTATGATTTGAGAGACTAGCATTCCTTGTCAATTAATCAAAATGAGTGCGATCTTTGCAATATGCATCACAATTTCAGATCAGTACATCAAATTGGAGCTATAAAGTAGGAGAAATTGATAAGAAAATTCAGACCAAATCATCTAAATAGCCCTGCACCTTCATCGAAAATAGTTGGCCATTATTCATCAGAACGTCAAACCAGAACATCACAGTGGAGCTGCGACACTGTACAAATTGATTTGAAATCCGAAACAAATCATCAAAATAGGTCTGTTCCTCTCCCATCTCCTCTCGCCCCAACCTGGACAGATCAGATCTTATGATTGATAAGAAATTTGAACCAAAACATCAAATAGGCGGCTCGCTGCTCATAGCACCCAAAATGATGGAGAGCCAATGGAGAAGGATCTCTTGATGGGAAGCAGAAGCCTACGGGACGCTATGTTTTTTTTATTCACGAATACAACAAGGACACATACACACTCACGTACTCACACACCCATGTTGAACGCATCCACTAAGACAAGACGAAGACCCTAAACCCTCACGGAGCACAGGTATTATTAGATATCTGCATACGACCATCGACCATGTTGTGTTGACCACGGCAGGCCGTGGTAGACCTTCCATGGTTTTTACATACCACGGATCACGCATATCATTTTAGATATCTTCCTTCCTTATCTCCGTGGTTGTTACGGATCACGCGTATCGTTTCAGGTCTCTTCCTTCCTTATCTCCTGGTATCGTTTATATAAACCGGTTGTTCAAATATAGAAGGAACAGGTCTGTATATGTAACCCTTGATTAATTAATCAGGTCATTGTGTGATTTCTCCAAAACACTACATGCTTTCATGGTATCAGACACGGTCGTTCCTACAACTACACATTTTCGTAAAGCCTAGCTATCGGCCTCCATCTTCTGGCCGATCTATCCCTCTCTCCTATGGTCGACTCCTGATCTGGTCATCCACGTGGCTCAGACCGACACCACTGCTGCTAAGGGCCATCGAGTTTAGGCCAATGACCCCCCCCCCCCCCCCCCACTGATAGCCGTCCCTATTACACCGACAGTCAATGATCATCACATAGTTACGCACGGAAAGTTAGGATTTCATCTTCTAGTTCAACAGCTCAATCTATAGGCCACAGTGCTCTCCCCTGTGCCCGAAACACACCGGGATGCCTTGGTTGATCCTAATTGGCGCCACGCTATGACTGAGGAGTAAAACACTCTTCAAGCCAACAACACCATATTATTATACTTTGCACACTACTAGAAGTGGAACACATTAGCCGTCCGCTCTCCGGTTGGGCAGTAAGGGTCGGAGAAGGGCAATCACTCGTTCTTAAAATCAGCATTCTTAAGTTTAAGATCAAAGAGTCAAGCGGAAAAAGGGGAGAGCTCCCCGTTCCTGGTTCTCCTGTAGCTGGATTCCCCGGAACCACAAGAATCCTTAGAATGGGATTCCAACTCAACACCTTTTGTTTTGAGATTTTGAGAAGAGTTGCTCTTTGGAGAACACAGTACGATGAAAGTTGTAATGCCAGTGTGCCTCCTCAGCAGGTGCCTTGCATCGTGTGGTAGTTTGGCCCTCCTGGCCACAACGCTCGCAGCGTCTACTCAGTGCTCTGACTTGCGCTTTGTCCATATCATTGATAATACGGTGACTCTGCCGATGATCCTTCCCACCCTTCAGCATGTAAACATCCGGAATCCATGTCCTGTTTGCAATATCCAAGGTGGCGAAGTTAACCACAACCCTAAACCCCCTAAGCTCACATGTGTAAGAGCTTTAGGTTGTTGCACATACAGCTAGGTTGGTTGACATGATCTCCAAGATATACCTCGTGGGTGACAAGAGAACGAGCCGTACCAAATCTAGCCCTATCCCAGAAGAGGACGTCGAAACGATGTCCCGTATTGCCCATCACGTACACCATGTGCAACTGGCCCTTCTCTGTCTTCGCCTACATATACACTGTAATCTTCACGCAGTAGGGTGTTTGTGGGTTCACGGTATGAAGTGCGGTATTTGCATACATCTCCCTGAAATAGGCAATTGTGCTATGCAAAACACCTTCCACGATAGCAACGAGAGGCTACGAATGAAGGCCCCTAAGAACCTAGTTGTACACTTCTACAAAGTTAGTGGTCATTATGTTGTACGTTGTGCTGTCTGTGTCGTGCAGCAGGGACCACTTCTCCAATGGCTTTGCCATGATCCAGTGCAAAAAAACGCTTGATGTTCCTCACGGTCCTCCTCCTCGGACCAGCAGGTTCAGTCTCTGCCTATGATGTGAGGCGTTCGAGTTGTGACGCCCTAGGAATAGGCGGTCCCTTATTCCTCATGTCGACGTGCTTCCTGGTGTACTCATCCAACAGCACCAATAGAGCGTCAAATTTGTGTTGCTAGTTCTGCATACCTAGTCTCTTAAATACCTTCACCAACGGTTGATTCGAAAACTGTTTGAAGAAGTTCACACCCAAGTGTCGAATGCATCATCTGTTCCTCATATCCAGCCAAGGGAACTGCTCCTTGAGGTCTTGTTGAAGTTTTCTTATGGCCTTCAGTATCCCAGCATGGTGATCATAGATTACGCATGCACCAGGACGAGGTCCAACAACTCACACCCTCACATGTCGAAGGAACTACAACCAGCTGTTGTAATTCTCACTTTCCATGAATGCGATGGCCAAGGGCAGAATTTGATTGTTGGCATCAAAGCCAACGACCGTAAAGATCTAGCCTTTGTATTTCCCAGTCAAAAAGGTCCTGTCAATTGAGATCACGGGCAGCATATGCCTGAAAGCCTCGATACAGGCACCAAAGGCTAAAAAGACCCTCTACAATACTGCAAAACCTAGAGGCGTGAGCACATAAAGTACTCCACAAGTTACACCAGGAGTTTAACAGAGTTAATGTATGTATAAAGATTGACAAAGGAAGGCTTAATAAGGTTAGTTGAGCATAAAGCGAAATTGAAGTAAATTGTGTAAGTAGATTCAACAACTGCATTTGATACAATAAATATAAACCAGATTTTTAACAAAATAATATCGTTAGTGCAGGCTCCAACCAAATATTAACCTATCTACGGGTATTCCACCCGGACCATCCTTTCCAAAAAGATCTCATATGGATTCCATCCATCCATAAGGTTTTCGCAAATCATTTTCAAAAGCAAAGTCTAATCGATGAAAAACTTTACTCAGCTTGCTCATGACTGTGGGCACAGCTATCCAAGATAGTTTGTTACTCTACAGAGGTGTACAACTTTATCCACAAGATATGATCATCCCATATTGCCACCGGATTAACACACTGCCTTAGGTGTGCGGCGAGGAGATCATGATAAGGCCTTTACAATGTTCCGTTATCAACTTAATCACGCCACCACTAAGGTTTCACCACAACATGAATCCACATGTTGGAGCCCCCTCTTGTGCCATGTGAGACTTCTCGCGGTCTGCGCCACGCTCACATTCAGTCTATAGCGAGATCAAGTTGGAACTTCACAAATTATTCGGCCAGGTCTGTTCCATACCAGACTTGTGGTAGTACGGTGTGACTTTGTATTAGTAGCTCACAGACCGGTCCTTAACTTGATTTAGGCCTAACCACTTACCCCTTGTGCCTGGCAATCGACATTAAGTTATCAAACAACAATACATGCCAGCAAGCACCCACCACCATACTAATGCCTAAGTCTAAACTAAGTTTGCATATTTTGTTTGAAAAACATTTCATAAACATTCTTGACTCACCAAAGTCAAGAATACGCTTCAAAACTTTATCATTTTATGTGAAAAATTATCCCGATCCTATGATTATATAAGTATGGCTAAGCAATTCTAGAAAATTTCTAGTTAATACTAATGTACTAACTAGGTTTTAATTTAGGGTGACAAGGCATAATTGCGTTCAATGTCAAATTTGTCTATACAAAGGATTTAGGCATAACTAGAATTTAAACTGAATTTAAACTAGATTTGAATAAAAGTATGCATGCATAATAATTTAAAATCAATATAAATAATTTAAATTATTGGGAACAACATGATTAAGGGTATAACTTGCCTTGCTCAGGGTCCTGGTGTGAGTCGTCGAAGTCGTGCTCTCCGAGATCGTCGTAATCTATGCACAAAGAACCAAACAAATAAATACAAACAAAATTTAAATAAAATTCAAAAAGAGTCTAGAAATGGGTACTTTAGGATTTTAGAAGAATTTAGAAATTTGAACGGGTCAAATCAGAGTTAAAATGAAAAAATACGGGCTTCCGGAAGTTTAAAAAGAGAGAAAATGGAAAAGGCTAATTTTCAGAATTATTTTTCTACTGAAAAAGGTATTTATGATGTCAGCAGGGATTTAATATTTTATCTGAATTATTTTTCTGAAGAAAAGGATATTTTATGACGCAATGCTGACGTCAGCTAATTTTTAAAATTTAGACAGGTGGGCCCGCCCTATCATGGACCGGGTCCACGGACCGTGGGAGGGGCTGAGGTGGCACTCCGGCTGGCGTGGCGGCCAAGCGCCGACGTGGCGCCAAGTGGCTTCCTCGTGGCTGCCACACAAGCTAGAGCGCTGACATGGCCGGGGCGGCGGCGCACTGAGCCCGCGAGCTCGCCGGAGCTCCGGCGCTCGACGGCGGCCAGCGGGGGCCGAAGGAGGGAGAGGAGACGGCAGGGATCCGGTTCCTACCCAACGTCGGACTCAGGGAAGGCCGAAGGATGGTCGGCGGCGCTCGGGCGGTTTTGGGGCTCAGCCGAGGTGGGGGAAAGAGAGAGCGGAGGGAGGAGTTGCAAGAGAAGGCGCTCGGGGCGGGTTTTATAGGGGAGGAGGGCGGCGGGCTTGCCGAAGTCCTGGGGAAAACCAGTTCGACCGGTGCGAACGCGAGCGGGGAAGGGCCTTAAATGGTCGGCGCAAGGTGCGGTGGTGTGGGGGAAAACCAAGGCGACACTTGGGAGGTGAGTCCGGCCGGAAAACGAAGCTTCGGCAGGGTGGCAATGGCATCGGCTGTGGAAGAAGAGAGAGAGAGGCTGAGGAAGAAGGGAAGGAGGCAGACACCCCTGACAGGTGGGCCCGCGCGTCGACGAGAGAGAAGGGGAGAGGAAGGGGTGGACGGGCGGATGGTTGCCACGCGGCGCAGAGAAAGAATCAGAGCCGTCGAAGGGTTTAAGTGAAGATGGATGAGATCGGGCGGCGGTGGATTGAATCCAAGCCGTTGAGCCGAAATGAAGGGGTAAGTGAAGGTGCATGGCCGAGATTAGACCAAGGGGCAGGGTGGATTTGATCTGGGCCAGACACGTGTCGGCCGAGGAGAGAGGGAAGGTTTAAATATATTTTTAATTTTCAGAAATGCTAGGAAGCTTCAAAAATACTTAGAAAATAGTAAACAAAGTCTAAAACTTCCAGAACAATTCTCGAAAATTCGTGGAAATGTTTTAGACTTAAGAAAAATAGTTCCAACTTAAATTTAGCCTTTAAATTTTACAAAAATACTTTTTGGCTTTGCAATTGATTTTAAAATCCTAGAAAATCACAAAAAAATCCAAATAAAAGCCAAATGCTTTAAAATAATTAATTTAAAATAGTGTTTTTACAAAAAAAAATTCAAAATACCCTTTTATTTAATGATAATTTATGTTTGTAGTTAAATTACTTTTTATAAAAGCTTTTTTCCGAAGCTGAAAACAGGTAAATAAAATTTCTAAAATTTAGGCAACCAAAGAACACTTATTTTTATTTTAAATTAAATTAATTTTATTTTTTTACTGAGAATTTTGAAATAAACAGGTGGAATGTTACACAACACATAATGAGACCTAAACTATTAGACAAGATTTCTCTTAATGGTATCATAGGATATACTAGCAATCAATCTTTCAATCAAACACCAAGACCGATAAAAGTTTAAGAATATATTCTTAGCCCATACTAGTTATGCCTTGCGCATCTACTTGAACCTTTTACTTGATGATGATCATGTCCTCTCCAAGTCCAGGCCCTTACCTTGTTATGCATAAACACATGATGTCATTCACCATGTCAAGATCTTGACTTGATAAATCAACACATAATGTCATCCATTGCTTGGTTTGATAATGATCAATACATGATGCCATCCATTACTTAACTTGGTATTAATCTACATATTGAACCATCCAAAGTCTTCATTATGGGATATAACCTATTTCACTAACTCGTAGAAAAATATTAGTCCTACAAATTGATCGTCATTAATCACCAGACCTCACCATTAACATACATGGAGGAACTAAATTCTTTAATCTCTCCCTTTTTATGATTGATGGCAACCCAATTGCAAATAATTAAATTTAAATCATCATAAGTATATTTCAATTACAAAAGCTTTATATACACAGTGTATGCATTTCAAAGTAAAGATTCTCAATATATGAAATAGGAACATAGCTCAATACTAATGAAATCTCAATCACACACATAAACACACACACAAAGACATACGTACATACATACACGAAACAATATGCACATATCCAATTTGGCACTTTGGTGGTTGATATATTTTGGTTCCGAGGATTGCAACAAAACATAAAAGTATAATATCAAATACAAACCTCCAAATTTCTGTCTTACCATCCAAATATGACTAAATAACATCATACTCAACAATTGTGTTAGTCTCATATTTAAATTTATCATTAATCTTCAAAATCAATTTAATAAAGCTTACACCTCCACACGCCCAGAGGCTGGAGACAAATCCACAATCTCAAAAAACGGTGGCCCGCGAACGCCGGCCGTGCATCCCGGTGACCAAAATTTTGGCTGCTGGAGTGCTGGACGCATTCGTCACACGAATACCAGCCGACTCCAAACATTTGAAACAAGCAAAGCCGTTCGTTGTATGGCTAAGCAAAGAGCTAGACCGCAGAAAGTATGCCCGCATGATGTGACTGGTTGCCCACGCAGTAGAAATTTCTCTTGGATACAGCATTGCCGACTTATTCATAATAACAAATAGAACTACAGTGCAACGCTCAACCTCACTTGCTACGATTTAGATAGCGAAAGCATCGCTCACAACCCAACTCAATTTTGAAGTACACGACAACCTTCATTTGCCGACTTATTCAAGTAGCAACTTGAGTGCCCTTCGTTTTGTCTAACCGATCGATCCTACCATTAATCACTATCTACCTTTAGACAGCTAGTTCAACTATAGCTCAAGAATTCAATCACCCACAGCCAGTTCCGGCATACGGAAAAAAGAATTGTTTACGCTGACTAAACCACTACCGGTACCAGCTAGTTCAAACTTGCGCAAAGCCTGCAAAACAGTTCACACAGGAAATAAGTGTGTGAGCAGTACAACCATCCCGTTCAAAACACAATAGTAAAGCAGATTGGTAAGAGGAGCAATGAGATTATACACGATTGGATCCCATACCTTTTGCTACTACTTAACCCCATGGCTTCGTTCCCTGCTGCTAGCCTGCTCATTGCTCTCGTAGTGGTAGTGACAGCCACAACGACTGCTGCTGCTCCTTCCCCATCGGTCGTGATGGTGGCATTGCCTCCACGACACAGGTGATGCAGCAAGCACGCTACTGCACCTTCATCATGCTCATCAGAATGGTGCAGGAGAAGATACCACACAACACGACCTTCTGATGCCCAACGACAGGCTGCTGTCCACTGCACCAATCCCCGAGAACCAGGTGCTGGACTTCTTGTCACCAATCCCCGAGAACCAGGTGCTGGACTTCTTGTCCAGGCACTCCATCCCGGAGCCACTCATGTTCGAGGACCTCATCAGGCTTCCCAACAGAACGATAGTTCCCACGCACCACTCAAGCCAGATGATCACAGTAACCAACAGGGAGCACCAGACGCTTTGCTTCAACAATGTCGAACTCACCAGCCCCGACATCTGCCGTGCAGGGGATCTGTTCAGGTGCCATGGGATAAAAATGCAGTTATAAGGCCAAAAGTGACAAGAAGAGGAAAAGGGTCGGCTTGACCTGGCTACGCTGCTCCAACTGGTGCAGCACTGGAGCCAGCTGCAGCTGCAAACCAATCCTTGGAGACGTCTTCTCTAACATCTCCCAACATGGGTTCTGCCCCACCATGGTTTCTGCCACGAGTACTGCCCTGGAACCTGCAGCAGAAAGCACTAAAAGTTCAGACACTTCAGCGTCACAACTTGGATTGTCTTGTACTACCTTAATGCTAGTGTTTTTCATTTTCTAAATCTGGATTCTCGGGCAGATTCTTTGATCAACGGGTGCATCTTTATTCTTCAAGGAAAATCAGTGCAAGCAAGTTAGCAGTGTTTTGTCTTGTTATGTTTTAACATCTCATTCTAAAAGTTTATAACATGCACTGTATGATAGTACCATCATTTGGAATAAAACATTAGGTTAGAAATAATTTACTAATAATAGAGAGAAATTCTAAAAATATTAACAAACTTGTTGAGCATACATACCTACATGACATATGCATAGCTCATCTCATAGTACAAAATTCCATCACATAGTTATTCAGAACTGTCTTCCTGTACACAAATTAAACAATATCATTAATTGACATCCTGTAGTAGCTGGCAGAATCAAAGTTCAATAAAATATTCCAACTGCACCTTCCAGAGGTAAAAGGTGAAAACACTGCTGTCAATGAGAATAAGAGCAAATGCTCTTGTTAACCAATAGTGCCTAGGTGGGCAGTTCATCTGCTTAACAAACAATATTTCTCATCACTGCTCCTAAATTTAGCATAGCCACAGCACAACTCAGGCAACTTGAAAGAAACACAATAAAAAAAAAGAGGCACCAATACCAAAGTTATTAATAGTGGGAAAATTTTGACACACAGCAAGCAAAAGTTCCTTCTCCATTTGTTCAATATATTATATTTAATGTGTGGGAATAAAATGGTGCAAGCAAACAATTAAGATAGAATAGGGACCAATGCAAGCCTAGCCAAATGTTCAACCTGTCTGCATTAAAAGAACATAACAATAATAGTCAGCAATGCAGATCTGTAAACTTGAGTTTATCAGCTATTTCTAACAGATACAGTGAACTGGGTCAACCTACATTTTCAGTCATATCTTGACTTCTAAAAGATAAGCCAAGACAGATCTGAAACAGGAACCAGCCACGCAAGGTTGGCATTAACATTATCACAACCTGTTAACAATTAGCTGCAATAAAGTATGGAGTTAATACGCATGCTACAATTGTGCCTGCCAATAATCTAGTTAGGGCTATGCTCTGGAAGCATTGCATGACAGCTCAATTAGTTTCCTTTTTCTGGTTGTCATCACCAGAATGTTGCAGCTTATTGTCCAGTCCTGCCTCATCAGTTTTGTGTTGTTTGTCAAGTTTTTCCTACAGAGCAGAAAAAAAACAACTCAAGTGTTAGCATACATATTTCAGAATAACAAGATAGCAAAAAAGTGGAAGGCAAACCTTTAGTGAGCTATTCTTTGACAGAAGTTCATCATACTCCTTTCTGATCCGGTTCACTTCGTCTCTAAGTGAAGCATTTTCCTGGTATAAAGATTCAGCATGTTGAGCCAACTCCTCACATTCTGCCTGCAAAAATTCACAATTGTGTTTCATCAACTGGAGGCTCTGCAAACAATAATGCTACCCAGTACAGCTCAAGATGAACAAACAACTACCTGCTTACGCAATCTAGACCTGCGAGCAGACTCCCTGTTGGACTGCTTTCTTCTCTGCCTTTTGAGTTCACGTTCATCCTGGATCATGGGAGAATCAACATGACTAGTTTCTCCATTTGCCAAACTCACTACAACATCAGATTTGCATCCACAGAACTATTGATAATTAAGTGCCTCTTCAATAGTTTTCACATATGACATAAGGATTGTACATCTTAGGCGTCGTTTCAAACAGCAATGGCTTCTAGCTTCCAAAAGCCAAAATTTGTTTGAAACACATTAGCTTCTTAACACGACATTTTTTCTTTTTTTCCCTCTTTTTTTTTCTTTGTGTTCTTGAAGATATAACAGTGTTTATTACTTGCCTATTTTTTTCTTCATTTTTCTTTAATTGAATACCTCAAAAAAAGCTAACAGCTACTATAGTGCCATTTCAGCTAAAAGCCACATCACTTTGGAATATGACCTTAATATGAAACATATCATGCCAAAATGGCAGGATTTTGGTAGAAAAAGTCATACACTTACAAAGGATATATTACAAAAAAATACAAATTTGATGAACAATGCAAAAAAAAAGAGAAAAATTAAAGAAAGCTATGGTTTATATTATACATACTTGCACTAAGAAACAATTATGCTTACCAATTACTAAGCACAAGAAAAGGAGATAAATCTCCTACTGTGGATGGTATGCAAAAATGTTTAAGTGAAAATTCATGATGAGTGAAATGACTAGTGTATACAAGTACATTCCCAATACAACAGTTCAATTGCATCTATGAAGATAACTGTAAAGTGTAAACACAGATCTTTCTGATGAATATCTGTATTGCAAACTATTAACCTCTTGATCTGATTATATGGTACATACAAATGCAAACAGAAATCACACGAATATAAAAGGAAAAAGTGGGGAAAAAAGTATTTATGAAGCAGATCAGTGATCGCTACAATGGGAAAAAAAATCTTGCAAGGATACAATTCTAATTCTTAAGGTAAGGGCTAAGAAGAAACCTGTATCCACTGCTCTGTTGGAACCACAGCTCCTGGAACTGCAGTTGGAGCCGCCTTAACATGTATTGCAGGAATGGAGCTTGCTGCGCTGGCCCGGTAGTCCATTCCTATGTTCAGGTTTGTAGTTGGAACAGGTACTGGACCACTTGATGGCATTGGCATGATTGCCATAGTTTGGTTCAACTTGGCCTGAGATGGTGAGCGTGATACACCGTTCTGCGAACTTCGAATCTCTGATAGCATGCAAAGCAAAATTAAGAAGCTTGAGTAAGTACAAAAAGGAAAGCAAGCAGCCATAGATATTTCCATAGGCATACCTCCATCTTGTTCCTGTCCACTTTCCTTGTTCTGTGAATCCTGTAAAGATTATTCGGTGATGAAAAGATATTAGGACTTGTCCCAAGCTAATAGCTAGTAAATGGTATAGTATGTCTGAAATTGTAGACCACATGCAATTAAACTCAAGCGCAAAAGTACAGGCAAGTATGCAAGTCTGGTCAGAAAAAAAATGAACATCAAGCAAAAGATACTAGACAGGACAACAACACCAGGAGATCATCTCCCATGGATATCAGAAAAGAAAGTATGAATATTTGCAACTGTCCTGTATATACATGAATTTTTGCAACTGTTCTTGTATATACACTCAATAAACCACAGGTGCAGAGCTTACATTCTGAGAATTTGCTTCACTTCCTTCACTTGAACTTTCACTTCCACTTCCCCCACTGCAACAACAGCAGCAATTCTTTTACCAACACATAAGGAATGTTGCAAAAAGAAGCAAGAATTATCATTGTTTTTTTAAGTTGACCACACACTAACCTTTGAGAGATGGCTCCATTAGCTGATGCCCCTGAGGTCTTACCATGTTCAGTAGAGTTCTGTCCTGTAATCATGTTCAAGCTACCTAAACTTCCTTTGGATCTTTTGATGGGACTTTTTTCTTTCCCTTCAGAGGATTTTCCATCTGTTTCACCACCAGTGGCAGCTTCGGCAGTTCCCTGGAAAGCATAGATGCATTAGACTCCATGAAAAGCACAAGGAAAGTCAAGCTAAGGATGGTTTGTCTTACAGTAGCACCAGCATTGCCATTTGGAGAAGTCATAGCATAAGGAGTAAATGGGTGTGCACCCTGCAGTATTGTGCAATCACACAACAAAGGTCAGCTCTCAGCAGTACCATTTGGAGAATTACATGCTGAAAACTAAGCAAGGTGTTGAAGCATACAGGGGGCATAGATGGGTGAGGATATATGCCGCCAGGAGGGTACATAACATATGGCGGCAGCGGAGTCCCATATGGTGGTATCATAGGCTGAAAGAAAGTAACAAGAAAACAATGAACAAAAACATTCTTTAAAGTGCATAGATTAAACTACATATTCACTAGCAAAAAAAAATTGATTGAACCATTGAATTCACCTTCCAAAATTAAATGGCTATCTACAGCCCCAAAAATCAGTAGAACTTGCGAACCAGATGCATTTTTCAAATAATGAAACATCATCCAAATGAATAGTTCACATGGTAATGAAAATATTATAATTCACTAAATAGTGTCCAATAGTGTCAAAAAATATTGCCTCTTCAACCACAAATATAGTAAGAAACTTGTAATTCCGACTATGTTGCACGGGTACGCGATACTGGTACAGCGGTACAGGAAGCACCGAAGCACAAATCCTAATCATTTTCTAGCAGATATGGACAAGGGAAGCACCGAAGCACAAATCCTAATCATTTGTAGCAGATCTGGACAAGGGGAAGAGGAACAAGAAGAGGGGAACCAGAGGAAGTACCTCACTGACCGCCAGAGTCCTAGACTCGCTCATTCGGTTGCCCCGTCACCAGAAGAGGGAGCAGCGAGAGGGAGGCTGCTTCGAGTTGGGGCTCCAGAACTCCAGAAGATTCAAAGGGGTTATGTGCTAGGGTTAGTTGAGCTCTTTGTGGGCTGGGCTTTTAGGGAAGGGGTTTCTTCATGGGCTGTAAAAGCACCTGATGGGTACCAGGCAGTACCTGGTTTTTTATTTCTTTTTCTTAGTTGGCAAAAATTCCGATACTTCTGGGTACCGTACCCAAGCCGTACCGGTACCTGATACCGTACCAGGTGCTACATGACTCGACTGAAGTATCGGCGCATTAGATAATTCCGTAAACATTATTAATTTCAATTTTTTTTCATAAAACTACTATAAAAGCAACTATTTCTATTAGACAGCTATGCTCAAACATTCAAAAAACATTGCCACAACTTTGACCTACACTTAGTCCTTACATATTACGTTTTTTAACTTTGACGATCTTCAGGCATTTTTAGATAACATTCTGGAGTCTCAACAGAGAAAAAGGAAACACAACAATAGAGTAGTTGACTGTTAAGGGTGTAGAGATAGAATGGGAATTGTATTATTCCTTTCTTTATATGCCTCGCTTTCCTTATCTGCATATGACATATTTCCCTGTAATATCCCTTTGTACTCCCTATAAATATTGCCCATTGGGCTTCTCAATATACACACAATATTCATAACATGGTAGCAGAGCTTAGGTTGAAAC
Source organism: Dendrocalamus latiflorus (assembly GCA_017311315.1). Lineage (NCBI taxonomy): Eukaryota > Viridiplantae > Streptophyta > Magnoliopsida > Poales > Poaceae > Dendrocalamus > Dendrocalamus latiflorus. The sequence goes on from CM029646.1 coordinate 6,680,925, forward strand.
CTTAACCTCGATCTACTTCCACTGTTGCTGCTCTCGGGAGGATCGATCTACGCTCCCAGGGGCAACCACCTCGTTGGGCTGCGCCGACCCGCCACCTCCTCGTCTCTGGCCGCCGTCGTCCTCGGGTCGCCGTCTCCCAGCCGCCTTGATGCTCGCGTTTGTTGGCCGCCACCACCGGATCTCACTGGGTCGTCGCTGGACCGCCGTTGGATCACGCCGCGCCTGGATCCTGGTGAGCCGCCGCGGCCGACCATCTCTTGAACCGCCGCCGCTCACCTCTTCTGGATCTGGCCGCTGCCATCACCTGCGCCTCTGTCGTCCAAGATCCAGGCCGCCGCCGCCGCCACCGCTCGCCTTTTCTTGGTCACCGTCGCGCGGATCCTCGTTATCCCGCCCGAAGGCGGCTGGATCCACCGTCGGCCGCGCCCAGATCTGGCCACCTCTGACACCGCCAAGTCCAGATTCGGGCCGGATCCGACCGTCTTCGCCACCGCTGAGCTCGGATCTGATCCGTCTCCAGCCCACGCCGGCCCTCTCCGCTCCGACACCAATCCATCCCGGCGCGGATCTGGGCTCCTCGCGCGGATTTGGCTTCGCCCCACCTGGATCCGACCGCCTTCACGCCGCTCTCCATCGCCTGGACTCCTCCTTTGTGCTACAGCTGCCAACACCTCCAGATCCGGTCGTCACGCCTCCTCCCGGCAGTTGCCGCAAACGCCGAATACCGCCACTCCGGTCGCCAGACCCTTCGGCCACTGCCGCCTCCCGGTGGCCGTACCTGCGCCTCCACACCCGCGCCGCCGCCTTCAGACGCCGTCTCTTGGCCGCCGTGCCCACACCTCCGGACCCGTGCCACCGACGGGAGGGCGTGAGAGGGTGTCAAGAAGCGGGAGGGGGAGTGCGGGAGGGGGCGTGAAGAGCGACAGGGGGATCAGGGTGTGAAGAGAGAGGGAAGAGGGGGATTTTTTTCTGCTACTAGCATCTATGTTCTTTTGAGTCAGTCTTCGAGTTATTTTTTTCTTTTGAGTCTTCTGTTGCCTCCATTCAAGTCCGTAGATTCTTTTTCAGTTCGTCCACATCGTGCGAGTCCACAAATTTACTGTCAGTCATAGAAGTATAGGAATTTTTCTTTGCATGGCAGCAGCCACCGCTCTACTCTTTGAGCCGTGTGCAGATCATAGAAGTTGTTATGATGCTGCCGCTTCTCTAGCCACCACCCCAAGCTTCTAAGGCCGCCGCGCGTCTTCTGCACCTTGTGCACTGCGTCGCCGTTGTCTTGGGCTTTGATCTGCACCGCCATGTTTCTATCTATTCCTCTTTGGCTTGATTTGACAGTTTATTCATAAGCTGCACGCAACGACGACATCATCAAGACTTGGACTTTGGATTTTTCTTGTTTTAGTGTTAACTCCTTTTTTTTCAAATGTAATGCTATTGCATTCGCCTTACATTTGAGGGGGCGTTAAAGATATTAGAGATATAATAGGAATTGTATTATTCCTTTCTTTATGCCTCGCTTTCCTTATCTGCATATGACATATTCCCCTGTAATATCCTCTTGTACTCTCTATATATATTGCTCATTTGGCCTCTTCAATATACACACAATATTCATAACATTGACCACCGTTCTAAAAGAGAAGGTAAAATCCTTACCTGAGCTCCCCACATGTAAGGATGACCCTGTGGGCTTGATGCCACAGGTGAGGAGAAGAACCCATGTGGTGGAATTGGAGGATATGGCTACAAAAACCAGTACAGAACATAATAAGCAACGTAGGCAAGTAGTTTGCGCAATATCGCCATTAATGAAATAGACGAATCAAGAAGGCAAATGAGTGCAGCCAGAAGAATATGATGCACGAGAAAATTTCCATTTCTTGCACTCATACAAAGGAAAAAAATATTAAAATAGGGTATAATTCCCTTCCGATTCTAGCTCTCAAAAGACTGCAATCGAAAATCAGTATCAGTCATTCGGTCTTTATCCAGGGTGAGGAATTATATTTGGTATTAATCGTTGAAACAAGAGGTTGCTTCCTACATATCATTTCCCCAATTTCCTCGTGTTGGCACCCAAGGGGGTATACATGTTAGACATCAATCTCCTAAATGGGATAAAAGCTTGCTCACCTGAAAGTTAGTCCAATCTGGGTAAACAGCTGGTGTCGCAGCACTTGAAGTAGCATGTGGCTGTTGGTCCTGTTACAAAACAGGACAAGTTGTCAGCAAGGATGCATTTACTATTTTTTGGTACAAAAATAACGCCACAGGGCCAGCATTGAAAACCTGAGGTGCAGAAGCCTTCCTTGCCTTAGTCGGTGTATCTGCTCCACTGCTTCCCATGGTAACTCACTCACAGACAAGGGGCAGTGATTACTCCATTGTCAACAGACACATAAGTGGCATAAAGTAAAACCTGAATTGGTCACACAACGAGCATAAGTAAGCTAAAAATTACCCCAAAATCTAATACCATGGCCACCGTCCCAAGACCCCATCTATCTCAGGATCTGAAATTCTTCCAACAATTGTGAAGAAACAAAATATCATCCCAGAAATAAAAAATAGTGCACAACTGCCTAAATTAAGTTAAGAATCTTAAAAAATGAAGGCCAATTTAACTACTTGAAATAACTACACACTTTTTTGTTGAAAAATCCTCATCAAGATGACCAGTCAACACCAAATACAGTGAATCCTACTAGTAACCCCACAATCATGTTACAACTTGTAGCTTAAACTAGAGTTTAATAAAAAAGTATCTGTCAAATTAGCTTCAATCCGCGCATTATTTCCATGGTCCATATCAGCTATAGCACAGAACAATCTATTGAACACTAAATCACTAGTAATCCCATAAACCACACAATTGAAACCCTCTGTCAAAAACAGAAAATTTCCCATAAAGCCCAATTTCCATAATTCTACTACAGTAGAGCATTATGCCACCCAAAATCCCAAAACCTTAGCATGGTGTTTTGAAACTAATTCCACGTGCTACCTGCCACGTATGGAAACTATAAACGATAGAGCTAAGTCTTCCAAAACACTGGATTTCCAAACAGTGACATGGAATTGTTAACTCCCTAATGAATTCTCAAAACCATCTAATTTTACATGGTGATAGCCCCAAAAGCCTAACTTAACAATGCGAAACGCCCCAAAAGCACAACGTAACAACTGAAACACAGTGGTGGGAATGAAGCCTTCACCCGAAGTATACATAAAGAAACTCAGAACCTCATCAAATTCCCTCAATAGAACTGCCCACGAGGAAATTTCAAATCGTTTCTACCGCACCACGCGACTCCAGCTCCCGCAAGTCGCAACTTTTTTAAAGGAAAAGCCGCAGTTAACTTATTGGAACCCAAACCAAAACCTGATTAAATTACACCTAATAAACCCTAGTTTCCTCGGTTCAAAATCAAACGCCTAAACTCAAAACCTCGAAACTTGTCACCCTATGGGGCCGTCGCTCATGAGAAAAATCTTAACCAGGTCCCACGAAACCCTAACCCGAAAAAACCCCGCCAAGTCTCGCATCAGGCCAGGCACTACTCCCTCGCCGCGAGTCACACCTAAACCCTAGCAGCCTCCTCCTCGATCCAAACAAAGCCAGAGGCCCAAACTCGGCAAAACCCCGCTCGAAACCACCAAACACGGGGGAATCACACCCCCGAGGCGCAGAATTCTATAAACCCGCGGCCAGATCCGGCGAGGCGGCGCGGGGGTTCGGACGGTGAGTACCTCTCAGGACCGCGAATCCGGGCCGGCGGCGAGCAGATGGGGGGGGTGGGGGCCTCGAGATCTGGAGCTGGACGCGGGGGGTGAAGTGGGAGAGGGGGTGGGGGGGCGCGAGATCACCTCGATCGCTTCGTACGGAGAGAGGAAGACGACGCCGAGACGAGACGATGGAACGAGGGACGTGGGATGATACGACGCGCAGGCGCAGCTGCGAGTCCCTCGCGGATTCGGATCTTCTGAGGGTAGAGCAAAGTCCGATGCCCACAGTGACACAGTAGGGATGGACTGTAAAATCAAGAATGTTTTGTACGGATAATCCATTTTTTATTTGAAATTACATAAATATACCTACGGGAAATTTTTTTACAAAAATAGGCTACAGTCGTCCAATGGTTAGGCGATTAGAGCTTTTCGCCCAACCCAACAGCGACAACTGGAGGAATATCGCCCAACGGTGGGGCGACTGCAATTAATCGCCCAACGGTTGGGAGATTTTTCAGTTGTCGCTGTTGAGTTGGGCGAAAGGCTCCAATCGCCCAATCATTGGGCGACTTGAGCATATTTTTGTAAAAAAATTTACTGCGGGTATATTTCTGTAATTTCGAATAAAAAATAGATTATCCATACAAAAAATTCATCAAGAATCATTATAGTTATTTCACTGTTTACGAGCACTAAAATTTACTGTAGCACTGTTGCAGGCAGACTGTAAGTCCTTACAGTTATTTCACTGCCGTACTGGACTGTAGCATTTGATCTGAACTATCTACCTCCAAGCAGACGGCTCATAATCACCCCGAAAAAACAACTCATTCTACCGTCAACCTCTTCCCTCGTACAAGGAAGTGTTCATATTAGCTGAAATTAATGATTTTTGAATTAAAAAATTAGAGTGACTAAAGAAATAGCTTTTAGAAGAAAGAGGTGAGGGGTAAAAAAGTGAAGGAAAAATGTATACGCAAAACGAAAGCGAGAGAAGTGGAGAAGCCATTTTAAATCAGTGTTCATATTCACTTCAAAAAAGTTAATACGAAGAGACTATTAGAGCTCGGTAGAACATGGACAGCGTAGCAGGCAAGGCAACAGCACGGATGCTGGCGGGGCACACCGCCCACACTGCATATGTCCTGCCGAGCTCCTCTAGCTCCGCAGGTGCTGCCAACTAGCACCAGCTCGACAGAACCCTACTGAGCAACACCGGCTTGATAACACCCTGCCAAGCAGCCCACTGGCTGGACGCGTGCCCCAGCAGGCCTCGTTTAGCCCTTTTTGTGTTTTTTTGAATACTCGTGCTTTAGTACACATGAAAAAAATCATGTTATCTTGACACATCAGCTCGACATTGTCCGAATTTGCCTACCTAGCCCACGCCATCAGCTCTGCATCGCGCGGTCGCCTAATGTGCCTCGATGCTCTTGGCTTTGCTGCACACCCGGTAGAGATTTTGTTTTTTTGTTAGAGAATTTGTAAAGTGGTGAAATTTGTTTGTTTGGTACGTTATTTTTTTCTATATCAGGGTAGAATTTTTCAGGAATGTGCAGGGGGAGTTCAAAGGGGCAAATTAACCACCATCACCAAGTTGCTCTGTTAAGTAATACAAATATGTTATTGCAAAAAAAATTGTCGTAATGGACCATGTTTAGCCCACCATAACACTTTGTAATGAAGATACAAATTATATGGCACGTAGGGTTTAGCTAGGTACGTTTGTTTATCTTACTACTCGTACGATATAAATGGCAACTGTTGTAGGGGTGGCCCCCATCTAAACCCAGCAGGCCTGGTAGGAGGTTATAAGGCCCAGGATAGGCTATGTGTAATGACATAAGTGCCCCCGGAGGGGATAACCAGATGTAAGAGTATAACTGTAAAAGCATTCCCCATGTGCACATATATATGGATACAGGCCATGGGGAGAGCAAGGGGCCATCACTTATCTCCCTCACTCTCCACTACCATCTCTCTCTCTGTTTGGTCTGTAGCCACAACAGTTGGCACCGTCCGTGGGGAGGACAGGAGTAAGCCCGAAACCTGAAAAAGGATGGCACCGAAAAAAGCTTCGTCAGCGGCGGCGAAGGGAAAGAAGGCGGCCGGGCCGGAGCGTCGCATGAGTACCAGGGCTTCGGCATCGGCATCGGCGAGCGCGGGTGGCGACGCAGGCGCGGTGGCCGAAGACGTCGACGTTCGCGCGGCGACGACCAGCCCCGTCACCGGCACCGCGACGACCAACCCCGTCACCGGCACCGCGACGACCGACCCCGTCACCGGCGTTGTGGCGACGAACACAGTGGTCGAAGACGTCGACGCTGGTGCGGCGACAACCGACCCCGTCGACGCGATGGCAGCCGACCTCGCCGCCCCCGCCACAACCCTCGCCGGTAGCGCGGACCGGGCAGTTCGAGGTAGCCACAACGGAGTGACCGGCAGCTCGGGAGCTCGCGACGCGGTCGTGCCCGCGCCGATCCGTCCGTTGGGCGTACCGACGACCCCGCCCGCACAGGCGGTGGAAAGCACCCTGCTGGCGGCCCTCAAAGCGTTCCAGCAGGAGCTGGGGGATCTTCGCGGGGCTGTCCGAGACATACAAGAGGCTCGGAGCCAACAGGCTGCGCCGGTGGTCGCGCCAGAGCCCACGCCGGAAAGGGCGGATAGCCGCGACGCCCCCACATCCAGCCGCGTCCCGCTGCGGCGCGTCAATCCAGAGTCCCCGCTTTCGGCGGGACTTCAGCAAGCGGCGTGGCCCGAAGGCTTCAAATACCCCAGCGTCATCGAGCCCTAAAAGGTGACACGGACCCCCGCGAGTTCGTGCGCGTGTACGAAACCGCAATCGAGGCCGCGGCGCGAAGATGACACCACAAAGGCGAAGGGACTCCCCCTCGCGTTGCAAGGAGTGGCGCTCTCCTGGTTTTTTACCATAGAGCCGAACTCCATCTACGCGTGGGCGCAGATCCGCGACCGCCTTCACAACAACTTTCAAGGAAATTATGTCGAGCGGGTTGACGCGGACCAACTCTTCGCCGTCAAGCAGAAGCCCTCGGAGAAGCTCCGGGACTACTTCAAGCACTTCGCGAAGATACGTTGCCAAGTCAAAGACGTTAATGAAACCACCGTTGTCAATGCGGCCATACAGGGCCTTCGCCCGGGCCCGATGGCCGAGTACAACGCAAGGAAGCCAATTAAAACGATGACGAAGCTCTTTGACAAAATGGAGGAATACGCCAGGGCGGAAGAAGACGTGCGGCGAAGGTAAGGCGACGACTCCGACACCAACCAGGCCGGAGCCTCGGCAAAAGCCGAAGATCCGCCGAAGGACGGTTCTTCGAAGGGAAAACGTAAGCAGGAGTCGTCCAGGGATGCGCCGGACCGCAGGGACGCCCCGCACAAGGAGTCGTCCGATAGGCCCAAGCGTGGCCAGCAGAAGTCGCGGCGAGGCCGGTACGTCCTCGACATCGAAGGCGGTTCCGATTAAGGCGCTCCCACGGGCCGGGGCGATCGGGGGCGCCGCGGCCGGGGGTGCAGCCGTGGCCGGGGCCACGACGATAAAGGCCGTGGAGATTATGACGACCAACAACAGGGGCTGTGGTGCGTAGTCCACGGCCGCGGCAACCACGACACCCGCACGTGCACCTCTATCGCGGCGCTCCGCGATAGCGTCACCAGGGACAGGAATCTGGAAGCACGTCCGCCCGTGGTGGCCCACGTACAACACCCATACGAAGCCCCCGTGCACATCCAGGCACAAGGGACGCAGCCCCATGAGGGTCCTCTACGGATTCAGGCCCACGTGCAGCAGCCCCAGGAGGGCTTTCTGCAGCTACAGGCTCCGGAGGCCACCCACCGAAGGGTTATCAATGTCATCTCCGGGGGCTCCTCGTTGGAGTTTGCCTCGGCACGGCAGCGGAAGGCCTACGTGCGGAGGCTACACCACGTGGCGGCGTATCCAGCACAAGCACCGCTGGACTAGGCACATCATGAGGTCACGTTCACCCCCGCCGACGCCGAGGGCGTGGAGCTTCCCCACCACGACCCCCTGGTCATCCGTGTCATAATAGCGGGATGCGATGTGGGACGCGCCCTGGTTGATGGCGGAAGTTCCACGAACATTCTGTTCGCGGCAGCCTTCGACCAGATGGGGATCCCCCGAAGTCGCCTCGGCCCATCGGGAGTCCCGCTGCAAGGCTTTGGAGGACAACCCCTACGGGCGCTCGGCCAAATCTGCCTGCAAGTCTCCTTCGGCCAGGGCGACAATGAAAGGATCGAAGACGCCACATTCGACGTCGTCGACCTCCCATACCCATACAATGTCATATTGGGGCGTCCAATCCTCAACGCCTTCGGGGCGGTACCGCATCACAGCTATTTATGCATGAAGCTTCCGGGGCCGCGAGCCGTCATTACCGTTCGGGGCGACCAGGACATGGCCCGGCGTGTCGAGCACGGCACCAGATGTCCCCGTCGTGGCGGGCAGCGGCATACCTAGGATCGGCACCGCCGTGCGAAGGCACACGGCGGCACCCGGAGGCGACCCCGCAAGCCCCGCCGATAGTGCAGCTACTAGAGGCTCTGGCCGCGCTGAGCGCAAACGGTTAGTAACCCCCCTCCTATGTAATTGCTCACCCGCGCAAACGGGAATGTAATAAAGTTCCGTTTGTCACCAACTTATTACCACTGTGCAAAAATACGCGGCGAGCATGCGCGAAGGCCTCGCCCGCGCGTGTGCTCTCGCATTATAAACCAAAGACGCACGTTCGCGTGTGCACTCTCCGTAGCCAGGGGTGCGGGTATGAGTATAAACCAAAGACGCACGTTCGCGTGTGCACTCTCCGTCAAAGACACGGGCATGAGTATAAACGAAGACGCACGTTCGCGTGTGCACTCTCCGTCAAAGACACGGGCATGAGTATAAACGAAGACGCACGTTCGCGTGTGCACTCTCCGTCAAAGACACGGGCATGAGTATAAACGAAGACGCACGTTCGCGTGTGCACTCTCCGTCAAAGACACGGGCATGAGTATAAACGAAGACGCACGTTCGCGTGTGCACTCTCCGTCAAAGACACGGGCATGAGTATAAACGAAGACGCACGTTCGCGTGTGCACTCTCCGTCAAAGACACGGGCATGAGTATAAACGAAGACGCACGTTCGCGTGTGCACTCTCCGTCAAAGACACGGGCATGAGTATAAACGAAGACGTGTGGGGGGGGACGCCTCTACACACACTCTACTGAGTATAAACAAGACGCGGACCTCGCGCACGCCAGGGACTTCGTCCTTGTGCGTACTCTATGGAGTATAAATAAGACGCGGATGTTCTCCCTGCGCACTCTACTGAGTATAAACAAGACGCAGACCTCGCGCACGCCAGGGACTTCGTTCTTGTGCGTACTCTACGGAGTATAAATAAGACGCGGATGTTCTCCCTGCGCACTCTACTGAGTATAAACAAGACGCGAACCTCGCGCACGCCAAGGACTTCGTCCCTGTGCGTACTCTCTGGAGTATAAATCAGACGTGGACGCCGATCCCACGCGAATCTTGCGCGGCTGCCAATCGCGCACCTTGGCGCGTTGAGGCTCGCCTTCGCACACCCTGGGAGGCGTACGCAGGGGTACTACGGAAACCAGCTCCGGAAGTTCCAGAGTACCAACGTTGCGCGCCAGAGGCTGGCCTCAGCACCGGCGCGCACGTGGTATATGCGATACACCAGAGGCCACCCCCACCTCGGGGTGGGGGGGTGCGGAGGTCCGCCTTCGCACACGATAGTCCACGCGACTCTAAACAGGTCGTGGTGCGGAGGTCCGCCTTCGCACACGCTAGTCCACGCGACTCTAAACAGGTCGTGGTGCGGAGGTCCGCCTTCGCACACGCTAGTCCACGCGACTCTAAACAGGTCGGGGTGCGGAGGTCCGCCTTCGCACACGCTAGTCCACGCGACTCTAAACAGGTCGGAGTGCGGAGGTCCGCCTTCGCACACGCTAGTCCACACGACTCTAAACAGGTCGGGGTGCGGAGGTCCGCCTTCGCACACGCTAGTCCACGCGACTCTAAACACGTCGTGGTGCGGAGGTCCGCCTTCGCACACGCTAGTCCACGCGACTCTAAACAAGTCGTCGTGCGGAGGTCCGCCTTCGCACACGCTAGTCCACGCGACTCTAAACAAGTCGTGGTGTGGAGGTTTGCCTTCGCACACGCTAGTCCACGCGACTCTAAACAAGTCGTTGTGCGGGGGTCCACCGTCGCACGCGCCAGGCTACGGACTCTAAGCAGGTCGTAGTGTCAACAACTGCCGCCGCGCGCGCTAGCTCCACGGAGTACTCAGCGCGCGAACCCCGCGGGCGCATTGGCACCCGGGCGACGAGCAGGAGGCAGCGCTCGCACGGTTCACACCAACGGCGAATTTGGAAGGTGGGGATCTCGACTCCGCACAGTACGACCGCGCATGCCCTAATCATCAAGAGATCTATATATCGGGAAAATCTTCCAAGTACAGAGGCCCGACAACATCCCTGCCGCTCTAAGTAGCTATTCGGCAGGCTCGTCCTTAACACGTGATAAGGACGGGGTTCCGCTGGAAGAAGGTCGGCCCGCCCAAAAGTCCAGCGACTCTTCGGCCCTTCGCCAACGTCGAAGGCGTCGCCAGGTCGCAAGGTCGGCCGCAAGAAGTCGGCCCCAGCAAGGAAGCTGCCCGGGACATAGGCGAAAGTCAGAATGCATGCAGCAAGCGTGTACTCCATTCACAAAAAGAGGGGTCATTACAACGCACGCCTACACCCAGGCACCACGGCGTCACACCTGTGAGTTCCCGACGCCTTCGGAGGCCTCAGCGCCGCCCTCGTCGCGTCGAGGGACTCCGTCCAGGAATCAGCCGAGGCTCCCCTCCCCGTAAAGTGACTTCCGGAGTTCGACCCGCGCAGCGTCTACCCCGACGTAATCCCAGATTCGTTCATAAAAGGGCTTGATGGCGTGGCGAGCGGAGCGGACGGCACCGGACATCACCCCGGCCCCGTCGGGCATCTCCAGCTGGGGGTCTTCCAGCCCGACGACGTGTGTGCAACCGCGGTGTTGCAGGAGCGCGCACACCAGGCATGCCGATGTGTACGCGCAGTGGTTGCCGAAGGTTGTCGCAGCGCCGCGCGCGACGTTGGCGGCAGCTCTGACCCAGCGGAGAGTCCGCAACAGCTCCTCCGGGCCGAAGGCGTGGTCTGGCACCTTGGACACAAGCCCTTGGAGATGGCTTTCCAGTGCTTGCATGGCATCCCAGGCAACCACCGAAGCCTCGCCAAGCGTCCGATCACGCTCGATAGAGCCAGGGCGAGTTCGCCTTTTTCCTTCTCTAGCGAGGCGACCTGTTGCAGAAAGTCGTCCCGCTCTGCCGCAAACTCCCGCTGCGCAGCCTCCGCGGCCGACCCCCGCGCGGACGCAGCAAGTCCTTCGGCAAGCGCCTTCGCTTCGGCACACTCCACCTCCAGCTGGCGGATGCGGGCGCCCTGGGCGGAACGGGCTCCCGAGGCCTCGCGTAGCTCCTCCTCGGCGGCCCGCTGCCTTTCCTCAAGCGCCCTTTGGGCACGAGTATAGGCCGTTTGCAAGGCCTGCCCCAGCACAAGCGTCTGCACAATGGAAAGACTTAGCAAGCCCGGCCGGCCCAGGCGGGATCGTATGAGTACTTACCCTCACCCCAGACACCTCGAAGGCGTCCCCGAGGCGCCCCGCCCCGTAGGCCTGCAGCACTTGCTGGTCGACGCTGGTAGCCGCGTCATCCACAATCCCGCACCACGCCCTCAGCGTCTCCGGGGGAGGTACGAAGTCCGCGGGACTCACATGCGCGAGGGTCCCGTGTTCCGCCGGGCGCTCCTCCTCCGGGATGAGCGACACTGCAAACAGGGATGCGGATGAGCACCGCAAGGCTCACAAGAATACACCAGGGTAAGCTAAACCACCCTACCTTCGGTAGCAGGAGGACTGCGGGGACCCGCCCCCCTATCACCAGACGGGGTGGCGGTGGCGTGAGCCCCCGCAGAAAGCGTGGTCCCGCAGCGAGCAGAAGCCTCTGCATTCGGCGTCGGCGACGACCGTTCCTCCGCGACGGGCGGCGTGATCACGGGCCCAGAGGGGGCGCATGCTGCAGGGTCTTCGGCATCTGCATCGGAGTACCACAAGCTTCTGATGCCCGTCGCCACGACGAATCCCCGCGGCGTCCGGTGGAGCTCCGGCCGCACACACGGCCGCTTAGCCGGGGCGGGCAGCAGTGACACCGCCCCAGCAGTCACCGCCGGAGAGGCCCCCGCGGCCGCGGCACCTGGAGGCGAAGGTTCCGTTGTGGCAGTTTTTGCAGGGGGCGCCTTGATTTCTGCTGCTGCTGCTGTTGGGGAGGGCAGCACGGTTTCGCGCGCCCCCACGGAGGGCGTCTCCGGCACCACAGCGGCCACGGTGGAAGGCTCCACCTCAGCATCGCCGGTCCGCACGGGTTCCGTCTCGGCAACTTCGGCGGGCGGCGAGACTTCCCCCTCCGGCTGCTCGCGGCGAACCCGCCGTCCAGGGCGCTCGCCGAAGATCCCTCGCCTCCGGCGTCCGCGCCATCCAAGCCTGAATCGGCATACTTCGCCGATCCCGACTCCGCGTCCGCCGCACCCTCGGAAGCACCAGCAGTAGCAATAGCAGCTGCCGCACTAGGCACGGCAGGCGCCCCGCTTCGGCCCCTCTTCCGAGACGGCGCCTTCTTCTTCTTCGCTGCACCATCGTCCGGAGCGACACGGTCCGGCACGGCAAGGCCCAGGGCCTCGCACACGCGGTTTATTCGCCCAAGCCCCGCCTCGGCGATGGCAGACGCGCGCAGCTCGTGCTCCCTGCCGGTGTACGGCCCCAGGAATACGCGCGCGGCCTGCTCTGCCTCCTCTAAGCAAATCCCTGAAGCAAAGGAGATAGCATCAGCATATAACGCATTCCGCGTGAACAAAGGAGAGACGCGGTCGAGGCTTACAAAGACTGGAGGGCGCCGACAGCAAGCAAATCGATGGCGAAACATTGTCGTCTCGACGCTTCCCGGCGGCAAGACGCCAGTCGCGGGCAAGCGGTGCCACGCCGTACATCATGTACTCTTCGGCGAGGTCGCGCATGTTGAAGCGGGAGGCCACGCCTACGAGCCGTCGGGCCCTCCGCCTGTCCTCATCTTCGAGCGTCCGGTCGGGCGAGCGCTTGAACGCGATCGGTCGGCTTGTGCACTCAAGGCCGCTCCCGCTCTCCACGCGGTGGTAGAACCACCGCTTCATCCAGTAGGAGTCCCACTTCTCGCGAGTGGAGTTCACAGGGAAGAGCTTCTTGCAAGTCGGACGAAGAACAAAGGTGACGCTGCCGAAGCTCGACAACGTCCCGTCCTTCCGATCCTTGGGCTGGCACCGTGCCTCGTGAAGGTGGGCGAACAACGAGGCGCTGGGCCACCACGCCCCCGAGCGCAAGGCCCAGCTATACACCGCAAGCCGGGCCACGGCGTTCGGAGTCAGTTGTGCCAGCTCCAGCCCGAAGGTCCACAGCACGTCGCGTCGAAAAAGGCAACGAATACGACTTCCTCTGACCTCTCGGGATGCGGCTCCGTCTCGTCGGCGGCGGCCAATCGTACCTCCTGGCGCTCGGACAGCTTCCCCGCACGCAAAAGCCCTTGGATCGTCTTCTCGGTCACAAGAGAGGGGCCTAGTTCGCCGGAGAACGTGCCTTCCTCCTCCGCCACCAACCATTCCTTGTCCGCCGCCGCCGGGTCGCGTTCTTGGAGCGCGTACTTCACCTCCAACAGCGAAGACCACCGGCGGATGCCGCAGACACCACCCGCCTGACCACGCTTGCCATCAGACGCCATTGCTTCTCGGGGAAAGAGGATAGCGGCGAAGGATACTACGCGAGTATGGAAGGCGAGGCAAGCAAGAAGGGGGCGTGCAACTGCGGGGGCGCGGTCACGAGGGCTACTTTAAGCCACCTCCCCCCAATGCCGAAGTGGCGCGACGGTCCGCGTACGGGACGCGACCGCAGTCCTACAAACGCCCGTCCAGCGCAATTCCCCATACCCAAAGCTGAAAAGCCACGACCACAAGCGCCAAGGGCCGTCACAGCGCGATGCTCCCTAGCCGTCATTAAAGGCGCACTAATGGGCCAGGGGATCACAACAGCTTCGGCGCTGCGCCATTCATCGCCCGCCCCGTGTCCCCCTCGCCTAGGGAAGAGGCGAACAGCCGCGAGCATGCAACCGTCTACATCCTGCCGCGCACCAGTCATAAGACGCCACGTGCTCTGTGCGCGCCGGGGCGGGTCGCACGGTATGGGAACCTAACCCTGGCAGACCGGGGGCCAGCGTGATCCCAGGAACCTTTACAGCGCAGGACCGCATCGCGAGATCTCAAGTCACCGCACGCTTGGTGATGTTCGCGATGCGAGGTCGCCAGCTCCGCTGCCACCCGTTCGAGGGGTAGGGGACGGAGCGCGCGCGTCTACTTCAGCTAGGCGCCAGCTCCGCTGCCACCCGTTCGAGGGGTAGGGGACGAAGCGCGCGCGTCTACTTCGGCCAGGCGCCAGCTCCGCTGCCACCCGTTCGACGGGTGGGGGACGGAGCGCGTGCGTCTACTTCGGCCAGGCGCCAGCTCCGCTGCCATCTGTTCGAAGGGTAGGGGACGGAGCGCGCGCGTCTACTTCGGCTAGGCGCCAGCTCCGCTGCCACCCGTTCGAGGGGTAGGGGACGGAGCGCGCGCGTCTACTTCGGCGAGGCGCCAGCTCCGCTGCCACCCGTTCGAGGGGTAGGGGACGGAGCGCGCGCGTCTACTTCGGCGAGGCGCCAGCTCCGCTGCCACCCGTTCGAGGGGTGGGGGACGGAGCGCGCGCGTCTACTTCGACCAGGCCCCAGCTCCGCTGCCACCCGTTCGAGGGGTCGGGGACGGAGCGCGCGCGTCTACTTCGGCCAGGCGCCAGCTCCGCTGCCACCTGTTCGAGGGGTAGGGGACGGAGCGCGCGCGTCTACTTCGGCGAGGCGCCAGCTCCGCTGCCACCCGTTCGAGGGGTAGGGAACGGAGCGCGCGCGTCTACTTCGGCTAGGCGCCAGCTCCGCTGCCACCCGTTCGACGGGTAGGGAACGGAGCGCGCGCGTCTACTTCGGCTAGGCGCCAGCTCCGCTGCCACCCGTTCGAGGGGTAGGGGACGGAGCGCGCGCGTCTACTTCGGCGAGGCGCCAGCTCCGCTGCCACCCGTTCGAGGGGTAGGGGACGGAGCGCGCGCGTCTACTTCGGCGAGGCGCCAGCTCCGCTGCCACCTGTTCGAGGGGTAGGGGACGGAGCGCGCGCGTCTACTTCGGCCAGGCGCCAGCTCCGCTGCCACCTGTTCGAGGGGTAGGGGACGGAGCGCGCGCGTCTACTTCGGCTAGGCGCCAGCTCCGCTGCCACCCGTTCAAGGGGTAGGGGACGGAGCGCGCGCGTCTACTTCGGCTAGGCGCCAGCTCCGCTGCCACCCGTTCAAGGGGTAGGGGACGGAGCGCGCGCGTCTACTTCGGCGAGGCGCCAGCTCCGCTGCCACCCGTTCGAGGGGTAAGGGACGGAGCGCGCGCGTCTACTTCGACGAGGCGCCAGCTCCGCTGCCACCCGTTCGAGGGGTAGGGGATGGAGCGCGCGCGTCTACTTCGGCCAGGCGCCAGCTCCGCTGCCACCCGTTCGAGGGGTGGGGACGGAGCGCGCGCGTCTACTTCGGCCAGGCGCCAGCTCCGCTGCCACCTGTTCGAGGGGTAGGGAACGGAGCGCGCGCGTCTACTTCGGCTAGGCGCCAGCTCCGCTGCCACCCGTTCGAAGGGTAGGGGACGGAGCGCGCGCGTCTACTTCGGCTAAGCGCCAGCTCCGCTGCCACCCGTTCGAGGGGTAGGGGACGGAGCGCGCGCGTCTACTTCGGCGAGGCGCCAGCTCCGCTGCCACCCGTTCGAGGGGTAGGGGACGGAGCGCGCGCGTCTACTTCGGCCAGGCACCAGCTCCGCTGCCACCCATTCGAGGGGTGGGGGACGGAGCGCGTGCGTCTACTTCGGCCAGGCGCCAGCTCCGCTGCCACCTGTTCGAGGGGTAGGGGACGGAGCGCGCGCGTCTACTTCGGCGAGGCGCCAGCTCCGCTGCCACCCGTTCGAAGGGTAGGGGACGGAGCGCGCGCGTCTACTTCGGCTAGGCGCCAGCTCCGCTGCCACCCGTTCGAGGGGTAGGGGACGGAGCGCGCGCGTCTACTTCGGCGAGGCGCCAGCTCCGCTGCCACCCGTTCGAGGGGTAGGGGACGGAGCGCGCGCGTCTACTTCGGCCAGGCACCAGCTCCGCTGCCACCCGTTCGAGGGGTGGGGGACGGAGCGCGTGCGTCTACTTCGGCTAGGCGCCAGCTCCGCTGCCACCCGTTCGAGGGGTAGGGAATGGAGCGCGCGCGCCTACTTCGGCGGGGCGCCGCAAAGGCGAGGGTCTTGTCTCGCAAAGTCTACCTCGTTCTCCTTAACAGGCGACCTACAATGCATCAACATAAAAGGTAATGCGGGCGGGCTCCATCAGGAACACCGACTGTTGGTAGGTCTGTTAAGAAGAACAAGGCAAACCTTGCCGGCGCATGCGGAAACGCGGCGCGAGGGCAGGAAGCGTGGCTGGCTATCGATAACCGGCGCTTACCAAGCTCCCGAGAAAAATGGACCTCCTTCTGTGCATCAACATCCCCCAAGCCGCTCAGCGTCACCCAGGAATGTTGATGCACGGAAGGGGCCCATTTTAGGGGAGCAGCTTCTATCACAATACATGCAGGAAGAACGCCGCACCAGCGCCGTATATATACCCCAACAGCGGGGAAGCCAACCGGCGGAAGTCCAATCGGCAGAAGTCCAACCGCCGGGAGTCCGCCGTCGCATTAATGGTCACGACGCCTCAAGGCCCGCACCGCGCCAAGCACGCTTCGCCACGTGGACGGCCAGAAGAGCGAGCGTCGCAGCGTGTCCCTTACCACTTAAGGCACACGCGGCGGCTCACGGGCCCGCTACGCTTACCTGCGCCGGTGCAACGCCCCTAGCGCGCGTCCACTTCGGCTAGGCGCCAGCTCCGCTACCACCCGTTCGAAGGGTAGGGGACGGAGCGTGTGCGTCTACTTCGGCTGCACCGCAGCCCCAGGTCAAGTTCGGAAAAGTTCACAGGCCGCAGGGACGGAGGGGGCCAAAGGACTCGGCAACATGGCTTCGGCCCCGTGAAGCCCTTTACCATGAGAGGCTCCTGTTGTAGGGGTGGCCCCCACCTAAACCCAGCAAGCCTGGTAGGAGGTTATGAGGCCCAGGATAGGCTATGTGTTATGACATAAGTGCCCCCGGAGGGGATAACCAGATGTAAGGGTATAACTGTAAAAGCATTCCCCATGTGCACATATATATGGATACAGGCCATGGGGAGAGCAAGGGGCCATCACTCATCTCCCTTACTCTCCACTACCATCTCTCTCTGTTTGGTCTGTAGCCACAACAGCAACATATACGAACTATCAACCCCAACTACAGCTAAAATACATCTGCACCTTTCAGAAGTCATGTTTGTAGTCATTCGTTGTATACATTTAGATCCATCAGCACCTTTTTCTTATCTCTTTTGCGGGCTTTAGCCATCGCGACCTGCGCCCAATACTTGGCTTCCGCAACTTGTGTAGTTTTGTCCCAGTCCAAAATAACCTAGCATTTAGCGAAGGCGTCGGGGACCATTGGCGCATTTCCCTTGTCCTTCGCCATCCTGGCATTTTCCTTGCCGTCCAGGTTGTAAGGTTCAAGAAACATGGCCTTCTATGAAGAATATGTGATGACAATGGAACAATCCGTCATTAAATGCTTCCGTTTATGACGTTTTTTATTAGCCGGTCCTATTTAATGACAGAAATATATTATTCGTCATAAAGTCCAATCCAAAATCGTCATTAACTAGTTAAGCATAATGTTTGTGACAAATTTACATGACAATATATTGCTTTGTCATAGTTATTTAGTGAATAAAAAAACAAATCTTATATATTCCACGATAGCCTCCACGGGCTACATCGTCAAACGTGGCAGTGTGGGGCCCCTGTGATTTCCCTGAGCCCGGCATTTCTTGCCTCCCCTTTCGCCTACTTGCCTCCCCCCTCAGTTCTCCTCCACATCTAGCCGCCGGCGAGGCCAGGCTGACTCACCGGCGTGCCACCCGTGCGCCGCCACCTTGCATCTTCCCCTCCGCCGCATCATTTGTAGCTAATCTAATTATTTTCACCATTTTCTAAAACTAAATTTACCACAATGCATGCATATAAGGATCCTTAATTTTTAGTAACACTAGCATGGAATCCCTTAACTCCTAATCTATTTTCCCTTCTCTATTTTCCCTCTCTTCTTTTATTTTTTTCCTCCTTTTCTTTTCTTCCACCCGCCCCCTCATTTTCTTGCTCTATCTCTGGCCGAAGCCTCCTTATCCCCCCTGTGCCCCTTCGCCTGGCCCTCTCTCTCTCTCTCTTCCCAACTCCCGCATGCCGCCGCCGCTCTGCTCCTCCTCCCGCGGCTCCTCACGCTCGCGCCTCCCCTCCGGCGCCCCTTCCTTCACACGCCGCCTCTTCTCCGCACCGTCTCGGCTCTCTCTCGGCCGCGTCGCCGCGCTCACCTAATCGGCTCCCCGGCCCCGAGTTCTTGGTTCCCTACCGCCGGTTCTTCCCTAGGCGTCTCACTCTCTCACGCCTCCGGCTCCTGCGGCTTCATCCCGCGTCGCATGGCCGGCCTCTCCTCGCTGCCCGCCCGTTGAACGGTAGGTACGGCCAGATCCGTGGCCTAGGGCCCGGATCCGGCGTCTCCTTCCCCGAGTCAACCCCGATCTACTCATTTTGGGTTGCTATGTTTTTGGTTTGCTTTCACGGGTTGCTTGAGGTGGTTTAGGTTGGGAGGTGTCGGGACCCAGAGCAACAACTCCAGAACCCTCTGTGTTAATCGCACTATCCCAGGAAAAGCTAGTGCACACAGTATCACAAAGACAATTATCATGCGTAATGACAAACTTTATTTAGCTAATATGAGCCTGATGGCCAAAGTTTACAATAATAGCAAAAGAAGACAGCGGAAGAAATACATAAAGTAGCAGCCCATCCAGCCTTCCCACAAGGCGAATGACTGTAAGACGTGGCCTAGTCGCAATCCTCACCGAAGTCGTCGAAGGCTTCCTCTGGAAAGAGTTAGATATAGCAACATGAGTACAAAGAGTACTCCACAAGTTACACCAGGAGGTTTAACAGAATAAATGCATGCATATGGAATATCAAAGGAAGGCATAATATGGTTAATTTGCATAGAAGGCAACTTTGAAGTAAATATCATAAGTAAGTGCAAAAGCCGAATTTGATACATTAAGTAAAACAATGTTGTAAACAAGATAGATACCGTTTGTGCAGGTCCATCCCCCACACTAACCTAACCACGGGCATCCCACCCGAACCATCTTTTCCAAAAGCTCACGTATGGATTCCATCCATCCACACGCTTTCATTGCGCAACTCTGATGAATTCCATCCATTCACCAGATTTCAATCTCTCACGGATTCCATCCATCCGCAAGGTTTTCATCTCTCGTGGATTCCATCCATCCACAAGGTTTTCGAAACCATTTTTGAAAAACAAAGTCTAATCCATGAAAAAATTTTACTCGGCATGCCCATGACCGTGGGCACGGCTATCCAGGATAGGTTATACACTCTGCAGAGGTTGTACAGCTTTACCCACAAGACACGATCATCCCATTTTACCACTAGATTACACACTTCCATAGGTGTGCAGTTAGGAGTCGTGACAAGGCCTTTACAATGCAAAGCCTTCAACCTGGCCAAGCCAACTCTAAGGTTTCACCCCGGTAAGGAATCCACCAGACCGGGACCCCCTCTTGAGCCGAGTGAGACTTCTCATGGCCTACGCCACGCTCACTTTCATCCTACGAAATGGCTCTGGTTGGGACCCGCAAATTATTCAGCCAGGGCTGTCCCATACCAGCCTTGTGGTAGTACGATAGAGCTTTGCAACAATAGCTCACAGACCAGTCCTTAATCTGACTTAGGCCCAACCACAAACCCCTGTGCACGACAATCAACCACTGCGGCTCCAACCAACAGGGCATGCCTGCACCCACCACTCTAACCAATTGCCTAAGTCTAAACCAGTTTTATATTTGTTTTCAAAATAATTCATAAACCTTCTTGACTCACCGAAGTCAAGAATACAGTTGAAAAGCTTGTCATTTTATGTGAAACAATTCTTCCCACCCGAATTATTCTAAGCATGGCTAAGCAATTCCATAAATTGTTCTAGTTAATACTAATGTACCAACTAGGTTTTCATCTAAGGTGACAAGGTATGATCGTTCAATATCAAGATTGGTCATACAAAGGAAATTGGGTGTAACTAAAGTTTTAAACACATTTGAACTAATTTGAATAAAAGTACGCATGCAATAATAATTTAAAAACAACATAATTAATTTAAAATATTAGGTTCAACATGATCAAAGGTGTAACTTGCCTTGCTCGAAGACCTGGTGCGAATTGTCGGCGTCGTTCTCTCCGAATTCGTCGAAATCTACGCGCGAAGAACCAACCAAATAAATTCAAATAAAATCAAAATAAAATCCAAAAATTCAAAAAGAAGAAGTTATGGCTTTCGGAAGATAAAAAGGAGGGAAAAAGGAAAAAGCTGGTTTCGGGAATTATTTTTATACTGAAAAATGCTATTTATGACGTCAGCCAATTTTGAATTTTCCAAGCGGGAAAAATCTTTGAATGACCGATGGGCCCGGTCTACCGTGGACCAAATCCACGGACCACGAGCCTTGCCGACGTGGCACACCGGCCACATGGCGCCATGCGGGCGCGAGGTGGCGGCCACATGGGCGACCACGCGGGCGAGACCGGCCACGCGGGCGCACGCACGGGCAGCGCGGGGAGGCGCACGGCCGGCGGCCTTGCCGGCGGCCGGCGGCCGGAGGCGGGGCGGCGAGTGGCGGCGCACTCACCGGCGGCGGCGCACTCACCGGCGGCGGCGGGGAGACCCGGGGCGGCCGGCGGCGGCGCAAGGAGGTGGTGGCGGCGGTGGAAATGGGGCAGCGGCGGGAGGTGGCCGGGACGGCGGCCGGGGCGGCTGCAAGAGGCGGCGGGGTGGCGGCCGAATGGGAGGGGAGGGGCGGCGGTGAGAGGGAGGCCGAATGGGAGAAGGAACACCGGAGCTCTAGGCTTTTATAGATGGAGAAAGAGAGATGAAGGGCCGGCGGTTTAGAGAGGATTAAAGGGAGGAGGCGGCCGGGCGTGAATGGGGAGTGATGAGGGGGCTTAAACGCACGCTTAAACAGAGATTAAAGTGGTAGTAACGGCCGGGATTAAAAGCTTTTATTTGGCTCTCATGGTGGAAGAGAGAGAAGGTGGGAGGAGGAAGAAGGTAAGGTTGAAGAAGGATATGACATATGGGTCCCATGTGTCATAGAGAGAGAGAGAGGAGAATGAAGGGGTACGAGCATCGGATTGTTGACACGTGGCAAGTGAGTGTTTCATGGTCTTTGGATTTTATGAAGGGGTAAGTGATCATGTGTGGCTAGGATTAAATCGTGGAGAGAGAGTGATTCAATCTGAGAGTGACATGTGGCGGGCTTGGATGAATTTGATTTTTATTTTCGGAATAAATTTCAGAAAATACTAGAAACTTTATAAACACTTAGAAAAAATAATGTTTAATGTCTAAAAATTCCAGAAAAATTATACAATATTCCTGGAGCTCTTTTAGACTTAGGAAAAATATTTTTAATTTCAGATTTGCATTTAATAATTTTATAAAATACTTTTTAACTGATAAAATTGATTTTTAAATCCAAAAAAACACAGAAAAACCAAATAAAAGCCAAATGCTTTTAAATACTTAATTTGAAATGATATTTTTATAAAAATTCAAAATATCCTTTTATTTAATAGTAATTTTATGTTTTTAGTTAAATTACTTTTTGCAAAAGCCTTTTTCCAAAGCTGAAAACAGACAAATAAAATCTCCAAAATTTAGGCAACCAAAGAACACTTTATTTTTATTTTTAAATTAAATTAAAATTTTTTACTAAAATTTTTGAAATAAACAGCTGGGCTGTTACAGGAGGCGAGTTGCCTCGGCCGACCACCGCCGTCGAGCCATCTCCCGTACGCCGGGGGAGTATCCGGTGGCGGCTGGCGAGGTGGCTTGGTCGGCGGAAACCCGCAGCCGCCGACCTCATGGTAAGCCTCTTCTCCCCTCTGCTACTTCTGGTGACATGCTTGAATGGGTTCATGTGCTCTACCGTAGATGAAGGCTTATGGTTTCTAGTCTATGTTGGATGAATTGGATAAATGTATTACATGGATGGCGATGGTTGTGGGAATTTACCTGTACTGGTGCTTGCGAGAAATGTTAGGGATTGGGGTTGGGGTGGTGGCTGGCTTGCGGTTGCTGGCTTGCGGTTCTCCTGCGGCTGCCACGGTCGCCTTGCTGCTTCGGCTTGCCGTGCCTTCGCCTCTCTGGCCTTCGAGCTCCACTCGGTGGCTGGCTTCTCTGGTGGTCCTGGGATTGGCTGGGGAGTTCGGGGGAATGCTTACCTTGCCTCTCTGTCTCTCTGTGCCCTTTCCTCTCTGGCCTCATCATTTTGTATTCTTTTTTTAGTATACTGTTTGTATTACTCTTCTCTTATACAATTATGTGATCTTCAGGACAAATGCATCAAAAACCAACTGAACCGTGAGAAAGTCCAGTTCCAGCAGCGAACGGGTTCTCGTTGTTACCTTGCATATGCTTATGTCGTGGTAAGAACACCAGCAATGCAACAAAATTGCTTAGTCTTGACGTATGCATATTGGTTGCTACTCAGCCTTATAGCAACCTAATAATTTTTGTCCAGTAGTGCTAAACTGATCTATCATAGATTACATATAATGTTTGTTGTTGTCTCCTCTGAATCACAATAATAAGCTGCTCGATCTTTTTTCAGCATATAATGGAATTTATGTACTTGCTATAACCCATTGATCATGTGCCAATGAACAATACATGTTTAAAACTATTAAATGTGCTTGCATATATATGTCGAGGTTGTTCTGTTATTTGATACTACTTCATTGCCCATGCTTATGTTTTCCATTACAGACTACATTGCATTACTGGTAGCTCAATGATCTTATTTTAATCATTCTAGTCTATATGCACAATAACTGACATCTAACATGATTACTCATCATATATGTTTCAAGCTAACACTTTCAAACTGATTTCACATGTTTCAGAAGAAAGAAAAATATAAGGATACAGAACCCACTGCAATTGATCTCTTCAAGGACACACATTGCAGCAAGAAAATTGGTTTTAGTGAACCTGTGAAGAATGCTATCGTAAGTATTTGATTTCTCTTTTTTTGCCTCTTAGACATGAATATATTGGAAACTGCCCCCATAGTACAATATGAAAGACTAATTTAATTGTATATGATGCTAGGCTGCTATGGAAGCTATTGTGGCTGAACCAGTTGAAGGACAGTAGCCAAAGTCTTCTACTAAAGTGGTTACCAAAGTTTTGCCAAAGTCAAGTTTCCTTCGAAATATGGGTCTGCAGTCTGCCACCAAGACAAGTGAAAGAGGTGCTGTTAGTGCCACTTTACTGTTTTATTTTTGTAATTGGAGTTTTGGTTGAACTTGTACAGTTTCTTACTTGTGCTATTTGGTGAACTTATACTATGGTTTGATGGGTCTAGTTTGGTCAAACTATGTTGCTGTTTCCAAATTTATGGTTGATGTATGAACTCTCATCTTTGTATGTATGCAATGAATTGATAAAATGTATTGTTGTTTATTGCAGCAATTTTAGTCTAAACTAAATTTAAATGGGCCAAGCCCAATAATCTATGACGACGAAATTTTTCACGATATTCTTTACACGTCACTTGCCACGTCATCTGCCATGTCAACTTCGCCACGTCAGCATCCATGTGGCAGCTCCCTAGGCAACGGTCCATGACGTTTTTCATGACAATCTGGAGCGTCATAGTTGATTGTGACGAAAATGTACCGTCACTAAAACTATGACGTTTTTTGTTGTTTCGTCATGGAAGGTGCTTAGAGACGCACCTTCTGTGACAGTAGCCTTTTCGTCACAAATTTGGTATAGTGACAAAAAAACCACTGTTTGTGACGATATTTAATTGTCATAGAAGGCCATGTTTCTTGTAGTGAATTTCTAGTGTGTGAATCTCTCTAGTGCCACAGGGTAGTTGAGCATATATGTCTGCTTGATAAATACCATGTCAGGCCATCGATCTATTGGAAGAAGTAGCAATGCTATGTGGTTTGCCATCATACACAGAGAAGATTAGAGATGTGTGAAATAAAACATGCAATGTGATTTGTTAATATGCGACATTCCCTCAAAAGAATTTCACCGCACATATAGTGCGCCCAGGTGACAGTGGCTCAGTGTGTGGATTGAATGATATATGTTGAATTTTGACAATCACACTGTGGCCATGGAAACTCCGGTGGCATAGGTGCATCCTTGCAAAAATTATCAAGATAGGATCCTTTCTTCTTGGCCACCCACTTCCCCTTATGAAGCATCTCTCCGTAGTTTGGCATCCGTAACAGTGGCGCAGTGACGTCCTCTACTTGTGCTCTCTTCTCCCTCACCTCTTCCCCTATTTTGGAGATCGCTTAAGTAGAGTGTTGGATCTAGTCGTGGAGTCTAGGTAGACTTTATAGGTGGTCCTTGTGCACTATTTGGGAGTAAATTTTACTGAATGGTAGTGCACTCACATCTATGAGAGCAAATATTGTGGGCACAGGGAAGGTCAGATCGTTGTTGATTCACCTAGTAAAGCTGGTACATGTTGTCAATTTACTACGAAAAACTAGTGTGTGATGGCAGCTCACTAAAAAAAGCTATTGTGCACTATCTATTTGCTGAGAAAAGCTGGTATGTTGTAGGCGCCCAGATTTTAACATCCGGTATCCCATGTGATTCCACCGCACTATTCCCTGGATCAGTAGATAGTGCTCACAGGTTACAGTTCTGAACATCAAAATACATATCATGCGGAAGCGTAAATTTAATAGTAGACTTACTCATGGGCCAATTAGGCCAAAATCAAATAAAATGTAGCAGCGGAATGAAGCACACAGGTGGGACCCTTAGGACATGCCCACAGGCAGCCAACTGGAGGTTCGCGACCTATCCCTTGACATCTTCATCTTCTTTGCCACCATGACCAATAGCGTTGCTGAAGCGTGGTGATCTGATTCTTGACTCTGGATTTGTTGTGAAAGCGAGTGTGAGCACAAACCACTGTGCTCCGCGAGCCAATACACAGAATGCAAATATATAGTATGCATGGTTTATCAAAGGAGAGGCTCGGATTATTTTATTTGCCATAAATTGCTTTTGGTAGCATTATTATTATTTAATCATAGTGTTATTGTTACTGCCTAAACTCCACCTAGCGATTACCATAATTGACTTAATCCACCAAATATACACTTTCTTTATTGATTGCTGTCTAAGACTCCAAACAGCGAGTGACATCATTTAATTTATCCACCGAACACACACTTTCTATATTGAGTGATGTCTAAAACTCCAAACAGCGAATATCATCAATTATACAATCCACCAATCAATTGCTACCTAAATCCCCAAACAGTGAGTTTCATAATTTATATAATCCACCGATCAATTGCTGCCTAAAACTCCAAACAGCTAGTGACATTATTTATCTGACCCACCGATCATACACTCATTGCTGCCTAATACTCCAAACAGCGAGTGTCGTCATTTATTTAATCCACCGAAATCATTCGTATCAGGACTTTCCAACAATTCAATCATTTCTGTATTTGATCCAAAACAATAATTTGCTCTTCCAATAATCAACTTTATTATCCATTATCCAATCTCTAACTAATTCACTAGTATACCTTCACCAAGAATATCATTGATCAAATTTACAATTCACTAGTATGCATCCACCAAGAATATCAATAATAAAGTTTATACTCCAAGAATTGTTAACATCCTCTAAATTTCCAAAAATTCAATTGACTCATCTAGTAACCGATTCTATTAATCCCAATATTGTTAACATCTTCCAAGAATCTAACAATTACCTCTGCACTCCCTAATTCTCCAAAAATCATTTAAATCATCTGTCTAGCCTATCTATTCATTTAGGCTCCACCAATTTATCTCTCCCAGAATCTACAGTATCGTATTCTTTCTATGATCGACGTGAATCCACCATCTTTATATGTTTACCTCAACAACCATCTTCTTTCCTTACAACTCTATTTATTCTTCCTAACATTTTACTTTGTGGAAAGTATTAGCATTATTTAAAATACAATACATAAAAATTCCTGAGACTTAGCAGTTTTGAACAAAATCATAATGTGTGAGAAAATGAAACTAATAATAGCGATCCAGATTCCATCCACCGTTACATGATCTCTGCACCATATGCTATAGATTCAGCATTATAGTCGCTTCCATTATCACTGGGACGACACCCAGGGCAACACAAATCAGGGGCCTTTCTCTGCCCTCCACTTTACCATTCCCATCCACAAAGTTTTTGAAATATAACTACATCTGGTAAAATTCCCATGTCCGCCCTTGACCGTGGGCACGACTATTCGAATAGTTTCGACTCTGCATAGTTTGCACACTTTACCCACAAGAGACGGTTTACTCATTGCCCCACACGATTCCTTAGCCGCGCGGTTGAGCCAACCATCACAGTAACAGTTCAAAGTACCTCGCCCCTTCCATCATCTCACCCCTATGAGCTTGGCCCGCTTGCGGCAGGTCTCATAGGTTGTGCAGGATGTTCTCCTTCTGAATGCCTAGCAGCTGGCTACCCACACTGCTAGCACGCCACAGCAGAACTTCACCCTCTGTGGATGCCCCATTCAAGCCGTCACCCAGACAGCCGCTTGCACTACCTCACCTCCTCCACCTATGATGATGACTTTCAGGGTCCGGTAAATCTACTAAGCCAAGTTGTACTTTACAGACTTGTGGTTGCACTTGTTTTACACAGGAGGTCATGACAAGATTCAGTCCTTAGGGTTATCTAGGCGGTTCTACCACAAACCACACTTTCGTGCACCCTTGCACCACACCCCCGAACCATTCGCCCAGATAAATAAGCAATTTGAGATTTTTGAGAATATAAAATAACCATATCCAACATACGCCAGTCATTACCACCATGACTGCCCATCCAATTTTTCTCAGGATTAAAAGTGATGCTTGGGCGCTCTCGCGCCCATGAGTATCTAAGCAATACTAAGCATGGCATATAATTACGGACTTATTTTCGAAAGGTTACTATTATAATTTTTGCTAGGGCGACAAGGTTCACAAATTCAAATATTCCAAAGGAGATGTAATATTAATCAAGGTACACAATGAGATATAACTAAAATCTTAAATTAAACATGTATTTGCATATAAAATAACAGCATGCAATTTGATAATTTAAACAAAAGTAATTTGCAGAAAATGTAGGTTCAACATGATCAAAGTATTGACTCGCCTTGCACGGTTTACCGCGGTCTTGAGCTCCTGGTCTCGATCTTCACCTCGATCTTGGTCTCGCGTGTTCCATTGAATCTTCAGAACTCCAGTTTCTAACTACGCGCTAAACAACTGAATCCAAATAAAGGCAAGTAACTCAAAAGATCTAACAACTCCAAATAAACTCAATTTTAGCTTTAGTATGGATTAGTGAGTGGTTTGGGGTGACTTGAGGCAAGGTTGATGGGCGCGGAATATTGACGGGGTCTAACGGGGTTGGAGCGAGGTGAGAGATGACAGGGAGATTCGACGAGATGGATGTTAAGGAAGGTTCACGATAAAGGAGTATTCACGAGAATATCCTGTTTAGAACCTGGAGATAGCTTGTCATAGCCAATGATAGAAGGTCATATCTCGATCTTTTAAGAATTAGGTTATGAATTTCGCTCATGATGTACATCAATTTAACCTATCGAATTAATCTCAGAGTTTGGGTTTGTGGCATTTCACACTGTGATATTTTATGTGAGTTTCAATGTCAAATAACCAATTCACTAACTAAATGATTAACACTCTAATTTATTATCACCTGAAACTGGTTATTTAGTCACTGTTATTTAAATGGTTAACACTAGCGGATTTTTACTTTCCGTTGCTCCGCGACCATTGAACTATTCTAGGTTTTAAATATAACTCGGATATAAATACTATTCCTAGCTATGCCTAGAAACACCTGGACGCCCTATTATATATTAGCAAGATTATTTTAATTATGGATGACCCATGGCATTTATATGTACATTTCTTGTACCTATATACTAATATGACCTTCTAATTTGGAGGTGCTATGAGAATTACTGGTGTGACATCTTATCTCCTTATCTAGCATTGGACAAAGTTCGATCTTTAATTAATTTTTTTATTTACCTAGGGTCGAATTTGCTATACAAAACTAGGTTCCACTTTCATTATTATCTAAATACACCGTTGAGATTTATTTATCGGCGAGGTATTAATGGCGGGGTATATTTAAATTATGACTTTTCACTTTACACACGTAGTTTATTTTTAAATGGTTACTGCATATCTTTTAATAAATTTACAGAGCGGCTTGATCTGTCATTCACCTTGCTAACTTTGGTTGGGGCTTTTAGTAAATCTAGTAAAGGACATCTTTTGTTAATAATTAGGTTTTGAATAAATAACCAAGCCACAGTAGTTTATTTGATAGCTAGTCCATCATCAAATCTCTAATGATCTTACCTTGCACAATGCTTTAAAATCTTGTCTTTTATTTTAAATTTATGTCAATTACTTGTATCTCACATAATTATTTCCAAGGTTTATTCAATTGTATACTAGGAAATCTTTAACTTAAATTTTAATCATTTAAGTATTAGTGAGCTAATACTAAACTATTTCTCTTAAGCACTTAATTGCTCTTATGCATATAAACTTTATATTCTGATGCATACACAAATTTTATTTGATCTTAAATTAATTATCTTAGCTTCCTGAAATTATTTCTAAATTATCTCTACTGGAAATGACTAAAGAAAACAAAATAACAAAAAGTAGGAAAAGGGGTAGAGTGTGGATTCGAACCCGAGACTTCAAGGGGAGCGCACTAGGCAGCAGGCGCTGGTGACCATCTGGCCAGCCGCCCACTTGTGCGCTAAAAGGGGAGACAATCCACAAGAAGTAAGCTATCGTCTGGGGCAAAACAGAGGAATAACAGGGGAGGTGCGGGCGGCGCACAGCTGGCGGCGGAGCGTGACCGGAGTGGAGGAGGGGGCCGGCGAAATGGGTTGCTGGGGATGTCAGGAATTCACGGGAGGTCACGGCCGGGCCTTGGTGGCGTCGGTGAAGGGCTGGCGACCATGAGGGGTGGCCGGCGGCGGGGTCGAATGGTATGGCGGCGACCGGGGAGAAAGAGGGGAAACCAAGGAGAGCAGGAGGTGGAGATGACTGTGGGAAACTCACCGGTAGTGGTGGCTCGGCCGGGGAGGTGGCGAGGCATGCTGGCGGCGTGGGGAGGTCACCGTGGAGGGAAGGGCTCGGGCGACGAGGAGCTCTGCCGGCAGTTGGATGAGGTTCGGGGCGCCGAGGTGACGCTCCCACCACGCCGAATTGACCCGGGACCGATCGAGGAGAAGATGGCGCGGGCGGCGGCAGTTTCGGCCGGCGACGGGGAAGATGGCCGTGCGGTGAGCTTTGGCGCGGCATTTTCCAATTGATTCAGATGGGGAGTATCTGGGGGTGGTGGCACGGTATGACGCGCTCCTCGCTGTGATAGCATCGCCGAAGCTACCGGGACGGCGTGAGGCGGTGGCAGCCGTGCTCCAGGCGGCTCCCAAGCTTGGTTAAGCGGTGGAGGAAAAGGTGAAAAAGCCAGGGGAATGTAAGGGGTGGCAGGCTCTTATAGCCAGGAAGGGAGCTTGCTGTGGCGGGCTGTTGCCGGAGACCTAGAAGCAGTGCACAGGAGGGGAGGGCGGCATAGGCTTAAGGCGACGGGAGGCATGGCAGGGCGGCAGGGAATGGGCGGGGGAGTGACGACCGACGCAACGGAGCAGCTCGGCGACAAGATAGAAGCAGGCGCGACGACGTGGGGTGATGGGAGCTGGTGCGCGGTGACGGCAGCACAGTGAGCAGGCACATGGTCTCCAGCGAGAGAGGACGGAAAGAGCAGAAGAAGAAAGAGGAAAAACAGGATGGTGCTGGACCCGCTAGGCAGTGAAGAGAGAGGAGGACGGACAAAGAAGAAAAAGGGGAGGGGGCCACTAGCAGAGAAAGATAGGGAAGGAGAGAAAAAAAGAAAAGGGAGGGAAGCAAATGCCCAGTAACCAAAGTTTGGATTTTTGCCAGAATTCAGTATTTAAATTTTAAATCTTGATTTGAGATCAAGGGCTCAACTCAAATCATTTGGATGGTAAATTTAAATATTGTTTTAATTATCTAGATACCAAAACCTAATATTTCTCTATTCTCTATTTTATTTAATTTGCACTCGGATTTCGGTGTTTATATTATTTTGATATGAATTGTATATACTTAATTTTTGAATATTCAGACTTGGATTTTGGTTTGCTAATTGAATTGAAAGAAAAGATTTTTGGTTTAGTTACTTAGGGATATATTCTAGTGTGTGTGTGTGTGTGTGTGTGTATATATATATGGATTCATTGTATTGACCTGAATTTGGATTCAAGATTTTGGTATTTGTAACGACCTTTTCCATTTTTATTATTTGCACTTAGGATTATCCCTGACTATTAATTTGCAGGCCACCAAACTCAAAAGATTTCAAATAAACATTCAGAAGAAATTTGAATGTCAGCAAAATGCAAGAAAAGTTTTAAAAATTCCATAGTTTTTGAACTTCCAGAACTTGGAATGTTACATATGTGTTGTCAACTTACTAAGAAAGCTACTTCACGTTGTCAATTCATCGGGGAAAGCCAGTGCATGCTATCCGCCCGTAGATAAAAAGTTATTTTGTTAGACCATGTGGCTCGGTCTAGGTTATTTTGGTGATGAATAATTGACAATGGTTAATTTGTGATGTTGAATATTTGGTAATTTTGTTTAGCGGCGTTATGCGAGTTGTGTTGCGTGTGTGCGGATTGACGTTGGTCAAGTTTGGACGAACTTGTGCCGGAAGAATGTTCTTTGGTCTTTGCATGTGCAGGTTGAGCATGGAGGTGATCATGGTCGGTGACGAGGTGGACCGGGACTAGGATGGGGAGATCCGAGGTTCAGACGGTCAAGGAGGTCACTTGATGGTCGGGCTTATGCTTGGGGCGCATGGAGATTAAAGGTGGATGATGCGTGGAGAAGCTACGGGAGGTGTGGTACTGGAGGCTTCGACACGAGACGAGTTAGAAAAGTTGGAATTTTGGAAAAACCCGTGTTAGGAAGGGTTTCGGGTCCCTTTGGTGTTGGAATTGGATTAGAACTCGTGGGCTTAGGGTAAGCCCAGGTTTTGGGCCCTAGACTATAAATAGAGGTGGGGTTGGAGGCAACCCTGTGGCTTTTTGGAGAGACTAATTTCGTGCTAGGGTTTAGGGGTGCCAGGAGGGCACTTTGTAGCCACCATGATTAAGAAATAAAAGATTAGATCAGATCAGAAGTTTTTGACGGCGGCGTCTCGTCCTTGTCTCCCTGTGCCACGGTACGCGTGCGTGAAGTCAACGTAAATCCGATCGGCGGCGTGGTTCTCTTTGCATCGTCCTGAGACAGACGGCACGAGCAGAAAAAGATACAAAGCGGCGGCGGCATGCATGCATTGAGTTGATTGTTTCGCCGAGACAAGGCGTGAGCGTCGGCCGTGATTGAGACTGGATCTGCATGCGACGGCGAGCGTTTCGTTTCTTCGTGCATGCTCTGACGTGAAGCCGCGTCCACGCGTCGTCGCATCTGGTAGGTGATCAGATTCAGTCCGGCAGGTCTCGCATGTGTGACTTCTTTTGCTTCTTCGGTTGGCATGCAAAAAAAGCAACGTAATCAGCAGTACGCCAAGCTCAGACGCTGAGGCTTTTGGGAATGCACTGCCTACTAGAAAATCTTGCATGGATGCCTACGGGAGAGACTAGAAGATTTGCATGCATGCATGCATGCTTTCCTTAGAAGCATTATTGGTGCTACTGTGTGCTCATTGATCATTAAAGAGTAAGCTAGTTTTTTTATTTACTATTTTATTGTTATTTTGGTTTCGTTTGTTCTTGACATTTTTGCAGGTTAAAATTTTAGAAGACAGTAAATTTTGAGAAAAGCTTCCGCTAGACGCTGCAATCATTCACCCCCCCTCTGATTGCCATCGATGATCCTACAGTGTGCTGTGAACTCGCTGAGACAAGCTAACGTGTCTTGTTATCTTAATGAGAAAAACTGGTATATGTTGTCAAATTACTAAAAAAATTTGGTGCGTTTCTGTGAACTCACTGAGAAAAACTGTTGGGTGCTGTCAATTCACTAAGAAAACCTTGTTGCTATAAAATTGCACGGCACACATCGACAAATTTCATATCATAGTGGTACAACAGGGACAAAGCATTTAACGAGTATGTAGTTAGGTTCACACTTAGCACTACTAGGAAAACCATTGTTGGCGACATGACATGTGGTCGTTAAAAGTCTAGATGTGGTCGTTAAAAGTCATTAACGACCACAAAATTGTGGTCCTTAGTCATCATTAAAGGCTCCATCGTTAATAGTATTAACGACCACATACAACTTCCAGTCGTTAATTCTTTAACGACGGGACAATATGTCATCGTTAATTATGTAGTATCAACGACCACATGTCATATATTAACGACCTCTTTTTAGTCATTGCTATCATTGCAGTGACTACTGTTGGAGCACTAACGACCACTTTACACTATTAATGACCACTATCTCAGCATTACAAACTATATATACCACATGTTTTGTATTGACAAACCACCTTTTTACCTCGAAAAGTATTACAATATGTAATTAAAAATATAAACAATCAATAGCATATCAGTAGGAACCACCTTTTATTCACTGAAAGCAAGTAACTTGAACTCATTCTTTGCATCCAATATTACAAATGTAATACAAATCTAGGAACATCCATGAAAAAATCATTCGATGCTAATATTATGGTGGCTGACCTAATTGAACATCAAAACTACAAATAAAATATGATAAATTTCCTAATATTTAACTTAGAGACCGACTATAACATTATTCTAGTGAACAGATGCAAAATATCCCTTCATCAAAGTACATTTGGCTTGTCGTGCACGTACTCTTTTTATCTCATTGGGAGCCCGCAAAAAGATCAAGGTTTATACCAATTAATAGAATAAAAGAATTGGCATAGATATAGGTAACTATAAGAACATATATTAAATCATCGAGTGAAGAGCACGTTCAGATTCATGTAGTCCTAAATACTTAGCTAACGTTGAGTTTGACCCATCACAACCGATCAAGACCAATCAAGATGATCGATGCAAAGTTTCAGATAAAAAAACTAGTATTCGATGCATGACCAGAAACATTGCAATCTTGATTTGGTGAGATGATGCTGGTCATATTGCCTTGGCCTTGATGGTACTACTATCAACTGTGGTAAGAAAAACACCATGGTTGCCAGAATCTGCATCAATTTGTCACAATGTGACAACCGAAGCGGATTATCCTTGCAGGCAAGTTCTTGGCCAATTTCTCAACCAGATCCTTTCTTTTTAAGCATCGGAGCTCCTTCCTAGCAAATGATGGAGATAAGATTGATGCTCTATTCGGTGCTTTTGTCACAAGATGACCAAGACTCCAGTTACATAAATTGGGAGTGTATTAGTAGTACTCAGCATGCTAGGAATGTAAAAACTAACCAGATAGGCATCAAGTTGGTCTTGTTCTGCTGCTGCCACATAATCATAAATTTTCTGAGGATTAATGTTTACTAAATAGTCACTTTTCTGCCAAAAGTTCCTATGCTATTGATCCCAAACATCTAAAGTGGTCAAATTTTACATGATGGTTCAGAGAAAAAAATTCATTTACAGTGTACTAGTTAAGTACACTAAAACGAAAGGATGCACACCATTGAAGAAAAAAAAATAAGTCTGGCAAAATTCATGCAGTAGTAAGTGTGGCCGTCTTCCTCAGCTTTGCTACAACGCCGAGTTGGTCCAGAGCTCGCCATCCATTGGCATGAACACCAATGGCTGTGCCATCTGCTCGTAATGTCTCAGACTTCTCCAACACAAGGCTACTCGCCCCTTTCCTATTTACAAGTCATCAGCAGATTGTTTTGTTGTTAACAACAGCTTCAGAAACTAAAATTGACCCCAAAAAAATGAACAAGTGTGGTCGCCAGTGGAGCACTATGGTAATTGCGAGGCCACAGATCCCGTCACCGACGATGATAATGCTTTGGATCACCTCCCCCATGTCACCTTCCTTCATTTACTCTCCCCCTTTGGGCCTACCGTGTATTCTATACTTGCTCGTGACACCGCAGAGTGGAGCGAGACGTCAGGGATCGAGCCGGTGACGATGGATGATACGGAGTCGCCCGATCTTCTCGACGTAGGATCTGGATACTCACAAAGATTCGACGAACCGTAGTGAGCTCCCGTTGCCAATGCAAGAGTTAGCACTCTATAATTCGCCCAACCACACGTGCTGAACTTCACGACCACCGATGAAGTTCCATCGCGCTCCCAATTCCCAGCGGAAAGGTTGAGCGATCTTGATTTCAACGAACTTCCAATTCCCTCAAGTTGGTTCGGCTATCAGAAAGAATAACAGTATTCTATTTTCAAAAGTGGTTTGAATTTTACAGTGGTGGTGGTTGTCTTTTAAAGATATACAAGGGGTGGAGAGTCAGCCAAACACTTGGAGGCCGAATAGGACTCGATTACAAAGCCCTAGGCCTACTTTGACTCGGACTGAAAAAGTGATGTAACTTGTTTCGCAGTTTCTGATCGACTCGTATGGAATTTGGAGGTGAAGCCACATCCATCTGAAATTAGACTTCAAGATCTTTCCATAGAGTACAAGAACTCCTCAATCGGACTCCGTTTATAAAAGTTATGGCCGTTTGAGTAGGTGCTTGTTGGGCTGTCCCGCACCGAATCCATATTGAGTTCTGATTTGAATCCGAGTTTGAATTCGATTGTACATGTGGGAGGTCCGAATTAGGCTTCAAAATCTTGTCCAAAACTTGGGCTTTAAGTTCTTAGGCTTCTCCCCTTTTGCTCTCCCACTGCATGGGCTTCTTTCCTCCTTGATCAGCTGCATGGGCTGCTTGGCTTTCTCCTTTCCATCCCCATGGGTTTTGAGCTTGTTGTTCTTGGTAGCAAATATGATTACTCTCCTTGTGCTTCTCCATTGCTTTGGCCCCGGAATCATCATAATATTCAAACCTAATAATAAACAAGAATTTGGCATAAGGTAGTATATCGTTCCCACGAATAGAAGGAAATTCATTAAGAAGCAAATTCACCTGACAATATTTAATGCGGTTCAATACTTATTTCCAGTGAAATAATGTATTTGACTAAACAGTGTTAAGCATGTGCGTATCCACATCATCCTCCCCTTCTTCAAGAAAAGCCGTCCCTCGGCTTTTGATAGCCTGAAATTGTACTAAATAAAGAATACAATGTGTATGCATGGTATATGTATTGGTCAGTTACACCCCTACCGTCTTTCACATTATTATTACCTGGAGGTGTAGTAAGCAAAAAGAATAACACATATGCGTGGTATATGTATGAATCAATTATTGTGTCATTCTCATTCTCACTGTTTTACACAAACCAATTGATACTACAACAGCTATCAAATGCATTCATTGCAATGTTTTCATTCACACCATTCTTCCTTCCATAAGAAAAAGTCGTCCTCGACTTAACGAAGTACGTGGACAAGTCATTAATGGGCAAAACCAGATCAAATGGTTCAAATATGGAAAAGAAAATTTTAAGTGCCTTCCTTGCTTCAACTGCGCTACTCTGATTATTTGTACATGATTGTTCATCGAAAGAGAAACAAGTCGGCACAAGAAATCTTTGTAAACAGCAAGCACTATTGTTAAACCTCATCTCATTGTGATCATGACGTGGTATAAAAGATTGTTTGTCCAAAATATGCAATTTTAACTCGGCAAGTTTATCACATGTAATGCAAATTCGGTAAACATAAAAGTTGTCATCTACACTATAATCTCCGATCAAATTGAATTTATATGTGTAGGCATAGGAACTAACTAGTGATTTTAAACATGAAATTTCAGCAACATTCTAAATGACACTAGATAGCTCTTTAGGATCATCGAACATGATATAATATAAAGAATTATCTGGAGATATTCTAGCAAGAACTTCCTTATGAGTAATTAATTCCACATTATGTAAACTGACCAAAGAAATTTGAGAACATGGAATTTTCGATTGAACACATGAGTTCTCACAATTACTCACCTTTTTACAAATAAATTCAGCACCAATATGGTTACCTTTATCATTCTCTTCAGTTGATGCAGGTGCTGTAGGTATCAAATCGTCATGATGTAACAACGGCGCAGCAAGTACTTCATCTTCAACTGTGGTTATCTTCTCGTTGGTTTTCTCTAGGGGTACCGGTTGTGGAACATTCAACTCCTCTTCTTTACTATCAACTTGCACAATATGAGAAGCACTAGAAGTAGAAAGTAAGTCGTTAGTATAAAAAGTAATCTCACTTTTCCTACCACCTCTTTCTCTCTTTTCTTTTTGTGTATTCCTCTCACTCTCCATTGGATGCTCTCAACCTCACGTTTGGTGGAATCACACAACTCACTGTTTTTATCACTCACTCAATTTGGCTATGTGGCACTCATCCTTATATGGGTTTTGATACATCTCAAGTGTTGTTTGTAGCAATGGGGCAACACTACATGTCTTCTTAACCGAAGGGAAAGTCCCATGCTCGGTCATCTTCCCATGTGTCACACTTGTTGAGGCATAAGAATTGAAGTATGGACTTGGATGAAACTGTGGTGTACACATATCCATACGTCTCTTCTCCTCCTCAATAGCACAATTCACAAAATCATGCGCGCTACTAAAATATTTACATTCAAGTGCAGCAGCGATCTTACAATTCAAGCATCCTTTGAAGAATACCTGTTCTTTTATTTCACTAGTGACACCGGCACGTCGCAATACACGCTTTAGCTCATAATAGTAATCTTGAACAGTGTTACTCTCTTGTGTGATGCTCTCCACATGGTGAAGCAATTCCCGCTCATAATATGTTGGCACAAATTCAGTTCTCATGATCACCTTCAAATCTGACCAAGATCTAATGAATCGTTTTCCAGATAATTGTTGCCACCAACTGTAAGCATAGTCTTTAAACTGCATAGTGGCTCGCATCACTTCTTGGTCTTTGGGAAGCTTCTGAAATCTAAACTCTTTCTCCAATCGCCATTCTCACTCAAGATACTTCTCTGGATCATCACTTCCACAGAACAGAAGAGACAAATTGTTGGGTTTGGAATCACACCAAGAGGAACGAAATACTGAAAATTCCTTTCCATTTGGCTCACACTGAGAAAAACGAATTGTTGAACATCCTGTCATGGTTAGTTATGCAACATATATATATATATATATATATATGTGTGTGTGTGTGTGTGTGTGTGTGTGTGTGGAAATCACTCAATCTCACTATTTTCTCTCCCAAGTAAAGTTCTTACCCTTCCGAAGTGAATTAAGGCGAATAAAAATTTACACCTGGTAGAAGTGACAACAGCAACGTGATGATTAAGCGAATTCAAGAGTGTTCACTACTTGCCCAACAATGGTTATATGGTGGAGCTTGGTATGAAAGTGTATATCCTAGCAATCTGAAATTCTTGATGTTGTAAAGTTAAGTAATAATCTAGGCTAGAATACTTTGCCTAAGTGCTGATCCAAAAGATTTAAGTGAAGTATATGAACGCACACGCAAAGATCAATGTGACTCGATGCAAACAAAGGAATGAGCTAACTAGAGACAATCTGAAATTAAAGATTAGATAGCTTGTTTTGCACCAAGTATTAGGAGAGACGCTAGCCAATTGCAATGATATGAATGTAAGGGCACGAGATTGCTTAAGAAATTAAATTACACAATCTGAATTTATGGATTAAGAACTCACCCAAATTCGGCCATTGTTTTTTCTTCTTCTCTCTCTTTTTTAGGTCAATCTGTGACTTTTTCTCTTTTTTTTCAAAAGCCGAACTAGATTAAATAGTCTCTTTGATTTCGCACAGGTTAAAAATATTCAACAAGGTGTAAAATACTCAAGAGCAGCCCTAGATGCAATATTCAACAGCTAGTCTCAATTGATGAAAAAATAATATCAGCAAGATTTTTTTTAATTTTGGATTGGACACAAAGATTAAGCTACGCAAATAAACCCGAACGATCAGCACCTAAACAAAAATTCTAATGGATCAAAACTTAACAAAACTCACAAAATTAACAATGCAAAAACTAGGGTTTGGATTTTTTTGGGCAATTTTCAGTTTTAATGGACTATAGGACAGAAGTAAATCAATCTAAAAACAAGGGTAAATAATCCTATCGAGTAAACTGCGCTCTGATACCAAGATGATACGGGGGCGCCCGATCTTCTCGACGTAGGATCTGGATACTCACGAGGATTTGACGAACCGTAGTGATCTCTCGTTGCCAATGCAAGAGTTAGCACTCTATAATTCGCCCAACCACACGTGCTGAACTTCACGACCACCGATGAAGTTTCGTCGTGCTCCTAATTCCCAGCAAAAAGGTTGAACTATCTTGATTTCAGCGAACTTCCAATTCCCTCAAGTTGTTTCGGCCATCAGAAAGAACAAGAGTATTCTATAATCAAAAGTGGTCTGAATTTTACAGGGGTGGTGGCTGTCTTTTAAAGAGATACAAGGGGTGGAGAGTCGGCCAAACACTTAGAGGCCGAATAGGACTCGATTACAAAGCCCTAGGCCCACTTTGACTCAGACTAAAAAAGTGATGTGACTTGTTTCACAGTTTCTGATCGACTCGTAGGGAATTTGTAGGTGAGGCCACATCCATCTGAAAGTAGACTTCAAGAGCTTTCCATAGAGTACAAGAACTCCTCAATCAGACTCCGTTTGTAAAAGTTATGGCCATTTTAGTATGTGCCTATTGGGCTGTCCCGAACCGTATTGAGTTATGAGTTGAATCCGAGTTTGAATTCGATTGTACATGTGGAAGGTCCGAATTGAGCTTCAAAATCTTGTCCAAAACTTGGGCTTTAAGTTCTTGGGCTTCTCCCCTTTTGCTCTCCCACTGCATGGGCTTCTTTCCTCCTTGATTAGCTGCATGAGCTGCTTGGCTTTCTCCTTTCCATCTCCATGGGTTTTGAGCTTTTTGTTCTTGGTAGCAAATATGATTACCCTCCTTGTGCTTCTCCATTGCTTTGGGTCCGGAATCATCACAATATTCAAACCTAATAATAAACAAGAATTTGGCATAAGGTAGTATATCGTTCCCACGAATAGAAGAAAATTCATTAAGAAGCAAATTCACCTGACAATATTTAATGCGGCTCAATACTTCTTTCCAGTGAAATAATGTATTTGACT
The DNA here is from genome assembly GCA_017311315.1 of Dendrocalamus latiflorus. Classification (NCBI taxonomy): domain Eukaryota; kingdom Viridiplantae; phylum Streptophyta; class Magnoliopsida; order Poales; family Poaceae; genus Dendrocalamus; species Dendrocalamus latiflorus. Next base: position 6,720,365 of record CM029646.1, read on the forward strand.
GAACAGTGCTAAGCATGTGCGTATCCGCATCAATGGGGCTACGTGACAACCGGACATCGAGCAGATGGCGACGCCTGGTGATGGATCTGATAGAGAGAGCTTGGGATTAAGTTGAAGGCAAGGGAGATCAAGGCCAGGGTGATGGGGATCGATGAATCTGGCCCCGACGTTCATGGAGATGCCCGATGACGGCGACGACAAGCAAGTGGCAATGGGATTAAGTCGCTGGCGATGGAGAGAGCTCAACAACGACGACGAACCCTACCGATAGCAGCGAAGGATGAATGCATCGTGGATCGAGACCAACGGCGATGGAGAGAGCTCGATCTAGTGAGATCATAGGCTAGTGGTAATGGGGACGAGCTAATCCGGTGTGAATCGACCTCAATGATAAGTCAATTTCATTGGGACCCAGCTCGACTAAGGAGAACAAGGCCAACGATGATGAGCCATGAGCGGAGGCGGTAGCTTTTTGTTGATATTCTAGTGGGGAAAAAGATCGGTAGTTTTTTGTTGTATGCCAAAAACAAATTTTAGGGTCAATAGCGTAATAGCGACCACACACCTATCCTGTGTAACGACGAGCGCTCATACAGTAGTTAAGCATTCCGTCAAGAATTATTTTTTCCTCTAGGGCCACTCTAAATATTATTAATTACCAAATTTTTTGACCATCGTTAAGTTTGGTCATTACTAACTTCCTTAGGTGGCGAAGCTGATGATCAAGGAAAGCCAGCCTATCCAAGGAGCGTTGTACATCGCGCAAGACATATTGTGGTGGTCGAGAGGGAACCAAGGCACTAGACAACTAACTGGGCCCAATCTCTTGAGTGCTAACCATCTATTGTACCCAGTCCTCCATGTAATTGCAGTGTCCTGTGGTGGGAAACATATTTCGTTTGGCTGATGAAAGGTAGAACTAAAGTGCAAACTCCAGTTCCAAATAGACAAACCTGCGTCGTGTGCTCAATAGAGAATGGACCCACAACTTACTCTTGGAACTCTAGCCTTGAGACCTCCACGTTCATATTGTTCGGTTACCTAAAGGAAGAATAATTATGGACCAGCAAGAAAACTCATAATTGTAAGCACCAGTGTTATGTGCTGCGCAGACGATGAACCTCTATGGTACTTTGGTCTAGGGTAGTCCACTGCTGTGATGCCTGATGTTGCATAGTACACGTCATAGTAGTGAAACGTGTAGCTGTCGTATGTCCGTTGTACCACTCATCACACTGTTGCAGGAATAGGTGGTCTGCAGGTGCATACGTGCCATATTGCACCTTACAGTCTCGGACAGATGAGTCAATGTCGTTGCCTGGGGTATCATGTGTCTCGGGCTGTCTCCATGATAAGGATAAACATGCTATGCTCTTTCGTCATCCCCCTCGGTGAGGGAGGTCTGGTGTCGAGCTGCCTCCGCGATGAAGACAAAAGTAGAATATTGTCATCGCAATGACTTACAAGAAAAATGACATGTATGAAGAAAACAAAACTAAGATATCGTGCTGATTGCAGAAAAATATGAAATTTGGAAACCTGAGTAGTGCGCTGCATGGACGAGGAATGACTGAGGCTAGAATGTGCGGACGAAGCTGCAGATGGATGATGATGTAGCTCGTCGCTCCCCATGATAAACACAGCGCTAGGAAGGTCATAGTTGATGGCCCTAGTGCATATTTAGTGTCCTCGTACATGTTGCAGATGGACCCCAGTAGGCGTTCCAAGGAGTTCAAACGTCTGTGGTGCGCAGTGCGGAACCACCCTCGGACACGATACAACAAAGTCGGTCATACTACAACGATGGACGAAATAGATTAGTCGTGTATGCATGAATAGTATAGTACAAATATAAACTTGAAATTTTTTACCATCATGTTATGTCATGCCGCACAATGTCAATCTAGGCCTAGTCCCAACCTATCAACGTACGTGGCCTCCAGCAAGTGCTGCATAGGGGCCCTATTAGTGTTTGGGTCATACAGCCATTGCTCCTGCTCGACCTGCGTCCTTGTTGACTCCTCCCAGGCCATAGTCCATGGAAGCTATGTCACTCTCTAGTTGTTGCTCTTCCGTCCCTTCTTTGTTTGCCTACAAAAAAGCCATGGTACACAGCTATTATTTGAGTGCATAAATAAAAAAGTTATGAATTGTACATGACTTAGAAGTTAAAGCAATGGACTATACAAAAATAGCTAACAAACAATTTTACTCACAGGTGAACGGGTCTAGGTATTGGTCGACATAGTTCTGTTGGCACCTACTGGTGAAGTCCGAACTATCTCATGACTCATTGGGGACATAGGGCCCCACCATATAAGAGAAGATGAGGTGGCAGATCAAAAGCCAGTAGTCCTTGTCCTGCTCACACTGCTCTGACAAGCCGAAAGGCGCTATCTCAGAGATGAACTCTACAGTCCACATCGTCCACACGATGATGTCGTCGTGCAAAGTCTCGAACACGTTGTGGAAGTCTAGGTACGTTCGGCGTGGTCTCCCCCTAGACCATCCTAACTCGCTAGCAATCCAACGAGTACCCATGGTGGGTCTGTCCATTAGGTCACCGCCATCGTTGTGATCGTAGAACTATGTCTCCAACTAGTACGAGTGCACCTGCACCCAAAAGTATGGCCGATCACACAAAGAAGTGCTCTCTCGACCACAACTGCAACCAGTGGCGGACCCAGGAAAAAATTGTAGGTAGGGCGAAGTTTAATGGTGGACCCAGGAAAAAAACTAGATAGGCTGAAGTCGGAAGCGTGAAATAAACAGTAGTACCCAAAATCAAAACAATCCATGATCAAACTATGTTGCAATCACACTAATAAAAGTATGTGATACGAAATAGAAACAACAACTACAATTCGCATGTTAACATATGTAGATAACGGAAGGACAATGAAAAATACCTCACTAATGAAGCTTAATCCACAATTGTAGATGAGCTGTAAAAGAAATAACCTGTCAATTGTGAAAGATAGATAAATCAGTAGTATCACAATTCAATAATAGAATATAAAAGATGCAATACAAAAGAAGACAAAACATATACCAGTAAATAACTAAGTACGTCTAGGAGAACGAGGCATTTTCATTCTTCGAGTTTTCATGTCTTGAAATCGTTTCTTCATATTTTTTTTTCATGATCAAGTCCTTTGAATATCTCTCGCTCGATATAGCACACCATCAAGTCATTAAGCCAATCATCGGACATCTTATTACGCAAATCGGTCTTGATAATATTCATGTGCGGCCACCGTTCCGCTTTCCTTGGTACTTCTGCTTGACAATTTGCTAAAATAGCTATTCAAATCTTTTCTATTCATTTTGAATTTGAACAAGCCTCAGATCACTGTTTCTGGAGAGGTAAAAATATAAGTACCCTCATTTTGACAAGCTAGTTTACATATTCTACAATCTACATAAATTTTTTACAAGCTATCAAAACTAATACTTAAATACACAAATCTGAAATCTAGAATAAATAAAATTTATTGTACCTTTATAAAATAGATACTATAGAAATGCTCAAATCACCTCCTCGAGCGTCGGCTTACTCCCGATCTCAAATCAACTCCTCTGCTCGGCTGCTCCTCAAAGGCTCAAACAGTTAGTGAGTCAGTCAACTCCACCGACTGCGGTCACTCAGTTCGGTCTGTCGGTCAGGCCTCAGCCGACTACTCTCAAATCCCCCGGGCCCCGGCTCTCCACGATCCACCGACGGGCGCCAGCCTCAGCCTCAGCCGACTGCTCTCAAATCCCCAGCCTCAGCCGGACAGCCCGGGCTCCCCGCCTCGCGCCTCCCGCCTCTCGCCGGGCTCCCCGCCTCCCGCCTCCTGCGCTCGGCGCTCCCCGGCGGCCCGGCCACCGCCTCCCGCCTCCCGGGCTCCCGCCGAGACCCGCCGCTCACCGGGCTCCCAGCCTCCCGCCTCCCGCGCTCCCCGGTGGCCCGGCCACAGCCTCCCGCCTCCCGGGCTCCCACCGACTCCTCCGCCTGGGCCCCGCCGCGCCATCCTCCTACAACTCCGCCTGGCTGCCTAGGCGCCGCCGTCGTGCCTTCCTCCGCCTCTGCTGCCTAGGATCTAGTGTTAGCGCCGGTTTTTTCTTGTACTCTTTGACTTGGTGTTGGCCCGTGCGTCCTCTGCTAGACGCTAGTATATCTCTTGCTTTGTTGGGCACTTGGGCCGTGTGTTTATCTCTTGCTTCGACTTGTTGCTTGGACTAATGGACTTGGGCCTTGTGTGCTTCTGGGCTTCCGGCAAGATGTGCTCATGTGCACACGTATCACACCCGGCCGGTGTTAGTGATATGCCCTAGAGGCAACATGGAGATGTTGAATATATCACATACTATGTTTATGATACATTGCTTTGTTCCTTGAAATAGACATTATCATTATTGATCAATGAGTATGTGACTTATTCATGAGACTCTTAATGCCAAAATGTTGCTATTTCTAAATGATCCCTGATCATATATCATATGAGGAACAAATATGATTCAAAGATCAGCATATGTATTGATTGATGATCATGTCTCATGGATCATGGTATGGAGATACCAAATCAATAATATGGACATGTGTTAGTGAACATATGTTGGATAGACCCGCCATGAGACACTGCAGAGATTCCATGTGTCATCAGTTGGTCTCAAGTAGTGTTTATGTGGAATCCTTAGACTTGAGATCATCATGGTTTCCAACATGCATAGTAGCTTATTTTGGGACTACTAAACACTACTCCGTAACTGGGTAGTCATAAAAGTAGTCTTCGGGTTTGCTATGAAACATGTAGTGGGATGTGAATGATCAAGATAGAATTTGCCCCTCCTTTTGGGAGAGATATCTCTGGGCCCCTCGATGTAATGGATTATGAAAGTGCATGGCCATGCCAAGGTGATTGAGGAGTCAATCACGAGTTTATAATCCATCACGGAATCGAGAGAGTGATTGAGCTATTAAGAGGATGACACGGGTCTCGCCTTGAGCTTAATCTATATCGTGAGGCAAAGGGATTCGTACATGAGAACATTACAGGTTCAGCCGATATGATCTTTACGTATACTTTGGGGTTAATATGTCTTGCTAGAGGCCGCTATTAACAGGGTGACCGGAAAGGCGTTTCCGGGTCGCGACCAAGTATACGTGAACCTACAGGGTCACACACTTAACGGGTCGGAACACTAATTCGAATGTGATTCGGATGTGGGCTCAATTCGGATAGAGATCTGGATAGACTCCTATTGGGCCTCGGTCCACGAGGACCAAGTGAGGAGGTCTATATATATGGAGGCGGGGGGGGGCTGAGGGATGCACGCTTCTGTTCCTCCCGAGCAAAACCCTAGCCGCCACCTCCCGAGCCAAACCCTAGCCGCTCGCGAGTGCTGGTACACTCGCGATCGGCGTTCCAGCCCCGGACGTATGGATACCGGTGGAGGCGCTGCTCGTTGCGGCGTTGATCGGCATCAACAATCTACAGATTGGATCTGCTCGTGGTGTGGTTGATCGCGTGGAGGAGACGATCTGTTCGGGACGATCGGCTACTTCCACTACTACCTCGACGCGCGTGGTTGGATCGGCTTCTCCAACTCTTCTTCCGCTGCGCTGCGCGTCTAGTGGTAACGATCTATGATCCCTCCTTAGCATGATGTCCTGGTGTGCGCGGTAGAAATTTTTTATTTTCTGCTATCGTAGCCTACGCGCGTTCCTTCAGCCGGGCCGCCGGGGGGTGGGGGGCGTGTGCTTCCGCCGGCGTGGGGGGGTTCCGGCCGGCGAGGAGCTCGGGCGGCCACCCGGCCTCGCCTGAAGGGCAGGTCCGCCCCTGACTGCAACAAGGTGTAGTAGAACACATTTGACAATCAGTAGACCCCGAAGACTCCCATCATCCCAAATGCGTCAATGCTATGATGCAAGAAGAAGCCTCCCCTCCCCGTCGACAACCCACTTGGATCACTTCCTCATCTTTCGGTGCTTCCTCTTGAGCCTCCTCATTCTCTTCTTCTTCCACTGAAGATCAACACAAGCAAATGTACTGCTGATCAGTTTACAAAGTAACACTCGAGTAGATGCATAAAGAAAAGGTAACATCAATTCCTCATGAGAACAAACAGAGAACACAATAGAAAAGTTTCGTTCTATGTTTTTGTGAACAGAAAGTATGAGTGTTTCATTGTAATTCATCACAGAATATCAGAAATATGGACCAATTGTCCTTCATCATGTCCCAAACTACCTCAATTTTGTTAAGTAATTAGCTAGTAACTGAATAAATTAAATAAAATTGATCTCAGACTTGTAACCTACATGATGTAACAAGCACAACATTGCCCTGTAAAAAACAAGCATAACGCTACCTTAGTGGCATATGTGGATGCCTCAGTTGTGGCTTCTTGGCATGGGGCTCGACAAGAAGGGCTGGCGATGGTGGTGGACAGTGCTAAGCAACGATGGCCGAAACAAAGGAAAGAGGGGGCAGCTGGCTATAACAATGGACCGGTAGGGACAACACAAGCACAATGTATCTACAAAGAGGAGGGCTTGCCATCAGCGAGATGCGGTAGTGGTCAGCTGAATTGGCTTGCGCAAGAGTTGGAGGGGGCAACGATGGTCTTCCCTATATTGGCAGTTTGGCTCAGGTTGGCCCAAGGCGGGCTAGCCAGGGAGGAGGTCATGGCAGCATGGTAGAACTTGGTGGTGGCGATGTACGGTGATGGGAACGGCTAGGGATGGTGTTGGCGAGGCTCAGGGCGATGGGGCGAAGACCATGATGTGGATGGCGTAGACAGGCGAGGTTGGAGGTGGTGGTTTGCTCAACACGGTGTGCACGAAGGACTACCATCACCGCGCCACCCGAGCCACCACCGGCCATGCCTTCCTCAAGGAGCCTTCACCCCATTTTGGGCCTTGGTCATGCTGCTACTTGTCGGCGCCAACCACCGCCCGAGCCGCTGCTCTGCTCCCTAGAAGCTCCTCTATTTCTTCACTCTTCTATTCTTCTCTTGAGTCTATGACAGCATGGCCCCGATTGTCATCCACCAATACACTTCCAAAAATGTGCCACCTAAGCAGCCACATTAGCCAATTCTATTACCAAACGGATGAAACAACTTGCGGTACAAATGAAGACAAGTATATGGAGCTAAGAAAGTAAAATGCAAGTTTTTGTATTAAAGTGATACAACCTCACAAGTTTAGAGATCTACAATGAAATTTTCTCTATTATATATGTTTGAGTCGATCGACAGTGTTTGTCCTAATCGAGAAAGGTCCATCCAGCCATTTCCAGCTAACTGAACAAATGATGATAATGCTCGGGATCGATTGAAAGCATCCATCCATGCCCGTGGCCAGGGGTGGAACCGGGATTTAAAAATAAGAGGCCAAAAATAAGCTATATAATGTAATCTGCCAAATAGTACTAACCGTAACAATTTTTTAAAATATACAGAGACACCGTGTAAATTTATCAAAGCACGAGAGAGCCTCGGCACCTGCCAGCCCCCTTTCTCTCCGCCCCTGCAGCGGCCATACCCATACCATACAATCATATCATCGATTGACATGTATTATCGATGTGTGGAGATTGGGGAATCTGGAAACCGACATGCAATGCAAGCAAATACACTACTACTAGCTACTAACTGGAAACTAATATTAGGCTTTGTTATTTTGGCTTTTAGTTTATCCGAAAATCAAAAAGCCAATGTCAAAACGGGATGGCCTCTTAAAGTGGATTCTCCAAATGGCTTCCTAAGTCCAAAACCATATGAGCCATCTGCATTGACATATCTACCGTTCGTTGCCATATCAAAAAGCGCAGATAAAAGCCATCAGCCGCAGCCGAAAAGAACACTCCAAAGTATGTTCAAATCAAGAACAAACAGACATATTAGGGCATGTCCAATGGTGATTTATGAGCTAGCTCTAAACATATTATTTCATATTTTAATAGAAGAGAGAGAAAAGCTAGCTCTTGATCAAGAGTTAGTCACATACACACATTCCAAGATTATATGAGGATATCATGTGGGACTATTCATGTTATGAGCTATGTGCTAAAAGTTAATATCATTGGAGAAGTTATCTTAGAGCTAGTAACTAGCTCATACCATTGTACATGCCCTTAAGAAGATGGTGCTGGTCTGGTCACGCCACCAGAGATTGCAAGGTAGGCAGGTTCCTCCTCTTTTACACCGAATATCACGTCAAGCGGTGGGTTCTATTTGGTTATGGCTGATGGCTTTTGGCCTTAGCGCGAGTACTCGTGCGAATGAACCAAATATCAATAAGCTACTTCGAAAAGGATGCCCTAATAAATCACTTCGAAAAGATGATAGAGAAATCAACCTATTTATTTATTTATTTGAAAAAACCATAGAAAATAAACCATATGCTAAAAAGAACCCGCCATTAACTAGAAAGTTGAGACTAGCTAGTACCTAGTAGAAAGATAGCAGTACACCATATTTCCGAAGCACTATACCGTGATGCCACTGGAGACGCAAGCATCCAAGCCACTGCATAGTCTCCTTCCTTCCCCGCCAGCTAGCTCAAGCCCCGACAGTCAACAGCTCCACATGATGATGCTCGTCTTGCGTTGCATCTGTATTGTCTCTCTCTCTTTCTTACTTAGTACAATTAATAAATTATAGACACATTTAATTTATTTACACGATCTCACATGAAGCTAGGTAGGAGTAAGATCTAAATTATTGACGCATTTAATTATGAAGCCTCGTAATAAACCTCTTCCTTCTACAAATACCACCCTATCTCTCTCTTGCACTGCCACACCAGACACACAGCAACCTCCAAACCCTATACACGTACAGTGTAAGGCACTGTGACGAATAATCCTTTCAAATGTCGATGAAATGGAGCTCATGACGCATTCTACTCTTAGGCCAATTCGGTGCTCTGTCATCAGTGGTGCAGCCAAAAATTAGAGATAACAGGGATCGAATAAGTATATAATGTAATAATATTTGATAAGGACAAAATAGTATTATAATTATCAAATTTTGTTGATTTCTAAAGAGCTAAAAGGCAAGCTTTGATATCATAAGGGGGCCATGGTCCCCTACCAGCACCCCCTCCCTCCGCTCGTCATATATAGTGTGAGTCGGCAAAATTGTAAAGTTTTGCTATCTTAAGCAAAGTGGTATTCTAAAGCACTATACTGTTCATTAATTACTCAAAATATTCAGATTTCCCATTCTTATTAATAGTAATTACTAATTCGGAAGTAATAAATGTGAGCAAGTGGGAGCGTTGACATCTATTTTTGAGTTGCCATGCGGTTTTGCCCAAGCCACTTTAACTAATACTAGAGCTAGCGTATGGACGAGGACAGACGTGGTAAGCTTATTTTAGAGCCTTTGACAAATATTGAAAAATGGCAAGTCTACTGTTTATTTGCTTTCGAAGAATTCTCTACCATTTCTAGTTTCTGGTCACAATAGTAGGTGGTCTAGATCACTCTCAAGATCCATCATTTTGACCATGTTTAGAACACTAGGAATTTCATAGGAATCCCATGGAAATTATATTGCTTCCTTCAAAATTAATAATTCATATGCCTTAAACCTTAAGCTGTCATGCAAATTAAACAGCCCAAGATCTGGCTAATTCGTACCATGCCACTTCGTTGATCAAGAGACTAGCTGAACAAAAGAATGACAAGCCAATACATATGTTCTTTTGGACTACGATCGATGGTTTTTGACTGTGGTTAATAGTTTTTATCAACGTTGTTTAACATGGCATTGGGCGACGGAAATGCTGACATGGATATCGCACATGATTTTATGCTTGAAAAGCTGTTTGAAGAATTCGCTTTAAGAGGCTGCCCCGTTTCATGTTTGGCTCTTGATTTTGCAAGAAGCCAAAAGCAGAAAGCAAAAACCAAAAAGAATAGAACCATGATACATCTCAAAGAATGAAACTTAGAACCTCCTAAACTTTGATTTATTTTTTTAGCACTTGCCCTGGTCCAACAGAGCCTGTTGGGTCTCATTGAAACAAAAACGAACAAATAGTTACACTGCATGATTCTACACTATCACGATGACGACTGGTTCAGTGTGTTCTTTTGGACTATGGTTGATATATTTTGTCTACGTTTTTCGAAACGGTGATAGACGGTGAAGACGTCGACATAGACAACACATATCTTTTTTTGTTCCTGAAGCTATTTAAAAAAGCGATTTTGAGAAGGCGTATGGAGAAACTGTCACGTTTACTTTAGTTTCTAGAGAAATAAAAGCTAAAAGCTAAAAAGAATAGAGCCGTAGATGAATATTCAGCAGCGACAGGCAACGGCGCAATATCTTGTAAATACATGTTGATCTTGCAATCCTCGCATCAGATATTTCGACATTCATTTGCTTCGGCATGTCTCTCCTTTGAAGATCTTGCACCGTCCGTCTTAGAAAGAGCATGCGCCATCTTCATAAATCACAATGCTACAAAGTCGCATTACCTGCATCAGTATATTAGTCGCTGTGAAGTTAGCTGTCTTGGTTGGGAAAAAAAAATAGAAAAACAAGGCCTAAGGCAGGAGCCGCTGCAACACGTTTGAGATTTGCCGACGTGTAGCCCAGCGTTTAGCCTAAACGCCTCAGAAAAGGCCTAAGCCGGCGTTCACAAGATTTGGGGGTGTTTAATTTTTGTAGTGTATATAAGATGCCAATTTAGGTACCACTCGGTTAGACTGAAATAAACTAATTTATGACTAAAATTGCACTGCAGTTGGCTGAAATTACACTGTAACTAATAGTGACTTATTTGGCGTAACTAAAATTAAAAATTTTAAAAATAGAAAAAATATATTAGCCTAACACGGATAACACAAACGAATATGGGAAAAAGAACCGGCTAAAAACGCTCAAAAAAGCTAAAAATCTAGAAAAAAGACAAAATTTAGGAATAGTGAAAAATAAGCTAGAACATTAAGCCAAAATGAGTGGGGTCTTAGAGTTTACTACAACGCTTATAAATACCAGGTTTGTAAGAATCAACCGAGGCGTTTATAAACATTGGCCTATGATCTACTATGGCGTTTATAGATGCTGGCCTAACTGCAAACAACTAGGGTATTAATAAACGGCAGCTTAGGTAACTGCAGCATTTGTAAATGTCATGGTAGTTTAGATACGTGGGGCATCTGTAAACACCATGGTAGCATAGTTATAGGGGTGTTCGTATTATCTGTGGCTGATGATTTTTAACTGAAAATAAATAGTAGTGGTCAAAAAGTAGTTTTTAGGAAAAAAGAGTGAGCGGTGGAAAAAGTAAGAAAAAGATATGTGTGCGAGACAAAAACGACAGGAATGAGAGCCAAAGCCACTTTTGGCACTATTTCACTCCGTATTTACAAAAATAGCAGTATACCGACCGTATTGACAAAAATGGCGTTTCTGCCGTCCGGTGGGCAGGCGACAGCGCCTGCGGCGTGACACACGACGCTGTCGTCGGCAGCAGGCGCCTGCTGCCCGGTGGGGGAACGGCAAGCAAGCCTGCTGTCCAGTGAGGAGGCGACAGGTAATTAAGCCGGCTAATTAGCTGGCTTAATTATTTGCCCTAATTTTTTTAAATTTGTAAATATAGTAAATGAGCTCAAAAAATTATGAAATTTTTGGTGAAATTTTTGACATCAGTCGCAGCCGAAAAGAACACCCCAAAGTATGTTCAAACCAAGAACAAACAGACATATTAAGAAGATGGTGCTGGTCTGGTTACACCACCAGCAATTGCAAGGCAGGCAGGCTCCTCTTTTACGCCGAATATCATGTCAAGCAGTAGGTTTTTTTTTGCTATGCCTGATGGTTTTTGATCTTGGCATGAGTATTCGTACAAATGAACCAAATGTTAATAAGCCACTTCGAAAAGGCTGCTCTAATAAATCACTTCGAAAAGATGATAGAAAAATTATTCTATTTATTTATTTGAAAAAACTATAAAAAATAAGTTATATGCTAAAAAGAACGTACCATTAGCTAGAAAGTTGAGACTAGCTAGTACCTAGTAGAATGGTAGCAGTACACCATCTGTCCGAAGCACTATACCGTAATGCCACTGGAGACGCAAGCATCCAAGCCACTGCATAGTCTCCTTCCTTCCCCGCCAGCTAGCTCAAGCCCCGACAGTCACAGCTTCACATGATCGATGCTCGGCCTGCATTGCATCTGTATAGTCTCTCTCTTTCTTACTTAGTACAATTAATAAATTATAGACACATTTAGTTTATTTACACTGAACGGTCGATCTCACATGAAGCTAGGTAGGAGTAAGATCTAAATTATTGACGCATTTAATTATGAAGCCTCGTAATAAACCTCTTCCTTCTACAAATACCACCCTATATCTCTCTTGCACTGCCACACCAGACACACAGCAACCTCTAAACCCTATACACGTGCAGTGTAAGGCACTGTGACGAATAATCCATGTCAAATGTCGATGGAATGGAGCTCATGACGCGTTCTACTCTTAGGCCAATTCGGTGCTCTGTCATCAGTGGTGCAGCCAAAAATTAGAGATAACAGGTATCGAATAAGTATACAATGTAATAATATTTGATAAGGACAAAATAGTATTATAATTATCAAATTTTGTTGATTTCTAGAGCTAAAAAGCTAGCTTTGACATCATAAGGGGGCCATGGTCCCCTACCAGTCCCCTCCCTCCGCAACCACTCGTCATATATATGGCCTGTTCTTTTTCAGTTTTTGACTTTAGCTTTTAGCTTTTCTACAGTAACTAACTTTTAAACGGAGTGTCTTTTAAAGATGAGGTCTACTAGTTAATTTAGCACATACTGTATCGACTTCATTTATATCGGTAAAAACCGCATGCGAGTTTCTGTTACTCTGTAATCTCTCGTACGAATAGCCCAAAAGTCACAAGTCGTAGCCAAAAAACTATAAGCTTCAGCTAAAAAGAATAGGCCCATAGTGTGAGTCGGCAAAATTGCAAAGGTTTTGCTATCTTAAGCAAAGTGGTATTCTAAAGCACTATATTGTTCATTAATTACTCAAAATATCCAGATTTCCCATTCTTATTAATAGTAATTACTAATTCGGAAATCATTAATGTGTGAGCAAGTGAGAGCGTTGACATCTATTTTTGAGTTGCCATGCGGTTTGCCCAAGCCACTTTAACTACTACTAGAGCTAGCGTAGGGACGAGGACAGATGTGGTAAGCTTATTTTAGAGCCTTTGACAAATATTGAAAAGTGACAAGTCTACTGTTTATTTACTTTCGAAGAATTCTCTACCATTTCTAGTTTCTGGTCACAATAGTAGGTGGTCTAGATCACTCTCAAGATCCATCATTTTGACCATCAACGATACACGACCTCACAATTTTTTGTTTAGAAAACTAGGAATTTCGTAGGAATCCCATGGAAACTATACTGCTTCCTTCAAAATTAATAATTCCTATGCCTTAAACCTTAAGTTGTCATGCAAATTAAACAGCGCAAGATTTGTCTAAGTCGTACCATGCCACTTCGTTGATCAAGAGACCAAGCAATGAGAGGCTAGCTGAACAAAAGAATGACAAGCCAATACATATGTTCTTTTGGGCTGCGATCGATGGTTTTTTACTACGGTTAATAATTTTTATCTGTGCTTTTTGACATGGCATTGGGCAAGGGAAATGGCGACATGGATATCGCACACGATTTTATGCTTGAAAAGCCGTTTGACGAATTCGTTTTAAGAGGCTGCTCCATTTCGATGTTTGGCTTTTGACTTCTAAAGAAGCTAAAAATAGAAGACAAAAACCAAAAAGAACAGAACCATGATACATCTCAAAGAATGAAACTAAGAACCTCCTAAACTTTGATTTTTTTTTTTAGCACTTGCCCTGGTCCTACAGAGCCTGTTGGGTCTCATATTAAAACAAAAGCGAACAAATAGTCACACGGCATGATTCTACACTATCACGATGACCGATGACGACTGGTTCATCGTGTTTTTTTGACTGTGGTTGATACATTTTGTCTACGTTTTCGAAACGGTGATAGATGATGGAGATGTCGACATAGACAACACATTTTTTTATTCATGAAGATATTTAGAAAAACAATTTCGAGAAGACATATGAAGAAACTGTCATGTTTATTTTGGTTTTCAGAGAAATCAAAGCTAAAAGCTAAAAAAAATAGAGCCGTAGATGAATATTCAGCAGCCACAGGCAACGGCGCCACATCTTGTAAATACATGTCGATCTTGCAATCCTCGCATCAGATATTTCGACATTCATTTGCTTCGGCAAGTCTCTCCTTTGAAGATCTTGCACCGTCCATCTTAGAAAGAGCATGCGCCATCTTCATAAATCACAATGCTACAAAGTCGCATTACCTGCATCAGTATATTAGTCGCTGTGAAGTTAGCTGTCTTGGCTGGGAGAAAAATAGAAAAACAAGGCATAAGGCAGGAGCCGCTACAACACGTTTGAGATTTGCCGACGTGCAGCCCAGCGTTTAGCCTAAACGCCTCAGAGAAAGGCCTAAGCCGGCGTTTACAAGATTTGGGCCGGGGTGTTTAATTTTTGTAGTGTATATAAGATGCCAATTTAGGTGCAGCTCGGTTGGGCTGAAATAAACTGATTTATGACTAAAATTGCATTATAACTGATTAAAATTACACTGTAACTAATAGTGACTTATTTGACGTAACTAAATTTAAAAATTTTAAAATAGAAAAAACACGTTAGCCCATCACGAATAACGCAAATGAATATAAGAAAAAAAAACCGGCTAAAAAAGCTCAAAAAAAGCTAAAAATCTAGAAAAAGACAAAATTTAGGGATAAAAAAAGTAAGCCAAAAAATTAAGCTGAAATGAGCAGGGTCTTAGGATCTACTATAACGCTTAGAGCATCTCCAATGGTCTGAGTCAGCTAGCTATATGCATGTACACATCAGCATATATCCTATGTGGAGGAAAGAGAGTATGCAAAAAAATCGAGCCAGCTCTTCCTTAAGCACTAGTCTATAACGCCAAACGAGGCAGGCTCTATAAATTCTGTGTGTGCATGTAAGCATCAAATAGCTATCCTTATATATAGTTCTTTAGAATGCTAGCTTTAGTGTGTACTATATAGATGATGTGGAAGTCTTATAATTAGTTGCTAGCTATAACCATTGGAGATGCCTTTATGCACTAGTCTATAACGTCAAACGAGGCAGCCTCTATAAATTCTGTGTGTGCATGTAAGCATCAAATAGCTATCCTTATAGATAGTTCTTTAGAATGCTAGCTTTAGTGTGTACTTTATAAATAATGTGGAAGTCTTATAGTTAGTTGCTAGCTAGAACCATTGGAGATGCCCTTATAAATACCAGGTTCGTAAGCATCAACCGAGGCGATTATAAACGCCAGCCTATGATCTACTATGGCGTTTATAAATGCTGGCCTAACTGCAAACAACTAGGGTACTAATAAATGGCAGCTTAGGTAACTGCAACATTTGTAAATGTCGTGGTAGTTTAGATACGTGGGGCATCTGTAAACACCATGGTAGCATAGTTATAGGGGTGTTCGTATTATCTGTGACTGATGATTTTTAATTGAAAATAAATAGTAGTGGTCAAAAAAATAGTTTTTAGGAGGAGAGAGTGAGCGGTGAAAAAAGTGAGATAGAGATACATGTGCGAGACGAAAACGACAGGAATGAAGTACATGATGTGTCCGTAATCGTTTAACTTATCTCTATAACTAGAGAGAAATAGGAGAAATAGAAAAATCACTTTAAAAAAATCAGCTAATCTAGAAGCAGAATAATCCAGCTCACGTGTGTGAGGCGTTGGAAACGTCGGCTGGCTGCCTCTCCCTCGTTCTCTCCCTTCTCTTCCCCGATCTCTCCCTCTCGGCCTCTCCCAAAGACCCACCAGAACCTACTCAGCTACTCTGGCTGCCGCTAGGCCCGCTGCCGCGCTCCTGTGCTACCGCGGCCTCGCCCCGTACTCACTGCCGTCGACCAGATCTTGCGCCCCATCATCTGGCTGCCTGGATTGTTGTCCGTGGCCTCCCCAGGCTCTCCGGAGACCTCCAGCGCTCCAAGCTCTCCACCGCCACGGGGGCTCCTAGTGCCCTCACATTTGGCCGCCCGGAGCGCCATCCATTACCACCGCCACCATGCAGATCTGAAGCCTGCCAGGCCTCTCCACCACCGGCCATTCCTCTAAGCCGGCAACCCCTTGCGCAGCTCTCAGCCTACCTCATTTCTTCTTGCCTTTCCGTTGTCATTGCTTGATCGTTTTCCTTGTCTGATTTACTATTTTGTTGCAGATGGCTTTGCTCTCTTTAGCTTATGTCTTATACAGATGACTTATAGTTTTTTTCGAATAAATAGGACGGGTGTCATTTTAATATATCTTATCGAAATAGTTTTTTTAAATAGTTTATAAATATTTAATTCGTTCATACAATCATTCATACTAGATTCAAAAGTTATTGATATTATAAACCATAACCGTTGCCGAAAAGAACACGTCTAATACCTGCTAGCTAAGATACGGAGCGTTTGTAAACGCCGTGCTATGCCAAGGAAATGGCCATATGAACCGGAACGTGTTGCAGTAAGATCTGATTGATTGAACAGGTTATCCCAATGAAAGAATGCTTGTCTCCATTTGTGCACGAGATGTCTACTTTATGTCATGGTAGCATGTTCTTTGCACCGAGTGGTGCACTTGTCCCTCCCAAGTAAACAAAAGCTTCCCTTGGCCAGGTATTCATTAGTAAATTCATACTTTCTTTTATTTTTGATAATTTGGTTTTCTCAGTTCAAATTGGTTTGACATGCAGTCCATCAACCAATCATCGGTCCAGTCCAAGGATCAACCCCCACCATACAGTCCACTTATAAATCTGTCAAAGAAGGCTTCGACGAATTTAACATGTAAGGCTTACTAACCAATTTCCAGTAATTCCAAAAATAATAGTATGCGATCAAGTAACTTATTAAATTAAATAGCTCGACATCCACTGACCTACAAAATATGTTTTGCTCCATCAATCAATTATTTATGTTAATCAATATAGCACTACAAGATAATACCACTATACCATGAAGACCTAATGGGAGTTACACCGGTTGTAAGCCCTCAAACAAATTTTCACCCCATACATATATGAATATGTAATGATCATGAAGTCGATGAAACAAATGCCACAAATATGAAAATGCGGATGACAATAAAATTTTACCATGAGAATTAAGTATGTTATCCATCGAAGACAAATTCCTCAACCGCATGTGCACAAAAATAAGATTTACCATCAAAATCTGTTCTCTTCCCCTCTATCTCTCTCCCTTTCCTTTTTTTTCCTTTACCTTCTTTCCTTTTCTTCCCTTTCCTTTTCTTTCTTTTTTATTCTCCCTCTTCTTTCATTTCTTCTCTTTTTTTCCTCCACCGCACACCTTCTGCCTCTCTCCTCTTCCCCACTCCCTTGTCTCCTTCTCACCTCTCCTCCCCTCCTAATCAAGCCGGACTAGATTCAGCCATGGGCTACCATTGACCCCATCGCTGCTGCACCGTCGAATAAAGTTGCCATTCTGCTCCTGACCACCAATTCCCATGCCCCCACTGCTGCTCCCCTCCACCAAGGCGTCCTCGCCATCCCAACCCACCGCCGCCTGCATCACTGCCGCTGTAAAATTAAGGAGGCAGACTGAAGATGGTGAATAGACGCTTTTAAAATTCTTTCGGCTAAAACTGATTTTATATGCAGAAGTGTAAATAAAAAGGTTTTGCATAATTAAAGCCTAAAATGTCTAGTCTCAATTATGTGCACCAACGATCTAAGTCTATGTCAAATTTACAATCATATGGTGACAAACAAGCAAATTAATTTTATAAATATTAAGTGCACAAAGTAAAGCACAAGAGAGCAAACCGTAAGGATGGCACGTGATGTCTTTACCGTGCTGTTTGGAGATTTATCGGTCTCTTCTAATCTATATTGATTTAATCTCAAATGAATTGGACCAGCTCCATGAATTAAGCCACCTCAAATTTACTAGTGGTAACTCTTTCCCCTTTAAGTAGGTGAGCTTCAACCTTTACAACAATATCGGTTTTCTCATAAACTTCTCAAGAAGATCATTAGACCACGACGTTTTCATGTCGTCTAGGTATCAGCAAACACCAAATAATAACAAGACATGTCTCTTACTTTTCACCAAGTGCAACACATACATAAATAGATACTCAATTCACTTCACACAACATATGCACCTAGAGCTCTTTTCTCTTTACTTACAAGGTGTAATACATGCGCAATTAAATAGAGAAGTTTACACTAGCTCAAAAATGTGAAATAAGAAGCTTCAACCTTACCCTCGACCGGCAACAGGATATATCTGTGGATTTTCCGTGATTGGATCATGCGATCTGTCAATTACTAGCTAAGCCGTAATGGTAATTATGTTAATCATCTGCAACATAAAGAAAGTTGGTTCTAAACCAGTGTTCTAAAAAAAGTAGCTTCTCAGCAGAAGAGGATCAGAAATTCAGAATGACACAACACCAGCAGCTTTGTACGTACCGGTACTCGGAGAATGCATAGAAATCTAACCTTCATATATGCCGCTGTTGCGGTACATACTCACCGCACGCATCAAACTTTGGTGGAATATCTGCTTTTCTTCGATTCATTGGTGTAGCAGCTGGCATCCTCTGAATCAGATCGCGTGGATCCACTGGACGTTATCTTTATTGCTCAGGGCAAGAGATGCTTATGTGTTTGTTTCAACCTTTCGCCAATTACATCTACTAAGTAGGCTTAATTTCTTCCTTGTATCGCACCTAGGACTGATACTGGGAAGAGGATGTGAGGGAGGCGACGTTACCTCCAGTGACCGGTGTCTAGTCGAGGAGATCGGCACACGCAGTAGCAGCATATATGGCGCCATTTTTTTTTTCCAATTTATGACTTATAATTTTTCTCAAACAAATAAATAGAACGATTTCTCTGTTGTATTTTAAAAATGGTTTATCGGTTTATTGGTATTCGATTCATTCGCACAAACTCTTATGCTAGAGCCAGAAGCCATTAATCACAGTCGAAAAGAACACGCCTATATCAAACGGACGTGTTGGTCTACGCACGGGCGGGTCGGCAGGAAAACAAAACCAGTGGGAGGCAACTGTGAGAGAACCACGACCTTGCTCATGCGGGGCGGCACGCACAGAGGAGGAAAGAAGTTGGCGGTCTTGCAATTACAGACTCGGCGGCATCGGCATGCGAACAATAGTGACGAAGGACATAGGATGGTGGGAGGACGTGCGAGTGTTGAATTTTTTTTACGAATAATTTATTTTTTATTTAAAATTACAGAAATATACCTGCGGAATTTTTTTTTTACAAAAATAGGCTCTAGTCGTCCAATGGTTGAGCGACTGGAGCCTTTCGCCTAACCCAACAGCGACAGCTGGAAAATCTCCCAACCGTTGGGCGATTAATTGTAGTCGCCCCACCGTTGGGCGACTGGAGTGCAGTCGCTCTCCCATTGGGCGACTGCACTCAGGCCCTATGAATGTTTTAAATTTTGTCAATTTTGTAGTTTTATACTGATAAAAAAATCTGCTGGAGTTATAATAAAACAGAGGAAAAAGAGACACTACTACAGAAAGCCTAATACTAGACGTCAAATCACAGACGGTTTTGTGAAACCGTCTGTGATGCACACTATTACAGACGATTTTAATTTGATGGCTGTCTGTGGTATTTGTGGCGGGAAAAAGGAGTATCACAGACGGTTCTTACCACTGAACCGTCTGTGATACTGGAATATCACAGACGGTTTTTTATTAAAAACCGTCTGTGATATGTTTCCCGTCTTGCAATTCCCCAAAATTTCATTAATTCCTGTCTGAGTCCGAGTAGGATTCAGTTTTGACACACCTTCAGTAAAACGGGCATAACTTTTGCATACGGTGTCCATTTTCGACGTTCTTGTACTCGTTGGAAAGCTAACGACAAGCCCGATCCAAAAAAATGACTAGCTTGCGGTAGTCGCCCTCCAAGACCCCGAAAAGCGACCATCTTTGGACCTAAACCTGCATCGCAAGTTTTTGGTTTCTGTTTTTGCCCTTTTTCTTGGTCTTCCTTTTGGAATTTGGATTTTGCTTCAACTAAAAAATTGTAGATCTCATCGAAACCTCTCAAATGAGTATATATAACCTATATAAAACTTTGCTATTTTATCTTTTCAGACTAGTTGTTTATATTGCATCGGTATATAAAATTTTGTGCTCTAATTCACAGACGGTTCTATATATAGAACTGTCTGTGATATTCATTCATCACAGACGGTTCTATATATAGAACCGTCTGTGATAATCTGTGGGCCCGTCGATCCTCCTCAACCCAATCCTAGCCAATAGAAATCCAGCAATCCTCACTCCACGGATCGTAGCTCCGCCTCTCCGTCCCCGCGCCTCTTCCTCCCCTATAAATAATAGTCTCCTCCTCTTTGCTCCTTTCTGTTCTCCTCTTTGCTGTTCTTCTTCTCCTTGCTGTTCTACTTTTCTTTGCTGTTCTCCTCCTCCTTGCTGTTCTCATCCTGCTCCTTAACCCATACCATAATAGTTTCACGAAGCAGACGATGCACAAGGCATCGCTCAATCAACACCGACGATGGTGGGCGTCAAAGACATCCAGCTCGCGCGCTGCATCAGGGGCGAGAAGGCCTATGCATAGAAGATCTTTGCTTTTCTCTGTTCTTGTTGTGTTAGCTAGATGAGCAACCTGTTTGTTGTTCTTCTCCTCTTTATTGTTTGTTGTTTGTCTGTCTATTCTTGTAATGGTAGACTCTAATCTTAAAATGTGTACTGTGTTTCATACTGTATTTGCTTGTTCTCATTTCAATTAATTGATCTGCGAAATGGATGTTTTATGTTTGTGAAATGAATTGAGATGTGAATTAGATGTATACATGTACATGTTGATCTGCTTGTTTCAGAGAGCATGGCTAGCATTTCCTGAGGCTAGCCAATAAACAGAAATAGATTTAGGGGTAGAAGAGAATAGCACAGATGGTTTTTAGTTAAAAACCGTCTGTGCTAGATATCACAGACGGTTTTTAACTAAAACTGTCTATGATATTTACATCATAGACGGTTCGAAAACCGCCTGTGATAACCTTCGATTATCACTGACCCATAAATTCAGACGGTTCAGAAAACCGTCTGTGATGACGTTTTTGAACCGTCTGTAATAGGGTTTTCTGTAGTAGTGAGAGGAAATAGTCTATCTATGCTGAAATTTGGAAAGTGCATCAAACATTCGCCAAAAATAGTGAAAATTGGTGGAGCTATTCTTCATACATCTAAAAGCTTCCAGAAAAAAATTTGAGCAATTTCGGCCACGGGATCAAAAGTTATAACAGTTTCAATTGAGGTTGAATCCGTTTCTTCAGTAAACGTGCATAACGTTTGCATACGGTGTCCATTTTCGACGTTCTTATACTCGTTGGAAAGCTAACGACGAGCCTGATCCAAAAAAGCTGTCTGGCTTGTGCTAGTCGCCCTCCAAGACCCTCAAAATTGGCCATCTTTGGACCTAAACCTGCGTCGTAAGTTTTTTGTTTTTGTTTTTGCCCTTTCTCTTGGTCTTCCCTTTGGAATTTGGATTTTGCTTCAACTGAAAAGTTGTAGATCTCATCGAAACTTTTCAAATGAGTATATATAAGCCATATAAAAATTTGCTATTTTATCTTTTGAGACTAATTATTTACATTGCATCAGTATATAAAACTTGTGATAGAGAATATTACAGACGGTTTGTATGTAGAACCGTCTGCAATAATCTGACCGCTGGGCCCGTCGATCCTCCTCAACCCAATTCTAGCCCAGAGACACGAATTCTCAGTAACATCAAAATATCACTTACCATCGTATGTACCGATCGTTCTACGGTCAATCGTTCCAAAAAAATTTCCCAAAATTTTTTACACACCTACAATATACAATGAACATAAAATTTTATTACAACTCCAACAAATTTTCTACCAGTTTAAAACTACAAAATTGACAAAATTTAAAACATTCACGGGCCCTGAGTGCAGTCGCCCAACCATTGGGCGACTGCATGAAAGTCGCCCAATGGTTGGGCGACTGCACTCCAGTCGCCCAACGGTGGGGCGACTGCAATTAATCGCCCAACGGTTGGGAGATTTTTCAGTTATCGCTGCTGGGTTGGGCGAAAGGCTCCAGTGAAGAGGTAGCGGCACGGTAGGACTACACGCACGAGCGCGCGCGCCTGCTCGCATGCATTAACATGGCGCGGCGGCTGCGGAAACTGTGGGGCGACCGACGACGACTAGCAGCAGCGGCGGCGGCTGGCCGGCGCACAGCGGCAGCAGCACGGCGCTCGCACCTGCCGCGCGCACGCACGCGCTGGCACACCTGCAGCGGTGGCGGCATGGGGAGTGCCGGCGAGCGAAGGCGGCACGCGCCACATGCACACTCAAGCGCGGCAATGGCGGAAGCGGCAGCGGGCGCAGTAGTGGCGGCGACGCCCGGCGGAGGACGGCATGGCTGTGGCAGCCAGCGCGCATGGCGGCGGTGACGGCGGCGCACGTGCGCGGTGGAAGCGTGGGCTGTGATGGCCATGGCAAGCGGTGGTGGTCGCCGGCGGGGGCCGGCAAGCGATGGCGGTGGTGGCCGACGGCCGGAGACCGTTTTCAACATAGTTCGGTCGGCCGAGCACACGACCGAACACGTATTCGCGCGGTGGGTTGCTGAGTCGTGTAGCGAAGCGTGTTTCGCACGACCGTTCGTCGTTTCGCACGGCCAAACGTCGTTTAGCTTAGCCAAACGTCGTTTAGCTTGGCTGAACAGCTGTTTGCGCGACCGATCGTCGTTTCGCGTGGCCGAATGGTGTTCCGCTTGGCCAAGCGGCGTTCCGCTCGGGCCGAACGACCATTCGCACTACTAAGTGGCGTTTCGCTTGGCCGTGGGGCTAGCGAACCCGTTTCTTCTCTAATCAAGTTTAACTCCTGTTGTTCCTTTGTTGAACTCATCGGTGCCTGATCGGTTGCTTCCATTCCATCGTATAGGATCTCTCGCAGCTGTTGAGGGAGCGTTCGTACAATGATGCACTCCAGATCCTTCGTGCAGCGTGTTCGCCGAGCGTGCTCAAGGCAAGTACCTCGCGGCCGTGACCTTTCCGTTTCGCATATCATGTGTTTCTAAATTACTTATCACCTTGTCATTGAGTATAATTATCATGTCATTAATGCTTGCTTGACTAATATCATATTGCAAAAATCATATTGTAAGGTCACCTGGCTCATATCATACCGCTTAGCTAACATCACATCACTACCATTACCTGGCTCGCATTATATCGCTTGGCTAATATTATATCACTAATGTTGTCTGGTTATTATCATATCGTTCATGTTGCCTGTTATAGACGTTTAATATTGTATGCATGCCATAATGTTCTAAGTTATTTTAGTTTACCTCCTACTCTGTAATTAGAATGTTCAGTTAAATGTTCTATAGTTCATGCATTTAATTAGTATTTTAGAATCTGTGCTTAAATTGTTTAATGGGGGATAGCATATGAACATGTTTTAACTTAGGATTAAATTTTTGACACTCTTTTGATATTAGGGCTGCTATGTTTTTAGTTTCGAATGTTATGTTCTAATAATTGTTTGATGTTGTATTTGAGCCATGAATGATGTATGTATTAAATCTGTTAATTTGACTAATAATCACTTATCACATAATAAAACTTGATTGGTTGATAACCTTGTATGAGCTACATTATAATACCTCTTTAGATTGATTACTATATCACTATCATCTTATCATTATTCCACCTCGCGCTCATATCAGAAACTATGTCTTTCCATTTTCAACCCTAGCACATCTTTTCACTTCTCATAACTTTTATTACAACCTTATCCTCGCCATCTCTTAGTTACCCTAATGTTGTTCTATTTAATCTGTCCACGATGTATCGGTTACTTTATCATCTAGTTTCACCAATCATGTCTCTTCGGTCTCATTGGATTAAATCATTACTCTCATAATTTTACCTTAATTCAACCACAACTCTCTAATTATATCATGGATAATTCACTTAATAACAAACTAAGAGTTATCACGACGGGACTACCCACATATAGGGGTCATTTCCACCCAACCTGGTAACGTACGGGGGGCCGCACATTCTCGTTACAAGGATATTACACCCCGTCTGCGGTTATACAGTCGAGGACAAGGTTGTGCCTGGCTATTCTCGTATAACCGGGTATGTGGGATGAGGTCGCCGGCACCCTTTCTATAGCTTGCTATAACTTGTTATAACTTGTCACATAACAAATAGCTTTAATACACAGTTCTCATAATATCCGTCTCCTAATCATGACAGTATCTCCAATATCAGTTGCTTGTTGGTTGCCTTTGTCCATTGCTTACTTGTCATGCTTGCCTTTATTTCATATGGTTGCATCGCCTGTCTTACTTTTGTGTTGCGACCGTAGTTGGGTACTTGCTGAGATTTTCAAATCTCACGCTTGCTTTTTTCAGTCTCAAGTAAAAGGCCAGTGGAGTGATAGCATCATGCATGGGTGGGAGCACTCGAGTTTTCAGCACCGTGGTTTGCCACCGTTTTGTTGTTTCGTTTGTTCTTTATTTGATTAGAAGTGGACCGGTCCCATGTTTTAAACATTTATTCCAGCTTCCGTTGGTTCTTTATTAAAGTGATAATAAAGTTTTAAACATTTTGTGATCTCTTTTGTTGTTCTTATTTATTCTTCACTTTGGCGATGACGTTCCATAGTAATATCCCATATGGTTACGTGGGGTGTTACAAAAATCTTGATCCATATATAGATCTATATCATGTTGTCTCCTTTGAGCCTTGTTTCGTTAGATCGGTTCTTATTGCTATCCTGACAACATTGTTCAAACTAATTGTGTGTGCCATGAGATTTATGCAAACTTTTGAAGGTAGAACATGTCATATATGGAAGCCCTCCCTCCTCTTTTGGCGGCATATCTTATCCCTTTACTGAAGCCGAGTACAAAAGACGGCAGAATAGAACGCCATTTCACCTCATTTTCTCTCTGCCGCCTGATCCAACGGACATGGATGCACCTAAGAAACCACTCAACATGCCTGCCTGTGAATAGCCTACCTAAGCCATTTAGGGACGATTTACCGTTTCTTTGTTGTACTTTTTTTTTTCGGAGTTGCTATGGAAACAGTTGTGAAAAATCTAGCACTTTGTTTGGCAAGTATAACTATAGTTAAACAAATTATGTTACCTAATGGGGTTGATAATCCCCTATTTTCTCTCCATGGATATATATTATAGTAACTACTCTAGTACTCCATCTGATCACAAAAAAGTATGGTTTTACTTTTCAAAGGCAACAAGATGCTTCTTTGACCACTAAATCCTCTTATTACATATTCAAAAAGTTATAAAAGTGCAATATCATGAAAGTATTTTTATGATAAATTCACTTGTATCATTTTTATATATCCAAACTATATATTTTAAATAATATTTTTTTTGTCAAAGTTAATAGAGTTTGACTTCACGTATTCTAGAGTGTCACTCTTTTTTGTGACCGGAGGGAGTATCTTCTATTATTTTGACTTTGCAACATGATCTAGAGAAAGCAGCTAGCCAAACACCCGAACATAAAAAAAATAGTTCCACCAAACGAAAATACTATAATCCACCGCAATACCATGCCTTTCCTACATCCGTAAGACCGCTCAATCTATCAATCTATTTGTCAGTCCTAATTGGTTTGATGAACAATCTAAACTCTAGGTAAGCATTTGGATACACACGGATGGGTAAATGGATAATGGCTAAGTCTTTAAACAAGAGTCAGAGAGACATAACTAACCAATACTTATAAACTAGATATATTCAGAAAATGAAAAGATCCTGGTCGGAGAGGCAGGTAAGTGGTGTTGTTGGACTGTCAAGGACTAAATTAAATCACATTAACTCTTCATATGCATTTGGAATCTTTTTATCTTCTGTTGAACGAAATTATTGTCTACATTAATCTCCTGAAAGTGAAACCACCACTCTTTAGCATGTACCTGCTTAACTGCCTGTCTCCATTTCGTCTTCAGAAATAGTTCGATATACCATGAACATTTTGTGCAAATAAAAGTGGGTACTAATTTAAATACTAAGTTCGTTGTATTTTTTTTTATTTTTTCCATAGTTCCGGCATGGCCGGCCCTGGGCTAAGCTAGCCCATATCCAAATGAATCATCTGCTGGCACATTGTTTGTCTAGTGATCTATAGTCCAAACGGGGCTCAAACAATCCCTATGCCCAATGAAAACTACAGGTTCTCCAGGGCATTTATGGTCAGAGAGTCGTGTGACGGGACGGCTATTGGATAGCCAAGAGTCAGATAGAAACTGAACTACCTCTGATGGAAGTACAGATATTGTGAAGTGAAAAGGAAAGCTACAGGTTAGTCAGAGCATCATGGTCTGAGAGGCAGGTGATTGATAATGGATTTAGACAAGGGCTAGAGAGATACTGGACTACCACTGAGGAGGTTCAGATATTCAGAAAGTGAAGACTACAACTGCGGTACTCATGGCGTAATGGCCAGAGATGCAGTTGAGTGGTGCTGTTGGACTGTCAAAAGGACTAAATAAAATCACATTAACTCTCCATGTGCATACAGTACATACTGATAATTTAGCTAGCATTTCGAGCCTTCTAGGAATATACTGTTGAATGTAATTTCCATTTGAGCTTCATAAGTAGTTGATGTCATGCCTGTGCACTCAACTGATGGACGGTTCAGAAACTATGGGCAAAGAAGTATAAGCATCAGGAGCAATTATTTTTATGTTGCAGGCCTGCATGGAAATATTTTGCTTCTGTATGACAACATAAAGTTTCTGCATTTTGCTACGAGCGAGGAGCAAGACTTTGCGGACTGTACCAGTCTTACAGTTCTGAATGCATCAGACCAGAAGGCAAAAATTCTGCAGGCATGGATTGTGCCATTATTTTGTTCTCTTAGCTAGTCCGAGGTGAGAATTCACGGCAGGCAGTACTTAAATGTCTAACAAATTGCATTGTGAAAAATGATAATTGTTACCAGTCAAGCATGCAGTACTAATTCATTGGGATCATCTGACTAACAACCAGCACTTGCCATCCCCCTTCAAGCAAGCACATGATATATATGACTCGTGTTGGCACACTGCACACCTACTGCAATCAAGCAATTCACTTAGGATACCCTGGCAACTAACTGCTAATTGATCGAAGACACAACTTAAGAGCAGCGAGCAAGCATGCACATACCAATCATGCCTCATGTCTGTAAAGATCCATAACACTAGGTTCTCATTAGACCAAGAGGCGGCACAACAAACATGATTGACGCCTGCTAATCCAGAGATGTCATCGCCAACAAATTAGGACCCAGACACAGTACACTGTACATGAAGCATGGATGCATATGCCAATGCATTACGCGTTGATGTGTGTTGATCCTACGAGGATCAATGGCTTCGATCAAGGTGCTCCATCTGCATTAAGAACGGATGCGCCCGGACGGCAAGTGCACGAGCAAAGCAAAGCGAGCTCACCTCACCAACCAAGCCACCCAAAGTCCATAACAATGATTAGATGGCAGTCCAGGTCTTCCCGGTGCTGCGCTCGGCGGGTGGCGGCCTCCTCGGCGGCGCCATCCCCCACGCCAAGACGGCGGCGGCGCCGGTGCAGGACCGCGGCACGAAGGCGCAGAAGTGGGACGTGTTCTCCTTCGACGTGGTCCTGCTAGAGATGTTGACGAGGCGGGGGTCGGTCGACCACGCGTCGCTATCGACGTCGGTGTCTTTGTCGGCGCCGTCGACCACGATGGACCGGTCCAGAAGCGGGGAGCACGGGACCGTGCCGGAGGTGGTGCAGTAGGTGCGGCGCGGGTTCGAGGAGGACACGCGGCCGGTGACGAAAATGGTGGATCCGGCGTTGCTGCGGGAGGCACCGCCACTGCCAAAGAATGAAGTGGTGGCGGCGTTCCACGTCGCGCTGGCGTGCACCGAGGTCGACCCCGAGCTCCGACCGAGGATGAAGGCCGTCGCCGACCGCCTAGACAAGATCGGGTCAATTCTGCTTTCTTGAGGCGATCGCATGCTCCTTAAAACTCTCCCCTTTTCTCTTGTTCAGTATTTTATCATTTGCTTTCTTGTGTAATTGGTGGTTTTGTATTTGTTGGCTATTTTTTGGATGCAATTAATGACTTTTTGTAATGATATAGCGATATATATAGAGGAGGGGATTTTCTTTATCATCTTCAGTTGATAATCAAGGTGTTATGCTGCTTTCATTAATTAAGTACTGAGAAGTGACTTTGTAGGATCGTTGATAGCAATCAGAGGGGGGTGAATGATTGCAGCGTTTAGCGAAAGCTTTTTCAAAATTTACTATTATTTTTAAACATGCAAATCATAAAAGCACACACAAAAAAAAACAAAAAGATAATAATAATCTTCAATCGAACACAGCCAAACCTACTCCTTTCAATTGCCTGTACTAATCACAAATCCATTACCATCCGATGCATGCATGAATCTTTAAGACTTAAAAACAAGAGAGAGAGAAAACAATTTAATAAGCCTTACTTAATCACCAAGCATTAACTACCTTGTCCTCTAATCAAAGCTAGTCACAAAAATATGACAAAACGAATGCTCTCAGCTAGGCCTCTGTTCACATGCATGTAGCTTTCGGGTGAAAAAAAAAACTGGACAGGGAGCTGCTGCGTTAACTGCACTACACGGCGGGTAAAAGAAAGTACTGCATACCGATTGATCAGCGCGAAGAACCAACCCGTTTTATGCCTCGATCCACGTGTGACTCCTTGGCGCTGCTGCTGTTACCTGCAATCCGGCGTCACCCGAAATCGCCAAAACACAGACGTGATGTCTCGTTGCTCTGCCCACGGCCGGCGCACACTTTTTCTCTGCCCAAAAAGCCGTACTGAACAACTCGGCCAGCCCCACCTTTTATTACGAGATAGAGTTCGCCTCCGATTCCAAGACGACACCGTCTCCGAAATTAAAAACAAATCTCAGCTCTTAATTCTAATCCAACTCCAACTAGACCTGTTCCTTTTTACCTCAACTAGACTTTTGGCCCACTAATTTCAAGGGACCCGAAACCCTTCCTAACACGGGTTTTCACACTCCGATTTTTCAACTCATCGCGTGTCGAAGCCTCCAGGATCGCACCTCCTGTATCTTCTCCACGCCTCATCCACCTTTGATCTCCATGTGCTCCAGCGTGAGCCCGACCACCTCGTGACATCCTGACCGCCTGGACCTCAGATTTCCCCCTCCTAGTCCCGGTCTTCCTCGTCACCGACCATGACCGTCTCCACGCCCAACCTGCACATGCAAAGACCAAAGAACATTCTTCCGGCACAAGTTCTCCAGACTTGACCAATATTAGTTCACGCACACACGCATACGCCTCGAATAACAATAGTAAGCACTGTTGTCAATTATTCATCATCATAAAGATTCTAGACCTAGCCACATGGTCTAACAATCTCCCCCTTGATGAATACATTGACAACACCTCGAGATTGTATGATGAATTTGCTTCAAATAGATATAAGCGAAATACTGAAGCCGAAAAAGTATTTCAAGCCACAAGACTCAAATCTCTCCCCCTCAACACAAGAGAGCAAATTTCTCCAATATCTCACAAAGCACACCAAATCTCTCCCCCTTTGGCAATGTAATCATCAAGAACTTTCAAAGAAGAACTATTCTAAAAAGAAGCAACGAGAATAAAAATCTAGAAGCTTTGTAGATTATCCAAGTCACTTTGAATTGATTTAATAATTTTAACCAAGCCATATTTTTGAGTAGAGCTATCTAGATCATATAAAGTCATATATCATATAACAAAATCAAAACAAAGTTTTTAATATGATTAGACGATTTATATCAATGACAGGCATCTCAACAATGACTAGACCAATTATAAAGAGCACAATGAGATATAGCAACAAAAAGTCAAAGCCTAAAAGTGAAGCAAATTTTAACTCTAGACGGGCTAGCAGTCTCATGTAACAACTTATTGATCCACACTCAATCCTTAGGCATGTGGCATGCTTGTAGCATACTTCTTTTTCATAATGACATACTTTTCTTCTTCTCTTTTTTTTAATGGTGGCATGCTTGAAGCATACTTCTTTTCATTTTGCGCACTTTTGTGCCTTTTTTTGTTCACCATGGCATGCTTGAAGCATACATCTTTTCAATTTTTTTTCTTTATATACCCCTTTTTTTAATAACATGCCAAATTGAGTGATCATAAGAATTGGAACATGAAACATGCGAGCCTCATAACCAAGAGTTAAAATAAGACTCACAATCAAGCTAATCCTTTTCGATGGACATCGCAAAGTAATAAATATAATTAATCTAGCCAAGGTATTCCGCCATGTCATACTTTTAATTCAAATGTAGCAATTTAATTATAAACAGTCATGATTAAAGCTACACAACATATGAATAGATATGATAAAGATAGCTCCACAACTCATTTAAATTTGATGGCTTGGACTTGTTAATTTAATTGACAAGTATAATAAACAAAGCTTCCTAAATTCTTTAACATCAAGCTCCCCCTCAGAATAATCTCATAAGATGCAACACGCTCAACCCACTTCGCAAAAGAGCAGAATAAGGGGAGCCAAGTGGATTTGAAATAATATCATCAACATGAGAATCCAACTCAATAGGATGTAAGACTACATCACCTTTTCCACATGGTCTCTCAAAAAGAGAAATCTCTTGCAAGTCATCAAACGAGTGAAGAACCATCAAGTGTTCCAATCAAGCAATGAAGTAAAAGATCGGAACCCAATCGAGCTCATGTTCTCCATCCTTGTTAGCTATTCTTACATCACAGGAAACATCGGTCTCACAGTACTGGGGTTAGTGAAATAAGATTTAGGAATCCAGTACTGTAACACACGACGTGGAGAGACAGTAACAAATCTAGAACCAAAATCATGAGCATGTGGGTGATTAAAATGCCAAAAAGAATGTGATTTATTTGAATTATATCCCAGACTAGCATGTGAAACAGATTTAAAATTATCATAAAAGTTCTCTAAAAACTTAGCTTTCACATTAGTTCTAGGAATAAAAGAGATTGCACGTTTTTGTCTTAAAGTATTCAATCTTTCCGTCTTCTCTTTCTTAGCACGCCTAAAGCAAAATTCATATAAGTGCCCATCTCTTTCACAGTAGGTGCAATGGAATTTAACATAACCAGAATTCTTTTGAGATGATGAGCTAGCACCTACATTATTATTCGATGAACTTTGCACAAAGCCAGCGGATTTAAACACAGTTTGTTTTTGTTCAGATTTTACTTCAATCTTTCCAGGTTCAAGAAACTTAACAACCTTAGGAGGATTATTCTTGGCATGCTCAACAAAATTAAATCCTAGACCTCGGTTTTTCACACTTGTTTTTGACTTGTCTAGAATCATATTCAGATTTTTCTTGCCAAAAGAGAATCTCTCTAAAGTGTTCTTAAGGTACTCATTTTCCTTAGCCAAAGTGGAACAAGCAGTGCATTTAATAGGTTCATTCGCAAAATTCTTGGAAGCACTAGATTGAGCAAATCTTTCTTTTTCAGCGAAATCATTCAATTGCCTAGTCAAAGCATCAATTTCAATATTTAACTTAGGACAATTTGAGCAAGACATGTTCTCATGATAAAGCATTTGTTGAATAGATTCTTGAGATGAATTAAGTCTAGCTTGTAACAATTCACAATTAGAGCAAGCTTTAGATTGAGCATTTGAAGTACTTGACTCTAAACATGTAGAAGAATTAGATTTGAGCTTTTCAATTTCATCATTAGCAAATTTTAATTTTTCATCACAAGAAACATGTATTAATTTTAATTCATCAAATTTGTCAGTTACATCTCTAAATTGAACCAGATTTGATGCACTAATAGATCTAACAGCCTCCAACTCTGAATGTAAAACTTGGCAAGACTCACATGATTCATCATCAGGAATTAAAGCTCTAAGTCTATTAATTTCAGAATTTAGACTTTCAACAACACAATTATTTTCTTTCAATTTCTGTTTTGTCTTTTTTAATTCAATAGCAAGTTTAATCAAACCATCTTCAAGCTCATCATATGAAGGTCTTACCTCATCGGGATCACTATCGCCATCATCATTGTTGTTGCCTGCCATGAAGCACATGCCTGTGAAGTCATCGTTCTTCTTCTTCTTGCCTTTAACATCATCATCGTCGTGGTCATCGTCGTTGCAGCTCTCATATTCCACATCGCTCAAATCAAGACGCTCAATGGCCGATATGATCTTTTCAGCGAGCTTACGACGGAAATTGCCACCCTTGGTGTTGTTGTTCTTGGATGGCCGACGACGATAATTCTTCTCTTCCTTCACCACCTTTCCCTTGAGCTTGGGACAATCCATCTTAATGTGGCCTGGCTCGCCACACTCAAAGCATCTGATCGGACCTGACACGCCACCTCGCTTCCTCATCCTCACATTGTTGAGTGCCTTGTATGCTCGTGAGGAGATCAAAACCAAGTCCTCTTCAGGAAGCTCCTCGAACTGTTCCTCTGAAAAAGAAGACAAGGCAGACAAAGAAACACAAGACAAAGCACTCGACGAAGCAGCCTGCACGGGGTTAGTCACAAGTGCTAGAGATGAAGATTTATTACTCTTAGATGGCAAAGCTTCCATCTCATAAGTTTTCAATCTAGAATAAAGATCATCCATGGTTAAAGTATCTAGATCGACAGTTTGATTAATAGTTGTAACAACCATTAACCACTCAGAACCTAAAGATCTCAAAATTTTAGTTGCATTATCTTCATCAGCAGGAATAACACCAACACCGCGCAGATCACTCAATATTTTCTCAAACCGAGCAAAGAGATCATCAATGGATTCATTAGGTTTCATAGCAAAATCAGAATATTCTTTTTGATAAAGATTTTTACGCACCTTCTTGATTTTAGTGGTTCCTTCATGATAATCACAAAGAGTTTTCCAAATTAAATGGGCAGAATTAATATGAGCTACACGATCAAATTCTTTACGAGAAATTCCTTGAAACAGCAAATTACGAGCTTGAGCATTTAAATTAATATCTGCTTTATTTAAATCAGTAACAACAGCAGGAACCTCATATGGAGTAGAAACTTTATTCCAAACATCACTACCTTGAGCCTCAATATAAGCTTGCATCCGACACTTCCAAAAAGCAAAATCAGTACCATCTAGCATGGGGGGACGATTCACATACCTCTCTGACGCCATAGCAACCTGCTCTGATACCACTTGTAGGATCGTTGATAGCAATCAGAGGGGGGTGAATGATTGCAGCGTTTAGCGAAAGCTTTTTCAAAATTTACTATTATTTTTAAACATGCAAATCATAAAAGCACACACAAAAAAAACAAAAAGATAATAATAATCTTCAATCGAACACAGCCAAACCTACTCCTTTCAATTGCCTGTACTAATCACAAATCCATTACCATCGGATGCATGCATGAATCTTTAAGACTTAAAAACAAGAGAGAGAGAGAAAACAATTTAATAAGCCTTACTTAATCACCAAGCATTAACTACCTTGTCCTCTAATCAAAGCTAGTCACAAAAATATGACAAAACGAATGCTCTCAGCTAGGCCTCTGTTCACATGCATGTAGCTTTCGGGTGAAAAAAAAAACTGGACAGGGAGCTGCTGCGTTAACTGCACTACACGGCGGGTAAAAGAAAGTACTGCATACCGATTGATCAGCGCGAAGAACCAACCCGTTTTATGCCTCGATCCACGTGTGACTCCTTGGCGCTGCTGCTGTTACCTGCAATCCGGCGTCACCCGAAATCGCCAAAACACAGACGTGATGTCTCGTTGCTCTGCCCACGGCCGGCGCACACTTTTTCTCTGCCCAAAAAGCCGTACCGAACAACTCGGCCAGCCCCACCTTTTATTACGAGATAGAGTTCGCCTCCGATTCCAAGACGACACCGTCTCCGAAATTAAAAACAAATCTCAGCTCTTAATTCTAATCCAACTCCAACTAGACCTGTTCCTTTTTACCTCAACTAGACTTTTGGCCCACTAATTTCAAGGGACCCGAAACCCTTCCTAACACGGGTTTTCA
Source organism: Dendrocalamus latiflorus (assembly GCA_017311315.1). Taxonomy (NCBI): domain Eukaryota; kingdom Viridiplantae; phylum Streptophyta; class Magnoliopsida; order Poales; family Poaceae; genus Dendrocalamus; species Dendrocalamus latiflorus. The sequence goes on from CM029646.1 coordinate 6,754,593, forward strand.
CACTCCGATTTTTCAACTCATCGCGTGTCGAAGCCTCCAGGATCGCACCTCCTGTATCTTCTCCACGCCTCATCCACCTTTGATCTCCATGTGCTCCAGCGTGAGCCCGACCACCTCGTGACATCCTGACCGCCTGGACCTCAGATTTCCCCCTCCTAGTCCCGGTCTTCCTCGTCACCGACCATGACCGTCTCCACGCCCAACCTGCACATGCAAAGACCAAAGAACATTCTTCCGGCACAAGTTCTCCAGACTTGACCAATATTAGTTCACGCACACACGCATACGCCTCGAATAACAATAGTAAGCACTGTTGTCAATTATTCATCATCATAAAGATTCTAGACCTAGCCACATGGTCTAACAGACTTCATGCTTTCCGTCCTATAATAGCTTGTGATGCACTTAAAGCGTAAGTAGATATTTGGTCATATTCTTTTTTTAGTTTTTAATTTCTACTTTTAACTTTTCTAAAATAACTAGCTTTTAAACAAAATATCTTTTAAGATAAGATCTACTAGTTAATTGTAATACATACTGTACCGACTTCATTTATATTGGTAAAAGTCGTATGTGAGTTTCTGTTACTCTGTAATATTTCGTACGAACAACTTAAAAATCATAAGCCACAATTAAAAATTATAAGACTCATAAAAAAACAGACCCAAAATCACTCCTTTGTTATACATCAATTCGCTATGCACTTGCCCATGGAATCACTTCCGGAAGGACGATGCAAAATGTAAAGTTGGAATACGGAGTCCGTCCGTGTGATCATATACAGTGGCAACACCTAACACCGTCGAGTTGGGAGTGAAATTATGGTAGATAACCACAACAACTCGCGTAAGCTGCTTCTCTGGTCCACTAATTGTCAGTTAGTGGCAGAGCCCCAACAGACCCAACTATGACCTGTTTGGCACAGCTCTAGCTCCGAGATCTATACTGGATCTGTAGTTTGTTGACTAAATTAAAGTGATTTAAATATTTTTATTTAATATATAATATAAATGAAATGAGTTATGTAAATGCACTTAACATGCCTGCAACTCTAGATCCAGAATTTCCTAGAGCTACAGATGATCAGCTTTAGAAAATCTACAGATTTCCTAGAGCTAGAGCTCTGCCAAACAAGGCCTATATAAAAAACATTGATCATATACCCTCCATTTAGATAGAAATTGAGGATTTACTCTCCTGATCCACGTGTCAGTGACTTATAATGACCAAACATGTCATTGAGATGTGAAGGGTAAATCCTCAATTTTCCAACTATATGGAGGCTATATGATCCAATCTCCCAACTATATAAGCCTAGTCGTCGCTGTGCAGGTCCGTCCTTTGTTAAACCCTCGCTCTTCCATCTCCCCTCCGGCGGCGGCCGTCCCCCTTGCGCCGACGATGGCCCACGCCCTCAGCTGCGCCGGCACCACCGCAGGTGTGCCATCTCGTCGTCTCTCTTCTTGGTTTGCTGCCTCTCTCTTTCCTTGGGTTTCGCTTTGTCCGGCAGCGGATGGATTGGGAATAGATTTCTAATGGGTTCTTGCGGCTGATTAGTCTCTTGCGTCCGTGCAGGGATTAGCATCCATCATGACTCTACCCCATCCTGCTTCAATCACAAGGTATCGGATGGGGCGCTGATTATTCTTGTTTCTGTCCTCGACGTCTTAAAAGCCGTCCTGCTTATGTTGGTGTTTGATGCCAATGATAGGTTGCGGCACTGCCGAATGGCCTCCATGGTGAAGTCCGGCAACATCACAACAGGGGCCGCAGAAGCCAAGGTATTGATTGATGCTGCGTGTCCTGCATTGTGGAAATTAGTTCTTGTCTCTTGTATGTTATGTGTGGCTTTTACTTGTTGAAAACTATCCCCTGTATCTGCAATGTAGCATGTATTATAATCAGCAGCACCTGTTCTGTGCTATATTACTTTATTGGGTTACTTTAGTGTGCTTCATATGCTAGGACCTGAAAAACTCTGAAATTTGATCATTTGATTGAATGTCTGATCTATGAAGCCATAGTTTACTTGTTTGAACAGAGTTTAGTGTGCCAATCAAATTGCTTCTAGAACCCCCCTTTCTTGCTCAAATTAGCAGCCTACGGTAAAATGGTCTTAACCGCAAAAGTATCAGTTGGGACATGATTTTGAAATCACTAAAATAATTGATTATATTGTTTGATCTGGTTTTCGACATCCTTTGATGGACACTGGTAGAGCCCTATTCTCCATGGGCTGACCAAGTGACCATGTTAGGTTAGAGGGAGATCTGCAAGAGGAAACTTTAGTGACTTATGTTTATGTTAAGGGAGTAGCATTTTGCTTTTGTTATGATGATAATCCTTATGTCCTTTGTGAAAATCTACAGCTATTAGGTGCGTAATGGCAAGTGGAAAAGAGCATGGTGCAATTTCAACCGCAACAGCTAGTAGTGGTGATCAAAAGCAAGGTGGATTGCGTGGCAAATTAAATAAAGTTGTTCTAGCTTACAGTGGTGGCTTGGATACATCAGTTATTGTTCCATGGCTCAGGTATAAATGTTGCTTGTTTAGTATTGATTTCACCAAACTTCAAGTCTAAAATTAATCTGACTCGTGCAAACTATGTCTTCTTTTGGTTTTTTAACTGAAGGGAGAACTATGGCTGTGAAGTCGTTTGTTTCACTGCTGATGTTGGACAGGTATGTTGTACCAGATCTTGACTGATTTTCAAGCCTACAGAACTGAATGGTTAGACTGCCCTCTTTTACGTAGTGATGTCATGCTAACCATATCTTGCTTCGTTAGTTTAGGCTCCCTTCTTTTTTACTTATAGCTTATGGCATGTGGCTTATGCTACAGTAATTAGTTTTCAAACGGTATGTTTTTTCAAAGGGGTCAACAGGAAGATTGTAGGAAAAATTGTACTAAATTCAGCTATACCGGTCAAAATCGCATGTGACTATTTTTCTTTGCGTACTGTCTCTTACGAACAGGCAAAATTCAAAAATTTAAGCCATAAGCCACAGCCAAAAAGAATCCACCCTTAATCCTTCATAATTTTGTCTCCAATTTATCTCTCCATATCTATTTGTCACTTGATAATAGCTTACTTATTCTTCTGATGGTTACATTTTTACCATGAATTACAAAATCAATAATTTCTTCATCTTTTGTCCCTGTGGCATCGTGTTGTCCTAAATTTGATAATTTTGAGTTCCTTTTATATTCTGTGCTTCTACCGATATATTTTTGTTTTGCTGTCAGCAAGTAAATGAGGCAGCATTATAGTTTGGACCTTTCTTACTACCTTTTGGTAGATTACCGTCAGTTCAATTCATATACTTGTCCCTTTGTAGGGTGCTATTGAAATGGAGGGATTAGAGAAAAAGGCAAAAGCTAGTGGTGCAAGCCAGCTTGTTGTGAAGGACTTGAAAGAAGAATTTGTTAGTGAATATATATACCCCTGCCTTCGTGCTGGTGCAGTTTATGAAAGAAAGTATCTGCTTGGGACTTCAATGGCTAGGCCTGTTATTGCTAAGGTGAAATTGATACAACAGTTTCATCTTGTGTATGAATAATCATCCAGAACGTTTGTAACATAATTGTGTTACAAGTAAATTTTGAAATGCATCTTTCTGTGATCTTTAATTTGCACCTGCTTTTAGTGGTATAAAAATTATTTGAATTATAAATGCACTACACCATTGAAATCAGTCAAATCACTAATGTAAAATTGATGTCACTTTTGGTTGCAGCCATCCACTCTGGTGGAATTTGAAATCTGTTTTGAGTGGGGCATCATTAATTTCTTGCTAGACTTGTCAAGTTTTTTCTGTACTACTTCATTTCTTATTTGTTACCTAAAAGTCTCACCTGCAAGCTTTGGATGCCCATCTTCAGTTTTGTAATTTTGTTGATCTGCTAGTCTAGTACAGAGTGGATAGTGCATGTGATATAGGTGGATGGTATCTGTCATTGGACTGATCTGATCAATTGACCTATTGTGAGTCTGATAGGCGTCATGCAGTAGGGCCAGGGGTGGAACTAGAATCTTACCATGGGGTTGGAATGCGCTAACAAGTGCAACACACGAGAAGCAGAGGGATTTAGGCCCTATATGCAACGTGTGAATTTTCCTGGATTCCTACTTGAATTGAACTGTTTCCTACGAGATTCCTGCAAAATTCATGCATTCCAAACAAGAGAGAAGTGGGCAATCATGATTTGAATTTTGAACTCATCATCACACTGTATGCTGTGCATACTAACCAACAACACAGCGCATCTCTGTTTGATTGGTGTTGCAAATTAACTAGCTATCTGTGGCAATCTCGGAAGGAGCCGGCCCTGCTTCCACCATTGAATATGGCTGTTTAAGCCATTATGCATTGTGTTATTTTATGGTGGTCCTCAATTGCATTGGGCATGCACTTTATTTATTTATATATCGTATGAGTTATTTTCTTTTGTGAATATTTGTGTTCTCTTATGTGAGATCACATTGGATCTGTAAGCTTTGTAGGAGCTAAATGTAAATATGTAATTCTCGTAAGTGGTTAGATGAATGAAATATGGAAATGAAGTACTTGCAATGATATGCCAAATATTGCATATATCCTTTGAGGACACCAAATAGTATGGCTGAACAGAGGAGGGCTAAGCAAATATTTCCATTGCAGGCAATGGTTGATGTTGCCAAGGAAGTTGGTGCAGATGCAGTTGCTCATGGATGCACTGGAAAAGGCAATGATCAGGTATACTGTTATGAATGAGAATATTAATATGGGCAGTCATCTAATGCTAACCTTTCTTGTAGGTTCGCTTTGAACTTACATTTTATGCTTTAAATCCTGAACTTGAAGTGGTGGCACCTTGGAGGGAGTGGGATATCACAGGGCGTGAAGATGCAATTGAGTATGCAAAGAAACATAACGTGCCAGTTCCAGTTTCAAAGAAATCAATATACAGCAGAGATCGAAATTTGTGGCACCTTAGCCATGAGGTATGAACTGTTACCTTGTTGGTCACTCCTAGTCGTTTGATCTCCTCTAGTTATTCTTTACTTTATGCTGTTCTTGTTCGTTTGAATTTACCAAAAAAAAATTACATTATGCTTATGCACAGTTTTCCAAACTTTCAAATGAATGTATGCAGCGTCATATTGATGAGATAATTTAACCTTGTGGCTTGTGCAACTTTACCTTGTTGATGTCTTGAATTGAAAACCATAATACTTTGTCTTCAATATTGCAGGGTGACATTTTGGAAGACCCAGCAAATGAGCCAAAGGAAGATATGTATATGATGTCTGTTGCACCAGAAAATGCACCTTCAAAACCTGAGTGAGTGATCAATTTTTTATCTTATGATAGCCCTTGTTCTGAAAAAGCATTCTCTATGCTCTTTATTTTCATCTTTGCTGCAGTGTATAGCCCCTAGTATACCCGTGGCCGTATGATTGGTCATTTCAGTGATACTACGGGTTTTCTCATGAGATACATTGAATTGTGTAGACTTTATGATGAAGTTTTATTTACAATAAAGCAGAGTTGGCCTGAAATCTGGATATGATTAGTTTGAACTCCGAAGTCTAAGCTAGGGATGTCAAGCCTGTATGATGAACTTTGGAATAGTTTAGCAATGTGAATTTCTAACTTGTCATAAGGGCTATATGACACAATTTATCACGCTTTCATTCACTTTTCTGTAGCAGCTTCCTGTTGAGGCGATACCAAAAAGAAATTATCACTGTTTAGATAAGAGCTAAGTAAGTGATCTGGTGCCTCAAGTTTATTCGCTTCTTTTTGTGGTCAGGAGTCTAGGCACCAGCTATATCAAGTGTCATGCAAATTAGTGACTTTAGTTAAAGTTCTTGAAAGCAGCATGTATAACTAGAACATGCTAGATATACTTTAAAGACTTACCATATGAGATTGCTAGATATAATCTAGACTGGAATTGTTAAGGTTTGTTCAAACCATGAGGTGCTATGAGCTGCAAATTCTTGCTCCCAGAGCATGCACGGAAATCACCGGAATTGGTAACAGTAACACCAATTTTGTGTTATATAAACACCTTTGTTGCACATTCTTGTTACATTATAACTTGTTTTGCCGTTTTTTCATCTTCTTGCACAGGCACGCTTGGTACAACGTAGATTTTTTCCTTGGTCCACCAGAATGCACATATATACTTTGTTAAGCCTGTTGCATTCCTACATCCAGGTATTTGGAGATCGGTATCGTTGCAGGTGTTCCTACTTCCGTTAATGGAAGGGACCTCTCGCCTGCATCTCTCCTTGCCGAGCTCAATGATATTGGTGGGAAGCATGGCATCGGGCGCATCGATATGGTGGAAAACCGCCTCGTAGGCATGAAGTCCCGTGGTGTCTATGAGACCCCTGGTGGCACCATCATGTCAGCTGCGGTGCGTGAGCTCGAGGCCCTAACATTGGACAGGGAGACCATGCAGTGGAAGGACATTCTCGCCCTCAAGTATGCCGAGTTGGTCTACGCCGGCCGATGGTTCGACCCGCTTCGACAATCCATCGACTCGTTCATGGAAAAGATCACCGCGACAACGACCGGTTCCGTGACTCTGAAGCTGTACAAGGGCTCGGTAAATGTCGCGTCCCGGAGGAGCCCTTACAGCTTGTACAGGGAAGACATATCGTCGTTCGAGAACGGGGAGATTTACAACCAGGCAGATGCTGAAGGGTTCATCAGGCTGTATGGTCTTCCTACCAGAGTCCGCGCAATGCTGGAGAAGGGTATCTGAGGCTAAGCTCTGTCTGCGTTTCAGAGAAGAAAATGTTCTCCCGAAACTGTTCGGGATTTTCGAGTAATAGCAGAAAAATGGGTCTCATGCGTGATGCCCAGGTGGGCTTTGAACACATTGGGAGTTGTTTGTTAGTCTTGGCATGCGAGTCTAGTTTCCATCTGAACTGTTAAACTTTTTTCATGAGGTGTTGCATGGACATGGATATGTATTGGAGAACTGCTGCAGGCCTGGAGTGGTAAATTGCAAATAAGAGACCATTTTGTGCTATGGTTCAGTCCTTGTGTTTTGACTTGTTACCCTTCTTACCTCGAAAATGGACTATCAAACGAGATTCCACATTATGCCACGTCGACCCTGATTACCAGACCGTTGATTTAGATCATTGAAAAGTCGCATCCCTTGAGAAACTCCACGACCCCCTTGCGATGATCTATCAGCTAAGGAATTTCATTCCCTCCCGGCCTTCAGCGCATGGTTAGCACTATCCACAAGCCGTCTTCTGCCAAAAACTTCTCATGAGTTGGTTTCAAAATATAGATGAACTTTATTGCGACATGCATACATGATCTGCCGCCATGGACATTTAGGACGTGATCTTACGCATTATGCGAGCTGTTTATTGTAATTCAGTCCCTTCTATTGATTATTATTGGCGACATCTATACGGGATTAATCTTTGGCGATTTCTTTAACAATTTATCGTCTACTACAGGTTACTGTGGCAAGTTTCACACATATAGATTTTAAAGTGGAGTTGCAGACTTTCAACACAATGAGTTAATTTGGGCTACGATTAATCGATGAGACTTTGAAAAAATCAATGTCAGTTAGGGGCAACTGATTCACTGTTGGATGACATCCTGATAGTAGCTACATAATACTATCTGGAGTTTCTTATTCATTAATAAAGGTTATGCTCCAAATATGAGTCCGAGATGAAGAATTTAAAGTGCAAGGAGTTAATTACCTGCATAGATACTACAACGCTTGGTATTACCGGTGAAATATATTTTAGTTGTTACAACTCAATATAAGAGATCTATTGCAGAGATTATTTACTCTCCATTGACGGCACAAGAGTTATTTTCACCCGGATGTTCTTCTACAAAGGTAGTTTTCAACTATGCTATAGAATCTAGTTACTTTTACAGTCGGTAGTTTGATTTATATGCTGGTCACATGTATAAGTTGCTCTTCAATGGGCTGCTCAGTTATGTGTTCCAAGTAGAGCATATAAAAAGTCCATGAGATAGATTTTTCACTATAGTTATCCAGCGTTATAGGAGAAGCATATAGAGAAGACCGATCTAGTCTTATTCATTGATTAGTCCTATAGACTTTCAACACACAAGGATCATTAACGGTAGATTATAATTTTGAGGAGATTTGATTTATTTTGGCTACAGGAGCAAATTTAGGTTATATGAGCGAATTCACCTCAAGTTGAAGATTGTTGAGTGTGTGATCTAAATTCGTCTCAAGTGGAAGATTGTTAAAGTATTATATAAATTCGTATACGTGTCTAAATAGACATATACGTTGCCCTCGTCTCGGTTTCATAATCTCCTAGAATTCTTATTCCCTAGTCTATATGTATACCAATGTAGTCATATGATTGAGACACACCGAAGTTCTCTGCATTTATAATCTTTCCTAATATAGTGATGTTCCGTATTTCTGCGTCCGTGGTCTTCCCTGAAAGAGATATTGTTAAATTTATATCTCCCATTCTTTTGATTTTTTTTATTTCTGCTATGCGTTTTATAATATTCCTTAGTTGATTTGGCCGAGTCAGTGTTTGGGTTGGAGTCCATGTGCAAGTCCGTTGGTGTTTTGAGTCCGACTATGGTTATGGCCGTGCCTGTGCGCCCATATAAGGCCTGGTGGTGCGCTCCATGTAGCTTAGACTTACGGCTTTATTACGGTGGTGATCGGTTCGGCTGAAAGCCTCATGGCTTATGGCTGAAAACACTGTAGCTGGCTGAAAAAAACAATGTAGCTGACAGAGGCTTATTTACCATAATTAAATTTAAAAAAAATTTAAAAATAGAAAAAATATATTAGCCCATCACGTATAATGTAAACAAATACGAGGAAAAAAAGAACCGGTAAAAAAACTCAAAAAAAGCCAAAAGTTCAGAAAAAGACGAAATTTATGAATAGTGCAAAAATAAGCTGAAGCCAGAAGCTGAAGCCATATTGATCAGGGCTCCAGAATCGCCGAGTTGGCGACATGCATGTTCTGCCTGTTGAGTTCTTGAGCAAACCGATCTAGGGTTTTGTTCTTGGCTGGCATTGAAGAATAGGACTGCTGTTTGATCAAGGCTGATCCTGGTCATCTCCACTCGTGGGTCTCTCTTTTCAGATCGGTTCGTGAGTATATCTATCCTTCGATTTTGCATCTGTTCAATGACTTTGTTGCGCTTCTTGTAAACGGAGGAATCCATCTAGTTGCTGCTGTTTTACTGAATTACCAAGATTGAGAAGAGCTTTTTACTGCTGTTCTATTCGGCTGCATTGGTGATTGTTGCTCAGCCAAGTACTACCATCTACCTACGGATAATTCAGAGCTGGGGTTCGTGTACTGCCCTAATACCCTAGTTATTGCTGCTGTTTCTTTTGGATAAAACGATTGATCAGGTTTTAAACTACTACTGCTATATTGAACACTAATTACTGGATTTAGTACCCGTGAAAGACAGGGACAAAACACGCATCAACTATACACGTAGTTGGTCCGTATCAATACGCCTCAAATTCCTAAATTTTAATTGCCACATATCAATTGACTTAGTAAAATGAAAACCTATCGACCAAGCGTTAATAACTATTTCTTCAAAACCTTTTATCTCTAACAGCCAATTTTCAAATCTAAATAACTTTTTCTTATGAACAGGGATCAAAGTTGTGTCAACAGAGGAGTATGGCCACTATCAACTCTAGGTAAAGCCTTAACAACAACAGATGTGAAATGAGAAATTGAGAATCCCACTCAGTGCTGACAAAGGCCCTGTCAATAGTAGTATAAATGAGATTTTCCTGATTGTAAGCCCAAGTAAAGCTCCTCCCCACAATTTGCATCTCCAATAACCCAAAACAATTCACCCAGTTATTGAATTCATCAACCCAATGCTGATGAACTATTTCATTACTTTTATCAGCACTACTCCTTACCAACTTAAAGTCCCACCAGTTAGAATAGGGCAATTTACAACATCCATCACCTCTCAGAGCTCATCAATGAACTCTTGTTTATACACCTAGGCAGAGTCATAAACTACTTCAAAGCACCATGTAAAATCATCTTTCTTACTTTTCAACATTGAGATCACACAGAATTCTTTAATAACACAAGCAACTTGAGTAAATTACACTTTACACTAGGTATTATATCCCTTGTTTCACTTTATACCAGGTTTAAGCAATACTTTCACTTTGAACCACCCTAATCTAACCAATGTTGCACTTTGCACCAGATTTAAACCGGTAGCATGGTCATTTTGAGCCACAGGCATCTTGGTGCGCCAGTAGTAGGTGAGCACTGCTCAAGATGATCATGTTACCATTTTAAACCTAATGCAAAGTGCAACATTAGTCAGGTTAGGATAGTGCAAAGTGAAAGTATTGCTTAAACCTAGTGCAAAGTGAAATAAGGAACACAGTACATGGTACAAAGTGTAATTTACTCAATTAATTTTTTTCAGGGTGTTATTATTAGTACTAACTGGAATACCACCAGCAGTGGCCTTAGCTGGTAGGAAATTTTAACAAAAATCTAAAGCAGGACCAATAATATTTATGAAAACACTACTGTTTTTCTTTGCAGAAAGACCAATGAAGTCCAAATTTAGAAGTCTAATCACATCATTCTAACATTTGAACTTCCCAGGGCCATTGAGCCCTCTAATGTTCCGTAGTAGACCATTCATTGAGTCTATTTGCAGAAGGCACGTTCATGTTCTTTTTCTTATTATTGGACACTTCTATCCATCAAGGTTCCTCATTTTCAGTAGAAACAACAGGTGGGTTCAAATCCAGTTATTGGCTTATGTACCGAACTACTTCAAGTACCCCTGATGCATTCACTGAGATTTTCCCTTCAGGAAGTCGTCAACTTTCCAAGCCTTGATGGCGTGATCGACTTCGTAAGCGCCAAACGCCAAGCACATGTCCTCCATGAGGTCCCCTGCTGCTACAGCCTCTGAAGTCCTTGGCAGGGAAGCAGAGTTGACATATGAGCCAGCATTGCTGTTAAAGTTGATCCAAATTCGTACCGTGTTTGTGTAAGACACTTCTTCGCCTCATGTCAACGTGGCATGGCAGGTGCATGCACAGGTTATATCAGACGTGGTGTCAATCTGTAGCAACCGACTCTGATTCGGTTTCTTGTCTGTGTGGAACTCTTTTCTCTCACGCTATAAATATGTACCGCAGTAGCCCATAGGAAGAATAAGCGCTCTATTGTAAACTCTTCTCATTATAGTGATTTGCCTTTGAGCGCCCGTGGTTTTTTCCCCGTAAGAGTTTTCCATATAAAAATTTCATGTTTGTTGCCTCTATTTTTCTGTGCATTATTTGCAACAAGTGGTATCAGAGCACAGAAGATTTGAGAAAAAATTCCGTTGAGCGTCGTCGCCGAATCTGAGTTTTCGCTTAGAATCGAGTCGGCGCCGTGCGTCTTTGTCTTCGGCTCTCAGTACGGAGAAGCTCGCTACAACAGCCAACGCGCAAAAGTCTCCTACTCAGTCCGTGCGTGATGTTTGTTGAGGAACCGTCGCTGGCGACCAGTCCGAGCGATTCCTCTGTTTAGAACAAGAACGAATCAATCACAGAATCACAGAAGAATAGATTGAATACATAGAGAGAGATAGAGAGAACTCATGGTCTTTCTTTATTGCTTTCATTCATATGTACATAATATATTGGTATGGCTCCCTATTTATAGACTACAATGAGGTGCCCACCATGGGCCGCGGGCTGCTGGCCCAGGCCCAGGTTTCTTAACACTCCCCCTTGGGCACTCATCCAACACGTTCATGCCTCACTAAAACTCCATAAAAACCCAGTGGGAAAAATTTGGAGAAAGAGCACATGATACATGTGATGCTGTGATGCACGAATTGCCTCATTAAAAACCTTGGTCGAGAAGCTTCATGGAAAACTCGTCAAGGGAAAAAGAGTACAATTCCCCCAATTTCATTTGGTCTTTAGGACTTTATTCCTTTGGGTACTTAATCTTCATGATCAAGATTTAATAACGGGCTTGAGAGAATTCTCCCCCTGAATTCTGCACTTCTCTAAGTCTCATCATTCCAATCCCTCACACGCACTTTTCAAAGCTAGATGCGGGGAGTGACTTAGTGAACAAGTCTATATGACTTAGTGTGCAGTACTTTAATCTTGTCCATCTTTGCAATTCATGAGCATAGAGGAACTTAGGGTTGATATGCTTACATAGCCCGTCTGCACTTGTGCAACGCAAGCTGCATTATCTTCATGGATAATTGTGGGGGTTTGCACAATGTTCATTCCACATGACTGCCAGATGTGGTGAACCATTCAATGGAACCAAGGCACTCTCGTGCGGCTTCATATAGTGCTATAATTTCTGAGTGGTTCGTCGAAGTAGCTACAAGGCTTTGCTTAGACGATTTCTAGGAAATTGCAGTTCCACCACATGGAAATACATAGCCTGTTTGCGACTTAGCGGTATGCGGGTCAGACAGGTACCCAGCATCTGCATAGTCAATCAAGTTCAGATCTTGATTCTTTCTGTAAGACAATCTAAGGTTTTTGCTTCCTTGGAGGTATCGGAAGGTGTCCTTTATGCTCTGCCAATGCCTTTTAGTGGGCTCTGCACTGTACCTTGCTAACAGGTTCACGGCAAATGTAATGTCTGGTCTAGTGCAGTTTGCTAAGTACATGAGCGCTTCCACTGCACTCAAGTATGTGAATTCCGGTCCCAGGACTTCCTCCCCCTCTTCCCTAGGTCGGAAATGATCTTTTTTTGTTGTAAAGATCTCCCAATCATCGGTACTTTCGATGGAAATGCCTTCTCAAAGACAAACCTTTCAAGCACCTTCTGGGTGTAGGTTGACTGATATACCAAGATTCCTTCTGGGGCATGCTCAAGCTGCAGGCCTAAGCAAAACTTGGTCTTGCCCAAATTTTTCATTTCAAATTCTGACTCCAAGTAGGAGCTTGCTTCTTTTATGTCTTCGGCTGTCCCGATGATATTCAGATCATCTACATACACAGAGATTATACATAATCCATTCTGGGATCGCTGTATAAATACACAAGGACAGTCTTCATTGTTCGTGTAGCCTTTCTTGCAGAGAAAGTTGCTTAAGCGATTATACCACATTCTTCCAGATTGTTTCAGTCCATACAGTGACTTTCTGAGTTTCACACTGTATAGATTTCTATTTGCTCTATCTTGGTTCGGGAGAGGGATTCCTTCAGGGACTTTCATATAAATCTCTGAATCCAAGTTACCATAAAGGTATGCAGTCACAACATCTATCAATTTCATTTCTAAGTTCAAGTTCACTGCCATTGAGATCAAATATCTAAAGGTAATTCCACTCATGACTGGGGAGTAGGTTTCTTCATAATTAACTCTAGGACGTTGAGTGAAACCTTAGGCTACTAGCCTTGCTTTGTATCTCACTACTTAATTTCTTTCATTTCTCTTTCGAACAAATAGCGAACGAGTCTCTATCGTAGTGGTAGAGCGCTCTAGTAGCACCCCCAGATCCTGGGTTTGACTCAGGATGGGGGCAAAAAAATCCCCTCGCTTGCCCCATAAGCCAAAGCACAGGCCGAAAGGCTCGCCCAATCGCTGGTCGTTAGGGTCAGGGCCCAGGTCGTCTGGGCCGAGCGTTAGCTCCCCTAGGCGCTCTCACTTGGGCTGATGCCGCTGTGTCAGGGTGGGGCAAGGGTTCGGGGATTTTCTCGATCTGTGAGAGGATCTTTCTTCTTAAGCTAATGCCGGGGGGTGTCTTGTACCCCTGCAGGTCGAGTTTTTTTTCTTCTTTCGAACAAATACCCACTTGTGCCCTACGGGGTGCACATGGGGAGGCGTGCGGCATACGGGCCTAAACACCTCTCTTTTATTCAAAGATAGTAATTCAGTTGCTATTGCCTTCTTCCAATCTTCCAATATGATCTTTTCTTACATTCAACGAGCGATGCAGGCTCGGGATCAAGATCGATGATTGTGGCAATTTTCTTTGCGAAGTATATATCGATATTAGCTGTTGTCCTATTCAGGGACTCTCCCGTGTGCACATAATTTATAGCCATTTCTTCATGAGTTGCTTCTTTTGGAGCGATTGCTTCTTCAGGAGCTTCACCTTGCGCATCGCTTCTTTCAATTGCGATGGCAAGTCTCTTTAGTTTTTCGGCTCTGATGTGTGTGCACACATCCATGCCGATGGGGATATTCAGATCCGGTATGCCCTTTTCTTAAGGTGTCATACTTATGCCAGGTCTCAACTGGCTCCCCTTCTCATTCTTGGGGACTTCAGTGATCGGCTATAAGTCCTTCTTATCCTTCTTCACCAGGCGTCCCCGGTTACTAAGGATTCGAGGAACCGGAGTTCTCGTCCTCTTTTTTATTTTTCTGAGGTCTCTAGACGAGATTAGGGATACCTTCAATTTTCTTTGGTATTTCAACCCTCTCCGGTGCAGTGCGTGCAAGCACATGCGACTTAGTCACGCTCTTCAAAAAGTGATCAGACAGCTGATTTGCTAGTTCTTGCAAATCGATTGTCTTCTGGACTTCTCTATTTGCTTCACTAATGCGCCGGTCATCTGCATAAATTCCCGTGGCTTGCCATGTAATGTCTTCTGGACTTCTCTAGTGCGTGGGTCATCTGCATGGATTCCCCAGGCTTGCCACGTAATTTCCCGACATTCTTCATCAAGGGGTTGATTTCCTCCCCCTAATGTTGGAAAATTTTCGGTGGTGACACTTGTGCTAGTTGCATAGGTGAATGGATGTTGTAGGCCGAAGGTCTAAGATTGATGAGATTCGCTGCATGCAGGACTGCGTGTCCCCAATATGTAGCTACTAGATTTCAATTATGCAAAAGGGGCCGGGCAATAAATTTAATTCTTTTAATTAAAGCCTCTGCCAGACCATTCTGGATATGGACATGCGGTACCGAATGCTCAACTGCAATACCCATTGCTATGTAATAATCATCAAATACCTTTGAAGTAAATTCTCCGGCATTGTCCATTCTGATGGATTTAATGTGATGATCAGGGAACATATTTCTGATGCGAATGTTCTGCGAGATCAATTTTGCAAAGGCATGGTTTCTTGTGGATAACAGACCCACATATGACCACTTTGAGGAAGCGTCAATGAGCACCATAAAATACTTAGATGGCCCTGAGATGGGCTGAATGGGACCGTAATGTCTCCCTGGATGCGTTCCAGGAATGCAGGGACCTCATCCTTCACTTTCAGAGTGGAGGGTCTAGTTATTAGTTTCCCGGTGGCACATGCAGGGCACACAAAATCTTCATGATTCGGGAAATTCTTCACATTAATATTATGCCCTTGGGAATTGTTTATTATATTTCTCATCATTCTAAGACTTGGGTGGCCTAATCTGTCATGCCAGAGACAGAAGAGTTTAGAGATTCTAAATACTGTCTTCGGGACAGTGCAGGCTGCAGATGCCTTAATGTTGGTATAATATAGCCCAGTTTCTAATGAAGGAAGTTTTTCTAATTCTCTTTTCATTCTCTTCGCGCTTCGTAATGAGCAGGTATTCGTTACCGTACTCTTCTTCAGTCTCAACGTGGAAACTATTTGCGCGCATATTCTTAAAACTTAGGAGAGTTCTAGTCGATTCTGGGTACAATAAGGCTTCTTCAATGACCAAGGTTGTGCCCATTGTGGCTCTTCTAGAACCGATTATACATGCATTGCTTCCGGCGATTGTTGTAAGGCTGCCAGTGCTCTTACGAATCAACTGAAAATACTTAGTCTCTCTTAAGATGATATTCATTGTGCTGCTGCTGGCTAAGCACACTTCCTCCACAGGGCGCCACACGTGTTCTAATATAGGGTATTTTATTAACATGTATTAGAAGGCATTCAACACATAAATAAAATACGTCAATACTAGAACATATCATGCCATCATAAACTGAATAAATGAATGAATTCTTCAAATATCATCCAACCATTACGAGAAAATAACAATTCTTAAGTACCATCTATGCAAATTCTAACGTATTCTTGCACACAAAATAAATGACAATTAAGTCTAAATGCATTCTGTGCACTAGACTTCTTCTGCTATTTTCTCGGGGTGTCATTCTCTTCAAGAGAAATCATGGCATTGGCTGCTGCTAGGTCGAGAAGGGTGCTGCTACTTGGATGGTCTCAACCTCCATTAGCGCGGGCAGCTGCTCGGAACTCTCCCCCTCAACCGATGCAAAGTGGGATTCATGTTGCCCTTTGCCATCCCGTTTTGGCTTACTAGCCTTATTCTCATGTGGAGCGTCTAATTTGCCTTTCTGGGCTACGGCTTTACCCTTCCTTCCCCCTTCTTCATCAAGTGCTTTCGCACCTTGTGGCTCCCAGCGTTGGCTTCACGGCCAGCGGAGCTGCCTGATGGCTGAGTGACGTAATTCTTGCAGAGAAGTTCGTCCTGAGCCTCCGCAACCTGCATCATATCAATCAATTCGGCATATTCCTCAGAGCCGTCCTAACGATAATTGCGTGCGGATTATACTATATTGGGGTGGAAGGATTTTCTCAATTTTCTGTATTGGGGGTACAAATCCTGTGCAAAGCAGAATTGTATTCCCCGACTGTCTTAAAGTCGGCAAACCTCAGTCTGATCCACTCTTGCTCTGCTTGAGGAATAATGATGTACTTTAGCCTCTTAAACCGCTTCTTGAGTGTGGTCCAGAGTGCTAGCGCGTTTTTCTCCGCCATATACTCATTCTTGAGAGTGAGGCAGAAGTGGTGCCTGAGAAAATGAAATGCCTGATCATTCTCCTCAGGTTTGGGTTGAGCGTCATTCAGTCCGCCAATCCCAATAGCAGCGCGGAGCTTCCTGGCTTCAAGCACAATCTCGACATCGAATGCCTACGTCAGATAGTTTTGGCCATGCTAGGCCAACTCCTCGAACTCCCAGTTCGTGATGCTAGTCATCAAAATGTGTATAAGTCTACTGCTGGTAGACATGCATGGAATAATTTACTGCGGGTAAATAAATGGTACAAAAGGTTCTCGCAATGTTTCAGAATTTTCTGTGCATTTTCTATAACTTTTACTACTAATTCAGTGATTAAAAGCAATCTTCAGCAATTACAATTAACCAAAATAGTAAATAAATACAAAAAATACAGAGAATAATAATGGCATAAATAAATAAGCTTCAAATGCTAAAAATAATTCAAAATTCGAATTCCCGAGGCCCTTTTATGCTAAAATATGAAATTTCAGCAAATTCTGCAATTTCTGAAGGTCTCTACGCAAATTTTCAGTTCAGAGAAAAATTCGCGCAATTTTCTGATTTACTGAGGGGTTTTTCTACAAAATTCTGGACCCACTCGTAAATTTGAGGGCTTATACGTAATTTTCAGAACTACAAAACCTTTTATGTGAAATTCGCGACCCAAAAGTAAAACCCAAGGGCTCATCGGTAATTCTTAACATTTTTGGGCCCTTTTTCGCAAAACAGCCAGCACCCCTAACCGGCCGGCCCTTTTTTCTTTGACTCGGCCCGTTCTACCCTTGACCGCATGACCTATACGGCCCATCGGCCTGCCCGGCGGGTTTTCACACGGGAGGGAGGTAGGGTTTCCCTATCTCCTTACTTTATGGCGGCGGCGCAAAAGGGGCTTGGCCCGTGCGGCTGGCGGGCAGCGCGAGTCGGCCGGCACGTAGCGGCCAACGGAGGGCGGCGCAACGCGGTAAGGCCGGCGGCGCACGGCTTGCGGGCTGGCGGCAGCAGCCAACGGAGGGCGGTGCAACGCGGCAAGGCCGGCGGCGCACGGCTTGCGGGCTGGCGGCAGCGCTTGGCTCGAGGAGTAGCAGCCGGACACGGGGAAAACAGCCGGCGGCGGGGTGCTTCGGGCACAGCAACCTCGGCGGCGGGCGGTGAGGAGGCCATAACGGCGACGGGGCCGGAGCAGCGCCATATGGGGCGCAACGCAGAGACTGGGGACGGCGCAAAGTGGCGGCCGGTGTGGCGAGGCGCGTGCGAGCGTGACGCGTGCGGCGGCAAGCCCGAGGGCAGTGGCGCTCTTCGGGAAGGCCAGCTTCGGGCGCGGCGGTGGAGGCGGCGCGCGGCTTCGAACGGCGTACGGGCGGCCAATCCAAGGTGGCCGCATACGGGCGGCGGGTGAGGAAGCCGAGGCGCCGGCCGGTCAGGAGGCGCGCGTGCGGGCGCGGACACGCGTGCTGGCGCGGTAAAGACAGAGGCATCAGCCAGTGGCGCATGGCTGCTTCATGCCGGCAGCGGCTAAAGGCCGGGAGTGGGCGACAAGCCCGAAGGCGGCAGACCGGGGAGGCGGCGCAAGCGACTGCGAGCCGAGGCGGCCAGGCGACGTCGGCAGCCTGTGCGGCGGCGCGGTCCGGCAATTGGCAGAGCCGGTGTGGCGGCGGGGTTGGCCGTGCAGTCTGCGGGCCGCGGTGGCGAATTCGGGCCAACGGCCGGGAGAGCGGCGGACGTGGCCGGCGGCACGGTGCTTCGGGCACCTTGGCCAGCTGCCGACCGGCGGTCGTGCATGCAGGCGCGGCGACGGCAGAGTCTCATGCGGGAGATGGCGGCCGGTGACGAGCCGGCGGTAGGCCGGTGACTGGCGCGTGCAAGGTCGGCCGGATGCATATATGGTTGCCGTACGGGGCTAGCCATGCTACTGTGTGTTTTTTTCATGCAATAGCCGAACATATCAATGCTCAATTTTTTTTATTCATGCAATGATCATACAGAATCAAACAAAATCAAGCAAAATTTCGTTTCCAATCTACGATGCAATCAACATCTACCCCCGTTTCGCAATCTACCGATCGACATTGTGCCGACGATTTCAGATCTGCTCGCGGTAGATTAGGGCGGATTTGCATCTAATCTACAGTGCAATCAACATCTACCCCATTTCACAATCTACCGATCGGCATTGTGCTGGCGATTTCAGATCTGCTCGCGGTAGATTTGGGGCGGATTTGCACCGTAGAAATTCAATCTAGAACGCGAAAGAAAATACAGATTCAAAAGCGATCTAGAAAATCAATTTGTGCTTCGATGATTACCTCGTTCACCGGAGCGAAGTCGTGCTGATAACGTGTTGAGGAACCGTCGCTGGCGACCAGTCAGAGCGATTCCTCTGTTTAGAACAAGAACGAATCAATCACAGAATCACAGAAGAATAGATTGAACACATAGAGAGAGATAGAGAGAACTCCTAGTCTTTCTTTATTGCTTTCATTCATGTGTACATAATATGTTGGTATGGCTCCCTATTTATAGACTACAATGAGGTGCCCACCATGGGCCGCGGGCTGCTGGCCCAGGCCCAGGTTTCTTAACAATGTTGTCTCGTTGTTGAACAACTAGCAGCCACAAAAGTTAGCAGTGGCGCAAATTCTAGCTAAGGAAAGACCAAGCCAGAGAGAGGAAATCACATGCATGGGACCCGAGGCAATACAACGTCTCTCTTTGTGTTAGGAGCAATACTATGCGTTACTGGTTAGTATATTTTGTGTGATTTCTTTGGCGGAAATTGCAAGGTGCACACAGGAAGTGTACTCGGAGTTTTCCATTGCGAGATTTTTTTGCTAGGTACACACAATTAGTACCAGCAAAATTTGGTTTTCTTCCACATGGCGACTCTGAAGTACGATCTTCTGCTGTTAGATCGCGACACGAGGTTTTCTCTATGGCAAGTCAAGATATGAGCTATTTTATCATAGCTTGATTTGGATGATGTACTTCTCGGGATCAACAAGATGCCAGCCACATTGTCCGCTGATGAGAAGCAATGTAAAGATCGTAAGGACTTATATCAAATTCATCTTCATCTATTAAATAATATTTTACAGGAGGTTATGAAGGAGACATTCGCCGCCGCATTATGGCTGAAGCTGGAGCAGATTTGCATGACCAAGGATCTGATCAGCAAGATGCATCTGAAGGAGAAGCTTTATTCCCACAAAATAGCGGAGGGTGCCTCATTGTTGAACCACCTGGCAGCTTTTAAGGAAGTTGTTGCAGACCTCAAAACTATGGAGGTAAAATATGATGATGAAGATTTGGGTTTTATTTTGCTATGCTCTTTGCCTAATTCGTACTCTACTTTAGATATATTATTCTATATAGTCGAGATACTCTTACTCTCAATAAGGTTTATGAAGCTCTGTATGCTAAAGAGAAGATAAAACTTATGGTTCCCGTTGAAAATTTAAGTACGTATGCAGAAGGTTTGTCTGTCCACGACAGGTAATACGAGAATGGTTCAAACGACAATTCAAAAGGCAGAAGCAAAAGCAGATACAGAGGCAGATCTAAATCTAGAAATAGGAAGTCATGCAGGTATTGCAAGAAAGATGGTCATGACATATCTGAGTGCTAGAAGTTGCAGAATAAGGAGAAAAGGAATAACAATTTCAAGAAGGATCAACAAGATGATGAACCTAGAGCCATTGTTGTCACCAAAGAAGCTTCTGATGGAGATGTTCTTATCGCCTTCACCGGTAATTGCAAAACCAATGATGAATGGATTCTTAATTTAGCATGTACTTTCCACATGTGCCCAAATCGCGAGTAGTTCGTTACCTATGAAGCTACGCCAAGTGGATTCGTATTGATGGGTGATAATACACCATGCAAGGTTGCAGGCATTGGTTCTATTCAGATCAAGATATTTGATGGCACCATCAGAACTTTGTCGGATGTTCATCACATTCCAAATTTGAAGAGAAATCTTATCTCATTGAGTACTCTTGATGCTAAAGGGTACAAGTATTCAGGTAAAGGTGGAGTTCTAAAAGTCACCGAAGGTTCTCTTATTGTGATGAAGGGTCATATGAAAGCTGCCAACTTATATCATCTACGAGGCACTACAATTTCAGGTAATGCTGCTGTTGCCGCAAATAAATCATCTAATTTTGATGCTACTAATCTTTGGCATATGCGTCTAGGGCATATGAGTGAAGCTGGAATGATGGAATTATGCAAAAGATGATTTCTTGATAGTCAAAGCATCGATAAGTTGAAGTTTTGTGAACATTGTGTCTTCGGCAAGTAAAAGATGGTGAAATTTAGTATTACGACTCACTCTACAAAAGACATATTGGATTATGTTCACTTTGATTTGTGGGGAGAATCCCGCGTTCCGTCACTTGGAGGTGCAAACTACATGTTGACCATCATTGATGATTATTCAAGAAAAGTTTGGGCATATTTCGTCAAGCATAAATCTGATGTATTCAAAACATTCAAGAAGTGGAAGATTATGATTGAAAGACAAACTGGCAAGCATGTCAAGAAGCTGCATACTGACAATGACTTGGAGTTCTGTTATGGAGAATTTGAAGCTTGATGCTAGTTAGAAGGTATTGTGAGACATTATACTGTTCCAGACTCTCCTCAACAAAACGGTGTGGCAGAATACATGAACAGAACCATCATGGAGAAGGTACATCACATGTTGTCAAACTCTGGATTATCTAAGAGTTATTAGGTTGAAGCCGCTTCCACTGCTTGTTATTTGATTAATCGGTCACCAAATTTGGCTATTGATAAGAAAACTCCAATTGAGGTATGGTCTGGCTTTCCAGCAGATTATTCAAACTTAAGAATATTTGGCTATCGTACTTATGCTCATGTTAACAATGGTAAATTAGAGTCTAGAGCAGCTAAGTGCATCTTTCTTGGTTATAAAACTGGTATGAAAGGATATAAATTGTGGAATTCTGAAACTAGAAAGGTGGTTATTAGCAGAAGTGTTACTTTTAATGAGTCTGCTATGTTGCATGATAAGCCATCTATTGATGTTCCCGTTGAGAAGCAATCAAGCGTGCAGGTGGAGCAAGTTATTGATTCAGGATCTACACCAGAAATCAACAAGGAAAATATTTTAGAAGCACCTATTGTTGAGCCGCCAACACATCATTCCATTGCAGTTGACAGACAGAGGAGGAACATTCAGCCCAGCCTCCTAAGAGATTGATTGAAGAAGCTAATGTTGTGGCTTATTGCTTAAATATAGCAGAAGAAATTGAAGGTACTACAGAACCTTCATCTTATTCAGAGGCTATCTCTTCTAATGATTCAGAAAGATGGATGACTACCATGTATGATGAGATGGAATCTCTTGACAAGAATGACACTTAGGAGCTGGCCAAGTTGCCAATTGAGAAGAAGCCTATTTGTTGCAAATGGATCTTCAAGAAGAAAGAAGGAGTTTCACCAACCGAAGAGGTTAGGTACAAAGGAAGGTTAGTTGCAAAAAAACACAACCAAATTCCAGGTATTGATTTTACAGATGTCTTTTCCCCTATTGTGAAGTATAGTTCTATTCGCACTTTACTTAGCATTGTGGCTATGCATGATTATGAGCTTGAACAATAGGATGTGAAAGCTGTATTCTTACATGGGGAATTAGAAGAAGACATTTATATAGAGCAACCAGAAGGTTTCATAAGTCCGGCAAAGGAAAATTTTGTTTGCAAATTGAAGAAATCTCTTTATGGTTTAAATCAACCACCTAGACAATGGTACAAGAGATTGACTCCTTTATGATATCTCAAAATTTTAAAAGATCTAATTATGATAGCTGTATTTACTTGAAAACTGTTAATAGTTCAGTTATTTATTTGCTCCTATATGTTGATGATATGTTGATTGCTGCAAAAGACAAGGCTGAAATTTCAAAGTTGAAGGCACAATTAAATAGCGAAATTGAGATGAAAGATCTCGGTGCAGCAAAGAAGATTCTTGGTATGGAAATTATTAGAGACAGACAATTTAGCAAATTATATCTAAGTCAAAAGGGATATATTGATAAAGTTTTTCGTCGTTTCAACGAGCATAAGGCCAAACCTATCAGTACTCCCTTAGTTGCACATTTCAGACTTTCTTCAACTTCATGTCCACAATCAAATGATGAAATTAAATACATGTCTAGAGTTCCATATGTGAGTGCAGTTGGTTCACTTATGTATGCCATGGTTTGTTCTCGCCTCGATTTATCTCAATCATTAAGTGTGGTTAGTATGGCTAATCCTGGAAAAGAGTATTGGAAAGCAGTTCAATGGATTTTCAGATATTTGCGGGGCACATCTAATGCTTGTTTATAGTTTGGAAAGACTAGAACTGAACTTGTTGGTTATGTGGATTCTAATTTTGTTGTAGATTTAGATAAAAGAATATCTCTCACTGGTTATGTGTTCACTGTTGGAGGGTGTGTCGTTAGCTGGAAAGCAAGTTTGCAAGCTACCGTTGCCTTGTTTACTACAAAAGCTGAGTGTATGGCTATTTCTGAAGTTTGCAAAGAAGCCATTTGGCTTAGAGGTTTATTAATTGAGGTTTGTGGAAATACATCTTGCACTACAATATTTTGTGATAGTCAGAGTGCTATTTGCATTACAAAAGATCAAATGTTCCATGAGAGAATAAAGCACATTGATATCAGGTATTACTACATTCGAGGTGTCATTACTCAAGGTGATATTAAAGTCAGCAAGATAAGTACTCATGATAATCTAGCTGATATGTTGACAAAGCTAGTTCCTGCTACTAAGTTTGAGCTATGTTCAAACTTAGTTGGTATTACTCACTTGTCTTTTTAGACTTTCGGCGCTCAAGGTATGGATGATAATTTTATTGGATGAGTCTATCATATTATTTGATTACCGGAGGAAATTCAATTCAAGGTGGAGATTGTTAAAGTTGATCCGAATTCGTATCGTCTTTGTGTAGGACACTTCTTCGCCTCATGTCAGACATGGCATGGTAGGTGCATGCACAGGTTGTATCAGACGTGGTGTCAATCTATAGCAACTGACTCTGATTCGATTTCCTCTCCGTGTGGGACTCTTTTCCCTCAAGCTATAAATACGTACTGCAGTAGCCAATAGGAAAAGTAAGCGCTCCATTGTAAACTCTTATCATTATAGTAATTTGCTTTCGAGCACTCGTGTTTTTTTTCTCGCAAGGGTTTTTCACGTAAAAACTTCGTGTCTCTTGCCTCTATTTTTCTGTGTATTATTTGCAACAATTGCCAAGTAAATGAGAGGAGCTGCTCAAAGTTGGGGGCAGGCCCGGTGCAGTGGCAGCCCCGCGCGGCGATGGCAAGGGCCGAGGTGGAATCGGGCATGACGGCGGGGAAGGCCTGGAGGGCAGGCCTGGTGCGATGGCAGCCAACACAGAAGCTCCGTGCGGGGACGGGGTCTGAGGCTGCGACGCCTGAAGACCAGTGGAGGCTGCCCGCGTGCGCGAAGTAGTCCAGAGCTCGGGGGTCCGGGGGCGCGAAGTAGCTCAAACCTCGGGGGGTCGGGGAGTAGGGGCGTCCCGGGGTGCAAAGTAGCTCGGACCCCGGGGGGCACGGGGGAGTCCAGGGAGTTCAGACCCGGAGAGTCCGGGACGGCTCCACAGGGTCTAGTTCTGGAGCGGGGCACCGATGGAGGGTTGCTCGGGGGAGTCACAGACACGCGGTAGGGAGGGGGGGGGGGGGGGGGGGGGGGGCGTGCGCCGGCGCCGGGTGGAAGGCGGTCCCAAGTGCCCCCGAAGATAGGCGAAATGCCGTGAGTATGAAGACGCATGATGGTGGTCTGGGGCGAGACAGAGCAGAGCCAGGGTGCGCGCGCAGGGTGGAGAGTGGTGGTGTCGGGCCCTAGTGAGAAGTGGAGGTGGCTCGCGGCACCGAGGGCCGGTCGGGGAGGATCGTTCAGCGAGAGACCCCGGGTGCTGTCCGGGCGAGGCGACAGGGAGGTACTCCAGGCATGGTCCAGGACGTGCTGTGGTCCAGGGCGCATGGACCGGCCTGGAGAGTCCCGGCATGGTTGCACGAGCGCATCGGGCATAGAGGCTGGGAGAGCGCCGATTGGACTCCGGTGAATGGGACCAGCTGGGGAAGAAATAGCCTTGCCACAGCACAGCAAGCCATCGGGGTGGGGTCCGACACCTCAAAGCCAAACTACCCTGGAAGGGTCTGCGACCACGAGGCCGCGCCGTCTGGGAAGCTACGCCCCGGACCAGCGCACGTGCGGAGTCCCAGACAGCACGGGGGAAGGTGAGGTCGGATTGGCGCATGCGTGGCGAGGAAACCCCGGAGGCGAGGCGACCCGGAAAGAAGCCACGGTGGCCAGGGGCTGGCAAAGGCAGACCGAAGGCCGAGCCACAAACGCGGTCGGAGGCCAGGGCCGGACCGGTGCACGCATGGAGAAGGAACTCTGGAGGCAAGGCGGCCCAGAGAAAAGCTGCAGCCGGACTGGCGCATGGTTAGAGCCAGGGGTTAGAGCCAGGGGCTCGCTGTGGCAGTGGCACGGGCGGGCTGAGCCCAGGCTAGACGGAGTGGAGGTAGTCCGTCCTCCAGTTAGAAGAAACGAGGAGAGCAAGGAGCGCTCAGCTAGCTTCTGAGTGTAGCTCAGGGCAGCTGTGAACAGCAGTACTTGTTTATTACTGCTCCATGCCTCCAGCTAGTTCGGCACAACAGCATCTAGTGGTGCCCAATGAACTGGGTTTTACCGTATCGGTCCGTGACTCTACTGTTGATCCGATCTAAGGACGGTATGAAATCATACTGTGTCTGGGCAGAGAGGGCAGCACGGCACGGCCCACCCGTCGAAAATAGCCATTGTTTGGCCGTTTTTGACTGTTGGAGTGTAAAAAATTCTAAAAAATAGCAAAAAATTGAAAAAATATATGAATTTTTTTTATAAATATCATACCTCAAACCTGACTCTTATCTCTCTGTTTAGCTATGAAAAATTCAGTAGTGTTTGCGCAAATTTGGCAAAATTAGTGAGAAATTTGTGTGAAATTCAGAAAATTAAAAAATCTTCAAAAAAATTTCTGAGAGCTGCAAAATAGGAAATAGTGCTATCTTATTTTAATTTTTTTGCTATTATTTGTTGATTTAACAGTAAGTTAATTGTAATTTACTATTTCAATTTGTAATTGATTCATTGCAGAACTACGATTTTCAACTCTCCAAATTCGGTCTCTCGGCGGAGAATATGCAATCCTTTCAAGAAGGATATCCATCTGCGAAAGATCCCCATTCACAACAAACTGGATAGCCAGAAGAAGCGATGGCCTTGACGGCGTATGGTCCAATCGATTCTTCTTCTACTGGCTCAACAAGTGCATCCACAACCAAGGTCATATACGATCACCTTATCTGTTTTCCTTCACACCCAATGTCATCAATCTCGTAGCTTCTCCAGTAGAACCTAAGTTAGAGACCTTGAACTTACTGAGGATGATTGGGTTGTTGGTAAAAAAACATTTTTTAGAACTTTTTCATAAAGCTACACTTTGTCTTTCTGAATATACTATCCAACCTCTCCTCTAATTGTTCATAACATTCTTGAAATTGTCACTCACCTAAAGGCTTTTGAAAATGATCCTGTACTACGGGATGATGTAGTTACCATGAAAACTAAGTTTTTAAAATATTAGAGGAAAATTCCTATTTTATATGCATTCACCTTTATTTTGGATCCTAGGGCCAAACTTCAAAGATTTATAAATGTATTACAACTTTTAAGTGATGCTACCGGTTTATATTATTGTACATACTATAGTTAAGGATAAATTATATGAGGTATATGAGAAATATGAAAATAAGTTTGGGTCCATACGTTTGGAAAGACCCCGGTAGCCCCTACCACCTTTAGGGGGACTATGCAATGGGGCAAGATTTTTGGTTCTTCCTCTAGAGTTTCTCGTACAGGTCCATATCAGTCAGGAGGAGGAAGAAAACAAAGCACCGGAGACCTATCAAGATATCTCAACAGTGATAGCATCAGCTTCGAGCAAGAGTTGAACATCCTCTCATGGTGGCAAACCCAGAAAGTAACATATCAAGTGCTATCCATATTAGCATGGGATGTGTTAACTGTTCCTGTCTCTATAGGCTCCTCGGAGTAAGCTTTCAGTCTATCTGGAAGAATAATTGAGGAGCGGCGAATAAGCCTCTTGAATGAGATGGTCGAAATCCTTCTGAGTGTCAAATACTAGGAGCAAGCTGAATCAAGACTCCAACATACTGTAGAGAATATAGACTTAGAAGAATCTTTTTGAGAATTTGTATCTAGATAGCAATGAATAGGATTTTCAATGTTTTTCTATAGATGTAGTCACTAGTGAGCCTTATAGGTTGTACTTTTTTCTTTACTAAGGTCTTCTTAAGTTGAGTTTTTACTTGGTAAAGTTTTTAACAAGGCAGCCATCCCATATAATTTAACAAGTTAATAAAGCTCATTATGTTATTGAAAATAATTATCTTCATGATTAACACTGTCTAAAATTTTATATAATTTTTAGGTAATTTTCTATAATTTTTCCTTAATTTTCTAGTTTTTTCTTTTTCTTGGCTTAATGGGCCAACCGTGCCGGCACGGCCCGTTAAGTCCTAAATGTGCTCGTGTTGGCATGGCACGATCATGAGCCATGCCTAGGCTCAGACCACGGTCCGTGGGCCAGCATGGCACAACCCGTTTATTTGCCGGGCCTAAACGAGTTGTGCTTAAACGGGCCATGCCTGAACTGGGCTGTGCCGGCCTAGCACGGCCCATTGGACAGGTCTAATAGCATCACATAGCTGTGAATAGTAGCATCACTCATTAATTGCTACTCCAGCTAGTTCGGCGTAGTAGCATTACTTCTTATTGCCTTGTGGGTTGCAAACAACACGGTGCAAGAGTAAATGTGCCCACTGGACGCAAAGGCGTTGCCTTCCTCTTTCTTGGACCTGGTAAAATTTGACCCTATGAAGTGACAAAGCCAGCTCGAAGTCGTGTAGCCCATGACATTGCTTGTTGCAAATCCGACGCTCGACTTGGAGGGGGTCTAGAGGACCTTAACGTGGTCAGAGTTCGGGCGTACTCTGGAGGAGTCTGGGAGACTTGAGGCTGATCGGCGACCTTCCGTGCCTTCAACGGTATGGCTTTTTACTCGATCCACAAGGACGGTGTCAACTATTGTTGGTACAAATTTGGATAGTAAACTTAAAGGCACCCCTTATAGGTGGGAAAGTGAAGTTACAAGTTTGCCCTCAAAGCCTAACTTACTTCCAGAGGTATCTATGTTATTTGGCCTGCGTGGGCTCTGCCATGTCTGAGACTCTAGGTCGCCCCAGGCCTCGCGCATCTCGCCTGGGGTTGGCCCGATACTCTTCTAGGGTTGACCTCGCATACCTCGTCTGGGTTTGGCTTCAGACCCTTCTAGGGTCGACCTCGCGTACCTCGCCTAGGGTCGGCCTTGCGTACCTTTCCCGGGGTCAACCCTGGACGCTTCCAGGGTCATCCTTGTGTACCCCACCTGGGGTTGGCCTGGGGACTTAGCTCAGTGTAGATCCTCCAACGGGTGCCATCGCACCCACGTGGTCATGGGCCCGAGGTGGCACGGGGACCCTCCCCCAGCACAACCTATCTCAACTCTCCATATAGGACTAATCCCACCACAACTTTACATGGGCCATATGGACCACCACCATTCTTGCAATCTTATGCCCTTTTATATCGGTCTTTCTAGATTTTTTTGGTTCTAAGAGGTATTGCACCACTATGTTCCTCGCTTTTCAAATCAACCAAAAAATTGGAACAATACCAATTATTATTGGAATAATTGCATATTTGGCACTGCAAACATATGTAATTTGCAATTTGTGCACCATCCAATCCAAGCTAATTCCTATGATGCCATCGCAAAGATGGTAATTGGGAACTTCTAATTTGAGGTTGACCTCACCTAGTAATCATAGGTGATGCATCTAGTGATGATATGTGGCTGTCCTACACACTCTCGTCTCCTCCCCCAACAACCTTGTGATCCTTCCTCCTAGCTTCCCCCACCTCTGGCATTCCCCTTTTGATTTTAGACTTTCAACTGCAAAAATTAAACCACTTTCAACTCCGATTTTGAACTTTCAACTGAAGAAATGACTTTCAAATCAGAAATTTCAATTCATGAAATTTTAAATTGGGAGTTTTTGCAAATTATGCCAGGAGCTCTAGCTTGCACTTAAGGAGTGAGCACCTGGGTTTGAGCTCGAGTGGGTGGGGTGGTCTACGCCATGCCCTGCCAACTGAGTAGCGTTTGGTTCTCCAAATCAAGAAATTCTAACTCGGAAGCGGGAAATTACAACTTGAGAAATTTCAAATAGGCAAAATTCAACTCGAATCCAAAGAATTTCAACTCGATTTGCGGGATTTCAACTCGTTTCAAGAAATTTTGCAGGGAAGGTAGCACCGGCGTTGGAGTTGGCATGAGGGGTGGCACATCGGGGTCCCTCAATTCAATCTTGGAGGAGAAACATCGCTTCATTGTGGGATTTCTTCTTGTGTGGTAGGTACAGGACGAGTCAAGGAGGACTGTAGGATCAAGGATAACCATCTAGAGGGGGTGAATAGGAGGTTTTTAAATTATTTTGTCTAAATCACAATTTAAAGGCAAGTATGAACTATTACAATTGTTTTGTATAATTCAAAGCCTAAAATCTATAAGTCTTACTATGGAACCACAACTCTAGGTCTAGGCAAGATACAATTCCAGCTAAGCAAGTCAAACAATTAATTACTAGAAATGGAAGTACGAAAAGTATGAAGACTTGACGGTCTTTCTTAATCTACATTAAAGGAGCTCGAACGAATCAAGCCAGCTCCTTGCACAACTTGAGCCTTTTCTCAATCCACTAGGGTAGTTCTTTCCCGTTCCGGGCGGTGAGCTCCAACCTTTACAACTACGTTGAGTCTCTTCATAACCTTCTTAAAGAGATCACCATGCCAACTGCTCCAAGCCATCTAGATGACGGCAACCACCAAGAGTAACAAACCAATAACTCTTGTTTGAAGGTCTTCAAGTGCCACAAAGATCAACAAATGATGTAATGTACTTGAATGCTCTCAACAACCTCAAAATGAAAAAATATAATGCACTAGAGTTAATGAGAGGGATGCAAAAACTCAAGAGTATTCAATGGGGGTCCAAGAGTGCTTACTTGCTGGTGGTGGTGAGGTATTTATAGCCTCCATCCGCGAAGATGACTGTTGACAAAATCCCCAAAAATCTGGTGGAGCGATACTACCACCATGTAGTAGTTGGTACTACCACATCCGCTATTCAACGACTACTTAGGAATCATTAAATGCATATAAACTAGCGGTTAATCCAAATGCAGTAGTACCACACTCACCGATACCATTAAATAGGAGAGAAAATCTCTCAAAAATGTACCTCTTTATAAATTAGCTACTGCTAACTATAATATGGTCATATCTCAATATGGTAGCGCCAGACAGGCACTGTGGTCATATCACCGCGGTGTGACTGGACAAGAATAGCAGTTATACCGTTGAAGTACTACCGGTCAAATACAGTGGTAGTACTGTTTCAGTTGAAGTCTAAAAGTACACCTTTTTAGAAATAACGAACTAGCATGAAAAGTCCGATAGTACTAATGCAGTTGTACTACCGTGGACACAACGATGATCATACCAGTTTTGAAATAAAATTCAGAAAGGGTTAACAAATGAATTTTTAAATGTATACATGCACTAGAATTGATCAATATGGCATAAGATTATCTTCAAGCTACTAGCTATGATCCCTCTTAATAGTATGATATCTAACCTACCAATTTGGTCTTAATCTACCAAACGCCAAGAACGGTAAAAACTATACAAGAGGTCCTTTGACTAAATTATACATTTGTATTGAGCCATGTCATTTCTTAGTCATCTTTACATGTCTTTCCAATTACATCATCAAAATCTGAGAGTAAATCTTTTAATCATGTTATCAAACACATTAGTCTCTTAAGTATTATCGTTATTAATTATGAAAACTTTTTTTAGTGTAAATTCTTCAAAGACGCCGCTGCTTGGTGAGTTTGTCCACGTGTCTACACGAGAACGTGGGCTCCGCGAGCTTGGTTTCATGCGGGTAACCACAAATTAAGATGTTTTTGTTAGGAAACCTGGGCCTGGGCT
The DNA here is from genome assembly GCA_017311315.1 of Dendrocalamus latiflorus. Lineage (NCBI taxonomy): Eukaryota > Viridiplantae > Streptophyta > Magnoliopsida > Poales > Poaceae > Dendrocalamus > Dendrocalamus latiflorus. The sequence continues at coordinate 6,785,551 of CM029646.1, forward strand.
AGCAGCCCTGGTCCATGGTGGGCACCTCACCAGAGACTATAAATAGGGAGCCGTACCGGCATATTTTGTAGAGATGCAATCAGAAATTAATAAAGAAAGAACAGGAGTTCTCTCTACCTCTCTGTGTGATTTCAATCTATTATTCTGTCTTCTGTGATTGATTCGATTTGTTCTAAGTAGAGGAATCGATCGGACTGGTCGCCAGTGACGGTTCCTCAACACGTTATTAGCATGAGATCGCTCCGGTGAATCGAAGGTAATCATCGAAGGTCTAATAGATTGAATTATGTACATCGTTGTAAATTCGCAATTTTAGCTTTCTAGATTGATTTTCTGCGATGCAAATCTGCCCTAATCTACCGCGAGCAGACCTGAAGTTACCGACATAATGTCAATCGGTAGATTGCATCACAGGGTAGATGTGGATTGCACTGTAGATTAGAGAAAAAACAAAAAAATGGCTCTGCTGACGCCGGCCGACTGCCGCCTCCTGCATGAGGCACCGCCGCCATCGGTGCTGCCTCCCGCACAGGGCACCGCCGCAGCCGTCGTCGCCGCTCGGCCGTCGCCGCGCCCACATGCGCGTCGCCGGCCATCGGCCAGCAGCTGGCTGAGGTCCCAACACGCTGCTCGGCTTCGGCCGGTGCTCACCCCCACGTGGGCCGCCACCCGCGCTCGGCCTACAGCCGCCTCACCTTGGCCGTGCACCACCCAGCCGCCCGAGGAAGACCGGCCCGTAGCCAACGCCTCGCCTCCCCACGTGAAGCACAGGCCCGAGACCGCACGAGCGCCCGGTGCCTCGGCTTCTGTGCGCCTCAGCCCGAAACACAGGCCCGAGACCGCACGCCCGCACAGCTCCGCTCGAAGCCGGCTCGCCCGCCGCAGCCGCCGCCGCCGCCCCCACCGCGCCGTTGCCGCACGGGGTAGCCGTGCCCGAAGCGCCACACCGCCGCCGCACCCACGCATGCACGCGCAGCACCGTCGTAGCCCGGGGAAGCCGCGCCAGTCACGCAGCGCAGCCGCCGCACCCGCACCTTTATGCGCCACGCCGCCGCTGCCCGGGGTAGCTGTGCCCAAAGCGCTGCGCCGCCTTCGCCGGCCTCCACTCGCTCGGACCTGCCGCCCGAGCCGCCTCCCGGGCCACCGCGTGCGCGTGTTGGCCCGCCGTGTGCGCCCCTTGACCCGTCGCTGCCGCCAGTGCAAATGGGGTAGGGGAAACCCTACCCCATCTCTTTGTGCCGCTCCGGTGGCCATTGGGCTGGTGGGCCAAAGAAAGGCCGGAGGTAATGGGCCGGACTGAGGAGAAAAAAAGAAAAAAAGAGAAAAAATGGCCTGGCCGGGGTGAGGGCGGTAGATTTGCAGAAAAGTCCATTAAAATAATGAAAATTACCGATCAGCCCTTAAAGTTTACATATGAGTCCCGAATTTTGCAGAGAGGACTCGGTAATTCTAAAAATTATGAACAGGTCCTCAGATTTACGAATGGGTCCCAAATTTTGCTAAAAACCCTCGAAAAATTAGGAAATTACACCAAGTTTCTCTCTGAACTAAAATTTTGCGTAGAAACCCTCGGGAATTGTAGAATTCATTGAAAATTCATATTCTAGCATAAAAGGGCCTCAGGAACCCGAATTTTGAATTATTTATAGCATTTGAAGCTTATTTATTTTTGCCATTATGATTTTCTATATTTTCTATATTTATTTACTATTTTTGGTTAATTGTAATTATTTAAATTGCTTTAATATCTGAAATTAGCAGTAAAATTTATAGAAAATGCATAGAAATTTATAAAAATTGCGAGAACCTTTTGTACCATTTATTTACCCATAGTAAATTATTCCATGCTTGTTTGCCAATAGTAAACTTGTTTATTCCGTTTATACACATATAGATGACTAGTATCACGAACCGAGAGTTCGAGGAGCTGGCCCAGCATGGCCAAAACTATCTAATGTGGGCATCCGATGTCCAGATAGTGCTTGGAGCTAAGAAGCTCCACGCGGCTATTGGGATTGGCGGACTGCATGATGCCCAACCCACGACTGAGGAGAATGAACAGACACTTTATTTTCTCAGGCACCACCTTTGCCTCACTCTCAAGAATGAGTACATAGCGGAGAAGAGCATGCTAGCACTCTGGACCGCACTCAAGAAGCGGTTTGAGAGGCTAAAGTATACCATTCTTTCTCAAGCAGAGCAAGAGTGGATCAGACTGAGGTTTGCCGACTTTAAGACGGTCGGGGAGTACAATTTGGCCTTGCACAGGATTTGTACCAATCTTCAACTCTGTGGCAAGAAGATCACAGACGAGCAAAAGATTGAGAAGACCCTATCTACCTTTCACCCCAATGTTGTTCAATCCGCCCACAACTATCGTCAAGACGGCTACAAGGAGTACGCCGAATTGATTGATATGATGCAGGTTGCGAAGGCTCAGGACGAACTTCTCCACAAGAATTACGTCACTCAGCCACCGGGGAGCTCCGCTGGCCGTGAGGCCAACGCTGGGAGCTACAAGGTGCGAAAGTCCTTGATGAAAAGAAGGGGGAAGAAGGGCAAGGCCGTTGCCCAGAAAGGGAAGTCAGATGCTCCGAGTGACAAAAAGGCTAAGAAAAATGGTAAGACCTATGGCCAGCAGAACCAAGGTTGCTACAAGTGTGGCAAGTGGGGGCATTGGTCGCGGATTTATAAAGAGCCGCAACATGTCATTGATGCCTACCAATCCCAGAAGAAGAAGGATGGTAAAGGGCAGACTGAAGCCCACTTCACAGCAGTTGAGTAGGAGCATCCTGAGCAGCTGCCTGAGTTGATGGAGGTTGAGGCCATCCCGGTAGCAGCACCCCCTTACGACCTAGAGGCAGCCATCGCCATGATTTGTCTCGAAGAGAAGATCACTCCTGAGAAGATAGCGGAAGAAGTCTCTGATTTTCTAGTTGATTCAGACTGATGCACAGAATGCATTAGACTTTAATTGTCATTTATTTTGTGTTAAATGGGCACGTTAGAACTTGCATGGATGGTACTTTAGCATTTGTTCTCTCGTGATGGTTGGATGATTTTGAAATAATTCATTCATTTATTCAGTTTATGATCGCATGATATGTTCTTATATTGGAGTATTTTATTTATGTATTGAATGCCTTCTAATACATGTTAATAAAATACCTTATATTAGAACGCGTGTGTCCCCTATGGAAGAAGCGCGCCTTGCCGACAGCGGCACAATGAATACCATCTTAAGAGAGACTAAGTATTTTCAGTCGATTCGTAAGAATGCTGGCGGCCTTACGACAATCACCGGAAGCGATTGTCAGGACCAAGATTTTACAATCTGGAATCCTCTGTGATTCCACCACACTATTCCCTGGATCAGTAGATAGTGCTCACAGTTTACAGTTCTGAATATCAAAGTACATATCATGCGGAAGCGTAAATATAATAGTAAACTTACTCATGGGCCGATTAGGCCACAATCATTAAATTGAAGCAGCGGAAGAACGAAGCACGCAAGTGGGACCTTCAGGACATGCCCACAGGCAGCCAACTGAAGGTTCGCGACCTAGCCCTTGACATCCTCATCTTCTTTGCCATCACGTCCAATAGTGTTCCTGAAGCGTAGTGATCTGATTCCTGATTCTGAATCTGTTGTGAAAGCGAGCGTGAGTACAAACCACCATGCTCCGCGAGCCAATACACAGAATGCAAATAAATAGTATGCATGGTGTCGGGACCCTGGATTTCCAAACCCGGTCCCTCTGTGTATTACAGCACTAGTTCCAGATCAAAGCTAGTGCACACAGTTAAACAGACATGATTACATAACCAACAGCGCTTTATTACACTGACCATCAGGTCTCATTATTACAATTGAGGTTACAAAACCTCGCACACACGAAACACAGCGGAAGCAAAGATAAATTCAGCGGAGACCCATCAATACGCCACAGGCAATTGACTGGGGAAGCGCGATCTAGAACTCCTGGAATCCTTCGTCGAATCCACCCGCGGAGTAGTCGTAGTCACCTTCTTGAGCTTCGTATTCCTCTGAATATTATTTTTGAGTGTAGCATGTGAGTACATAAAGTGCTCCGCAAGTCTTGGGAAAAATGCAGTAGATGCAAGGCTTAACAAAGAAGGGTTATATGGTTCTTTTGCACAAAGCATTGTTTTAATTTCAATTACTACTAATTATTTTCGAAAGCATCAATTTTAATAATGTAAATGTTTTAACAGAACTATCATTAACTCTCTAGTGAAGGTTCCATCTACCAACACTAGCCAACCAATTACAATTGGTCAAGTTTAAAACTGCGGGTTCCATCCACCCTCTCTGGCTCCAACTGCCAGGATACCCTTCCGAGAGTTCCCTCCACTCTCGGAATACAAAAACTTTGATTTTAAAACCAAAACCAGAAATCTACCATGTGAATGCATTCCTTGCCCGCCCTTGACCGTGGGCACGGCTATTCGAATAGTTTTACACTCTGCAGAGGTTGTACAACTTTACCCACAAGAGATAAATTATCCTAAAAGTCAACACGCTTCCTTTGGCATGAGACCCAGATAAAATATCACAAAGCCTTTACCTTACTCTAATCTAGCTAGATACCACCCGCTGAGGTTTCACCACAGGTAGGCTAACTGCCCGAACCGAAGCCCCCTCTTGCGCCATATGAGTACAGTAAATCCCTGTCCCTCACTGTGAATAACCAATCCATCCCTGGCACCCACTTTCCACTGGTGGCACCTAAACTAGACTATCATAAGTTAGTTAGCTAGGTCGTACCCATATAGACTTGTGGTTGTACGGTTAATGCTCAGTCTGGACAAACACAAGCGTCGGTCCTTAATTGACTAGGGTGGAACATACACTTTTCAAGATCTCGTGCTAACTGCACCAACCCAAACCAACCATCCACCCTAATCTAAATCAACTTTCACATTTTAGTTTATTTTAAAAGAACAGTGGTAACTCCAATCACCACTAGATTTATAAACACAAGGTTATTACAAGAAATCATAGTTTTCCACTTTCAAGATTTCAAAGGTATTAAATAGCGTGACTAAGCATTATACTACCATTCTATTATTCACAAAAGATTATAATACTCTCATTATTGAGACAAAGGAAATTCTAGGGTGACAAAGGTACATGGCATTCAACTTTAATTGAGGGCATAACAAAGTTGGATTGACTAATACCTTAAGATTTGAACTAATGTTTTATGTAAATAGCAATGCACATAATTTAAAATAATTAAAATATTTCAAAATCATAGGTTCAAGATGATCAAAGGAGACTTGCCTTCTTGCAGGTTCTCTGGGTCTTCGTGCTGCGAATTGGAGAGATCGTCGACAACGTTGGAATCTACTCGGGAAAAGACGAAGCAACAAAACAAATAAATACAAACAAAAATTCAACTAAACTAAAAACTCAATTAGAGGCCATATTTGGATAGATTATGATTTTAGATGAATTTAGAAATTTGAATGGCTCAATTTGGAGTTAAATTGAGAAAGTTACGATTGTTTGAAGTTTTCAGTTTGAATAAATCCAGAAATTAGTAAATTTCTGACAGGTGGGGCCCACTGGAATATGTAAATTTTATTCTTTTATTTTTATTATGAGATTATGACAGGTGGGACCCACTGGTCAGTGAACCCACGGGATCGGCCTCTGACCTGTGGGACCCACTGGACAGTGAGCCCACTAGCTTAGCCTCTGACATGTGGGACCCACTGGACTCCGGGCCCACTTGTCAGTGACCAGCGCTGAGGGATGGGGCCCAGACGACAGTGGCTAGCGCAGACCGGCGGCCACTGACGGGTGGGACCCACTTGTCAGCACGGAAAATAATAGAAAGGCTCAACCTCAGCGTGCGGAGCCGGGGGCTCGAACGCGTGCCGAGGGAGCCAAGGGGGGGAAAGAGAAGCGCTGGTAACCAGTCGGGCGGGGAGGCGTTGCCTACCCATAAAGGGTAGGTAACCCTCTTGAGGAGTACCTGCCGGAGGGACCGGGCAGTAGAGGACGGCGGCGAGGGAAGGCTGGAGGAGTTTGGATGAAGCCTAAAACGGGTTCCCGGTGCAGAGGCGATTCTGATGGAGAGGTCAGCGGGGTCCGGCGGCGAGCAGGGACGGCCGGCGACGAGGAGAAGCGGTGGCGCAGCACTGGTCCTCCGGGGCGACGGTGCTCCGGCGGCGGGAAGGGACGGCCGAGGCGTCGGGGAAGATCGTACGGGCACGGGGGTGCTCGGGATGGCGGTGGCTGGCTCCGGGGATGACCAAGGCGTCGGCAAAAGCTCGCCGGAGTACGGCGGGGCTCGGAGGGAGGGGAAGCACGGTGCTGGGGCGCTACGGGGCTCGGGAGAGAGAGTGGAGGGCTGGGGGTGGTTGTGCGGAGGGAGGCAGAGCCGAAGGGGGGTTTTTATAGGGCGGAGGAGGGGACACGGGCGCTTAATTGCTCGCCGGAGATCTCGGTGGCCGGCGGCGATTCGGGCGAAGGAAAAAAAAGGAAAGGGGGGTGAGAAGGGAAAGGGGGCGAGGGGAATCGGGGATTCGACCGCGGCGGGGCTTGGGGTTTCCAAAACCGGGGAGAGCCGGGGAAGGAAGGAATGGATCCGGCTCAGATTGGTCGCCGCTGCAAGAAAGGAAAGGGGGGAGGAAGAAAGGAAAGGGGCGGTGCGGTGGGGAAGACGAGTCTGACTAGCGGGGTCCACGCGCAGCGGGAGAAGGGAGTGCGGGCGGCCAAGATGGCGCCACGCGGGGAAGAGAGGGGATCGGGCAGCACGCGCGGGCGCAAGGCGGACGGCGGATCGGGCGGCCACGCGTCGGCCCGAGGGGAGGGGAAGGCGGGGTCCTGGCTGACGGGCCGGGCCCGCGAGGCAGCGGGGAAGAGGGAAGGGGCGGCCTGGATGGGTCCGAGGGGGCGACGTGGGCGGATCTAGGCCGTCCACACGTCGGACGGAGGGAGGGAGTTGGATTTTAAATTTTAGAAATTGATTTTTTAATTACAGAAAAGGCTAGGAAATTATTTAGGCCTCAGAAAAATATGATAATACCTCCAAAAATTCCAGAAAAATTCACAGAAGCTCCTGGACATATTTTGGACTAAATGAAATTATTTCCAACTTATGTTGGTATTTAGTTTTCATATTTTAAAATACCTTTTAACTTTTTAAAATAGCTTTTAAACTCCAGAAAATCCAGAAAGTCAAAATAAAAGCCAAGTAAAATCCAATTACTTTAAAATAATTAATTTGAATTTAAATTTTTCCAGAAAGCCAAATTTGGGATGTTACACATGGCTTATGAAAGGAGAGGCTCAGGTTATTTTATTTGCCATAAATTGCTTTTAGAAGCATTATTATTACTAGTTGTGTGCCCGTGCGTTGCAACGGAAAATCAAATACTATACACATTTTCTTTCATTTACATGAGAATTTATTGTAGAAAAATTTAAGGCCAACATTGATAATAAATCAGATAGCATATCTCTAATGTTGCTAATTTAATCATCGGCAAACTCAATAATAATGTGACACTACAGAAAACCATGGTGAGATGTGCAATAGATTTAAGAAGAAAATAGTGTTACTTATGCATTATCATTTCGAAGACAATCATTTGATATTTCTTTTTTCCATAACAAACTTATACACCTAATTATATCCACGCTGACTGAGGATGGCACCAAAATTACAATTACATTGGTACTCAAGACAAAAATCATCAACAAATACATTTGTATATTTTGTTAGTCTCTCAGGGGCCACAATGTACAGCTTATCTCAAGATGAACTAATAAGCCTCCAAAAAATACAGGAGTAGATAGCAAGCACCACTAATAGCTTCATATTAGTAGCTCCCTCTAGGACGTGCATGACTACTAAAGAAAAGAGCATAATTTAATAAAAAGTCTCTACACCACATGTAAATCTATGGGTATCTAATTAAGGAGTGTAATGCCAGGAGGAACTGACTTGAGCAAATTGAAACACAAAACAAAATTTATATATATCATGTGCAACACAACAATCGCATGCCCATAAGCTATAATGTGCTTTAGAATAATTCTGTGGCTGTTGTCGCAAGAATAATACACATCATTTAACAAAATGTGCAAAATATAAGCACCACATACTATAAATGGTATCAATGTTCTAGCATATCTCTCATACCATTCAGAAAATAATATAATGTTGAGAGGATCTTTCAAATTGAAAGCGAGAGAAAGCATGCTTTATCTATATTTAGCTATACTTCAGGAGGGTTACGTCATAGTCAGAAATTCAGTTTTAGAGAGAAGACATGGGAGGGTGAGGGCAACCAACCGTGCAACTAATTTTTTTATTCATTTTTCTTCACATATGGGGGATTGCAAAACTTAAAGAGTGACAGATATAGCTTCTTCCATTATTATGAGTCAGAAATATAAAATGTGAAGCAATTATTCTCATAGTAAGTAGAATCTTCATATGGAATTATCTAAGAAATATTATGAAGATTCGTGTAGCAACATACAGTCATGCAGTCATCAAAAGGTTATGATTATCTATAGTTTCCGTGCCAAATGAATTTTGCAAGTATTGATTCTACATGCACTCTGCGTGCATTTTTATCTGACACGAAAAATATTAGTTACCTAGTGGATGCATCTTACCATTATGGAAAAGTATTTGTTACCTGAAGACCCACCTCAAGATCCGAATGCCCTTACTTTTATGTTAGTTGTAGAGAGAGAGAGAGGCTGTGAATTCGTTACCTGGTGGTTGCCTACTACCAACATAAAAAAGGTATTTGTTACCTGAGGATTGAAATGCCATTGCTTTAGCATCACACAACATTGTTACATGTAGAGAGAAGACATGAGAGGGTGAGGGGAATCACTGTGCAACTAAATTTTTTTATTCATTTTTTCTTCACATATGGGGGGATTGAATAACATATATCAAAACTTAGAGTTACAGACAGGCTTTCTTCTATTATTATGAGTCAAAAATATAAAAGGTGAAGCTAATTATTCTCATAGTAAGGAGAATCTTCATACGGAATTATTTAGGAGATATTATGAAGATTTGTGTAGCAACATACAGTTATGCAGTCATCTAAAGGTCATGATTATGTATATTTTTGTGCCAAATGAAGAAAGAACGAAATAGTCCTACAACTGATCATAATAGAGACTGAGCTTCTCATAACAGCTCAGATGAAATCACTTTTGACAAAATGTTCTGGGGGAACATGGATAACACACCTGAATAAGAAATTGAAAAAAAGCTACAACAGTGCAGTTTTGTCAATGCGCAAAGAAGAGAATATATACCAATAATACTATAATCTAACAGACCACAAATTCAATTATGTTAATCAAATTAATATGTTTGAAATGCTTCTAACCGCTTCAGAGGTGATGAGAAATCAAAGATGTATCACAATCGCTGTTTTACAATAGAAGTTATATGATTATGAAGATATGATTTTTTTATCTTTTTGTTGAACTGATACAAAAACAGCATACATTTAGATTTGGGTGTAGTTTGTAAATGCCTAGAATCACAAAATCAAAGATGAGCATCTTTGAAAAGGCATGGCATGTGACAGATATAGGTGCTGACCCACATTGTATGATGCCATAGATAAGATCTATATAGTGTGGACAACTCAAATTGTTGTTGAACCGATGCAGTAGGATAAAATATTGTGTTACAGTAATGAACTCTGCAACCTAATATGTCTGGCATACATACCTACTCTACAAAGGAGAACATTGTTGTCGACTACTAAATAATTTCATGCACAATTTGAAATATGATTCTTACTTTCCTTTTACATCCCATTCCTCGGATTAGGAGAACACCAAAGACCACAACTCCACATGAGATTGGACAATTGAGTTGATGCACACATTTAGTGTTGAATCTGAAAGCACAACATGCAAAAGGAACATCTGAGATTAATCTGGATACATTTGAGATCATCCATAAATTGGAAAAATGTACTGATTAGGCACAAAGTCAGATCAGATATAAAAGCATCCTTGTGAACAAAAAATACCAAGCTTGAGGGGAGGGGAGGAAAATGGAAGGGAGTATTAGGAAAGAGGGAGCGAGAGGTTGCGGGAAGAGGTGGGGGGCAACGGTTGCGCGAACGTGCGGGTGCGGCGGTTGTGTGAGGAGGGAGGCGCGTGCGGGTGTGCTACGCGACGGAGGAATGGGGGGAGGAGGAGGCCGCGGCGGCGCAGGGTGGGGAGGAGGAGGCGACGACGGAGCGAAGGGGTGGGGGAGGAGGCAGCGACGGCGGAGCGGAGGGGTGGGGGAGGAGGAGGCGGCGGCAGCGGAGCGGAGGAGCGGGGGAGGAAGCGAGGGCGGCGCGGCGGCAGAGAAGGGAGGGGAGGAGGCGAGGGGCGAGGGTGGCGCCGCGGCGGAGGGAGGGGAGGGCGGAAGAAATGAGGCGGGGGGGGGGGGGGGGGGGGCGGGAAGCGACGACGGAGCGGAAGGTTGGGGAAGGAGGCGGCGGCAGCGGAGCAGAGGAGCGGGGGGAGGAGGCGAAGGCGGCACGGCGGCGGAGAAGGGAGGGGAGGAGGCGAGGGGCGAGGGTGGCGCCGCGGCGGAGGGAGGGGAGGGCAGAAGAAATGAGGCCGGGGGGGGGGGGGGGTGGGAAGCGACGGCGGAGCGGAGGAGTGGGGGAGGAGGCGAGGGCGGCGCGACGGCGGAGAAGGGAGGGGAGGAGGCTGACATGCGTCATTTTTACATATATTTACCCGTCATTTTACCCTCATATTTTCGCATTTCGAGATCATTTATCATCATTTACACATTTTTCCATATTTAATTGCTCAATTTGGATCATTTTACATTTTTTGTGCTTTTTCCGCAGACCGGCGCGAGCGAGGCGCATAAACGACAAATTTGGCATTCTGGGATAGCTCCGTATAGTTGTACGTGTCGTCACGATTGCGTAGGATCTTTCTGCGATGAAATCGGACTTCCAGAGGGTCAGAACAGAAGAAATGAAATGGGAGATGGACTTATTTGTAAACCCTAGATATTAGGAGGACTTAATCGGAAAAACGCCAAAATTCCCCATCTCCTCAAGATGCCGCCGCCGCTGTCTGTGGAAGAACTTGAGCCCGGTTCTTCTACCCTTCTTCTTCCTTGCTCTCCCCCACGCCCTTCTCCATCTCCGGCCGCCGGCGAGCGCCGGGCCGCAGCTCGCCGGTGCGCCTCCCTTCGCCTCCCTTTTCCACCGCCGCCACTCCTCTCTTCGCCCCCTTCTCTCCTCCGGTGCGCCCCACTTCTCCGCCGCTCCTCCATTCGGCGCCACCATCTTCCCCACTATTCCGGCGCGCCACCCTTTCCTCACCGCCGCCTCTTCCTCTCCTCACTTCGGCGCCGCCGCCTCCCTTCTCGGCTACTTCTCCACCCGCAGCTCACCGGTGCGCCCCCTGCTACTCCTCCGGTCGGCGCCGCCACAGCGCCGCCGCTATTCCCCTTACTCCGGCCACCAATGCTTCAACCACCTCCTCATCCTCTCACCGCTCCCCTTCTCCTTTTTCTCCGGTCACCGCTTCAGATCCCGTGCGCCGTCATCGCCATCTCCTCCGCGCCTCCTCTTGCCCACCTCGGCGCCGCCTCCTCTTGCCCACCTCGGCGCCGCCTCCTCCCCATCCGCGCCGCCAAGATCCACCGCAGCTTCCCGTGCGCCGCCGCTTCTCCATCTCTTCCACCTCCGGCGACGCCTTGCTCTCCCTTCTCCACCTTCTACCGCCGCTCCTCCGTCTTCTCCGACTTCTCCACCCGCGCCTCCTACTCCCGTGCACCCCCGCTGCTCTTCATCTGCTCCCACACCGCAGCTCCTCCGTCGCGCCCGTGCGCCGCCATCGCCATCTCCTCCGCGCCACTTCTCTCCGGCTCCTTCTTCGGCCGCCCCGTTGCCTTCTCCACCGCGTCTACTTCCGCCACCGCGCCACCGCTCTCCGCCACCTCGGCGCTGCCTACCTCTTCACCGCCGGTGGTCTCGACTTCACCAACCACGCCGGCGCCGCGTCTGAGGCGAGGGGTGAGGGCGGTGCCGCGGCGGAGGGAGGGGAGGGCGGAAGAAATGAGGCGGGGGGAGGGGGCAGCGCACGGATTCGGGGTGTGGAGGGGCGCACGGATTCGGGGTGGGGCCCACATGTTAAAAAAGGCAAGTGTAGGATGCACCATCACCTTGAACTCCTTCTTTTAAGGAGTAGAGATTTAATCATAGTATTATTGTTTCTACCAAAACTCCACACGACGATTGCCATAATTGACTTAATCCACTAAAGACACACTTTCCTTACTGATTGCTGTCTAAGACTCCAAACAGCGAGTGTCATTATTAAGTTAATCCACCGAATATACTCTTTCCGAATTGATTGCTGTCTAAAACTCCAAACAGTGAGTGACATCATTTAATTATTCCACTGATCATACACTTTCTATACTGATTGCTGGCTAAAACTCCAAACAGCAAGTGACATCATTTAATTAATCCACCGATCATATACTTCCTATATTGATTGCTGTCTAAAACTCCAAACAGCGGATAACATCAATTATACAATCCACCAATCAATTGCTGCCTAAATCTCCAAACAGCTAGTGACATCATTTATCTAATATCATTTAATTAATCCACCGAACACACACTTTCTATATTGAGTGCTGTCTAAAACTCCAAACAGCGACTATCATCAATTATACAATCCATTAATCAATTGATGCCTAAATCTCCAAACAGCTAGTGACATCATTTATCTAATCCACCGATCATGCATTTTGTCTGTTGATTGCCGTCTAAAACTCCCCTTGCAACGCTCTGAGCTATTTGGCTTCCTTGTCTTGACGATGTTCCACGGCTTGCTCCTGGAGTCTTGGCGGGGGTACTTCCAAGGTTGAATGGAATTGGCGTGATTGCTTGACGCTTCTGCGGACACTTGGCAGCGTAGTGACCTTGCTCATGGCACTTGTAACATGTGGCTGATGCTGTAGGGTTGACATTCTCCCGTTGCTGATTGACTGGCTGAGGCCCAGACAAGAACTGGTGAGGGGCTGGTGCGGGGGTTTTGAATCCCGACTGCTGAGGGACACGGGCTGGCTGGTATGCGCTGAGACGAGCCCTCTGAGCCTGAGGCATATGAGATCCTTGCTGCATCACCCTTCTTTTGCGGGAACCCTCTAGTTCGTGACGGCTTTCCTCAATGAGCATCGCCTTATCCACCATATTTTGGAAGCTGGCATAGTCATTTCCCACCACTTGAACTTTCAGACCAGGGTTCAATCCTCTCTTCAATCTCTTCTGACGGGCATCATCCGTGGCGACGTCCTCTGGTGCATAGCGAGCTAGTTGGCTGAACTTGTTGAGATATTCACTTACTGACATACTCCCTTGCTGCAGCTCACAAAATTCCTCCTCCTTCATCTTGATCACTCCATCCAAGATATGAGCGTGTCGAAATGCTGCCGTGAACTCAGCCCAAGTGATGTTGTCTTGATCCTCATGAGCGGCACAGTAGTTCTCCCACCACTCTGCGGCGGCTCCTTCTAGCTGGTGGGCGGCGTACAACACTTTCTCGCGATTGGTGCATTGAGCAAGGTTTAGCTTCTTTTCCATTGAACGAATCTAATCATCTGCTTCCAAAGGCTCAGATGAGTTGGAATAAGTTGGCGGTCTAGTCCTCATGAATTCTGCAAATCTGGATGATGGACGATTTGGCTGAGGTGCAAAGGCTGCCTGATGCTGTTGATTCATCATATTGGTTAAATTCTGCATCATCGTATTCATGAGTTGAGTTTGAGCTGCCATGAACTGACTCAAGGTCGGATCTAAACCCATTGGAGTTGCTTGCGGTCCCTGAGTTGCTTGGTTTGCGTTACTGTCCTCTGGGTCTTGGTTCATCTGACTGCGTCCTGTGGTGCTCCGAGTGATAACCATTTCCGCTCTGCTCTGAAAGAAAGACCACTTGCTGAGAACTAACTTCTCAAGGCTCAATAGGTAAGAGGGAAAAGCAAAGGTAAGCGGTAAACTCGTCTAAGGGGGATACCTAATGGCAACCTAGACTAAGCAAACACTTAGCTGAAAAGGCTAACAAAAGAAGCAATGAACTCCACAAAAAGATTTTTGACATGACTACATCATAATGCTAGAAGCAAAATTGCAGCTCACATCACACCCAATGGCAAATAAGAAGCAAGACGATCTACGTGATACTAAAACTATAACAAGGTTCAAATCTAATGGCTCCTAATCTTCACGGAAATCTCCAATCTTGTCTTGACATATTGGGCGCTTCCTTGATCCCGATTTCACAACACAGTTTGAAGAATTCCATGCCAACTTTCACTTTGGTCGAGGGACACTCGAGACATGTATGGACATTATGGAGATAAGAAGTCAAATTAAGTTTGGAAAACAATGTTTCAGAGGAGGCAAAGAGTAAGAATCCTAAGAATGAGATAAGAAAAAAAGGATTACTAGACAATCATTTGATTGATTTGATTTAGAAAATAAAATTTGAAAACTTTGCTAATTCGACCATTCTAACTAGGGCTCCGTCCTACAGTCGATATAGCTCTGATACCACCTCTGTAGAGACCCGAATATGCAAATCTGGACTCTCCTGTGTATTCTGCACTAGTCTAGGATCACGCTAGTGCACACAGTATAAACAAAGATGAAATATCGACCATATCACAATTTACTTGGAAAAGACTCAAATATTATTAATAATCATCAGAGTACGACCTTATGGCCAAGCTTACAATTATTAGCCTGAAAGGCTTAAAGAAGCTAGCAGCGGAAAACCAGAAAGAAGCGTAGTAGCCATTTGACATGCCCACAGGCAATCGACTAGGAGCGAAGTCCTCATCCGCGAAGTCGTCGAAGTACCCTCCTTCAAGTAGCTCCTGCTGATCTGGTCCTTCTTCCTCAACTGAGCAAATATGGATGAAGCCGTGAGTACATAGAGTACTCAGCAAGTTGTTTGTAACAAAGAATGCAATATAGTATGCAAGGCTTACCAAAGGATGGCTGAAAGGTTAATTTTGCATAAAGCAACAATTTAAAGTAAATACAATAAATAGAATGAAAAGCGAACTTCAAAAATGATAATAAATAAGTAATCAAAGGAATTGAGACAAACCCCAAGTAAACTGGCCATTCACTCCAATGAATCACCCACGAACCAAGATTCACATAATGAACCACCAGTGAACTACCCATTTGTCCATGACCGAGGACACGGCTATTCGAATAGTTTTACACTCTGCAGAGGTTGTACAACTTTACCCACAAGACATGATATTCTCATATTGCCACGCGATTGACACACTTCCTTTGGTGTGCGGTGGAGAAATCAAGACAAGGCCTTTACAATATTCAATTTCAACCCAGTTCTACCTCGCTAAGATTTCGCCGTCGAGTAGGCTATAACCTAGTCGATAATTGCCCCCTCTTGCGCCAATGTGGATCCATGGCTCCAACCACACCACAATCATCCCAATGACGGAACCGAAATTGAAACATCACAAATTAATTAGCCAGGTGAATCCCATACTGGACATGTGGTTGTACAGTAAGGCTCAGATCAATGGCGCACAAAGTTAAGTCCTTAAGTATTACCCAGGCGAAGCATCCACATCCCAATGTGCAACCTGCACCCCCTTTACTGCACGATCATTCGCCCGAGTGAAAACCACTTTTGTATAACCAACACCAATGACACACCAATGTCATGGCACACAAATTTTATAACTGTGGTGACATGCGTCATATTTGCATATATTTACATGCCATTTTACCCTCATATTTTTCATATTTTGGGACCATTTATCATCATTTACACGCTTTTATATATTTAATTGCTCGAAATGGACTGTTTTACACTTTTTTGTGCTTTTCCACAGGCCGGTGCGATCTAGGTGCATAAACGACAAATTTGGACTGCTTCGTACAGATGTGCGCATCGACACGAATGCGTAGGATCTGTTCGCGACGAAATCGGAGTTTCCAAGGGCCAGAAAAGAAGAAATGAAATGGGAGATGGATTGATTTGTTTCCTAGCCTCTTTTTGCTTCCTCCCCCCTTCTCCAGCCACGGCGCCGGCGAGGCCGGGCCATCTCGCCGGCGATCGCCCCTGTACACTTCTCCACCCGTCACTTCTCCTCCCGTGAGCCACCTTCTCTGCCGCGCCGCCTCCCTTCTTTGCTCTCGCCACCGCGCCGCCAAGCACCTCCCTTCTCCGCCTTCTTCCCGCTCCTCTCCGGCCGATTCTTCCTGTCCTCCACCGAATCATCCGCCTCTCCGCCTTCCTCTACCGCACCGCCACTCTGCTCCACCACCCGCCGCTCCTCTCCGGTCGCCGCTCCTCTCCGGTCGCCGCTCTCCACCATCTACCTCTTCTTCGACCGCCTTGCCTCCTTCTCCACCCAAGCGCCCTTTCTTCTCCTCTTGCCCCATCTCGGCGTCGCCGCCCCTGCATCCGCGCCACCTCTTCCGCATCTCTCTGCCGCCTCTCCATTTTCCCCTTTCTCCACCAAATCTCGCCGCCACCCTACTGCGCCGCCACCGCTTGCTCTCCCTTCGGCAGCTCTCCCCTCTGCGCCATCTTCTGCTCTTCCATCACCCGTGCGCCCCACCACTTCTCCATCGGCGACGGCGCTCTACGGCCACCACTGGTGCTTCACCACGCCCCCTTTCACCGCCAGCGTCTACACCGACACCGACGGCCTCATCAACTCCAGTTCTTCCACCGGCCGCCCTGCACCGAGGCTTCATCCACCGCCGACTCCTCCTCCTGCTACTTCTTCACCGACCGAGAGCTTCAATTCCTCTTCTGCTTCCTCTTCATCTAGGTTTAAGTCACTCCAATCCCCAACTTTTCCCCCTTGGTTCCAATTGCTCTGTTAATCTTTTGTTTAATTGTGCACTGTGATGACAATTGCTGTTGATTAACTACTATTAGATGTGACTGTTAATTGTTCAATACTGTGTGAATTGTGAATGTTGGATAGCATCGTTATCTGTCTGTGAATGTGAATGTTTGTGCTCACTGAGATGTGTTACTGTGATGTGTATATTTGTGATCAGTGCTGTGTAGGCTCTATCCTGTGCTTGTCCTGTTGTCCATGTTCAGTTTATGTGTATGTTTGAGAGAGCGCCCGATTTAGCCAGGACGGCGGCCGTTTTCCCCCTTCATGCTGTCTCAACCTCCCTTTGCTTCTAAACCCTCCCCCTTTGCTTCTCTCAGCGTTAAGTCGTGCGAGCGTTCGTATGCTGTGTTTTGTTCGTGTGCCGTCGTCGTCTAGTTAGCTGTCGACCGTATTTCCCCCTCGTTCCCTCTCAACTCTCTCTTTACTTCTAAACTCCCCTAGTGCTTCTCGACTTCCTCCTGCTGTCTTGCGGTCGGTAGCAAGTTAGGGTGTCGGTAGGCAATCTTGTGTTCATTCGTGCAGTCGTCATTGTCGGTCGTGTGTCGTTGTGTCGTAGTCGTGTTGTTCGTTCGGTCGTACGACGTCCATTCGTACGATCGTTCATCCCGTTGTCCTTCGTTTATTTAGTTCGTTCGTTCGTTGTTTCGTCTGTTTGAGTTAGAGTTCGTTCGGTCGGCTAGTTTGGTAGTTGTTTTAGGTTTAGTAGTTCTCCCCCATTTCGATTGGCCTAGCTTTAGCTGAGCATCGGTAGCCTTAGCCTACTCCCTGTGGATAACACGACACTCGCCGCTATTTCAGTGGCAACCCGTGCACTTGCGGGTGTGCTATTTCGCACGATCAAGCATTTTGGCGCCGTTGCCGGGGATTAGCTTAGAACGACAGTGTTAGGCTATAGACTAGGTCATTTGTTTTCTTTAGCTTGTGTTGTGTTTGTGCTGACTTGTCTTTCTTTTCGTTATTGTTCATATTTGTGATATATTGCTAATCCCTAACCCTTTCTCTAGTTACTTCTCTCTTTCGCGATTTTCGTATCCATTCTCGCAGGTTGATTGATATTGGTACTTATTGAGGCTATGGCTTACTATTCTGATTCTTGTGGTTATATGAGCACCCCTAGTACTTATGATACTCTTCAAGAACAGGTAAATCTATTGTCTCGTCAGTTAGAGCGCTATGCTTTAGAGCGAGGAGTTGTGTTAGAGAGCGGGCATGATCATTACAGTTCTTTATTAGGCGCCCACTCTCTAGTTGTTCCTATATGCCAGATTTGTGGTTTTCAGGGCCATTCACCCGCTGAGTGCCAGTGTGGTTATTTGTCCACTCCAGAGTGTTACGGGATGAGCTTTGCTCAGCCAAGTGAGCCATTCCCTGACACTTATCACCCTAGATGGCCTGAGCACTCGAGTCTGTCATATGGAAACAACAACCCTGATATTTCATCCCTTTCTTCTAGTACACCATTGCAGGGTTTTAGATTTGGAGATCAGGATATTTCTCATTGGTCACACCAGCACTATCCTATACCTCAGCATCAGACTCCTACTCCTGAGCTCGATCAGTTGACCAGATTTGAGGAGAGGATTTCTAGGATTATAGGAGATTCCGAGAGAAGAATGAGTAGTGACTTCTCATTAGATCCGACACCTCCTGCCTGTAGTTCACCTATGCCTTCACCGAGCCAGTTTACAGTTCCTATGTCTGAGTCCTTAGAGCAGTCTCATGAGCCACCTCCTTCACATGTAGATCAGGCTGCCAGACTTGATGCATTATGTAAGGAACTGATGACTGTGCCTCCTGGTGGTGATCGTGCGATGGCGATTCAGGATGAGATTGAGGCAATTATGAGCACCAGTTCTACTTGTGTGGATAGTTTTACCATTTCGCAGCCTTCCATTAGCACCACAGAGATAGTTCTGGATAGAGATGAGTGTCAGCCTATCAGTCTTACACCTGATCTTGCTAGCGAGGGCCTGTTGTTGGAGACACTACATATACACCTTGAGGCACCTCAGTCGGATCCTTTGCCTATAGACTCTGAGAGAGAGATTATTGAGCTAGATGATGAGGACCTACTTCGTGATGATGATTGCTTTACTCCTGACTATGAGGATGAGTTTGCGATAGATCCACTCTTGAGTTGTGATGAGCTAGATTTAGATGATGAGAGCTTTGTGCCAGATGATGATGAGTTCATTATGGATATGCTTTTGAGTTCTGAGGTTCCACATCTTGATGAGGGGGCTGCTTCCGATGTCGACGAGGAGCACATTTCTATTGATCCATCACCGGCTACTTCTTTCGTCGATATCGCCCCTCTGGAGGTTTCTACTACCGTGCATTCTACTTCACCTACACTTCAGGTAGTTTGGAAACTCTTCCTCGACCACTTCAGGTTTGATTTCTTTGGCCCTGACGAGACATATGCTATTACTAGTTGTGCTCATCTCACTGATAGACCTCATGATGTACTTTATCGATATACCTACATGATTGGATATTCTATTGATGACTTGGAGGGCGTCGACCCTATCACACATAATTGCCATGTTTTTGAGTCTATTTGCAGGGTTACGCTTGTTTACCATCGACTACGAGCGAACATGGTTCGAGTCGATATCCCTTGGGATCCAGGTGGATTTCGAGGCATGCTGCTTCATGAGGAGGGCGGACATGTGCCTTTTCCATGTCCCGTCCTTGGCCCTCCTCCCGCTACATCCAAATGAGCATCTCTTTTTCCTTTTTTTCCATATCTTTTGTTAGTTTTTGTTGGTTTCTTTTCTTCTCTTTCTTTTTATTTCAGGCCCCGTGCTAGATCTTCATCCTTGTACGTGCGAGAAGCCATGGGATGATTTGCCTACTTCCACTACATATACACCCGGTGAGCTGTTTCTTACCCCTTTAAGCACATTCTTGATTCATTGCTCAATTTAAGCTTGGGGGAGGACTTGTACGTGTATGGATGATGTTCTAGCATGTTTGTATTATATTTGTGAGCATTTGAGCTTATTGTCGTGTAGTTGATGATATATGGTCATTCTTGTGCTTCATATTATGCTTATGTTGATGATGTATGGCCTTTACCATTGCTCTCATGTTATGCTTGATTGTATATATTTGCCATGTGAGCCCATGCCATAATTAATCAAGAAAGGTCACATCAAAATTTTCTTAATTGAGCTATATTGTCACTAGTTCCTTGTATGTCTAAGTCACTTGGCATTATATAGAGCTTGAGTTTTGTTTATTATCCTTGATGTGCTTAGAAACCTTGTGATCCTATAGTATTTGATTCATTGCGAGTTACACATGTATTTTAACCATTTGCGGATTGAATTGGTTCTAGTCATAGCCTCTTGAATGATTATATCTTAGTTTCATGCTTTGGCATATGTTGTTTTAGATATTGATACTTTGCTTGAATGTAAAATTTGTGAAAGGGGTAGTCCTATCTTGAGCCAATAACTTGGTTGAATTATCTAGGTATCCATGTCTCAGGACACGTGTTACTTAGCATTAATGAAAACCGATTAAAGATGCTTAATCAAAACTGAAAAAAAGAAAAAATGTTTTGTAATGTGAGTGTGAGAAATAAGTGACTATGTCACATTAGTTCGAAATTGTGTTGAATAAGTGGCAATGTTTTGCCCAAGTGTGAGTGTGAATAAGTGGCAAGCTTGCCCAAGGATTGGAATAAGTGGCACTTGTGCCCAATGTGTGTTTTAAATTTGCTAAAAATCAACAAAAATTAGGTATCATGGCTCAAGTGTGGGCTTATTCATAAATATCATGCAAGTACTAGTCTCTTTGTCTCAAATAGCAAATGCCTTAGCATGACTCTTTGCTATGTTCATTCTTGATGTTATACCTAGTTCCGATGCTTTACAATTTTGGTTGGATTCATGTGATCACTTGAGTGTATTTTGACACTTGTGTGTAACTTGATTTGGTCAAATGCTATAGTTATCACTTTGGCATCTTTGCTTGAATACTCATTGTCATCTTGGATGGTCCTCAAAAACTCAAGTTAGATAATCTCATTTTACATTATTGTATGCCTTTTAACTTATTACATGCATTTAACTAGTCTTTTACCATAATGACTTGTCCAGGTTCGATAATATCACGCCATTTACTTGAGGACAAGTAAAAGTTTAAGCTTGGGGGTATGACATGCGTCATATTTGCATATATTTACATGCCATTTTACCCTCATATTTTTCATATTTTGGGACCATTTATCATCATTTACACGCTTTTATATATTTAATTGCTCGAAATGGACTGTTTTACACTATTTGTGCTTTTCCACAGGCCGGTGTGATCTAGGCGCATAAACGACAAATTTGGACTGCTCCGTACAGATGTGCGCATTGACACGAATGCGTCGGATCTGTTCGCGATGAAATCGGAGTTTCCAAGGGCCAGAAAAGAAGAAATGAAATGAGAGATGGACTGATTTGTAAACCCTAGATTCTTCGAGGACTATTCTGCAAAATGCCAAAATCCCCCATTTTCCATCAAAAGTCGCCGCCGCCTGTGGGAAGCTTCGAGCCCGGTTTGTTCTTCTTCCCTAGCCTCTTTTTGCTTCCTCCCCCCTTCTCCTGCCACGGCGCCGGCGAGGCCGGGCCATCTTGCCGGCGATCGCCCCTGTGCACTTCTCCACCCGTCACTTCTCCTCCCGTGAGCCACCTTCTCTGCCGCGCCTCCTCCCTTCTTTGCTCTCGCCACCGCGCCGCCAAGCACCTCCCTTCTCCGCCTTCTTCCCGCTCCTCTCCGGCCGATTCTTCCTGTCCTCCACCGAATCATCCGCCTCTCCGCCTTCCTCTACCGCACCACCACTCTCTGCTCCACCACCCGCCGCTCCTCTCCGGTCGCCGCTCTCCACCATCTACCTCTTCTTCGACCGCCTTGCCTCCTTCTCCACCCAAGCGCCGTTTCTTCTCCTCTTGCCCCATCTCGGCGTCGCCGCCCCTGCATCCGCGCCACCTCTTCCGCATCTCTCTGCCGCCTCTCCATTTTCCCCTTTCTCCACCAAATCTCGCCGCCACCCTACTGCGCCGCCACCGCTTGCTCTCCCTTCGGCAGCTCTCCCCTCTGCGCCATCTTCTGCTCTTCCATCACCCGTGCGCCCCACCACTTCTCCATCGGCGACGCCGCTCTACGGCCACCACTGGTGCTTCACCACGCCCCCTTTCACCGCCAGCGTCTACACCAACACCGACGGCCTCATCAACTCCAGTTCTTCCACTGGCCGCCCTGCACCGAGGCTTCATCCACCGCCGACTCCTCCTCCTGCTACTTCTTCACCGACCGAGAGCTTCAATTCCTCTTCTGCTTCCTCTTCATCTAGGTTTAAGTCACTCCAATCCCCAACTTTTCCCCCTTGGTTCCAATTGCTCTGTTAATCTTTTGTTTAATTGTGCACTGTGATGACAATTGCTGTTGATTAACTACTATTAGATGTCACTGTTAATTGTTTAATACTGTGTGAATTGTGAATGTTGGATAGCATCGTTATCTGTCTGTGAATGTGAATGTTTGTGCTCACTGAGATGTGTTACTGTGATGTGTATATTTGTGATCAGTGCTGTGTAGGCTCTATCCTGTGCTTGTCCTGTTGTCCGTGTTCAGTTTATGTGTATGTTTGAGAGAGCGCCCGATTTAGCTAGGACGGCGGCCGTTTTCCCCCTTCATGCTGTCTCAACCTCCCTTTGCTTCTAAACCCTCCCCCTTTGCTTCTCTCAGCGTTAAGTCGTGCGAGCGTTCGTATGCTGCGTTTTGTTCGTGTGCCGTCGTCGTCTAGTTAGCCGTCGACCGTATTTCCCCCTCGTTCCCTCTCAACTCTCTCTTTACTTCTAAACTCCCCTAGTGTATGGGCTGACTAGGCTTGCTGACGAGGCAGCTATGGCTGACGTGGCAGGACAGTTGGTGACATGTGTGCACTGGTGGCTGACGTGGCATGCTGACGCGGCACTTGGGTGGGCTCGGCTGCTGATGTGGCGGACAGGTGGCGCCGACGTGGCATGACACATTGGTCTAGGGCTGATGTGGCAAGGCTGACTCGCTGGCTGGCGCACGGGTTCACGGGACCGTGATCTGACCGGTGGGCCCCATGCGTCAGAGGCACAGCTCACGTAGACTAGGCGCACGGGAAGGCGAAGCGGCGGGCCCAGCTGGCGTCAGCGCTGACGCACGCGGGGTGCGAGACACGAGGTGATGCACGCGGTGACCGAGGCGGCGCGACGCGGTGCGGCGAGACCGGGCAGTGGCGGACCTGGCCGGTGGCGACGGAGGCTGGCCGGACGGCGACGGAGTGCTCGCCGGTGGTGGCGAACGGCAGCGGACGGCGAGTGGCTTGGCGAGGTGACCGAACGGCGGCAGGTTTTGGCCGACGGCGACTAGGGACGGCAGCGGGACTTGACGGGGTGCTCACAGGCGGTGGCAAACTGCGGACGACGACGAGCTCCGGTGGCGAAGTCGAACGGCGCGAGATGGTCGGCGACGAAGGTGAAGCGGCGAACCGGCAGACGGTGGCGGCTGTGCACGGCGAAGCTAACGACGGCAGTGAGGGCGGAGCTCGGCGGCGAAGCTCGGGATGCGGGTAAACGAGGGGAGGCCGGCTATTTATACCCGGACCCCGAGGAGTCCATGACGGCATGGACGCCGAGTCCGGGAAGGAGACGCGCGGAAGGCAGCGGCGGAGTCGTTCCGGACACGGAGACGAGAGTCCCGACCGGAGATGAGGGCCCTGACAGGTGGGCCCCACCCGTCGGTGGCGCGGAGCGGCGGACAGCCGAGATCGGCTGCGACCGAGGTGGCCGCATGGATGGGCGACGCATGTCACCATCCTGCTAAGGGGCGCAGCATGGGCGTGGGCTCGGATGCGCGCCGCGTGGCAAGGGGCGGAGCGGCCCGGGCCGAGGTGGCTGGACCGGCCAGCTTGGTGGGCTTCGGCCCACCGGCCGAATTAGGATTTTTAGGCTTTTTCTTTTCTCAAATAAAAAAAAGAATTACTCGGCTTGAGACTCAAGGAACTCAAATAAAATATTTTTGACAAATATTAATGTTTAATTTAATCATATTAAATCCTTTTAATTAAATAAAATTCCAATTAAGCTTTAATTAATTCCAGAAAAATTCAAATGGTGAATTTTAATTTTAAAAGCTTCAAAAAGGCTCTGAAAATCGGGATGTTACAAACGCGATGTATACCTTTCTTAGCTTATTGAATTAATTCATATTAATAGTAATTTAATATGTTGCGTTTTATGCGACCCTAATTACTCGTGTTTGTGGTTAAATGTTTACTTTAGAGTATTTATATGTCGGTGAGATTATTTTGATGCTTGATAACATAAAGCTGTCATATTTTAGCATCTGTATATTATTATGACCTTTTTATCAATATTTAGATTTTAAATAAATATTGAGACAACATTATTTACTCATATATGACAAGTAATTAACTCTCAAATAATCCATTTACATCTAATCAAGTTTATTAGCTTCCCGGGATTTATTTCTATTTTTTTGTTTAAACTGAGTTGTATGGGCAAAGCTTGGTATATAGGTCATATTTTAATAGTTGCAGTTTTGCAAAATCTACCACTAAAATTTACTTCATGGCGACCTAATAAATATTAGGGCATATTTCTTTATGTTTTAATTAAGGGTAATTTTTATTAAATTTGGGCATTTATCCAAAGCCACTTTTCCTTATTAATGCCTTTAATAAATAATTAGATTTAAAATTAAATATTAAAGGCACTCTAATTATTTATCATGATAACTAATACAAATTTAAATCATACATAAACTCTTTAAAATCTTAATTAAATTTTATTAGTTTTCATGAACAATTTTCTAATTTTCTCCAAATTTTGCTTGGTTAATTTCCTAATTGAAATATATTAAAACTAAAATAGCGCAAAAAGAGTGGGACACGGGGGAGGATAGGAATCGAACTCGGGACCTGAGAGCCAAGGCATAAGGCGTGCGCTCGGCTACCAAGTGGGCGGAAGAATAAGACTGATGGAGAAGTGGTAATACACCTCAAGAGGTGAACGGCGGGAGGGCTCAAAACAGAGTATGATGGCGCCGACGGGGAGGAGCCTTGCCGGCGGCGAGCGGCGACCGGAGGCGGTTGGGGAACTGCCAAAACAGGTCGCGGGGGAAGGCGTGTAGGTCAGGGGGGCGGTGGCGTTAGCCGGGAAGGGGCGAGGCGGCTCGGGCGGCGATTGGAGCGGCCGGCGGTGAGGGTGGAAAGAGGGCGGCGGAGCCGGCGTGGAGGAGGCAGCAACTGGCATGCGCGTGAGCATGAGGAAGACCGAGTGAAGCTCACCGTGAAGTCAATCGAGCCGGAGAGGGCCCGTGGCGGACTGGCGGCGTGGGATGGGGTCCGGCGGCGGTGGCGCATGGTGCTGGCATACTGGGATGGAGGAGACCCACGGCCAGCGCTTAGGGAAGCCTCAAGGCGCCGAGAGGAGGCTCCTCGAGCGGGGAATCGAGATGAGGTTGCCGGAGGGGGAGTGGGTGGCAGGAATGGCAGCGGCGGCATTGCTCACGGCAGAGGAGGAAAAGAGGTGGGGGAGGAAAAGAGATTCTTATAGCCGAGCACGCGCGCGAGGAAGGGTGGAGCCGGGGCAAAGACCGGCACGGGGCTCGGCGCGAGGAGGCGCGGGGTTCAGCACGCTGAGGTGCTGAATGATGGCGACGGGTCGGCGCGGCGCAGAGGTGACGGGTGAGCGGCGCTGCGCAGGGTGGTCACGGGGTGGTGATAGAGAGGGCGGTGAAAGGACAGCACGGGAGCAGCTCAGAGCACGCGCGGAGAAAAAAAGGGAGAAGGAGAGAGAAGGCGGCGCAGGCGCGGGCGGGGAGACCGAAGGGGAAAGCGGGCGGGGCGCTCGGGCCTGCTGCGCAGAGAAAAGAGGCGCGGGTGGAGGCGGGGCCTGCGCGGCAGTGAATGGGGAAGGAGGACCACGGACAGAGTAAGGGAGCGGAGAGATGGGCTGGGCCTTCAGCCGGCCTAACCTCCATCTCTCTTTTTTTTGGTTTTGTTTTGTGCATTTGCGTCTATATATATATATGTGTGTGTGTGTGTGTCTATATATATAAAATTCATGTCTTATTCATTTTCCTCTTGCTCTCTTAATTCTATATTTATATATCCTTGCCACTAAATTTGTAGGTGCACAATTTTGATATATATATATATATACATATACATATATATCCATACAGGTTGGTATTTCATATTGTCGTAGGGGTGGCCCCCACCTAAACCCAGCAGGCCTGGTAGGAGATTATAAGGCCCAGAATAGGCCATGTGTAATGACATAACTGCCCCCAGAGGGGATAACCAGATGTAAGGGTATATCTGTAAAAGCATGAGAGACCATGTGGTCGTGATCCCATGAGAATGATGAGTAATTGACAATGGTGTAGGTTAGTCGAGTTTGGTTTGGGTGGTTTTGACCATGTCGTTGCGTGGGCAATCGGGCTCGGTCGGACTTTGGTCAAACTTGGTCTTTTGGGCTTAGGATGTATATTCTAAAGTTTTGACAGGTTTGGACTTCATATGTGGTAAGTGTAATGGTATTTACGCTTTCATGTGTCGAGCGGTGCTATTTGACGTGTTTCTTGTCTGTGTGACTGCAGGACGTCGAGTTGGAGTCGTGGCGAGACACGGTGGACCGGACTAGGCGCAGGTGGCGCTGAGGTCAGAACGGTCGGGATGTGTCGAAGACGACGTGGACTCGAGGTGGTTGCGAGGCGTGCGAGGCAAGGAGCGTCGGAAGCTTCCCGGAAGGTGCAGAAGGGGCGAATCGGGAAATTCGCAAGGCTGCACAAGCGGGAGCGGGCTCCGTTGGACGTAGCGGGCGTAACGGGGCGGAGACCCGTTAGCCAGGCGCTATAAAAGGAGAGGAGGGGCTGCATGCCCTCCTTGAGCATTTGGGTGGAATTAGGGTTAGCTCTAGTCAAAAGAGGCTTTAGGAGTTGGTTTCTTCTTTAGTCTTTAGTGGTTGGAGAGGCAGAGTTTGGTGCTCCCTCTGTCCCCTACGATGTGTTCTAGGTGGTAGAACAGAGTGTGTGTTCTTCCTCCCTCCATGGATGTGTGTGTGTGTTCTTGAGTTGAGGTGAGGGAGAGGATGAGTTGAGAGATTGTAATCCTTCCTTTGTATCAAGACGGGGTATCGGGTCTCGCCTGTATTCGCTGTGATTCAAGCAATGAAAATCTGAAGTTTTATTCCCGTGCTCTCTGTTCTTCCTTCGATGCTCTTTTGGTGGATTTCTTGAGATTTTGATTTTCGAGTTCTTGCTTGCTGTGGAGGTGTAAAATGGGTTGCTCCATGATGGGATAGTGCTTCAAGATCATTTGATCAATTAAAATCCCAGAGACAAGGTTTTAATCTCAGTTTTGCCTTTTTGACCTCCCCTGTTCAAGCTTTGCATTTCTAGGGTTTTGGTGCTCTCAGTGTTCCCCTTGTTGTAATGGCTTGAAATTTGGCATGAAGGATCCAGAGGCTATCTTATAGCTATCCTCAAAATTTCATAGCCAAAGGATCAACCGTTTGGGAGCAATTTGATTTTTGGCTCGGGTCGTGCAAGAATTCAGATTTTTACCCAAATCTGAAATTCTTGATTCTTGGAGTGGATTTCTTGTTATTGGTTCTTGGCTTAGTCTTCTGGGAGTGTTCCCTAGCTATCCTCAAAGTTTCTCAAGCCAAGAATCCAAGAATCGGTGCGAATCTCTCAATTTTCTGAATTTCCTGTTTGCTGTTTTTCTCGAGAGGTACTACCGCTCGGGGAGCGGTACTACCGCTTAAAGGTACTACCGCTCTGACCAGCGGTACTACCGCTCAGCGGTACTACCGCTTGACCAAGCGGTACTACCGCTTGAGGCCAGAATTTTCCCGATTTGATTTTTCTCGCTTGCTGGTCTCTGTATTTGTGTTTTTCCTGCTGCTGGGGTATCTTGTGAGCACTGGTCTTCTACCTTCATAGCTCCCATAGCTATTGGAGAAGAAGATACGAGTTGGGGGCGATTTTTAAAAGCCGACATTCACCCCCCCTCTGTCGCCATTTCGGTCCAACAATTGGTATCAGAGCCGGTTAGCTCTAATTCATAGATCTTAACCGGTCTCAAGAGCCATGGCGACGGACAAGTACTCGACCAAGCCGCCCGTTTTCGATGGCATCGATTACCCCTTCTGGAAGAGCCGAATGGAGACATACATCCAGGCTCAGGGGTACGCTATCTGGCGCAAGGTCAAGGTCCGGTTTGTTGTTTCGGCCGATGAGAACATCAATGCTGGGAATATGCATGATGTTGAGGCAAACGCTAAGGCAAGGAACATCATTATCCAGGGCCTGAGTCGTAGCGAGTTCGATCGCATCTCCCACCTGTCATCCGCCTACGATATCTGGGTGACCCTCGACGCATACCATGAGGGCACCACCCAGATCAAGACGGTTCGACAGGACCAGTTCAAGCGCGAATACAACAAATTCGAGATGCTTGCTGGTGAGTCCCTAGATGAGTGCTTCGCACGTTTTCACAAGATCTTGAGCAACCTCCGAGCGGTCGGTCTCACATACCCCGACTCGGACAACGCTCGTCAGATGCTTGCGGCACTCGATCTGCGAGTGTGGGAGATGAAAGTGACCACCATCAAAGACACGACAGACCTCTCGACCTTGACTCTTGACGCGCTGTACTCGCGCCTCAAGACTCACGAGATTGACGTTGTCTCTCGTAGGTCGAAGTCACAGTCGATGGCTTTGGTCACCGATCCCAGTTCAGCTTCTGGTCTCTCTTCTGAGTCTTCTTGCGGTTTCTCCCTTGCTGCTCTCTGTGACATAACTGATGATCAGTTAGAGCAGCTTGCGGATGATCAGCTGGCCCTCCTAGCCCGAAGGTTTTCACATGCCTACAAGGGTAGGAGAGACAGAAAGAGAGGAGGACCCGTGATTTGCTTCGAGTGTGGTGGCCCCAACCACATTCGGGCAAACTGCCCCAAGCTGGAGAAGGGCAAGAACGACTACGGCGGTTCGGGCAAGATCGACTACACCGACAAGAACCGCAACAAGAAGCCTCCAGCTCAGACGCCGGGAAAGAAGAAGTTCCGCGACTTTGGGAAGGCCAAGAAGTTGTTTCACCGCGTCCTCACCGCCTTCGACGACCTCGACCTCAGCGAGGTGGAGGGATGGAGCGATGACGACGGGACGGGTGACCAAGATCCCAAGAGCGGCGACGACTTCTCCGGCATGTGCTTCATGGCCCTCGAGGGCGAACTCAGCGACAGCGAGCTGTACTCCGACTCGGACGAGGTATGTCCCTCCTATGACCAACTTAATGAAGCTTTCCTTAAGCTAGGAGGTTTTCATGCTAGAGCTAGGACTAGGTGTACCGAGTTAGAGAAGGAAGTAGATAGACTGTCACGGGAGCTTACTTCTCTTACATCTGCTCCCTCCCGTGACGACTGTGATACATGCTGTGCTTTGCTGGGTGATTTGGAGAAGTTAAGGACCTCGCATGATAGTGTGTCCTCCGAGCTTGATTCTATTAAGGTGGAGAATGTTAGTCTGCTTGCTGAGTTAGAGTTGAGTAGGATGGCTGTTACCCTACTTACTACTGATGGGACTACTTCTCCCACCTCATGTGAGGTTAAGGACATTGCTGCTAGAGGACCTTATGCCATGCTCCTTGATCTGCCCGAGTCTTGTGAAAATTGCAATAATTTAAAGATGAACCTAAAACGGGCAGATCACAAGATTGCTGAGTTGCGTGCTTCTTTACTTGAGCCTATTGATTCATGTTTAAACTGTCCAAAGTTAACTGCTGAACTTGAATCTGTCTCAAAACAGTTTCAAGAAATGATTGACAACAACAAGAAAATGGCTCAGTATGCGACTAAGGACTCTGTTAGCTCACCATGCATTAGTTGTGATAAACTAAAACTTGAACTCGTTGCTTTGAATGACAAATGTGTGAAGCTAACTAAGGACTTACTAGAGAAGCCACAATCTGGTTGTGATGTGATTGATGGTGTGGGGGAGAAGCCCCAGGGTAAGGGTGAGACGCCTAGAGACGCGAACCAACCTGCTAGTAGTAGGACTGTCCCCTCAGGGTCGGCTGTGCATGCACAAGCCATTCTCTCCTCTACTATTGGTTCTTCTTCTGCTCCCTTACCTCCTGCTGTTACCTCTTCCCCCTGCTCTTCTTGCACCTCTCTCTTTCGGGAGTGTCAGTACCTTATGAACACTCTCGAGAGATTTGTAGGCGGCAAGAAGAAGCTTAATCTTATTCTAGACCAGTCCAAGATTTGCAGATTTAATCAGGGTCTAGGATATGACTATCATGAGGATATGAGGAAGCATCCACCTGCTGTGCTCAGACCCATAGCACCAGGTGTGATCGAGACCGAGCCCAGGACCGAGAAAGTCCAATTTAAGTCAGCGGGCTATGTCCAGGGGATTTCTGACAGCAAGGTGATTGCACCTGCTGCTTCGGCCTCTCAGAAGGCGAAGCCTGACCGTGCTACTTCTACCTCTCAGAGGATGAAGTATCACTGCACCTTCTGTCAGAAGGATGGACACACGGTTGATCGATGCTTCAGGCGCGCCAAGATTGCGCGTAGAGACCGTGTTGAGTCTCCTAGGCGTATTCAGGGTCAGCCCCAGATCCTGAGTGCACCTAGGACCAGCACGAGGTCTAGGTTTACTGCTGTTGATGGGTTTGGGCAGCATCGAGGACTTGGTTTTTCTG
This sequence comes from Dendrocalamus latiflorus, assembly GCA_017311315.1. Taxonomy (NCBI): domain Eukaryota; kingdom Viridiplantae; phylum Streptophyta; class Magnoliopsida; order Poales; family Poaceae; genus Dendrocalamus; species Dendrocalamus latiflorus. The sequence goes on from CM029646.1 coordinate 6,816,274, forward strand.
AGTCTTCTGTTTTTCGTCCTCATGATGCTCCTGGTCATGACTTCCGCCGTCCTGAGGGTACATCTCGTTTCCCCCGTCGAGACAGTTACCCGCGGCGTGTTCAGCGTGTTGCCGGTGTTCCGACTCGCTCTCCCGTAGCAGTCGGACCCCGCAACAGCTTCAGGTCTGCTCACAGACCTTCTGCTTCTTTGAGTCATGGAGAGCGTAGGGTAGATAGAGGTCAGTCGTGCTTGACTACTTCATCTGCTCGACGTGTTGTTCAGTATTGGGTGCCAAAATCTCTCTTGATTTACCCCAGTACTGAGACTTTACTCTCTGTTTGACTCAGGTTCGCCGGGCAGGGAAGGGAAAGGTTTGGCTCGTAGACTCCGGGTGTTCACGACACATGACTGGAGATTCCCGTTGGTTTTGTTCCCTTGCCCGTGCTCCAGGTGATGAGACGATCACCTTCGGAGATGCTTCATCTGGGCGCGTCATCGCCAAAGGTACTGTGCGCATTAATGATTCTTTCATTTTGAAAGATGTTGCCTTGGTTAGTAAGCTGCAGTACAATTTGCTTTCAGTCTCTCAGCTTACCGATGACGGTTTCGAGGTAAGCTTTAAGAAAAACAATTGCAAAATTCTTGATTCTTCGGGTAGTCTGGTTTGCGGGATTTCTCGTTATGGGAGGATCTTTCGTGCTGATTTTTCTGAGTCTTCTGGTGATCCTCTCAGGTGTTTAGTTGCTTCTGAGTCCCGCGACCTTTCTTTCTGGCATAGGAGACTTGGTCATATTGGATTTGACCATTTGACCCGAGTTAGCGGCCACGATCTCATTCGTGGTCTGCCGAAACTCAAGATGGTCAAAGACCTTGTTTGCTCTCCATGCCGGCACGGCAAGATGGTTGCCGCTTCTCACCCTCCGGTCACAGTTACTATGACCGATGCACCGGGACAGCTGCTCCATATGGACACAGTTGGACCAGCTCGAGTGCAGTCAGCAGGAGGGAAGTGGTATGTTCTTGTTGTGGTCGATGACTTCTCGAGGTATTCTTGGGTGTTTTTCTTAGCCTCGAAGGATGAGACGTTTTCGCATTTCCGAGGTCTTTTCAGTAGGCTTTCTGTTGAGCTCCCGGGTGCCTTACGAGCGATCCGCAGTGACAATGGCACGGAGTTCAAGAATTCCTACTTCGAGAGTTTCTGTGGTGAGACAGGTGTAGAGCATCAGTTCTCCTCTCCACACGTCCCTCAGCAAAATGGCGTTGTGGAGAGAAAGAACCGTACTTTGGTTGAGATGGCCAGGACGATGCTTGATGAGTACTCTACACCACGGAAGTTTTGGGCTGAGGCTATAGCCACCGCGTGCCATGTCTCAAATCGAGTTTTTCTTCGGGCACACTTGCATCGCACGTCTTATGAGCTGAGATATGGGCGAAAGCCTAGCGTCTCTCATTTTCGTGTGTTTGGTTGCAAGTGCTTTGTTTTGAAGTCCGGGAACCTAGACAAGTTCGAGTCACGTTCTTGTGATGGAATCTTTCTAGGTTACTCCCCTTCTTCGCGGGCTTATAGGGTCTGGAACTGCGAGTCTAGTAAAATGGTAGAGACCTGTGAGGTGACCTTCGATGAGGCCAGTCCGGGGACTAGGCCCGATATCTCAGGTTCTTTAGAGCAGTCCGAGACCATCTTTGTGGATGATGAGGATGATGGAGACGACGGTTGTCTACCTGATCCTGTCCCTCATCCACCCCTTGAGGTGCCGTCTTCCACCGCACCTCGAGGTGATCAGCCCATGCCTTCTGCTTCTTCTGGAGCTGGTGGCTCTGTTCCTACCTCGTCAGCTCACGAGGTAGAGGCCACTTCTTCATCTCATCCTGGACCTCCTAGACATATCCAGAAAGCTCATCCTTCAGAGCAGATCATTGGAGACCTTTTCGAGCGTGTAACCCGCTCAAAATCTGGCTTATCTCAATTCTGTCTCCATTCTGCTTTCATTGCCTCCTTTGAGCCCAAAGATGTCTCTCATGCTTTATCTGATGAGTCTTGGGTCAATGCCATGCATGAGGAGCTAGAAAATTTCGAGAGGAACAAGGTCTGGTCGCTTGTCGAGCCCCCGCGAGGTCACAATATTATTGGGACTAAGTGGGTGTTCAAGAACAAGCAGAGCGAGGATGGAGTGGTTATTCGAAACAAGGCTAGACTGGTTGCTCAGGGGTTCTCCCAGGTTGAAGGTCTAGATTTCGAGGAGACCTTTGCCCCTGTAGCTAGACTTGAAGCCATTAGAATCCTGCTTGCCTTTGCAGCTTCTAAGGGTTTCAAGCTTTACCAGATGGACGTCAAGAGTGCCTTTCTCAATGGCCTTATTGAGGAAGAGGTCTACGTCCGACAGCCTCCTGGTTTCGAAAACCCCAAATACCCAAACCATGTCTTCAAGCTTTCCAAAGCGTTGTATGGACTTAAGCAGGCCCCCAGGGCTTGGTATGAGAGGCTTAAGTCCTACTTGTTGAGTCATGAGTTTGAAATGGGTAAAGTTGATAAGACCTTGTTCATCCGCCGGCTTGGCGCTGACCTTCTGCTCGTCCAGATCTATGTCGATGACATTATCTTTGGCGGCTCTTCCCATACTCTGGTTTCCCAGTTCTCGGATGTCATGAGCACCGAGTTTGAAATGAGTATGATGGGTGAGTTGACCTTCTTCCTTGGCTTCCAAATTAAGCAGACTCGGGAGGGTACATTTCTTCATCAAGGAAAGTACACTCGTGACCTCCTGAAGCGCTTCGATATGAGTGATGGGAAGCCGGTGTCAACTCCGATGGCTTCGACAGCCTATCTTGACCCAGATGAGGATGGCGAGCCAGTTGATCAGAAAGTGTTCAGAAGTATGATCGGCTCCCTTCTTTACCTCACTGCCTCGAGACCAGACATACACTTCTCTGTGTGTCTGTGTGCTCGTTTTCAGGCCTCTCCTCGCGTATCTCACCGCCAGGCGGTGAAGCGCATCTTTCGATACCTTCGAGCTACCATTGACTATGGTCTCTGGTACTCTTCCTCATCCTGTCTTTCCCTGAGAGCCTTTTCGGATGCAGACTTCGCTGGCTGTAGGATAGATAGGAAGAGCACTTCCGGCACCTGCCAGTTCATTGGCACTTCTCTCGTTTCCTGGTCTTCGAGGAAGCAGTCCGGTGTTGCACAGTCCACTGCAGAGGCCGAGTACGTTGCTGCTGCCAGTTGCTGCAGCCAGGTACTTTGGATGGCTTCGACCCTGCGGGACTTTGGGTTAGTTATCGACAGTGTTCCACTCTTTTGTGATAACACTTCTGCGATTAACATTGCTAAGAACCCAGTGCAACACTCTCGGACCAAACACATTGATATCCGTTTCCACTTCCTTAGAGACCATGTAGAGAAGGGTGATATAGTGCTCCAGTTTGTGGAGAGTGACCACCAGTTGGCTGACATCTTCACCAAGCCTTTGGATAGTTCGAGGTTTTCAGCTCTGCGGGGAGAGCTTGGGGTGGTATGTCCTTACGGATTGTAGTGAGGGGGAGCTTTGGGCTTTACTGCTTTACTATATTGATTATGCTTCTGTCTCATTTCTATTGCATTGCACTCGGGGTGCATTTGGGTTTAGTCCTTCCAGCATAGGTTAGAGTGCTTCTCTTGCCGAGATGCTTAGACTTCTAACCCTTATCTTGTGCTTCCAGGATTAGCTGCTTCTTATCTCACTAGGTCGAGCTCACTCACTTCTTGTAGGTTCTAGCGAGGGTTGGGCCACCCTCGGGTAGACAGGGTACGTGTTTGCTCTCTAGTGTGTGATTTACAGTCAGCTGATTGTCCTGGAGTCATATGGGGTAGATGAGAGTCAGTCTGAGCCATAGTTGTCTCTATATCTTATCTATGCTTTAAGGACTGCCTGTTTTGGTTTTATTTGCCAGCTTCTCGATTTATTGCTTTGGTTCAGGGAGAGTTCATTTGGGAGCTTCTGGAGCTTAATTGTGACTTAACTCAACTTGAACTAAAAGTTGCATGTCATGTTGAGGGGGAGCTGGATTTTTTCTGCATTTTAGCATTTCGCATTGTAATATAACTACATTGAGCCTTGATTATTATCCTGTTATGACATGTTTACAATGCTTTACACCTTGCCATGATTTGTGCCTTATATGCTAGATTGATCATGACTTCATATGTGTAGACTAGCTTTTACCATGATAAGTTAATAAAAATTGCCCAACTTGAAGTAAAACTTGTCATGCTAGCATTTGAGTTTAGTCTTTCTGGAGTTATCTCTTTATGATTCATGCCATGTCAACTAGGCTTAGCTGAGCGTTGAATCTTTTATTGAGCCTTAGATTGAGCTATTTTAGTCTCTTGATGTAGCATGAGGTAGTACAATATGTTAAAAAAAAAGAATCTCTTTTGTGCGAAAAAACTGATTTCACCAATTCTTTCTCATGAGACGGCTTGCCATTGCACTTGGCATGAACTTAGGGGGAGTTTTGGATGACCTAGACTATCTTCTTAAGCTCATGGCTTGGAGTAGTCGCATAAGGCTTGAGACCTAGCACATGATAAAACAAAAATCTGGTTGGCAACAACCATGAATTTCAAAAGAAAATATGTCATTTGTGCTCCATTTGCTTAAGCTTCAAAAAGACCCAAGTACTTTAACCAAAGTTTCATTCTTGAGCTTATAGCACTCTATTTGGACTCAATGTTAGCTTCCTTGTTCCGCTTAGCTTATTGACATGGCCTGCATCATCCTTGGATATCTCTAGTTAGACTTTGCTCATTGATGACTTGACTTGCTCACTTAATGTACTTCACTTTTAGATTGTTATCTATGTGTTCTAGCTGGCTTATATATATGTTGTCATGATCCAGATAGCGTTTTATTGAGTTATGGCTTGGTGTAGTACTTGTTGGTCATATTGGATAATTCTCATGGCTCTAAATGCTTAGAATAAACAAACTTCAGCCATATTCATCCATTGACATGTCATATTCTCTCTTTTGCATCTTGATGCGTTTATTGCCAAAAGGGGGAGAATAGAGAAGAAAAAGTCTGTTGGGAACAGTTTAGAGCTTTGGAGATCAATTTGCTCTTTCAGTAGTTGCTCTAGTGTTCCTTCTGTCGACATGGTCATTAGCTTCACTTCATTCTGTGGACCATGTTGGATTCTTCAAACTCAAACTCTTCTTCATGCTTTTTCCGAGTTTGTCAATATACTCATCAAGGGGGAGATTGAGAGACCATGTGGTCGTGATCCCATGAGAATGATGAGTAATTGACAATGGTGTAGGTTAGTCGAGTTTGGTTTGGGTGGTTTTGACCATGTCGTTGCGTGGGCAATCGGGCTCGGTCGGACTTTGGTCAAACTTGGTCTTTTGGGCTTAGGATGTATATTCTAAAGTTTTGACAGGTTTGGACTTCATATGTGGTAAGTGTAATGGTATTTACGCTTTCATGTGTCGAGCGGTGCTATTTGACGTGTTTCTTGTCTGTGTGACTGCAGGACGTCGAGTTGGAGTCGTGGCGAGACACGGTGGACCGGACTAGGCGCAGGTGGCGCTGAGGTCAGAACGGTCGGGATGTGTCGAAGACGACGTGGACTCGAGGTGGTTGCGAGGCGTGCGAGGCAAGGAGCGTCGGAAGCTTCCCGGAAGGTGCAGAAGGGGCGAATCGGGAAATTCGCAAGGCTGCACAAGCGGGAGCGGGCTCCGTTGGACGTAGCGGGCGTAACGGGGCGGAGACCCGTTAGCCAGGCGCTATAAAAGGAGAGGAGGGGCTGCATGCCCTCCTTGAGCATTTGGGTGGAATTAGGGTTAGCTCTAGTCAAAAGAGGCTTTAGGAGTTGGTTTCTTCTTTAGTCTTTAGTGGTTGGAGAGGCAGAGTTTGGTGCTCCCTCTGTCCCCTACGATGTGTTCTAGGTGGTAGAACAGAGTGTGTGTTCTTCCTCCCTCCATGGATGTGTGTGTGTGTTCTTGAGTTGAGGTGAGGGAGAGGATGAGTTGAGAGATTGTAATCCTTCCTTTGTATCAAGACGGGGTATCGGGTCTCGCCTGTATTCGCTGTGATTCAAGCAATGAAAATCTGAAGTTTTATTCCCGTGCTCTCTGTTCTTCCTTCGATGCTCTTTTGGTGGATTTCTTGAGATTTTGATTTTCGAGTTCTTGCTTGCTGTGGAGGTGTAAAATGGGTTGCTCCATGATGGGATAGTGCTTCAAGATCATTTGATCAATTAAAATCCCAGAGACAAGGTTTTAATCTCAGTTTTGCCTTTTTGACCTCCCCTGTTCAAGCTTTGCATTTCTAGGGTTTTGGTGCTCTCAGTGTTCCCCTTGTTGTAATGGCTTGAAATTTGGCATGAAGGATCCAGAGGCTATCTTATAGCTATCCTCAAAATTTCATAGCCAAAGGATCAACCGTTTGGGAGCAATTTGATTTTTGGCTCGGGTCGTGCAAGAATTCAGATTTTTACCCAAATCTGAAATTCTTGATTCTTGGAGTGGATTTCTTGTTATTGGTTCTTGGCTTAGTCTTCTGGGAGTGTTCCCTAGCTATCCTCAAAGTTTCTCAAGCCAAGAATCCAAGAATCGGTGCGAATCTCTCAATTTTCTGAATTTCCTGTTTGCTGTTTTTCTCGAGAGGTACTACCGCTCGGGGAGCGGTACTACCGCTTAAAGGTACTACCGCTCTGACCAGCGGTACTACCGCTCAGCGGTACTACCGCTTGACCAAGCGGTACTACCGCTTGAGGCCAGAATTTTCCCGATTTGATTTTTCTCGCTTGCTGGTCTCTGTATTTGTGTTTTTCCTGCTGCTGGGGTATCTTGTGAGCACTGGTCTTCTACCTTCATAGCTCCCATAGCTATTGGAGAAGAAGATACGAGTTGGGGGCGATTTTTAAAAGCCGACATTCACCCCCCCTCTGTCGCCATTTCGGTCCAACAATTGGTATCAGAGCCGGTTAGCTCTAATTCATAGATCTTAACCGGTCTCAAGAGCCATGGCGACGGACAAGTACTCGACCAAGCCGCCCGTTTTCGATGGCATCGATTACCCCTTCTGGAAGAGCCGAATGAAGACATACATCCAGGCTCAGGGGTACGCTATCTGGCGCAAGGTCAAGGTCCGGTTTGTTGTTCCGGCCGATGAGAACATCAATGCTGGGAATATGCATGATGTTGAGGCAAACGCTAAGGCAAGGAACATCATTATCCAGGGCCTGAGTCGTAGCGAGTTCGATCGCATCTCCCACCTGTCATCCGCCTACGATATCTGGGTGACCCTCGACGCATACCATGAGGGCACCACCCAGATCAAGACGGTTCGACAGGACCAGTTCAAGCGCGAATACAACAAATTCGAGATGCTTGCTGGTGAGTCCCTAGATGAGTGCTTCGCACGTTTTCACAAGATCTTGAGCAACCTCCGAGCGGTCGGTCTCACATACCCCGACTCGGACAACGCTCGTCAGATGCTTGCGGCACTCGATCTGCGAGTGTGGGAGATGAAAGTGACCACCATCAAAGACACGACAGACCTCTCGACCTTGACTCTTGACGCGCTGTACTCGCGCCTCAAGACTCACGAGATTGACGTTGTCTCTCGTAGGTCGAAGTCACAGTCGATGGCTTTGGTCACCGATCCCAGTTCAGCTTCTGGTCTCTCTTCTGAGTCTTCTTGCGGTTTCTCCCTTGCTGCTCTCTGTGACATAACTGATGATCAGTTAGAGCAGCTTGCGGATGATCAGCTGGCCCTCCTAGCCCGAAGGTTTTCACATGCCTACAAGGGTAGGAGAGACAGAAAGAGAGGAGGACCCGTGATTTGCTTCGAGTGTGGTGGCCCCAACCACATTCGGGCAAACTGCCCCAAGCTGGAGAAGGGCAAGAACGACTACGGCGGTTCGGGCAAGATCGACTACACCGACAAGAACCGCAACAAGAAGCCTCCAGCTCAGACGCCGGGAAAGAAGAAGTTCCGCGACTTTGGGAAGGCCAAGAAGTTGTTTCACCGCGTCCTCACCGCCTTCGACGACCTCGACCTCAGCGAGGTGGAGGGATGGAGCGATGACGACGGGACGGGTGACCAAGATCCCAAGAGCGGCGACGACTTCTCCGGCATGTGCTTCATGGCCCTCGAGGGCGAACTCAGCGACAGCGAGCTGTACTCCGACTCGGACGAGGTATGTCCCTCCTATGACCAACTTAATGAAGCTTTCCTTAAGCTAGGAGGTTTTCATGCTAGAGCTAGGACTAGGTGTACCGAGTTAGAGAAGGAAGTAGATAGACTGTGGCCGCCGAAGGAATTGGCGGCGGAGTACGCGCTGTGGTCGCGGGCGTCGACGCCCGCGCGGCAACAACCGACCCCGCCAGCACCGCTACAACGACACCTGCGGTCGAAAGCGCCCTACTAGTAGCCCTTAACGCGTTCCAGCGGGAACTCGGGGACCTTCGCGGGGCCGTTCGAGATATACAAGAGGCTCGGAGCCAGCAGGTCGCGCCGGTAGTCGCGCCCGAGCCCACGCTAGAGAAGGTGGACAGCCGCGAAGCCCCCACATCTAGCCGTGTCCCGCTGAGATGCGTAGATCCGGAATCTCCGCTTTCGGCGGGGCTGCAGCAGGCGGCGTGGCCCGAAGACTTCAAGTTCCCTCGCATCATCGACCCGTACAAAGGCGACACGGATCCTCGTGAGTTCGTGCGCGTGTACGAAACCGCGATCGAGGCCGCGGGCGGAGACGACACCGCGAAGGCGAAGGGACTCCCCCTCGCACTGCACGGAGTGGCGCTCTCTTGGTTTTTTACCATAGAGCCGGGCTCCATCTACGCGTGGGAGCAGCTTCGCGACCGGCTTCGTAGCAACTTTCAAGGACATTATGTCGAGCGGGTCAATGCGGACCAGCTCTTCGCTGTGAAGCAAGGACCCTCGGAGACGCTCCGGGGCTACTTCAAGCGCTTCGACAAGATTCGAGGCCAGGTAAACGATGTTAATGAAACCACAGTCGTTAATGCAGCCATACAGGGCCTTCGCCCGAGCCCGATGGCCGAATACAACGCGCGGAGGCCAATCACGACAGTCGCCAAGCTCTTCGACAAAATGGACGGGTATGCGCGGGCCGAAAAGGATGCGCGAAGACGCAGCATCACCGCCCCCGGCCTCGCCCGTGAGGAGCACCCCCCGCGCGAGGTCAGGGTGGGTGGTCCCTCCTCGAACCTGGGCCGTAGCCGAAAGCCCCGAGGAGGCCCTCCCCGAGGCAGGGAGGCCGAGGTACAGGAAGGCTCCTCACGGTGCAGCCCTAAACCTCGGCGCCGCCAGCGCCGGTCGCAGGCGGCCCACCATGTCCTCGCCACCGAGAGCGCCCGCCAAGGACCCGACCCCGCCTCGCGGAGGGGAGACCGGGGATCGGAGGGCGGATTTGACTACGGCAGCCAACCCCACGCAGAGCAAGAGCTCCTGCACTATGGCAAGTGGTGCGAGGTACACGGCTACGGCGATCATTACACAAGGGCATGCATCGCGGTGATGGAGCTGCGGAGGGCGACGACCGGGTCTCGGGCTCCGCCTACTCGTCCCCCCGCCGAAGCCCACGTAGGGCACCCAAGGGATAGCCCCACACGGGCCACCGCAACGGAGGGCGCGCAGCATCGCACCATCAACGTCATCACCGGAGGCTCCTCTTCAAAAGCCCCCGGGGAGCAGCCGCAACTGTGGATGCCGCCCCGCAACATCACCTTCGACTTGAACGACGCCAGGGGCGTGGAGTACCCTCACCAAGACCCTCTAGTCATCCAGGCCCACATAGCACGCTGTGAAGTCAGGCGCGTCCTTGTCGACGGGGGAAGCTCCGCGAACATCTTATTCGCAGAAGCCCTCGACCGCATGGCAATCCCCCGAAGTCGGCTAAAGCAGCCAGGAGCTCCACTTCAAGGCTTCGGGGGTCAACCGCTGCAGGTCCTGGGGCACGTGTCCCTTCCTGTCACTTTCCGTCAAGAGGGCAACAAAGGTAACATCCGGACCGAGCATGTCACCTTCGATGTCGTGGATATCCCGCACCCCTACAACGCCATACTGGGGCGACCCTCCATCAACTCTTTCGAGGCAATCCCGCACCACACCTTTTTGTGTGTAAAGCTCCCGGGCCCGGAGGGTGTCATCACCATCTTCGGCGACCAGGACTTGGCCAGACGTGCCGAAGGCGGCAGCCGCGTCCCGCATCGCCCGGTGCATGCCCTCTCCGGCGCGCCCGGTGATGGGCCCTCCGCTCCCGGGTGGACGCCCAAGCCTCGGCCCGAAGGCGGCGTCAAGAAGGTGCCGCTCCAGGCGGAGGGGCAGTTTGTGTCCATCGGCGAGGGGCTCCCGCCGGGGGTCGAACGGGAGCTGCTCCGAGTGCTTCAAAACAACGTTGACATCTTCGCATGGTCCCCGGAGGACATCAAGGGCGTAGACCGAGCAGTAATCGAGCATCGTTTGGCGGTCCGCCCCGACGCCAAGCCGGTCAAGCAAAGGCTCCGGCGTATGTCGATGGATCGGCAACAGGCGGCCAAAGCAGAGGTGGCGAAGCTTCTTCGCGCCGGGGTCATCCGCGAGGTCCACCATCCAGAATGGCTCGCCAACCCGGTGCTGGTCAAAAAGGCCAGCGGGGCCTGGCGCATGTGCATCGACTTCACGGCACTCAACAAGGCGTGCCCGAAGTACAACTATCCCTTGCCGCGCATCGATCAGCTGGTTGACGCCACCGCTGGGTGCGAACTCATGAGTTTCCTGGACGCCTATTCTGGCTACCACCAAGTATACATGGTCGAAGACGACGAGGAGAAGACCAGTTTCATCACACCACTTGGGACGTTCTGCTTCGTCAGAATGCCCTTTGGCTTGAAGAATGCAGGCGCTACCTTCACCCGACTCGTCGCCATTGCCCTGGCCGCCCAGCTTGGGAGGAACATCGAAGCCTATGTCGATGACGTGGTGGTCAAAACTCGGCAACTTGCTCTACACGACCGGGACCTCCAGGAGACCTTCGACAACCTCCGGAAGGCGGGCATCAAGCTCAACCCCGACAAGTGTGTCTTCGGGGTACAGGCGGGCAAACTCCTAGGTTTTCTCGTGTCCGGGCGGGGCATCCAGGCGAACCCCGACAAAGTAGACGCCATCCTGGGTATGGAGCCGCCCAAGACAATGAGGGAGGTTCAGAGGCTCTCGGGCCGCATGGCAGCATTAAGCCGCTTCCTCTCCAGGGTGGCGGAGCGGGGCCTGCCGTTCTTCAAGACACTCCGCGGGTGTGATGGATTTCGTTGGGACGGAGACTGCGCGAAGGCCTTCGACGAGCTCAAGCAGCACCTGGCAAGCCTCCCAACTCTGGTCGCCCCAGCACCAGAGGCTCCCCTCTTGCTCTATCTGGCCGCGTCAGCCACCGCGGTCAGCGCTGTCCTCGTCTTAGAGGAGGGCGCCACGCAGCGGCCCATCTACTTTGTCTCCGAAGCCCTTCAAGGCGCCAAGACAAGATACACGGAGCTTGAGAAGCTCGCCTACGCGCTGGTCATGGCCTCCAGGAAGCTTCGGCATTATTTTTTGGCTCACCCGATCACAGTGCCTTCCTCATTCCCCCTGGCAGAGATGCTACATAACAAGGAGTCCACAGGGCGTATCGGTAAATGGGCCGCCGAGCTCGCTCCCTTCTCCTTGACGTATGCTTCGCGGACGGCAATTAAATCCCAAGTCTTGGCGGATTTTCTCGCCGAATGGACCCCGCCCGCCCAACCCGGCCAGACGCACGATGATCCTGTCTGGACGCTTACAATCGACGGAGCTTACAGCGTCGCCGGCGCGGGCGTAGGGGCGGTGATCATCACGCCCGAGGGACAGCGTTTGCTGTACTCGGCGCGCCTTGCCTTCCCCGCCACCAACAATACGGCTGAATACGAGGCACTGCTCTTTGGCCTGGCAAAGCTCAAGGCAGTCGGCGCGAGACGGGTGTTGGTCCGCACCGACTCGCGCTTGGTGGCCGGCCATGTGGACAAGTCATATCAAGCCAAGGACCCTGAGTTGGCCAAATACCTCGCGGCGGTGAGGGCGAGGGAAAGGCAATTTTTGGGTGTCACCGTCAAGGCCATCCCCCGGGCGGAGAATGAGCAAGCCGACGCCCTCGCCAAGGCAGCCAGCCAGCAACTGCCCCCCCGAGGGGGCATTCTACGAGGTGTTAGCAAAGGCGGCCATCGCGCAGGACAACCGGGACGCGGCACTTGTCCACCGCATTGATCGGCCAGGAGATTGGCGAGAGCCCATTTTCAATTTCTTACAAGGTCTCGCCGAGCCGGAGGACCCTGCCGAACTGCGACGCTTGCAGCACCGCGCACGGTCCTTCCAGGTGTTCGAAGGGACACTCTACAAGAAAGGGGTTTGCGCGTCGCTCCTGCGCTGCCTTTCGGCTGCGGAGGGAAAGGAACTCTTGGCGGAAATCCACGCGGGCGTGTGCGGATCCCACCTGGCGCCGAGGTCATTAGTCGGCAAGGCGTTCAGACAAGGCTTCTACTGGCCGACTGCCATCACCGACGCCCAGGACCTCGTCCGTCGGTGCCAAGGGTGCCAGTGGATGGCGCGCATCATCCGCAGGCCCCCGACAAGCCTCAACCCAATTCCCCCGGTGTGGCCACTGGCGCGCTGGGGTCTCGATATAGTAGGACCACTTGCCCGAGCTCCAGGGGACCTCCGGTTCATGGTAGTCACGCTGGAGTATTTCTCCAGATGGCCGAAAGCGATCGCTCTGGCCAAAGTAACTTCTGCGGCCATACAACGCTTCCTATGGCAAAACATCATATGTCGCTTCGGTGTGCCTCGGGAGCTCACGGTCGACAATGGCCTGCAGTTCGACGCCACCCTCTTCAAAGATTATTGTGGCAGCATGGGCATCACCCTCCGTTTCGCCTCGGTGGGCCATCCCCAGTCCAACGGGGCGGTCGAACGGGCGAATGGCGCCATTTCCGCCGCCATCAAGAAGCGCCTGGTTGGGTTGCCGAAGGGCAAGTGGCCAAGCGAGCTTCACAGCGTTCTATGGTCGCTTCGCACAACGGTAACACGCCCAACGGGATTCACGCCGTTTAAACTCCTCTTCGGTGACGCCCGAGGAAATCAAGGCCGGCTCACGAAGGGTCCTCGTCCAAGCACCCGAAGACGAGCGCCGTGTGTCCTTGGACCTCCTCGACGGGATACGGGCAGACGCAGCCCACCATGTCGAGAAGTACGCGCGGCAGACAATGCGTACTCGGGACCGCTCTATATGCCCGCGGGGGTTCAAGCCTGGGGATCTCGTCCTCAGAGTGGCGCTCCAGGCCGAAACCGTTGGCAAGCTGGAGTCCAAGTGGGAAGGCCCGTACATCGTAACAGAGGCATTGCCGAAGGGGGCGTACCGCCTCGCCACGCTCGAAGGACAAGCCTTCCGGCACACATGGAACGCGGACAGGTTGCGGTGGTACTACGCCTAGAAGCAGGACAGCAGGCGTAGAGCCACCAGCCCTTTGTTAGGCGATGCTCGCCCGCGCAAACGGGAGTTCAATAAAGGTTGCTGTTCCCAGAGCATCCCCTGTCCGCACTGAGCAGAACAAAGTCCACGGACTTTAAATAAGACGTAGCGTCGAGCCTAGCTCTGCACGCACCAGTCCACGGACTTTAAATAAGACGTAGCGTCGAGGTCCGCCTCCGCACGCACTCTACGGAGTATAAATAAGACGCAGCGGGGGGACGCCTCCGCGCGCACTCTAAGGAGTATAAAGAAGATGTAGCGTCGAGCCTAGCTCCGCACGCACCAGTCCACGGACTTTAAATAAGACGTAGCGTCGAGCCTAGCTTCGCACGCGAGAGTCTGCGGACTATAAATAAGACGTAGCGTCGAGCCTAGCTCCGCACGCACCAGTCCACGGACTTTAAATAAGACGTAGCGTCGAGCCTAGCTCCGCACGCGAGAGTCTGCGGACTATAAAGAAGACGTAGCGTCGAGCCTAGCTCCGCACGCACCAGTCCACGGACTTTAAATAAGACGTAGCGTCGAGGGTCGCCTCCGCACGCGCGAGTCTCCGGACTATAAAGAAGACGTAGCGTCGAGCCTAGCTCCGCACGCACCAGTCCACGGACTTTAAATAAGACGTAGCGTCGAGGGTCGCCTCCGCACGCGCGAGTCTCCGGACTATAAAGAAGACGTAGCGTCGAGCCTAGCTCCGCACGCACCAGTCCACGGACTTTAAATAAGATGTAGCGTCGAGGTTCGCCTCCGCACGCGCGAGTCTCCGGACTATAAAGAAGACGTAGCGTCGAGCCTAGCTCCGCACGCAATAGTCCACGGACTTTAAATAAGACGTAGCGTCGAGGTTCGCCTCCGCACGCGCGAGTCTTCGGAGTATAAAGGAAGTCGTAGCGTCGAGGTTCGCCTCCGCACGCGCCACTCCACGGATAACACCAAGCATAAGGTACTATTTGGTTCCATTATAAACGCAAGGGGGTTACATGGTTACAAGCGTAGGACCCAGTGCGTCATCCCCCTGCCCTCCCGACCAACCGCTCAGCCTTGGCGCGGCGCGGACGAGCCCGCGCCGTCGTCACCTCGGCGCTGAAGGACCCCTTCAAGCCACTGGAGGAGGTCCCCCTCCCCATGCAACGTCTGCTGCACGGCGACCCTCGCCACACCTTCCCCGAAGCGGCCCCAGATCCGTTGATGGAAGTTCTGCAGGCTAGACCCGATGGAACGGATGGCGTCCGACATAACCTCTGGGCTGTCGGGAGGATCCAGTTGAGGGTTCGCTAGCTCATGGGTATGCCTACACCCACGAGTGTGAAGCAGGGCGAGGGCGAAGCACGCACCAACATAGCCGTAGTGCTCGCCAAAGGTCCTGGCGCCACGAAGAGCAACGCCGGCCCCCTCCTCGATCAGCCCGAGCGACTCCGACAAGGCCTCCGGCCTGTGCGTAGTGTCCGGCACTCGGACGCACAGATCCCGGAGGGCCTGGTTCAGAGCCTCCATGGCCCGCCATGCCGACAGGGACGCATTTTCCAGGACACGGCGGTTCTCGGCAGCAGACTCCGCCAGCTGGGCCTTCTCCCCTTCTAGGACGGCGATCTGCTGCACGAAGGCGGCGCACTACCCAGCCGTGGCGATCTGAGCTTCCGTGGCCTCGAGTTGTGCGGCCACCAGGGCGTCCCCCAGCGCGCGAAGTTCTTCATCCTTCGCGGCGAGAGCAGTGTTTGCTTCGCGGAGGCTGGCTTCCAGAGCCCTCCGCTCCCGAACGCGGGCCTCGTCAAAGGACCGACTGAGGGCAAGCGTCTGGCAGAAACAACAAATCAGCAGGCGCCCAGAAAAACCTTACAAACGGAAGCGCACGTATTTACCCTCATCTCGGAGGCCTGCAGCGCGATCGCTAGGAGGTCCCCCGCGCATGACGACAGCGCGTCTCGGTTGAGGCCGTTATCGGCACGCTCCGCGGCTGCGGTGAGGTCGCAAAATACCTCCGGGCGAGGGAGGAAGTCTGAGCGAGCGAGCCCCGGCCCCAAAGCGCCCAGATTTATCGCGGCCACGGCCACGTCAGCAGCAGCGGACACCTGCGGGGCATCCTGCACAAGGCTCCCAACTTCGCGCATACCTCCGCTGCTCGATCCTTCGCCACGTACGGGAGACGTCGTCTCACCTGATGTCGGCAGAATGAGCGAGCAGATCGGAGAGAGTCTCGCGAAGTCAGGTGAAGAAAGGGACTCACACCTACCTCCTGCGCCCCTCATCGCGGTCGGAGGTGGCGCCGGTTCGACCGCCTAGGGGGAGGCAGGCGCCTCGACGCTCGGGGAGAACGTCTTCTCGGCCGTGCCAGACGCCGTAATCCCGCGGCAAGGCCCCGCAACAGCGTATCGACCCCTAGTTGGCGGCGGGGACTGCATCCGAGGGCGTTTTGCCTGCGGTGGCACAGGCGAGTCTTCCACGGCAGGACCAGCTCCAGTCACTGTTGCCCCCACGGCTTCCTCTGTAGGGGGCACGCCCTCGTCGGCCGCTGCGGTTGATAACGCACCTTCCACCGCGGTTGGCTCGCCAGGAACGGCGCCACCCCCTGGGTTGATGAGTTCCAACTCAACGACGGCCGCGAGCCCAAGCACGGGCTCGTGGGCGTAAGCAGAACGTGCCGGGGGATCCGCGGCAGTGCGCCCCTCCGAAGCAGTATGGCCAGGCCCACCGCCGGTCGCACGCCTCGTCTCAGCTGGGCTAGCCACCGGGGGGGCTGCAGGGTCGCGTATGGCGGCCGGGGAACGGGCCCGGCGTCGCGAAGATAGCACCCCCGAAGGGCTACCACCGCCCCGAGCGCCCGGAGTCCCGGCGGGAAGCTCTTCCGGCACCGCACGCTCGGGCACGGCAATGCCCACAGCCTCGCAGGTGCGGTTTACCCGCCCCTGCTTAGCCGCCTTGATTGCGGCCTCGCGAGCCCGGTTCTCCTTAAGCGTGTACGGGCCGAGGAGCACCGCAACCGCGCGCTCCGCATCTTCTAGCCGGGCCACTGCGCAGGAGATCGCGTCAGTCAGGCGAAAGACAAATAGATACAATGGCGCGCGTAAAGCGTACTGGGCGACTTACAAGGGGCGGACGGCGGCAGCAGGCGAGACACGGATGGGTCGAACCCGTCCTCGCGGGGGCCATTCTGTCCATCATACTTTCCCCGGGAGGAGAGTGGCGCCGCCCCATACATCGTGAACTCCTCGGCTAGGTCGCGCACGCTCATTCGACGGGCGACACCGACAAGGCTCTGTAGCTTCTGCGTGTCGTCGATCTCCGCCTTCAGACTCGGCGTGCTGTTAAACGAGATCGGCCCACCTCGGCAATGCATTCTGCTCTTGTCGGTCACGGTATAATAGAACCACCACCGCGTCCAGCCGGCCGCCCACTGCCCTGACAAGGCTGGCACAGGGAACAACATCGCGCAGGACGCCCGGAGCACGAAGTCCACACCGCCGAAGTTGGACACCGCCCCGTCAACCTTTCTGGGTCGACAGTGTGCGTCGTGCAGGGTGGCGAATAAGCTCGCGCTGGGACGCCACCCCTCTATCCGCATCGCCCACGTGAAGACGGCTAGGCGGAGTATCGCGTGGGGCGTCAACTGGGCTAGCTCCAACTAGTAGGCCCGCAGGACTTTGCCCACGAACAGCGTGCAGGGCATTCGAAGGCCGGCATCGAAGAACACCACGAAAACAATAGCCTCCATGGCCCCGGGCTTCGGCTTCATCTCGTCCCGACAGGGTAGGCGAGCCCCATTGCGATCCACGATCTTCCCCTCATCCACGAGTCGCTGCAGCGTCCCTTCAGTCATGCGGCTCTTCCCCAACACATGGGAGCAGGAGCCTCCTGAGTGCTCCATGGCGTTCCACCACTTGTTGGCGCGCGAGCTCCCCCGCGGCACCAATTTGTACTCCTGAGAAGGATGGGTCGCCTCGCCCTGGCTAGGCAAGGAACCACTGCGGGGGTGGTAGGCGGCGTCGTCCTGGCTGGCCATCGCTCTTCGCGACAAGGGAGGAAGATGCAGGCAAAGGAGCAACTGGCGTGAAAATTAGCACGGGCGGAAGCGAAGCGGCAGATCAAAAAGCAAAGCAAGAAAGGGTGCCTCCACCCCAACACCAGCACCTTATAAAGGCCGCTCGCCTGCCTTGTGGCTCAGCGCATAGACAGATCAAATTCCCAGCGATTCGGCTATCCAAGATTTGGAACGAAGAACCGCCGGAACCTAGAGGGCCGTGTCAGGTAGGTGGCCAAGCAGCGCACAACGCCCCTACATCTTCAACACGCGTCCAACTTCTCGGGGGACGAGGCGAACGGCCGCGGTTGCGCAACCGCTCACATCCCACGACGCACCAGTCGTGAGTCGCCACGTGCCCCACCTGCAGCAGGGCAGACTGCACGACGCGACAGCCTGACTTCTGCCAGGTCAGGCGTCGGCGTGATTCAAGCCGCCATTAAAAGCGCACTACCAGACTGCAAGGTCACAACAGCCACGGAGCGCGCGCGTCTACTTCGACTTGGGCGCCAGCTTCGCTGCCACCCGTTCGAAGGGTAGGGGACGGAGCGCGCGCGTCTACTTCGACTTGGGCGCCAGCTTCGCTTCCACCCGTTCGAAGGGTAGGGGACGGAGCGCGCGCGTCTACTTCGACTTGGGCGCCAGCTTCGCTGCCACCCGTTCGAAGGGTAGTGGACGGAGCGCGCACGTCTACTTCGACTTGGGCGCCAGCTTCGCTTCCACCCGTTCGAAGGGTAGTGGACGGAGCGCGCGCGTCTACTTCGACTTGGGCGCCAGCTTCGCTTCCACCCGTTCGAAGGGTAGGGGACGGAGCGCGCGCGTCTACTTCGACTTGGGCGCCAGCTTCGCTTCCACCCGTTCGAAGGGTAGGGGACGGAGCGCGCGCGTCTACTTCGACTTGGGCGCCAGCTTCGCTTCCACCCGTTCGAAGGGTAGGGGACGGAGCGCGCGCGTCTACTTCGACTTGGGCGCCAGCTTCGCTTCCACCCGTTCGAAGGGTAGGGGACGGAGCGCGCGCGTCTACTTCGACTTGGGCGCCAGCTTCGCTTCCACCCGTTCGAAGGGTAGGGGACGGAGCGCGCGCGTCTACTTCGACTTGGGCTCCAGCTTCGCTTCCACCCATTCGAAGGGTAGGGGACGGAGCGCGCGCGTCTACTTCGACTTGGGCGCCAGCTTCGCTGCCACCCGTTCGAAGGGTAGGGGACGGAGCGCGCGCGCGCCTGCTTCGAATCAGGCGTCCGCCTCCGCTAACACCATCCCAGACTTCGGGCTCCCCAACCACAAGCTTGGAGGCATTCACAGGCCGCAGGGGACGGAGGGGGCCAAAGGACTCGGCGACATGGCTTCGGCCCTGTGAAGCCCTTCACCATGAGAGGCTCCTGTCGTAGGGGTGGCCCCCACCTAAACCCAGCAGGCTTGGTAGGAGATTATAAGGCCCAGAATAGGCCATGTGTAATGACATAACTGCCCCCAGAGGGGATAACCAGATCTAAGGGTATATCTGTAAAAGCACTCCTCATGTGTATATATATATGGGTAAGCCATGGGGAGGACCCAAGGCCATCACACTTATCTTCATCACTCTCCACTACCATCTCTCTCTCTGTTTGGTCTGTAGCCACAACACATATGCTTACTTCTATTGTTATTCAAGCTATTAGTTTCAAAATGGCATTTTATGGTTTAAGTCAAATTTCTCCCTTCCTTTTAGATTTGAATTTAGAATTTTTTTTGGGTTTCCATTATTTGCATATTTCCTTTTATGGCATTATTAATACTAGTTTTATTTTTCGAAGCTTTTCTTAAAATTTTGGATCCTCCACCAAAATTCAGAAAATCACCATAAAATCCAAGTTTCAACGGAACATATTGCAAAATAATTTAAAAACTTTATATTTTCAGGCGTCGGCGTGATTCAAGCCGCCATTAAAAGCGCACTACCAGACTGCAAGGTCACAACAGCCACGGAGCGCGCGCGTCTACTTCGACATGGGCGCCAGCTTCGCTGCCACCCGTTCGAAGGGTAGGGGACGGAGCGCGCGCGTCTACTTCGACTTGGGCGCCAGCTTCGCTTCCACCCGTTCGAAGGGTAGGGGACGGAGCGCGCGCGTCTACTTCGACTTGGGCGCCAGCTTCGCTGCCACCCGTTCGAAGGGTAGGGGACGGAGCGCGCGCGTCTACTTCGACATGGGCGCCAGCTTCGCTCCCACCCGTTCGAAGGGTAGGGGACGGAGCGCGCGCGTCTACTTCGACTTGGGCGCCAGCTTTGCTTCCACCCGTTCGAAGGGTAGGGGACGTAGCGCGCGCGTCTACTTCGACTTGGGCGCCAGCTTCGCTTCCACCCGTTCGAAGGGTAGGGGACGGAGCGCGCGCGTCTACTTCGACTTGGGCGCCAGCTTCGCTTCCACCCGTTCGAAGGGTAGGGGACGGAGCGCGCGCGTCTACTTCGACTTGGGCGCCAGCTTCGCTTCCACCCGTTCGAAGGGTAGGGGACGGAGCGCGCGCGTCTACTTCGACTTGGGCGCCAGCTTCGCTGCCACCCGTTCGAAGGGTAGGGGACGGAGCGCGCGCGTCTACTTCGACTTGGGCGCCAGCTTCGCTTCCACCCGTTCGAAGGGTAGGGGACGGAGCGCGTGCGTCTACTTCGACTTGGGCGCCAGCTTCGCTTCCACCCGTTCGAAGGGTAGGGGACGGAGCGCGCGCGTCTACTTCGACTTGGGCGCCAGCTTCGCTTCCACCCGTTCGAAGGGTAGGGGACGGAGCGCGCGCGTCTACTTCGACTTGGGCGCCAGCTTCGCTGCCACCCGTTCGAAGGGTAGGGGACGGAGCGCGCGCGTCTACTTCGACTTGGGCGCCAGCTTCGCTTCCACCCGTTCGAAGGGTAGGGGACGGAGCGCGCGCGTCTACTTCGACTTGGGCGCCAGCTTCGCTTCCACCCGTTCGAAGGGTAGGGGAGGGAGCGCGCGCGTCTACTTCGACTTGGGCGCCAGCTTGGCTTCCACCCGTTCGAAGGGTAGGGGAGGGAGCGCGCGCGTCTACTTCGACTTGGGCGCCAGCTTGGCTTCCACCCGTTCGAAGGGTAGGGGACGGAGCGCGCGCGTCTACTTCGACTTGGGCGCCAGCTTCGCTTCCACCCGTTCGAAGGGTAGGGGACAGAGCGCGCGCGTCTACTTCGACATGGGCGCCAGCTTCGCTACCACCCGTTCGAAGGGTAGGGGACGGAGCGCGCGCGTCTACTTCGACTTGGGCGCCAGCTTCGCTTCCACCCGTTCGAAGGGTAGGGGACGGAGCGCGCGCGTCTACTTCGACTTGGGCTCCAGCTTCGCTTCCACCCATTCGAAGGGTAGGGGACGGAGCGCGCGCGTCTACTTCGACTTGGGCGCCAGCTTCGCTGCCACCCGTTCGAAGGGTAGGGGACGGAGCGCGCGCGCGCCTGCTTCGAATCAGGCGTCCGCCTCCGCTAACACCATCCCAGACTTCGGGCTCCCCAACCACAAGCTTGGAGGCATTCACAGGCCGCAGGGGACGGAGGGGGCCAAAGGACTCGGCGACATGGCTTCGGCCCTGTGAAGCCCTTCACCATGAGAGGCTCCTGTCGTAGGGGTGGCCCCCACCTAAACCCAGCAGGCTTGGTAGGAGATTATAAGGCCCAGAATAGGCCATGTGTAATGACATAACTGCCCCCAGAGGGGATAACCAGATCTAAGGGTATATCTGTAAAAGCACTCCTCATGTGTATATATATATGGGTAAGCCATGGGGAGGACCCAAGGCCATCACACTTATCTTCATCACTCTCCACTACCATTTCTCTCTCTGTTTGGTCTGTAGCCACAACACATATGCTTACTTCTATTGTTATTCAAGCTATTAGTTTCAAAATGGCATTTTATGGTTTAAGTCAAATTTCTCCCTTCCTTTTAGATTTGAATTTAGAGTTTTTTTGGGTTTCCATTATTTGCATATTTCCTTTTATGGCATTATTAATATTAGTTTTATTTTTCGAAGCTTTTCTTAAAATTTTGGATCCTCCACCAAAATTCAGAAAATCACCATAAAATCCAAGTTTCAACGGAACATATTGCAAAATAATTTAAAAACTTTATATTTTCAAATTTGAATTTTTCAGGATGTTACAACGATGCATGTATAATTGGTTTAGGAAGAGCCACAATTATACTCCCAATGGGCACAACTTTGGTTATTGAAGAAGCCTTATTGTACCCAGAATCGACTAGAACTCTCCTAAGCTTTAAGGATATTCGCGCCAATGGTTTCCACGTTGAGACTGAAGAAGAGTACGGTAAGGAATACCTGCTCATTACGAAGTGCGAAGAGAATGGCAAAAGGGTATTAGAAAATCTTTCTTCATTAGAAACTGGCTATATTATACCAACATCAAGGCACCTACAACCTACACTGTCCTGAAGACGGTATTTAGAAGCTCTGAACTCTTCTGTCTCTGGCATGACATATTAGGCCACCCAGGACTTAGGATGATGAGAAATATAATCAACAATTTCCAAGGGCATAATATTAATGTGAAGAATTTTCCGATCACGAAGATTTTGTGTACCCTGCATGTGCCACTGGAAAATTAATTACTAGATCCTCCACTATAAAAGTGAAGGATGAAGTCCCTGTATTCTTGGAACGCATCCAGGGAGATATTTGCGGTCCCATTTAGCCCATCTCAGGGCCATTTAAGTATTTCATGGTGCTCATTGATGCTTCCTCGAAATGGTCGTATGTGGGACTGTTGTCCACAAGAAACCATGATTTCGCAAAGCTGATCTCGCAGATCATTCGCATCAGAAATGTGTTCCCTGATCATCACATCAAGTCCATCAGAATGGACAATGCCGGAGAATTTACTTCAAAGGCATTTGATGATTATTGCATGGCGATGGGAATTGCCGTTGAGCATTTGGTACCGCATGTCTATACCCAGAATGGTTTGTAGATGCTTTAATCAAGAGAATTAAATTTATTGCCCGGTCCCTTTTGCAGAATTGTAATTTGCCAGCTACATTTTGGGGACACTCAGTCCTACATGCAGCGAATCTCATCAACTTTAGACCATCGACCTACAACATCCATTCACCTATGAAACTAGCGCAAGGGTCACCATCGAAAATTTCTCATCTCAAGAGGTTTTGATGCAAGGTTTATGAACCTATACCCTCTCCACAGCATACTACAATGGGCCCTCTCCGTAAGATTGGGATATACGTTGGTTATGAGACTGCGTCCATAATCAGGTATTTGGAACCCATGTCGGGAGATTTGCATACCGCCCACTTCGCTGATTGCATTTTTGATGAGGATAATTTCCCAACATTAGGGGGAGGAAATCAACCCCTTGATGAAAAATATCAGGAAATTACGTGGGAAGCCACGGGAATTCGTGCACATGACCCGCACACTAGTGAAATAGAGAAAGAGGTCCAGAAGATCATTGACTTGCAAGTATTAGCAAACCAACTGCCTGATCACTTTAGTGATTTGAAGAGCGTGACCAAGTCGCATGTGCCTGCCCGCAATGCACCGGAGAGGGTTGAAATACCAAAGAAAGCAGAAGGTATCCCTAATCCCGTCTAGAGGCCTCAGAATAAAAGGACGAGAACTCCGGCTCCTCGAGTCCCAAGTAACCAGGGACGCCCGGCGAAAAAGGATAAGAAGGATTTATCACAGCCGATCACTGAAGTCCCCAAGAACGAGAAGGAGAGCCAGTTGAGACCTGACAAGTATGACACCTTCAGAAAAGGGCATACCGAATCTGAATATCCCTATGGAAGAAGAAACTAGCATGGATGTGTGCGCACACATCAGAGCCGAAAAACTAAAGGGATTTGCCACCGCAATTGGAAGAAGCGATGTATAAAGAGAAACTTCAGAAGAAGCGATCGCTCCAGAAGAAGCAACTCATGAAGAAATAGCTATAAATTATATGCACACAGAAGATTCCATAAACAGGACAACATCCAATATCGATATCTACTTTGCAAAGAAAATTGCCACCATCATCGATCTTGATCCCGAGCCTGCATCGCTCGCTGAATGTAAGAAAAGATTAGATTGGGAAGATTGGAAGAAGGCAATAGAAACTGAATTGCAATCTCTGAACAAAAGAGAGGTGTTTGAGCCTTTATGCCGCACACCTCCCCATGTGCACCCTATAGGGCACAAGTGGGTATTTGTTTGAAAGAGAAATGAAAGAAACGAAGTAGTGAGATACAAAGCAAGGCTGGTAGCACAAGGTCTCACTGAACGTCCTGGAGTTGATTATGAAGAAACCTACACCCCAGTCATGAGTGGAAGTACATTTAGATATTTGATCTCAATGGCAGTGAACTTGAATTTAGAAATGAAATTGATGGATGTGGTAACTGCATACCTTTTATGGAAACTTGGATTCGGAGATTTATATGAAAGTTTCTGAAGGAATCCCTCTCCCGAACCAAGATAGAGCAAATAGAAATCTATACAGTGTGAAGCTTAGAAAGTCCCTGTATGGACTAAAGCAATATGGCAAAATGTGGTATAATGGCTTAAGCGACTTTCTCTACACGAAAGGCTACACGAATAATGAAAATTGTCTATGTGTGTTTATACAGCGATCTCAGAATGGATTTTGTATAATTTCAGTGTATGTAGATGATCTAAACATCATCGGGACAGTGGAAGATATAAAAGAAGCAAGCTCCTACTTGGAGTCAGAATTTGAAATGAAAGATTTGAGCAAGACCAAATTCTGCTTAGGCCTACAGCTTGAGCATGTCTTTGAAAGAATATTGGTATATCAGTCGGCCTACATCCAGAAGGTGCTAGAAAGGTTTAGCTTTGAGAAGGCATACCCATCAAAAGTACCAATGATCGGAAGGTCTTTACAGCAAGAAAAAGATCCTTTCCGACCTAGGGAAAAGGGGAGGAAGTCCTGGGTCTGAAATTCCCATGCTTGAGTGCAGTGGGAGCACTCATGTACTTAGCAAACTGCACTAGACCGGACATTGCATTTGCCGTGAACCTATTAGCAAGGTACAGTGCAGAACCTACCAAAAGGCATTGACAGGGCATAAAGGACATCTTCTGATCCCTCTGAGGAAGCAAGGACCTTGAATTGTTCTATAGAAAGAATCAATATCTGAACTTGATTGGCTATGCAGATGCTGGGTACCTGTCTGACCCGCATACCACAAGGTCACAAACAGACTATGTATTCATGTGTGGTGGAACTGCAATTTCCTGAAAATCGTCCAAGCAAAGTCTTGTAACAACTTCGACGAACCACTCAGAAATTATAGCACTGTATGAAGCCGCACGAGAGTGCGCTTAGCTCTGCCAAATGATTCACCACATCCAGCAGTCATGTAGAATGAACATTGTGCAAACCCCCCACAATTATCTATGAAGATAATGCAGCTTGTGTTGTACAGGTGCAAACGGGCTATGTGAAGAGTCATCTCACAAAGCATATCAACCCCAAGTTCTTCTATGCTCATTAATTGCAAAAGATGGACGAGATTAAAGTATTGCATATTAAGTCATGTGAAAATCTGGCAGATTTATTCACTAAGTCACTCTCTACATCTAGTTTTGAAAGGTGCGTGTGAGGAATTGGAATGATAAGACTTAGAGAAGTGCAGAATTCAGGGGGAGAATTCTCTCAAGCCCGCTAGCAAACCTTGATCATGAAGATTAAGTACCCAAAAGAATAAAGTCCCGAAGACTGAATGAAATTGGGTGAATTGTACTCTTTTTCCCTTGACGAGTTTTCCTGAAGTTTCTCGACCAAGGTTTTTAATGAGGCAATTCGTGCATCGTAGCATAACTTGTATCATGTACTCTTTCTCCAAATTTTTCTAACTGGGTTTTTATGGATTTTTAACGATGCATGAACGTGTCGGATGAGTGCCCAAGGGGGAGTGTTAGGAAACCTGGGCCTGGGCCAGCAGCCCTGGCCCATGGTGAGCACCTCACCGGAGACTATAAATAGAGAGCTGTACCGGCATATTTTGTAGACATGTAATCAGAAATTAATAAAGAAAGACCAGGAGTTCTCTCTATCTCTCTGTGTGATTTCAATCTATTATTCTGTCTTCTGTAATTGATTCGATTTGTTTTAAGTAGAGGAATCAATCGGACTGGTCGCCAGCGATTGTTCCTCAACAGTTTTCCCCCTCTCCTGCACACACCATCTACCCGATCCGTGCTATTCCTCCGTCCTCCACCCCATGTCTAGTTCAAGTCCCGCTCCCGCTCAAGCCGCCGTTGTTGCTCATGCCGTCCCAAGCAGCCGCCGACTCGCGAGCGCAACCGCACTACCGTCCCAGATTCTTCGCATCGTTGCCGCCGCTCACGTGCACCTGCTTGCGTGGCCGCTGCCGTCGCGGCTCGCGTGGCCATCATTGTTGCGGCGGGCAACATAGATTTCTTGGTGCACAAACTAGGCATGGATCTCGGCGGCCAGACCCAACCATGCACGGTCCATTGGCTGTGTCACACGCCACGCCGATGAAGCTCCGGCCGCGCAACAAGTCACGACGCTGTACATGACCGGAGGTGCTGCCTCCTCGACCATCAACTCGCCGAGGACTTCATTTCAATCCCGCACTGCAGCTGCTCGATGAAATGCGCTGACCATCCAGATTTGCCATTCTTTTTTCTAGTTTTCTTAGAATGCTAGTTTGGTCATTTGATCCTGGTCAAACCCGTTTACTCTCGTTTGAGTGGCAAATAAACCATATTTCCATCTTTGCAATGGCAAATATGTAATTAGGTCGGATACAATGGCAAATATGAAAATTGGGAAAACGTTAGTGGTAAATATGCAATTCTCTCATTATTATTAGTCGACGTTGAAGCTTCGCAAATCAGCACTCGGGGCTGCGACTTACAGTCCCAGAGCTGAAATTTAAGCTTATAGGTTATAGCTTATAGTTTCTCTCTAACAAATAACATAGAGTGATATTTTTATCATTTTTTAATGTAGTTTATTGAGACAATCTTTTCGCAGCGACTTTTCAACATTCGATTCGTTTATACAAACACTCGTGGTAGGACTAAAAGTTATAAACTGTAACTGTTGTAGGGGTGGCCCCCACCTAAGCCCAGCCGACCTGTTAGAAGGCTGTAAAGCCCAATATGGGACATATGTAATAACATAAATACCCTTGAGGGGATTACTCAGGTGTAAGGGCAAGGTTGTAAAAACACTCCCCATGTGGATATATATATACGATGCTGGCCATGGGGAAACCCTAAGCATTTCTCGTCTAACTCTCCACTACCATACTCTCTCTCTCTCTGTTTGGTCTGTAGCCACAACAGTTGATGCCGTCCGTGGGGAGGACAAGAGCAAGCCTAGCCTCAAGATCCGAAGAAGGATGGCACCGAAAAAAGCTTCATCGTCGGCGGCAAAGAAGAAGGAGGCGGGAGCAACGGAGTCTCGTGTCAACACCAGGGCTTCGGCGTCGGCAGTCGCACGCGTGACGGCGACGCAGGTGCGACGGCCGTGAACGCCGGCGTTCATGGCACGGCGGTCGACCCCACCACTGCTGCCATGACGGTCGACCCCGCTGCCATTGCCACGTTGGCCGACAACACCCCGCGCGTGACGAGTGATCCCGCCGTGGGTACGACGGCCAGCGCCGGCAGCACAGGCCGGGTGGTTGAAGGCGACAGCGTCGGCGCCCACGTTGGCACGGTAGCCACCCTCACACTCGGTGCGGGAGCGGCGAGCGGTTCCGACGGCAACGCGGGCCTCGTCTTCGACTCCGGAGTCCACCATGCCGGCGCAGCAGGCAACCCAGGAGTGCAGGCCACGGTCGTCGCTGTTACTCCAGCGCGACCAGGTGCACCGACTGCTCTGGCTACGCCTACGGTGGAGAACACCCTGCTGATGGCCCTCGGCACGCTCCAGCGGGAGTTGGCAGATCTCCGCGGGGCCGTGCAGGATATGCAAGAGGCTCGGAGTCACCAGACCCCGCCGACGGTCGCGCTGGAGCCCACGCCAGAACGGGCAGATAGCCGCGACGCCCCTGCGTCCAGCCGCGTCCCGCTGCGATGCGTGGACCCGGAGTCCCGACTCTCTGCAGGCTTGCAGCAGGTGGCATGGCCGGAGGACTTTAAGTTCCCCAGCGCCATCGAGCCGTACAATGGCGACATGGACCCTCGGGAGTTCGTGCGTGTGTACGAGACCACCATCGAAGCTGCCGGCGGAGATGACACTACGAAAGCGAAGGGGCTCCCCCTCGCGCTGCAGGGAGTGGCGCTCTGTTGGTTTTTCACCATCGAGCCGAAACTCCATCTACACATGGGAGCAAATCTGCGATCAACTCTACAACAACTTCCAGGGGAACTATGTCGAGCGCGTCGATGCGGATCAGCTCTTCGCGGTCAAGCAGAAACCCTCGGAGAAGCTCCGGGAGTACTTCAAGCGCTTTGCGAAGGTCCGCTGCCAGGTCAAAGATGTCAACGAAATAACCATCATCAACATGGTGGTACAGGGCCGCTGGCCGAGTACAACGTTTGCAAACCAATCAAGACAGTTGTGAAGCTCTTCGACAAAATGGAAGAGTATGCGCGGGCGGAGGAGGATGCACGAAGACGCACAGGCGATGACTCCAACCCCATTCAGGCGGAGGAGTTGCTACAAAAAGGAAGCGCGGGGACTCCCCGAAAGGAAAACGCAAGGGTCCATGGGGACGCTCCCGAATGCAGTGATGCCTGGGTGCGTGAGAGCTCGTCCAGTGGCAGGCACAAGCCCCGGCGCAACTAGCGCAGGTCCCAAAAGGCCCGCCACATCCTCGTCATAGAGGAAGCCCCCCAGGAACCTACCCCCGCTTCGTGTGGGAGAGGCTGGGGAGGTCGAGGATGGGGACGCGGAGGAGGCCGTGACGAGAGACCGTGCGCGGAGCAGGAAATCCTGGACTACGGCAAGTGGTGCGAAGTGCATGGCTATGGCGACCACATCGCGCGAGCATGCACCGCAGTCATGGCACTGCGGCAAGCAACCGCCAGAACTCGGGCCTTGGAAGCGCCGCCCACCGCCGTAGCCCACGTACAGCAGCTGCAGGGGGGCCCTCCGCGAGCTGCGGCCATAGAGGGGGCCCAGCGCCGCATCATTAGCGTCATCTCCGGAGGCTCCTCGCCGAGGACATCCTCGGCGTGAATGCTTTCGGGAATGACGCACTGCAACATCACCTTGACGCCAGCCGACGCCCTGGGCGTGGAATTCCCCCACTAAGATCCCTTGGTCATCCAGGCCGACATTGTAGGCTGTGACGTGAGGCGCGTCCTCATCGACGGGGGCAACTCTGCGAACATTCTGTTTGCGGAGGCCCTCGATTGCATGGGGATTCCTCGGGATCGTTTGGGACCATTGGAGACCCCGCTCCAAGGTTTCAGAGGCCAGCCGCTAAAGGCCTTGGGCCAGGTATGTCTCCATGTCTCCTTTTGTCAGGGCGACAACGTCCGAAGCGAGGACATCGTCCTCGACGTCGTGGACATCTCGCACTCGTACAACGCCATACTGGGCCGCCCTCTCATCAACTCCTTCGGAGCGGTCCCGCACCATGGCTTCTTGTGCATTAAGCTCCCGGGCCCGCAGGGCGTCATCACCATCTTCAATGACCAAGACCTCGCCCGACGCGTGGAGGCTGGCACCAGGAGCCCACACCGAAAGGTGCACGTTCTCACCGACAAGCTAAAAGCGGACACGACATCCGCTCCAGGGTGGACGCCTAAACCTCGGCCGGAGGGCGGAGTTAAGAGGGTCCCCCTCCAAGCTGAGGGGCAGTTCGTATCCATTGGCGAGGGCCTTCCTCCGGAGGTGGAACAAGACTTGCTCCAGGTCCTTCGGAGCAACGCGGACGTCTTCGCGTGGTCCCCGGAGGACATCAAGGGCGTGGACCACGCGCTCATCGAGCACAACCTAGCGGTCCGCCCTGATGCCAAGCCAATCAAGCAAAAGCTTCGACGTATGTTCATGGACCGGCAGCAAGCGGCCAAGGTGGAGGTGGCGAAGCTTCTCCAAGCTGGAGTCATCCGCAAACTCCAACATCCAGACTAGCTTGCCAATCCGGTGCTAGTAAAGAAGGCCAGCGGCGCCTGGTGTATGTGCATTGACTTCACTGCCCTCAACAAGGCATGCCCAAAGGACGACTACCCCCTGCCACGCATAGATCAGCTGGTCGATGCCACCGCGGGGTGTGATCTCATGAGCTTCTTGGACGCCTACTCCGGCTACCACCAGATTTACATGGCCAAGGGCGACAAGGACAAGACCAGCTTCATTACGCTGATTGGGACATACTGCTTCATCAGGATGCCATTCGGTTTGAAGAATGCGGGCGCAACCTTCACCCATCTTATCGCGTTAGCACTGGCCGCCCAGCTTGGGAGAAACGTGGAGGCCTACGTCGACGACGTTGTTGTCAAAACCTGGCAGCTCGCCTCCCATGGTAAGGACCTCCAGGAAACCTTCGACAACCTCAGGAAGGCGGGCATCAAGCTCAACCCGGACAAGTGCGTCTTCGGCGTGCAAGCGGGCAAGTTCTTGGGCTTCCTTGTGTCCGTACGAGGCATCCAGGCGAATCCCGACAAAGTCGAAGCGATCCTCTCGATGGAGCCACCTAAGACGACACGGGAGGTCCAGAGGCTTGCTGGCCGCATGGCTGCACTCAGCCGTTTCCTGTCTAGGCCAGCGGAGCAGGGCCTACCATTTTTCAAGACCCTTCGCGGTTGTGACGGTTTTCATTAGGATGGCGATTGCGCGAAGGCCTTCGACGACCTCAAGAGACACCTTGCAAGCCTCCTTACTTTGGTCACTCCGGCACCAGAGGCTCCCCTCCTGCTCTACCTCGCTGCTTCGGCGACAGCGGTCAGTGCCGTCCTTGTCCTTGAGGAAGGCGCTCTCCAGCGCCCTGTATACTTCGTCTCCGAAGCCCTTCAAGGCGCCAAGACACGATATACGGAGCTCGAGAAGCTCGCCTACGCGCTGGTCATGGCCTCGAGGAAGCTTCGACACTATTTCCTGGCCCATCCAATCACGGTGCCATCCTCGTTCCCCCTGGCGGAGATGCTGCACAATAAGGAGTCCACGGGGCGCATCGGCAAGTGGGCAGCTGAGCTCGCCCTGTTCTCCTTAACGTATGCCTCGCGAACAATGATCAAGTCCCAATCCTCGCGAACTTCCTCGCGTGCACCCCGCCGACTTAACTCGCCCAGCAGCCAGAGGACCTAGTGTGGATGCTCAACACCGACGGAGCCTACGGTGTGGCCGGCGCAGGCGTGGGCGCAGTGGTTACCACGCTAGAGGGGCGCTACTCTTCGGCCTCGCGAAGCTTAAGGCACTCGGTGCGCGGCGACTCCTCGTCCGCACAGACTCACGTCTGGTGGCGGGTCACGTGGACAAGTCATACCAGGCCAAGGACCCCGAGCTGGCCAAATACCTGGCAGCCATGCGAGCAAAGGAGCGGCACTTCTTGGGTGTCACGGTCAAGGCCATCCCTCGGGCAGACAATGAGCAAGCCGACATCCTTGCGAAGGCCGCCAGCCAACAGCTCCCAACTCCTGAGGGGGCATTCTACTAGGTCTTACCAGCGGCAGCCATCACACAGGACAACCGCGACGCAGCCCTCGTCCACCAGATTACCCAGCAGGGTGGCTGGCGGGAACCTATCTTCGGCTTCCTGCAGGGTATCGCGGAACCGGACGACCCTGTCGAGCTCTGGCACCTGCAACATCATGCCAGGTCCTTCTAGGTGCTCGACGGAATACTTTACAAAAAAGGAGTCTGCGCACCGCTTCTGCGGTGCCTCTCACGCAAAGACGGAAAGCACCTCCTCGCGGAAATCCACGCGAGACTCTACGGCTCGCATCTTGCGCCGAGGTCGCTAGTCAGCAAGGCATTCAGGCAAGGCTTCTACTGGCCAACCGCCGTCGCCGACGCCCAAGACCTCGTGCGCTGGTGCCAAGGTTTCCAGTGGATGGGACGGGTCAGTCGCAGACCCCCGACGAGCCTCAGTCCCATTCCCCCAGTATGGCCGTTGGCACGATGGGGCATCGATGTCGTGGGACCGCTTCCTCGGGCCCCAGGAGACCTGCGGTTCGTAGTAGTCGCCTTGGAGTATTTCTCCAGGTGGCCAGAGGCTGTGGCTCTAGCTAAGATAACCTCGGCGGCCATGCAGCGCTTTCTCTGGCAGAACATCATATGCTACTTCGGGGTGCCCAGGGACATCACAGTCGACAACAGCATGCAGTTCGATGCTGCTCCGTTCAAGGAGTTCTGCGACAGCATGGGCATCATGCTTCAATTTGCTTCGGTCGGACATCCACAGTCTAACGGAGCAGTCGAACGGGCGAATGGCGCCATCTCCGCCGGAGTCAAGAAGCATCTCATCGGGCTACCAAAGGGCAAGTGGCCAGGCGAGCTCCACAGTGTCCTCTGGTCCCTTCGCACAACGGTGACACGCCCGACGGGATTCACGCCGTTCAAACTCCTCTTCGGCGATGAGGCAGTGACGCCTGAGGAAATCAAGGCTGGCTCGAGGAGGGTCCTCGTCCAGGCACCGGAAGAAGAGCGCCAACTGTCCTTGGACCATCTCGATGGGGAACGAGTAAGCGCAACCCAGCACGTCGCAACGTACGCGTGTCAAATGGCGCGCACGCGCGATCGCACCTTGTACCCTCGGCAATTCCAGCCGGGAGATCTCGTCCTCAAGATGGCACTTCAAGCGGACACAGTTGGCAAACTGGAATCCAAGTGCGAAGGACCGTACATCGTTGTGGCCGCTCTGCAGCGGGGGGGCTATCGCCTCGCCACGCTGGAGGGGCAGACGCTTCGCCACACGTGGAATGCAGATAGGTTGTGGCGGTACTATGTTTAGGACAAAAGGGGAGCGGGTAGTAGCATCGGCACTTTGCCCATTGTAAGACGCTCACCCGCGTAAACGGGAGATTAATAAAGTCGATCGTCTGCGAGTTTCCATCTCGGTCGGCCTCCACACGCACTCAGATTTGAATCAACAGAAGATCAAGTGGAGAAGGACCAAGTGGCCACGAGTCATGAGAAAAAGAGTCCATGCGGGCAAGGAGCTAATCAATGGAAGGCCATGTGATCATATATCTCATGGCGTGCACAAGATGTGGCCTGCGTGCCAAAGGGTGACCGAGTCCAACTCAATCTCGGTCTTGTAATAGGATAGGGGCTTAGCCCGAAAATAAAGGAAACAGATTGCTAAGTTTTAGGAATTGGAATAGGACACCTTGACCGAATAAGGGATTGATTCGGCCAAGACATTCCTTGTGTGAGTTCGGGGAGGCACTATATAACCCCCTTGTATCCCCTTTGTTTTGCTCAGACCACGTTTGAGAAAAATCAATCTACTAAACCTTTCAAGTTTAGCATTGCTGCCGAAATTCCTAAGGGAATTAGGAGTGTCTTCTTCAATCAAGATCGTTCAGCCTTTCTGTTGGGAATTAGGTGCACGATAGATCTTCGCTTGGTGGTTGGCGAAATCAACACGAGTGTGTTTTGGCATATTAAAGAGTGTTCGTCCCTTGCATTGGCATTGGAGGATCATTACGATTCATCAAGACTCCCGTGAGTATCCATCCTACGTCGAGAAGATCGGGCGACCCCGTATCATCTCGGTATCAGAGCGCGGTTTACTCGGTAGGATCTTATCCCTTTAAATTTCAGTTTTTACTTCCTGTCCTATAGTCCATAACCGAAAACACAAAAACAAATCCAAACCCTAGTTTCGCATCTGCTATTTTTGTGAGTTTTATTAAGTTTTGATCCATTAGAAATTTTGTTTATGTGCTGATCTTTGTGTTCCTTCACGTAACCTGATCTTGTGTTCCCTATAAAAAAAGTAGATTCAATTTACTCTTGAGGTTGAGTCCGTGTCCACAACTCCTTCCAGATCAATCCGAGTACAACCCAGAATCCAAGTCGATTTTTCCACTTCCGAATCCGTTTGGGAATTTCCATCCGAAACCAACTCTAGGGAGTTGTTAGTGTTCGCGTTTGCTTCCTTGAATACCATACGGCTGAACACCACACATACGAGTTTTACTTATATCCTTTGAATACTTGAGACTAGTCATTGATATTACATTGAGGGCTGCTCCTGATACCCCTAGCTGAACATTGGCTTGTCCATCACTCATCCCGGCCGATCAAAAAAAATTCAAAGTTTAGAGAGAGAGTGACCCATATACCTCAATAGACTCAGAACAGTGAGTTGAACATATTTGGGTCAGTGGCTCGATAGCAAAAAAAAAGAGGCGAGCAAACAAAAAGAGCGAAAAAAGGTGAGGAAGCTGATTTGGGTGAGTGGTTCTAGTTCATAATTTCAGTTTGAGTGACTAAAATTCTTGAGCAATATTGTGCCCTTATTGCAATTGGCTAGCGTCTCTCCTAGTACTTGATGCAAATGAGCAAATTTTCCTGTTTGTTTCCATCTAGCTCATTCCTTTGTTGCATTGAGTCACATTGATCTTTGCGTGTGCGTTCATACACTTCACTTATATCTATTGGATTAGTACATAGGCAATATTTTCTAGCTTGGATTATTACTTAATTTTACAACATCGTGAAATTCAGATCGTGTACGATAAATACTTCCTAACCAAGCTCCACAAAATATCCCTTGCCGTACAATTGTGAGTCACTTTTAAATCCGCTTGATCATCACTTGTTATTGTAGCCACCACCAAGTGTAAGTTTCTTTTGGCCTTAATTTACTTCGAAAAGGTAAGAACTTTACTTGGTTGAGGGAAAGTGAGATCGAGTGACTCCACATATCACCCATATATTTGTGGCTTTTGTATCTTCTTTGTGCTACTAACCATGTCAGGTGGAGATGACAACATGGGAGAGGAGCATGGTGTGAATTCCCCGGTGACTCGTTTTCAATTCCAAGCTTTGAGGGGAATTTTGCGCAATGAGTTCGCCGTTACTACTTCTGCCTTGGAGGAGCAACTCAAGGCAGAGATCAACAACTCCACACAAGACATGCGCATTGAGATGAACCAACAAATGAATGTGCTACATCCCAACATCGTGAACGATGTGGTGCGCGCACTTCGACCACAACACGAGGAAGGCAGTGTTCATCGTGGGGGTGGCCTACCTCCACGAGATGAGGAAGCAAGCGTTGCTCGAGGTGGCCAAGATGCACAACAACACAACAAACGCCGCGAGACCATGTGGTGGCAAATGCCATCCGTCCACCCCTGCCTGGGAGAGGTACAGGGGGCGGCTTCCATGGTCCGGGGAGGGGCCATGGACATGGAGGTCGTGGTGGGGGAGCACTTCACTTTGACGACGATGACTTTCTGCACTACTGATCGTGCAAAAATAGCACACCCGCAAGTGCATAGGTTGCCACTGAAATAGCGGCGAGTGTCGTGTTCTCCACAGGGACTAGACTGAGGCTACCAGTGCTTAGCTAAAGCTAGGTCAATCGAAACGGGGGAGAACTAAACCTAAAACAGCTACTATAGAGATCGAAGGAACTAACTAAACAAACGAACCAATAACAACGGAACGAACGACCGTACAAATTGACGTCGTACGACCGAACAAACAAAACGATGACACGACAACTAAACAAACGAACACGACTACCGATCGACGAACTAACTAACTACCGACCGCGAGACAGAAGGAGAAAGTCGAGAAGCACTGGGGAGTCTAGAAGCAAAGGAGGGAGTCGAGAGAGAAAGAGGGGGAAAACGGTCGACGGCTAAGTAGACGACGGCGGCAAACGACAACACAACAAACGCTCGCACAATCTAACTATCGACAGACCGCAGAAAGAAAAGGGAGTATAGAAGCAAGGGGGAGTCGAGACAGCATGAGAAGAGGAAACGGTCGCCGGCCTAGCTAAATTGGGCAGGACAACACGACGACAAACAGCGCAGACTACAGATCACATACAAACAGCTGAATACTACTACTACTAATGGCATTTTAACAAACAATGAGTTAACAGATGATCACACAAACTAGGAACATAACACAAGTACTATTAAGTTTGAACAACACAAACCAACATATTAAAAGATAACAGATTCTCATCTACAATTCCACATCCACATATATCTTAGTAACAGAACAGGGCACATATCATCTCAGTGAATACATGCACAATCACAGTTCTCAGAAAATATTCCACAATTCATCTACGCAGTGCATAATCCACAGCGCAATAACAAGTCACAGTATGAACAATTCGCAACCACAGAAAAATTAGTGCATCATGAAGCTTTAATTAACAGCGCATTAGTACCAATTCAGTGAATCAATACTTGAGACTAGCAAATAGAAAATGGGATAGGAAATAGAGATAACCGAGGAGTATAGAAGAGGAAGCAGAGCAGAAGAGGTCGTCGGTGATTGCGTGAAGAAGTTGCAGTCGGTGAAGAAGCTGCCGGCGTCGGTGGTGGAGAAGAAAGGGTGGTTGCCGACGGTGGTGTAGGCGGAGACAGGCGTCGGAGGTCGTTGGAGCTAATGTCGGTGGAGAAATAGATCGACGACGGAAGAGGGTGTTCGGAGAGAGCTGATGAGGCCGTCGGTGAAGGGGTCGCTGAGGTTGGAAGAGGCGATGCCAATCGATGTCGGCGCTGCAGTGCGGAGGAGGAGAAGCAAGGGGCGGCGAACAAGAGGTTATGGATGGTGGTCGGCGAAGTAGAGGGAGGAGATCGGCCGGTGTCTGGAGAAGGGGAAGCTATGGGAGAAGGCGGCGCGGATGATGAATCGGCGGTGGAGGATTATGGCGCTGGGGAAGGGGAGTAGAAGGGGATGGAGCGTCGGGTGGAGAAGGAAGAGAGTGGAGTGGCCGCCGGCGAGTATGGCGCGGCCCTCGCCGGCGCCGGAGAAGAGGAAGGGGGCGGAGAGCAAGTATAGAAGAGAGGAGGAGAAGAAATGGCCGGGCTCAAGTCTTCCACGGCCGGTGGCGCAAGGGTTTTGGTGGATTGGGGAATTCGGCATTTTGCAAATTAGTCCTCAAAGGATCTAGGGTTTACAAGTAGGTCCTTCTCCCATTTCATTTCTTCCGTTCTAGCCCTTCGGAGCTCCGTTTTCAGCGCGGTTTGATCCATCGCATCCGTGACGACGCGTACATCTGTACGAAGCAGTCCCGAAAGTCCAGATTTTTCGTTTATGCGCCTCGATCGCGCTGGCCTGCGGAAATGTACAAAAAAATGTAAAATGGTCCATTTTGAGCAATTAAGTATAGAAAAACATGTAAATGATGATAAATGATCTCGAAATGCAAAAAATAATGGGGTAAAATGACACGTAAGCGTATATAAAAATGACGCATGTCAACTACGATGACGGCTACCACCGCCGTAATCGTTACGGCGAAGAACGACCACACGAGGAGAAATTTGGTAAGCTCAAATTTACAATGCCTTCATTTTCAGGTACACATGAACTAGAAGAATACCTCACTTGGGAGCTCAAGGTAGACAAAGTTTTCCGCTTGCACAACTATTCTGAAGAAAATAAAATCCATATGGCGGGACTAGAATTCAATGATTATGCTTTGGTTTGGTGGGAACAAGTGCAAAACCAAAGGATGGAGAACAATGAACCACCCATCACAGTATGGGAAGAGATGAAATACCATATGAGGGCAAGGTTTGTTCCTAAACATTACAAACGTGACCTTTTTGATAAGTTACAGAATTTGAAGCAAGGGAGTTTCACGATTGAGGAGTACTACAAAGAGATGGAAATGGCTATGATAAGGGCTAATGTTTATGAACAAGAAGAGCAAACTATGGCCTGTTTCCTTGCTGGTTTGCATCCTTCCATCAAGCGAATTGTCGAATTTCAACCATACAACAACATGGTGGAGTTAGTACATCAAGCCACTAAGGCTGAGAGACAAGTACAACAGGACATAAGGGTTTCAAAATCATTTTCCTACACTTCCCATATAGCAACTACAGGAGGTAAAACCACATCTCGTTTCAATTCATTTAAAACTAACCCATCTAGTGGAAGTTTTACTCCTAGTGCACGTGCTGCCCAGAGTACCAAGAATGCCACTCCTCCCTTCCCAAAGAAAGGACCAGCCCCTTCTTCAACATCTTCGGTTGGTTCTACGGCCAAGAGTAGCTCCATCCAATGCTTCAAGTGTCTTGGTCGCGGACATATGCAAAAGGATTGCCCAAATAGCAAGGTAATGTTGGTAACAGAGAATGGAGAATATGATTCTGCTGAAGAAGATGGAGAGCACCTTGCTGATTTTGAGGCATTTGAAGATGGCCATGAGGAAGAAAGAGAAGAAGAAACACATAGGGATGGGTATTGTGACCCCGAGTCCGGCCCTATCCTTGTGTGCACCCCTTCGGTATTGAGCGTTCAAGCAAAACCCAACCATGAACAGCGCTGCAACCTTTTCCAAACAAGAGCTCAGGTAAGTAAAGATGGTAAGTGTTGCAAAGTTATTATTGATGGGGGTAGTTGTCATAACCTAGCTAGCAAAGAACTTTGCACTAAACTTGGATTGAAATACAAGAAACACCCACATCCATATCAAATTCAGTGGTTGAATAATAATGGTTCCATGAATGTTAGGTACACTATTGATGTTAGCTTTCAAATTGGTTCTTATCATGATACTGTAGAATGTGATGTTGTGTCCATGGAAGTATGTCACTTGTTATTAGGTAGACCATGGCAATATGATCGTTCTGTGATTCATGACAGAAGAACTAATCAATACAAGTTCATGTGGAATAATAGAGAAATATTGTTACGACCATTAACTCCTTCTCAAATTATACATGAAAACATGCAAAAGATTGAGGTGAAAGTGGAAAGTGAGAAAGGGAAGGAGCAAAAGAATGTGATTCCACAAAAGGTGAGAGAGAGAGCCACAAGCTAAAATTGAGTGGAAAAAGAAAGGATGAGGGAGAGAAAAAGTTGGTTATGATAGCCACCAAATCTGATCTGAGAGAAATGAGAGATGATTCCACTTTGGAGCATTTGGTATTGCTGTATAAAGATATTTTGCTTTCTACTAATGACTTAACCTCTCTTTCTAGTGTGGTTTCTCAAGTGTTACAGGCTTATGAAGATGTCTTTCCGGAGGAGGTACCCGCTGGTTTACCACCCATTCGAGGCATCGAACATCAAATTGACTTGGTGCCGGGAACTCCACTTCCCAACCGACCGCCGTACCGCACAAACCTGGAGGAGACAAAAGAAATTCAGTGGCAAGTCCAAGCGCTCATGGAAAAAGGGTACGTACACGAAAGTCTTAGTCCTTGTGCCGTTCCTGTCATTCTTGTTCCTAAGAAAGATGGTACATGGAGAATATGCGTAGACTGTAGAGCTATCAACAATATTACCATTCGATATCGTCATTCTATTTCTAGGTTAGATGATATGCTTGATGAATTAAGTGGCTCTACTATCTTTTCTAAGATTGATTTGCGTAGCGGATATCATCAAATTAGAATGAAACATGGTGATGAGTGGAAGACAGCTTTTAAAACAAAATTTGGATTGTATGAATGGTTAGTGATGCCTTTTGGTTTATGTAATGCCCCCAGTACATTCATGCGATTAATGAACCATGTTTTGAGACACTTCATTGGAAAATTTGTGGTAGTTTATTTTGATGACATTCTGATATATAGCTGCTCATTGGAAGAACATGTTGAACACATTAGACAAGTGCTAGAAGTGCTAAGAACTGAAAAATTGTATGCTAATCTTGAGAAGTGTACGTTTTGCACAAACAAAGTGGTGTTCTTAGGCTATGTTGTTTCAGCTCATG
The DNA here is from genome assembly GCA_017311315.1 of Dendrocalamus latiflorus. NCBI lineage: Eukaryota > Viridiplantae > Streptophyta > Magnoliopsida > Poales > Poaceae > Dendrocalamus > Dendrocalamus latiflorus. Next base: position 6,855,594 of record CM029646.1, read on the forward strand.
GAATTGAAGTTGATGAATCTAAAATTGAAGCTATTCGCAATTGGCCTACTTCGGTGAATGTTAGTCAAATTCGTAGCTTCCATGGCCTTGCTAGTTTTTATCGACGATTTGTGAAAGATTTTAGCACCATTGCTGCCCCATTAAATGAATTAACAAAAAAAGGAGTCACTTTTGAGTGGGGAGAAAAATAAGATAAAGTTTCTGCTGAATTGAAGAAATGTTTGACTGAAGCACCATTTCTTGTTTTACCTGATTTCACTAAAACTTTTGAGATTGAATGTGATTCTAGTGGAATAGGTATTGGTGGTGTTTTGATGCAAGAAAGAAAACATGTTGCATATTTTAGTGAGAAACTTCATGGTGCGCAATTGAATTATCCTGTTTATGACAAAGAATTGTATGCTCTTATGCGTGCATTAGAGACTTGGCAACATTATCTTTGGACTAAAGAATTTGTCATTCATTCTGATCATGAAGCTTTGAAATATTTGAAAGGACAAGCTAACCTGAACAGTAGACATGCTAAGTGGGTTGAATTCATTGAGACTTTTCCATACGTTGTTAAATACAAGAAAGGCAAGGAAAATGTGGTAGCTGATGCATTGTCAAGAAAACATGTGCTTTTCACTCAATTGGAAGTAAAGGTTCTAGGGCTAGAGAGTTTGAAAGATTTGTATGATTCTGATCATGACTTTTCAGCACCATATTCTAATTGCAAAGATGGGAAAGGGTGGGATACGTTTCATGTTCATGATGGATTTCTCTTTCGTATGAACAAACTGTGTTCCAGATTCTTCTGTGTGTTTGCTACTTTTGTAGGAGTCTCATGTAGGAGGATTGATGGGTCACTTTGGAAGAGAGAAGACATACTTGATGTTGGCTGATCACTTCTATTGGCCAAGGATGAGGCGCGACGTCGAGAGATTTGTTCAAAGATGCATCACATGCCATAAAGCAAAGTCAAAACTCAATCCACATGGTTTGTACACTCCGCCTCCAGTTCCTAATGTTCCTTGGGAAGATATTAGCATGGATTTTGTGTTGGGATTACCTAGGACCAAGAGGGGAAGGGATTCAGTCTTTGTTGTTGTGAATCAATTTTCTAAAATGGCACATTTTATTCCCTGTCATAAGAGCGATGATGCGTCGCATGTAGCTGACTTGTTTTTCAGGGAGATTGTGAGGTTGCATGGAATGCCAAAAACTATTGTTTCCGATCGTGACGTCAAGTTCATGAGCTACTTTTGGAAAAATTTGTGGGCCAAGCTTGGGACAAAGTTATTGTTTTCAACGACTTGTCACCCACAAACGGATGGACAAACGGAGGTGGTGAACCGTACACTCTCAATGCTGCTGCGGACAATGATCAAAAAGACTTTGAAAGAGTGGGAAGATTGCCTACCGCATGTTGAATTTGCATATAATCGAGCGGTGCATTCTACAACTCAATTGTGTCCATTTGAGGTGGTGTATGGTTTCAAGCCGATCACGCCATTTGACTTGATGCCACTTCCATTACAAGAACGTACAAATATGGAGCCTTCTAAACGTGCTGATTTTATGAAAAAGCTCCATGAAAAGACTAAAGAGGTAATTGAAAAGAAGGTACGTGCTTATGCTTCTAAAGCTAACAAGACTAGAAATAAAATGCTATTTAAACCAGGTGACTTAGTATGGGTGCATCTTCGCAAAGAACGCTTTCCGGAGAAGCATAAATCAAAATTGATGCCCCGTGGTGATGGTCCTTTTAAAGTACTTGCCAAGATCAATGACAACGCATACAAGATAGAGCTTCTAGGAGACGATTATGGGGTGAGTACTACTTTTAATGTTGCTGATTTATCACCATTCTTTGGACAAGATGGCACAGAGTCGAGGATGACTCCTTTTCAAGAGGGGGAGGATGATGAGGACATCTCTATTACACATTCTTCATCCACTCCAAGTGTGCATGACAAAGCTAGTGATGGGGCTCCAAAAGGTCCTATGACAAGAGCAAGAGCTAAGCTACATCAACAACAGGTGCTTTTGTTTCTTAGAGAGTCTTCTATTATGTTAGATGAGAATAGCATACTACCTAATGCAAATATGTTATGTGTTCTCAGATTTGAAGCAACAGAAGATCAAGTGGAGAAGGACCAAGTGGCCACGAGTCATGAAAAGAAGAGTCCATGCGGGCAAGGAGCTAATCAACGGAAGGCCACGTGATCATATATCTCATGGCGTGCACAAGATGTGGCCTGTGTGCCAAAGGGTGACTAAGTCCAACTCAATCTCGGTCTTATAATAGGATAGGGGCTTAGCCCGAAAATAAAGGAAACCGATTGCTAAGTTTTAGGAATTGGAATAGGACACCTTGACTGAATAAGGGATTGATTCGGCCAAGACTTTCTTTGTGTGAGTTCGGGGAGGCACTATAAAACCCCCTTGTATCCCCTTTGTTTTGCTCAAACCACGTTTGAGAAAAATCAATCTACTAAAGCTTTCGAGTTTAGCATTGCTGCTGAAATTCCTAAGGGAATTAGGAGTGTCTTCTTCAATCAAGATCGTTCAGCCTTTCCGTTGAGAATTGGGTGCACGATAGATCTTCGCTTGGTGGTCGACGAAATTAACACGAGTGTGTTTTGGCAGATTAAAGACTGTTCGTCCCTTGCATTGGCATTGGAGGATCATTACGATTCATCAAGACTCCCATGAGTATCCATCCTATGTCGAGAAGATCGGGTGACCCCGTATCACTACGGAGTATAAATAAGACGCATCGTTGAGGCATACCTCCGTGCGCACTCTACGGAGTATAAATAAGACATAGCGTCGAGGTCCGCCTCCGCACGCACTCTGCGGAGTATAAACAAGACGCAGATGTCCCCGCGCACGTGTGGGCATTCCCCTACGCGTACTCTCTGGAGTATAAATAAGACGTGGTTGATATTCCCACGCATTCTACCGTGCATAAATGAGACGTGGTAGAGGCTCGCACGTCTACTTCAACTTGGCACCAGCTCCGCTGCCACCACTTCGAAGGGTAGGGGACGGAGCGCTCGCGCGTCTACTTCGACTTGGCGCCAACTCCGCTGCCACCACTTCGAAGGGTTGGGGATGGAGCGCTCACGCATCTACTTCGACTTGGCACCAGCTCCGCTGCCACCACTTCGAAGGGTAGGGGACGGGGCGCTCACGCGTCTACTTGTTTATGAAGCGCTATGATCGTCAAGAGGAGCGGCGTTGGGCGCAGAAGCCCAGCCTTCGTTACGTCAGGGAGCGATTACACATGAAATAAATACGCAACAATAGAAGTTCATTCACACAAAAAGAAGGCCACAGGGCACTTGTGCAGCAAGGCGTACACAACACAATAATAGGATCTCGGCACCACACCTATGGGCCCGCGCCACCTTTGTTGAGCTGAGGAACTTCCTCAAGCCACTAGAGGAAGTCCCCCTCCCGACGCAGTGTTCACCGCAGCATGACCTTGGCCGCGTCCTCCCCGATGTAGCCCCAGATCCGGCTATAGAAGGCCCAGAGGGCGGGCTGAATGGAGCAGACGGCAACGGACATAGCTCCGGCCTCGGCTGGCAGATCCGGTTGGGGGTCCGCCAGGTCATTGACGTGTCTACACCCTCGGGCGTGAAGCATGGTGAAGGCGAGGCAAGCGCCGGCGAAGCTGCAGTGATCGCCGAAGGCACTAGCGCCGTAGAGGGCGAGGCTCGAGCCTTCCTCAATTCGCTCAAGCGTCTGCGCCAGGTTCGCGGGGCCGTGCGTAACTTCCAGTACGTCAACGCAAAGATCCTCAAGGGCCCGCTCCAAAGACTCCATCGCCTTCCATGCCGACATCGACGCGTCTTCTAAGGCCCGGTTCCTCTCCGCAAGGGACATGGCGAGCTGGGCCTTCTCCTCCTCCAGCATGGAGATTTGCTGAAGAAAGGCGATGCGCTCCTCTGCCGTGGCGCGTTGGGCCTCCTCCGTGGCACGTTGCGCCATCGCCACAGCGCTCTCTGCATTCGTGGCAAGCATCTGCGCGTTGGAGACCATCCTCGCGTTTTCCGCCTCCAACGCAAATACACTTGTCCTTGGCGGCGTGAGCCTCGCCCGCAGCACAAAGCTGGCCCTCTAGCACCCTCTGCTCGCGGATGCGAGTCTCTTCCAGGGCTTGGCTGAGAGCAAGAGTCTAAAACAAACTGCGAGTGTTAGTTATGTACTCGACAGCGGCGTAGGCCGCAATTCTAAGCACTTACCCTTATCTCCAAGGCACCCAGCGCGAGGGCCAGAAGATCTCCCCTGCACATTGACAGCACCCGCACATCGACCTCATTCAGGATGCGCAGCATCTCCGTCGAGGGATGAAATCGGAGACAATGGGCCTCGGGCCCTCTACGCCAGCGACATCGGTAGCACCAGACGCCACGCCCTGCGCAACAAGGCCAGGGACTTCGCAGACACCTCTGTTGCTCGATCCTTGACCGCGTCTAGGAGACCTCGTCTCGCCTGATGTCGACGACGGAATGAGCAAGCAAATTGGAGAGAGCTTCGCGAAGTCGCGGGGGAAAAGGAATTGCGCCTACCTTCGACATCCTCTACCAAAGCATGGGGAGGTGTCCGCTCAGCCTCCATCTGGGGTGCGGGGGCTTCGCTGGCGCGGGGAGCGATGATTTCTTCCTCCACCTCGAAGGCTTCCCCGTCGGACGCCAGGACCCCGGTGACCGCGCCCGCCACATTGAATCGCCCCTTCGAGGGCAGAGGCGAGCGTATCCGGGGGCGCTTCGCTCTCAGGGATGTGGGCGACGCTTCCTCACCCACTCCAGTAGGCATAATAACTGGCATGGGCGGCAGGACCTCGGCGCCCGCTGTAGGCGACGAGACCTCGTCTATGGGGGCATCGACACCGGGGCCCGTCGCCTCGCAGCCGCCTAGAGCCTCCCTGCTGGGGGCAGCGTGCCCCCTCGAACCAGTGTGCTTGGACCCAGTGCCGGTCGTACCCTCCGTCTCGAAGATACCGACCAGAGACACGGCCGATGGGTTGGATGTAGCGGCATCAGATCGGGCCCTGCTCCAAAGAGGCGCACCCCCACCTTGCCGTCGCCATCGCGGCGGTGGCTTTGGGCCTCCGCTGGCACTGCGTGTTCGGGGGACGGGAATCCCCAGGACCTCGCATGCCCAGTTTTATCTGCCCCTGCTTCACCGAGGCGGTCACGGCTTTGCGCAGCTTATGCTCCTTGGCCATGTACGACCCAAGGAGCGCAACTACCGCACACTCCGCATCCTCCAGCCGAGACACTGCACACAAAAGTAGGGTATCGTTCACGAAGGGTCGCACGCATGCATGCGCGGACACGTAGCTTAGGGCTGAAGGACTTACAAGGAGTGGAGGGTTTGTGAAGGAAAGATACTGTCGAGTGGATGCCATCCTTCCGGGTGCGGCCTCATCGCTCGTACTTCCACCGGCTAGAAAGTGACACCACCCCGTACATGGTGAACTCTTCAGCGAGGTCACGCATGTTGAACCGAAGGGCGACACCGGCAAGCCTCCGTGCCTTCTGCTCGTTGTCACCCTTCGGCGTCACATCCGGCGAGCTGTTGAACGATATCGGCTGTCCCCGGCACAAAAGACCGCTGGTGCTCGTCATGTGGTGGTAGAACCACCGTTGCGTCCAGCCGGACACCCACTTCCCTCGCGTCGCCAGCGAGGGGAAGAGATTCGTGCATTGCGGCCTCAGCACGAAGTTGACACTGCCAAAGTTCGACCACGACGATTCCCCTTTGACCTTCTTCGGCTGGCAGCGCGCATCATGCAGAATGGAGAACAGGTTCGCACTGGGGTGGAAATCTTCTGTTCGTGATGCCCACGTATAAACAGCCAGGCGGACTATCACGTTCAGAGTCAGGTGTGCCAGCTCCAAGCCATAGGCCCGCAGGACCTCACCGACGAACAGCGTTGAGGGCATCCGAAGACCAACATCAAAAAACGCCGTGAAGACGATTGCCTCCGTCTCCGCCGGGCGTGGTTCCGTTTCGTCGAGGTGGGGCAAGCGAACCCCCGCACAATCCTCCAGTTTTTTTCCCGGAGGAGAGTCTGGATCATCTCCTCCGTGACAAGACTCCGCCCTAGCACACGGGAGCAGCGGCCTCCCAACTTCTCCATGGCGTCCCACCGCTTGTTGACTTGTGGCGGATCCCGCACCACCAAAGGATATTCCGCTGGTGGGGGTGACAAACCGCGCTGGCTAGACGAGGCGCTGCCACTGAGCCGGCGAGCGGGATCGTCGCGGCAAGCCATTCCCTTCCGAAGTGGGGCGCCGGAGAGCGGGAGCAAGGGCGAATTGCGCTAGCAGCAGGAGAAACGAGAAGGCGCGGCTAAACTAGCAACGGAGAAGAGCGTTCACATGCCGGTGGTGACGCCTTATAAAGCCTCCTCACCTCCCCCACGATCGAAAGCGCAACCAGCGGGAGCCCAGCGGTTCGGCTACCCGCGATCGGGACGCGCAACCGCTGACAGCTGGAGGCGCGCAGTGGCAGGCGGTCGGACAGCGCATGACGTGCCAGTAGCATGGTACGGCTGCAGCAGCCCACCCCTGACAAGTCAGGGGTCGGCGCGATTCTCGTCACCATTAAGATGTTAGTCTCCGCACCGAGAAACTGTCGGGCCATGTCAGCACCAGACCACACGAACTCCCCCGCCCGCTCGACTCCCTAGCGCTATGCGCGAGAGCCCCGCCTACCTCACGCCCAGAAGTATCCGCAGCCTACCTCGACTCCAACCCCTGCGGCGGGCGAAGACGGCTTCGGCAACCCGCCCAGCGTTATATCCTCGCTGAGGGGTGAAGACTACACCAGGCAATAAAGCTCCATCAAGCAATACAGAAGTTCACAGGCCATAGGGACGGAGGGGGCCAAATGGCTCGGCAACATGGCTTCGGCCCGTGAAGACCGTCACCATGAGAGGCTCTTGTTGTAGGGGTGGCCCCCACCTAAGCCCAGCCGGCCTGTTAGAAGGCTGTAAAGCCCAATATGGGACATATGTAATGACATAAATACCCTTGAGGGGATTACTCAGATGTAAGGGCAAGGTTGTAAAAACACTCCCATGTGGATATATATATATATACAATGCTGGCCATGGGCGAAACCCTAAGCATTGCTCACTTAACTCTCTACTACCATACTCTCTCTCTCTCTCTCTCTCTCTCTCTTTGGTCTGTAGCCACAACAATAACCATAAAGCATCAGCCATAGCCAAAAATAATACACTTTAAACCAAGGTCAATTCATTAGAATGTTCATGTACATAGAAGTCACCATGAAGCTCATCACCTAACAGTATACAGATAAGAGAACCCCAACCTTGACTTGTAGTTTTATGCCTGGTATTTGTTTTCCTTGGCCTGTCCAGCATGTCACTCTCCATATGGTCTTTTCCTTGAGCTCTAGTGGCAGCAAAGTCTAACTAGCTGTCTGTTCATATTGATTTTTACTGATAGTTTTTAGCTTTAGCTTATATATAGTAATAGTTTGCAGAGAGCCGTATGGAGAGAGACACTCGCGTGTGAATTTAGCCCCATATAAATAAAGTTATCATAGTATATACTACAATCGATTAGTAGACCTCGTCTTAAAAAAGCACTTCATATGAAAACTAAGTACTATAGAAAAACTATTTACTATAGAAAAGAGGCCTATAGATGCCAAAGCGAACTGTCAGAGATCAAAATGACTTATGGATTGTCGGTGAATTAAAATGACTTATAAAGGGTATTTGACAAACGGGAAATCCTGATTCCGCGCATGCTCCTGATGGACGAATAGCGCGCATACCCATGGGAGCTGTTTGATGAAAGCAGCATGTGGCGAGCCGTTGGCGCGTGGCTACGCAGGGAAAGCGACGTGCCCTCTTTTTTATCAGATAGCGTTTATGCATTTATGTGTCCACCTGCCATGGAGCCCAACAGAGGCTAGAGCAACTTTTTCGTACTATACTGCATGCATTGATGTGCCATGCAAGGACAAAAGATAAAATAATATATTATTTAAAAATTATAAATATAAAAATGATATAATCATTGTCATAATTATCTTTGGAGTACTGACAGTTGGAAGATCACTCAACTTATCTAGGTTGATGATGGGCATGCCTGCTCAATTTTCCAGTATCATTGATGGCTGTGTCCTCTAGCACAATACCTGCATTTAGGGTCTGTTCATATTGGCTTTTGACTGTGTTCTTTTGGTTTTGCTGCTTGTAGCTCTTGGCTTTTGCTATAGTAACTAGCTTTCAAACAATGCGTCTTTTCAAAGCGGGTCTATGAGTCGATTATAATGGACATTGTACTGACTTCAGTTATTCCGCCAAAAATCGTATGTGACTGTCTCTCTCTACATACTCTCTCTCGCGAACAGTTAAATTCAAAAGTTATAAGCCAAAACTAATAAGCTATAGCCCAAAAGAACTCACCTAAAGGCTTATTAATAGTAACAGTTTTGTCAATATAAATGAAATCACTACAGTGTATATTACAATCGACTGATAGATCTCATTTTAAAAAGACTCTCTATTTGAAAGATAGTTATTACAGAGATACAGCTTTCAAAAGCTAATTCAAACAGACTGTTAGTCCAGCCTGTTGGGAAGAAGACTGGTTTGAAAGCTAACAGCCTGTTTGAAAGCTAACAGACTGTTAGTCCCTAAGCTTCGGGAAGAAACTCTGTGCCTGGACCATAAATACACAGCCTCCAAGTCCATGTCACTGCTGAATGGCGACCATGCATACATGCTCCTTAACGCAGTTGGGTTGGTGTGACCTGATTAGTCAGCTAACAGGAGGGGGCCCCACTTGACGGATAGTTTTAAGCCCAATTCATTGCTCTGATTGATCAGTCCAACGTATCTACGCTTGCCTTGTTGAGCAGGGAAAATATTGTGCTGACTTCAACTATTTCGTTACAAATCATATGCGATTCTTTCTCTTTTCATATTCTCTCGCGAACAACCAGAATTCAAAAGTCATAAACCAAAATCCATAAATTATAGCCCAAAAAAACTCGCCTAAAGGCTTATGAATAGTAACAGTTTTTAGACAGAGACACTAGCATATAATTTTGGTCAATATAAATGAAATTACTATACTGTGTACTACAATCGACTGATAGACCTCGTTTTAAAAAGATACTCTATTTTAAAAGATAGTTACTATAGAGAAATAATTTTTAAAAGCTAATTTCTACAGACTGTTAGTCCAGCCTGTTGGGAAGAAGACTGGGATAGTACTGTAGGAACCCTAAGCTTCAGTACACAGCCTCCAAGTCCATGTCACCGATGAATGGCGACCATGCATACACAGTTGAGTTCGTGTGAGCTGCTCAGTCAGCTAAGAGCTATCAGGAGGGGGCCCCACTTGACGGATAGTTCTAAGCCCAATTTATTGCTCTGATTGATCAGTCCAACATATCTACGCTTGCCTTGTTGAGCAGGGAAAATATTCTCCTTTTGTTTGAAAATTTTAATTTCAAATCTAAATTTTTTAGAGGAAATAAAAAAAGGAAAAATATTGCCGGTTTTGAGCTGGGGAGCAGTAGAAACCATAATTAACTTGTTTGAAATGTCAACACCAGCCAGCTAACAGGAGGGGACCCACTTGACGGATATTGCTCTGATTGATGAGTCTAAAATATCTACGCTTGCCTTGTTGAGCCGTGAAAACATTCTTGCGAAAAAAATTCACCCCCACCTATAAATCCAAAAATCTCGAAAAGTTTAATTAGAAAATTTTAAATTCAAATCTGAATTGTTAAAAGGAAATGATAAAAGCAGAAAAAAATAGTGCTAGTTTTGTTGTTGAACAAACAACCTCAAGCTCACCCACCACTATTCTTCGTCACTAGGCTAGCTAAGTCTTTGTTTCCTAGTGTTGGTAAATCTGAAATTTCGAACAAAAATACACCTATTCGACTGATTTTCGAACCCAGCTGATATAACCGAATTTCACAAATTTTGGCCGAAATTGTAATTGCTGTTGTTGAGTATCCATCAGCATGTCTAGCTCGAAGTGTCTGTCATCCACTGGGTCTGGGACGTGCATGCCAAAATCCCTATTGCGTGAAGAAGAAATGTCAAACAAGATGGATGGTGCAGTCCGCAGAATTTAATTGGGAACATTACTCCTTCTGAGTAGACATACATAATGAGCAATATAAACAATAGTGGGCCGAAGTGATTGTGCTCATCAGCCATCTGTGTAGCCATGAATCCCCTTATTTCCACTGCCATTTCAGCTGCTCCCCTACTCACTCTGCTTGCACTACTCTCGGGCACCGTTTCTCTTGACAGTTTACCACTGAAATCCTCTCTCAAAGTGGAAGCCCACGAAACCGACATCCTGCAATCATCTGATGGCACTTTCTCCTGTGGCTTCTACAGCATCTACTCTAATGCCTTCACATTCTCAATATGGTACTCCAGTTCAGCTAACAAGACCATTGTCTGGACTGCGAACCGAGGTCACCCAGTGCACTCCAAGAGGTCAGCAATGACCTTGCGGGAGGATGGCAACATGGTTCTTACGGACTACGACGGTACGACTGTGTGGCAAGCTGACGGTGTCTTCACAAATGTTAGGTATGCTCAACTCTTAGATACTGGAAATCTTGTTGTGAAGAACTTGAGTGGTAATATTGTGTGGCAGAGTTTTGACTCACCCACGGATACTTTGCTGCCCACTCAGTACATAACTGCTACGAATAAGTTGGTCTCTACCACCAAATTACATGTTCCGGGTCACTACATCTTTCGTTTCAGCGATCAGTCAGTATTGTCACTTATGTATGATGCTCCTAATGTTTTTGACACATACTGGCCAGACCCTGATAATGAGGTCTACCATTATAACAGAAGTCGTTATAACAGTACTAGGTTGGGTTCTCTTGATGATTACGGAAATTTTTCTTCAAGTGATTTCACAGACCAAAAACCATTTGTTGTTTCTGATAGAGGTTTTGGGATTAAGAGAAGGCTCACTCTTGATCCCGACGGCAATCTCAGAGTCTACAGCTTGAATAGCTTGGAAGGAACATGGTCTGTTTCTTGGATTGCTGTGTCTCAACCATGTACAATCCATGGTTTCTGCGGTCCGAATGGAATCTGTCACTACGCACCTACACCGCAATGTTCTTGTCCACCAGGCTATAAAATGAGCAACCCTGCAAACTGGACCCAAGGTTGTAGGGCTGTAGTTGACATCACATGCGGTGTTGCACAACCAGTGGAGTTTTTGCAACTTCCAAACACCGATTTCTGGGGATCTGATCAACAACATCTTTCCAGATTATCTTTCGAGGTTTGCAAGAACATCTGCATGAGTGACTGCACATGTAAAGGCTTTCAATACCAAGGAGGTACAGGGTCATGCTTTCCAAAATCTTTCCTTTTCAATGGAAGGTCTTACCCGACACCAACTGCTCGCACAATGTATCTCAAACTACCAAAGAGTGTGGACATTTCAAATGCCTCTGTTCCCCAATCCAATGTGCTCGACTCTACACTGCATCGTATTCAGTGTGGTCAAGTGAGTGCACCACCCATGCCACCATTGCATAAGATCAGTGAGGGGGGACCAAAATGGCTTTACTTCTATGGGTTTATTGGTGCATTTTTTGTTATTGAAGTTTTCTTCACCGTATTTGCATGGTTTTTTATATTGAGGAGGGAGCTGAGATCACCCGAAGTATGTGCAATTCAGGAGGGCCTGAGGGTTATGACTAATCATTTCCGAAGATATAGTTATAAAGAGCTGGTCAAGGTGACTCAAAATTTTAAAGATGAGCTCGGAAGGGGAGGTTCAGGGATTGTCTATAAGGGAATCTTGGATGATGAAAGAATGGTGGCTGTAAAGAGGCTAGAAAATGTGAGTCATGGTGAGGAAGAGTTCCACGCTGAGCTGTGTGTAATTGGGAGGATCAATCATATGAATCTTGTTAGAATATGGGGATTTTGTTCCGAAAGTTCCTACAGGATATTGGTTTCTGAGTATGTTGAGAATGGATCATTAGCTAATGCCCTGTTCAAAAGTAGCATCTTGTTACAGTGGGAACAAAGATTTACAGTAGCTTTAGGAGTTGCTAAGGGATTGGCTTATCTTCACCACGAGTGCCTAGAGTGGGTCATTCACTGCGATGTGAGGCCAGAGAACATATTGCTGGACCAAAATTTAGAGCCAAAGATCACTGATTTTGGGTTGGCAAAGCTACTCAGTAGAGATGGGTCGAATCGGAATGCATCAAGAGTGCGAGGAGCCGTAGGCTACATTGCTCCTGAGTGGGTCTCTGGTTTACCGATCACAGCAAAAGCTGATGTTTATAGTTATGGAGTTGTGCTTCTTGAACTTGTGTCTGGAATGCGAGTTTTTGACTTGGCTATGGGTGTGGATCAAGAGGTGCCCGTGGCACTCAAGAAGCTTGCTTTCACGCTTGCTGACAAATTGGACGGGGACGAGAAATCGTGGATAGCAGAGTTTGCAGATTTCAGACTGTGTGGCCAATACAACTACATGCAAGCAAGAACTTTGATCAAGTTGGCTGTTTCATGCTTGGAAGAAGATATGAAGAAAAGACCCACAATGGAATCAGTAGTCCAGATTCTCGTTTCGGTTCAGGAAACTGATTGCACAATGAAAGAATGTTAACACTGAAATGAAGTGCCTGTTCGGTTTTAGCAAGCTAAGGCCCCTGCATCGGAAGATTGTTATACCGTCCGTACCATACTAATCTTGCAATGTCAGTTTCCTTGACTGAGTGTAATACATGTATGCCTTATATACACGCGTGTGCACATGTTGTATCTGTTTGTGATATGCCCTAGTGGTGATCATAGAGATGGTTATATCACTTCTATGTTTATGATCTTTTGAATAATATGTTATTTTGTCTCTTGACTAAATGTCTTTCATATTGATCAATAAGTATGTAACTCTTTATTTGTGTTTTGATGTTATTCTAAATTACCCCTGATCTTATATCATTATATGGAACAATTATTATTTACATATCAGCACATGTATTGATTGATGATCATATTTCATGGATCCGGATCTTGAATATGAGGATATTAAACCAATAATGTGGACATATACTAGAGAACATGATGTTGGATTAACATATCGTGAGACGCAAGAATTGTTATATTCTTAAATGTCATCAGTTGGTCTTATACATAATGTATATAGAATTCTTAGATATAAGACTGTCATAGTTTTCTACATGTGTAATAGGAGAGATATCTCTAGAAGTGGTTGGATTAAGAAAGTGCATGGCTATACCGAATGTGATTGAGAAGTCAATCACAACTGAGTAATCCACTATAGATTCGAGTGAAGGATCGAGCTATCATACAATAACATGTTTCTCGCCTTGAGTTTGGTTTGGTATTGTGAGGCAATGAGATTGATGTATAAGCACTATATAGGCTTGTCCGATATGATCTTTATGCATATTTGGGAGTTACTATGTTTTGCTAGGAACCACTACCGACTTACAGATCGAAAAAGTGTTTTCGTGCCATGACCGAATATGCATAAATTTATAGGGTCACACACTTAATGGATTAGAACGACAAGGGTCCGGATGATAAATTTTGAGTGGGATACGATCTCTACTTGTATTCGATAAAAATACAATCAGAGGCTCTTCGAGTTGGATACAATATCTAATCGTATCAGATAAGTATCCGATTGGAGGCTATATATTAAGAGAGGCACGAGGCTGAGGGAGGCATCCCAAAACACACCCATTGAAACTCTAGGCACCACCTCTCAAAATCTCTTGTTGTGTATGCTGGTGCTAGTACAACGATGCATGACATTCTATCTTTGGACGTGTGGACTTCGGTAGAGACACTGTTGCAATTGCAACGTTGATCGGAATAATCGCAAGCAGGAAACGGTTGACCAAAGCACGATTATCTAATACTTTGTAATACCAGGTTGTCTTCTGTCTACTATTACCAGTTTATATGTTCCACCTCTCCACCTCCATAATTGAGCTGCACAACTTTGACCTTGCTCCATGACATAATTTCTGTTGTTTGCATCTTACAACTAGTGTAGAATTTCTTTGCTCCCTTGTTTATTTTTATGTATGGTACACTGCTTTTCTCTTGCAGGTCTTGAAAACTCCTGTCTCACTTGACATGCTTGGGTGCATTTTTAATGGTTCTGGAAAGCCTATTTATCTTAAAACCTCGTAATACTGCTCATTTTTGTGAGGGAAACATCCATATGGTATAGAGTGGGATTCCAGTTTTCTGGTTGCACTCTTATATCTGTAGTTAGTAAGGTGATTTAGCGAAGTTGAACATTTACATTTGTTTTATAGAATTGCTACTTACTTTGGTTCAATTACTTGTTTTCAGCCTTGCATAAAGTATTCTTTCTGACAGTTGCATGTACAATCACTACTACAGAAAGGCTAATAGTAGACGCTAAATCACAGACGGTTTTGTGAAACCGTCTGTAATGTACACTATTACAGACGGTTTTAATTTGAAGGCCGTCTGTGGTATTTGTGGCGGGAAAAAAGAGTATCACAGACGGTTCTTTATTAAAAACCGTCTGTGTTGTGTAGACTATCACAAACGGTTGTTGTTAAGAACCGTCTGTGAATGTTCACAGACGGTTTTTAACAAGAACCGTCTGTGATGTCCCTTTGTCTGTCATATTCTAGATCAGAGTTTAATATATAAGTACACATTGCTTCTAATAACTTAACTACAGAACTACTGAGACAAGAGATCACAAATTAAAGGCAAATTTATTAATTTCAATTAGAGACAAATTTATTACAAAAGTCGCACAGGTAAAGAGTTTCCCAGATTGTAATCTTTTGGGCTTCGTACGCTTCTTCTTCGACTTGGGGACTTGGAGGATCAGCCGCTAAATTCTCGAACGCCGTTAAGATTGCCCTTGTCCTCAGCACTTCCTCCTCCAGCCTGGGCAAATGATCAGCAGCATCCATAATGTCGTAGAGGATAGCATGAAAAGATTCCTCAGAATCTGTCGTATTTGCTTGATCGGCAAGGCTATCCATCAGTCTCTCCAATGCGTGTAGATCTTCTTCCGCTTTGCGCACATTGTGGAGAAGAACCCGGGTGAGGGATGTTTCCCTTTCTTGAGCGGTAGCGAGACGCCTCCGTCGACGGTGGATGATGAGGTCGAGCTGACGGATGCAAGAAAGTCGGGGAAGGAGAGCAGGGCGTGTGCGGAGAAGCTGCTCCAGATGCAAATTGCTGGCCGCCTGTGTAAGGTTCCGGCCGTACAATTCGTGATGAACAGATGAGAGGAAGGAGATGATCACAAGAATAGTAGAATCCATATTGTACGTACGTAGAAGAGACCTGGATTAGGCGCGCATATTTAACCTTTAGCATCGTATACCCAAACATTAATGATATAGACGCTTCGTATAACGATCGAGAGACGTTAATTAGACGATCGAAACACGAAGTGTTCTGGCAATCGAAACACGCGCGAAGCATTAATGATATAGACGCTTCGTATAACGATCGAGAGACGTTGTCTTAATAACTACAGTCGCAAAGGCTTATCACAGACGGTTCTGAACTTAGAACCGTCTGTGATATCAATATCACAGACGGTTCTAAGTTTAAAATCGTCTGTGATAGTATAACTATCACAGACGGTTATAAACTTAGAACCGTCTGTGATATTTATCACAGACGGTTCTAAGTTTAGAACCGTCTGTGATAACCTACCTATATATACCCTCTGGCTAGGGTTTTCCCTGTGTGCTGCGCAGTTATTCGATCTAGATCTAATTAAATCCCGAGCCCGTCGTCGCCTCCGCCTCCCCGAACCCTCGTCGGCCGCCTCCGTTGAGCCCGTCGCCGGCCGCCTCCCCCGAGCCCCTCGTCGAGCCCGTCGCCGACCGCCTCCCCTCGATTACCGTCTGCATTGTGAGCACTTTCTGTGATGGATTAGGGTTTTGAGTATTGTGAGCAGTTTCTGTGATGGACTATGGTTTTGAGCATTGTGAGCATTGTTTACTGCAGTAGCTTACATAGTTTGCTATTTGGTACATATTACATTGGTACATTGTTTACTGCAGTAGCTTAATTAGTTTGCTATTTGGTACATTGTTTACTGCAGTAGCTTAATTAGTTTGCTATTTGGTACATACTACATTGGTACATTGTTTATTGCAGTAGCTTAATTAGTTTGCTATTTGGTACATATTACATTGGTACATTGTTTACTGCATTAGCTTAGTTTAATTTGCTATTTGGTACATACTACATTGGTACATTGTTTACTGCAGTTGCTTAATTAGTTTGCTATTTGGTACATATTACATTGGTACATTGTTTACTGCAGTAGCTTAGTTTAATTTGCTATTTGGTACATACTACATTGGTACATTGTTTACTGCAGTTGCTTAATTAGTTTGCTATTTGGTACATATTACATTGGTACATTGTTTACTGCAGTAGCTTAGTTTAATTTGCTATTTGACACATACTACATTGGTACATTGTTTACTGCAGTTGCTTAGTTTACATTGGTACATATTACATTGTTTGTTGTGTTAGTATATAGTATATAGTATAGGCACATAACCCCTCTCTCTGTCCACATCACCCCCTCCCTTCTCCCCCTTCCCTCTACTCCTCTCCTCTCTTCCTAACATTGAGCATCATGTTTCACTTTTCTTGCTTCCTCATCTTATCATTTAGTAGCGGGACGGCCAAGATTAATCTTGTGCAACCCTACAATTTGAGAGCACAAATTAACCAATCAAGGACCACTCTAGTGTATATGCCACATAGACCTTCAAGGGGCATGAAGTAAGTGACACACTCGAGTGTTCCCGTTCAATGAACCGGATACACTAGTTTGTGTCATTTGCTTCATAGAACTTTGTTTAGAGACCTTGTAGTAATAGTATATGCCGACTACTGCCGAGATGTGATGTCCACTCCCACAATCCATCTTTTTCCTTCTTAAATGCAAGGCAATTTTATTACAAAAGTGCAAAAAAAAAAGACATTCCCAGATTCTTCGTGAGCAGCCGACATAGCCGACTTTTTCGGTGAGCGACTATCCATCTGCTTCTTCCCACTCCTTTTCTTCATCTCTGGTCTCTGGATCACGTACGCCAGTAGCGATGATTCTGAATCATCGCTACTGGCGTACGTGATCCAGAGACCAGAGATGAAGAAAAGGAGTGGGAAGAAGCAGATGGATAGTCGCTCACCGAAGAAGTCGGCTATGTGGCTGCTCACGAAGAATCTGGGAATGTCTTTTTTTGCACTTTTGTAATAAAATTGCCTTGAATTTTGTGGGAAAAAGAAGGATTGTCGGGGTGGAGAATGTTGTGGATGAGGTTCCCAGATAAAGAAATCTTGCGATTGTTGCAAAAGATACATGGAGCATTTGGGTGGAAAGATAAACTGTTTCGTCAGGCGCATGACTTCGAATTGGCAGTCAT
This sequence comes from Dendrocalamus latiflorus, assembly GCA_017311315.1. Classification (NCBI taxonomy): domain Eukaryota; kingdom Viridiplantae; phylum Streptophyta; class Magnoliopsida; order Poales; family Poaceae; genus Dendrocalamus; species Dendrocalamus latiflorus. The sequence goes on from CM029646.1 coordinate 6,873,078, forward strand.
GCGCCTGACGAAACAGTTCATCTTTCCACCCAAATGCTCCATGTATCTAGCCAAAAAACAGCAAATGAAACAAGTGACCTACTCTAGTGTTCCCGTTCAATGAACCGAATACACTAGTTTAGGGACTTTGCTATTTGGTTTATAGTATTACCAACTAAAGTAGGGACTCTAGTGTTCCCGTTCAATGAACCGGATACATCTGAAGATTTTAAGGTATTCGCTATTTCACATTAATTAATCCTATGCAACAGTTGGTACTAATGCCTCTTGAACTAACACATTCCATTTTTTGCAGTGCCACCAGTAGCAGCCGGGCAACACATGTGGATACTACGTTTGCCAACATATGGAACTACTCCTCGATTCCTCGAGGCTCACCAATCCCAAGGTTTGTCACTCTTCCCATAATTACTTCATACTTATCACGTTACATATATATGCACATTGATATTCCTATCGACAGACTGGGTCCATCCCGTCAACTGCATTGAAACAGTCTGATCTTGGAGGGATTCAAGGAGAGGTGGCGTACTTTTTGCTGACTCAAGTCATAAAGTCAGGAGGACGGTTCCACTGCGCACCATGATTTCTTATTGGTCTTATCACTACAAATGCAGTGTAGATCTTTTGTAACTATGCATTTGTTAATGGATATTTCATTTCAATTCAATTAATCGATTTGCGAAATGGATGCATGCTTTATGTTTGTGAAATGAAGTGCGATGTCAATTGCTGAATGTCTCCAATGTGTCATGCTCGTCGATGGTGTTGCTCCAGTCCCACGATTGGTCTTTCTCGAACACCACGTCATGGCTAACGTGCAACTTCTTCACCACTGGATCAAAGAAACGGTATCCTTTTGTCCCTGGCTGATAGCCGAGAAATACCATCTTCTTGGACCTGTCCGTCAGCTGCTTACGCCGGGACCAGTGTTCTTCACATGAACCACACACCCAAAAGTGTGCAGGTGATGAACACGGGGCTTCTTGCTGAACCACGCTTCATATGGAGTGACGCTGTCGAGGCTCTTCGTTGGCGTGCGGTTCAGTATGTAGATGGCAGTCACCACCGCCTCACCCCAGAAACACGCTGGAACGCCCTTGCTCTTGAGCATGCACCGAGCCATCTCCACCACCGTTTGATTTTGACGCTCCACCACACCATTTGTTTGCAGAGTATACGGGGTGGTGGTGTAGTGCTTGATGCCAGACTCATTGCAGAACACGATGAAGGTGTTGGTGTTCAACTCGCCTCCGCCATCCATCCTCTGTCCCTTTAGTCACCCGCCATGTTCAATCTCTGCGCCAGCCTTGATCGTCTTGATGTAATGGAGTGTCTGATCTTTGGTACTCAGCAGCTTCACCCACATGAAACGGCTGAAGTCGTCGACTACAAGCAGGAAGAAAGACTTGCCACCAGGCATTTGTGGCATGATCTGGCCGCAGAGATTCGCGGGGAACAACTCCAGTCCCCGCTCCACACGGTACGACGTCGCCCGTGGAAACGGAGCGCGATGTTGCTTGCCGAGGGTGCAGCCGTCGTAGACCTGTTCGACCCGGTTTATCACCAAGATGCCATCCACCATGCTTTTGTCCCGAGGTCGCAGAGCGCCCTGAAGTTGCGATGCCCGTAACGGGAGTGCCACAACCACGCCTCATCGTCGGCCTTTGACAGCAGGCACACTGGTGGAGCCACCACCAGCTTAACTATGTATAGCCTGTTGCCCGTGCGCGGAGCTCTGACAAGCAAAGCGCGCTCACGGTCGAACACACAGAGTCTGCCATTCTCTAACACGATCTTGCATCCTGCCTCCTCCAATTGCCCTAGGCTAACAATATTGCTTATCAACTTAGGTATAAAGTACACCTCAGTCAATACCTTGTGCTCACAACGACGCCCTTCCAAAATCATCGATCCAAGCCAGCAGATATCCACGTGTGATCTGTTGCCAAAACGAACGGTGCTGCGCATGGTCTCGTCAAGATGTGCCAGCGCCGATCGCCTGCCTGTCATGTGGTTGCTGGCTCCAGAGTCCAGGTACCATGTGTCGTCATCGCACTCGATCGGAATCACTTGCCGCTCGTTGAGGTGGACGACTTGCGATGTCGTCCGAGCCGTGACACTCACCAATGCCATCAGTAGTGCCAGCTGCTCGACGTCGGCTTTGGACAAGTGTGCCTCCTCACGGCGCTCCTTCTTGGGCCTCTTGCACTCCTTGGCCTAGTGTCCATAGATGGCACAGTTGCAGCATTTACCCTTCCGGCGAGGAGTGCCCTCCGAGGTCAATCTGACGGTGGTGTCGCGGCCCTCCGACTGTGCTCCACCCTTGCTCCTCCAGTGGGAATTTGTATTGCTTCCTTCCTTGCTCGATGAGGATTCCGGCATCAGCCGGTGCTTGTGTTTCGCCAACCAGTCCTCCTCGGCGAGCATGAGCCGCCCAGCTTTGTCCACGATCTGCTCGACGCTGATCTCGAAACGGTCTTCCGCCGCGCGCAGCCTTCCAGCGAGTTCTTCGATCGAGAGTTTCTTGATGTCGCAGAACATCCCGATCGAGACCGCAACCTGGTTATACTGCGAAGGGACCACACGAAGGATTTTCTTGACAACGCGTGTGTCGTCAATGGACTCACTAAGCGCTCAAAGATTGCTGGCGAGGCTGGAAATTCGCATTACGAAATCGTCGATAGCCTCACCTTCCTTGAATGCAATGTTCTCGAAATCCTTGAGCAACTTCTGTGCATTGACCTCCTTGACATGCTCGACTCCGAGAAGCATCATTTTCACCGCCTCCCATGCCTCCTTGGCACTCTTCTTGGCACCCAAGATGGAGTACATGTCGGGTGGTACGCCCCGGATGAGTGCGGCCAGCGCGAGATGATCCTCACGCCGCTCCACCTTACTGGGCTCTATCGCTTCCTAGAGCCCCATTGCCTCCATGTTGATTTGCATCAACAAGGCCCACTCGTTGTAGTTTGTCCACATCAACATCGGGTACACCACCGACGCACTCGCTTACTTCACCATTCACTGCAGCCCGATGTTGCACGACTTGATGTCGCTGCTCCCATCGGTTGGCTTCTTGCTGGTGTCGAAGCGTGGCTTCTTAGGAGGTCGAGGTCGTGGCGGCGGATTGCTGCCACCGCTCGTCCACTGCTGGAGACCGCCTCAACCTGGGACCGTTCTGATACCATATGTTAGAGCCGATCATGGAACTCGGCTCGGATCACGCACGGTTTCCTCCAGAACGCGGCGAGCGAGATGGACACAAACGCACGCGACAGGATTAGGTTTGGCGCTGCCTAAACGTTGCAGATTTTTAGTTTTACATTGATGCATTTATAGGAAAAACAAACATGCAGTACATGGGCTCCAAGTGCCCGTTCTTTGCGCCACGACGTTCATAGTGTGCGACTCATTGTTCTTCTCGGCGTCGCCACCGACGTGCTCGCAAGCTTATGCGCATCATGAGCTATTCTCGCGCACGGCATGCGCATGCAGATACGTATACGTGAACAGTACCATGCAGACTTGGGCCGTGCCATGAACAAGCACGCCTCTGGCCACACAACCCGGAACAAACATGCACTCTACTTTGGCTAATGCAACTAGATTAGAGCAAATAAGAGCAAGCTGCCACTACTTGGGAGGGGCGAGTAGCGCGGCGGGCGGTAGGAGGCACTGTGGGAGGTGGGATGCGCGACGGGCGGTGGGAGGCCAACGACATCTTTTCCATGCCAGTTGAGCACCATCGTCTTCCTCCTAGCCGATGTCCTTCTCACCGTTCCTAACGTCCGCCGATTGGGTGTCGCTGACAAATCTCATCGCCTTGGGGCCGCCACCTCCAAATCCACCGCGCGGATGGTGCTGTCCCGGCCTACCACCACCAGATCCTGCCACCCTAGCCCTTGGTTGCCAGATCTCGCTGCCCCGGGTCTACCAGATCTTGTTGTGGTGGAGTAGAGTAGGGGTCGTTGTGTGTAGCCGGAGGCGGAGGGGGAGGATGTGAGGAGGAAGGGGAGGAAGGGAGGGTCGCTGGAGTAGAGACGGAGGGGGGGGATGCGAGGAGGACGGGGAGGGCTACTGGAGTAGAGACGGCAGGGGAGGATGTGCGGAGGAACTTCCTGGAAACGAGCCGAGCAGTGAATTAAAGTAGACGGCGGGGGAGGATGTGCGGAGGAACTTCCTCCGAGGAAGCAAAGGGGAGGGCTGTCGAGTGGAAGGGGTGGAGGAGGTGCGATGTGAAGCAGTGAATTAAAGTAGAGGCCTCACGATTGGGCTAATTGTGGGCAACAGACACGAGCCAAAATAAGCTCGCGAGCCAGCTCGCGAGCGGCTCGAGCTCGACTCGCAAGCGGCTCAAGCTTGGCTCGAGTTTTTTGCGAGCTGCGAAGGTGGCTCAGCTCGGCTCAAAAATTTATGAGCTCGAACCGGCTCGTGAGTCTCGAGCTATTTTTCCACCCCTAGGCATAGGGTAGTCCGGGGGCGCAAAGTAGCTCGGACCCCGGGGGGCACGAGGGAATCCGTGGAGCTCAAACCCAGATAGTCCGGAACGCCTCCACGGGCTCTGGTTCTGAAGCGGGGCACAGTGCGGGACACCGATGGAGGGTTGCTCGGGGGAGTCACAGACACGCGGTAGGGAGAAGGGGGGCGTGCGCCGGCGCCGGGTGGAAGGCGGTCCGAAGTGCCCCCGAAGACCGGCGAAATGCCATGAGGATGAAGACTCATGATGGTGGTCTGGAGCGAGACAGAGCAAAGCCAGGGCGCGCGCGCAGGGTGGAGAGCGGTAGTGTTGGGCCCCGGTGAGAAGTGGAGGTGGCCCGCGGCACCAAGGGCCGGTCGGGGAGGCACGTTCAGCGGGAGGCCCCGGGTGCTGTCCGGGCAAGGCGATGGGGAGGTGCTCTACACATGGTCCAGGGTGTGCTGTGGTCCAGGGCGCATGGACCGACCCGGAGAGAGTCCCAGCATTGTCAGGAGAGAGTCCCGACATTGGGCCCCTAGCCCATATATGTTAGTATGTATACATGCATGATATAGCCTATGTATTGAATATTGGATATAATTGATTAATGATTAGTTGGGTTAACTGCCAAGATCAAGTAATGGCTGATTTGGTCTATGTTGTGCATCCAGCACTGAGCGCTCTCTAAATATCCAAGCATGAACATTTATAGAGAGAACGCATCAAGTAAGTCATCCACCAGATCCAATCCACCACGCACACCGCTTGCGCCCCTTGACCTCTCCACTGCTCTTTCGGTCTTCTCTTCCCCCAAAACAAGTGCTGCCACTGAAGGAACGCGCGTAGGCTACGATAGCAGAAAATAAAAAATTTCTACCGCGCACACCAGGACATCATGCTAAGGGGGGATCATAGATCGTTACCACTAGACGCGCAGCGCAGCGGAAGAAGAGTTGGAGAAGCCGATCCAACCATGCGCGTCGAGGTAGTAGTGGAAGTAGCCGATCGTCCCGAACAGATCGTCTCCTCCACGCGATCAACCACACCGCGAGCAGATCCAATCTGTAGATTGTTGATGCCGATCAACGCCGCAACGAGCAGCGCCTCCACCGGTATCCACACGTCCGGGGCTGGAACGCCGATCGCGAGTGTACCAGCACTCGCGAGCGGCTAGGGTTTGGCTCGGGAGGTGGCGGCTAGGGTTTTGCTCGGGAGGAACAGAAGTGTGTATCCCTCGCCCCCCCCCCCCCCCCGCCTCCATATATATCGACCTCCTCACTTGGGCCTCGTGGACCGAGGCCCAATAGGAGTCTATCCGGATCTCTATCCGAATTGAGCCCACATCCGAATCACATTCGAATTAGTGTTCCAACCCGTTAAGTGTGCGACCCTGTAGGTTCACGTATACTTGGTCGCGACCTGGAAACACCTTTCCGGTCACCCTGTTAATAGCGACCTCTAGCAAGACATATTAACCCCAAAGTATACATAAAGATCATATCGGCTGAACCTGTAATGTTCTCATATACGAATCCCTTTGCCTCACGATATAGATTAAGCTCAAGGCGAGACCTGTGTCATCCTCTTAATAGCTCAATCACTCTCTCAATTCCGTGATGGATTATAAACTTGTGATTGACTCCTCAATCACATTGGCATGGCCATGCACTTTCATAATCCATTACATCGAGGGGCCCAGAGATATCTCTCCCATAAGGAGGGGCAAATTCTATCTTGATCATTCACATCCCACTACATGTTTCATAGCAAACCCAAAGACTACTTTTATGACTACCCAGTTACGGAGTAGTGGTTAGTAGTCCCAAAATAGGCTACTACGCATGTTAGGAACCATGATGATCTCAAGTCTAAGGATTCTACATAAACACTACTTGAGACCAACTAATGACACATGGAATCTCTGCAGTGTCTCATGGCGGATCTATCCAACATATGTTCACTAACATATGTCCATATTATTGATTTGGTATCTCCATACCATGATCCATGAGACATGATCATCAATCAATACATATGCTGATCTTTGAATCATATTTGTTCCTCATATGATATATAATCAGGGATCATTTAGAAATAGCAACATTTTGACATTAAGAGTCTCATGAATAAGTCACATACTCATTGATCAATAATGATAATGTCTATTTCAAGGAACAAACTAATGCATCATAAACATAGTATGTGATATATATAACATCTCCATGTTGCCTCTCGGGCATATCACTAACAGTCTCCCACTTGCACTAGAGTCAACCATGTAGGTATCTAATACCCATTGCCCTAGTGTGAGCCTCATGCTTTGGCTGGGGAAGCGGCTTTGTCAACAGATCTGCAATATTCAAATCCGTTTGTACTTTGCATATCTTCACATCGCCTCTCTCCACAATCTCGCGGATGAGATGAAATCGCCGTAGAATGTGCTTGGACTTCTGGTGCGATCTAGGCTCCTTGGCTTGCGCAATGGCCCCACTATTGTCACAGTAGAGGTCCATTGGGCTGGAGGCACTAGCCACCACACCAAGCTCAGAAACAAATTTCTTGATCCAAACATCCTCTTTAGCAGCTTCAGAAGCTGCTATGTACTCGGCTTCTGTTGTAGAATCAGCAACCGTCTCCTGCTTGGAACTCTTCCAACTCACCGCACCGCCGTTCAGGCAGCACACAAATCCAGATTGCGATCTGAAATCGTCTTTGTCAGTTTGGAAGCTAGCATCGGTGTAACCATTTACAACGAGCTCTTCCTCACCCCCATAGACGAGGAACACATCTTTAGTTCTTCTCAAGTACTTCAAGATGTTCTTTACGGCAATCCAGTGACTTTCACCTGGATCTGATTGGTATCTACTTGTAGCACTTAAAGCATACGAGACATCTGGACGTGTACAAAGCATGGCATACATAATGGACCCCATAGCCGAAGCATATGGAATCGCATTCATTTTATCCCGCTCATCAGGTGTACTAGGACACTGACTCTTGCTACGATTTATACCATGTGACATAGGTAGGAAGCCTTTCTTGGAATCCTGCATGTTGAACCTTTTCAACACCTTGTCAATGTACATATCTTGGCTTAATCCAATTAGCCTTCTTGATCTATCCCTATAGATCTTGATGCCCAGAATATATGCCGCCTCTCCTAAGTCTTTCATAGAGAAACTATTTTTCAATGAAGACTTAACAGATTCGAGCATAGGAATGTCATTTCCGATCAGTAATATGTCATCCACATATAAGACCAGAAACACGAGTGCGCTCCCACTAGCCTTTTTGTAAACACAAGGTTCTTCTTCGTTCTTGATGAAACCAAACCCTTTGATTACTTCATCAAAACGAATGTTCCAACTCCGAGATGCCTGCTTTAATCCATAAATGGATCTTTGCAGCTTGCATATCTTTCCAACTGATTGGGGATCGACAAAACCCGTGGACTGTGTCATGTACACATCCTCACTCAGATTTCCATTAAGGAAAGCTGTTTTGACATCCATTTGCCATATTTCATAGTCGAAATATGCAGCAATCGCTAGAATGATCCGAATAGACTTTAGCATTGCGACGGGCGAAAAAGTTTCATCATAATCAACACCTTGAATTTGTTTGAAACCTTTGGCCACCAATCGCGCTTTATAGATGTGAATATTTCCATCTATGTCTATCTTTTTCTTGAAAATCCATTTGCACTTAATGGTTTTAACACCATCAGGTGGATCAACCAAGTTCCAAACTTGATTACTGTGCATGGATTCAATTTCAGATCTCATGGCTTCAAGCCATTTCTCAGAGTCTGGTCCCACCATCGCTTCTTCATAGGTCTTAGGCTCATCGTTGTCTAACAACAATATGTCCCGTTGTTGAGTAGTCAAGAACATGTACCTCTCAGGTGCACGACGTGACCTCTCTGACCTACGTGGTGCCGGTGTGTCCACAACAGGTTCTTCAACAGTTTGTTCATCCTGTTGTGGTTCTGTAGGAGCTGAAACGTTTTCAGGTGTTTCTCGAATTTCTTCAAGTTGCACCATGCTCCCACTATCCCTTCTTGAGAGAAACTCTTTCTCTAAGAAGACACCATGCCGGGCGACAAACACTTTGCCTTCTCCTTGATTATAGAAGTAATATCCTTTTGTTTCCTTAAAATACCCGATAAAGAAGCATTTATCAGATTTAGGAGTGAGCTTATCAGATTGTAAACGTTTTACATAAGCCTCACATCCCCAAATCTTAAGAAAAGACAAGCTAGGACGTTGTCCTGTCCACATCTCATATGGTGTCTTTTCTACTGATTTTGAAGGAACCCTGTTTAGTGTGAAAGCGGCTGTTTCAAGAGCGTACCCCCAAAAAGACAACAGAAGATCACTTTGGCTCATCATGGAGCGCACCATATCTAATAAGGTGCGATTTCTCCGTTCAGATACCCCATTCCATTGAGGTGTTCCTGGCGGAGTCAATTGTGGAACAATTCCACAATCCTTCAGATGATTGCCAAACTCATGGCTCAAATACTCGCCTCCACGATCAGATCGTAAAAACTTGATTGTCTTGCCTAAATGATTTTGCACTTCATTTTGGAATTCTTTGAACTTTTCAAAGGATTCAGACTTATGCTTCATCAGGTAGATATACCCATATCTACTAAAGTCATCAGTAAAAGTTATGAAGTACTGAAAACCCCCTCTGGCTATTGAGCTCATTGGTCCACATACATCAGAATGTACGAGTGCCAATAAGTCACTTGCCCGTTCACCTTGACCGGTGAAAGGTGCCTTTGTCATCTTGCCAAGTAAACAAGATTCGCATGTCTCAAATGATTCAAAATCAAATGAGTGCAGAATACCATCTCTATGGAGCTTCTCCATGCGTTTCTCATTTATGTGACCTAAGCGACAGTGCCAAATAAACGTGGGATTCAAATCATTCGAACGTTGCCTCTTTGCATTAATGTTATAGACCGGTGACTCTTCAAGAGTAAGAACATATAACCCATTCACCAATGGAGTATGACAATAGAACATATCTTTGAAATAAAGAGAACAACCATTGTTCACAGATCTAAAGTCATAACCTTCTGCTTGCAAACATGAAGCAGAAATAATGTTCTTGGAAAGAGATGGAACACAATAACAATTATTCAATTCCAAAACTAATCCTGAAGGTAAAGACAATGGCATGGTGCCAACAGCGACCGCAGCAACTTTTGCTCCATTGCCAACGCGAAGATCCACTTCGCTCCTCCTCAAACTTCTACTTCTTCTTAGCCCCTGCAACGATTTGCAAAGGTGAGCAACCGATCCGGTATCAAATACCCAAGAATCAGTGGATGAAGTAGCAAGATTGATCTCTATAACATTTATACCTGGAGAGGAAGTCGTACTTCCCTTCTTCTTCTCAAGATCCTCCAAGTACTTTGGGCAGTTCCTTTTCCAATGACCTGATTGCTTACAGTAGTAACAATCTGCATTAGGAGCAGCGCCCTTCTTGACTTGCTTGGCCTTAGAACTGCTCGCGATCTCATCGGGAGCTAACTTTCTTTTGACCGCGCCTTTCTTGACATTGGGCTTGCCCTTGCCTTTCTGCATCATCATCACATGATTGCTGCTTTTCTTAATGCTTTCCTCGGCAGCTTTTAGCATCCCATGCAACTCTGCCAAGGTCTTATCCATGTTGTTCATGTGATAGTTCAGTATGAATGGCTCAAAGCTCGGGGGGAGCGACTGGAGAATCACATCAGTAGCCAACTCTTGGCTAAGGGGAAATCCAAGCTTTTCCAGACTCTCAATGTAGCCAATCATCTTAATCACATGAGGGCTGACGGGATTCCCTTCTGCAAGCCTGCACGCAAACAAGGACTTTGAAGTGTTGAACCTCTCAGCCCTTGCTTGGTTCTCAAACATACCACGCAACCCCACAATGATATTGTAGGCATCTGTGTTCTCATATTGCTTCTGAAGCTCAGAGGACAATGTGGCAAGCATGAGACAGCTCACATCAAGGTAATCATTCGTTTGCTTCTCATAAGCTCTCCGTGCAGCCGCAGTAGCATTATCAGGCAAGTCATCAGGATAAGGAGACTCAAGGACATACTCCTTGCGCTCTTGCTTGAGAACAATTCTCAAGTTGCGATACCAATCCATAAAGTTCGTTCCATTGAGTTTTTCTTTCTCAAGAATAGATCGCAAATTAAAAGAACTGGATGCGGCATTAGTTGACATGATCTACAACAAAGAATATGCAAAGTTTAGCACTATGTTTATGTTCATCTTTTATTAAACTATTTAACAAAAGACTCCCACTATGTGTTTTGCAACAAAACTCCCTCTAAGTTACATAGTGGGTCAAGATCCTCATTTCACTAATTCCTAGTGAGCTTTGGCATCACGGCTAGAAAACTAGTGACATGGGTAAGCAACACCTTGCTAATCACATCCCTATGTGACTCTTGCTTGTTGGGTGACATCAATATGCCCCGGCCCCAACCTATGCCCCAAGGTCCAAAGCTGTTTTGATAACCTTGTTAAGTAAACCAAATGCTTCCGCATGTAGATGTCCGACATCTACCCCAAATAATGATGATAACCGACGGCACTCTACTTTGGTAGACCTACCATGCGGTGATCATTATCTTTTGGTGCAACATATGGAAGGGCATGAACACCTAATTTTATAAGGGATTCTATCCTACCAAAGCAACATATCACAAAAACATTGCATAAGAATAAGATAGATAATATCACAGATAAACACATTTAACTGTGAAGTAGTATGGCCCAAAAAATGGTGATCTCCATCTCCATGTAGGTGTAGACGATCTCCATCCTCCACATCACTCCTTTAGGCCACCATGCTTGAAAGCTTGTAACCTCAAAACTAGGCTACTACCTATAATAGCTAGAAATTGAAGATTACAAAGATAGATTCAAGCATTAAGGTCGACATGTAGGTCGTTAAATACAATATAGACAGCTAACAATAGCTGAAATAATCATGACACGCAGGCCATGAACGAATGTTACATGCATCACATACATCTCATACATTCCAATAAGATATAGGGCCATACTATTCACATCATTCTCTGCAAAAACAAGTTAGACGAAATTTACAGATCCAATCTATGAAATCGCAATGGAAAAACTATTCGGCACAACCACCTTATGCCGATCCGAGACATTCTCTAGGACGCTAGTTTTTCCACTGGGCCGAGGCCATCAGATCCGTAACCTACTAGTATTCGACATAATCACCTTATGCCGATCCGAGATATTCTCTAGGACACTAGTTTTTTCCATTGCCCCGAGGCTATCAGATTCATATCCTACTAGTATTCGACATAACCACCTAATGCCGATCCGAGACAATCTCTAGGGCACTAGTAGTGATACAATCTGCGCCTCATCTAACCCCTATTCACCGATTGATCTCATCAACCCGTGCTACCATCGATTCATCACATGAACCGATTGATCTAGACTGTAATAGATCCAATCTACTACAACCGCATATCAACATATGCGCTGATCCAGATCGCAAACTAAGCAAGATGGCTCTGATACCACTGAAGGAACGCGCGTAGGCTACGATAGCAGAAAATAAAAAATTTCTACCGCGCACACCAGGACATCATGCTAAGGAGGGATCATAGATCGTTACCACTAGACGCGCAGCGCAGTGGAAGAAGAGTTGGAGAAGCCGATCCAACCACGCGCGTTGAGGTAGTAGTGGAAGTAGCCGATCGTCCCGAACAGATCGTCTCCTCCACTCGATCAACCACACCGTGAGCAGATCCAATTTGTAGATTGTTGATGCCGATCAACGCCGCAACGAGCAGCGCCTCCACCGGTATCCACACGTCCGGGGCTGGAACGCCGATCGCGAGTGTACCAGCACTCGCGAGCGGCTAGGGTTTGGCTCGGGAGGTGGCGGCTAGGGTTTTGCTCGGGAGGAACAGAAGTGTGTATCCCTCAGCCCCCCCCGCCTCCATATATATAGACCTCCTCACTTGGGCCTCGTGGACCGAGGCCCAATAGGAGTCTATCCGGATCTCTATCCGAATTGAGCCCACATCCGAATCACATTCGAATTAGTGTTCCAACCCGTTAAGTGTGCGACCCTGTAGGTTCACGTATACTTGGTCGCGACCCGGAAACACCCTTCCGGTCACCCTGTTAATAGCGGCCTCTAGCAAGACATATTAACCCCAAAGTATACGTAAAGATCATATCAGCTGAACCTGTAATGTTCTCATGTACGAATCCCTTTGCCTCACGATATAGATTAAGCTCAAGGCGAGACCTGTGTCATCCTCTTAATAGCTCAATCACTCTCTCGATTCCGTGATGGATTATAAACTTGTGATTGACTCCTCAATCACATTGGCATGGCCATGCACTTTCATAATCCATTACATCGAGGGGCCCAGAGATATCTCTCCCATAAGGAGGGGCAAATTCTATCTTGATCATTCACATCCCACTACATGTTTCATAGCAAACCCGAAGACTACTTTTATGACTACCCAGTTACGGAGTAGTGGTTAGTAGTCCCAAAATAGGCTACTACGCATGTTGGGAACCATGATGATCTCAAGTCTAAGGATTCTACATAAACACTACTTGAGACCAACTAATGACACATGGAATCTCTGCAGTGTCTCATGGCGGGTCTATCCAACATATGTTCACTAACACATGTCCATATTATTGATTTGGTATCTCCATACCATGATCCATGAGACATGATCATCAATCAATACATATGCTGATCTTTGAATCATATTTGTTCCTCATATGATATATAATCAGGGATCATTCAGAAATAGCAACATTTTGACATTAAGAGTCTCATGAATAAGTCACATACTCATTGATCAATAATGATAATGTCTATTTCAAGGAACAAACTAATGCATCATAAATATAGTATGTGATATATATAACATCTCCATGTTGCCTCTAGGGCATATCACTAACAGCCATTAATAGAGGAGAGCTCGATTTCACTAATTTTCAACCAATTCACCCTCAATTTGTTTCATTTTGTAACAGTTCTACTTGAAATCTCCTCATATAGCCATTGCATATATGGTATGTTTTATGAATTTTTGTTCTTTGATTATCTGTTAAATACCACTCTAAGTCTCCAACGCAATATCTACACTATCTAGAACAAAAATCTTTGACTTTCTTGTAACATTAGTTTCTTTTTTATATATAGATGTCCATTAGATCTAAGAGAGACAGATTGGAAAAATTATTTGAAGTCATCAATGTCACATGAAAGGTTGAATGGTCTCTCCTAAATTGTTTTGTCCTTAGCAGCATATTATAGTTTTCTAAGACTTACTAATAATATTAACGTGCCAGTGGATTGTCGACAATGAGTACTTTGCATTTTATAATGTACTAAGCCTAATGTTGCCAATAAGTACTTTCTATTTTGTGACGTACTGTCTAATGGTTACTGTATTGAATTTACCTTTTACAACTAATATAAAATGTATTGTTACATATTTATATTAGAATGAAGGGTCTTATTTTTATCATGCCCTAGAGTCTCCAAAATGACAGGAACGGCCCTGGGCATGGTCGCACAAGCGCGTCGGGCACAGAGGCTGGGAGAGCGCCGATCGGACTCCGGCGAATGGGACCAGCTGGGGAAGAAATAGCCTTGCCACAGCGCAGCCAAGCCATCGGGGTGGGGTCCGATACCTCAAAGCCAAACTACCCTGGAAGGGTCTGCGACCCCGAGGCCGCGCCGTCCGGGAGTAGTCCGGGAAGCTACGCCCCGGACCGGCGCACATGTGGAGTCCCAGACAGCACGGGGGAAGGTGAGGTCGGACTGGCGCATGCTTAGAGGCAAGGTGAGGTGACCTGGAAAGAAGCCGCGGCGGCCAGGGGCTGGCAAAGGCGGACCGAAGGCTGAGGCACAAACGCGGTCGGAGGCCAAGGTCGGACCGGCGCTGTTGGATCAAGCCCAGAACTCAGCGATCTCACGCAAGAACAAAGTGTCGGATGATGAACAGTGAACAGTGTAAAATCAGAGAGACAAACGTGAGTTCAGAGAACTCTCGAGACAGGAAACTTTGGGGCAATTTTCTCTGAATTCTGTTAATGCAAAAATGCTAATACATGCCATATAACAGACTAACAAACTTGGAACGTGCTAACCCACGATCCGCAATTAGAGGAACTTCCTAACCGTGCAGAAACCACACGTTACAAAACAGAAAATGAAATATTCAGAAAGCTGAAGGAAATGCTGAATACTAGAAAACTGATTTTTCCGACCGCTGTCTTCCCACCTGACCCGGTCCTTCTTCTTCAGATACTCCAAGCCAGGGTTATTAGCTCACATTTTCCCCCTTAATCCTGGCTTGGATTCAGGTCTTGTACTCCTATCAGCTGACGCATAGCTCCCAACTTCACTCCTGATAAAGGCTTTGTCAAACAATCAGCACGTTGGTCTCCTGAGCAGACAAACTCCACCAGAATCTGCTTCCTCTCTACGCATTCCCTTATGAAATGGTACTTTGCATCTATGTGCTTGCTTCGGCCGTGGAAAACTGGATTCTTCATAAGAGCTATCGCCGATCTGTTGTCAACAAATAGAGTTACTGGCTTCATTTCTGATCCTGTCAACTCGCTAACAACACTTCTCAACCAAAGAGCCTGACATGCTGCGGCCGTGGCAGCCATAAATTCAGCCTCACAAGTAGACAGTGCTACAGTTTTCTGCTTTTGGGAGCTCCAGGTCACCAGGTTTTCATTCAGATAGAACGCCATCCTTCTGGTACTTCTTCTTCCATCGAGATCACCTAACAAGTCACTATTTGAATACCCATATATTCTCTCCTCTGTCTTTCCCTTCACATAGGAAAGTCCAAACTAGATTGTCCCCTTGAGATACCTAAGTATTTGTTTCACAACCTTGTGATGTAGAGTAGTAGGCCTCTCCATGTACCTAGTTGCCATCCCAACTGCATACGCGAGGTCCGGCTGAGTATGCAACAGGTACCTGAGACACCCAATTACTCTTCTGTACTCTGTTGCATCTACCGGAGTCCCCTCAATATCCTTGTGTAGCCTGGTCTTGGGTTCCATTGGAAACTTGGTTCCATTGCAGCTCTTCATCCCGAATTGGCTCAGGATGTTCTTGGCATAAGCAGTTTGTTTAAGTAGAAACCCACTCCCTTGCTGCTCCACTTCTATTCCCAAGTAATAAGAGAGTAAACCTAAGTCACTCATCTCAAATTCTGCCATCATCTGCTTCTTGAATTTCAGAATTTCTGCAGTGCTGCCTCCGGTTACAACCAAATCGTCCACATATGCACCAATGATGACTTTAGTTGTTCCTGCCCCTTTGGTCTATACAGCCTGTTCTTGCACACATTTTTTGAAACCCAACTCCTTCAGGCTTCTGTCCAGGCGTGTGTACCAAGCTCAAGGTGCCTGTCGCAGACCATACAAGGCTTTTGTCAGCTTGTATACCTTGTGTGGTTGATCTTTCACCTCGAATCCTTCTGGCTGAGAAACATAGACCTCCTCTTCCAATTCTCCATTGAGAAATGCAGACTTTGCATCTAAGTGGTGCACTTCCCAAGCCTGGTTTGCAGCATGAGCAAGGATTAACCGAATTGTATCCAGTCTAGCAACCGGAGCAAAAACCTCCTCAAAATCAATTCCATGTTTTTGTACATACCCCTTTGCAACCAACCTCGCTTTGTACTTGACAATTTGTCCACTGGAATTCTTTTTCAGCTTGTACACCCATTTCAAACCTATAGCTTTGTGACCAGCTGGGAGTTCAGCCAGTGTCCATGTTTTATTCCTTTCAATGGACTCTAGCTCCTTCACCATTGCTTCAAACCAGTGGTGTTCTGTTGAAGCCTCCTGGAAATTTGAAGGTTCATCTGACCAAGATAACATCAACTCCCCCTCTTCTTCTTCATCAGCAGTAGGTACTTCCACTGAATCTGCATATACGTCTGCTAATGAACGAAAACGCACTGGTCCATCAGATGTTTCAGGTGATGACACTACCTGGGTTGATCTACTTGAGTTTGTACTCATTTGGGGTGTAGAAGGACTTGGCATATCAACTGCAAAATGTCCATCTCCTGATTCAGCTTCTACTTCAGTGGGTGGACTGTTGCCTTGAACTTCTCCAGTGATAGGTAATGCTCCTTCTCCCGTGCTAGCTTCAGTTTCCGTTGCCATTGGCTGATCACTTGTATAGAGAGAGTCAAGAATTACCAGCTGTTCTTCTGCTCCCCTTTCGGCATTCCACTTCCACTCAAGGTTCTCCAGGAACATGACATCTCTGCTGATATGCAGTTTTCCACTTCGGGGATCAAACAAACGGTGTGCTTTGCAATTCTCCTCTACTCCTAGATATACCATCGGTGTGCTTCTGTCTTCTAACTTCTTGAGGTGTGGGGTGGTGTTCTTGGCATAATCCGTGCAACCAAATACTCTCACATGTGCGAGATGAGGTTTCCTTCCTTCCCACTTCTCAAACGGTGTACACTCACCCAAAATTTTGGTTGGCAGTTGGTTCAATAGGTAGACAGCATGTCTGACGACCTCCCCCTAGAATTTTGCCGGTACTCGCATGCTTTTGAGCAGTGCTCTGGCCATAGCCATCACGGTGCGATTACGATGTTCAGCAACTCCATTTTGCTGAGGCGTGTAGGGGCAGTTAAGTGTATCTCAATTCTAGCTTCTTCACAATACCGAGTGAACTCTGCTAACAAGAATTCTCCTCCACGGTCTGTCCTGAGGGTCTTGACCCTAAGATCAGTTTTGTTCTCAGTCACTCTTTTGAATTTCTTGAACGCTTGAAGAGCTTCACTCTTTGCAGACAATGCATACACCCACATCCATCTTGTGTGATCATCAATGATTAGAAGGAAGTACTTATTGCCAGCAAGTGTGCAGGGAGTGATCGGGCCACAGATGTCTGCATGAAGGAGCTCTAATGGCCTGTCAGCTCTAAAATTTGCCAATTTTGGGAATGGCAATCTGGCTTGTTTGGCAATCATACAAGCCTCGCAGAACCTGTTTGGGTGAGTCACCTCCGGGATGCCAACCACCAACTTCTTCTCACTGAGCAGTTTCAAAACATGAAAATTCACATGTCCAAACCTTGCGTGCCAAAGCCATGCTGGGTTGTCAATACTTGACAACAGGCAAACTGCCTTTTCAGTTTTCAGACTAATCTTGTATAGCCAATTCTTCGTTCTCTTCACCTACATCAGCAGCCTTCTATCTCTGCCAAATACCCGCATGATTTCTCCTGCCATGTGCACTTCATTGCCTTCTTCCGTCAGCTACCCCACACTTATGATATTACTGCATAATCTTGGAATGTAATATACATCTTGGAGCAGTTTTTGGTCGCCATTTTTGCAGGTAAAAACAATCAACCCCTTCCCCATGATTTGGACGGTGGAACCGTCACCAAACCTCACTCTCCCTGTGATCTTCTCATCTAGCTCCTGGAATTTCTCTCGGCAACCAGTCATGTGGTTACTGGCACCATTATCTAGGTACCAAGTATCTTCACTTCTTTCTCATTTGTCACCACGGTACATCTCTGGCTTCAGTTTCTCTTCATTGAGCAGAACAGCCACCGTTTGTCTTGCTCACTGCGTGCCTCCTCCTGAGACACAACCAACATGAGTGCTGGCTCCTCTTCAACAGCACAGAGATTGGCTTCACCTTCTTGCTTCTTGCTTTTACACTCAGATGCATAGTGACCCATATTGCCGCAGCTGTAACACTTGACTGAGCTCTTGTCTCGTGTTCCCCAGCCTCCACCACCGGTGCTTCCTATTCTCCCTTGATTTGCTGTCCCTCAGCCGCGTCTGCCACGGCCTTGTCCACGCCAACTGGAGCGATTTGGACTGCTAGACCGGTGCCCTTTGCCTCCAGACGATGAGCTTCCACCGGTTCCTTTCTGCCGTGCCTGCCACTCGGCATGTGTCAACAGCAATTGCCCATCAGCGCTTGTGGTACTACTCTGCAATCGAGCCGCCCTTTCTTCATATGCTTTCAATCTTCCAATCGCCTCCTCAAATGGCATTGTCGCCAGGTCATAGAATTGCTCAATTCCGGCCACAACATTGATGAATTTCTCAAGCACAGAATCAAGTAATTTTTTGACAAGGGTTGCATCTTCAAGAGCAGTACCAAGGCAGGTATATTTACTAGCAATTGCACTGAGCTTACCAGCAAACTCGTCGATCGTCTTGGTCTCCTTCATCCGAAGCACATCAAGTTCACTCTTCAACGTCTGTAGATGGGCTGCTTCACTCTTTCTGCACCCAAGTACCTCAACTTGAGGGTGTCCCAGATCTCTTTAGACGTCTTCTTGGCGATCTGCAACATGACATCTTCAGGGACGCTCTGCAGAATATATGCCCGAGCCATCTTGTCTTTTCTTGCGTTCACTTGTGCTCCTTCTGCCGGTTCCACTGCTTCCCACACTCCGTGTGCGTCGAGGATCGCCTCCATCCTGATCGCCCAGACCGGGTAGTTAGAAGGGGAGAGCATCGGCGGCTGGAACAACATCCCGCCGCTCTCTCTTGCTGCTTGCTGTGGAACAAGCGCCATTTCTTGACGTGGAGCAGAGATCTCAGCCCTGGTGCTCTGATACCAGATGTTGGATCAAGCCCAGAACTCAGTGATCTCACGCAAGAACAAAGTGTCGGATGATGAACAGTGTAAAATCAGAGAAACAAACGTGAGTTCAGAGAACTCTCGAGACAGGAAACTTTGGGGCAATTTTCTCTGAATTCTGTTAATGCAAAAATGCTAATACATGCTATATAACAGACTAACAAACTTGGAACGTGCTAACCCACGATCCGCAATTAGAGGAACTTCCTAACCGTGCAGAAACCACACGTTACAAAACAGAAAATGAAATATTAAGAAAGCTAAACGAAATGCTGAATACTAGAAAACAGATTTTTCCGACCGTTGTCTTCCCGCCTGACCCGGTCCTTCTTCTTCAGATACTCTAAGCCAGGGTTATTAGCTCACAGGCGCACGCATGGTGACGGAACTCTGGAGGCAAGGCGGCCCGGAGAAAAAGCTGCAGCCGGACTGGCGCATGCTTAGAGGCGGGGGCTCGCTGCGGCAGCGGCACGGGCGGGCTGAGCCCAGGCTAGACGGCGTGGAGGTCCCAGGGCGCGGTCTGGGCGAGGCGACGAGGGGGCACCCCAGGCAAGGCGATGAGGAGGTGCTCCGAGCGCAGCTCAGCTGGGAATGAAGAGACGGGTAGTGCGGTCCCACGGAGTTAGCAAGAAACATAGAGAAGACTGAATCAAGGGGCACGACATGAAGAGAGGAAGAAACGAGGGGAGCAAGGAGCGCTTAGCTAGCTTCCGAGCGTAGCTCAGGGCAGCTGTGAACAGCAGCTGTGCAGCACTACTTGTTTATTACTGCTCCATGCCTCCAGCTAGTTCGGCACAATAGCATCTAGTGGTGGCCAATGGAGCCAGCTGCTGTTGGCCTAGCCCAAACAATATATAATCTGTTTAGCGCGTGGGCCATGTCGTGTCTGGGCCAAGAGGGCAGCACACCGGGCCGGCACGAAAAAGGTATGGTTGGCATGTTGCAACGAGCGTAAATGGGCTGTGCCGGTACGGTACGGCGCATGTTGTCGAAAATAGCTGTTTTTGATCATTGGGATGTAAAAAAATTCTAAAAATAGCAAAAAAATTGAAATATATATATAATTTCTATAAATAGGGGGGTATCCGGCCTCCATTCTTCACACCTCAAACCTTACTCTCATCTCTTTGTTTAGTTGTGAAAAATCCGGTAGTGTTTGCGCAAATTTGGCAAAATTAGTGAGAAATTCGTGCGAAATTCAGAAAATTAAAAAAATCTTCAAAGAATTTTCTGAGAGCTGCCAAAGAGGTAATAGTGTTGTCTTATTTTAATTTTTTGCTATTATTTGTTGATTCAATAGTAAGTTAATTGTACTTTACTATTTCAATTTACAGTTGATTCAATGGAGAAGTACGATTTTCAACTCTCCGAATTCGGTCTCTTGGCGGAGGATGTGCAATCCTTTCAAGAAGGATATTCATTTGCGGAAAGTCTATATCCACAACAAACTGGAGAGCCAGAAGAAGCGATGGCCCTGGTGGCGCAGGGTCTAATCGATCCATCTTCTGCTGGCTCAATAAGTATATCCACAACCAAGGTCATATAAGAGCACCTTATCTGTTTTCATTCACACCCAAGACCATCAATCTCATAGCTCCTCCAGTAGAACCCAAGTTAGAGACCCTGAACTTACTTGAGGATGATTGGGATCATTAAATACATATAAACTAGTGGTTAATCCAAATGCGGTAGTACCACACTCATAGGGTCTAGTCATACCAATACCGTTACAAAGGAGAGAAAATCTCCCAAAAATGTACCTCTCTGTAAATTAGCTACAGTCAACTATAATATGTTCATATCTCAATGCGATAGTACCAGACAGGCACTACAGTCATACCACCACGGTTTGATTGGACAAGAATATCAGTTATACCATTGAAGTACTACTGGTCAATAGATAGTGGTAGCACCGTTTCAGTTGAAGTCTAAAAATACACTTCTTTAGAAATGACGTACCAGTATGAAAAGTCCGATAGTACCGATGCAACGGTACTACCGTGGACACAACAACGATCATACCGATTTTGAAATAAAATTCAGAAAGAGTTAACAAATGAGTTTTCAAATGTAATATGACATAAGATTATCTTCAAATTACTAGCTACGATCCCTCTTAATAGTACAATATCTAACCTACTAATTTGGTCTTAATCTATAAAACGCCAAGAACGGTAAAAACTATACAAGAGGTCCTTCCACTAAATTATACATTTGTGTTGAGCCATGTCATTTCTTAGTCATCTTTACATATCTTTTCCATTATATCATCAAAATCTGAGAGTAAATCTTTTAATCATATTATGAAACACATTAGCCTCTTAAATATTATCGTTATTAATTATCAAAACCTTTTTAGTCTAAATGCTTCAAAGACGCCGCTGCTTGGTGAGTTTGTGTTTGTCCACGTGTCTACACGAGAACGCGGGCACCGCGAGCTCGGTTTCATGCGGGTAACCACAGATTAGGGTTTTCCCCCCTCTCCCGCACACACCATTCATCTAACCGATCCGTGTCTTCCCTTCCTCCGTCCTCCACCCCGTATCTAGCTCATGTGTGTCCGTGAAGCCGCCACTCGAGGCGCCGCCACAACCTTGTGAGCATGGCCTGTGCCGCCACCACCCACGCACGAGCGCTGCTCGTGTTCGCGGACCGCGCCACTTGAGCCGTGGCAGCTCGCGCGCGCGGCCAGCACCGCAGGCCCGCTCGCATTGCTCATCCCAGTGGCCCGTCCCGCTCAAGTCGCCGTTGTTGCTCATGCATGCCGTCCCAAGCTGCCGCCGACTCGCGAGCGCAACCGCGCTACCGTCCCAGATTCTTCGCATCGTTGCCGCCGCTCACGTGCACCTGCTTGCGCGGCCGCTGCCGTCGCGGCTCGCGTGGCCATCATTGTTGCGGCGGGCAACATAGATTTCTTGGTGCACGAACTAGCTAGGCATGGATCTCGGCGGCCAGACCCAACCATGCACGGTCCATTGGCTGTGTCACACGCCACGCCGATGAAGCTCCTGCCGCGCAACAAGTCACGACACTGTACATGACCGGAGGTGCTGCCTCCTCGACAATCAACTCGCCGAGGACTTCATTTCAATCCCGCACTGCAGCTGCTCGATGAAATGCGCTGACCATTCAGATTTGCCATTCTTTTTTCTATTTTTCTTAGAATGCTAGTTTGGTCGTTTGACCCTGCTCAAACCCTTTTACTCTCGTCAGAGTGGCAAATAAACCATATTTCCACCTTTGCAATGGCAAATATGTAATTAGGTCGGATACAATCACTACTACAGAAATCCACATTACAGACGGTTCAGAAACGTCATCACAGACGGTTTTCTGAACCGTCTGAAATTATGGGTCAGTGATAATCCAAGTTATCACAGACGGTTTTTGAACCGTCTGTGATTATGCGATATCACAGACGGTTTTGTACTAAAAACCGTCTGTGATTATCCGATATCACAGACGGTTTTTTAAAAAAACCGTCTGTGATATCGGATAATCACAGACGGTTTTTGAACCGTCTGTGATTATGCGATATCGCAGACGGTTTTTCATTAAAAACCGTCTGTGATATCGGATAATCACAGACGGTTTTGTACTAGTACAAAACCGTCTGTGATATCGCATAATCACAGACGGTATTTAATGAAAAACCGTCTGTGATATCGCATAATCACAGACGGTTTTTAATGAAAAACCGTCTGTGATACTCCTCCCCCCCAGCTGAATCTATTTCTGTTTATAGCTAGCCTCAGGAAATGCTAGCCATGCCCTCTGAAACAAGCAGATAATCACAGACATAAACATATACAATTCACACATCTCATTTCATTTCAGATACATTTCACATCTCAATTCATTTCACAGACATAAAACATCCAATTGACAACGCATTTCATTTCACAAACATAAAGCATCCATTTCGCAAATCAATTTATTGAGTTGAAATAAAATATCCATTAACAAATACACAATTGTAAAAGATCTACACTGTATTTGCACTTAGAATTACAATAAAAAATCATTCTGGGCAGTGGAACTCTCCATCTGATCTTACGACTTTTGACCACAAAAACCAAATGAGCTCTCCTCGAATTTTTGCAAAATTCGGCTGTGTCAATGCAGATGTAGAGATGGACGCAGTCTGTCGATAGGAATATCAACGCGCGCATATATAAAACTGACATGTATGAAATAAATGTGGGAAGATTGACAAACCTTAGAATTAGTGATCTTGGTGGAAGGAGTAGTCTCATATGGTGGCACACGTAGTATCCACACGTGTTGCCCGGCTCCTGCTGGTGGCACTGCAAAAAATATAATGTGTTAAATCAAGTGGCATTACTACTATGTGTTGTATATGATTAATTAATGTGTAGCTAGCGAATACCCGAAACTTGCGATCATGTTTCAAGGCCTTGGCCCCTGTCGTCGAGTCACGTGTTTGTTGAACGTATGTGGCGAACGACCTTCGTTATTCGAAAAAGTTAGATTAGTTATTCGGAAGAAAAGAAAGAGTACAATGTACAATGTACTTACCTATCGAGTATTCGGGCGATAGCTGTGTACTTGGATTTGTTCTTACTTAGAGAATGAAGGTATATAGCCTTGTTCCATTTTGGTATAATTACAATTAAAATCCAATGGAATTTCTCATTGTATGGCATAAGAACAAATTCCTTATCTTGGTGAGCCAGCAGTGCTTTTGTAATATAGTCCTCGACGAAGGATGCATTCTCGATGATGGTATCAATGGCGACCAAGCGTGGGTCCAGGAAACCAATTTGTGATTTCGATGATCTAGCTTCGATCAGCATGAATCTATATATAACATAGGAAAGCAACAAATTGTGACATATATCGGTATTACGTGAACAGAGACTGTGATTGTACAGACTTACAGCGTCCAGCATCGAACGAGTGAGGCGTCGAGAGCGTTGAGCGTGAAAAGTTCAAATATATCGTCAAAGGTCACCGCGAAGACACAGTCCTGAGCTTCGTGCAAGAAATATTCCGGCTTGAATTTGACAGTTATACCTGAGCGCCGTTCTGCCTCTGGCTTATTGGACTCTTCCATACACCAAAGGTGGAATCTTTGGCAACTAAGTCCTAGTTTTTGGAGCTCTTCCTGGACTACCATCGGCTGAGCTAGCACGAATTTGCGGGCCAATGGCATGGACGGGAAATCGTCATCATCCTTCGTCTTTGATTTGCCCTGGCCACTGCCTCGATTGTGGGTCGACTTTATGCTAGTTGACTGTAATGGTATAGACGGTGCAAGTTGCTCTGGGGAGAATAGCACCCGTGGAGATAGCACCGGTGCAGGTAGCTGTGGTTCGCACTGCCCATGTGGAGATGGCACCAGTGCAAGTTGTTGTGGTTCGCACTGCACTTCTGGTCCTGCCACCGGTGAAGAAGTCTCTAGGGAGATGTCGGTTTTGGGCCACTGGATGAATGTTCCAATGGCCTGTCCTAGATTCACGATCTCGTCGTTGGGGGGCTTTGGTAGCGGGACCACCTCAAAATTGGCATACACACCATCCATATTAACTTTTGCGAAGCCTGGCGCTAAAGCTTGACCGTGCACCATGGCCCCGATACCAGACGAATATGCCTGGCCCCAAGCAGCGTACAAGGGAATGGAGCCATATCTCACTTGGAGCCTGCATGTCGTAGGCTCCTACATAACGATACAAAATTAGCTACTCGGATTGGACGCGCAGCTACTCGGATGGTTGTGCGGGCTAGCTAGCACAAGAGCGGCGGTGGCGGCCTGCTGACTTTCTGTCTGTTTCCGCACCTTATCTCTGATTATATCAGCCATCGAACCCAGTAGCTCCTCTTTAAGAGATGCCTTGAGCTCTTCTCATAGCTGTGCGTCACGCTCGGCTTTGTTTCTCTTCCTACGCCGATACATGTTGGAGTCATCTTGGAAACCATGTTTCCAAGGAACGTAAAGCCCAAGGCCTCTCGTACGGCCCGGGTGCTCCTTGTTTCCCAGGGCCACGGAGAGCATATCATTCTCCCTTGTTCCCTGGAATGATCCCAGGGTAGATTGAAAACTCAGCTCTTCCTGCAAGAGCACGACATGTCATTTCAATTCGTACGAAGTTGTGGAGTAATTACAAGCTACGTAGTTCGATCGATATCTTACCAGGCGCTCGGTCACTTGCTGGTCTGAAGGGTTTCGAAAGGTGATGTCCCCTGATGTCGTTGTAGATGACCTTGCTCTAATCCAATTTCGAGCGTGGTCGTCCGGGATATTGGAAAACGGCGGGGCGATGTCCTGTGCAGCTGCCAGCTCATCCTCCTTCATCCACTGCGCGATTTTACCCGCATACCCAGCTGTGCCAAGTCTGTGAGGGTGTGTATTTTTTGCCTGGAGGGCCTTGTGCGCCACACTTGTACTTTTGAAATCTTCGGTCGTTTTCATCGCCTTGAACTCTTCCCATTGTGGTTCCAGGAAAGGGTATTTATGAACAGGCGTTTCGTCCGTCTCCACGTATTTCTTGACAAGCGTGCTCTTGAAGTTCTTCCATGCTTTGCACGCCGCTTTGTAGGTTTGTTGTTGCATAGCGTCCAGGTGTTCTTCCGGGAACTCGAACGATGCCAAAATTTCGGTCCACAGCTCACGTTTCCGAGTGTCAGGCACGTTCTTCCACGAATTGTATGTGATCTCAATTCGTTCTCGTGCAACTACTCCGACCATGGTTCGGAATGCGTTTACTGCTTTTTGAGGAAGGATAGGGACCCCAGATGCATTCACCGCTGTGATGATCTGTCGGCCCTCAGGCTTCTTTGATAGCCCTCTTCCTTGGCGTCTTGATGTTGGAGCGGACGCCTCCGGCGATGATGTTGAAGAATGCGCGGGTGACATGTTGCTCATTTTGTGGGTCTATTAAGATAAGATGAGAAAGTAATCATATTGAATTGCAAGACAAGAGAGGAGTAGAGGGGAGGGGGGGAAGGGAGGGGGTGATATGGACATAGAGAGGGGGTGATGTGCCTATCTTACCAATGTACCAATGTTTCAAGTCCTTCTTTTTCCCGCAAAATTCAAGTCAATTTTAGTACAAAAGTGCAAAAAAAAGACATTCCAGATTCTTCGGTGAGCAGCCGACATAGCCGACTTCTTCGGTGAGCGACTATGCATCTGCTTCTTCCCACTCCTTCTCTTCATCTCTGGTCTCCGGATCACTTCACCGGCGATGTCATCCGGCGGCATATGATCATTCACTTCGCCATGACTGGTCCAACACGTATAATCCTTTTTGAAACCCCTCCGAATCAAGTGCGCTTCAATTTGCCCTCGGTTCTTAAACATCTTCAAATTCTCGCAGTCAGTGCATGGACAGCACATATATTCCACCCCCTTATTCAACATATCCTCCTCGGCGGCTCTTATAAAAGCAGAAACGCCATTAATGTACTCTTCACTCACACGGCTCGCGGCATACATCCAACTTCGATCCTACGTTACGTACATATATAACAACTTAGTATTAAAATCTAGAATAACTAATTATAACTACATATATACCGGCCACATTTATTATATTGAGACTTAATTTCCTAGCTCAATTCATATTACAAACACAATAGCTATTATATAACCAACAATTTTGCAAATTAATTAACCATCTTCAATAACCACTCATGGATTACTTACACCTAAATTGTAATGCAATTAAAAATAAATAAATTTCATTACTAACCATATGTACAGCAACCAGGAAAGTCTGAATCTTAATTCAAAGCTCAATCTCTGCCTCTTCCCACCAAATTAACTGGCCTGAAATCGCTCTAGCTTCCTTCCGAGTGAAAAAGTGCGCAGCAGTGGCTAGATCTGGATCGAAATGAAGACGATGCGGTCTGAGCAGCGCAATAAATGCCTTTGTCATTATTACAGATGGTTTTTAACTAAAAACCGTCTGTGATAATAAATTATCACAGACGGTTTTTTATAAAAAACCGTCTGTGATAAGCTTCATACCAGAACGCTTCGCGCGTGTTTCGATGCCAGAACGCTTCGTGTTTCGATCGTCTAATTAACGTCTCTCGATCATTATACGAAGCGTCTATATCATTCATGTTTGGGTATACGAACCGTTTGTGCTAAAGGTTAAATATGCGCTCCTAATCCAGGTCTCTAGCTAGCTTCTACGTACGTACAATACAATATACAATTAATACAACATGGCTTCTACTACTGTTCTTGTGATCATCTCCTTCCTCTCATCTGTTCATCACGAATTGTTCGGCCGGAACCTTACACAGGCGGCCAGCAATTTGCATCTGGAGCAGCTTCTCCGCACCCGCCCTGCTCTCCTTCCCCGGCTTTCTTGCATCCGTCAGCTTGACCTGATCCTCCGCCGTCGACGGAGGCGTCTCGCTGCCGCTCAAGAAAGGGAAACAGCCCTCACCCTGGTTCTTCTCCAATGTGCGCAATGCAGAAGAAGCTCTACACGCATTGCAGAGACTGATGGATAGCCTTGCCAATCAAGCAGAAACGGCATATTCTGAGGAATCTTTTCATGCTATCCTGTACGACATTATGGATGCTGCTGATCATTTGCCCAGGCTGCACGAGGAAGTGCTGAGGACAAGGGCAATCTTAACGGCGTTCGAGAATTTAGCGGCTGATCCTCCAAGTCCCCAAGTGGAAGAAGAAGCTTACGAAGCCCAAAAGAATACAATCTGGGAAACTCTTTACCTGTGCAACTTTTGTAATAAATTTGCCATTAATTGAAATTAATAAATTTGCCTTTAATTTGTGACCTCTTGCCTCAGTAGTTCTATAGTTAAGTTATTAGAAGCAATGTGTACTTATATATTAATCTCTGATCTAGAATATGACAGACAAAGGGACATCACAGCCGGTTCTTGTGAAAACCGTCTGTGAACATTCCCAGACGGTTCTTAACAACAACCGGCTGTGATAGTCGACACAACACAGACGGTTTTTAATAAAAACCGTCTGTGATATTCCAGTATCACAAACGGTTCAGAAGTAAGAACCGTCTGTGATACTCCTTTTTCCCGCCACAAATACCACAGACGGCCTTCAAATTAAAACCGTCTGTAATAGTTTACATTACAGACGGTTTCACAAAACCGTCTGTGATTTGCCGTCTACTATTAGCCTTCATGTAGTAGTGAATGGCAAATATGAAAATTGGGAAAACGTTAGTGGTAAATATGCAATTCTCTCATTATTATTAGTCGACGTTGAAGCTTAGCAAATCATCACTCTGGGCTGCGACTTAAAGTCCCAGAGCTGAAATTTAAGCTTATAGGTTATAGCTTATAGTTTCTCTCTAACAAATAAAATAGAGTGGTATTTTTATCATTTTTAATGTAGTTTATTGAGACAATCTTTTCGCGGTGACTTTTCGGCATTCGATTCATTTATACAAATACTCGTGGTAGGACTAAAAGTTATAAACTGTAATCATAAAGCATCAGTCATAGCCAAAAAAGAATACACTCCAAACCAAGGTCAATTCATTAGAATGTTCATGTACAGAGAAGTCACCATGAAGCATACAGACAAGAGAACCCCCACCTTGACTTGGTAGTTTTATGCCTGGTACTTGTTTTCCTTGGTCTCCAGCATGTCACTCTCCATATGGTCTTTTCCTTGAGCTCTAGTGACAGCAAAGTCTAACTAGCTATCCTTTCATATTAATTTTTACTGATAGTTTTTAGCTTTAGCTTATATATAGTAATAACTTGCAGAGAGTCGTATGGAGAGAGACACTCGCGTGTGATTTTAGCTCCATATAAATGAAATTATCACAGTATGTACTACAATCGATTAGTAGACCTCGTTTTAAAAAGGCACTCCATATGAAAGCTAAGTACTATAGAAAAACTATTTACTGGAGAAAAGAGGCCTATAGATGCCAAAGCGAATAGGGTGACTGCCTGTAAGAGAGAAACTGTTAGAGATCAAAATGACTTATGGATTGTCGGTGAATTAAAATGACTTATAAAGGGTATTTGACAAACGGGAAATCTTGATTCCGCACGGGCTCCTGATGGACGAATAGCGCGCATACCCATGGGAGCTGTTTGATGAAAGCAGCATGTGGCGAGCCATTGGCGCGTGGCTACACAGGGAAAGCAACGTGCTCTCTTTTTTATCGGATAGCGTTTATGCATTGATGTGTTCACCTGCCATGGAGCCCAACAGGGGCTAGAGCAACTTTTTCGTACTATACTGCATGCATTGATGTGCCATGCAAGGACAAAAGATAAAATAATATATTATTTAAAAATTATAAATATAAAAAGTGATATAATCATTTTCATAATTATCTCTGGAGTACTGACAGTCGGAAGATCGCTCAACTTATCTAGGTTGATGATGATGGGCATGCCTGCTCAATTTTCCAGTATCATTGATGGCTCTGTCCTCTAGTACAGTACCTGCATTTATGGTCCGTTCATATTGGCTTTTGGCTGTGTTCTTTTGGTTTTGCTTCTTGTAGCTCTTGGCTTTTGCTATAGTGACTAGCTTTCAAACAATGCGTATTTTCAAAGCGGGTCTATAAGTCGATTATAATGGATATTGTACCGACTTCAGTTATTCCGTCCAAAATCGTATGTGACTGTCTCTCTCTTCATACTCTCTCTCGCGAACAGTCAAAATTCAAAAGTTATAAGCCAAAACCAATAAGCTATAGGGCATGTTCTTTTCGGCTGCGGCTTATGGCTTTTGGCTGAAATTTTTGAATTTTGGCTGTTTACGGTACAGATTATGGCGAGACATATACTCACTTGCGATTTTGGCTAATACAGATGTTGGGCTTTTAACGTGTAGATCGTTTAACTTGTAGACCATGTCTTGAGAAAATACTCCGTTTGAAAGTTAGGTAAGCAAAAGCCAAAAGCCGGCCGGCTTTTAACTTGCCGAACAGGCCCATATCCCAAAAGAACTCACCTAAAGACTTATGAATAGTAACAGTTTTTAGAGAGAGAGACTAGCATACGATTTTTGTCAATATAAATGAAATCACTATAATGTATATTATAATCGACTGAAAGATCTTATTTAAAAAAGGCACTCTATTTGAAAGATAGTTATTATAGAGATACAGCTTTCAAAAGCTAATTCGAACAGACTGTTAGTCCAGCCTGTTGGGAAGAAGACTGGGATAGTACTGTAGGAACCCTAAGCTTCAGCCTTCAGGAAGAAACTCTGTGCCTGGACCATAAATACACAGCCTCCAAGTCCATGTCACTGCTGAATGGCGACCATGCATACATGCTCCTTAACGCAGATGGGTTGGTGCGACCTGATCAGTCCGCTAACAGGAGGGGGCCCTACTTGACGGATAGTTTTAAGCCCAATTCATTGCTCTGATTGACCAGTCCAACATATCTACGCTTGCCTTGTTGAGCAGGGAAAATATTCTCCGAATAAAAAATCCGCCTCCACGGATAAATCTGAAATTTGAGCAGCCCCGCTCGTTTAGGCTTCGGTTTCTGACTTCGGCTTATTTTTTTACTATTCCTAAATTTCATCTTTTTCTGATATTTTTAAATTTTTAAAGATTTTTTATCGGTT
The DNA here is from genome assembly GCA_017311315.1 of Dendrocalamus latiflorus. Taxonomy (NCBI): domain Eukaryota; kingdom Viridiplantae; phylum Streptophyta; class Magnoliopsida; order Poales; family Poaceae; genus Dendrocalamus; species Dendrocalamus latiflorus. The sequence goes on from CM029646.1 coordinate 6,903,805, forward strand.
CTTTTTTCTGTATTCGTTTGCATTACACGTGCTAGGCTAACCCCTTTTTTCTATTTTTATTTTTTTAAATTTAATTATGCCAAATAAGCCACTATTAGCTACAGTGTAATTTCAATCGGCTATAATAAAATTCAATCGTAACCCACAATAATTCAGCCCAACCCAGCACTACCTTTAACTTGTTTGAAATGTCAAGTCACGATAAGTCATCGCGATCACCATCAGCCAGCTAACAGGAGGGGACCCACTTGACGGATATTGCTCTGATTGATCAGTTCAAGATATATATACGCTTGCCGTGTTAGCAGGAAAACATTCTTTCGAAAAAAATTCGCCTTGAGATCCAAAATTCAAAAATTTTAGAAAATTTTGAAAATTTTCGTTCGAAAAAATTAATTTTAAATATGAATTTTTTAGGGGAAATAAAAAAGAAAAAATAGTGCTGGTTTGGAGCTGCGGATGCAGTAGAAATCATAATTAACTCATTTGAAATGTCAAGTCAAGAGAAGTCATCGCTACGCGCCATCAAACAGCTAACAGGAGGGGACCACTTGACGGATATTGCTCGGATTGATGAGTCCAAAATATCTATGCTTGCCTTGTTGAGCCGTGAAAACATTCTTGCGAAAAAAATTCGCCCCCACCTATAAATCCAAAAATCTCGAAAAGTTTCACTAGAAAATTTTAATTTCAAATCCGAATTTTTAAAAGGAAATGATAAAAGCAGAAAAAATAGTGCTAGTTTTGTTGTTGAACAAACAACCTCAAGCTCACCCACCACTATTCTTCGTCACTAGGCTAGCTAAGTCTTTGTTTCCTAGTGTTGGTTATGAAATATATTTAAATCTGAAATTTCAAACAAAAATACACCTGTTCGACCGATTTTCGAACCCAGCTGATATAACCGAATTTCGCAAATTTTGGCCGAAATTGTAATTGCTGTTGCTGAGTATCCATCAGAATGTCTAGCTCGAAGTGTCTGTCATCTACTGGGTCTGGGACGTGCATGTCAAAATCCCTATTGCGTGTAGAAGAAATGTCAAACAAGATGGATGGCGCAGTCCGCAGAATTTAATTGGGAACATTACTCCTTCTGAGTAGACATACATAATGAGCAATATAAACAATAGTGGGCCGAAGTGATTGTGCTCATCAGCCATCTGTGTAGCCATGAACCCCCTTATTTCCACTGTCATTTCAGCTGCTCCCCTACTCACTCTGCTTGCACTACTCTCGGGTACAGTTTCTCTTGACAGTTTACCACTGAAGTCCTCTCTCAAAGTGGAAGCCTACGAAACCGACATCCTGCAATCATCTTATGGCACTTTCTCCTGTGGCTTCTACAGCATCTACTCCAATGCCTTCACATTCTCAATATGGTACTCCAGTTCAGCTAACAAGATTACAAGACCATTGTCTGGACTGCGAACCGAGGTCACCCAGTGCACTCCAAGAGGTCAGCAATGACCTTGCGGGAGGATGGCAACATGGTTCTTACGGACTACGACGGTACGACTGTGTGGCAAGCTGATGGTGTCTTCACAAATGTTAGGTATGCTCAACTCTTAGATACTGGAAATCTTGTTGTGAAGAACTTGAGTGGTGATATTGTGTGGCAGAGTTTTGACTCACCCACGGATACTTTGCTGCCCACTCAGTACATCACTGCTACGAATAAGTTGGTCTCTACCACCAAATTACATGTTCCTGGTGACTACATCTTTCGTTTCAGCGATCAGTCAATATTGTCACTTATTTATGATGCTCCTAATGTTTTTGACACATACTGGCCAGACCCTGATAATGAGGTCTACCATTATAACACAAGTCGTTATAACAGTACTAGGTTGGGTTCTCTTGATGATTACGGAAAATTTTCTTCAAGTGATTTCACAGACCAACAACAATTTGTTGTTTCTGATGGAGGTTCTGGGATTAAGAGAAGGCTCACTCTTGATCCCGACGGCAATCTCAGAGTCTACAGCTTGAATAGCTTGGAAGGAACACGGTCTGTTTCTTGGATTGCTGTGTCTCAACCATGTACAATCCATGGTTTCTGCGGTCCGAATGGAATCTGTCACTACGCACCTACACCGCAATGTTCTTGTCCACCAGGCTATAAAATGAACAGCCCTGCTGTCAGGGGTGTGGGCCTTGGGGCCAAGGCCTAATCGGTCTATTATTAGAAGTTAGAGATTAGATTCCATCTGAATTAGAGATTGGTTTCCTTATGTTAGAGATATAATCTTAGTTACTATATCTGTTAGAGATATGATTGGGATTAAATTCTATCTGTTAGGGGGAGCCATCTATATAAGAGGGCTACCGCATGCTATTGTAATCAATCAGAGAATTATCATAGTCTTCCTCGCCTAAACATCTAGTCTCTCTCTCTCTCGTTCTACGCCGACGCCATCCGGCCATCTCCTTGGTGGTGTTTACCCCGGTTCATAACACCTGCAAACTGGACCGAAGGTTGTAGGGCTTTAGTTGACATCACATGCGATGTTGCACAACCAGTGGAGTTTTTGCAACTTCCAAACACCGATTTCTGGGGATATGATCAACAACATCTTTCCAGGTTTGCAAGACCATCTGCATGAGTGATTGCACATGTAAAGGCTTTCAGTACCAAGGAGGTACAGGGTCATGCTTTCCAAAATCTTTCCTTTTCAATGGAAGGTCTTACCCGACACCAACAGCTCGCTCAAACTACCAAAGAGTGTGGACATGGACATTTCAAATGCCTCTGTTCCCCAATCCAATGTGCTCGACTCTACACTGCATCATATTCAGTGTGGTCAAGGGAGTTCACCACCATTGCAGACCAGTGAGAGGGGACCAAAATGGCTTTACTTCTATGGGTTTATTGGTGCATTTTTTGTTATTGAAGTTTTCTTCACCGTATTTGCATGGTTTTTTATATTGAGGAGGGAGCTGAGATCACCGGAAGTATGTGCAATTCAGGAGGGCCTGAGGGTTATGACTAATCATTTCCGAAGATATAGTTATAAAGAGCTGGTCAAGGTAACTCAAAATTTTAAAGATGAGCTCGGAAGGGGAGGTTCAGGGATTGTCTATAAGGGAATCTTGGATGATGAAAGAATGGTGGCTGTAAAGAGGCTAGAAGATGTGAGTCATGGTGAGAAAGAGTTCCAAGCTGAGCTGTGTGTAATTGGGAGGATCAATCATATGAATCTTGTTAGAATATGGGGATTTTTTTTTCCGAAAGTTCCTACAGGATATTGGTTTCTGAGTATGTTGAGAATGGATCATTAGCTAATGCCCTGTTCAAAAATAGCATCTTGTTACAGTGGGAGCAAAGATTTACAGTAGCTTTAGGAGTTGCTAAGGGATTGGCTTATCTTCACCACGAGTGCCTAGAGTGGGTCATTCACTGCGATGTGAGGCCAGAGAACATATTGCTGGACCAAAATTTAGAGCCTAAGATCACTGATTTTGGGTTGGCAAAGCTACTCAGTAGAGGTGGGTCGAATCAGAATGCATCAAGAGTGCGAGGAGCCGTAGGCTACATTGCTCCTGAGTGGGTCTCTGGTTTACCCATCACAGCAAAAGCTGATGTTTATAGTTATGGAGTTGTGCTTCTTGAACTTGTGTCTGGAATGCGAGTTTTTGACTTGGCTATGGGTGTGGATTAAGAGGTGCCCGGGGCACTCAAGAAGCTTGCTTTCACGCTTGCTGACAAATTGGACGGGGACGAGAAATTGTGGATAGCAGAGTTTACGGATTTCAGACTGTGTGGCCAATACAACTACATGCAAGCAAGAACTTTGATCGAGTTGGCTGTTTCATGCTTGGAAGAGGATATGAAGAAAAGGCCCACAATGGAATCAGTAGTCCAGATTCTCGTTTCGGTTCATGAAACTGATTGCACAATGAAAGAATGATAACACTGAAATGATGCCTGTTCGGTTTTAGCAAGCTAAGGCACCTACATCGGAAGATTGTTATACCGTCCGTACCATACTAATCTTGCAATGTCAATTTCCTTGACTGAGTGTAATACATGTATGGGCCTGTTTGTTTTAGCTGCGGCTTATGGCTTTTGGCTGAAATTTTTGAATTTTGGCTGTTTACGGTACAGATTACGGAGAGACCGATACTCACTTATAATTTTGACTGGTACAGATGTTGGGCTTTTAACGTGTACAACGTTTAACTTGTAAACCCCGTTTTAAAAAAATACTTCGTTTGAAAGTTAGGTACTGTAACAAAAGCCAAAAGCCAACCGGCTTGTTGCTTGCCAAACAGGCCCTATGCCTTATATACACGCGTGTACGCATGTTGTGCCTGTTAGTGATATGCCCCTAGAGGTGATCGTAGAGATGGTTGTATCACTTCTATATTTATGATCTTTTGAATAATATGTTATTTTGTTTCTTGAATAAATGCCTTTCATATTGATCAATAAGTATGTGACTTATTTATGTAACTCTTTATTTATGTTTTGATGTTATTCTAAATTATCTCTGATCTTATATTATTATATGGAGCAATTATGATTTACATATCAGCACATGTATTGATTGATGATCATATTTCATGGATCTGGATCTTGAATATGAGGATATCAAATCAATAATGTGGACATATGCCAGAGAACATGATGTTGGATTAACATATCGTGAGACACAACAAGAATTGTTATATTCTTAAGCGTTATCAGTTAGTCTCATATATAACGTATGTAGGATTCTTAGATCTAAAATTGTCATATTTTTCTATATGTGTTATAGTTTTTTAAGAGTTGTCAAACACTATTCCATAACTAAGTGGTTATAAAGGTATCTTTCAAATTTATTATAAACATGCAAAGCAATGTGAGCGGTCAAAATGAAATTTACCCCTTCTATATAATAGGAGAGATATCTCTAGACACCTCAAAGTGGTTGAATTAAGAAAGCGCATAGCTTTACCGAATGTGATTGAGAAGTCATTCACAACTGAGTAATCCACTACGGATTTGAGTGAAGGATCGATCTATCATAGGATAACATGTTTCTCGCCTTGTGTTTGGTTTGGTATTGTGAGGCAATGAGATCGATGTATAAGCACTATATAGGCTTGTCCGATATGATCTTTATGTATATTTGGGAGTCGCTATGTTCTGCTAGGAACTACTACCGACTTACAGATCGGAAAGGAGTTTTCGTGCCATGACCGAATATACATGAATTTATAGGGTCACACTTAATAGGTTAAAACGACAAGGGTCCAGATGATAGATTCTGAGTGGGATACGATCTCTACTTGTATTGGATAAGGATCCTATCGAAGGCTCTTCGAATGGGGTACGATCTCTACTCGTATTCGATAAAAATACAACCAGAGGCTCTCCAAGTTGGATACAATATCTAATCATATCAGATAAGAATTCGATTGAAGGCTATATATTAAGAGAGGCGTGGGCTGACGGAGGCATCCCAAAACACACTCATTGAAACTCTAGCCGCCATCTCTCAAAATCTCTTGCTGTGTATGCTGGTGCTAGCACAACGATGCATGACATTCCATCTCTGGACGTGTGGACTTCGATAGATGCACTGTTGCGACTGCAACGTTGATCGGGATAATTGCAAGGAGGAGACGGTTGACCAAAGGAGTATTATCTAATAATTTGTAGTACTAGGTTGTCTTCTGTCCACTATTACTAGTTTATATGTTCCAAGTTTATTTGTTCCACCTCTCCACCTCCATAATTGAGCTGCACAACTTTCACCTTGCTCCATGACATAATTTCTGTGTTTGCATCTTATAATTAGATGTAGAATTTCTGCTCTCTTGTTTATTTTTATATATGGTACACTGCTTTTCTCTGGCAAGTCTTGAAAACTCCTGTCTCACTTGATATGCTTGGGTGTCTTTTTAATGATTCTGGAAATGTAGGATCGGAAATGGCAACAAAGGAGGGTGAATGATGCCTTTTAAAATCGCCCCCAAAAGTATCCACTAAAGTCTCCTCTCCAATAGCTATGAAAGCTATGAAAAAGAAAACATATGCTCACTGGGAACTTAAGCTAACAGAGAGAGAAGCAAGGCATTAATAACTAAAGAAAAACATGCAGCAGAAATCAAAGATCAGAGAGAATGGAGCTGGCCGATTTGACCGCATAAGCTAGGCCGGTCAGATCACCGGTTCATGGCCAGTCTGACCGCCGGCTTAAAGCCGGTCTGACCGCCCTGCTGGTCCGGCCCAACTGCCAACATGCAACCGGTCTGACCGGTTAACAAGCACCGGTCTGACTGCCATTATCTCCCCGGTCTGACCGACGGCAAAAGTGCGGTCTGACCGCTAGGGTTAGCGGTCTGACCGGGCTGTGAAGACAGAGCGCCCGACTGAAGATCTTTTTGCACAGTTTTACTGAAAAAGCTGATTTCAGGCAAGTTGAAGAATCTCTGCTGTTTCTTTCTGGCCAAGAGAGCAAGAACCTATTCTTAACATCATAGAGATCCTAGGAAACAAGAAAATACATCAGAAATGCTAGAAATCAAGATTTGAGCCAAAGATATGTAAACAGAGAAGAGAATGAGACTCGTTTCCAAAATGCACATCATTCTCAAATCTTTTGCTAAAGATCCTGGGAAACTCAACTGGGGATGATGTAGGATCGGAAATGGCAACAGAGGGGGGGGGAGGGTGAATGGTGCCTCTTTAAAAATAAATGCCCCTCAAAGTATCCACTCAAAAATCTCTTCTCTAATAGCTAGAGAAGCTATGAAGAAGAAATAATGCCCACTGGAAACTTATAGAAAGATCGGCAAATAAAACCCATAAACGAAGTTAGCATCAAAATCATGTTCAGCAGGGACAGGCAGGGCCAGTCAGACCTCCTACCTTCGGCTGGTCTGACCGCCATGCATGGACCGGTCAGACCGAGCCAAACCCTAGCGGTCTGACCGGTCTCTGAAAATAGAGCACGAGCGGCTGAAAACTGAACTGCACAGAATTACTGAGAATGCAGTTCACAGGGAAATTTCCAGAGATTTTGCATTCCTTCTTGGATTAAATGAATTGTACTACACTCTAAACAGCAAGAAGGACACAGGAACAAAAGATTGCAAATCAAAAGGACAAGAAATAAAAAACTGAACAGAACCTGAAAAAGCGATTGATTTTCTAATTACTTGTCATCCTCTACTCATATGCTCATGGGACTTTGCCTTCCAGCAAGAAATAATGTCACAACATAAAATCCCAAATCTGAGAGCATCTCTTGAAGAGAAATCAAAGAAATCAACCAAGCCCTGACACAAACCCTAGTTTTCCAGAACAGAGAAACAGAAACTCATGAATGCTTACAAGAGGAAAGATTACACAGGGATTACACCACTCACTACGTCCCCATACGCAGTTGAGAGAAATCACTACATACTTCACTCTGGTGAAGATCACACACACGGGAGATGAAACCCTAGTTTCAGCTCAACACACACAACCAGAAGCTCACAACCCCTTGAGCTCTCTCCACTTCATTCACTCTGTTGGATCGGAATTGGCGACAGAGGGGGGGGGGGGTGAATGTCGTCTTAAAAAATCGCCCCCTAAGTATTTCACAAAAGATCTCTAAAAATCAAGCTATAAGGAAATCGCAACTAAAGGAGCAACACAAAAGAGCCAACAATCGACAAGAAAAACAAGGAGTAGCTGTTGGCAATTAGAGAGATGCAGCAGTTGATCTTTTGAACCAAGAAAGTACCCACTAGCTGCTTGCAAAAGCACTGCCAAAAGAAAGATTAAAGGGAATGGCAGCCAAGAAATACTTCAGAGAAGTAAAATGAAAAGCTAGCAGCATCCGAACAAGGACATACTAGCAAATACTGCTGCCGCACATCACTCAAAAAGATCAAAAATAAGCTGCCGAAGGAGTGCACTAGCTCTGGCCGAAAGAAATAAAAGGACTGCAGAAGAGGCAGAGAAATTTCTGCGCAAAAGAAACTCCAGTTGAACACTCAAAAACAGGGGGCAGTACATGCAGCCAAGAATGGTTCACAGTCAGCAAAGAGAAATCTCATCCATCACAAAACCAAAGCAATAAATGAGACAATTTTCCGAACCAATTTTGCTGTCGAATAGCTCTGCATGCTATACTGATAAAATCAGCCTAGATCAGTGATTGTCCAGCAAAAATGTTAGCCGAAACCGAGGTCATCTGGACTGCATGCGAAGAGGTCAAAGACATCACAAAGAGAAGCTAAAAATGACTACTTCTTACTTGTGCCATTCGGCCAAAAGAAAGGCATGCAGACTTGAGCACAGAAATTAAAGACAAGAAAATTGCTAGCAGGAAACAATTCAGCCAAAGAAGATACAACCTGACACAAGTAAAATCAAGAACCAACCTTCATATTCTTGGCTAGAGCAAGTTCTCAAAGAACCTTAACAGAGAAGGGGAGAACACAGTCCAGACATAGCAAAGAACAACCAAAAACTGAAAATAGAATCAACAGAAGACCAACTCGAACAAAGATCTCACAAATTGAGACAAAGAGACATACATGATTAAAATAGAGGAACGATTACATAGTTGTTCAGCTCATCTCTCTCAATTTCCCACTAACAAGTCCCCATACATGCTTGAGAATCAAGAACTCATAGCACACATGCATAGGAGACACACCCACTCTCTCAACCACTAAAGCACAAAGCAAAAAAGCCCTAAAACCCCTCTCCAACTCTTCAAGTGTTCAAGTGGGCATGCAGCCCCTCCAACCTATTTATAGCCCACAGCTAATGGGTCTCCACCCCGTTACGCCCGCTAAATCCAATGGAGCCTGCTCCCGCTTGTGCAGCCTTGCGAAATTCCCGATTCGCCCCTCCTGAACCTTATGGGAAGCTTCCGCGCTCCTTGTCTCGCACGCCTCGCAACCACCTCGAGTCCACGTCGTCTTCGACACATCCCGACCGTTCTGACCACCGTGTCCCGCCACGACTCCGCCCGATGTCCTGCAGCCACACAGACAAGAAACACATCAAATAGCACCGCTCGATACATGAAAGCGTAAATGGTATAAACACACCATACTTACACACACTGAAATCAAAACCTGTCGAATCATCGGAATATGCATCCTAATCCATACGACCAAGTTTGACCAAGTCCGGCGGAGCCCGTTGCGCCACGCAGCGTCTAGGTCCGAACCACCCAAACCAAACTCGACTTACCCATACTAATGTCAATTACTCATCACTCACATGTGGACACCTCTATATGGTCCATCAATCTCCCCCTTGATGAGTATATTGACAAACCCCGAAAAGGCGCAAAGAAGAGTTTGAGTTTGAAGAATCCAACATGGTCCAAAGAAAGAAAATGGAGCTAATGACCATGTCGACAGAAGGAACACTAGAGCAACAACTGAAAGAGCAAATTGTTCTCCAAAGCTCTAAACTGTTCCCAGTAGACTTTTTCTTCTTTATTCTCCCCCTTTTGGCAATAAACACATCAAGGAGCAAAAGAGAGAATAGTTATGCATATGGATGAAAATGGCTGAAGTTTGTTTATTTTAAGCATTTAGAGCCATGAGAATTATCCATAATGACCATAATGAACTACACCAAGCCATAACTCAATAAAAGACTATCTAGATCATGACAAGATATGTATATCCTAGCTAGAGCACATAGATGACGATCTGAAATGTAATGCATTTTATGAGCATGACAAGTCATCAATAAGCAAAATCCAACTCGAGATATTCAAGGATGATGCAGGCCATGTCAATTAAGCTAAGCGGAACAAGGACGCTAATATTGAGTCCAAATAGAGTGCTATAAGCTCAAGATTGAGACATTGGTTAAGTACTTGGTTCTTTTTGTAGCTTAAGCAAATTGAGCACAAATGACATATTTTCTTTTGAAACTTATGGTCATTTCCAACCAATATTTTTATCATGTGCTAGATCTCAAGCCTTATGCGACTACTCCAAGCGATAAGCTTAAGAAGATAGTCTAGGTCATCCAAAACTCCCCCTGAGTTCATGCCTAGTGCAATGGCAAGCTGTCTCATGAGAAAGAATTGGTGAGATCAGTTTTTTCGCACAAAAGAGACCATTTCGCTTTTTAAACAAGTTGTACTAACTTATGCATCATCAAGAGACGAAAATAGCTCAATATAAGGCTCAACAAAGATTCAACGTTCAACTAAGCCTATTTGACATGACATGAATCATAAAAGGATAGCTCAAGGAAGACTAGACTCAAATGCTAGCATGATAAGTTTTAGTTTAAGTTGAGCAATTTTAATTAACTTATCATGGCAAAAGCTAGTCTACACATATGAAGTCATGATAAATCTAGCATATAAGCACAAGTCATGGCAAGGTGTAAAGCATTGTAAACAAGTCATAATAGGATAATAATCAAGGCTCAATGTAGTTATATTACAATGCGAAATGCTAAAATGCAAGAAAATCCAGCTCCCCCTCAACATGAGATGCAACTTTCAGTTCAAGTTGAGTTAAGTCAAAATTAAGCTCCAGAAGCTCCCAAATGAACTCCCCCTGAACCAAAGCAATAAATCGAGAAGCTGGGAAAGAAAATAGCAAACAGGCAGTCCTTAAAGCATAGATAAGATATAGAGACAACTATGGCTCAGACAGACTCTCATCTACCCCATATGACTCCAGGAATATTAGCTTGACCGTAAAACACACACACTAGAGAGCAAACACGTACCCTGTTTACCCGAGGGTGGCCCAACCCTCGCTAGAACCTACAAGAAGTGAGTGAGCTCAATCTAGTGAGATAAGAAGCAGCTAATAAGAAGCATCCTGGAAGCACAAGATAAGAGTAAGAAGTCTATGCAACTAGACAAGAGAAGCACTCTAACCTATGCTAGAAGGACTAAGCCCGATGCACCCCGAGTGCAAAGCGACAGAAATGAGACAGAAGCATAATCAATAGTAAAGCAGTAAAGCCCAAAGCTCCCCCTCACTACAGTCCATACGGACAGACCACCCCAAGCTCTCTCCGCAGAGCAGAAAACCTCGAACTATCCAATTGCTTGGTGAAGATGTCAGCCAACTGGTGGTTACTCTCCACAAACTTGAGCACTATATCGCCCTTCTCTACATGATCTCTAAGGAAGTGATAACGGATATCGATGTGCTTGGTCCGAGAGTGTTGCACTGGGTTCTTAGCAATGTTAATCGCAGAAGTGTTATCACAAAAGAGTGGAACAGTGTCGATAACTAACCCAAAGTCCCGCAGGGTCGAAGCCATCCAGAGTACCTGACTACAGCAACTGGCTGCAGCAACATACTCGGCCTCTGCGGTGGACTGTGCAACACCGGACTGCTTCCTGGAAGACCAAGAGACGAGAGAAGTGCCAATGAATTGGCAAGTGCCAGAAGTGCTCTTCCTATCTATCCTACAGCCAGCAAAGTCTGCGTCCGAGAAGGCTCTCAAGGAAATACAGGATGAGGAAGAGTACCAGATACCATAGTCAATGGTAGCTCGGAGGTACCGAAAGATGCGCTTCACCGCCTGGCGGTGAGATACGCGAGGAGAAGCCTGAAAACGAGCACACAGACACACGGAGAAGCGTATGTCTGGTCTCGAGGCAGTGAGGTAAAGAAGGGAGCCGATCATACTTCTGAACTCTTTCTGATCAACTGGTTCGCCGTCCTCATTGAAGGAATGCGCGTAGGCTACGATAGCAGAAAACAAAACTTTTCTACCGCGCACACCAGGACATCATGCTAAGGAGGGATCATGGATCGTTACCACCAGACGCGCAGCGCAGCGGAAGAAGAGTTGGAGAAGCCGATCCAACCACGCGCGTCGAGGTAGTAGTGGAATTAGTCGATCGTCCCGAACAGATCGTCTCCTCCATGCGATCAACCACACCACGTGCAAGATCCAATCTGTAGATTGTTGATGCCGATCAACGCCGCAACGAGCAGCGCCTCCACCGTATCCACACGTCCGGGGCTGGAACGCCGATCGCGAGTGTACCAGCACTTGCGAGCGGCTAGGGTTTGGCTCGGGAGGTGGCGGCTAGGGTTTGGCTCGGGATTAACAGAAGCATGCACCCCTCATCCCCTCGCCTCCATATATATAGACCTCCTCACTTGGGCCTCGTGGACTGAGGCCCAATAGGAGTCTATCCGGATCTCTATCCGAATTGAGCCCACATCCGAATCACATTCGAATTAGTGTTCCAACCCATTAAGTGTGCGACCCTGTAGGTTCACGTATACTTGGTCGCGACCCGGAAATGCCTTTCCGGTCACCATGTTAATAGCGGCCTCTAGTAAGACATATTAACCCCAAAGTATACGTAAAGATCATATCGGCTGAACCTGTAATGTTCTCATGTACGAATCCCTTTGCCTCACGATATAGATTGAGCTCAAGGCGAGACCTGTGTCATCCTCTTAATAGCTCAATCACTCTCTTGATTCTGTGATGGATTATAAACTTGTGATTGACTCCTCAATCACCTTGGCATGGCCATGCACTTTCATAATCCATTACATCGAGGGGCCCAGAGATATTTCTCCCATAAGGAGGGGCAAATTCTATCTTGATCATTCACATCCCACTACATGTTTCATGGCAAACCCGAAGACTACTTTTATGACTACCCAGTTACGGAGTAGTGTTTAGTAGTCCCAAAATAAGCTACTACGCATGTTGGGAACCATGATGATCTCAAGTCTAAGGATTCTACATAAACACTACTTGAGACCAACTGATGACACATGGAATCTCTGCAGTGTCTCATGGCGGGTGTATCCAACATATGTTCACTAACACATGTCCATATTATTGATTTGGTATCACCATACCATGATCCATGAGACATGATCATCAATCAATACATATGCTGATCTTTGAATCATATTTGTTCCTCATATGATATATGATCAGGGATCATTTAGAAATAGCAACATTTTAGCATTAAGAGTCTCATGAATAAGTCACATACTCATTGATCAATAATGATAATGTCTATTTCAAGGAATAAAGTAATGCATCATAAACATAATATGTGATATATATAACATCTCCATGTTGCCTCTAGGGCATATCACTAACACTCATCTGGGTCAAGATAGGCTGTAGAAGCCATCGGAGTTGACACCGGCTTACCATCACTCATGTCGAAGCGTCTCAGGAGGTCGCAAGTGTACTTGCCTTGATGCAAGAAGGTACCCTCCCGAGTCTGCTTGATTTGGAAGCCAAGGAAGAAGGTCAACTCGCCCATCATGCTCATCTCACACTCGGTGCTCATGACATCCGAGAACTGTGAAACCAGAGCATGGGAAGAGCCGCCAAAGATGATGTCGTCGACATAGATCTGGACGAGCAGAAGGTCATTGCCAAGCCTACGGATAAACAAGCTCTTATCTACTTTACCCATTTCAAACCCATGACTCAACAAGTAGGACTTAAGCCTCTCATACCAAGCTCTGGGGGCCTGCTTAAGTCCATACAATGCTTTGGAAAGCTTGAAGACATGGTTTGGGTATTTGGGGTTCTCGAAACCTGGAGGCTGTCTGACGTAGACTTCTTCCTCAATAAAGCCATTTAGGAAGGCACTATTGACGTCCATCTGGTAAAGCTTGAAACCCTTAGAAGCTGCAAAGGCAAGCCTGATTCTAATGGCCTCAAGTCGATCTACAGGGGCAAAGGTCTCCTCGAAGTCTAGACCCTCAACCTGAGAAAACCCCTGAGCTACCAGTCTAGCCTTGTTTCGAATGACTACCACATTCTCACTCTGCTTGTTCTTGAACACCCACTTGGTTCCAATGACATTGTGACCTCGCGGGGGCTCAACAAGCGACCAGACCTTATTTCTCTCGAAATTCTCTAACTCCTCATGCATGGCATTGACCCAAGACTCATCGGAAAGAGCATGAGAAACATCTTTGGGCTCAAAGGAGGCAATGAAAGCAGAATGGAGACAGAATTGAGATAAGCCAGATTTTGAACGAGTGACTCGCTCAAATAGGTCTCCAATAATCTGCACAGAAGGATGGTCTTTTTGAATGTGTCTAGGAGGTCTAGGATGAGATGAAGAAGTGGCCTCTACCTCACGAGCTGACGAGGTAGGTACAGAGCCACTAGCTCCAGAAGAAGCAGAAGGCATGGGCTGATCTTCCCGAGGTGCGGTGGAAGAAGGCACCTCAAGGGGTGCATGAGGGACTGGATCGGGTAGACAACCCTCATCTCCATCATCCTCATCATCCACGAAGATGGGCTCGGACTGCTCCAAAGAACCTGACATATCGGGCCTAGTCCCCGGACTGGCCTCATCAAAGGTCACCTCACAGGTCTCTACCATTTTGCTAGACTCGCAATTCCAGACCCTATAAGCCCGCGAAGAAGGCGAGTAACCTAGAAAGATACCATCACAAGATCGTGACTCGAACTTGTCTAGGTTCCCGGACTTCAAAATAAAGCAACCAAACACACGAAAATGAGATACACTGGGCTTTCGCCCATATCTCAGCTCATAAGAAGTGCGGTGCAAGCGTGCCCAAAGAAAAACTCGAATTGAGACATGGCACGCGGTGGCTATCGCTTCAGCCCAAAACTTCCGCGGTGTAGAGTACTCATCAAACATCGTCCTGGCCATCGCGACCAAGGTACGGTTCTTTCTCTCCACAACGCCATTTTGCTGTGGGACGTGCGGAGAGGAGAACTGATGCTCTACACCTGTCTCACCACAGAAACTCTCGAAGTAGGAATTCTTGAACTCCGTGCCATTGTCACCGCGGATCGCTCTCAAGGCACATGGGAGCTCAACAGAAAGCCTACTGAAAAGACCTCAGAAATGTGAAAATGTCTCATCCTTCGAGGCTAAGAAAAACACCCAAGAATACCTCGAGAAGTCATCGACCACGACAAGAACATACCACTTCCCTCCTGCTGACTGCACTCGAGCTGGTCCAACTGTGTCCATATGGAGCAGCTGTCCTGGTGCATCGGCCATAGTGACTGTGACCGGAGGATGGGAGGCACAGACTAGATCTTTGACCATTTTGAGCTTCGGCAGACCACGAATGAGGTCGTGGCCGCTAACTCGGGTCAAATGGTCAAATCCAATATGACCAAGTCTCCTATGCCAGAATGAAAGGTCGCGAGACTCAGAAGCAACTAAACACCTGAGAGTATCACCAGAAGACTCAGAAAAATCAGCACGAAAGATCCTCCCAAAACGAGAAATCCCGCAAACCAGACTACCCGAAGAGTCAAGAATTTTGCAATTGTTTTTCTTAAAGCTCACCTCGAAACCGTCATCGGTAAGCTGAGAAACGGAAAGCAAGTTATATTGCAGCTTACTAACCAAGGCAACATCTTTCAAAATGAAGGAATCATTAACGCGCACAGTACCTTTGGCGATGACGCGCCCAGATGAAGCATCTCCGAAGGTGATCGTCTCATCACCTGGAGCACGGGCAAGGGAAGAAAACCAACGGGAATCTCTGGTCATGTGTCGTGAACACCCGTAGTCTATTAGCCAAACCTTTCCCTTCCCTGCCCGGCGAACCTGAGTCAACAAGAGAGTAAAGTCTCAGTACTGGGGTAAATCAAGAGTGATTTTGGCACCCAATACTGAACAACACGTCGAGTAGCAGAAGTATCCACGCACGACTGACCTCTAGCTACCCTACGCTCTCTGTCACTCAAAGCAGAAGGTCTGTGAGCAGACCTGAAGCTGTTGCGGGGTCCTACTGCTACGGGAAGGCGAGTCGGAACACCAGCAACATGCTGATCACACCGCGGGTAGCTATCTTGACGGGGGAAACGAGATCTACCCTCAGGACGGCGGAAGTCACGACCAGGAGCAGCACGAGGACGAAAACCAGAAAACTCGGAAAAACCAAGTCCTCGATGCTACCCAAACCCATCAACCTGAACAGCTCTAAACCTAGTGCTGGTCTTAGGTGCACTCAGGGTCTGGGGCTGACCCTGAATACGCCTAAGTGCCTTAGCACGGTCTCTACGCGCAATCTTGGCACGTCTGAAGCACCGATCGACTAAGTGTCCATCCTTCTGACAGAAGGTGCAGTGATATTTCACCTTCTGAGAGGTAGAAGTAGCACGAGGAGGCTTCGTCTTCTGAGAGGCCGAAGCAGCAGGTGGAATCACCTTGCTGTCAGAAATCCCTTGGACAAATCCCGCTGACTTGAATTGGTCTTTCTCGGTCCTGGGCTCAGTCTCGATCACACCTGGTGCTATGGGTCTGAGCACGGCAGGTGGATGCTTCCTCATATCCTCATAATAATCATATCCTAGACCCTGATTAAATCTGCAAATCTTGGACTGGTCTAGAATAAGATTAAACTTCTTCTTGCCTCCTACAAACCTCTCGAGAGTGTTCATAAGATACTGACACTCCCGAAAGAGAGAGGTGCAAGAAGAGCAGGGAGAAGAGAGAACATCAGAGGGTAAGGGAGTAGAAGAAGAACCAACGGCAGAGGAACGAATGGCTTGTGCACGCACAGCCGACTCAGAGTGGACAGTCCTACTGCTAGCAGTTTGGTTCACGTCGCTAAGCGTCTCAACCTTACCCTGAGGCTTCTCCCCCTCACCAGCAATCACATCACAATCAGTTGGTGGCTTCACTAGTTGATCCTTAGTTAGCTTCACGCACTTTTCATTCAAAGCAACGAGTTCAAGTTTTAGTTTTTCACAACTGATGCATGGTGAGCTAACAGGGTCCTTAGTCGCAAACTGAGCCAACTTGTTGTTATGATTAACCACTTCTTGGAATTGCTTGGAAACAGATTCAAGTTCAAGGGTTAATTTTGGACAATTGGTGCAAGACACAACGGGCTCAAGTAAAGAAGCACGCAACTCAGCAATTTTGTGATTTGCCCGTTTTAGGTTCATCTTCAAGTTATTGCAATTTTCACAAGACTCGGGCAGATCCAACAGCATGGTGTAAAGACCTCTAAAAGCATTGTCCTTATCCTCACATGAGGTGCAAGCACTAGTCTCAACAGGAGTAGAGGAAGTAGAAGCAATCCTACTCATTTCTAGTTCAGCCAAGAGACTAAGATTCTCCACCTTAACAATATCAAGCTCGGAGGACAAACTATCATGCGAGGTCCTTAACTTCTCCATATCACCCAACAAAGCAGAGCATGTATCACAATCATCACTAGAGGGAGCAGATGTAAGAGCAATAATCTCTAGTGACAATCTATCTACTTCCTTCTCTAACTCAGTATACCTAGCCCTAGCTCTAGCATGAAATCCACCTAGCTTAAGAAAAGCATGATTGAGCTGGTCGTAGGTGGGGCATACCTCGTCTGAGTCAGAGTACAGCTCGTTGTCGCTCAGTTCGCCCTCAAGGGCCATGAAGCACATGCCGGAGAAGTCATCGCCGCTCTTGGGGTCTTGGTCACCCGTCCCATCGTCGTCGCTCCATCCCTCCACCTTGCTGAGGTCGAGGTCGTCGAAAGCGGTGAGGACGCGGTGGAAGAGCTTCTTGACTTTGCCAAAGTTGCGGAACTTCTTCTTTCCCGGCGTCTGAGCTGGAGGCTTCTTGTTGCGGTTCTTGTCGGTGTAGTCGATCTTGCCCGAACCGCCGTAGTCGTTCTTGCCCTTCTCCAGCTTGGGGCAGTTTGCCCGAATGTGGTTAGGGCCACCACACTCGAAGCAAATCACGGGTCCTCCTCTCTTTCTGTCCCTCCTCCCCTTGTAAGCATGGGAGAATCTTCGAGCAATGAGGGCCAGCTAATCATCCGCAAGCTGCTCTAACTGATCATCAGTTATGTCACAGAGAGCAGCAAGGGAGAAACCACAAGAAGAATCAGAAGAGGGACCAGAAGCCGAGCTGGGATCTGTGACTAGAGCCATTGACTGTGACTTCGACTTGCGAGAGACAATGTCAATCTCGTGAGTCTTGAGACACGAATACAGCGCATCAAGAGTCAAAGTCGAGAGGTCCGTAGTGTCCTTGATGGTAGTCACCTTCATCTCCCAAACACGAAGGTCGAGTGCAGCGAGCATTTGTCGAGCGCTATCCGAGTCAGGGTATGTGAGACCGACCGCTCGGAGGTTGCTCAGAATCTTGTGAAAACGCGCAAAACACTCATCAAGGGACTCGCCAGCGAGCATTTCAAACTTGTTGTAATCTCGCTTGAACTGGTCCTGTCTCACCATCTTTATCTGGGTGGTGCCCTCATGGTAAGCATCGAGGGTCCCCCAAATATCGAAGGCGGACGAAAGATGAGATATGCGGTCAAACTCGCTACGACTCAAGCCCTGGATTATGATGTTCCTTGCCTTAGCGTTTGCCTCAACATCATGCATATTTCCAGCATTAATGTTGTCATCGGCAGGAACAACAAATCTGACCTTCACCTCCCGTCAAATGGCATACCCCTGAGCCTGGATGTATGTTTCCATACGGCTCTTCCAGAAGGGGTAATCCAGGCCATCAAAGATGGGAGGCTTGGTCGAGTAATTGTCCGTCGCCATGGCTCTTGAGACCGGTTAAGATCTATTGAAAAGAGCTAACCGGCTCTGATACCAATTGTTGGATCGGAATTGGCGACAGAGGGGGGGGGTGAATGTCGTCTTAAAAAATCGCCCCCTAAGTATTTCACAAAAGATCTCTAAAAATCAAGCTCTAAGGAAATCACAAGTAAAGGAGCAACACAAAACAGCCAACAATCGACAAGAAAAACAAGGAGTAGCTGTTGGCAATTAGAGAGATGCATCAGTTGATCTTTTGAACCAAGAAAGTACCCACTAGCTGCTTGCAAAAGCACTGCCAAAAGAAAGATTAAAGGGAAAGGCAGCCAAGAAATACTTCAGAGAAGTAAAATGAAAAGCTAGCAGCATCCGAACAAGGACATACTAGCAAATACTGCTGCCGCACATCACTCAAAAAGATCAAAAATAAGCTGCCGAAGGAGTGCACTAGCTCTGGCCGAAAGAAATAAAAGGACTGCAGAAGAGGCAGAGAAATTTCTGCGCAAAAGAAACTCCAGTTGAACACTCAAAAACAGGGGGCAGTACATGTAGCCAAGAATGGTTCACGGTCAGCAAAGAGAAATCTCATCCATCACAAAACCAAAGCAATAAATGAGACAATTTTCCGAACCAATTTTGCTGTCGAATAGCTCTGCATGCTATACTGATAAAGTCAGCCTAGATCAGTGATTGTCCAGCAAAAATGTTAGCCGAAACCGAGGTCATCTGGATTGCATGCGAAGAGGTCAAAGACATCACAAAGAGAAGCTAAAAATGACTACTTCTTACTTGTGCCATTCGGCCAAAAGAAAGGCATGCAGACTTGAGCACAGAAATTAAAGACAAGAAAATTGCTAGCAGGAAACAATTCAGCCAAAGAAGATACAACCTGACACAAGTAAAATCAAGAACCAACCTTCATATTCTTGGCTAGAGCAAGTTCTCAAAGAACCTTAACAGAGAAGGGGAGAACACAGTCCAGACATAGCAAAGAACAACCAAAAACTGAAAATAGAATCAACAGAAGACCAACTCGAACAAAGATCTCACAAATTGAGACAAAGAGACATACATGATTAAAATAGAGGAACGATTACATAGTTGTTCAGCTCATCTCTCTCAATTTCCCACTAACAAGTCCCCATACATGCTTGAGAATCAAGAACTCATAGCACACATGCATAGGAGACACACCCACTCTCTCAACCACTAAAGCACAAAGCAAAAAGCCCTAAAACCCCTCTCCAAGTCTTCAAGTGTTCAAGTGGGCATGCAGCCCCTCCAACCTATTTATAGCCCACAGCTAACGGGTCTCCACCCCGTTACGCCCGCTAAATCCAACGGAGCTTGCTCCCGCTTGTGCAGCCTTGCGAAATTCCCGATTCGCCCCTCCTGAACCTTCTGGGAAGCTTCCGCGCTCCTTGTCTCGCACGCCTCGCAACCACCTCGAGTCCACGTCGTCTTCGACACATCCCGACCGTTCTAACCTCAGCGCCACCTGCGCCTAGTCCGGTCCACCGTGTCCCGCCACGACTCCGCCCGATGTCCTACAGCCACACAGACAAGAAACACATCAAATAGCACCGCTCGATACATGAAAGCGTAAATGGTATAAACACACCATACTTACACACACTGAAATCAAAACCTGTCGAATCATCGGAGTATGCATCCTAATCCATACGACCAAGTTTGACCAAGTCCGGCGGAGCCCGTTGCGCCACGCAACGTCTAGGTCCGAACCACCCAAACCAAACTCGACTTACCCATACTAATGTCAATTACTCATCACTCACATGTGGACACCTCCACATGGTCCATCACACTCTCTACTGGAATGCTTGCTCCTCACTTGCTTGCCATCCCCTTTTAACAACCAGCCCTCAAGCTCAAAAGGGAATTCAAGAAGTGTCATACACCTTCCACTCCATGCCTCTCATCCAAATGAGGCAAGGGTCAAAGTCAACACAAGAAATGGAGGGAAAACCAGCTATTTCTCTCATGCTTGAGTCAAATTTCCAATTTGCCCCTCAAGCACCTTCCCGGAAGCTTCCTGTAACAGGCACCTTTGACCGACTGGACCTCGACTCCTCCCTGATTCTAGTCCGGTCTGCTTCGCTGCACACGACCGCACCTGGAATCCTGACCGTCTGGACCTCAGCTCCTCCCTGAGCCTAGTCCCGATCCACTCACCGCTGCCCGTCGTGTCCACTCGATTCCGACCGAGACCTCCGACTCCACCTGATTCTAGTCCTGGTCTGTTCCATCGCACACGACCGCAACCAACCTCCAACCGTCTGGACCTCTGACTCCTCCCTGAGCCTAGTCCCGGTTCTCTCGTCGTCGCCCGTCGTGTCCTACATCGGTAGCTCCAGCTCCGGTTCCTTGCCTCCCGAATCGCAACCACCTCACCAGCCTCGATCATCTTCGGCATCACCGACCGTCTAGACCTCAACACCTCCTGTGCCTAGTCCCGGTCCCCCTCGCCTCACCATGACCTAGCTCCGAAGTCCTGCAGTCACACAGACAAGCAAACCGTCACATAGCACCGCACGAAATAGCGTATCAACAATAGCATAAATGAATGGTACTAAACCCTAGAATACCCAAAACAAACTCAAACTCTCTAAACCAGCCATCAATTACTCATCACAAACATGGGGATACCTCCACATGGTCTCTCAGATGATCTCACAACATGACAGCACAAGTTGAAGTCACTTATTGAAGGGAAATCAGAAGATTCTGACATACCCTGACATCAAACCCTAGCTCATGGAGAACAGGGGAAATGCTTCACCTCAAATCATTGGAAAAATCAGCTTCTTGAAATCATTGCTTTTGGGGATTAACTGGTCACTTGACCTTGAGGCAGAATCCCATCATAGAGCAAGAAAAACAGAAACTACTTTTCAAGAACTCATTTCACTGGCTCAACACACTGCAAGAACAGCGAGAAGACAAAAAACTGAAACAGAAGCTCAAGGGAAAACAAGGGAATCATAGCGCTCAAACTCAATCCATTTAATATTGATTCAGATACATGGGCTATTACAAATGGAGAGGAATGATTACACATCTCACTACATGGTTCACTCAATGAGATGCACACGTAGGAGCTCTCACAGAGAACACACACCACTGCACTAAGCTCCACTCGCTCTCTTGCTTCTCCAGAATGCTTGACCTCAACTCACTGCTTACTCCTCTTCTTAAAGCCATGCTCATAGCCACAAGAAGGAAAACATGAATTGCAGGCCAACATCCACTCCCTTGCTCCATACACACATGAGGCAAAGAAGTCAAACCACAAAAGAGCGGGAACCTGGATGGAGGGAAAACAACCATTTCACTCCAAAACCCTAACCTCTCTACTCTCATCCACTAACGGGTCTCCAACCCGTTATCCTCAACCAAATCCGCTTCCATTTTGCAGCCTTGCGCATTTTACCGAAATGCCCCTGCTGCACCTGCTCGAAAGCTTCTTGTCGTCACACGACCGCACCCGGCATTCTGACCGTCTGGACCTCAGCTCCTCCCTGAGCCTAGTCCTGGTCCACCTCGCTGCTGCCCGTCGTGTCCATCCGACTACGATCGACTGGACCTTCAACTCCACCTGAGTCTAGTCCTGGTCTGTTCCGTCGCACACGACCGTACCTGACATCCAACCGTCTGGACCTCCGCCTCCTCCATGAGCCTAGTCCCGGTTCCCTCGTCGTTGCCCGTCATGTCCACCACCGGTAGCTCCAGCTCCGGTTCCTCGTCTCCCGGCTCGCAACCACCTCAGCAGCCTCGATCATCTTCGGCATCTCTAATCGTCTGGACCTCAACACCTCCTATGCCTAGTCCCGGTCCTCCTCGCCTCACCATGACCTAGCTCCGAAGTCCTGCAGTCACACAGACAAGCAAACCGTCATATAGCACCGCACGAAACAACATAATCAATATTAGCATTAATGAAATGTACTCAAACCTAGAATACCCAAAACAAACTCAAACTCTCTAACACAACCGTCAATTACTCATCACAAACATGGGAAAACCTCCACATGGTCTCTCAATCTCCCCCTTGATGAGTATATTGACAAACACAGAAAAAGCATAAGATTAAGTTTGTTTGAAAGTCATACATGGTCTAAAAGAGAACAAAGAGATGCAAGAACATGTAGACAAAGTAGCAAAAGATAGAGCAAGTTTTCCTCAAAAGCTCCCAAAGCTCCCAAAAATTGGCTTTTTCTCTAATAGTCTCTCCCTTTTGGCAATAGAATCATCAAGATACTTGGAGGAAAATAAGTCATGATATGGATGAATGGCTGAATTTTATTCAATCTACGCAATTAGAGCCATGAAGATTATCCAAAATGACCATTGAGGATTACACCAAGCCATAACTCATATGAACGTTATCAATATCATGACAAGATATGCATAATCAAGCCCAGCCACAGAAGTAACAATCTAAATATTAGATGAATTTATTAGCATGTCAAGCCATTCAAGAGTATAGTCTAGCTAAAGGTATCCAAAGATGATGCAAGCCATGTCAATAATCTAAGTGGAACCAATAAGCTAGAATTGAGTCAATTTAGAATGCTACATGTTCAAGAATGAATCATTTGTTTAAGTACTTGATTTTTTTGAAATTAAGCAAATTTAGCACAATGGACATATTTTTCTGTGAAACTCATGGTCGTTTCTAACCAAAATTTTAGTCATGTGCTAGATCTCAAGCCTTATGCGACCACTCCAAGCAAGAAGCTTAAGGAGATGATCTTGGTCATCCAAAACTCCCCCTGAGTTCATGCCTAGTGCAATGGCAAGTAGTCTCATGAGAAAGAATTGGTGAGATCAGTTCTTTCGCGCACAAAAGAGATCTTTTTGCTTTCTTAAACAGTTGTACTAACTCATGCTTCATCAAGAAACTAGCATAGCTCAATCTAAAGCTCAATAAAGATTCAAGACTCAACTCAGCCTATTTGACATGGCATAAATCATAAAAGGATAACTAATAACAGATTAGTCTCAAGAGCTAACATGACATGTCTTAATTCAAGTTGTGCATGTTTAATCAACTTATCAATGGCAAAGGCTTAACGACACATATAAAGTTATGATAAATCTAACAATTAAGCATAGATCATGACAAGATGTAAAGCATTGTAAACATGTCATATAAGGATAATAGTCAAGGCGCTAGGAAGTTATATTACAATGCAGAATGCTGAAATGCAAGAAAATGCAGCTCCCCCTCAATATGTGATGCACTTTTAGTTCAAGTTGAGTTATGGCAGTATTAAGATCTAGAGCTCAGACTGACTCTCATCTACCCCATATGACACTATAACTATCAGCTGATCATCTAACACACTAAGAAGCAAACACGTTCCCTGTCTACCCAAGGGTGGTCCAACCGTTGCTAGAACCTATAAGAAGTGAGTGAGCTCAACCTAGTGAGAAGAGAGACAGCTAATAAACAGCATCCTAGAACCACAAGATGAGAGAAAGAAGTCTAAGCAGCTAGACAAGAGAAATACTCTAATCTATGCTAGAAGGACTAGCCCAAATGCACCCTTATGCAATGCAACAAAATGAGAACAGGAGCATAATAAGTAGAATAAAACAGTAAAGCACAAAACTCCCCCTCACTATAGTCCATAAGGATAGACCACTCCAAGCTCTCCCCTCAAGGCTGAAAACCTAGAGCTATCCAAAGTCTTGGTAAAGATATCGACCAACTGGTGGTCACTCTCCACAAACTGGAGCACTATGTCACCCTTCTCTACATGGTCTCTAAGGAAATGATATCTAATATAAATATGCTTGGTCCAAAGTGCTGCACTGGGTTCTTAGCAATGTTAATAGCAGAGGTGTTATCACAAAACAGTGGAACACTGTCTATAACTAACCCAAAGTCCCGCAGGGTTGAAGCCGTCCAAAGTACCTGGCTGCAGCAACTGGCGGCAGCAACGTACTCGGCCTCTGCGGTGGACTGTCCAACATCGGACTGCTTCCTAGAGGACTAGGAAACAAGAGAAGTGCCAATGAATTGGTAGGTGCCATAAGTACTCTTCCTATCTATCCTACAGCCAGCAAAGTCTGCGTCTGAGTAGGCTCTAAGGGAAAGACAGGAAGAGGAAGAGTACCAGATATCATAGTCAATGGTAGGTCGAAGGTACCGAAGGATGCGCTTCATCGCCTGGTGGTGAGATACACGAGGAGAAGCCTGAAAACGACACACAGACATACAGAAAAGTGTATGTCCGGTCTCGAGGCAGTGAGGTACAAGAGAGAGCCAATCATGCTTCTGTACTCTTTTTGATCAACTGGCTCGCCATCCTCATCTGGGTCAAGTGAAGCTATGGATACCGTAGGAGTTGACACCGGCTTACCATCTCTCATGTCAAAGCGTCTCGGGATGTCACGAGTGTACTTGCCTTGATGTAAGAAAGTACCCTCCCGAGTCTGCTTGATCTGGAAGCCAAGGAAGAAGGTCAACTCACCCATCATGCTCATCTCAAACTCGGTCCTCATGACATCCGAAAACTGTGAAACAAGAGCATGAGAAGAGCCGCCAAAGAAGATATCATCCACATAAATCTGGACGAGCAGAAGATCATTGCCATGCCTGCGAATGAATAAGGTCTTATCTACCTTACCCATCTCAAACCCATGACTCAACAGATAGGACTTAAGCCTCTCATACCAAGCTCTAGGGGTCTGCTTAAGTCTATACAAGGCTTTGGAAAGCTTGTAGACATGGTTTGGGTATTTGGGGTTCTCGAAACCTGGAGGTTGTCTAACATAGACATCTTCCTCAATAAACCCATTGAGGAAGGCACTCTTGACATCCATCTGGTAAAGCTTCAAGCCCTTAGACGCTGCGAATGCAAGCAGAATCCTAATGGCCTCTAGCCTAGCTACAGGGGCAAAGGTCTCCTCAAAATCTAGACCCTCAACCTGGGAGAAACCCTGAGCTACCAGTCTAGCCTTGTTTCGAAAGACTACCCCATCCTCAGTCTGCTTGTTTTTGAACGCCCACTTAGTTCCAATGACATTATGGCCTCTAGGGGGCTCAACAAGCGACTAGATCTTGTTTCTCTCAAAGTTTTCTAACTCCTCATGCATGACATTGACCCAAGACTCATCAGAAAGAGCATGACTAACATCCTTGGGCTCGAAAGTGGCAACAAAGGCAGAGTGGAGACAGAAATGAGACATGCTAGACTTTGAGCGTGTGACTCGCTCAAAGAGGTCTCCAATCATCTGCTTTGAAGGATGGTCTTTCTGGATATTTCGGGGAGGTCCTGATGAGATGAAGAAGTGGCCTCTACCTCATGAGCAGATGAGGTAGGAACAGAGCCACTAGCTCCAGAAGAAGCAGAAGGCATGGGCTGATCTCCTCGAGGTGCAGTGGTAGAAGCAGGCACCTCAAGGAGAGGAGGAACTGGATCGGGTAGACAACCCTCGTCTCCATCCTCCTCATCATCCACAAAGATGGTCTCGGACTGCTCTAAAGAACCTGAGATATCGGGCCTAGTCCCCGAACTGGCCTCATCGAAGGTCACCTCACAGGTCTCTACCATTTTGCTAGACTCGCAGTTCCAGACCCTATAAGCCCGCGAAGAAGTCGAGTAGCCTAGAAAGATACCATCACAAGATCGTGACTCGAACTTATCTATGTTCCTAGACTTCAGAATAAAGCACTTGCAACCAAACACGCAAAAATGAGATGCACTAGGCTTTCGCCCATATCTCAACTCATAAGAGGTACGATGCAAGTGTGCCCTGAGAAAGACTCTGTTTGAAACGTGGCACGCAGTGGCTATAGCCTCAGCCCATAACTTCCTCGGTGTAGAGTACTCATCAAGCATCGTCCTGGCCATTTCGACCAAGGTACGATTCTTCCTCTCCACAACACCATTTTGCTTAGGGATGTATGGAGAAGAGAACTGGTGCTCTGCACCTGTCTCATCGCAAAACCTCTCAAAGTAGGAATTCTTGAACTCCGTGCCATTGTCACTGCGGATCGCTCGTAAGGCACCTGGGAGCTCAACAGAAAGCCTACTAAACAAACCCCGAAAATGAGAAAATGTCTCATCCTTCGAGGCTAAGAAAAACACCCAAGAGTACCTCAAGAAGTCATCGACCACGGCAAGAACATACCATTTCCCTCCTGCTGACTGCACTCGAGCTGAGCCAACTGTGTCCATATGGAGTAGCTGTCCTGGTGCATCAGTCATAGTCACTGTGATGGGAGGATGAGAAACGGCAACCATCTTGCCGTGCCGGTAAGGAGCGCAAATAAGATCTTTGACCATCTTGAGTTTAGGCAGACCACGAAGGAGATCGTGGCCGCTAACTCGAGTCAAATGGTCAAATCCAATATGACCAAGTCTTCTATGCCAGAAAGTGAGGTCACATGACTCAGAAGAAACTAAACACCTGAGAGGATCACTAGAAGGCTCAACAAAATCAGCACGAAAGATCCTCCCATATCTAGAAATCCCGCAAACCAGACTCCCCGAAGAATCAATAATTTTGCAAACATTTTTCTTAAAGCTCACCTCAAAACCGTCATCGGTAAGCTGAGAAACAGAAAGCAAATTATACTGCAGCTGACTCACTAAGGCAACATCTTTTAAAATGAATGAATCATTAACGCGCACAGTACCTTTCACGATGACGCGCCCAGACAAAGCGTCACCAAAGGTGATAGTCTCATCACCTGGAGCACGGGTTAGGAAAGAGAACCAA
The DNA here is from genome assembly GCA_017311315.1 of Dendrocalamus latiflorus. Lineage (NCBI taxonomy): Eukaryota > Viridiplantae > Streptophyta > Magnoliopsida > Poales > Poaceae > Dendrocalamus > Dendrocalamus latiflorus. Next base: position 6,931,019 of record CM029646.1, read on the forward strand.
TGGAAGTCTCCGGTCATGTGTCGAGAACAGCCAGAGTCAACAAGCCAAACCTCTCCCTTCCCTGCCCGGCGAACCTGAGTCAACAAGAGAGAGATGGCTCAGTACTGGGATAAATCAAAAGAGATTTCAGCACCTAATACTGAGTCACACGATGAGCAGAAAAAGTAGTCACACACAACTGACCTCTAACTACCCTACGCTCTCTGTCGCTCACAAAGCCAGAAGGTCTATGAGTAGACCTGAAGCTGTTGCTGGGTCCGACTGCTATGGGAGAGTGAGTCGGAGCACCAACAACACACTGATCTCGCCGCGGGTAGCTATCTCGACGAGGGAAATGAGATCTACCCTCAGGACGGTGGAAGTCACGACTAGAGGCATATCGAGGATGAAAATCAGAAAAACCAGAAAAGCCAAGTCATCGATGCTACCCAAACCCATCAACAGAAGCAACTCTCGACCTCGTGTTGGTCTTAGGTGCACTCAATGTCTGGGGCTGACCCTGAATACGCCTAAGAGCTTGAACACGGTCTCTCCGTGCGATCTTGGCGTGCCTGAAGTATCGCTCGACCAAGTGTCCATCCTTCTGACAAAAGGTACAATGGTACTTCACCTTCTGAGAGGTAGAAGTAGCATGATGAGGCTTCGCCTTCTGAGAGGTCGAAGTAACAGGTGAAACCACCTTACTGTTAGAGATCTCTTGGACAAAGCACGCTGATTTGAATTGAACTTTCTTAGTTCTGGGCTCGACCTCGATCACACCTGCTGCTATGGGTCTAAGAACACCAGGTGGATGCTTCCTAACATTCTCTGAAAAATCGTATCCTAGACCTCTAGAATAAGATTTAGCTTCTTCTTGCCTCCTACAAATCTCTCAAGAGTGTTCATAAGATACTGACACTCCCGAAAGAGAGAGGTGCAAGAAGAGCAGGGGGAAGAAGAGACAGCAGAAGGTAAGAGAGTAGAAGAAGAACGGATGTTTTGTGCATGCACAGCAGCCTCAGGGGGGACAGTCCTATTGCTAGCCATTTGGTTCACGTCGCTAAGCGTCTCTACCATACCCTCAGACTTCTTCCCCACAATAACACTCACATTACAAGCAGATGGTGACTTCTCTAGAAGGTCCTTAGTTAGCTTCACATATTTTTCATCTAATGCAATCAAATCAGATTTTAGTTTTTCACAATTATTGCATGGTGAGCTAACAGGGTCCTTAGAAGCATAATGAGCCAATTTGTTACTGTGATCAATCATTTCTTGAAACTGTTTTGAAGCAGATTCAAGCTCAGCAGTCAACTTGGGACAGTTCATACATGAAGCAATGGGCTCTAGTAGAAAAGCTTGTAACTCAGCAATTTTATGATCTGCCTTCTTTAGGTTTATCTTCAAATTAATGTAGCTTTCACATGATTCAGGCAGATCTAGAAGCATGGTATAAAGACCTCTAAATGCATTGTCCTTATCCTCACATGAGGTGCAAGAAGTAGTCTCAACAATAGTAGATGAAAGAGCAACTACCCTACTCATCTCTAGCTCAGCAAGCAAACTAACATTCTCTACCTTAAGCAAATCTAGCTCAGAAGACACACTATCATGAGAGGTCCTTAATTTCTCCATATCACCAAGCAAAGAAGAGCATGTATCACATTCGTCACGGGAGGGAGCAGATATAAGTGAAGTAGGCTCCTGTGACAATCTATCTACTTCCTTCTCCAACTCACTACACCTAGCTCTAGATCTAGCATGAAATCTTCCTAACTTAAGAAAAACATCATTGAGTTGATCATAGGAGGGATATATCTCATCGGAGTCGGAGTAGAGCTCGCTGTCGCTGATGTCGCCCTCAAAGGCCTTGAAGCACATGCCGCTGAAGTCATCTCCATCCTTGGGATCTTGATCGTTCTTCCCATCGTCGTCACTCCACCCCTCCACCTCACTGAGGTCGAGGTCGTCGAAGGCGGTGAGGACACGGTGGAAGAGTTTTTTGGCTTTGCCAAGGTTGTAGAACTTTTTCTCTTTACTTGAGGGCTTCTTGTTGTGGTTCTTATTGGTGTATTCGTTCTTGCTCGAACCGCCGTAGTCGTTCTTACCCTCCAGCTTGGGGCAGTTTGCCCGAATGTGGTTGGGGCCATCACACTCAAAGCAAATCACATGTCCTCGTCTCTTTCTCTCCCTAACCCTCTTGTATGCATGGGAGAATTTTCTAGCTAAGAGGGCTAGTTGGATTTCTAGGAGCTGCTCTAGATGATCATCATCAATTTCACACAGAGCAGCAAGAGAGAAACCCGAAACAACATCAGAAAAGGATTACGGAAATTTTTCTTCAAGTGATTTCACAGACTGAGAGACCATGTGGAGGTCATCCCACGTGTGTGATGAGTAATTGGCATCGGTTTAGGAAAGTCGAGTTTGATTTGGTTGGTTCGGCCCATGTCGTTGCGTGGTGCAATAAACTCGGTCGAACTTGGTCAAACCTGGTCAAAGGGTTTAGATTGTATATTATGTCAACTTATCAGGTTTGGGCTATTTCATTAATGCATTTATGCTTAAATGTATCGAGCGGTGCTATTTGATGTATTTCTTGTCTGTGATAGCTGCAGGACATCGAGGTGGAGTCGTGGCGAGGCATGGGATGACCGGACTAGGCGCAGGTGGTGCTGAGGTCGGAGCGGTCGGGGTGTGCTGAAGACGGCAAGGACTCGAAGTAGCTGCGTGGCTTGGAGGGCAAGGAATGAGGAAGCTTCCTGGAAGGTGCGTGAGGGGCGTTTTGGTGAATATGCAAAGCTGCACTAAAGGAAGTGGATTGTGGATAAAGCGCCATGAGTTGGTGGAGGCTTAATGGGTAAAGCGTGGTGTGAACCCATTATGGAGGCTATAAATAGAGAGGTGCTCTCTAGTGCTGAAAATTGAGAGAGTGTGTGTGAAAGTTGTATTTGTTTCTCTCCATGTGTTGTGTTGAGGAGATAGTATAAGTTTTTGATTTTCAAGCATGTATGAGGACTTAGTGAGATTGTGAGAGATGAGCTGAGAACACTTTATGTAATCATTCCTCTATGTTAATCATACTTGTCTCTTTGCTTTCTCTGAGCAATATGGGTATTTTGGTTCAGTTTCGTTGTTCTGTGCAGCCCCTGCTCTTTTAGTTTGCATCTTGATTTGGTTTTGATTCTTGCTCTAGTTCTGCTCTTTGGTAGCTCTCAATCTTCAAAGCCTCCTACCTTATTTGTATTTCACGCTAGGAGTTTTTGGTTTGGCATAATCTTCTGCTTCCTAGTTGTTAGGCCAAATCAAAAGGAGCACTAATTTGTTGCCTCGGTTGTCAAGTTCTGAAAAGCCATTCCTTTAGTATCTGCATGTTCTTCAGCTCAAGGAAATCCAAACATGTATTTTGGCCAAGCAGTCCAGTCTTGAGTTCTTTGGATGTCTCTTGTTTGTAGACAGCTCACTGCAGTTTCTTGCTTGCTCATTTCTTGGTGTTTCCTTTTTGGCTCTCGAGTGCTACCTGTTCTTGCCTTTTATTCTCTTTAGCTTGCCATCCGATTATTGCAGCTGCTTGCAGCTTTCGGCCAAGCAAGTTTCTTTTGGTATTTGTTGTGATCGGCAGAAAGCTGTGTAGCCTTTTTTTTAGTCCTTGTTTCCTGCAGTGAGGTTTTCTTTTCTTTGCTTTTCTCTTTGTGAGCTGCCGCAAGGACTTCTCTCCTTGTAGTTCTTTAGTGCCTCTTTTTAGTCTTTTTATTCTCTTTTGTGTTATTTTCAACCTTGCTGCATGAAGTCCAAATGACTTTATTTTCAGCTGCATTTTTTACTGTTAAATTGCTGTTCTAAGCTGATTTCAACCATGCTGCATGCAGTCCAGATTTCCGTCTCTCTTGTTAGTTTCGGCTAGGTACAAGTTCTCCATTTCCTTGCTCATTCTGTTGGCAGTGCATGTTCAGTTTTGCTTCCCCTCTGTGCTTGGTTATCTGTCTAGTTCTCCAAGTTTTCAGTGTAGTCTTCTACTCTCTTGCTTCATAGCTCCATAGCTATCGGAGTTAAGTTTTTCGTGTGAGTACTTAGGGGGCGACTCCTTTTAAAAAAAACGACATTCACCCCCTCTGTCGTCATTTCCGATCCAACACAGACCAAAAACCATTTGTTGTTTCTGATGGAGGTTTTGGGATTAAGAGAAGGCTCACTCTTGATCCCGACGGCAATCTCAGAGTCTACAGCTTGAATAGCTTGGAAGGAACATGGTCTGTTTCTTGGATTGCTGTGTCTCAACCATGTACAATCCATGGTTTCTGCGGTCCGAATGGAATCTGTCACTACGCACCTACACCGCAATGTTCTTGTCCACCAGGCTATATAATGAGCAACCCTGCAAACTGGACCCAAGGTTGTAGGGCTGTAGTTGACATCACATGCGGTGTTGCACAACCAGTGGAGTTTTTGCAACTTCCAAACACCGATTTCTGGGGATCTGATCAACAACATCTTTCCGGATTATCTTTTCAGGTTTGCGAGAACATCTGCATGAGTGATTGCACATGTAAAGGCTTTCAATACCAAGGAGGTACAGGGTCATGCTTTCCAAAATCTTTCCTTTTCAATGGAAGGTCTTACCCGACACCAACAGCTCGCACAATGTATCTCAAACTACCAAAGAGTGTGAACATTTCATATGCCTCTGTTCCCCAATCCAATGTGCTCGACTCTACACTGCATCATATCCAATGTGGTCAAGTGAGTGCACCACCCATGCCACCATTGCATAAGACCAGTGAGGGGGGACCAAAATGGCTTTACTTCTATGGGTTTATTGGTGCATTTTTTGTTATTGAAGTTTTCTTCACCGTTTTTGCATGGTTTTTTATATTGAGGAGGGAGCTGAGATCACCGGAAGTATGTGCAATTCAGGAGGGCCTGAGGGTTATGACTAATCATTTCCGAAGATATAGTTATAAAGAGCTGGTCAAGGTAACTCAAAATTTTAAAGAAGAGCTCGGAAGGGGAGGTTCAGGGATTGTCTATAAGGGAATCTTGGATGATGAAAGAATGGTGGCTGTAAAGAGGCTAGAAAATGTGAGTCATGGTGAGGAAGAGTTCCACGCTGAGCTGTGTGTAATTGGGAGGATCAATCATATGAATCTTGTTAGAATATGGGGATTTTGTTCCGAAAGTTCCTACAGGATATTGGTTTCTGAGTATGTTGAGAATGGATCATTAGCTAATGCCCTGTTCGAAAATAGCATCTTGTTACAGTGGGAACAAAGATTTACAGTAGCTTTAGGAGTTGCTAAGGGATTGGCTCATCTTCACCACGAGTGCCTAGAGTGGGTCATTCACTGCGATGTGAGGCCAGAGAACATATTGCTGGACCAAAATTTAGAGCCTAAGATCACTGATTTTGGGTTGGCAAAGCTACTCAGTAGAGGTGGGTCGAATCGGAATGCATCAAGAGTGCGAGGAGCCGTAGGCTACATTGCTCCTGAGTGGGTCTCTGGTTTACCGATCACAGCAAAAGCTGATGTTTATAGTTATGGAGTTGTGCTTCTTGAACTTGTGTCTGGAATGCGAGTTTTTGACTTGGCCATGGGTGTGGATCAAGAGGTGCCCGTGGCACTCAAGAAGCTTGCTTTCACGCTTGCTGATAAATTGGACGGGGACGAGGTATCGTGGATGGCAGAGTTTGCAGATTTCAGACTGTGTGGCCAATACAACCACATGCAAGCCAGAACTTTGATCAGGTTGGCTGTTTCATGCTTGGAAGAAGATATGAAGAAAAGGCCCACAATGGAATCAGTAGTCCAGATTCTCGTTTCGGTTCATGAAGCTGATTGCACAATGAAAGAATGATAACACTGAAATGAAGTGCCTGTTCGGTTTTAGCAAGCTAAGGCCCATACATCGGAGATTGTTATACCGTCCGTACCATACTAATCTTGCAATGTCAATTTCCTTGACTGAGTGTAATACATGTATGCCTTATATACACGCGTGCACGCATGTTGTATCTGTTAGTGAAATGCTCTAGAGGTGATCGTAGAGATGGTTATATCACTTTTATATTTATGATCTTTTGAATAATATATTATTTTGTCTCTTGATAAATGTCTTTTATATTGATCAATAAGTATGTAACTTATTTATGTAACTCTTTTATTTATGTTTTGATGTTATTCTAAACTATCTATGATCTTATATCATTATATGGAACAATTATGATTTACATATCAGCACATGTATTGATTGATGATCATATTTCATGAATCCGGATCTTGAATATGAGTATATCAAATCAATAATGTGGACATATACTAGAGAACATGGTGTTGGATTAACATATCGTGAGACACAAGAATTGTTATATTTTTAAATGTCATCAGTTAGTTTCATACATAATGTATGTATGATTCTTAGATCTAAGATTGCCATAGTTTTCTATATGTGTAATAGTATTTTAAGGGTTGCTAAACACTATTTCATAACTAAGTGGTTATAAAGACATCTTTTGAATTTATTATAAACATGCAAAGCAATGTAAGCGGTCAAAATGAAATTTACCCCTCCTATATAATAGGAGAGACATCTCTATACCCCTTGAAATGGTTGGATTAAGAAAGTGCATGGCTATACCGAATGTGATTGAAAAGTCCACCACAACTGAGTGATTTACTACAGATTCGAGTGAAGGATCGAGCTATCATAGGATGACATGTTTCTCGCCTTGAGTTTGGTTTGGTATTGTGAGGCAATGAGATCGATGTATAAGCACTATATAGGCTTGTCCGATATGATCTTTATGCATATTTGGGGGTCACTATGTTCTGCTAGGAACCGCTACCGACTTACGGATCAGAAAGGAGGTTTCGTGCCATGACCGAATATGCATGAATTTATAAGGTCACACACTTTATGGGTTGAAACGACAAGGCTCCGGATGATAGATTTCGAGTGGGATATGATCTCTACTGGTATTGGATAATGATCCTACCAAAGACTCTTCAAATGGGATATGATCTCTACTCGTATTAAATAAAAATACAATCAGAGGCTCTTCGAGTTGGATACAATATCTAATCGTATCAGATAAATATCTGATTGGGGGCTATATATTAAGAGAGGCGCGGGGCTGAGGGAGGCATCCCAAAACACACCTATTGAAACTCTAGCTGCCACCTCTCAAAATCTCTTGCTGTGTATGCTGGTGCTAGCACAACAATGCATGACATTCCATCTCTGGATATGTGGACTTTGGTAGAGGCATTGTTGCGATTGCAACGTTGATCAGGATAATCGTAAGGAGGAGACGGTTGACCAAAGGACGATTATCTAATAATTTGTAATACCATGTTGTCTTCTGTCCACTATTACCAGTTTATATATTCCACCTCTCCACCTCCATAATTGAGGTGCACAACTTTCACCTTGCTCCATGACAAATTTCTGTTGTTTGCATCTTATAACTAGTGTAGAATCTCTTTGCTCCCTTGTTTATTTTTATGTATGGTACACTGCTTTTCTCTTGCAGGTCTTGAAAACTCCTGTCTCACTTGACATGCTTGGGTGCATTTTTAATGGTTCTGGAAAGCCTTTTTATGTTAAAACCTCGTAATACTGCTGATTTTTGTGAGGGAAACATCCATATGGTATAGAGTGGGATTCCAGTTTTCTGATTGCACTCTTATATCTGTAGTTAGTAAGGTGATTTAGCGAAGTTGAACATTTACATTTGTTTTATAGAATTGCTACTTTCTTCGGTTCAATTACTTGTTTTCAGCCTTGCATAAAGTATTCTTTCTGACAGTTGCATGCACAATCTTTCAATTATATCACTTTTCTAGGAAGTTTGATGATGTGATCGTGATTGATTAGCACCAACCAAGATGATGCGCTACCATATCATTTGGTTTGGGGCTGTGAGCATATAGCGCCCAAAGCACATCTACACTGCAATTTCCATATTTATCTGATCATGTTTAATGAGTTTCCCTCTTCTCTTTTCAGGGACCATCTCACCCAATTATAAAGAGGATGTAAAGAAACAAATAGGTATAAATTTTTAACTTTGGCAGGAGTTGGATAATTTCACTGGACAGGAGGATGGGAATTGAGAGATCCTGCACCACATCTTCCACCAATACAGTCATACATGACCCTTGCCTTATACATGAACACCGTCTTTTTTTTAGTTGTGCATGACCACTGTTAGTACAATTATAGATGAGATCCCATATATTCCTTCTCAAATCTCCAAATTGTTGAGGTGTAAAACTATCGGTTAAGGTTGATTGATCTAGAGCTTTGTTTGCTAGGTAGATCATACAAATGGATTGCACCATATGTAACTATAGATGAATTTGATTGATTAAACTTTGCACACTCCTGTTCTATGATCGTTTAAGTGTTATAGTTCAAAAATACTATATATGTGCAAGGTGTTTAATGTCAACTATCGAAATTGTGTACTGAGGTTTCTCGGTGTGTACTATTCCCTACATCATTGGCTGTTATTTCTCTTTGACATGCATGTTGGTGATGAGCTCTCCGGATGAATATATGGCTGCTACTGACTTTCCATGGGAAAGCACTTTCGTATGAACAGTTTGCTATTGATAGCTGATGTGGCATTTTGTTGAAAGATGAATTGTTTTCGTACAAGATATATCGCAACAATAGTATATGAAGGAACTAGCGACTAGTCGAGCTTTGTGCTTCACGATGTTGCCGGCTGGATCTCTTTTCACTTTGAACACCCATTTTAGCCCAATGGCACGATGACCACTCGGAAGCTCAGACGGTGTCCAAGTCTTGTTCTCGCGAATTGACTCCAGCTTGGCCTCCATTGCCTCCCGCCAGCACGGTTCCGCTAGCGCCTGCTCGACGCTGCTTGGTTCACTCGCGGCCAGCAAACACAAGCCGCTGTACTCGAAATCGTGGATTTCGTTAGTGGTTCTGTAGATGTTCAACAGTGTGCGGTACCTGAGAACCGCGTTCTCCGAATCTACTGCTCCATCTGTCGGTGGAGTCGCCCATTCAATGCCTGGTGGCATCAATGGCGATGTTGCCGTGGGGCCTGATGCAGGTGTAGCTGGTGATCCCAGGTCCGGCAACTCAGTCGAATGCGGTGTGCCCGGGTCTGTATTTCTTCTGCCTCCGTCTCCTGAGACTCGTCAGTGATGCCTGTTGTCTATCCACCGTCAGTGTCTGGAAGCTCGACACTGAATGTCTCCAATGTGTCATGCTCATCGACGGTGTTGCTCCAGTCCCACGATCGGTCTTCCTCGAACACCACGTCATGGCTAACGTGCAACTTCTTCACCACTGGATCAAAGGCACGGTATCCTTTTGTCCCTGGCTGATAGCCGAGAAATACCATCTTCTTGGACCTGTCCGTCAGCTTGCTTACGCTGGGACCAGTGTTCTTCACATGAACCACACACCCAAAAGTGTGTAGGTGATGAACACGGGGCTTCTTGCCGAACCATGCTTCATATGGAGTGACACCATCGAGGCTCTTCGTTGGCGCGTGGTTCAGTATGTAGACGGCAGTCATCACCGCCTCGCCCCAGAAACGCACCGGAACGCCCTTGCTCTTGAGCCTGCACTGAGCCATCTCCACCACCGTTTGATTTCGACGCTCCACCACACCATTTTGTTGCGGAGTATACGGGGTGGTGGTGTAGTGCTTGACGCTGGACTCATTGCAGAACACGACGAAGGCGTTGGAGTTGAAGTCGCCTCCGCCATCCATCCTCAGTCCCTTTAGTCACCCGCCATGTTCAATCTCTGCGCCGGCCTTGATCTTCTTGATGTAATGGAGTGCCTGATCTTTGGTACTCAGCAGCTCCACCCACATGAAATGGTTGAAGTCGTCGACTACAAGCAGGAAGAAAGACTTGCCACCAGGCGTTTGTGGCATGATCTGGCCGTAGAAATCCGCGTGGAACAACTCCAGTCCCCGCTCCGCACGCTACGACGTCGCCTGCAGGAACGGAGCGCGATGTTGCTTGCCGAGGGTGCAGCCGTCGTAGACCTGTTCGACCCGGTTTTATCACCGGGATGCCATCCACCATGCTTTTCGTCCCGAGGTCAGTTGAGATGCCCGTAACGGGAGTGCCACAACTACGCTTCGTCGTCGGCCTTTGACAGTAGGCACACTGGTGGAGCCACCACCAGCTTAACTATGTATAGCCTGTTGCCCGTGCGCGGAGCTCTGACAAGCAAAGCGCGCTCACGGTCGAACACACAGAGTCTGCCATTCTCTAATACGATCTTGCATCCTGCCTCCTCCAATTGCCCTAGGCTAATAATATTGCTTCTCAACTTAGGTATAAAGTACACCTCAGTCAATACCTTGTGCTCACGACGACGCCATTTCAAAATCATCGATCCAAGCCCGCAGATATCCACGTGCGATCCGTCGCCAAAACGAACGGTGATGTGCATGGTCTCGTCAAGATGTGCCAGCGCCGATCGCCTGCCCGTCATGTGGTTGCTGGCTCTGGAGTCCAGGTACCACGTGTCGTCGTCGCACTCGATCGGAATCACTTGCCGCTCGTTGAGGTGGACGACTTGTGATGTCGTCCGAGTCGTGACACTCACCGATGCCATCAGTAGTGCCAGCTGCTCGACGTCGGCTTTGTACAAGTGTGCCTCCTCACGGCGCTCCTTCTTGGGCCTCTTGCACTCCTTGGCCCAGTGTCCGTAGATGCCACAGTTGCGGCACTTACCCTTCCGGCGAGGAGTGCCCTCCGAGGTCAATCTGACGGTGGTGTCGCGGCCCTCCGACCGTGCTCCACCCTTGCTCATCCAATGGGAATTCGTGTTGCTTTCTTCCTTGCTCGACGAGGATTCCGGCATCAGCCGGTGCTTGTGCTTTGCCAACTAGTCCTCCTCGGCGAGCATGGGCCGCCCAGCTTTGTCCATGATCCGCTCGACGCCGGTCTCGAAACGGTTTTCCATCGCGCGCAGCCTCCCAGCGAGTTCTTCGATCGAGAGTTTCTTGATGTCGTAGAACACCTCGATCGAGATCGCAACCTAGTTATACTGTGAAGGGACCACACAAAGGATTTTTTTGACAACGTGTGTGTCGTCAATGGACTCACCGAGCACTCGAAGATTGCTGGCGAGGCTGGAAATTCGCATTACGAAATCGTCGACAGCCTCACCTTCCTTGAATGCAATGTTCTCGAAATCCTTGAGCAACTTCTGTGCATTGACCTCCTTGACACGCTCGACTCCGAGACGCATTGTTTTCACCGCCTCCCATGCCTCCTTGGTGCTCTTCTTGGCGCCCAAGATGGAGTACATGTCGGGCGTTACTACCCGGATGAGTGCGGCCAGCGCGAGACGATCCTCACGGCGCTCCACCTTGCCGGGCTCTATCGCTTCCCAGAGCCCCATTGCCTCCATGTTGATTTGCATCAACAAGGCCCACTCATTGTAGTTTGTCCGCATCAACATCGGGTACACCATCGATGCGCTCGCTTCCTTCGCCATTCATTGTAGCCCGACGTCGCACGACTTGATGTCGCTGCTCCCATCGGTTGGCTTCTTGCTAGTGTCGAAGCGCGGCTTCTTAGGAGGTTGAGGTCGTGGTGGCAGATTGCTGCCACCGCTCGTCCGCTGCTAGAGACCGCCTCAACCTGGGACCGCTCTGATACCACGTGTTAGAGCCGATCTTGGAACTCGGCTCGGATCACGTGTGGTTTCCTCCAGAACGCGGCGAGCGAGATGGACACAAACGCACGCGAGAGGATTAGGTTTGGCGCTGCCTAAATGTTGCAGCTTTTCAGTTTTACATTGATGCATTTATAGGAAAAACAAACATGCAGTACATGGGCTCCAAGCGCCCGTTCTTTGCGCCACGACGTTCACAGTGTGCGACTCACCGTTCTTCTTGGCGTCGCCACCGACGTGCTTGCAAGCTTAGGCGCATCGTGAGCTATTCTCGCGCATGGTGTGCGCATGCAGATACGTATACGTGAACATACCGATACGTATACATGAACAATACCATGCAGACTTGGGCCATGCCGTGAACAAGCACGCCTCTGGCCAGACAACTCGGAATAGACATGCACTCTACTTTGTCTAATGCAACTAGATTAGAGCAAATAAGAGCAAGCTGCCACCACTTGGGAGGGGCGAGTAGCGCGGTGGGCGGTAGGAGGCACGGTGGGAGGTGGGATGCGCGACGGGCGGTGGGAGGCCAACGGCATCTTCTCCATGCCAGTTGAGCACCATCGTCTTTGTCGGAACCCGGAGCAACAACTCCTGGATCCTCTGTGCAAATCACACTTGTCCAGGATCAGCTAGTGTACACAGTGACAGCAAAGAAAAATACCAAGCACAAATGACTAACTTCATTAAATAAAGAGTACAGCCTTATGGCCAAGTCTTACATCAACACACATTGGCAAAGATAAATAAAGCAAATAACTGCGGAAGCAAACTGAAAAGAAGCGAAGCCCAAGCCTGCCCACAGGCAAACGACAGTAAGACGCGGCCTACTCGTCCAAGTCTTCACCGTAGTCGATGGCATCTTCCTCTGTATGGAGATTGCAAGGTGAGTATAAACTTGTACTCCACAAATCACACGAAGACATGCAACATAATGATAAAGGCATCAATGGAAGGCTTATAGGGTTAGTTTGCATAAAATAACATTTAATGAAATACAGTAAATAGATTGAAATTACTGAATTTAATACAGTAAGTAAAAACATAACTTGTAATCGAAAATAATACCATCAGTGCCGGCTTCGACCAAACACCAACCTATTCACGAGCATCCCACCCGGACCATCTTTTCCAAAAGGTCACGTATGGATTCCATCCATCCACACACTTTCACTGTGTAACTCTGATGAATTCCATCCATCCACCAGATTTCAATCTCTCATGGATTCTATCCATCCGTAAGGTTTTCATCTTTCGTGGATTCCATCCACCCACAAGGTTTTCAAAAATATTTTTGAAAAACAAAGTCTAATCCATAAAAAAACATTTACTTAGTATGCCCATGACCGTGGGCACGGCTATCCAGGATAGATCACACACTCTGCAGAGGTTGTACAACTTTACCCATAAGACACGATCATCCCTTTTTGCCACCGGGTTACACACTTCCTTAGGTGTGCGGCGAGGATTCGTGACAAGGCCTTTATAATGCAAAGCCTTCAACTTGGCCAAGCCAACTCTAAGGTTTCACCCCAGTAAGGAATCCACCAGACCGGGACCCCCTCTTGAGCCTGAGAGAGACTTCACATGGCTTAACCGCGCTCCCTCAAGTGAGACTTCTCATGGCACCGACCACGCTCACTTTCAACCTACAACTTGACTCAGGTTGGGACTTCACAAATTATTCAGCCAGGGCTGTCCCATACCAGCCATGTGGTAGTACGATAGGGCTTTGCAATAGTAGCTCACAGACCGGTCCTTAATTGACTTAGGCCCAACCACATACCCCTGTGCACGACAATCACTGTGGCTACAACCTACAGAGCATGCCTGCACCCACCAATCTAACCAATAGCCTAAGTCTAAACTAGGTTTTATATTTTGTTTTCAAAATAATTTTATAATCCTTCCTGACTCTCCGAAGTCTGGAATACATTTCAAAACTTATCATTCCATGTGAGAAGCTCATCATCTTATGTGAAAGATATCCCAACCCAATTAATATGTCTAAGCAGGGCTAAGCATTTGATATAAACTCTCTAGACAACACTAATGTATTAACTAGAGTTTGATTCTAGGGTGACAAGGTATCGAGGAATTCAATATCAATGGAGGAATTAACAAGTAGGCAATAACTAAATTTAAAACTGAATTGAAATACATTGAATAGAAATATGCATGCAGAATAATTTAAAACAGCATAATTTTATTTTGAAATCTGGTATCAATATGATCAAGGAGTGGGACTTGCATTGCTCTTCAATTGCGTGTGAATCTTCGTCGAAGAATTTTCCCGAATCGTCGAAGTCTACATGTGAAAATAACCCACTAAATTCAAATAAATTCAAAACAAATTCAAATTGACATCAAATATTTGAATGAAGGCCATAAATGGATAGAGGGGAATTTTTGATGAATTTAGAAATTTGAATGGGCTCAATCGGATTTAGGATGAAGAAGAACGGGCTCCGAGAAGTTTAAAATCAGATAAAATGGAAAAGGCTGATTTTTAGAAATTATTTTTATACATAAAAAGCTAATTATGATGTCAGCAGGAATTTAATATTCGGCTGAATTCTTTTTCAACTGAAAAATCGATTTACTGCGTCATGCTTACGTCAGCCTTGGGGAATTTTTCGGACAAGCGGCTGACATGTGGGCCCGGGTCTATGGACCGAGTCCACAGGTGAGGGAGGCGGCCGACGTGGCACGGGAGGGGTCGGGTGCGCACGTGGCGCTGACGGGACAGGAGGGGAGCCGACGCGGCGCTGATGCAGCGCCACATCACCCACCACGTCAGCTTGGCTGCTGACGTGGCCAGGTCGGTCGGGGTGGCGCACGGGCGCAGCCGCGGTTGCGGTGCTCTAGTGACCGGCGGCGAGCGGCGAAGGGCGGAGGAGGGAGAGGGAAGTGAGGGGAATCCGGGGGTGGGCGCGGGAGTTACCGAAGGCGGCCGGGAATGGCCAGCGGCGAGCGTAGAGCGGCGGCGGCGCTCGGGTGGCGGCGGGGACGGCTTTCCGGCGGCAGCGGAGCTCGACCGAGGAATCCCCGAGGTGCGCACGGCGCGGTGGAGGTGACGGTGGGGACGGCGAGGCGCGGCGTGGCCAGAGGCGACAGCGATTCCTCGTCGAACTTGATGGCGGCGGCGGTGGCGAAGGCACACGTTGCCGGGGGTACTCCGGCGCACGGGGAGGGAGGGGGATAGCGTAGGGGGGTAGTGTGGAAGGAGGCGGAGCTCGGGGGCTTTTATAGGCTCGGGGGAGGGGGAGGCCCGGCGTGAATCGCTCGCCGGAGGAACGGCGTTTACGGGCGAAGATGGGGAAGTGACGTGAAAAAGGGGGAAGCGGGTGCGTGGGGTGGGGAGTGGGGCGGCGCACGTGCGGGGAGCAGGGCGTGTGGCGCACGAATAGAGGGAGAGTGGCCGGGAGGTGCGGAGCCGGCGGTTGCGGAGTAGGCGGAGGCGGGCGCGCACAAGGAAGATGGCGCGGGGAGGAAGAAGATCCCGACAAGCAGGCCCGGGCGGTCAGCGAGAGAGGAGGAGAGAGGAGGCACGAGCGGCCGGTTTGGCGCCACACGGCAGGGGCGCGCATCGGGCGGCCGAGCGAGGGCGATGGGTGGACGACCGAGATTTGTCGGGTCACACACGTTGCGACCACCGAGAGGGGGTAGGCGGGATGGAGCGGGTGGCAGGGATGGGCTGAGCGCGTGGGACGTGGCTCAAACTGGGCTGTCCACACGACGGCCGGAGGGAGAGGTGGGGATTTTGATTTTTAATTTTTGATTTCAGATTTTCAGAAAAGCCCAGATAATTCAATAAAGCTTAGAAAAATATGAAATTACTTCTAAAAATTCTAGAAAAATTCACAAAAGTTTCTAGAAATGTTTTGGACTTAAATAAAATATTTCCAACTCAGGTTGGTATTTAATTTTCATACTTAAAATACTTTTTAATTTCAAAATAAATTTTTGAACTCCAGAAAACCCAAAAAACCATATAAAAATCAAATAAATCCAAATAATTAATTTGAATTAGGATTTTATAGAAAATCAAAATATCATGTCACTTAATAATATTTTTAGGTTTTACTTAAAATACTTTTCAAATCCAACCTTTTCAAAAACAGAAATTCAGGGCAAATCTAGAAATGAAATTTAGGCAACAAAAATACTTATTTTAATTCAAAATTTTATTTTAATATTATTTATTTACTCATTTATTTATTTTTATTTTAATAAAAACATGGGCTGTTACAGTCTTCCTCCTAGCCGATGTCCTTCTCACCTTCCTAACGTCCGCCCATTGGATGTCGCTGACAAATCTCATCGCCTAGGGGCCGCCACCTCCAAATCCACCATGCGGATGGTGCCGTCCCGGCCCACCACCACCAGATCCTGCCACCCTAGCCCTTGGTTACCAGATCTCGCTGCCCCGGGTCTACCAGATCTTGTTGTGGCGGAGTAGAGCAGGGGTTGTTGTGTGTAGCCGGAGGCGGAGGGGGAGGATGTGAGGAGGAAGGGGAGGAGGGGAGGGCCACTGGAGTAGAGACAGCGGGGGAGGATGTGCGGAGGAACTTCCTGGAAATGAGTCGAGCAGTGAATTAAAGTAGTCGGTGGGGAAGGATGTGCGGAGGAACTTCCTCCGAGGAAGCAAAGGGGAGGGCTGTCGAGTGGAAGGGTTGGAGGAGGTGCGATGTGAAGCAGTGAATTAAAGTAGAGTCCTCGCGCAGCAGACATGAGCCAAAATAAGCTCGTGAGTCGGCTCGCGAGCGGCTCGGCTCGGCTCGAAAATTTACAAGCTCGAGCTGAGCCGGCTCGGCTCGTAACGAGCTTGAGCCGACTCGCGAGTCTCGAGCTATTTTTCCACCCCTTGGTGTAGGGTAGTCCGGGGGCACGAAGTAGCTCGGACCCCAGGGGGCATGGGGGAGTCTGGGGAGCTCAGACCCGGAGAGTCCAGAACGCCTCCACTGGCTCTGGTTCTGGAGCGGGGCACAGTGCGGGACACTGATGGAGGGTTGCTCGGGGGAGTCGCAGACACGCGGTAGGGAGAAGGGGGGTGTGCGCCAGCGCTGGGTGGAAGGTGGTCCGAAGTGCCCCCGAAGACCGGCGAAATGCCGTGAGGGTGAAGACTCATGATGGTGGTCTGGGGCGAGACAAAGCAGAGCCAGGGCGCGCGCAGGGTGGAGAGCGGTGATGTCGGGCTCCGGTAAGAAGTGGAGGCGGTCCGCGACACTGAGGGCCGGTCGGGGAGGCGCGTTCAGCGGGAGGCCCCAGGTGCTGTTCGGGCAAGGCAACGGGGAGGTGCTCCAGGCATGGTCCAGGACGTGCTGTGGTCCAGGGCGCATGGACCGGCCCAGAGAGAGTCCCGGCATTGTCAGGGCCGGCCCTAGGCCTGGGCAGCTGGGGCGACCGCCTAGGGCCCACGAAAACTTGAGCCCCCTAGCCCATATATGTTAGTATGTATACATGCATGATATAGCCTATGTATTGAATATTGGATATAATTGATTAATGATTAGTTGGGTTAACTGCCAAGATCAAGTAATGGCTCATTTGGTCTATGTTGTGCATCCAGCACTGAGCGCTCCCTAAATATCGAAGCATGAACATTTATAGAGAGAACGCATCAAGTAAATCATCCACCAAATACAATCCACCACGCACACCGCTTGCGCCCCTTGACCTCTCCACTCCTCTTTCGGTCTTCTCTTCCCCCAAAACAAGTGCCGCCATTAATAGAGGAGAGCCCGATTTTATTGATTTTCAACCAATTCGCCTTTCATTTTTTTTCATTTTGTAACAGTTCTACTTGAAATGTCCTCATATAGCCATTGCATATATGGTATGTTTTATGAATTTTTGTTCTTTGATTATCTGTTAAATACCACTCTAAGTCTCCAACACAATATCTACACTATCTAGAACAAAAATCTTTGACTTTCTTGTAACATTAGTTTCTTTTTTATATATAGATGTCCATTAGATCTAAGAGAGATAGATTGGAAAAATTATTTGAAGTCATCAATGTCACATGAAAGGTTGAATGGTCTCTCCTAAATTGTTTTGTCCTTAGTAGCATATTATAGTTTTCTAAGACTTATTAATAATATTAACGTGCCAGTGGATTGTCGACAATGAGTACTTTGCATTTTGTAATGTACTAATTCTAATGTTGCCAATAAGTACTTTGTATTTTGTGACGTACTGTCTAATGGTTACTGTATTAAATTTACCTTTTACAACTAATATAAAATGTATTGTTACATATTTATATTAGAATGAAGGGTCTTATTTTTATTTTTATCATGCTCTAGAGGAACGGCCCTGGGCATGGTCGCACGAGCGCATCAGGCACAGAGGCTGGGAGAGCACCGATTGGACTCCGACGAATGGGACCAGCTGGAGAAGAAATAGCCTTGCCACAGCACAGCCAAGCCATCGGGGTGGGGTCCGACACCTCAAAGCCAAACTACCCTGGAAGGGTCTGCGACCCCGAGGCCGCGCCGTCCGGGAGTAGTCCGGGAAGCTACGCCCCGGACCGGCGCACGTGCGGAGTCCCAGACAGCACAGGGGAAGGTGAGGCGAGGCGACCCGGAAAGAAGCCGCGGCGGCCAGGGGCTGGCAAAGGCGGACCGAAGGCCGAGGCACGAACGCGGTCGGAGGCCAAGGCCGGACCGGTGCACGCATGGTGACGGAACTCTGGAGGCAAGGCGGCCCGGAGAAAAAGCTGCAGCTGGACTGGCGCATGCTTAGAGGCGGAGGCTCGCTGCGGTAGTGGCACGGGCGGGCTGATCCCAGGTTAGACGGCGCGGAGGTGGTCCAGCGTGGAGGTCCCAGGGCGTGGTCTGGGCAAGGCGACGAGGGGGCACCCCGGGCAAGGCGATGAGGAGGTGCTCCGAGCGCAGCTCAGCTGGGGAAGAATTGGGGAATAGAGACGGGTAGTGCTGTCCCACGGAGTTAGCGAGAAACATAGAGAAGAATGAATAAAGGGTCACGACATGAAGAGAGGAAGAAATGAGGGGAGCAAGGAGCGCTCAGCTAGCTTCCGAGCGTAGCTCATTGCAGCTGTGAATAGCCGCAGTGCAGGCGTGCAGCACTACTTGTTTATTACTGCTCCATGCCTCTAGCTAGTTCGGCACAATAGCATCTAGTGGTGGCCAATGGACTGGGTTTTATGGTATCGATCTGTAACCCGCTACTGTTGATCCGAGGGTTTTACCGTGTCGACTTGCGACCCGCTACTGTTGGCCCAATTCAAGCACCGTACAGAACCGTGCTGTGCCTGAGCCGAGAGGTTGACACACCGGGCAGACATGACACAGCATGGCATGATTCACCCGTCGAAAATAGCCGTTTTTTTACTGTTGGGTGTAAAAAATTTTAAAAAAAATAGCAAAAAATTGAAAAAAATATATGAAAATTTTTCTATAAATATCACACCTCAAACCTGACTCTCATTTCTCTATTTAGCTGAGAAAAATCTGGTAGTGTTTGCGTAAATTTGGCAAACTTAGTAAGAAATTCTTGCGAAATTAAAAAATCTTCGAAGAATTTTTTGAGAACTGTGAAAGAGGTAATAGTGCTATCTTATTTTAATTTTTTTTGCTATTATTTGTTGATTCAACAGTAAGTTAATTGTACTTTACTATTTCAATTTGCAGTTGATTCATTGCAGAACTACGATTTTCAAGTCTTCGAATTCGGTCTCTCGGCGGAG
Source organism: Dendrocalamus latiflorus (assembly GCA_017311315.1). Classification (NCBI taxonomy): domain Eukaryota; kingdom Viridiplantae; phylum Streptophyta; class Magnoliopsida; order Poales; family Poaceae; genus Dendrocalamus; species Dendrocalamus latiflorus. The sequence goes on from CM029646.1 coordinate 6,950,394, forward strand.
GATATGCAATCCTTTCAAGAAGGATATCCATCTACGGAAGGTCCACATCCACAACAAACTAGAGAGCCAAAAGAAGCGACAGCCACGGCGATGCAGTGTCCAATCGATCCATCTTCTACTGGCTCAACAAGTGCATCCACAACTAAGGTCATATAAGATCACCTTATCTATTTTCCTTCACACCCAATGTCATCAATCTCGTAGCTCCTCCAATAGAACCCAACTTAGAGACTCTGAACTTACTAAGGATGATTGGGTTGTTAGTAAAAAATATTTTCTTTTTTAGAACTTTTTTATAAAGCTATATTTTGTCTTTCTGGAGTATATTATCTAACATCTTCTCTAATTTGTTCATAACATTCTTGACAGTGTCACTCACCTAAAGACTTTTGAAAATAATCCTGTACTACGGGATGCAGTAGTTGCCATGAAAACTAAGTTTTTAAAATATTAGAGGAAAATTCCTATTTTATATGCATTCGCCTTTATTTTGGATCCTAGGGCCAAACTTCAAGGATTTATAAATGTATTACAATTTTTAAGTGATGCTACCGGTTTAGATTATTGTATATACTATAGTTAAGGATAAATTATGTGAGATATACGAGAAATATGAAAAAAAGTTTGGGTCCATGCGTTTGGGAAGACCCCGGTAGCCCCTACCACCTCTAGGGGGACTATGCAATGTGGCAAGATTTTTTGTTCTTCCTCTAGAGATTCTCGTACAGGCACACATCAGTCAGGAGGAGGAAGGTGACAAAGCACCAGAGATCTATAAAGCTGTCTCAACAGTGATAGTGTCAGCTTTGAGCAAGAGTTGAACATTCTCTCATGGTAGCAAACCTAGAAAGTAACATATCAAGTGTTATCCATATTAGTGTGGGATGTATTGACTATTGCTATCTCTACAGTCTTCTCAGAGTCAGCCTTCAGTCTATCTGGAAGAATAATCGAGGAGCAGCGAATAAGTCTCTTGAACGAGACGGTCAAAATCCTTTTGACCGTCAAAGACTGGGAGCAAGCTGAATCAAGACTCCAACATACTACAGATAATATATATTTAGAAGTATCTTTTGACAATTTGCATCTAGACAGCAATGAATAGGATTTTCAATATTTTTTCTATAGATGTAGTCACTAGTGAGCTTTATAGGATGTACTCTTTTTTCTTTACCAAGGTTTTCTCAAGTTGAGTTTTTACTTGGTAAAGTTTTTAACAAGACAGTCATCCCATGTAATTTAACAAGTTAATAAAGCTCATTATGTCATTGAAAATAATTATCTTGATGATTAACAATGTTTACAATTTTATATAATTTTTAGGTAATTTTATACAATTTTTTCTTAATTTTCTGAATTTTTTTTTATCTTTTTCCCGGCTTAACGGGCCAACTATGCTGGTACGATCCGTTAAGCCCTAACCGTGCCGTGCCCGTGCCGGCACGACACACTCATAGGCCATGCCTAGGCTCAGATCGTGGCCCGTGGGTTGACACAGCATGACCTATTTATTTGCCAGGCCTAAACGAGCCGTGCCTAAATGGGCCATGCCTAAATTGGGCCCGTGCCGGCCTAGCACGGGCCATTGGACAGGTCTAACAGCATCACATAGTTGTGAACAGTAGCACTACTCATTTATTGCTACTGCAGCTAGTTCGGGGCAGTAACATTACTTCTTGTTGCCTTGTGGGTTGCAAACAACACTGTGCAAGAGTAAACGTGCCCACTGGATGCAAAGGCGTTGCCTCCCTCTTTCTTGGACCTAGTAAAATTTGACCCTATGAAGTGACAAAGCCAGATCGAAGTCGTGTAGCCCACGATATTGCTTGTTGCAAATCCGACGCTCGTCTTGGAGGGGTCCAGAGGACCTTAACACGGTCAGAGTTTGGGCGCACTCCAGGGGAGGCCGGGAGACTCGGGGCCAATCGGCGACCTTCCGTGCCTTCAACGGTATGGCTTCTTACTTGATCCTCAAGGACAGTGTCAACTGTCGTTGGTACAAATTTGGACAGTAAACTTAAAGGCACTCTTGATAGGTGGGGAAGTGAAGTTACAAGTTTGCCCTCAAAGCCTAGCTTACTTCCAGAGGTATCTATGTTATTTGGCCTGCGTGGGCTCTGCCATATCCGAGACTCTGGGTTGCCCCAGGCCTCGCGCATCTTGCTTGGTTGGCCCAAGACTCTTCCAGGGTAGACCTCGCATACCTCGTCTGGGGTTGGCTTCAGACCCTTCCAGGGTCGACCTCGTGTAGCTCGCCCAAGGTCGGCCTCGCGTGCCTTACCCAGGGTCAACCTCGGACCCTTCTAAGGTCAGCCTAGTGTACCCCCACCTAGGGTTGGCCTGGGGACTTAGCTCAGTGTAGATCCTCCAACAAGTGCCATCGCTCCCACGTGGTCATGGGCTTGAGGTGGCACAGAGACCCTCCCCAACACGAACCTATCTCAACTCTTTATATAGGACTAATCCCACCATAACTTTACATGGGCCACATGGACCACCACCATTCTTGCAATCTGATGCCCTTTTTATATCAATCTTGCTAGATTTTTTTTGGTTCTAAGAGGTATTGCACCACTATGTTCCTTGCTTTTCAAATCAACCAAAAAACTGCAGCAATACTAATTTATTATTGGAATAATTGCATATTTGCCATTGCAAACATATGTAATTTGCAATTTGCGTACCATCCAATCCAAGCTAATTCCTATGATGCCATCGTAAAGATGGTAATCAGGAACTTCTAATTTGAGGTTTACCTCACCTAGTCATCGTAGGTGATGCATCTAGTGATGACATGTGGCTGTCCTACACACTCCCGCCTCCTCCCCCAGCAACCTTGTGATCCTCCCTCCTAGCTTCCCACACCGCATTCCCCTTCTGATTTTAGACTTTCCATTGCAAAAACTGAACCACTTTCAACTCTGATTTCGAACTTTCAAGTGAAGAAATGACTTTCAAATCAGAAATTTCAATTCATGAAATTTTAAATTGGGATTTTTTTTTTGCAAATTATGCCAGGAGCTCTAGCTTGCACTTAAGGAGTGAGCACCTGGGTTTGAGCTCGGGTGGGTGGGGTGGTCTACGCCATGCCCTGCCAATTGAGTAGCGTTTGGTTCTCCAAATTAGGAAAATCTAACTCAGAAGCGGGAAATTACAACTTGAGATATTTCAAATAGGCAAAATTCAACTCGAATCCAAAGAATTTCAACTCGATTTGTGGGATTTCAACTCGTTTCAAGAAATTTCGTGGGGAAGGTAGCACCGGCGCTGGAGCTGGCATGAGGGGTGGCACATCGACGGTCCCTCGATTCAATCTTGGAGGAGAAACATCGCTTCATTGTGGGATTTCTTCTTGCGTGGTAGGTACACGATGAGTCAATGATGACTGTAGGATCAAGGATAACCGTCTAGAGATGGTGAATAGGAGGTTTTTTAAATTCTTTTGGCTAAAACACAATTTAAAAGCAAGTATGAACTATTACAATTGTTTTGCATAATTCAAAGCCTAAAATCTATAAGTCTTACTATGGAACCACAACTCTAGGTCTAGGCAAGATACAATTCTAGCTAAGCAAGTCAGACAATTAATTACTAGAAAAGGAAGTACAAAAAGTATGAAGACTTGTTGGTCTTTCTTAATCTACATTAAGGAAGCTCGAACGAATCAAGCCAGTTCCTTGCACAACTTGAGCCTTTCCTCAATCCACTAGGGTAGTTCTTTCTTGTTCCGGGAGGTGAGCTCCGACCTTTACAACTACGTTGAGTATCTTCATAACCTTCTTAAAGAGATCACCGTGCCTACTCATCCAAGCCATCTAGGTGGCGGCAGCCACCAAGAGTAACAAACCAATAATGCTTGTTTGAAGGTCTTCAAGTGCCACAAAGATCAACAAATGATGTAATGTACTTGAATACTCTCAACAACCTCAAAATGAAAAAATAATGCACTAGAGTTAATGAGAGGGATGCAAAAACTCAAGAGTATTCCATGGGGGTCCAAGAGTGCTTATTTACTGCTGGTGGTGAGGTATTTATAGCCTCCACCCGTGAAGATGACTATTGCGGACAAAATCCCCAAAAATCTGGTGGAGCGATACTACCAACATGTAGTGGTGATACTACCAACATGTAGTGGTCGGTACTACCACACCCACTATTCAATGACTACTTAGGAATCATTAAATGCATATAAACTAGTGGTTAATCCAAATGCGGTAGTACCACACTCACAGGACCAGTCATACTAATACCGTTACAAAGGAGAGAAAATCTCTCAAAAATGTATCTCTCTGTAAATTAGCTACTGCCAACTATAATATGGTCATATCTCAATACGGTAGTACCAGACAGGCACTACGGTCATACTGCCGTGGTGTGATTGGACAAGAATAACAGTTATATCGTTGAAGTACTACCGATCAATAGACAGTGGTAGTACCATTTCAGTTGAAGTCTAAAATACACCTCTTTAGAAATAACGTACCAGTATGAAAAGTCTGATAGTATTGATACAGTGGTACAACCGTGGACACAACGACGATCATGCCGGTTATGAAATAAAATTCAGAAAGGGTTAACAGATGAATTTTCAAATTTATACTTGCACTAAAATTGATCAATATGGCGCAAGATTATCTTCAAGCTACTAGCCATAATCCTTCTTAATAGTACAATATCTAATCTACCAATTTGGCCTTAATCTACCAAATGCCAAGAACGGTAAAAACTATACGAGATATCCTTTGACTAAGTTATACATCTGTGTTGAGCCATGTCATTTCTTAGTCATCTTTACATGTCTTTTCCGTTATGTCATCAAAATCTGAGAGTAAATCTTTTAATCTATGACCAAACACATTAGTCTCTTAAGTATTATCGTTATTAATTATTGAAACTTTTTTAGTCTAAATGCTTCAAAGACGGTGCTGCTTGGTGAGTTTGTGTTTGTCCACGTGTCTACATGAGAACGCGGGCTCCGCGAGCTCGGTTTCATGCGGGTAACCACAAATTAAGGTTTTCCCCCCTCTCCTGCACACACCATCTACCCGATCTGTGCCTTCCCTTCCTCCGTCCTCCACCCCGCATCTAGCTCCTGTGTGTCCGTGAAGCCGCCACTCGAGCCACCGCCACAACCTTGTGAGCATGGCCTACGCCGCCACCACCCACGCACAAGCGCTGCTCATGTTCGTGGACTGCGCCACTTGAGCCGTGGCAGCTCGCGCGTGCGGCCAGCACCGCAGGCCCGCTCGCATTGCTCATTCCAGTGGCCCGTCTCGCTTAAGTCGCCGTTGTTGCTCACGCCGTCCCAAGCTGCCGCCGACTCGCGAGCGCAACTGCACTGCCGTCCCAGATTCTTCACATCGTTGCCGCCGCTCATGTGCACCTGCTTGCGTGGCCGCTGCCGTCACGGCTCGCGTGGCCATCATTGTTGCGGCAAGCAACATAGATTTCTTGGTGCACAAACAAGGCATGGATCTCGGCGGCCAGACCCAACCATGCACCGTCCATTGGCTGTGTCACACGCCACGCCGATGAAGCTCCTGCTGCGCGACAAGTCACGACGCTGTACATGACCGTGTTAGCAGGAACTCAGAATTCCGACAATGAACCAGCAACAGTGCGCCGGCTATACCCCCGAACGCGTCAAGTACTCCAAAACAAAGAACACGAAGCAATGTTTCGGTGGTGCTCAAAACACACTACACCTTTTCGGGGTTTACTTCTTTATATAACAATTACAAAGGCCCCACTTCTATTCTCACACGGAATCAACATCAGAAACGAAAAATAAACCAAAACCGAATCTGAAACGAACTACTCCGGTTGGACCGAACTTCCTACGCCGGTCAGACCGGCTGCTTTACTGCGGTCAGGTCAGACCAGTTTAAATCAAACATTCACCTCCCTAAACTGGTTCGCCTTCTTTCTGCACTGCCTGCATCCCGATCTCCTTTCTCATCTCGAGAAACTTGAGCCTGTTCAACGGCTTAGTTAGAATATCCGCGAGTTGATTGCTTGTATTGATGTACTTGACTTCAATTTTCCCTTCATCAACACATTCTCGAATATAATGAAATCGGGTATCAATGTGCTTGCTTCTGTCGTGATGCACCGGATTCTTGCTCAAAGCAATTGTGGATTTGTTGTCAATGTTGAGTTCCACCTTCAATGGATCCCTACTCAATAATCCTCCGAGGAGTGATCCCAACCACACTCCTTGACATGCTGCCGTTGCAGCCGCTATGTATTCGGCTTCACATGAAGACAATGCCACCACCTTTTGTTTTTGAGACAACCAACTAATCAAGCTTGAGCCTAGGAAGAACGCCACTCCCATTGTGCTCTTGCAATCATCTATGTCTCCCACCATATCGCTATAACTGAAACCAACCAAGCGATTTTCTTTATCATCCTTTCTTGCTTCATAATAACAACCCAAGTTGAGAGTTCCTTTGATGTATCTCAAAATGTGCTTCATCACACTCATATGTTCAGTTGTAGGCGATTCTATGAATCTACTCACCATACCAACTGAAAAGGCTATGTCGGGCCTTGTGTTGGTCAAATACCTCAAGCTTCCCACTATGCTTCTATACATAGTTTTGTCCACCAATGGTGCTGTACTTTTCTTGCTTAATTTGAGTCTTGCCTCCATTGGTACTTGAGTTGGATTGCAATCTTCCATACCACAACTTTGAAGCACCTTTCTTGCATATGCTTCTTGACAAATTGTGATCTTTCCTTACTTTTGGCGAACTTCAATACCAAGGTAGTAACTCAAGTGATCCAAATTACTCATCTTGAAGGCTTCATGCATTTGTTTCTTGAAGTCTCTTATTTCAGCCACCCTACTTCCGTAATGACCAAATCATCCACATAAACTCCAACTAGCAGCAAATCTCCATCTTTCTTTCTTTTGTATACACCATGCTCCAAAGGACTTCTCTCAAAACCGAAATTCACTAAGGTTTTGTCCAGTTTTGAATTCCATGCTCTTGGCGCTTGTTTTAGGCCATACAAGGCTTTATGCAATCTCAAGACCTTGTGCTCCATTCCTTTTCAACAAATCCTGGTGGTTGGCTAACATAAACCTCTTCTTCCAAATCTCCATTTAAGAAAGCCGACTTCACATCCATATGATGAAGTCGCCATCCTTCTTGAGCCGCCAAGGCGATGAGTAACCTCAGCGTCTCCATCCTTGCAACCGGTGCGAATACCTCTTCAAAATCAACTTCCTGTCGCTGCACATAACCTTTTGCAACTAGGCGTGCTTTTTGTTTGACCACATTGCCTTGTGAGTCTTTCTTTACTTTGAAGACCCACTTGAGGCAAATTGCTTGATGATTTGCCGGAAGATCTACAAGACTCTATCTCTTATTGTCTTGTATACACTTCATCTCCTCCTGCATAGCCACCTTCCAACTCTCCTCAGTTTCAGCTTCTTGGAAGTTCCTTGGATCTTCGGCACTTAGAAAGCATAACCCCGAATATTTAATTTGCACGGGCTCCATCGCTTCATACAGCTCCTGTAGAGTCCTTATCCGAACTGGAGTCCTCCCTGAAGAGTCTGGACTGCTCTCGTACTGTGAATCCTCTTCGGATGCAGCTTGCACTGAAGATTCTTCGCTTGAGAGCGGTCTGACTGGTGTAGTAGGACCGGTCTGACCAACGGTGGGCGGTCTGACCGGTGAAGGAGACCCGGTCTGACTAGCTGGGGGCGGTCTGACCGGTGCAGCAAGGCCGGTCTGACCGCTGAGTCAATGCTGGTCTGACCGCCAGTGCCTTCCAATTCTTCTGTGATCGCCGTCGAGTCTTGATCAAACGAGACGTGGAATACTTCATTGGTGGTGACTCCTGACTCTTGTTCTGTAGCATCCCAGTCCCAGACTCGATCTTCTTCAAATATTACATCTCTAGTGATGTATACTCTCCCCGTGGATTGATCGAACATCCGGTAGGCTTTTGAGCCAACGGCATAACCAATGAACACCATCTTTGAGCTTCGATCAGCTAGTTTGCTTTGGTGACCTCCTGTCTTCTTCACGTGAGCAACAGAACCGAAAACTCGCAAGTGGTGGACAGCTGGCTTCCGATTGTACCAAGCTTAATACGGAGTTTTCCCACCACGCTCTTCGTTGGTGATCGGTTTTGAATGTAAACCGCAGCAGTCACGGCTTCTCCCCAAAATCTCCCAGGCATACTTATACTTTTTAGCATGCTCCGTGCCATCGCCACCACGGTTTGATTCCTTCGTTCCACAACACCGTTTTGTTGAGGAGAATAGGGTGCTGTCAAAAATCTTCTAATGCCTTGTTCTTTGCAAAAAAGATTGAATTCATCTGAGTTGAATTCACCTCCCCGATCGGTGCGGAGCGCTTTCAGCTTCTTGTCAACTTTGTTTTCGGCCGCAATCTTGAACTTTTTGAAAGCCGTCAATGCTTCATCTTTGGTTTTTAGCAGGGCGATCCACATGTACCTGCTATAATCATCAACAATTAGGAGAAAAAAATGATTTTCAGCTGGTGTTGGAGGTGTAAACGGTCCACAAATGTCGCCATGCACTAGTTCCATCACTTGAGCAACCCTGAAATTTGAAGTTTGTGGAAACAGAGTCCGTTTTTGCTTCCCAACAAGGCAACCGTCGCAAACTTGCTCAACATGGTTTACAACTGGGAGTCTTTCCACCATTCCTCCTCGGGCTAGTTGCTGCAATGCTTGGAAATTTAGATGTCCAAAATGAGCATGCCACCTCCAGTCGTCATTTCCAAGACGAGCCAAAAGACACACCAGTTGAGCATGGTCCAGATTGAGTGCATACAACCTATTTCTTGCTCTCTTGATGCGGATCAATAGGTGGTTCTGTCGATCGAAGACTTCCAAATGTCCTTCTTTGATGACCACTTTACAACCTCGCTCTTCCAGCTGCCCTAAGCTGATTACATTGCTAGTTAGCACGGGGATGTAATAGACATATGTGAGAATCCGATGTTCTCCGGTCCGCCCTTTGATTAGAATGGAACCTCGGCCTTCAATCCTGACGGCCGATCCATTTCCAAACCTCACGGAGCCTCGAACTGAAGTGTTAATTTTTGAAAATTGACTTCTGCTGCCACTCATGTGATTGCTAGCCCCTGAATCCAGGTACTAGATGCATGCAACATTTTCCTCGTTTACTCCGAGTTGGAGTTGCATCATGTCTTCAACTAGAGTCACTTCTTCGGTGGAGCCATCTTCCTTCTCTTCCATCAGTTCACAAGCATCGAGCATCAATAGGACTGGTGAATCATCGTTCTTCTTGGTTGCGTTTGCTCTTCCCTTCTTGGGCTTCTTGCACTCGGATGCGAAGTGCCCAAATTCCGAGCAATTGTAGCATTTGATCTTTGTCTTGTCGAACTTCCGGTAGGGCTTCTTTTCTTTTCTCACTAATGCCTCCCACTGGGCTCGGGATAGCAGCAGCTGCTCCTCTTCTTCCTTGCCTTGTGTCGCCAATGTCTCCCACTGGGCTCGAGATAGCAGCAGTTGCTCCCCTTCTTCCTTGCCTTGGCGTCGCCCCTTCTGACTTTCATCGAAGACTCATAGTCGGTCGACTGCCTCGGTCAGCGTCATGTTCGTTATGTCTCCGAATTGTTCAATCGTGCTTATGATCTGGAGGAACTTGTCGGGGACGGCGCTGAACAACCTCTCGATGACCGTTGAGTCTGGCAACTCAACACCCAAAGCTCGGATCTCGCCAGGCAAGCTTGTGAGCTTCTGAGAGAACTCACCAACGCCTTCGGTTTCTCCCATGATCATCCGATCAAATTGCCTCTTCAGCACCTGTGCCCTTGCTTTCTTGACACGATCCTCGCCAATGCGCATCTCCTTGATTGCTTCCCATGCCTCCTTTGCAATTTCCTTTTCTGCAATGGTCATCAAGACCTCGTCGGGGACAGCCTGAGATATGGCGGCCAGAGCGCCCTGGTCTTTCTCCTCTTCGACCGGTGCATCTCCTTCAATTGCCGCCCATACTCCGAGAGAGCGCATGACGATCTTCATCTTCACGGCCCATAGGCCGTAGTTCATGTCGGTCAACATGGGGAATTGGATCGGTGCCAATCCCCCTCTCGTCGGTGCTCGCGGCGGCGCCGACGGTTTCTTTTCGCCGGAGCCTTCTCATGCCGCCGCTGCTTGCTTCTCCACAACCTTGACCTCCATTGTCGCCTTGCTCTGATACCAATTGTTAGCAGGAACTCAGAATTCCGACAATGGACCAGCAACAGTGCACTGGCAATACTCCTGAACGCGTCAAGTACTCCAAAACAAAGAACACGAAGCAATATTTTGGTGGTGCTCAAAACACACTGCACCTTTTCGGGGTTTACTTCTTTATATAACAATTACAAAGGCCCTACTTCTATTCTTACACGGAATCAAAATCAGAAACGAAAAACAAACCAAAACCGAATCTGAAACGAACTACTCTGGTTGGACCGGACTTCCTACGCCGGTCGGACCGGCTGCTTTACTGCGGTCAGACCGCTTCTTTTATTGCGGTCAGGCCGGACCAGTTTAAATCAAACAGACCGGAGGTGCAGCCTCCTCGACCATCAGCTCGCCGAGGACTTCATTTCAATCCCGCACTGCAGCTGCTCGATGAAATGCGCTGACCATCCAGATTTGCCATTCTTTTTTCTAGTTTTCTTAGAATGCTAGTTTGGTCATTTGATCCTGGTCAAACCCTTTTACTCTCGCCAGAGTGGCAAATAAACCATATTTCCACCTTCGCAATGGCAAATATGTAATTAGTCGGATACAATGGCAAATATGAAAATTGGGAAAACGTTAGTAGTAAATATGCAATTCTCTCATTATTATTAGTCGACGTTGAAGCTTAGCAAATCATCACTAGAGGCTGCGACTTAAAATCCCAGAGCTGAAATTTAAGCTTTTAGGTTATAGCTTATAGTTTCTCTCTAATAAATAAAATAGAATAGTTTTTTCATTATTTTTTTAATGTGGTTTATTGAGACAATCTTTTCGTAGCGGTTTTTCGGTATTTGATTTGTTCGTATAAACACTCGTATTAAGATTAAAAATCATAAACCGTAACCATAAAGTATTAGCTATAGCCGAAAAGAATACATGCCAAACCAAGGTCAATTACTTAGAATGTTCATGTGCAGAGAAGTCACCATGAAGCATCATCACCTAACAGTATACAGATAAGAGAGCCCCCACCTTGACTTGTAGATTTATGCCTGGTATTTGTTTTCCTTGCTCTGTCCAGCATGTCACTCTCCATATGGTCTTTTCCTTGAGCTCTAGTGGCAGCAAAGTCTAACTAGCTGTCTTTTCATATTGATTTTTGCTAATGATTTTTAGCTTTAGCTTATAAATAATAATAGTTTGTAGAAAGCCGTATGGAGAGAGAGAGACACTTGCGTGTGATTTTGGCCCCATATAAATGAAGTCATCACAATGTGTACTATAATCAATTAGTAGATCCTGTCTTGAAAAGGCACTCCATATGAAAGCTAAGTACTGTCAAAAAACCATTTACTATAGAAAAGAGACCTATAGATGCTAAAGCGAATAGATTGACTGCCTGAAAGAGAGAAACTGTCAGAGATCAAAATGACTTATGGATTGTCGGTGAATTAAAATGACTTATAAAGGGTATTTGACAAACGGGGAATCCTGATTCCGTGCATGCTCCCGTTGGACAAATAGCACCCACACCCATGGAAGTTGTTTGATGAAAGTAGCATGTGGCGAGCTGTTGGCGCGTGGCTACACAGGGAAAGTGACGTGCCCTCTTTTTTGTCGGATAGCGTTTGTGCATTTATGTGTCCACTTACCATGGAGCCCAACAGGGGACCAGAGCAACTTTTTCGTACTATGCTGCATACATTGATGTGCCATGCAAGGACAGAGAGTCTGACATACCATGTGCTAGCTAGCTTGCTTTGCTCATGGATGCATCCATGTGTACTGTGTCATTACCTGGCTAACAGTAGCTTAAAACACTAGAAGAGGTCATAGCTGGCACTCGGTGTGATTAGTAAAAAAAAGTGCAATGCACTTGTGAAAAAGAAAAGAAAAGGAACCATCTGCTCTAGGGCTCGAGGCCCTCAAGTGAAAGAGAGAATAGAGGTTGGAATAGAGGCTGAGAGAGATGGAGAAAGGGGCAGGGGCGGGAAACTGAGGGATATCAGAGAACTTTATCAAGATTTACTGAATCCCTTCTCTTCTCATGATTCTACTATGCATATGTAAGACAAAACCATCCCTCTTCTTCTCTATTCCATCTCACGTTTCCCCATTTTTTGTTGGCAAATTTTTAGTCAATTTAACTTCCGTAGTTCCTATTTTTGTTTATTTTTTATTTTGCTTTTCCATGTTTGTCCTAACTTGCTTTTAAATTTCTACAGACTTGCTCACACCTATATTAAGTTAGTTTTATTTTTATTTTGCTTGTAAATTATACTCATTTTGCTTTCATGTTATCCCAACTTGCTTTTGAATTTATGCCCTTCACACCTATACTAAGTTGGTTTCATTTTTTTTATTTTGCTTGCAAATTATACTCATTTGTTTCCATGTTATCCCAGCTTGGTTTTGAATTTATGGCGACTTGGTTCACACCTATGCTAAGTTGATTTTATTTTTTTTATTTTTGCTTACAAATAGTGCTAAATTTGCTTCGACACTTATCCCAACTTGTTTTCAAATATATACTGCTTTGCTTCACATCTATACTAAGGTTTTATTTTACTAATACATAGGGAGAAATTCGGAGAGGATGTCAGCATGTTTAGTATTTACTGAGCTAGTGGGCCTTGATGAGCCTTGGTGGAGGGCCGCCGCATCCTGTTATTTTTTATTGTTTAGCTTTTTATGGTGTGTGCGTGGAGGGACCAATGGACACTCAGCCAATTTGTAGTCATGTTTTTTTTGACAAAAAACAACTTTTGAGGGGTTTTGGATTTATCCCTTCTATATATAGCAGTGTGCAAACTTGGAGACTCGGACACATACTCATCATTCTTTGATTTGAATGTACAATGCAAAACTGTGTAGTTCTCTAGGAAGTCGGTTAGCCATCACACGGTGTAGGGATAAGGCAGACTATACCGATGGAAATTAAAATTGTTACCATGTAAATAAGAAAGTCATGCGAGTAAAAGATCATAGATCGATCATTACCACTAAACACATAATACAACGGAAGAAGAGTTGAAGTAGCTTAGTTCAATGTAGCGCATATGTCGGACCCGGATTTTTCAATCCAAAATCTGCTGTGTTTCACTGCACTATTCCCTGGATCAGTAGATAGTGCACACAGGTACATTGCTGTATCAACTCATACATCACATAAAGTCATGATTTAATAGAACAGAGTTAAATTACACTGCATCGGGTGGCAGTTGCAATAGGGCCACATCAGCCAAATGTTTACATCACAAAATAGCAGCGGAATTAAAAGCAAAAGCAATACCATTGCCACAGGCAAGCGAATGGGGGTAGATATTGCTACATATATTATCTAAGCTTGGGTAATATATATGCACATAATCTCCATTAAGCCTTCTTGTCTATGACCAAAATACACGAGAAGCGCCCTAATTTTCATCGTTGCTTCCTCCAACATTGGCAGGGGCATCCTCATGAGCGTAGTGGTCTTGAGTTCCTGTTTCTGTTTTGGTAATGCGAGTGTGAGCACAAATCCACCGTGCTCAGCAAGCCAACACACAGTATGCAATAGTTAACATGCACGACTTTATCAAGGGAAGGCTCAGGCTTATTTTGTTTTGCCAAAAAAATGCTTTTAAATACATTACTTAAAGATCCCTATGACCTAGCAGAGTTAAATCATACTTCGAATTTTGCAAGATAATAACATTAGTATCATAGATTCCATTCATATGGCATTAGCACCATATGCTACCTTTGCGCGTTACAACCGCTTATCTCATCGCTGGGACGACACCTAGGGCAATTCAAACTAGGGTTTTCTTTTGCCCTCCACTTTTCCAACCCACCCGTAAAACATTTTGAAACTGAACTATATCTAGTAAGGTTCCCATGTCCGCCCTTGACCGTGGGCACGACTATTCGAATAGTTTTCTACTCTGTAGAGTTTGCACACTTTACCCACAAGAGATAATCCACTTGTTGCTCCACACGATACCTTAGACGTGCGGTGGAGTAAATTATCACATAACCTTTACGATGCATAGTCCTATTGTGGTTACGCCCGCTAGGTTCTGCCTTCTGTAGGATGTGTGCATCCCTCGAGAAGGGTCCCCCGTGAGCCATCACGGGCAAAGGTGGGGATGTGACCATCCATCTCTTTGCTCGTGTTCACACCTTCACGTAACCACCTTAGAGCTATACAAGTTATTGAGCTCCGCCTACATTTTGCCAGCTTGTGGTTATACTGTTACACACTGGGAGGTCATCACATGATTCGATCCTTAGGGCTATCTGGACGGTTCTACCACTATCCATTACGTGCTTCCAGTGCACCACTCACACCCCCGAACTATCCGCCCAGATAAATAAGCATGTTGGGGGTTTTTGGTAACATATAATTATTTTCGACAAGTATACCACATTCCCACCATATTCTCCCAAATCAGTTTCTCATTTGTTCAAGGTAATGACTTTCGGGTATTTGCGATACCCCGGACATCTAAGCATTCCTAAGCATATCATATAACTAGGGACTTATTTTGGAAAGTCATATCATTATAGTTTTGCTAGGGTGACAAGGCTCACATGTCCATGGTTGGCAAGGGAAATAATATGCACAATTGTAATAGTGGGCGTATAGCTAACATGTCGAAATCGAACATAATATTACACAGGAAATAATAGCATGCATGTTGATAATTTAAAAGGAAATAAATTGCATAAACATGGGTTCAAATATGATCAAAGTGTTGACTCGCCTTGATCACCGGTGTCTTGGTCCTGACTGTCGAGGTTGGCTTCGGCTTCAGCTTCCTCTTCCTGGGCTTCGTACGTTATTTTTCCGATGCGCGAAAATTTGGATAAAATTAGCAAATCAAACAAAGTTTGACCAAAAATTCAAATGAGCTTCAAAAATTAGCAAATCAAACAAAGTTTCACCATTGGACAGATCTTGAATTTAGATGAATTTAGAAATTTGTTTCATTCAATTTTGAGTTAAAATGAATAAGTTATGTCTATTTAAAGTTCTCAGTTTAATTAAATCTATAAAATATTAAAACTCTGATAGGTGGGTCCCACTTTCTATTTTTGAGTTTCTGTTTTATTTTTATTCTCATTTTTCTGTGCCAGTGACATGTGGGGCCAGCTACTGTGCTCATTTAATGGTATGGCCCACATGTCAGTGAGAGGTTTGATGTAATAATCCAACATCAGCATTTATGATAGTCATTAACCATTAATTAAGTGTCATTAGCATCAATTAATCCATGTCTGAACACTAAATAAGCTCATTTATATTCTAATAAATTTTTAGCATCTTTTATTAATCATCTTTGAATTTTTAATTGCTTTTTCCTTCACTGGATGTGCTAGCAAAAGGTTTAAAAACCTACAACTAATATTGCGGCACAGGGAATCGAACTCGGGTCGCTGGAGTGAACGCGCACGCGGATAGCCAATCGGTCTCGGGTGTTACCTGATGGATCGGAGGCAGAAAACTAGTTGAGCCGAGGGAGCAAACGCGGGAACAGAGGAAGCTCCGAGGCGAGTATGGCTGGTGGCGTTGCCGGCGAGGGGCGATCGGGGTGGTGCTGGAGATGACCAAAATGGAACGCTTGCGCCGAGGGGATGCCGACGGTAGCGCTGACGGGGACCGAGAAGCTTCGGAGTGGGCCGACGGCGGTGAGCAGGGAAGGGACCTCGTCGCCGGCGGGGTACGGCCAAGGAGAAGATCGGGTGAGGCCGGGACGAGCTTCGCCTTGCTCTGAGGATGCTCTGGGGAAGAAGAATCTGCTTGGCTTTGCTTCAATCGGCGGCAGGTCGGGTGACCGGAGTTGGGGAAGAAAGTGGGCTCGCCGGTGACTTGGGTGCTCGGGGCAGGAGGTGGAGGGAGATGTAGCGGAGAGGACAGAGGGATGCGCGGGCTTTATAGAAGGCTGAAGGGGGCCAGTAACGGGCGACGCCATGCGGTCATGTCGGGTAGGCGGCGATGGCAGGCAGCGGGATCTCGGGGATTTTGAGCGTGACCACACCGGGCAGACGCTGCAGCCTTTGCACCGCGCACGCGAGTATACTCGACAGCGCGGAGGGAGGCAGCGGCGGCACCGGCGCATGCGTGCCACGGGGAGGAAGAGCAGGCGCAGAGCAGAAAGAAGCCGGGAGAGAGGGGAAGAAGGAGTGCGGGCGGGGCGGGGCCCGCAGTACAGTGAGTGAGGGTGAGGGGAAGCGGGCTGGGCCGCTTCGGCTGAGGCGGGAGGAGAGAGGAGCGGGGAGAAGGTGCGGTTGGGCCGGGCTGTTTTGGCCAGCCTGACTTCACCTCTCTCTCTTTTTTTATTTTTATTTATTGTTTATTTAGGTGATATGTATATTTGTGTATGCATTTTCATGTTTGTTCATTTTGCTCACCTACTAAATTTTGGTATTTATGTCCCTTATATTGCTAGCCCCTATTTCTTGCACATGCACCTTTTGCATATATATACATGTTTATATATATGTATTTATGTATGTTTATGTTTGTGTTTTATTCTTTTACTTTTACCACTAATCAAGCTATTATTCCAAAATGGAATCTTATATTTAAACTCAGGTTCCTCCCTCTTTATACTGGATCATCTTTTCAGATTCGCATTTACAATTTTAGTTTTCTATTATTTGCACATTTTCTGTTAGGGTATTACTAATGTTTGCTTTTGTCGTTCTTGAACTTCTTCAATTTTTGGAACCTCAACCAAAATTTAAGAAACACCATAAAAATCCAAACTCAAATAGAGTATGTTGCAAAAATAATTCAAGAGCTTCACATTTTCAAATTTAAATTTTTGGGATGTTACAACATATCAAAGTAATAGAAGTAGTCAATCATCCAACGTCCTTAGAAAGCAATCATCGGAAACCAATCATCCTAATCAGTGCCGTGGTCATAATAGCGTCTCTACTAAAGTCCATATGTTTAGGGAGGAATGTCGTGCGCCGGTGTGCAAGCACTAGTGCGTACAATAGGTCCCCTGTGGGGTGGTGGCAATAGTTTTGGTGGGTGCGAACTAGAATACCTCCCTCAGCCCTACACCTCTTTTAATACAGCCCATCGATGGAATCCTACATTAGGGGTCCAACAAGGTGCGAAACTCACTTGACTCATTAGTAACAGATCGATCCAAACTAATTTGTTCCATTCTGTTAAGTGTATGACCCCGTGGGTTCATATATTTAGTCGTGGCCTAGAAACTCCTTTTTGGTCCATAAGTCGGTAGCGGTCACTACCAGAACATAGCAATTCTCAAATATGTATAAAGATCATATCAAACAAATCTATATAGTGCTCATACATCAATCCATTTGCCTCACAAAACTAGATCGAACTTAAGGCAAGAAGTGTACCATACTATGATAACTTGATTCTTCACTCATTCTTGTAGTAGATTATCCAGTTGCAGTCAACTCATTAGCCATATTCGACGTGACCATGCACTTCTTTAACCCAACTACATTGAGAGGTCTAGAGATATCTCTCCTATTATATAGGAGGGACAAATTCTAATTTGATCGTTCATATTCCTCCACATATTTCATAGTAAACTCCAAAACTTACTATCTGGCCACTTAGTTACGGAGTAGTGTTTGACAATTTCTAAGTAAACTATTATATATGTAGGAAACTATGATAATATCAGGTCTAAAGATCCCACATACACTATGTATAAGACTAACTGATAACACTTAAGAATATAATAATTCATATAGTGTCGCATGGTGGGTCAATCTAACACCATATTATCTAATATGTATCTATATTATTGATTTGATATCCAAATGTCTATGGCCCGTGAAACATGATTATCGATCAATACATGTGTTGATTTATAAATTATAATTGCCATACGTAATGATATAAGATCTAGGATAATTTAGAATAACATCAAAACATGAATAAAGAATTTTACAAATAAGTTATATACTTATTGATCAATACGAAAGATATTTATTCAAAAGATAAAACAATATATTATTTAAAAATTATAAATATAAAAACGATATAATCATTTTCATAATTACTTCTGGAGTACTAACACTCGAAAGTTCGCTCAACTTCTAGGTTGATGATGGGCATGCCTGCTCAATTTTCCAGTATCATTGATGGCTCTGTCCTCTAGTACAGTACCTGCATTTAGGGTCCGTTCATATTGGTTTTTGGCTGTGTTCTTTTGGTTTTGCTGCTTGTAGCTCTTGGCTTTTGCTATAATAACTAGCTTTCAAATAATGCGTCTTTTCAAAGCGGGGTCTATAAGTCAATTATAATGGATATTATACTGATTTTAGCTATTCCGCCCAAAATTGTATGTGACTGTCTCTCTCTTCATACTCTCTCTCGCAAAGAATTCAAAAGTCATAAGCCAAAACCCATAAACTAAGTCCAAAAGAACTCACATAAAGGCTTATGATTAGTAACAGCTTTTAGAGAGAGACACTAACATACGATTTTGGTCAATATAAATGAAATCACTACAGTGTGTATTACAATTGACTGATAGACTCTATCTTAAAAAGACATTTTATTTGAAAGATAGTAATTGCAGAGAAACAACTTTTAAAAGCTAATTTAAACGGACTGTTAGTCCAGCCTGTTGGGAAGAAGACTGAGATAGTACTATAGGAACCCTAAGCTTCAGGAAGAAACCCTGTGCCTGGACCATAAATACACAGCCTCCAAGTCCATGTCACTGCTGAATGGCGCCCATGCATGCATGCTCCTTAACGCAGTTGGGTTGGTGTGACCTGGTCAGTCAGCTAACAGAAGGGGGCCCCACTTGACGGATAGTTTTAAGCCCAATTCATTGCTCTGATTGATCAGTCCAACACTCCAACGTATCTACGCTTGGCTTGTTGAGTAGGGAAAATATTCTCCGAAAAAAATCCGCCTCCACGGATAAATCTGAAATTTGAAATTTTTGAAAAATTTCGTTTGAAAATTTTAATTTTAAATCTAAATTTTTTAGAGGAAATAAAAAAGAAAAAATATTGCTGGTTTTGGGCTAAGGAGCAGTAGAAACCATAATTAGGCTCCGCTCGTTTCGGCTTCGATTTCTGGCTTTGGTTTTTTTTACTATTCCTAAATTTCGTCTTTTTCTGATATTTTTATTTTTTGAACTTTTTTACCGGTTCTTTTTTCCCATATTCGTTTGCATTACACGTGCTGAGCTAACCTGTTTTTTCTATTTTTAAAATTTAATTATGCCAAATAAGCCACCATCAGCTATAGTGTAGTTTTAACTAGCTACAATAAAATTCAGGTATAAGGCACAATAATTCAGCCCAACTGACCACCACATTAACTTGTTTGAAATGTCAAGTCACGATAAGTCATCGCAATCACCATCAGCCGGCTAAAAGGAGGGGACCCACTTGACGGATATTGCTCTGATTGATCAGTGCAAGATATATATATATATATATATACACACACACACACGCTTGCCTTGTTAGTAGGAAAACATTCTTTCGAAAAAAATTCGTATGAATTTTTGAAGGGAAATAAAAAAGAAAAAATAGTGCTGGTTTGAGCTGAGGATGCAGTAGAAACCATAATTAACTCGTTTGAAATGTCAAGAGAAGTCATCGCAACGCGCCATCAAACGGCTAACAGGAGGGGACTCACTTGACGGATATTGCTCTGATTGATTAGTCCAAAATATCTATGCTTGCCTTGTTGAGCCGTGAAAACATTCTTGCGAAAAAATCCGCCCCCCACCTATAAATCCAAAAATCTCGAAAAGTTTTGTTAGAAAATTCTAATTGCAAATCTGAATTTTTGAAAGGAAATGATAAAAACAGAAAAAAAAATAGTGCTAGTTTGTTGTTGAACAAACAACCTCAAGCTCACCCACCACTATCCTTCGTCACTAGGCTAGCTAAGTCTTTGTTTCCTAGTATTAGTTATGAAATCTATTTAAATCTGAAATTTTGAACAAAAATACACCTATTCGACTGATTTTCGAACCCGGCCGATATAACCGAATTTCGCAAATTTTGGCCGAAATTGTAATTGCTGTTGCTGAGTATCCATCAGCATGTCTAGCTCGAAGTGTCTGTCATCCACTGGGTCTGGGACGTGCATGTCAAAATCCCTATTGCGTGACGAAGAAATGTCAAACAAGATGGATGGTGCAGTCCGCAGAATTTAATTGGGAACATTACTCCTTCTGAGTTGACATACATAATGAGCAATATAAATAGTAGTGGGCCGAAGTGAGCTCGTCAGCCATCTGTGTAGCCATGAATCCCCTTATTTCCACTGTCATTTCAGCTGCTCCCCTACTCACTCTGCTTGCTCTACTCTCGAGTTCCGTTTCTCTTGACAGTTTACCACTGAAATCCTCTCTCAAAGTGGAAGCCTACGACACCGACATCCTGCAATCATCTGATGGCACTTTCTCCTGTGGCTTCTACAGAATCTACGACTACTCCAATGCCTTCACATTCTCAATATGGTACTCCAGTTCAGCTAACAAGACCATTGTCTGGACTGCGAACCGAGGTCACCCAGTGCACTCCAAGAGGTCAGCAATGACCTTGCGGGAGGATGGCAACATGGTTCTTACGGACTACGACGGTACGACTGTGTGGCAAGCTGACGGTGTCTTCACAAATGTTAGGTATGCTCAACTCTTAGATACTGGAAATCTTGTTGTGAAGAACTTGAGTGGTAATATTGTGTGGCAAAGTTTTGACTCACCCACGGATACTTTGCTGCCCACTCAGTACATCACTGCTACGAATAAGTTGGTCTCTACCACCAAATTACATGTTCCCGGTCACTACATCTTTCGTTTCAGCGATCAGTCAATATTGTCACTTATGTATGATGCTCCTAATGTTTTTGACACATACTGGCCAGACCCTGATAATGAGGTCTACCATTTTAACAGAAGTCGTTATAACAGTACTAGGTTGGGTTCTCTTGATGATAACGGAAATTTTTTTTCAAGTGATTTCACAGACCAAAAACCATTTGTTGTTTCTGATGGAGGTTCTGGGATTAAGAGAAGGCTCACTCTTGATCCCGACGGCAATCTCAGAGTCTACAGCTTGAATAGCTTGGAAGGAACATGGTCTGTTTCTTGGATCGCTGTGTCTCAACCATGTACAATCCATGGTTTCTGCGGTCCGAATGGAATCTGTCACTACGCACCTACACCGCAATGTTCTTGTCCACCAGGCTATATAATGAGCAACCCTGCAAACTGGACCCAAGGTTGTAGGGCTGTAGTTGACATCACATGCGGTGTTGCACAACCAGTGGAGTTTTTGCAACTTCCAAACACCGATTTCTGGGGATCTGATCAACAACATCTTTCCGGATTATCTTTCCAGGATTGCGAGAACATCTGCATGAGTGATTGCACATGTAAAGGCTTTCAATACCAAGAAGGTACAGGGTCATGCTTTCCAAAATCTTTCCTTTACAATGGAAGGTCTTTTCCGACACCAACAGCTCGCACAATGTATCTCAAACTACCAAAGAGTGTGAACATTTCAAATGCCTCTGTTCCCCAATCCAATGTGCTCGACTCTACACTGCATCATATTCAGTGTGGTCAAGTGAGTACACCACCCATGCCACCATTGCATAAGACCAGAGAGGGGGGACCAAAATGGCTTTACTTCTATGGGTTTATTGGTGCATTTTTTGTTATTGAAGTTTTCTTCATCGTATTTGCATGGTTTTTTATATTGAGGAGGGAGCTGAGATCACCGGAAGTATGTGCAATTCAGGAGGGCCTGAGGGTTGTGACTAATCATTTCCGAAGATATAGTTATAAAGAGCTGGTCAAGGTAACTCAAAATTTTAAAGAAGAGCTCGGAAGGGGAGGTTCAGGGATTGTCTATAAGGGAATCTTGGATGATGAAAGAATGGTGGCTGTAAAGAGGCTAGAAAATGTGAGTCATGGTGAGGAAGAGTTCCACGCTGAGCTGTGTGTAATTGGGAGGATCAATCATATGAATCTTGTTAGAATATGGGGATTTTGTTCCGAAAGTTCCTACAGGATATTGGTTTCTGAGTATGTTGAGAATGGATCATTAGCTAATGCCCTGTTCAAAAATAGCATCTTGTTACAGTGGGAACAAAGATTTACAGTAGCTTTAGGAGTTGCTAAGGGATTGGCTTATCTTCACCACGAGTGCCTAGAGTGGGTCATTCACTGCGATGTGAGGCCAGAGAACATATTGCTGGACCAAAATTTAGAGCCTAAGATCACTGATTTTGGGTTGGCAAAGCTACTCAGTAGAGATGGGTCGAATCGGAATGCATCAAGAGTGCGAGGAGCCGTAGGCTACATTGCTCCTGAGTGGGTCTCTGGTTTACCGATCACCGCAAAAGCTGATGTTTATAGTTATGGAGTTGTGCTTCTTGAACTTGTGTCTGGAATGCGAGTTTTTGACTTGGCTATGGGTGTGGATCAAGAGGTGCCCGTGGCACTCAAGAAGCTTGCTTTCACGCTTGCTGACAAATTGGACGGGGACGAGAAATCGTGGATAGCAGAGTTTACAGATTTCAGACTGTGTGGCCAATACAACTACATGCAAGCAAGAACTTTGATCGAGTTGGCTGTTTCATGCTTGGAAGACGATATGAAGAAAAGGCCCACAATGGAATCAGTAGTCCAGATTCTCGTTTCGGTTCATGAAACTGATTGCACAATGAAAGAATGATAACACTGAAATGAAGTGCCTGTTCCGTTTTAGCAAGCTAAGCCCCATACATCGGAAGATTGTTATACCGTCCGTACCATACTAATCTTGCAATGTCAATTTCCTTGACTGAGTGTAATACATGTATGCCTTATATACACGCATGCACGCATGTTGTATCTGTTAGTGAAATACCCTAGAGGTGATCGTAGAGATGATTGTATCACTTTTATGTTTATGATCTTTTGAATAATATATTATTTTGTCTCTTGATAAATGTCTTTTATATTGATCAATAAGTATGTAACTTATTTATGTAACTCTTTATTTATGTTTTGATGTTATTCTAAATTATCTATGATCTTATATCATTATATGGAACAATTATGATTTACATATCAGCACATGTATTGATTGATGATCATATTTCATGGATCCGGATCTTGAATATGAGGATATCAAATCAATAATGTGGACACATGCTTGAGAACATGGTGTTGGATTAACATATCGTGAGACACAAGAATTGTTATATTTTTAAATGTCATCAGTTAGTCTCATACATAATGTATGTAGGATTCTTAGATCTAAGATTGCCATAGTTTTCTATATGTGTAATAGTATTTTAAGGGTTGCCAAACACTATTCCATAACTAAGTGGTTATAAAGACATCTTTTGAATTTATTATAAACATGCAAAGCAATGTAAGCGGTCAAAATGAAATTTACCCCTCCTATTTAATAGGAGAGACATCTCTATACCCCTCGAAGTGGTTGGATTAAGAAAGTGCATGGCTATACCGAATGTGATTGAAAAGTCAATCACAACTGAGTAATTTACTACAGATTCGAGCGAAGGATCGAGCTATCATAGGATGACATGTTTCTCGCCTTGAGTTTGGTTTGGCATTGTGAGGCAATGAGATCGATGTATAAGCATTATATAGGCTTGTCCGATATGATCTTTATGTATATTTGGGAGTCACTATGTTCTGCTAGGAACCGCTACCGACTTACGGATCAGAAAGGAGGTTTCGTGCCATGACCGAATATGCATGAATTTATAAGGTCACACACTTTATGGGTTGAAACGACAAGGCTCCGGATGAGATTTCGAGTGGGATATGATCTCTACTGGTATTGGATAATGATCCTACCAAAGGCTCTCCAAATGGGATATGATCTCTACTCGTATTAAATAAAAATACAATTAGAGGCTCTTCGAGTTGGATACAATATCTAATCGTATCTGATAAGTATCCGATTGGGGGCTATATATTAAGAGAGGCGCGGGGCTGAGGGAGGCATCCTAAAACACACCTATTGAAACTCTAGCCGCCACCTCTCAAAATCTCTTGCTGTGTATGCTGGTGCTAGCACAACAATGCATGACATTCCATCTCTGGATGTGTGGACTTTGGTAAAGGCATTGTTGCGATTGCAACGTTGATCGGGATAATCGTAAGGAGGAGACGGTTGACCAAAGGACGATTATCTAATAATTTGTAATACCATGTTGTCTTCTGTCCACTATTACCAGTTTATATATTCCACCTCTCCACCTCCATAATTGAGCTGCACAACTTTCACCTTGCTCCATGACATAATTTCTGTTGTTTGCATCTTATAACTAGTGTAGAATCTCTTTGCTCCCTTGTTTATTTTTATGTATGGTACACTGCTTTTCTCTTGCAGGTCTTGAAAACTCCTGTCTCACTTGACATGCTTGGGTGCATTTTTAATGGTTCTGGAAAGCCTTTTTTTATCTTAAAACCTCGTAATACTGCTGATTTTTGTGAGGGAAACATCCATATGGTATAGAGTGGGATTCCAGTTTTCTGATTGCACTCTTATATCTGTACTTAGTAAGGTGATTTAGCGAAGTTGAACATTTACATTTGTTTTATAGAATTGCTACTTTCTTCGGTTCAATTACTTGTTTTCAGCCTTGCATAAAGTATTCTTTCTGACAGTTGCATGTACAATCTTTCAATTATATCACTTTTCTAGGAAGTTTGATGTTGTGAGTGATTGATTAGCACCAACCAAGATGATGCGCTACCATATCATTTGGTTTGGGGCTGTGAGCATGTTTATCTGATCATGTTTAATGAGTTTGCCTCTTCTCTTCTCAGGGACCATCTTGTACACCCAAATATAAAGAGGGTGTAAAGAAACAAATAGGTATAAATTTTTAACTTTGGCAGGAGTTGGATAATTTTACTGGACAGGAGATGGGAATTGAGAGATCCTGCACCACATCTTCCACCAATACAGAGTGATACATGACCCTTGCCTTATACATGAACACCGTCTTTTTTTTAGTTGTGCATGACCGCTGTTAATACTATTATAGATAAGATCCCATATATTCCTTCTCAAATCTCCAAATGGTTGAGGTGTAAAACTATCGGTTAAGGTTGATAGATCTAGAGCTTTGTCTGTTAGGTAGGTCATACAAATGGATTGCACCATATGTAACTATAGATGAATTTGATTGACTAAACTTTGCACACTCCTGTTCTATGATCGTTTAAGTGTTATAATTCAAAAATACTATATATGTGCAAGGTGTTTAATGTCAACTATCGAAATTGTGTACTGAGGTTTCTTGGTGTGTACTATTCCCTACATCATTGGCTGTTATTCCTCTTTGACATGCATGTTGGTGATGAGCTCTCCGGATGAACATATGGCTGCTACTGACTTTCCATGGGAAAGCACTTTCGTATGAACAGTTTGCTATTGATAGCTGATGTGGCATTTTGTTGAAAGATGAATTGTTTTCGTACAAGATATCTCGCAACAATAGTATATGAAGGAACTAGCGACTAGTCGAGCTTTGTGCTTCACGATGTTGCCGGCTGGATCTCTTTTCACTTTGAACACCCATTTTAGGCCAATGGCACGATGACCACTCGGAAGCTCAGACGGTGTCCAAGTCTTGTTCTTGTGGATTGACTCCAGCTTGGCCTCCATTGCCTCCCGCCAGCACGGTTCCACTAGCTCCTGCTCGACGCTGCTTGGTTCACCCGCTGTACTCGAAATCGTGGATTTCGTTAGTGGTTCTGTAGATGTTCAACAGCGTGCGGTACCTGAGAACCGCGTTCTCCGAATCTACTGCTCCATCTGTCGGTGGAGTCGCCCATTCAATGCCTGGTGGCATCAATGGCGATGTTGCCGTGGGGCCTGATGCAGGTGTAGCTGGTGATCCCAGGTCCGGCAACTCAGTCGAATGCGGTGTGCCCGGGGTCTGTATTTCTTCTGCCTCCATCTCCTGAGACTCGTCAGTGATGCCTGTTGTCGGTCCACCATCAGTGTCCGGAAGCTCGACACTGAATGTCTCCAGTGTGTCATGCTCATCGACGGTGTTGCTCCAGTCCCACGATCAGTCTTCCTCGAACACCACGTCACGGCTAACGTGCAACTTCTTCACCACTGGATCAAAGACACGGTATCCTTTTGTCCCTGGCTGATAGCCGAGAAATACCATCTTCTTGGACCTGTCCGTCAGCTTGCTTACGCCGGGACCAGTGTTCTTCACATGAACCACACACCCAAAAGTGTGCAGGTGATGAACACGGGGCTTCTTGCCGAACCATGCTTCATATGGAGTGACACCGTTGAGGCTCTTCGTTGGCGTGTGGTTCAGTATGTAGACGGCAGTCACCACCGCCTCGCCCCAGAAATGCACCGGAACGCCCTTGCTCTTGAGCATGCACCGAGGCATCTCCACCACCGTTTGATTTCGACGCTCCACCACACCATTTTGTTGTGGAGTATACGGGGTGGTGGTGTAGTGCTTGATGCCGGACTCGTTGCAGAACACGATGAAGGCGTTGGAGTTAAACTCGCCTCCGCCATCCATCCTCAGTCCCTTTAGTCACCCGCTATGTTCAATCTCTGCGCCAGCCTTGATCTTCTTGATGTAATGGAGTGCCTAATCTTTGGTACTCAGCAGCTCCACCCACATGAAACGGTTGAAGTTGTCGACTACAAGAAGGAAGAAAGACTTGCCACCAGGCGTTTGTGGCGTGATCTGGCCGCAGAGATCCACATGGAACAACTCCAGTCCCTGCTCCGCACGGTACGACGTCACCCGCAGGAACGGAGCACGATGTTGCTTGCCGAGGGTGCAACCGTCGTAGACCTGTTCGACCCGATTTATCACCGGGATGCCGTCCACCATGCTTTTCGTCCTGAGGTCAGTTGAGATGCCCGTAATGGGAGTGCCACAACCACGCTTCGTCGTCGGCCTTTGACAGCAGGCACACTGGTGGAGCCACCACCAGCTTAACTATGTATAGTCTGTTGCCCGTGCGCGAAGCTCTGACAAGCAAAGTGCGGTCACGGTCGAACACACAGAGTCTGCCATTCTCTAACACGATCTTGCATCCTGCCTCCTCCAATTGCCCTAGGCTAATAATATTGCTTCTCAACTTAGGTATAAAGTACACCTCAGTCAATACCTTGTGCTCACGACGACGCCATTTCAAAATCATCGATCCAAGCTCGCAGATATCCACGTGCTATCCGTCGCCAAAACGAACGGTGCTGTGCATGGTCTCGTCAAGATGTGCTAGCGTCGATCGCCTGCCCGTCATGTGGTTGCTGGCTCCGGAGTCCAGGTACCACGTGTCATCGTCGCACTCGATCGGAATCACTTGCCGCTCGTTGAGGTGGACGACTTACGATGCCGTCCGAGTCGTGACACTCACCGATGCCATCAGTAGTGCCAGCTGCTCGACGTCGGCTTTGGACAAGTGTGGCTCCTCACGGCGCTCCTTCTTGGGCCTCTTGCACTCCTTGGCCCAGTGTCCGTAGATGCCACAGTTGCGGCACTTACCCTTCGGCGAGGAGTGCCCTCCGAGGTCAATCTGATGGTGGTGTCGCGGCCCTCCGACCGTGCTCCACCCTTGCTCCTCCAGTGGAAATTCGTATTGCTTCCTTCCTTGCTCGATGAGGATTCTGGCATTAACCGGTGCTTGTGTTTTGCCAACCAGTCCTGCTCGGCGAGCATGGGCCGCCCAGCTTTGTCCATGATCCGCTCGACGCCGGTCTCGAAACGGTCTTCCATCGCGCGCAGCCTCCCAGCGAGTTCTTCGATCGAGAGTTTCTTGATGTCGCATAACACCTCGATCGAGATCGCAACCTGGTTATACTGCGAAGGGACCACACAAAGGATTTTCTTGACAACGCGTGTGTCATCAATGAACTCACTGAGCACTCAAAGATTGCTGGCGAGGCTGGAAATTCGCATTACGAAATCGTCGACAGCCTCACCTTCCTTGAATGCAATGTTCTCAAAATCCTTGAGCAACTTCTGTGCATTGACCTCCTTGACACGCTCGACTCCGAGACGCATCGTTTTCACCGCCTCCCATGCCTCCTTGGCGCTCTTCTTGACGCCTAAGATGGAGTACATGTCGGGCGGTATGCCCTGGATGAGTGTGGCCAGCGCGATACGATCCTCACGGCGCTCCACCTTGCCGGGCTCTATCGCTTCCCAGAGCCCCATTGCCTCCATGTTGATTTGCATCAACAAGGCCCACTCGTTGTAGTTTGTCCCGCATCAACATCGGGTACACCACCGATGCGCTCGCTTCCTTCGCCATTCATTGCAGCCCGACGTCGCACCACTTGATGTCGCTGCTCCCGTCGGTTGGCTTCTTGCTGGTGTCGAAGCGCGGCTTCTTAGGAGGTCGAGGTCGTGGTGGCGGATTGCTGCCACCGCTCGTCCACTGCTAGAGACCGCCTCAACCTGGGACCGCTCTGATACCATGTGTTAGAGCCGATCTTGGAACTCGGCTCGAATCACGCGCGGTTTCCTCCAGAACGCGGTGAGCGAGATGGACACAAACGAACGTGAGAGGATTAGGTTTGGTGCTGCCTAAATGTTGCAGCTTTTCAGTTTTACATTGATGCATTTATAGGAAAAACAAACATGCAGTACATGGGCTCCAAGCACCCGTTCTTTGCGCCACGACGTTCACAGTGTGCGACTCACCGTTCTTCTTGGCGTCGC
This sequence comes from Dendrocalamus latiflorus, assembly GCA_017311315.1. NCBI lineage: Eukaryota > Viridiplantae > Streptophyta > Magnoliopsida > Poales > Poaceae > Dendrocalamus > Dendrocalamus latiflorus. The sequence continues at coordinate 6,979,285 of CM029646.1, forward strand.
CACTGACGTGCTCGCAAGCTTAGGCGCATCGTGAGCTATTCTCGCGCATGGTGTGCGCATGCAGATACGTATACGTGAACATACCGATACATATACATGAACAGTACCATGCAGACTTGGGCCATGCCGTGAACAAGCACGCCTCTGGCCCAGACAACCCGGAATAGACATGCACTCTACTTTGGCTAATGCAACTAGATTAGAGCAAATAAGAGCAAGCCGCCACCACTTGGGAGGGGCGAGTAGCGCGGTGGGCGGTAGGAAGCACAGTGGGAGGTGGGATGCGCGACGGGCGGTGGGAGGCCAACGACATCTTCTCCATGCCAGTTGAGCACCATCGTCTTTGTCGGAACCCAGAGCAACAACTCCTGGATCCTCTGTGTAAATCGCACTAGTCCAGGATCAGCTAGTGCACATAGTGACAACAAAGAAAAATACCAAGCACAAATGACTAACTTCATTAAATAAAGAGTACGGCCTTATGGCTAAGTCTTACATCAACGCACATTGGCAAAGATAAATAAAGCAAATAACTGCAGAAGCAAACTGAAAAGAAGCGAAGCCCAAGCCTGCCCAGAGACAAACGACAGTAAGACGCGGCCTACTCGTCCAAGTCTTCACCGTAGTCGACGGCATCTTCCTCTGTATGGAGATTGCAAGGTGAGTACAAACTTGTACTCCACAAATCACACGGAGACATGCAACATAATGATAAAGGCATCAATGGAAGGCTTATAGGGTTAGTTTGCATAAAACAACTGTCGTAGGGGTGGCCCCCACCTAAACCCAACAGGCCTGGTAGGAGATTATAAGGCCCAGAATAGGCCATGTGTAATGACATAACTGCCCCCAGAGGGGATAACCAGATGTAAGGGTATATCTGTAAAAGCACTCCTCATGTGTATATATATGGGTAAGCCATGGGGAGGACCCAGGCCATTACACGTATCTTCGTCACTCTCCACTACCATCTCTCTCTCTGTTTGGTCTGTAGCCACAACAGTTGGCGCCGTCCGTGGGGAGGACGGGGACAAGCCTGAAGACCGAAGAAGAAGGATGGCACCGAAAAAAGCTTCTTCAGCGGCGGCGAAGGGAAAGAAGGCGGTCGGGCCGGAGCGTCGTATGAGTACCAGGGCTTCGGCATCAGCAGCGGCGGACGCGGGCGCCGATGCAGGCGCGGTAGCCGGAGACGTCGACGTTCGCGCCGCGACAACCAACCCCGTCGTCGGCACCGCGACGACCCACCCCGCCACCGGCGTTGCGGGGACGGGCCCCGCGGTCGAAGACGTCGGCACAGGTGCGGCGACAACCGACCCCGCCGACGCAACGACAGCCGACCTCGCCGCCCCCACTGCAACCCTCGCCGGCGGCGCAGACCAGGCGGTTCGGGGTAGCCACGACGGAGCGGCCAGCAGCTCGGGACCTCGCGACGCGGTCGTCCCCGCGCCGACCCGCCCGTCGGGGCTACCGACAACCCCGCCTGCACCGGCGATGGAAAGTGCCCTGCTGGCGGCTCTCAATGCATTCCAGCGGGAGCTAGGGGACCTTCGCGGAGCCGTCAGAGATATGCAAGAGGCTCGGAGTCAGCAGGCCACGCCAGTGGTCGCGTCCGAGCCCACGCCGGAAAGGGCGGACAATCGCGAAGCCCCCGCATCCAGCCGCGTGCCGCTGCGGCGCGTGGATCCGGAGTCCCCGCTTTCGGCGGGGCTGCAGCAGGCGGCATGGCCCGAAGACTTCAAGTTTTCGAGCGCCATCGACTCGTACAAAGGTGACACGGACCCCCGTGAGTTCGTGCGCGTGTACGAAACCGCGATCGAAGCCGCGGGCGGCGACGACACCACGAAGGCGAAGGGACTCCCCCTCGCGCTACAAGGAGTGGCGCTCTCTTGGTTCTTTACCATAGAGCCGGGCTCCATCTACGCATGGGAACAGCTTCGTGTCCGCCTTTACAACAACTTCCAAGGAAACTACGTTGACCGAGTCGACGCGGACCAGCTCTTCGCCGTGAAGCAAAAACCTTCGGAGAAGCTCCGGGACTACTTCAAACGCTTCGCCAAAATTCGATGTCAAGTGAAAGACGTCAACGAGACCACCATCGTCAATGCAGCCATACAGGGCCTTCGTCCGGGCCCGATGGCCGAGTACAACGCGCGAAAGCCAATCAAGACGGTGGCAAAGCTCTTCGACAAGATGGAAGAATATGCCAGGGCGGAGGAAGACGCACGGCGCAGGCAAGGTGACGACTCCGACACCAACCAGGCCGAAGCCTCGGCAAAAGCCGAAGATCCGCCGAAGGGCGGTTCTTCGAAGGGAAAACGTAAGCAGGAGTCGTCCCGGAACGCGCCCGACCGCAGGGACAACCCGCATAAGGAGTCGTCCGATCAGCCCAAGCGCGGCCAGCAGCGGTCGAGGCGAAACCGGTACGTCCTCGACATCGAAGGCGGGTCCGACGAGGGTGCTCCAGCGGGCCGAGGCGGTCGGGGGCGCCGTGGCCGGGGGCGCGGCCGTGGCAGGGGCCGCGACGATAGGGGTCGTGGGGATTATGATGACCAGCATCAGGGACTGTGGTGCATAATCCACGGCCGCGGCAACCATGATACCCGCGCCTGCACCTCCATCGCGGCGCTCCGCTACAGCATCGCTAGGGACAGGAACCCGGAGGCGCGCCCGCCTGCGGTGGCCCACGTCCAATTCCCATACGAGGCCCCCATGCAGGTACAGGCGCAAGGGATGCAGGTACAAGCGCAAGGGATGCAACCCCAGGAAGGCGCCTTACGGATCCAAGCTCACGTACAGCAGCCTCGGGAGGGCCTCCTGTCGTTGCAGGCCCCGAACGCAACCTACCGCAGGGTCATTAACGTCATATCCGGAGGCTCTGCACTGGAATTCGCCTCGGCACGGCAACAGAAGGCCTACGCGCGAAGACTACATCACGTGGCGGCATACCCAGCGCAAGCACCGCCGGAGTGGGCGCAGCACGAAGTTACATTCGCACCCGATGATGCCCAAGGTGTGGACTTCCCTCATCAGGACCCCCTGGTCATCCGGGCCACCATCGCGGGATGCGACGTAGGGCGCGCCTTGGTGCACGGTGGTAGCTCCGCGAACGTATTGTTTGCGGCGGCCTTCGACCAGATGGGGATCCCTCGAAGCCGCCTGGGGCCCTCGGGAATCCCACTGCAGGGCTTCGGGGGACAGCCCCTGCGGGCGCTGGGCCAAATCGGCCTTCAAGTCTCCTTCGGCCGAGATGACAATGTGCGGACCGAAGATGCCACCTTCGACGTGGTCGACCTTCCGTACCCCTACAATGCCATTCTAGGGCGCCCAATCCTCAACTCCTTCGGCGCGGTACCACATCACGGCTATCTGTGCATGAAGATCCCGGGCCCCCGGACAATCATCACCGTCCGAGGCGACCAGGACATGGCCCGGCGCATCGAGCCAGGCACCGGGTGCCCGCGTCGCGAAGCCCAACGACGCTCTTAGAGCCGGCGTCACAGCGCGGAGGTCCGCGGGGTCACCCATAGGCGCCTGCGCGGGCCCTGCAGATGTCTAGCGACTAGAGGCTGCGGCCGCACCAAGGGCAAACGGTCAGTATATCCGCACTTTGTAGTTGCCCACCCGCGCAAACGGGGATGTAATGCAGATCGCCATTTGCCGCTAATCTTTCTTCGTCACACGCAAGCACGCGGTGAGGGCGGGCGCAGGCTTGGCCAACGCGCCCGTCCCCGCAGCGTAAACCAAAGACGCACGTTCGCGTGTGCACTCGCCGTCGCCAGGGGGGGCGGGACTGAGTATAAACCAAAGACGCACGTTCGCGTGTGCACTCGCCGTCGCCAGGGGGGCGGGACTGAGTATAAACCAAAGACGCACGTTCGCGTGTGCACTCGCCGTCGCCAGGGGGGGCGGGACTGAGTATAAACCAAAGACGCACGTTCGCGTGTGCACTCGCCGTCGCCAGGGGGCGGGACTGAGTATAAACCAAAGACGCACGTTCGCGTGTGCACTCGCCGTCGCCAGGGGGGCGGGACTGAGTATAAACCAAAGACGCACGTTCGCGTGTGCACTCGCCGTCGCCAGGGGGGCGGGACTGAGTATAAACCAAAGACGCACGTTCGCGTGTGCACTCGCCGTCGCCAGGGGGGCGGGACTGAGTATAAACCAAAGACGCACGTTCGCGTGTGCACTCGCCGTCGCCAGGGGGGCGGGACTGAGTATAAACCAAAGACGCACGTTCGCGTGTGCACTCGCCGTCGCCAGGGGGGCGGGACTGAGTATAAACCAAAGACGCACGTTCGCGTGTGCACTCCCCGTCGCCAGGGGGCGGGACTGAGTATAAACCAAAGACGCACGTTCGCGTGTGCACTCGCCGTCGCCAGGGGGGCGGGACTGAGTATAAACCAAAGACGCACGTTCGCGTGTGCACTCGCCGTCGCCAGGGGGGGCGGGACTGAGTATAAACCAAAGACGCACGTTCGCGTGTGCACTCGCCGTCGCCAGGGGGGCGGGACTGAGTATAAACCAAAGACGCACGTTCGCGTGTGCACTCGCCGTCGCCAGGGGGGCGGGACTGAGTATAAACCAAAGACGCACGTTCGCGTGTGCACTCGCCGTCGCCAGGGGGGCGGGACTGAGTATAAACCAAAGATGCACCAGGGGGACGCCCTCGCGCGCACAAGTCTCCGGACTATAAAGAAGACGTAGCGTCGAGCCTAGCTCCGCACGCACCAGTCCACGGACTTTAAATAAGATGTAGCGTCGAGCCTAGCTCCGCACGCGAGAGTCTGCGGACTATAAATAAGACGTAGCGTCGAGCCTAGCTCCGCACGCACTAGTCCACGGACTTTAAATAAGACGTAGCGTCGAGGTTCGCCTCCGCACGCGCGAGTCTCCGGACTATAAAGATGACGTAGCGTCGAGCCTAGCTCCGCACGCACCAGTCCACGGACTCTAAATAAGACGTAGCGTCGAGGTCCGCCTCCGCACGCGCGAGTCTCCGGACTATAAATAGGACGTAGCGTCGAGGTCCGCCTCTGCACGCGCGAGTCTCCGGACTATAAATAAGACGTAGCGTCGAGGTCCGCCTCCGCACGCACAAGTCTTCGGACTATATACGAAGTCGTAGCGTCGAGGTCCGCCTCCGCACGCACTAGTCTACGGACTTTAAATAAGGCGTAGCGTCGAGGCCTGCCTCCGCACGCACTAGTCTACGGACTTTAAATAAGGCGTAGCGTCGAGGCCTGCCTCCGCACGCACTAGTCTACGGACTTTAAATAAGACGTAGCGTCGAGCCTAGCTCCGCACGCACCAGTCCACGGACTTTAAACAAGACGTAGCGTCGAGCCTAGCTCCGCACGCACTAGTCTACGGACTCTAAATAAGACGTAGCGTCGAGGCCTGCCTCCGCACGCGCGAGTCTCCGGACTATAAAGCAAGGCAAACCGCGGCGGCATCAACACAGCGCATATCTTAAAATGCCAGGACGTCTGCATACCGGAAGAATCACATGTACAAAGGCCCGGCAACATCCTGGCCGCTCTAAGCCGCTACCCCGCGGGTTCGTCCTTAACACGCGCTAAAGTTGGGGCCTCGCTCGAAGAAGGCCGGCTCGCCCAAAAGTCCAGCGACTCTTCGGCCCTTCGCCAGCGTCGCAGGCGTCGCCGGGTTGAAAGGTCGGCCGCGCGAAGCTGGTCCCAGCAAGGAAGCTGCCCGGGAGGTAGGTGAAGGTCAGAATACAAGTAGCAAGTGTGTACTTTATTCGCAAAGACAAGGAACAGTACAACACACGCCTACACCTAAGCACCACGGCGTCAGACCTGCGGGTTCCCGGCGCCTTCGGAGGGCCCAGCGCCACCATCATCGCGTCGCGGGACCCCGTCCAGAAATTGGCCGAGGCTCCCCGTCCCGTAGAGCGACTTCTGCAGCTCTATCCGCGCAGCATCCGCCCCGACGTGGCTCCAGATCCGGTCGAAGAAGGGCCTGAGGGCGAGGCGAGCGGAGCGGACGGTGCTAGACATCACTCCGGCCCCGCCAGGCATCTCCAGCTGGGGATCATCCAGCGCGGTGACGTGCGTACAACCGCGGTGCTGCAGGAGCGCGCACACCAAGCAGGCCGACGTATACGCGCAGTGGGTGCCGAAGGACGTCGCCGCGTCCCCGACCCAGCGGAGCGTCCGAGACAGCTCCTCCGGACCGAAGGCACGTCCCGGCACCTCCGCTACCAGCCCTTGAAGATGGCTCTCCAGCGCTTGCATGGCATCCCAGGCAACCACCGAGGCGTCGCCCAGCGTCCGGTTGCGCTCCGCTAGAGTCAAGGTGAGCTCGCCTTTTTCCTTCTCTAGCGCAGCGACCTGCTCCAGGAACCCGTCCCGCTCCGCGGCGAACTTTTGTTCGGCAGCTGCCGCGGCTGACTCCTGCGCCGACGCAACAAGCCCCTCGGCGTGCGCCCTCACGTCGGCGCATTCCGCTTCCAGCTGGCGGATGCGGGCGTCTTGGGCAGAACGGGCGCCAGAGGCTTCGCGCAGCTCCTCCTCGGCGGCCCGCAGCCTATCCTCGAGCGTTTTTGGCTACGAGCATAGGCCGTTTGCAGGGCCTGCCCCAGCACAAGTGTCTGTAGAAGGGAAAAGACTTAGCAAACCCAGCTAAACTCAGGAGCGGTCGCAGGAGCACTTACCCTCACCCCAGACACCTCGAAAGCGTCCTTGAGGCGCCCCGCACCGTAGGCCTGCAGCACTTGCGGGTCGACGCTCGTGGCCGCGTCATTCACAATCCCGTGCCACGCCCTCAGCGTCTCCGGAGGCGGCGCGAAGTCCGCAGGGCTCACGTGCTCGGAGGTCCCGTGTTCCGTAGGATGCTCCCCCTCTGGAATGAGCAACGCTGTAAATAAGGATACAGGTGACCACCCCAAGGCATAAAAGCATACACCAGAGTAAGCTAAGTCACCATACCTTCGGTAGCAGAAGGAATGGTCCCGCCGCGAGCGGAGGCCTCCGCGTTCGGGGAGGACGACGGCTGTCCCTGCGCGGCGGGCGGTGTGGCCAGAGGGGCCGAAGGCGCATAGGCCACGGGGCCCCCGGCGCTTGCGCTGGAGTCCCACAAGCTTCTGATGCCCGTAGCCACGATGAACCCCCGCGGTGTCCGGTGGAACTCCGGCCGCACACATGGCCGTTTGGCCGGGGCAACCAGCAGCGCCACCGCCCTCGCAGCCGTGGTTGGGGAAGACCCCGCGGCTGCTGCACCCGGAGGCGAAGGTTCCACGGTGGCAGTCGTCGAAGGGGGCACCTCGGCCCCCGCAGCTGTTGGTAAAGACAGCACGGCTACGTGCGCCCCCGCAGAGGGCACCTCCGGCACCACAGCGGCCGCGGTCGAGGGCTGCACCTCGGCATCGCCGGTCCGCACGGGGTCCGCCTCGACGACTTCGGCGGGCGGTGAGGCTTCCCCCCTCCGGCTGCCCACGGCAAACCCGCCGTCCGGGACGCTGGCCGAAAACACCTCGCCTTCGGCGCCCGCGCCACCCAAGCCCGAATCGGCATACCTCGCCGAGTTTGACTCCGCGTCCGCCGCGCCCTCGGAAACACTAGCAGCAGGCGCGGTAGGCGCCCCGCTGCGGCCCCTCTTCCGAGATGAGGTCTTCTTCTTCTTCGCTCCACCATCGTCTGGAGCGACACGGTCCGGCACGGCAAGGCCCAGGACCTCGCACACGCGGTTTATTCGCCCCAGCCCCGCCTTGGCGGTAGCAGACGCGTGCTGCTCGTGCTCCCTGGCGGTGTATGGCCCCAGGAATACGCCCGCGGCTTGCTCCGCCTCCTCCAAGGAAATCCCTGAAGCAAAGGAGAATAGCATCAGCATACAACGCATTTCGCGTCAACCAAGGAGGGACGCAATCGAGGCTTACGGGGGCCGGGCGGCGCCGGTAGCGAGCAAACCCACGGCGACACATTTGTCGTCTCGATGCCTCTCGGTGGCAAGACGCCAGTCGTAGGCAAGCGGTGCCACGCCGTACATCACGTACTCTTCGGCAAGGTCGCGCATATTGAGGCGGGCGGCCACGCCCACGAGCCGCTTGACCCTCCGCTTGTCCTCATCATCGAGCGTTCGGCCGGGCGAGGGCTTGAACGCGATTGGTCGGCCTGTGCACTCAAGGCCGCTCCCGCTCTCCACACGGTGGTAGAACCACCGCTTCATCCAGTAAGACTCCCACTTCCCGCGAGTTGAGTTCGCAGGGAAGAGCTTCTTGCACGACGAACGAAGAATAAAAGAGACGCTACTGAAGCTCGACAGCGTCCCATCCTTCCGGCCCTTCGGCTGGCATCGCGCCTCGTGGAGATAGGCGAACAGCGACGTGCTGGGCCAGCACGCCCCCGAGCGCAAGGCCCAGCTGTACACCGCGAGCCGGGCCACGACGTTTGGAGTCAGTTGCGCCAGCTCCAGCCCGAAGGTCCGCAGCACGTCGCCCACCACGGTCGCCGCTGGGATCCGGAGCCCCGCGTCGAAAAAGGCAATGAATACGACCGCCTCCGACCTCTCGGGATGCGGTTCCGTCTCGTCGCCGGCGAGCAATCGTACGTCCTGCCGCCTGGACAACTTCCCCGCGCGCAAGAGCCCTTGGATCGTCTTCTCGGTCACGAGCGAGGGGCCTAGATCGCCGGAGAACGTGCCTCCCTCCTCCGCCACCAGCCGCTCCTGGTCAGCTGCCGACGGGTCACGCTCTTGGAGCGCGTATTTCACCTCCAACGGCGAGGATCGCCGGCGAATGGCAGGGTCACCGACCGCCTGGCCGCGCTCGCTACTGGAGGCCATCGCCTCCCACGACGAGACTGAAGTGGCGAAGATAGCGCGAAGGTGTGGAAGGCGGAGCGGACAGGAAAGAGGGCGTAAAGGTGCGGGGACGCTGGTATGGGGGGGCTATTTCAAGCCACCTCGCACGTATCGCCGCTACCGAAGCGTCGCAACGATACGCGTGCTGGATGCAACCGCAGCGGTGTAAAGGCCCGCCCCACACGATTCCCCATAATTGAAAGCGAAGGGTCGCGGCGGTCCGGGCACGAGGTGCGACCACGGTCGTACAAGCGCCCATCCGGCGCAACGCCCCACCCAGCGCTGGAAGGTCACGAACACAGGCGCCATTTACTGCCTGCCCCGTGTCCCCCTTCCCTAGGGAAGAGGCGAGCGGCTGCAAACACGCAGCCGTCCACATCCCGCCGCCAACCAGTCATAGGCCGCCGCGTGCCCTGGGCGCGTTGGGTCGCACGGTACGAGAACCTAACCCTGGCAGACCAGGGGCCGGCGTGATTCCAGGAACCCGTACAGCGCAAGGCCGCATCAAAGACCCCAAGTCACCACCCACGCGGCGGTGTTCGCAGGGCAAAGGCGCCAGCTTCGCTGCCACCCATTCGCAGGGTAGGGGACGGAGCGCGCGCGCCTACTTCGACTAGGCGCTAGCTTCGCTGCCACCCGTTTGAAGGGCAGGGGGCGGAGCACGCGCATCTACTTCGACTCGGCTCCAGTTTCGCTGCCACCCGTTCGAAGGGTAGGGGACGGAGCGCGCGCGTCTACTTCGACTAGGCGCCAGTTTCGCTGCCACCCGTTCGAAGGGTAGGGGACGGAGCGCGCGCGTCTACTTCGACTCGGCGCCAGTTTCGCTGCCACCCGTTCCAAGGGTAGGGGACGGAGCGCGCGCGTCTACTTCGACTCGGCGCCAGTTTCGCTGCCACCCGTTCGAAGGGCAGGGGGCGGAGCACGCGCGCCTACTTCGACTAAGGCGCCAGCTTCGCTGCCACCCGTTCGAAGGGGAGGGGACGGAGCGTGCGCGCCTACTTCGACTAGGCGCCAGCTTCGCTGCCACCCGTTCGAAAGGCAGGGGGCGGAGCACGCGCGCCTACTACGACTTAGGCGCCAGCTTCGCTGCCACCCGTTCGAAGGGCAGGGGGCGGAGCGCGCGCGTCTACTTCGACTAGGCGCAAGCTTCGCTGCCACCCGTTCGAAGGGCAGGGGGCGGAGCGCGCGCGCCTACTTCGACTTAGGCGCCAGCTTCGCTGCCACCCGTTCGAAGGGTAGGGGACGGAGCGCGCGCACCTTCTTCGACTCGGCGCCAGCTTCGCTGCCACCCGTTCGCAGGGTAGGGGACGGAGCGCGCGCGCCTACTTCGACTAGGCGCCAGCTTCGCTGCCACCCGTTCGAAGGACAGGGGGCGGAGCGCACGCGCCTGCTTCGACTTAGGCGCCAGCTTCGCTGCCACCCGTTCGAAGGGTAGGGGACGGAGCGCGCGCGCCTCCTTCGACTAGGCGCCAGCTTCGCTGCCACCCGTTCGAAGGGTAGGGGACGGAGCGCGCGCGTCTACTTCGACTAGGCGCCAGCTTCGCTGCCACCCGTTCGAAGGGTAGGGGACGGAGCGCGCGCGCCTACTTCGACTAGGCGCCAGCTTCGCTGCCACCCGTTCCAAGGGTTGGGGACGGAGCGCGAACACCTACTTCGACTAGGCGCCAGCTTCGCTGCCACCCGTTCGAAGGGCAGAGGGCGGAGCGCGCGCGCCTACTTCGACTAGGCGCCAGCTTCGCTGCCACCCGTTCGAAGGGCAGGGGGCGGAGCGCGCGCGCCTGCTTCGACTTAGGCGCCAGCTTCGCTGCCACCCGTTCGAAGGGTAGGGGACGGAGCACGCGCGCCTACTTCGACTAGGCGCCAGTTTCGCTGCCACCCGTTCGAGGGGCGCGCGTCCACTTCGACTAGGCGCCAGCTTCGCTGCCACCCGTTCGAAGGGTAGGGGACGGAGCGCGCGCGTCTACTTCGACTTGGGCGCCAGCTTCGTTGCCACCCGTTCGAAGGGTACGGGACGGAGCGCGCGCGTCTACTTCGACTTGGGCGCCAGCTTCGCTGCCAGTTTAAATAAGACGTAGCGTCGAGGTTCGCCTCCGCACGCGCGAGTCTTCGGACTATAAAGAAAGTCGTAGCGTCGAGGTTTGCCTCCGCACGCGCCACTCCACGAAGTATAAACGAACGCGCAAACCTGCCCTCCGCATTCGGCGGCAAGTAACACCAAGCATAAGGTACTATTTGGTTCCATTATAAACACAAAGGGGTTACATGGTTATAAGCGTAGGACCCAGTGCGTCATTTCCCTGCCCTCCCGACCAACCGCTCAGCCTTGGCGCGGCGCGGACGAGCCCGCGCCGTCGTCACCACGGCGCTGAAGGACCCCTTCAAGCCACTGGAGGAGGTCCCCCTCCCCATGCAACGTCTGCTGCACGGCGACCCTCACTGCACCTTCCCCGAAGCGGCCCCAGATCCGTTGATGGAAGTTCTGCAGGCTAGATCCGATGGAACGGATGGCGTCCGACATAACCTCGGGGCGGTCGGGAGGATCCAGTTGAGGGTTCGCTAGCTCATGGGTATGCCTACACCCACGAGTGTGAAGCAGGGCGAGGGCGAAGCACGCACCAACATAGCCGCAGAGCTCGCCAAAGGTCCTGGCGCCACGAAGAGCAACACCGGCCCCCTCCTCGATCAGCCCGAGCGACTCCGACAGGGCCTCCGGCCTGTGCGTAGTGTCCGGCACTCGGACGCACAGATCCCGGAGGGCCTGGTTCAGAGCCTCCATGGCCCGCCATGCCGACAGGGACGCATTTTCCAGGACACGGCGGTTCTCGGCAGCAGACTCCGCCAGCTGGGCCTTCTCCCCTTCTAGGACGGCAATCTGCTGCACGAAGGCGGCGCGCTCCCCAGCCGTGGCAATCTGAGCTTCCGTGGCCTCGAGTTGTGCGGCCGCCAGGGCGTCCCCCAGCGCGCGAAGTTCTTCATCCTTTGCGGCGAGAGCAGTGTTTGCTTCGCGGAGGCCGGCTTCCAGAGCCCTCCGCTCCCGGATGCGGGCCTCGTCAAAGGACCGGCCGAGGGCAAGCGTCTGGCAGAAACAACAAATCAGCAGGCGTCCAGAAATACCTTACAAACGGAAGCGCATGTATTTACCCTCATCTTGGAGGCTTGCAGCGCGAGCGCTAGGAGGTCCCCCGTGCATGACGACAGCGCCTCTCGGTTGAGGCCGTTATCGGCACGCTCTGCGGCTGCGGTGAGGTCGCAAAATACCTCCGGGCGAGGGAGGAAGTCCGAGCGAGCGAGCCCCGGCCCCAAAGCGCCCAGATTTATCGCGGCCACGGCCACGTCAGCAGCAGCGGACACCTGCGGGGCATCCTGCACAAGGCTCCCAACTTCGCGCATACCTCCGCTGCTCGATCCTTCGCCACGTACGGGAGACGTCGTCTCACCTGATGTCGGCAGAATGAGCGAGCAGATCGAAGAGAGTCTCGCGAAGTCAGGTGAAGAAAGGGACTTACACCTACCTCCTGCGCCCCTCGTCGCGGTCGGAGGTGGCGCCGGTTCGACCGCCCAGGGAGAGGCAGGCGCCTCGACGCTCGGGGAGAACGTCTTCTCGACCGTGCCAGACGCCGTAATCCCGCGGCAAGGCCCCGCAACAGTGTATCGACTCCTAGGTGGCGGCGGGGACTGCATCCGAGGGCGTTTCGCCTGCGGTGGCACAGGCGAGTCTTCCACGGCAGGACCAGCTCCAGTCACTGTTGCCCCCACGGCTTCCTCTATAGGGGGCACGCCCTCGTCGGCCGCTGCGGTTGATAACGCACCTTCCACCGTGGTTGGCTCGCCAGGAACGGCGCCACCCCCCGGGTTGATGAGTTCCAACTCAACGACGGCCGTGAGCCCAAGCACGGGCTCGTGGGCGTCGGCAGAAGGTGCCGGGGGATCCGCGGCGGCGCGCCCCTCCGAAGCAGTATGGCCAGGCCCACCGCCGGTCGCACGCCTCGTCTCAGCTGGGCTAGCCGCAGGAGGGGCTGCAGGGTCGCGTATGGCGGCCGGGGAACGGGCCCGGCGTCGCGAAGATAGCACCCTCGAGGGGCTACCACCGCCCTGAGCGCCGGGAGTCCCGGCGGGAAGCTCTTCCGGCACCGCACGCTCGGGCACGACAATGCCCACAGCTTCGCAGGTGCGGTTTACCCGCCCCTGCTTAGCCGCCTTGACTGCGGCCTCGCGAGCCCGGTGCTCCTTAAGCGTGTACGGGCTGAGGAGCGTCGCAACCGCGCGCTCCGCATCTTCTAGCCGGGCCACTACGCAGGAGATCGCGTCAGTCAGGCGGAAGCCAAACAGATACAATGGCGCGGGCAAAGCGTACTGGGCGACTTACAAGGGGCGGACGGCGGCAGCAGGCGAGACACGGATGGGTCGAACCCGTCCTCGCGGGGGCCATTCTGTCCAACATACTTTCCCCGGGAGGAGAGTGGCGCCGCCCCATACATCGTGAACTCCTCGGCTAGGTCGCGCACGCTCATTCGACGGGCGACACCGACAAGGCTCTGTAGCTTCTGCGTGTCGTCGATCTCCGCCTTTAGACTCAGCGTGCTGTTAAACGAGATCGGCCCACCTCGGCAATGCATTCTGCTCTTGTCGGTCACGGTGTAATAGAACCACCACCGCGTCCAGGCGGCCGCCCACTGCCCTGACAAGGCTGGCACAGGGAACAACGTCGCGCAGGACGCCCGGAGCACGAAGTCAACACCGCCGAAGTTGGACACCGCCCCGTCAACCTTTCTGGGTCGACAGTGTGCGTCGTGCAGGGTGGCGAATAAGCTCGCGCTGGGACGCCACCCCTTTGTCCGCATCGCCCACGTGAAGACGGCCAGGCGGAGTATCGCGTGGGGCGTCAACTGGGCTAGCTCCAACTGGTAGGCCCGCAGGACTTCGCCCATGAACAGCGTGCAGGGCATTCGAAGGCTGGCATTGAAGAACGCCACGAAAACAATAGCCTCCATGGCCCCGGGCTTCGGCTCCGTCTCGTCCCGACGGGGTAGGCGAGCCCCATTGCGATCCACGATCTTCCCCTCATCCACGAGTCGCTGCAGCGTCCCTTCAGTCATGCGGCTCTTCCCCATCACACGGGAGCAGGAGCCTCCCGAGTGCTCCATGGCGTTCCACCACTTGTTGGCGCGCAAGCTCCCCCGCGGCACCAATTTGTACTCTTGAGAAGGATGGGTCGCCTCGCCCTGGCTAGGCAAGGAACCACTGTGGGGGTGGTAGGCGGCGTCGTCCTGGCTGGCCATCGCTCTTCGCGACAAGGGAGGAAGATGCAGGCAAAGGAGCAACTGGCGTGAAAATTAGCACGGGCGGAAGCGAAGCGGCAGATCAAAAAGCAAAGCAAGAAAGGGTGCCTCCACCCCAACACTAGCACCTTATAAAGGCCGCTCGCCTGCCTTGTGGCTCAGCGCACAGACGGATCAAATTCCCAGCGATTCGGCTATCCAAGATTTGGAACGAAGAACCGCCGGAACCTAGAGGGCCATGTCAGGTAGGTGGCCAAGCAGCGCACAACGCCCCTACATCCTCAACACGCGTCCAACTTCTCGGGGGACGAGGCGAACGGCCGCGGTCACACAACCGCTCACATCCCACGACGCACCAGTCGTGAGTCGCCACGTGCCCCACCTGCAGCATGGCAGACTGCACGACGCGATAGCCTGACTTCTGCCAGGTCAGGCGTCGGCGTGATTCAAGCCGCCATTAAAAGCGCACTACCAGACTGCAAGGTCACAACAGCCACGGAGCACGCGCGCCTACTTCGACATGGGCGCCAGCTTCGTTGCCACCCGCTCGAAGGGTAGGGGACGGAGCGCGCGCGTCTACTTCGACTTGGGCGCCAGCTTCGCGCATATTGAGGCGGGCGGCCACGCCCACGAGCCGCTTGACCCTCCGCTTGTCCTCATCATCGAGCGTTCGGCCGGGCGAGGGCTTGAACGCGATTGGTCGGCCTGTGCACTCAAGGCCGCTCCCGCTCTCCACACGGTGGTAGAACCACCGCTTCATCCAGTAAGACTCCCACTTCCCGCGAGTTGAGTTCGCAGGGAAGAGCTTCTTGCACGACGAACGAAGAATAAAAGAGACGCTACCGAAGCTCGACAGCATCCCGTCCTTCCGGCCCTTCGGCTGGCATCGCGCCTCGTGGAGATAGGCGAACAGCGACGCGCTGGGCCAGCACGCCCCCGAGCGCAAGGCCCAGCTGTACACCACGAGCCGGGCCACGGCGTTTGGAGTCAGTTGCGCCAGCTCCAGCCCGAAGGTCCGCAGCACGTCGCCCACCACGGTCGCCGCTGGGATCCGGAGCCCCACGTCGAAAAAGGCAACGAATACGACCGCCTCCGACCTCTCGGGATGCAGTTCCGTCTCGTCGCCGGCGGGCAATCGTACGTCCTGCCGCCTGGACAACTTCCCCGCGCGCAAGAGCCCTTGGATCGTCTTCTCGGTCACGAGCGAGGGGCCTAGATCGCCGGAGAACGTGCCTCCCTCCTCCGCCACCAGCCGCTCCTGGTCAGCTGCCGACGGGTCGCGCTCTTGGAGCGCGTATTTCACCTCCAACGGCGAGGATCGCCGGTGAATGGCAGGGTCACCGACCGCCTGGCCGCGCTCGCTACTGGAGGCCATCGCCTCCCATGACGAGACTGAAGTGGCGAAGATAGCGCGAAGGTGTGGAAGGCGGAGCGGACAGGAAAGAGGGCGTAAAGGTGCGGGGACGCTGGTGTGGGGGGGGGCTATTTCAAGCCACCTCGCATGTACCGCCGCTACCGAAGCGTCGCAACGATACGCGTGCCGGATGCAACCGCAGCGGTGTAAAGGCCCGCCCCACACGATTCCCCATAATTGAAAGCGAAGGGTCGCGGCGGTCCGGGCACGAGGTGCGACCACGGTCGTACAAGCGCCCATCCAGCGCAACGCCCCACCCAACGCTGGAAGGTCACGAACACAGGCGCCATTTACTGCCTGCCCCCGTGTCCCCCTTCCCTAGGGAAGAGGCGAGCGGCTGCAAACACGCAGCTGTCCACATCCCGTCGCCCACCAGTCATGGGCCGCCACGTGCCCCGGGCGCGTTGGGTCGCACGGTACGGGAACCTAACCCGGGCAGACCAGGGGCCGGCGTGATTACAGGAACCCGTACAGCGCAAGGCCGCATCAAAGACCCCAAGTCACCACCCACGCGGCGGTGTTCGCAGGGCAAAGGCGCCAGCTTCGCTGCCACCCGTTCGCAGGGTAGGGGACGGAGCGCGCGCGCCTACTTCGACTAGGCGCCAGCTTCGCTGCCACCGGTTCGAAGGGCAGGGGGCGGAGCACGCGCGTCTACTTCGACTCGGCGCCAGTTTCGCTGCCACCCGTTCGAAGGGTAGGGGACGGAGCGCGCGCATCTACTTCGACTAGGCGCCAGTTTCGCTGCCACCCGTTTGAAGGGTAGGGGACGGAGCGCGCCCGTCTACTTCGACTAGGCGCCAGTTTCGCTGCCACCCGTTCGAAGGGTAGGGGACGGAGCGCGCGCGTCTACTTCGACTCGGCGCCAGTTTCGCTGCCACCCGTTCGAAGGGCAGGGGGCGGAGCACGCGCGCCTACTTCGACTTAGGCGCCAGCTTCGCTGCCACCCGTTCGAAGGGTAGGGGACGGAGCGCGCGCGCCTACTTCGACTAGGCGCCAGCTTCGCTGCCACCCGTTCGAAAGGCAGGGGGTGTAGCACGCGCGCCTACTACGACTTAGGCGCCAGCTTCGCTGCCACCCGTTCGAAGGGCAGGGGGCGGAGCGCGCGCGTCTACTTGGACTAGCCGCAAGCTTCGCTGCACCCGTTCGAAGGGCAGGGGGCGGAGCACGCGCGCCTACTTCGACTTAGGCGCCAGCTTCGCTGCCACCCGTTCGAAGGGTAGGGGACGGAGCGCGCGCGCCTACTTCGACTAGGCGCCAGCTTCGCTGCCACCCGTTCGCAGGGTAGGGGACGGAGCGCGCGCGCCTACTTCGACTAGGCACCAGCTTCGCTGCCACCCGTTCGAAGGGCAGGAGGCGGAGCGCGCGTGCCTGCTTCGACTTAGGCGCCAGCTTCGCTGCCACCCGTTCGAAGGGTAGGGGACGGAGGGCGCGCGCCTACTTCGACTAGGCGCCAGCTTCGCTGCCACCCGTTCGAAGGGTAGGGGACGGAGCGCGCGCGCCTACTACGACTTAGGCGCCAGCTTCGCTGCCACCCGTTCGAAGGGCAGGGGGCGGAGCGCGCGCGTCTACTTGGACTAGCCGCAAGCTTCGCTGCACCCGTTCGAAGGGCAGGGGGCGGAGCACGCGCGCCTACTTCGACTTAGGCGCCAGCTTCGCTGCCACCCGTTCGAAGGGTAGGGGACGGAGCGCGCGCGCCTACTTCGACTAGGCGCCAGCTTCGCTGCCACCCGTTCGAAGGGTAGGGGACGGAGCGCGCACGCCTACTTCGACTAGGCGCAAGCTTCGCTGCCATCCGTTGGAAGGGCAGGGGGCGGAGCGCGCGCGCGTACTTCGACTAGGCGCCAGCTTCGCTGCCACCCGTTCGAAGGGCAGGGGGCGGAGCGCGCGCGCCTGCTTCGACTTAGGCGCCAGCTTCGCTGTCACCCGTTCGAAGGGTAGGGGACGGAGCTCGCGCGCCTACTCCGACTAGGCGCCAGTTTCGCTGCCACCCGTTCGAGGGGCGCGCGTCCACTTTGACTAGGCGCCAGCTTCGCTGCCACCCGTTCGAAGGGTAGGGGACGGAGCGCGCGCGTCTACTTCGACTTGGGCGCCAGCTTCGTTGCCACCCGTTCGAAGGGTACGGGACGGAGCGCGCGCGTCTACTTCGACTTGGGCGCCAGCTTCGCTGCCACCCGTTGGAAGGGTAGGGGACGGAGCGCGCGCGTCTACTTCGACTTGGGCGCCAGCTTCGCTGCCACCCGTTGGAAGGGTAGGGGACGGAGCGCGGGCGTCTACTTCGACTTGGGCGCCAGCTTCGCTGCCACCCGTTCGAAGGGTAGGAGACGGAGCGCGCGCATCTACTTCGACTTGGGCGCCAGCGTCGCTGCCACCCGTTCGAAGTGTAGGGGACGGAGCGCGCGCATCTACTTCGACTTGGGCGCCAGCTTCGTTGCCACCCGTTGGAAGGGTAGGGGACGGAGCGCGCGCGTCTACTTCGACTTGGGCGCCAGCTTCGCTGCCCACCAGTTCGAAGGGCAGGGGACGGAACGCGCGCGTCTACTTCGACTTGGGCGCCAGCTTCGCTGCCACCCGTTCGAAGGGTAGGGGACGGAGCGCGCGCGCGTCTACTTCGACTCGGGCGCCAGCTTCGCTGCCCACCAGTTCAACGGGTAGGGGATGGAGCGCGCGCGCGCCTGCTTCGAATCAGGCGTCCGCCTCCGCTAACACCATCCCAGACTTCGGGCTCCCCAACCACAAGCTTGGAGGCATTCACAGGCCGCAGGGGACGGAGGGGGCCAAAGGACTCGGCAACATGGCTTCGGCCCTGTAAAGCCCTTCACCATGCGAGGCTCCTGTCGTAGGGGTGGACCCCACCTAAACCCAGCAGGCCTGGTAGGAGATTATAAGGCCCAGAATAGGTCATGTGTAATGACATAACTGCCCCCAGAGGGGATAACCAGATGTAAAGGTATATCTGTAAAAGCACTCCTCATGTGTATATATATATGGGTAAGCCATGGGGAGGACCTAGGCCATTACACTTATCTTCGTCACTCTCCACTACCATCTCTCTCTCTGTTTGGTCTGTAGCCACAACAACAACATTTAATTAAATACAGTAAATAGATTGAAATTACTGAATTTAATACAGTAACTAAAAACATAACTTGTAATCGAAAATAATACCGTCAGTGCCGGCTTCGACCCAACACCAACCTATTCACGGGCATCCCACCCGAACCATCTTTTCCAAAAGATCACGTATGGATTCCATCCATCCACACGCTTTCACTACGTAATTTTGATGAATTCCATCCATCCACCATATTTCAATCTCTCATGGATTCCATCCATCCGTAAGGTTTTCATCTTTCGTGGATTCCATCCACCCATAAGGTTTTCAAAAACATTTTTGAAAAACAAAGTCTAATCCATGAAAAACATTTACTTAGTATGCCCATGACCGTGGGCACGGCTATCCAGGATAGATCATACACTCTGCAGAGGTTGTACAGCTTTACTCGGGGGAGTCGCAGACACGCGGTAGGGAGAAGGGGGGCGTGCGCCAGCACCGGGTGGAAGGCCCAACCACATACCCCTGTGCACGACAATCAACCCTGTGGCTACAACCTACAGAGCATGCCTGCACCCACCAATCTAACCAATAGCCTAAGTCTAAACCAGGTTTTATATTTTGTTTTCAAAATAATTTTATAATCCTTCTTGACTCTCCGAAGTCTGGAATACATTTCAAAACTTATCATTCCATGTGAGAAGCTCATCATCTTATGTGAAAGATATCCCAACCCAATTAATATGTCTAAGCAGGGCTAAGCATTTGATTTAAACTCTCTAGACAACACTAATGTATTAACTAGAGTTTGATTCTAGGGTGACAAGGTATCCAGGAATTCAATATCAATGGAGGAATTAACAAGTAGGCAATAACTAAATTTAAAACTGAATTGAAAAACATTGAATAGAAATATGCATGCAGAATAATATTCTTAAAAATCAGTCTTTTCCATTTTCAACTGAAAAATCGATTTACTGCGTCATGCTTACGTCAGCCCTGGGGAATTTTTCGGACAAGCGACTGACATGTGGGCCCGGGTCTATGGACTGAGTCCACAGGTGAGGGAGGCGGCCGACGTGGCACGGGAGGGGTTGGGTGCGCACGTGGCGCTGACGGGACAGGAGGGGAGCCGACGCGGCGCTGATGCAGTGCCACATCACCCACGACGTCAGCTCGGCTGCTGACATGGCCAGGTCGGTCGGGGTGGCGCACGGGCATGGCCGCTGCGGCGGCGCTCCGGTGACCGGCGGCGAGCGACGAAGGGCGGAGGAGGGAGAGGGAAGTGAGGGGAATCTGGGGGTGGGCGCGGGAGTTACCGGAGGCGGCCGGGAATGGTCGGCGGCGAGCACAGAGCGGCGACGGCGCTTGGGTGGCGGCGGGGACGGCTTTCCGGCGGCAGCGGAGCTCGGCCGAGGGATCCCCGAGGTGCGCACGGGCACGGTGGAGATGGCGGTTTGGACGGCGAGGCGCGGCGTGGCCCGAGGTGACATCGATTCCTCGCCGGACTTGATGGCGGCGGTGGTGGCAAAGGCACACGTTGTCGGGGGTACTCCGGCGCCCGGTGAGGGAGGGGGATAGCGTAGGGGGTAGTGCAGAAGGAGGCGGAGCTCGGGGGCTTTTATAGGCTCGGGGGAAGGGGAGGCCCGGCGTGAATCGCTTGCCGGAGGAGCGCCGTTTACGGGCGGAGATGCGGAAGTGACGTGAAAAAGGGGGGAAGTGAGTGCGCGGGGTGGGGAGTGGGGCGGCGCACGTGCGGGGAGCGGGGCGTGTGGCGCACGAAGAGAGGGAGAGTGGTCGGGAGGTGCGGAGCCGGCGGTTGCGGGGTAGGCAGAGGCGGGCGCGCGCAAGGAAGATGGCGCGGGGAGGAAGAAGATCCCGACAAGCGGGCCCGGGCGGTCAGCGAGAGAGGAGGAGAGAGGAGGCGCGGGCGGCCAGGATGGCGCCACGCGGCAGGGGCACGCATCGGGCGGCCGAGCGAGGGCGATGGGTCGACTACCGAGATTGGTCGGGTCGCACACATGGCGACCACCGAGAGGGGGTAGGCGGGATGGAGCGGGTGGCAGGGATGGGCCAGGCGCATGGGACGTGGCTCAAACTGGGCCGTCCACACGTCGGCCGGAGGGAGAGGTGGGGATTTTGATTTTTAATTTTTGATTTCAGATTTTCAGAAAAGCTCAGAAAATTCAATAAAGCTCAGAAACATATGAAATTACTTCTAAAAATTCTAGAAAAATTTACAAAAGTTTCTAGAAATGTTTTGGACTTAAATAAAATATTTCCAAATCAATTGGTATTTAATTTTCATACTTAAAATACTTTTTAATTTCAAAATAGATTTTTGAACTCCAGAAAACCAAATAAATCCGAATAATTAATTTGAATTAGGATTTTATGGAAAATCAAAATATCATCTTACTTAATAATATTTTTAGGTTTTACTTAAAATACTTTTCAAATCCAACCTTTTCAAAAACAGAAATTCAGGGCAAATCCAGAAATAACATTTAGGCAACAAAAATACTTATTTTAATACAAATTTTAATAAATCCGCATAATTAATCAGAATAATCCATGTATATTGTGTCATTACCTGGCTAACAGTAGCTCAGAACACTAGAAGAGGTCATAGCTGGCACTCGGTGTGATCAGTAAAAAAGTGCAATGCACTTGAGAAAAAGAAAAGAAAAAGAACCATCTACTCTAGGGCTCGAGGCTCGAGGCCCTCGAGTGAAAGAGCAAGTGAAAGATAGAATAGAGGTTGAGAGAGATGGAGAAAGGGGTAGGGGCGGGCAACTGAGGGATATCAGAGAACTTTATCAAGATTTACTGAATCCCTCCTCTTCTCATGATTCTACTATGCATATGTAAGACAAAACCATCCCTCTTCTTCTCTATTCCATCTCACGTTTTCCCCATTTTTGGTTGGCAAATTTCTAGTCAATTTAACTTCCGTAGTTATTTTTTATTTTGCTCTTCCATGTTCGTCCTAACTTGCTTTCAAATTTCTACAGACTTGCTCACACCTATACTAAGTTAGTTTTATTTTTATTTTGCTTGCAAATTATACTCATTTTGCTTTCGTGTTGTCCCAACTTGCTTTTGAATTTATGCCCTTCACACCTATACTAAGTTGGTTTCATTTTTTTATTTTGCTTGCAAATTATACTCATTTGCTTCCATGTTATCCCAGCTTGGTTTTGAATTTATGCCGACTTGGTTCACACCTATGCTAAGTTGGTTTTAATTTTTTATTTTTGCTTACAAATTATACTCAATTTGCTTCGACGCTTATCCCAACTTGCTTTGAAATTTATACTGCTTTGCTTCGCATCTATACTAATGTTTTATTTTATTAATGCCTAGGGAGAAATTCGGATAGGATGCCAACATGTTTAGTATTTACTGAGCTAGTGGGCCTTGATGAGCCTTGGTGGAGGGACGCTGCATCCTGTTATTTTTTATTGTTTAGCTTTTTATTGTGTGTGCGTGGAGGGACCAATGGACACTCAGCCGATTTGTAGTCTTGTTCTTTGACAAAAATAACTTTTGAGGGTTTTTGGATTTATCCCTTCTATATATAGCACTGTGCAAGCTTAGAGACTCGAACACATACTCATCATTCTTCGATTTGAATGTACAATGCAAAACTGTGCAGTTCTCTAGGAAGTTGGTTAGCCATCACACGGTGTAGGGATAAGGTAGAATATACCAGTGGAAATTAAAATGTTTACCACATAAATAAGAAAGTCATGCGAGTAAATGATCATGGATCGATCATTACAACTAAATGCATAATACAACAGAAGAAGAGTTGAAGTAGCTTAGTTCAATGTAGCGCATATCAGTGTAATGGAATTAGTCAATCATCCAACATCCTTAGAAAGCAATCATCGGAAACCGATCATCCTAATCAGTGCCGCGGTCACAATAGTGTCTCTACTGAAGTCCATATGTTCAGGGAGGAATGTCGTGCGCTGGTGTGCAAGCACTAGCGCACACAATAGGTCCTCTGTGGGGTGGTGGTTAGAGTTTCGATGGGTGCGAACTAGAATACCTCCCTTAGCCCTACACCTCTTTTAATATAGCCCCTCGATGGAATCCTACGTTAAGGGCCCAACAAGGTGCGAAACCCACTTGACTCATTAGTAACAGATCGATCCAAACTAATTTGTTCCATTCTATTAAGTGTGTGACCCCGTAGGTTCATATATTTGGTCGTGGCCTAGAAACTCCTTTCTGGTCCATAAGTTGGTAGCGGTCACTACCAGAACATAGCAATTCTCAAATATGTATAAAGATCATATCGAGCGAATCTATATAGTGCTCATACATCAATCCATTTGCCTCACAATACTAGATCGAACTTAAGGCAAGAAGTGTGCCATACTATGATAACTCGATCTTTCACTCATTCTTGTAGTACGTTATCCAGTTGCAGTCAACTCATTAGCCATATTCGACATGACCATGCACTTCTTTAACCCAACTACATCGAGGGGTCTAGAGATATCTCTCCTATTATATGGGAGGGACAAATTCTATTTTGATCGTTCATAGTCCTCCACATATTTCATAGTAAACTCCAAAACTTACTTTCTAGCCATTTAGTTACGGAGTAGTGTTAGACAATTTCTAAGTAAACTATTATATATGTAGGAAACTATGATGATATCAGGTCCAAAGATCCCACATACACTATGTATAAGACTAACTGATGACACTTAAAAATATAACAATTCACATAGTGTCGTATGGTGGGTGAATCTAACACCATATTATCTAACATGTATCTATATTATTGATTAGATATCCAAATATCTATGTGAGAGACCATGTGGAGGTATCCCCATGTTTGTGATGAGTAATTGACGGTTGGTTTAGAGAGTTTGAGTTTGTTTTGGGTATTCTAGGGTTGAGTACCTTTTACATATGCTATTATTGATATGTTGTTTCATGCGGTGCTATGTGACGGTTTGCTTGTCTGTGTGACTGCAGGACTTTGGAGCTAGGTCATGGTGAGGCGAGGAGGACCGGGACTAGGCTCAGGAGGTGTTGAGGTCCAGACGGTCGGTTATGCCGAAGATGATTGAGGTTGGTGATGTGGTTGCGAGTCGGGAGACGAGGGACCGGAGCTTGAGCTACCGGTGACGGACACGAGGGGCGACGACGAGAGAACCGGGACTAGGCTCAGGGAGGAGTCGAAGGTCCAGACGGTTGGAGGTTGGTTACGATCGTGCTCGACGGAATAGACCAGGACTAGACTCAGGTGGAGTCGGAGGTCTCGGTCGGAGTCGGGTAGACACGACAGCCAGCAACGAGTGGATCGGGACTAGGCTCAGAGAGGAGTCGGAGGTCCAGACGGTCAGGATGCCGGGTGCGGTCGTGTACAGCGGACCGGGACTAGACTCAGGGAGGAGTCAAGGTCCAGACAGTCAAGGTACCGGACACGGGAAGCTTCCGGGAAGGTGCTTGAGGGCAATTTGGACAATTGACTCAAGTTTTGGAGTGGAGAGACTGGTTTCCCTCCATTTCCATGTGTGTTAACTTTTTGCCTCAAGTGTGTGTGAGGTATGGCTGTGTTTGGTATGACACTTCTTGTATTTCTCCTTGAGGGTGTGTCCTTGCTGTTAAAAGGGGAAGGATGTGAGGCAAGAAGGTCTTGGATTCTGTAGAGAGGCATTCAAGTGTGCTCTAGGCAGTGGTAGCAGTTTAGTGGTGAGCTCCTGTTGTGTACTTCGTGTGTGTGCTCAAGTGAGCAAGCATGTATTGAAACTCATTTGCAATCGCGTATGGGGATGTAGTGGTTGTAAACCTTTGTAATCATTCATCTCTCTTCCTCTTTATCAATATGAGAGTGATTTGGTTTGAGCTGCGCTGGTTATTTCCTTTCCTGTGCTTTGTCTGAGTTCATCTATTATTTTCTGTTCTTGTGTTTGAGAGTTGAATTCTTGATTAATTTCTTGCCAAGTGGTTTGCTCTGTGATGAGAATATGCCTCAAGACCATTTGGTCAAATAGATTCCCAAGAGCTTAATGGAAGAATCAAAAATTACTCTTTTCAGCTCATACCCAATTTCCTCTGTTTGTGCAAAATTAGGGTTTTATGTCAGGGGATGATGGATTCTCCTCATTCCCTTCAAAAGATGGCTTGAGGTTTGGGGTTAGAAGTCCTGAGATCATTGCTAAGTGGAATGCAAAAGCTCATGAGCAAAAGATTCAAGATTTGTGAGCAATGTGGAAATTTGTCCATACTCAACTCACTTTTCAGATTTTTGCTCAAATCTTGAATTCTTGCTCTCTTCATGAGTTCTTTTGATTTCTTAGGCCCTGCTACTATTTAAATCAAGTTCCAGCTCTGATGGCCTGAAAAGATCAGAAGAAATTCACGTTTTCATTTGGTTTTTAGCAAGATTCAGTTTCTGCTGTTAATTTTCAGCCTGCTGCTCCCGAGGGCCGGTTTGACCGGATTTGCAATGGCGGTTGGACCGGGCTGTAGCTGGCGGTCTGACCGGCGGCATATGACCGGTCAACCGGAGTTTGATGGGCGGTCAGACCGACATTCCAGGACCGGTCAGACCGGCGGTGTGCGGGCGGTCTGACCGGCCAATGCATACCGGTCAGACCGGCCTGGCCTGTTCCTACTGTCAGCCTTTTCTTCTTGTTGCTTTATTTGCCGATCTTTCTTGTTTGTGTTCAGCCTGAATTTCCAGTGAGCATGAGTTATTTTTCATCATAGCTTTTATAGCTATCGGTGAGAAAAATCTCAAGTGGATACTTTGGGGGCATTTTTAAAGAGGCGCCATTCACCCCCCCCCCCCTCTGTTGCCATATCCGATCCTACAATTGGTATCAGAGCCGGTTAGCTCTTCTTGATAGATCTTTAACCGGTCTGTGAGCCATGGCAATGGAAAGTATTCCACCAAGCCCCCGATCTTTGATGGGATCGACTATGTCGGGCCCCCGGATTTCCAAACCCGGACCCTCTGTGTATTACAGCACTAGTCCCAGATCAAAGCTAGTGCACACAGTTAAACAGAATGGAAAACATCACCATCAACGATTTATTACAATAATTAAGAGTACTGACCACAGGGTCTCCTTATTACAATAGAGGTTTAAGACCTCGCACACATGAAACACAACGGAAGCAAAAGATAACTCGAAGGCGACCCATCAATTCGCCACAGGCAATTGACTGGGGAAGCGCGACCTAGTCCTCCGGGAAAAATCCATCACAGCCACAAGCGAAGCAGTAGTCGTAGTCGCCTTCTTGAGCTTCGACTTCCTCTAAGGATTGTTTTTAGAGTGCAGCATGTGAGTACACAAAGTACTCCGCAAGTCTTGGGAAAAATGCAATAGATGCAAGGCTTGACAAATGAAGGCTATATGGTTCTTTTGCACAAAGCAACATTTTCATTCAATTGTTTCTAATTATTTTCGAAGGCATCAATTTAATAAAGTAAATGTTTTAACAGAAACTATCAATAATTCAATAGTGAAGGTTCCATCTACCAACACTAGATTAACTGATCAAGTTTTAAACTGCGGGTTA
This sequence comes from Dendrocalamus latiflorus, assembly GCA_017311315.1. NCBI lineage: Eukaryota > Viridiplantae > Streptophyta > Magnoliopsida > Poales > Poaceae > Dendrocalamus > Dendrocalamus latiflorus. The sequence continues at coordinate 7,005,401 of CM029646.1, forward strand.
CATCCACCCTCTCTGGCTCCAACTGCCAGGATACCCTTCCGAGAGTTCCCTCCACTCTCGGAATACAAAACTTTGATTTTAAAACCAAAACCAGAAATCTACCATGTGCATGCATTCCTTGCCCGCCCTTGACCGTAGGCACGGCTATTCGAATAGTTTTACACTCTGCAGAGGTTGTACAACTTTACCCACAAGAGATAAATTATCCTAAAAGTCAACACGCTTCCTTTGGCATGAGACCCAGATAAAATATCACAAAGCCTTTACCTTACTCTAATCTAGCTAGATACCACCCGCTGAGGTTTCACCGCAGGTAGGCTAACTGCCCGAACCGAAGCCCCCTCTTGCGCCATACGAGTACAGTAAATCTCTGTCCCTCACTGTGAATAACCAGTCCATCCCTGGCACCCACTTTCCACTGGTGGCACCCAAACTAGACTATCATACGTTAGTCAGCTAGGTCGTACCCATATAGACTTGTGGTTGTACGGTTAATGCTCAGTCTGGACAAACACAAGCGTCGGTCCTTAATTGACTAGGGTGGAACATACACTTAACAAGATCTCGTGCTTGCTGCACCAACCCAAACCAACCATCCACCCTAATCTAAACCAACTTCCACATTTTATTTTATTTTAAAAGAATAGTGGCAACTCCAATCACCCTAACTTTATATTCACAAGGGTATTACAATAAATCATAATTTCCCATTTTCAAAAATTCCAAAGGTATTAATTAGCATGACTAAGCATTATACTACCATTCTATTATTTATCAAAGATTTAATAATAATCTTATTATTGAGACAAAGGAAATTCTAGGGTTACAAAGGTACATGGCAATCAACATCAATTGAGGGCATAACAAAGTTGGAATAACTAATTCCTAAAGATTGAACTAATGTTTATGTAAATAGCAATGCACATAATTTAAAATAATTAAAATATTTCAAAATCATAGGTTCAAGATGATCAAAGGAGACTTGCCTTCTTGCAGGCTCTCTGGGTCTTCCTGCTGCTGGGTGGAAAGATCGTCGACAACGTTGGATTCTAAGCACGAAAAGACAGAGCAACAAAATAAATAAATACAAACAAAAAATTCAAATAAACTCAAAAATTCAAATAGAGGCCATATTTGGACTGATTATGATTTTAGACGAATTTAGGAGAAAGATTCAGCGGATTTGGGGTTCACACGAGGGAGAACGAATATCTGGAAGATCGGTTGGGAAATGAAATTACTGAGACAATATTTGGACCAAGAAAGATAGAATGGATTTTATGGAGATTTTGCAAGATTTGAATTTGAATTTTGAAAGTGCACAGAAAATTTGGAATGGAACTGAGGCTTTGAATTTAAACTAGGCATTGGAATTTGAAATTTAAATATTTGAAATATCAAATAAATTTCAAATATTTGAAAGGATGGAAGAAATGGATAGTTTGGAATTTTTTATGAATTTAGAAATTTGAATGGGCTCAAACGGAGTTAAGATGAGGGAGAATGGGCTCCGGGAAGTTTGAAAAGAGAGAAAAAGAAAAAGATTGATTTTCTGGAATTATTTTTCTAACGGAAAAGACTTTATGGCGTCAGCATTGCGTCAGCGAGGGATTTTCTTTTTGGGCCGAATTATTTTTCAATTGCACTGACGTGGCCACGGTGGCGCACGCGTGCCTGGGTTGCGCTGTGGTGGGCTGCCAGGTGGTCGCCACGTCGGCGCTTGCGCCATGACGGGGCACGGTGGCCGGCGAGTGATCGGGAGCCATGGCTCGCCGGAGCTCCGGCGCACGGCGGCGGCCGGCGAAGGGCGGACGAGGGAGAGGGGGCGACGGGGATTCCAATTCACCTCGGTTCGGGGCTCGGGCGTCGATGACGAGGGCCGGCGACGAGGAGGGGGGCGGCGGCGCTCGGGTAACGGCGGCGACGGCCTTCCGGCGGCGGAGGGGCGCGGCCGAGCGGTGGAGGCGCTTCGCACGGGCACGGGGAGGCCAAGGGAGGCGGCGGCGTGGTGCGAGGGTGACCGGAGCTGCACCGATTGCTCGCCGGAGAGTTTCGGCGACGGCGGCGGCATGTGCACAATGCGGGCGGCCGGCGCGAGGGAGAAGGTGGGGGGAAGGCGGGGAGATGGTGCGAGGAAGGGAGAGACCGAGAGGGGGGTTTTATAGGGTCGGAGGGGGAGGGGAGCGGCGCGCACGTCTCGCCGGCGATGGCGCGGGGCGGCGGGAATGGCGGGGGATTAGGGGGACACGGCGCGGGGATGGCGGAGGGAGTTGGCACGTGGATTAGGGGAGAAGAAAGGGGGACAGGGCAGGCGGGTGCGGGAAGTCCGGCGGGGAAGACGGCGGCTGCGCGGTGCGGGAGGAGGAAGAAGGCGCGGGGAGGAAGAAGAAGGGGGCGGGGTGGCTGACACGCGGGCCTGGGGTGGCAGAGAGAGAAAGGGGAAGGAGGGCGCGGGTGGTGGAGATGTTGCCACGCGGCCAGGGGAAGGATCGGGCGGCCATGGGGAGAGAGAGGGATGGACGGCCGAGATGAGTGGCCGCACACGTGTCGGACACCGAGAGGGGGTAGGCGGGATGGGGGTGAGCGGCGAGGATGGGCCGGGCGCATGGGACGTGGCTCCATCTGGGCCGTCCACGCGTTGTCCAGAGGTAGGGCGAATTTTAATTATTTTTATTTTTCTGATTTCAGATTTACAGAAATTGCCAAAAAATTTAATAAAGCTCAGAAAAATATGAAATAAATTCCAAAAATTCCAGAACAATTCATAGAATCTCCTGGACACTTTTTGGACTTAATAAAAATACTGACAACTAATGTTGGTATTTAATTTTCATACTTAAAATACTTTCTAATTTCAAAAATACATTTTTAAACTCCAGAAAATCCAGGAAACCAGATAAAAGCCAAATAACTCCAAATAATTAATTTGAATTAGGATTTTTATAGAAATTCAAAATATCTTTTTATTTAACAATATTTTTAGGTTTTACTTAAAATACTTTTCAAATCCAGCTTTTTCAAAAACAGAAATTCAGGGCAAATCCAAATAAAACTCAAATACTTTAAAATAATTAATTTGAATTTAAATTTTTCAGAAAGCAAATTTTTGGGATGTTACAGACTATTCCTTTTAGAAGAGTCGGATGGAGACCTACATTCAGGCTCAGGGCTATGCGATCTTGCGCAAGGTCAAAACACGCTTTGTTCCTACCGATGCGAACATCAATGTGGCGAACATGCCCGATGTTGAGGCAAATGGTAAGGCAAGGAACATCGTCATCCAAGGTTTGAGCCGAAATGAGTTTGATCACATTTCTCATCTTACGTCGGCCTTCGATATTTGGGTGACCCTCGATGCTTACCATGAGGGCACCACCCAAATAAAGACGGTACGACAGGACCAGTTCAAGCGAGATTACAACAAGTTTGAAATGCTCACTGGCGAGTCCCTTGATGAGTGCTTTGCGAGATTCCACAAGATCTTGAGCAACCTCCGAGCGGTCGGTCTCATATACCCCGACTCGGATAACGCTCGTCAGATGCTTGCGGCCTTGGACTTGCATGTTTGGGGGATGAAAGTGACCACCATCAAGGACACCACGGACCTCTCGACTTTGACTCTTGATGCGTTGTACTCACGCCTCAAGACTCACGAGATTGACATTGTCTCTCGCAAGTCGAAGTCACAGTCGATGGCTTTGGTCACTGATCCCAGTCCTGCCTCTGGTTCTTCTATTGACACTCTTTTGGGTTTTTCTTTAGCTGCTCTGTGTGAAATTAATGATGATCATTTGGAGCAGCTCCCAGAAAACCAATAGCCCTCTTAGCCAGAAAATTGTCCCATGCTTACAAGAGGGTTAGGGAGCGAAAGAGAGGAGGAGGACGTGTGATTTGCTTCGAGTGTGGTGGCCCCAACCACATTCTGGCAAACTGCCCCAAGCTGAAGGGCAAGAACAACTACGGCGGTTCGAGCAAGAACGTCTACACCGACAAGAACCGCAACAAGAAATCGCCAAGCAAAGAGAAGAAGTTCCGCAACCTTGGCAAAGCCAAGAAGCTCTTCCACCGCGTCCTCACCGCCTTCGACGACCTCGACCTTAGCGAGGTGGAGGGGTGGAGCGACGACGATGGGAAGGACGAGCAAGACCCCAAGGTGGCGACGACTTCTCCGGCATGTGCTTCATGGCCCTTGAGGGCGACATGAGCGACAGCGAGCTTTACTCTGACTCCGACAAGGTATACCCCTCATACGACCAGCTTAATGATGCTTTTCTTAAGCTAGGTAAATTTTATGCTAGATCTAGAGTTAGGTGTAGCGAGTTGGAGAAGGAAGTAGCGAGTTGGAGAAGGAAGTAGATAGATTGTCACGGGAGGTTACTTCACTTATATCTGCTCCCTCCCGTGACGAATGTGATACATGCTGTGCTTTGTTTGGTGACATGGAGAAATTAAGGACCTCTCATGATAGTCTGTCTTCTGAGCTTGACATGATTAAGGTGGAGAATATTAGTCTTTTGGCTGTAGGGTAGCTGCTCTTTCATCTACTGTTGTTGAGACTACTTCTTGCACCTCATGTGAGGATAAGGACAATGCATTTAGAGGTCTTTATACCATGCTTCTCGATCTGCCCGAGACTTGCAAAAATTGTAATAATTTGAAGATGAACTTAAAAAAGGCAGATCACAAAATTGCTGAATTACAAGCTTTTCTGTTAGAGCCCATTGCTTCATGTATGAACTGTCCCAAGTTGACTGCTGAGGTTGAATCTGTTTCCAAACAGTTTCAAGAAATGATTGATAACAGTAACAAGTTGGCTCAATATGCTTCTAAGGACCCTGTTAGCTCACCATGCAATAACTGTGAAAAACTAAAATTTGACTTAATTGCATTGGATGAAAAATGTGTGAAGCTAACTAAGGACTTTCTAAAGAAGCCACCATCTGCTTGTAATATGTGTGCTGGTGTGGGGAAGAAGCATGAGGGTTTGGTAGAGACGCCTAGCGACGTGAACCAAATGGCTAGCAGTAGGACTGTCCCTTCTGAGGCGGCTGTGCATGCACATGCCTTCCGTTCTTCTGCTGTTGGTTCTTCTTATTCTAGACCAATCTAAAATTTGCAAATTCAATCAAGGTCTAGGGTATGATTTTTCTGAGGATATTAGGAAGCATCCACCTGCTGTTCTCAGACCCATAGCAACAGGTGTGATCAAGATTGAGCCCAGAACTAAGAAAGTTAAATTCAAATCAGCGAGCTTTGTCCAAGGGATCTCTGACAGTAAGGTGGTTCCACCTGTTGCTTCGACCTCTCAGAAGGCGAAGCCTCATCATGCTACTTCTACCTCTCAGAAGGTGAAGTACCATTGTACATTCTGTCAGAAGGATGGACACTTGGTCGAGCGATGCTTCAGGCGCACCAAGATCACATGTAGAGACCATGTTGAGGCTCTTAGGCATATTCAGGGTCAGCCCCAGACCTTGAGTGCACCTAAGACCAACACGAGGTCGAGAGTTGCTTCAGCTGATGGGTTTGAGCAGCATCGAGGACTTGGCTTTTCTGGTTTTACTGATTTTCGTCCTCGATATGCCTCTGGTCGTGACTTCTGCCGTTCTGAGGGTAGATCTTATTTCCCCCGTCGAGATGGCTACCCGCGGCGTGATCAGCGTGTTGTTGGTGCTCCGACTCGCTCTCCCATAGCAGTCAGACCCATCAACAGCTTCAGGTCTGCACATAGACCTTCTGCTTCTTTGAGCGACAGAGAGCGTAGGGTAGCTAGAGGTCAGTCGTGTGTGACTACTTCTTCTGCTCGGCGTGTGACTCAGTATTGGGTGCCAAAATCTCTTTTGATTTATCCTAGTACCGAGTCTTTACCCTCTGTTTGACTCAGGTTCGCCGGGCTGGGAAGGGAGAAGTTTGGCCTGTAGACTCCGGTTGTTCTCGACATATGACCGGAGACTCCCGTTGATTCTCTTCCCTAGCCCGTGCTCCAGGTGATAAGACTATCACCTTTGGAGACGCTTCATCTGGGCGCGTCATCGCAAAAGGTACTGTGCGCATTAATGATTCATTTATTTTAAAAGATGTCGCCTTGGTGAGTAAGCTGCAGTACAACTTGCTTTCTGTTTCCCAGCTTACCGATGACGGTTATGAGATGAGCTTTAAAAAACGCTCGCAAAATTCTAGATTCTTCGGGTAGTCTGGTTTGCGGGATTTCTCGTTATGGGAGGATCTTTTGTGCTGATTTTGTTGAGTCTTCTAGTGATACTCTTAGGTGTTTAGTTGCTTCCGAGTCCCGTGACCTTACTTTCTGGCATAGGAGACTTGGTCATATTGGATTTGACCATTTGACTCGAGTTAGCGGTCACGACCTCATTCGTGGTCTGCTTAAACTCAAGATGGTCAAAGATCTTGTTTGCGCTCCATGCCGGCATGGCAAGATGGTTGCTGCATCTCATCCTCCGGTCACAGTGACTATGACCGATGCACCAGGACAGCTGCTCCATATGGACACAGTTGGACCAGCTCGAGTACAGTCAGCAGGAGGGAAGTGGTATGTTCTTGTCATGGTCGATGACTTCTCGAGGTACTCTTGGGTGTTTTTCTTAGCCTCGAAGGATGAGACATATACCCATTTTTGGGGTTTGTTCAGTAAGCTTTCTGTTGAGCTCCCGGGTGCCTTGCGAGCGATCCGCAATGACAATGGCACGGAGTTCAAGAATTCTTACTTTGAGAGGTTTTGCAGTGAGACAGATGTAGAGCACCAGTTCTCTTCTCCATACGTCCCTTAGCAGAATGGTGTTGTGGAGAGGAAGAACCGTACCCTGGTCGAGATGGCCAGGATGATGCTTGATGAGTACTCTACACCGAGGAAGTTTTGGGCTGAGGCTATAGCCACCGCGTGCCATGTTTCGAACAGAGTTTTTCTCAGGGCACACTTGCATCGCACCTCTTATGAGTTGAGATATGGGCGAAAGCCCAGTGTATCTCATTTTCGTGTGTTTGGTTGCAAGTATTTTATTCTGAATTCTGGGAACCTAGATAAGTTCGAGTCACGTTCGTATGATGGTATCTTTCTAGGTTACTCGACTTCTTCGCGGGCTTATAGGGTCTGGAACTGCGAAACTAGTAAAATGGTAGAGACCTACGAGGTGACCTTCGATGAGGCCAGTCCGGGGACTAGGCCCGATATCTCAGGTTCTTTAAAACAGTCCGAGACCATATTTGTGGATGATGAGGAGGATGGAGATGAGGGTTGTCTATCTGATCCAGTTCCTCCTCCCCTTGAGGTGCCTGCTTCCTCCACTGCACCTCGAGGAGATCAGTCTATGCCTTCTACTTCTTCTGGAGCTAGTGGCTCTGTTCCTACCTCATTAGCTCATGAGGTAGAGGCCACTTCTTCATCTCATCCAGGACCTCCCCAAAACACCCAAAAAGATCATCCTTCTGAGCAGATGATTGGAGACCTCTTTGAGCACGTCACAGGCTCAAAGTCTGGCTTGTCACAATTCTGTCTCCATTCTGCCTTCATTTCCTCTTTTGAGCCCAAGGATGTTAGTCATGATCTTTCTGATGAGTCTTGGGTCAATGTCATGCATGAGGAGTTAGAGAACTTCGAGAAAAACAAGGTCTGGTCGCTCGTTGAGCCCCCTCGAGGTCACAATGTCATTGGGACTAAGTGGGTGTTCAAAAACAAGCAGAGTGAGGATGGGGTAGTCATTCGAAACAAGGCTAGACTGGTAGCTCAGGGCTTCTCCCAGGTTGAGGGTCTTGATTTTGAGGAGACCTTTGCCCCTGTAGCTAGACTTGATGCCATTAGAATTATGCTTGCTTTCGCAGCTTCTAAGGGTTTCAAGTTTTACCAGATGGATGTCAAGAGTGTCTTCCTCAATGGGTTTATTTAGGAAGAAGTCTATGTTAGACAGCCCCCAGGTTTCGAGAACCCCAAATACTCAAACCATGTCTACAAGCTTTCCAAAGCATTGTATGGACTTAAGCAGGCCCCTAGAGCTTGGTATGAGAGGCTTAAGTCCTATTTGTTGAGTCATGGTTTTGAGATGGGTAAGGTGGATAAGACCTTGTTCATTCGTAGGCATGGCACTGAGCTTCTGCTCGTCTAGATTTATGTGGATGACATCATCTTTGGCGGCTCTTCTCATGCTCTTGTTTAATAGTTCTCGGATGTCATGAGCACCGAGTTTGAGATGAGCATGATGGGTGAGTTGACCTTCTTCCTTGGCTTCTAGATCAAGAAGACTCGGGAGGGTACTTTCTTGCATCAGGGCAAGTACACTCGTGACCTCCTGAGACGCTTTGACATGAGTGATGGCAAGCCGGTGTTAACTCCCATGGCATCCACAGCTTCACTTGACCCAGATGAGGATGGCGAGCCAGTTGATCAAAAAGAGTACAGAAGCATGATTGGCTCCCTCTTGTACCTCACTGCCTCGAGACCGAACATACACTTCTCTGTGTGTCTATGTGCTTGGTTTCAGGCTTCTCCTCGCGTATCTCACTGCCAGGCAGTGAAGCGCATTCTTCGGTACCTTCGAGCTACCATTGACTATGGTATCTGGTACTCTTCCACTTCCTGTCTTTCCCTTAAAGCCTACTCAGACGCAGACTTTGCCGGCTGTAGGATAGATAGGAAGAGCACTTCTGGCACCTGCTAGTTCATTGACACTTCTCTTGTCTCTTGGTCTTCTAGGAAGCAGTCCGGTGTTGCACAGTCCACCACAGAGGCCGAGTACGTTACTGCAGCCAGTTGCTGCAGCCAGGTACTTTGGATGGCTTCGACCCTGTAGTACTTTGGGTTAGTTATAGACAGTGTTCCACTCTTTTGTGATAACACTTCTGCTATTAACATTGCCAAGAACCCAGTGCAGCATTCTCGAACCAAGCATATTGATATCTGATATCACTTCCTTAGAGACCATGTGGAGAAGGGTGATATAGTGCTCTAGTTTGCGGAGAGTGACCACCAGTTGGCTGATATCTTCACCAAGCCTTTGGACAGCTTTAGGTTTTCAGCCTTGCGGGGAGAACTTGGGGTGGTTTGTCCTTATAAACTGTAGTGAGGGGGAGCTTTGTGCTTTATTGCTTTATCTTGTATATTATGCTCCTGTTCTCATTTTGTTGCATTGCATTTGGGTGCATGGGTTAGTCCTCCTAGCATAGATTAGAGTGTATCTCTCGTCTAGTTGCTTAGATTTCTTCCTCTCATCTTGTGTTCTAGGATGTTGTTTATTAGCTGTCTCTCTTCTCACTAGGTTGAGCTCACTCACTTCTTATAGGTTCTAGCAAGGGTTGGGCCACCCTTGGGTAGACAGGGAACGTGTTTGCTCCTTAGTGTGTTAGAAGAGCAGTTGATAGTCGTAGAGTCATATAGGGCAGATGAGGGTCTGTCTGAGCCATAGTATCCTTTATATCTTGTCTATGCTTTAAGGACTGCCTTTTCTGCTTTTCTTTGCCAGCTTCTCAGTTTTAGTTTTGGTTCAGGGGGAGTTCATTTAGGATCTTCTAGAGCTTAATATTGACATAACTCAACTTGAACTAAAAGTGCATCACATGTTGAGGGGGAGCTGGATTTTCTTGCATTTTAGCATTCTGCATTGTAATATAATTACATGGAGCCTTGATTATTATCCTTAGTTGACATGTTTACAATGCTTTACATCTTTCCATGATTTGTGCTAAATTGCTAGATTTATCATGTCTTTATATGTGTCGTCAAGCCTTTGCCATTGATAAGTTGATTAAACATGCACAACTTGAATTAAGACATGTCATGTTAGCTCTTGAGACTAGTCTGTCTTTAATTATCCTTTTATGATTCATGCCATGTCAAATAGGCTAAGTTGAGCTTTGAATCTTTATTGAGCTTTAGATTGAGCTATGCTAGGTTCTTGATGAAATCATGAGTTAGTACAACTGATTAAGAAAGCAAACAAAGATCTCTTTTGTGTGCGAAAGAACTGATCTCACCAATTCTTTCCCATGAGACTGCTTGCCATTGCACTAGGCATGAACTCAGGGGGAGTTTTGGATGACCAAGATCATCTCTTTAAGCTTCTTGCTTGGAATGGTCACATAAGGCTTGAGATCTAGCACATGACTAAAATTTTGGTTAGAAATGACCATGAGTTTTCAAAGAAAAAAAATTGTCAATTGTGCTAAAATTTGCTTAACTACAAAAGATTAAAGTACTTGAACGAATGAGTCATTCTTGAACTTGTAGCACTCTAAATTGACTCAATACTAGCTTCTTGGTTCCACTTAGACTATTGACATGGTTTGCATCATCTTTGGATACCTCTAGCTAGACTATGATCTTGAATGGCTTGACATACTCAGAAATTCATCTAAAATTTCACATTGGTACTTATGTGGCTTGGCTTGATTATGCATATTTTGTTATGATCTTGATAGCATTCATCTGAGTTATGGCTTGGTGTAATACTTATTGATCATTATGGATAATATTCATGGCTCTAATTGCTTAGATTGAATAAAATTCAGCCATTTCATCCATATTCATGCTTTATTTTCCTCCAAAAAACCTTGATGATTTTATTGCCAAAAGGGGGGAGAATATTTGGAGAAAAAGCCACTTTTTGGGAGCTTTGAGGAAAATTGCTCTTTCTTTTGCTCCTTTGTCAACATGGTCATAAATCTCATTTTCTTTCTCTTGGACCATGTTTGACTTTCAAACAAACACAATTCTTATGCTTTTTCGATGTTTGTCAATATACTCATCAAGGGGGAGATTGAGAGACCATGTGGAGGTATCCCCATATTTGTGATGAGTAATTGATGGTTGGTTTAGAGACTTTGAGTTTGTTTTGGGTATTCTAGGGTTGAGTACCTTTTACATATGCTATTATTGATATGCAGTTTCGTGCGGTGTTATGTGACGGTTTGCTTGTCTATGTGACTGCAGGACTTCGGAGCTAGGTCATGGTGAGGCGAGGAGGACCGGGACTAGGCACAGGAGGTGTTGAGGTCCAGACAGTCGGTGATGCCGAAGATGATCGAGGCTGGTGAGGTGGTTGCGAGTCGTGAGACGAGGAACCGGAGCTGGAGCTACCGGTGATGGACACGACGGGCGACGACGAGAGAACCGAGACTAGGCTCAGGGAGGAGTCAGACGTCCAGACGGTTTGAGGTTAGTTGCAGTCGTGTGCGACAGAACAGACCAGGACTACACTCAGGTAGAGTCGGAGGTCTCGATCGGAGTCAGGTGGACACGACAGCCAGCGGCGAGTGGATCGGGACTAGGCTCAGAGGGGAGTCGGAGGTCCAGACGGTCAGGATGCCGGGTGCGGTCGTGTACAGCGGAGTGGACCAGGACTAGACTCAGGGAGGAGTCGAGGTCCAGACGGACAAGGTACCGGACGCGGGAAGGTGCTTGAGGGCAATTTGGACAATTGACTCAAGTTTTGGAGTGGAGAGGCTGGTTTCCCTCCATTTCCATGTGTGTTGACTTTTTGCCTCAAGTGTGTGTGAGGTATGGAGTGTGCTTGGTATGACACTTCTTGTATTTCTCCTTGAGGGTGTGTTCTTGCTGTTAAAAGGGGAAGGATGTGAGGCAAGAAGGTCATGGATTCTGTAGAGAGGCATTCAAGTGAGCCCTAGGCAGTGGTAGCAGTTTAGTTGTGAGCTCCTGTTGTGTACTGTGTGTGTGCGCGCGCTCAAGTGAGCAAGCATGTAGTGAAACTCATTTCCAATCGCGTATGGGGACGTAGTGGTTGTAAACCTTTGTAATCATTCATCTCTCTTCCTCTTTATCAATATGAGAGTGATTTGGTTTGAGCTGCGCTGGTTATTTCCTTTCTTGTGCCTTGTCTGAGTTCATCTGTTATTTTCTGTTCTTGTGTTTGAGAGTTGAATTCTTGACTAATTTCTTGCCAAGTGGTTTGCTCTGTGATGGGAATATGCCTCAAGACCATTTGGTCAAATAGATTCCCAAGAGCTTAATGGAAGAATCAAAAATCACTCTTTTCAGCTCATACCCAATTTCCTCTGTTTGTGCAAAATTAGGGTTTCATGTCAGGGGATGATGGATTCTCCTCATTCCCTTCAAAAGATGGCTTGAGGTTTGGGGTTAGAAGTTCATGAGCAAAAGATTCAAGATTTGTGAGCAATGTGGAAATTTGTCCATACTCAACTCACTTTTTAGATTTTTGCTCAAATCTTGAATTCTTGCTCTCTTCATGAGTTCTTTTGATTTCTTAGGCCCTGCTACTATTTAAATCAAGTTCCATCTCTGATGGCCTGAAAAGATCAAAAGAAATTCACGTTTTCATTTGGTTTTTAGCAAGATTTAGTTTCTGCTGTTAATTTTTAGCCTGGTGCTCCCGAGGGCCGGTCTGACCGGATTTGCAATGGCGGTTGGACCGGGCTGTAGCCGGCGGTCTGACCGGCAGCATATGACCGGTCAACCGGAGTTTTATGGGCGGTCAGACCGGCATTCCAGGACCGGTCAGACCGGCGATGTGCGGGCAGTCTGACTGGCCAATGCACACCGGTTACACCGGCCTGGCCTGTTCCTGCTGTGCGCCTTTTGCTGTCAGCCTTTTCTTCTCGTTGCTTTATTTGCCGATCTTTCTTGTTTGTGTTCAGCTTGAATTTCCAGTGAGCATGAGTTATTTTTCATCATAGCTTTTATAGCTATTGGTGAGAAAAATCTCAAGTGGATACTTTGGGGGCATTTTTAAAGAGGCACCATTCGCCCCCCCCCCCTCTGTTGCCATATCCGATCCTACACTATGGTCCGTGAAATATGATTATCGATCAACACATGTGTTGATCTATAAATTATAATTGTCATACATAATGATATAAGATCTGGGATAATTTAGAATAACATCAAAACATGAATAAAGAATTTTACAAACAAGTCATATACTTATTGATCAATACAAAAGTGTTGGACCGAAATGGCGACAGAGGGGGGGGTGAATGTCGACTCTTTTAAAACGTCCCCCACAAGTACCCAAAGAAGTATGTTCTTCTCCGATAGCAACAGGTGCTATGAAGAGAAAGGGCTCACTAGACCTAAAAAGAAAAACAATCACCAAAGGACTTAACAAGAAAGGAGATGGCAAAAAGGCAAGCAATAGAACCTGCAAGAGAGGGGGGCCGGTCAGACATCTCTGCTATGGCAGGTCAGACCGCCATGGGAGGGCCGGTCTGACCGCCAAGCATGGGCCGGTCTGACCGCCCATCGAATTTTCAGACAGCCAGCAGAGAGCAGTTTCAGCAGGCAAATCCAAAACTCTTCAAAGCAATGAAATTGAGAGAATGCCTCTGATGTCCTCAGCCCAGAACTTCATAACTATGACCTAAATAGCCAGAGGAGCCTAGAGACTCAAGAAAATCCAACTCAAACACAAGAAATCAAGATTTGGGCAAAAACCTGAAAACTTACAGAGACCTTCACAAAAACCCAAATTACTCCCTAATCTTTGATCCTTTGGCCATGAAACTTTGAGGATAGATTTGCAATAGCCCCAGGACTAGAAAGTCCAAATTTCATGCTATCTCATGGAGGGAATCAAGAAATGCATCAAAACCCTAGAAATGAGCATGAACTGAACAGGGACAACACAAAATCCAAAATACTCAATGGTCTTAAGTCCCTTGCTTATGAGATTTTGCAGTCAAGAAAGCAAAAGCCTAAGGACTTCCAAGACCAAAACTCAGGCCAATCTTGAGAAGGAAATCAAGATTCTCTCTAAATCCTAGAAACCAAGAACAGGGAAAGGGAAGAACAGAGGAGCCCAAACTGCAAAAACTGAAATTAAACAAGGTTTGCTCGTAGGATTGACTAGCCAAATGGCTTTTGGGCATCTCCTAGATCACTGCAACCCATTTTGGGTCTTCTCAGCGAGAAACAACAAGAAAATGCAAAAACTCAAAAATCACCAAAAGAGGGCATCGAAGAACAGAAACAACAGAGAGCTCAAGAACTGAAACAAACACCATCTCATATTGATAACGAGGAAAGGAGATACATGATTGATACAAGAGGAATGATTACAAGCTCATCAATCCAACCTCTCCCTCTCACAATCCCAAGAACACACTCCCTACATGTTTCTTGGAGAGACACAACACAGAGAGGAGACACGAAGGAGACACAGCCTGTGCTCCACACCCACTCTCACCAACTAAAGCCTAAAGCCAAAACAACCCTCTAAAGCTCTTTTTGACTAAAGCAAACCCTAGAAACCCTTGGAGTGCCTAAGGGGGCATGCAGCCACTCCCTCCTATTTATAGCCCTTGGGCAACGGGTCTCCAACCCGTTACACCTGCTAAACCCAAACGGAACCGTCTCCCGCTTGTGCAGCCTTGCGTTTTTCCCGAAACGCCCCTCCTGCACCTTCCGGGAAGCTTCCGCGTTACTTGTTGTCCAGGACTCGCAACCACCTCGAGTTCACGCCGTCTTCGACACATCCGGCCGTTCTGACCTCAGCGCCACCTGCGCCTAGTCCGGTCACACCGTGTCTTGCCACGACTCTGCCTCGATGTCCTGCAGTCAACACAGACAAGAAAACACATCAAATAGCACCACTCGATACATGAAAGCATAAATGCATTACTGACACCACATTAAGCATAAAAATAGCCCAAACCTGTCGTAGCACGAGACTAAGCATCCTAAGCCCATACGACCAAGTTTGACCAAGTCTGACCGAAGCCAATTGCACCGCGCAATGACATGGTCCGACCACACAAACCAAACTCGACTTTTCTAAACCGATGTCAATTACTCATCACACACATAGGGTCATAACCACATAGTCTCTCAGAAAGATATTTATTCAAAAGATAAAATAATAAATCTTTACTATTATAAAAGTGTGAGTTGGTAGTTGGTTCATTCTCCCTCCTCTCTTCTCAGCCATCCGATTTGATCTGGATCATTCGTTTCTCTCCTCCTCCCTCTCGCAGGATACAACCGCCCACCCCCTCCACTTTCCCCATTTCCTCGCGTATTCTGGCCACCCTTCTATCTCTGTCGCTTGCTCTCCAATGTTTGATGTGTGAAGTTGGCCTGGTAGTAAGTTTCGTCTTACCATTTTTATGACTTCGTTGCAACGCACGGGTCTTTAACTAGTTATTTAAAAATTATAAATATAAAAGTGATATAATCATTTTCATAATTACCTCTGGAGTACTGACATTTGAAAGATCACTCAACTTATCTAGGTTGATGATGGGCATGCTTGCTCAATTTTCCAGTATCATTGATGGCTCTGTCCTGTACTACAGTACCTGCATTTAGGGTCCGTTCATATTGGTTTTTGGCTGTGTTCTTTTGGTTTTCCTGCTTGTAGCTCTTGGCTTTTGCTATAGTAACTAGCTTTCAAACAATGTGTCTTTTCAAAGTGGGGTCTATAAGTCGATTATAATGGACATTATACTGACTTCAGCTATTCCGCCCAAAATTGTATATGACTGTCTCTCTCACTCTCTCGCGAACAGCCAAAATTCAAAAGTCATAAGCCAAAACCCATAAGCTATAGTCCAAAAGAACTCACCTAAAGGCTTATGAATAGTAACATCTTTTAGAGAGAGACACTAGCATACGATTTTGGTCAATATAAATAAAATTATTACAGTGTGTATTACAATCGACTGATAGATCAGTCCAACATATCTACGCTTGCCTTGCTGAGCAGGCAAAATATTCTCCGAAAAAGAAATCGGCCTCCACGGATAAATTGTTTGAAAATTTAAATTTCAAATCTAAATTTTGTAGAGGAAATAAAAAAAGAAAATTATTGCTGGTTTTGAGCTAAGTGCAGTAGAAACCATAATTAACTTGTTTGAAATGTCAAGTCAAGAGAAGTCATGGCAATACACCACCAGCCAGCTAACAGGAGGGGACCCACTTGACAGATGTTGCTCTGATTGATCAGTGCAAGATATACATACGCTTGCCTTGTTAGTAGGAAAACATTCTTTCGAAAAAAATTCGCCTTGAGATCCGAAATTCAAAAATTTTAGAAAATTTTGAAAAATTTTGTTCGAAAATTTTAATTTTAAACATGAATTTTTCAGGGGAAATAAAAAAGAAAAAATAGTGTTGGTTTGGAGTTGAGTATGCAGTAGAAAACTAGAAACCATAATTAACTCGTTTGAAATGTCTAGAGAAGTCATCGCAACGCGCCATCAAACGGCTAACAGGAGGGGACCCACTTAACGGATATTGCTCTGATTGATGAGTCCAAAATATCTACGCTTGCCTTGTTGAGTCGTGAAAACAGTGTTGGGAAAAATTTCGCCCCCACCTATAAATCCAAAAATCTCAAAAAGTTTGATTAGAAAATTCTAATTTCAAATCTGAATTTTTGAAAGGAAATGATGAAAACAGAAAAATAGTGCTAGTTTTGTTGTTGAACAAATGACCTCAAGCTCACCCACCACTATCCTTCGTCACTAGATTAGCTAAGTCTTTGTTTCCTAGTGTTAGTTATGAAATCTATTAAAATCTGAAATTTCGAACAAAAATACACCTATTTGACCGATTTTCAAACCGATTGATATAGCCGGATTTCGCAAATTTTGGCCGAAATTGTAATCGCTGTTGTTGAGTATCCATTAGAATGTCTAGCTCAAAGTGTTTGTGCAGGATCGTTGATGGCAATCAGAGGGGGTGAATGATTGCAGCACCTAGCGAAAGCTTTTCATAAAATTTATTGTTATTTTTAAACCTACAAATCACAAAAGCACACACAAAAGCAAACGACAACAAAAGATAATAATGATAATCTTCAATCGTTTGATCAAGGCGAAACCGAGACATAAGAAACTCTAATTACGTAGCATCCAACCTCCTAATTACCTCTCACTCTCTCTCCTAATCATGTCTAATCACAAAAAGACAATATGGCATATTTAATCATAGCTCTCATGTCTAATCCCAAAAAGACAATATGTCATATTTAATCATAGCTCTCGGCTAGAACATGCATGCAAGTTTAATCATTAATTGAACTTGATTAGATATTGCTGGCAATAGATCAATAAAAAATTGACACTGGCTTTCACGAGCGGTCAGTTCTTGACTACTTCTCTCTCAAGTGTAGAATAATGAAATGCAAAGTTTGTACTTGAGAACACCAACCGAAATACCATATCACGCATGGGACAAACAAGATGCTGGTGGTTCACTCGTGAATAGGTGCTGGTGCGCACATGGACCAAGGACGAGACGACGCTGGTGATGTGAAACTTGCCGTCGCTTTCGCTGCGTGAACAGATTTTGCGACGAAAAAAAAGAACACACGGATCGGGAACGGCCACGACTCGAGTCACAGCAATTGGATTCGTCGGCGCACGCGTTCAAGCACGCACACCGAATCGAGATACTAGTAATTGATTAGAAGAAAAGAGCGTTGCCTGTAATTTTTTCTGAATTAGATCTAATTTTTATTTCTGAATCATAATGGCTACAAAGTGTCCTCCTGACACTCCTAAACTCTAGCACGAAATTAGTCGTTTCAAAAGCCACGAGGTTAGCCTCCAACCCCACCTCTATTTATAGTCTAGAGCCCAAAACATGGGCTTATCCTAAGCCCACGAATTCTAATCCAATTCCAACAAATAAGGGACCCGAAACCCTTCCTAACTCCGGTTTTCCGGCACAAGTTCGTCCCAACTTGACCAACATCAATCCGCACACAAGCGACACAACTCGCATAACAACGCTAAACAAAATCATCAATTATTCATCATAACAAATTAACCATTGTCAATTATTCATCACCAAAATATCCTAGACCTAGCCACATGGTCTAACAATCTCCCCCTTGATGAATACATTGACAATACCTCAAGATATCACGATGAATTAGCTTCAATTAGATATAAGTGAAGAACTGAAACAAAAAAGCATTTTAAGACACAAACTCAAATCTCTTCAAAAACTCTCTCCCTCAACACAAGAGAGGTAAAGTTAGCAAATTTCTCCAATATCTCTCCATTCTCTTTAATTTCTCACAAAGCACACCAAATCTCTCCCCCTTTGGCCATATAATCATCAAGAAAATTAAAGGTAAGAATAGTATAAGGAGCAATGAGAATAAAAATCAATCAGCTTTGTAGATTATCCAAGTCACTGTGCATTGATTCAATAAAGCAACCAAGTCATATTTTTGAGTAGAGCTATCTAGATCATATAAAGTCATATATCATATAGCAATGTTAAAACCAGTCTTGAGCATGATAAAGCAATTTATATTGATAACAGGCATCTCAACAATGACCAAATCAATTATAAAGAGCACAATGAGATATCACAACAAAAAGTCAAAGCGTAAAAGTCAAATAATTTTTAAATCCAGACGAGCTAACAGTCTCATATAACAATCTATTGCTGCACACTCAATTCATAGGCATGTGGCATGCTTGTAGCATACTTCTTTTCATAATGAAATGCTTATAGCATACTTGTTTTAAATGGTGGCATGTTTGAAGCATACTTCTTTTATTCGTGCACCTTTTTGTGCCTTTTTCTTTTTGTATACCATGGTATGCTTGAAGCATACATCTTTTCAATTGTCTCTTTCTCATTGTTTTTATAACATGCCAAATTGAGTGATCATAAAAAGATTGCAATATGAAACATGCGAGCCTCATAGCCAAAATTTAAAATAAGACTCACAATCAAGCTAATTCTTTTCGATGAATATCGTAAAGTACTATCTATAATCAATCTAATCAAAGTATCCGCCATGTCATATTTTAGTTCAAGTATAGCAAATTAATTATAACCAGTCATGATCAAAACTACACAGTATATGAGTAAATGTGACAGCCCAGGTTTTTATTAAAATAAAAATAAATAAATAAATAATAGTTAAAATAAAAATAAAAATTAAAATAAGTATTTTTGTGCCTAAATTTTAAACTTGGTTTTGCCTTGGATTTCTGTTTTTGAAAAAGCTGGATTTAAAAAGTATTTTGAGTGAAAACCTAATTATAAAATAAAATGATATTTTGATTTTCTATAAAAATCCTAGTTCAAAATAATTATTCAGATTTATTTGGATTTTATTTGGTGTTCTGAGTTTTCTTGGAGTTTTTGTGCCATGGAGACCGGACGATGGGACATCACCTCACTCTACTCATCACCAAGCGAACTGAACAAGTAAATTTGGATCTCCGCTTCAAGGGAAATGGACACTCGTTTGAGAGAGCCAAACAAGAAGCCTCTCGTAAAGCAGTTCTTCGCCTTTGCCGCCTTTTTAGCCTTCGCATCGAGGGATCACGAGTTGTATCTCGAGAGCCACGCAGGGTGACTCCAAGACGACCCTTACCCCTTTAGGATGAGTTGTTAGACTAGTAGTAAAGCGCTGTTACGAGCTGTCAAGCTTTCTCTTTTGTCGACAGCCATAACTATAACTTATTATGAGATTAATAAAGATTTTAAGAAAGTTGAAGTTTTGTTTTGGGTTGCGCGAAATATCACCTATTCCTCCCTTTGCCTTGAGTCTCCTCTCTCCTAATTCTTAAAAGCAACAAGCAGATGGTGAACACAAGGAACAACGACAACGGCAGCCTCAATGGAGTACAAGGAAGTCAGTCTGTTCCCACTTCACCTCGAGCAAATGAACCTGATTGGGCTCAGATGATGGCAAACTAGAACCAGCTCATTTAACTACTCACGCAGACCATCAACAACTCTACCCAGCATGCTCCACTTGTGCCAGCTCAAGCTCCACAAACCAGACTATCGGAGTTTATGCGATTGCGTCCCCCGACCTTTTCCAACAGCACTGAACCCATGGACGCGGATGATTGGCTCAGGAACATAGTGTAACATCCTGATTTTCAAAGTCTTTTTGAAGCTTTTAAAATAAAATTCACCATTTGAATTTTCCTGGAATTAATTAAAGCTTAAATGGAATTTTTATGAATAAAAAGGATTTAATATGATTAATCTGAACATGAACATTTGCCAAAACTATTTTATTTGAGTTCTTTGTGTCTCAAGGAATTTATTGGAATTTTCCTGGATTTTTCTGGATTTATTTGCTATTTTCTAGAGCTCAAATGAATTTATTTGAATTTCTGAAAAAGAAAAAGAAAAGAAAATCCCAACCGGCCAGTGGGCCGAAACCCACCAGCCGGTCTAGCCCAGCAGGCCTCACCCGCACCCCTCCGCCCGCACCACGCGTCGCCGATCCGACCGCGCCCGCGCCCGCCTTGCCCCTGCCGATGAACGACGCGTGTCGCCATCTCGGCCGCTCGCTCACGCCCGCGCGCCATCTCGGCCGCGCCTTCGTCCGAGCCGCTGACAGGTGGGGCCCACCTGTCAGAGCCGTCTCCGACCCGGACTCTCCGTCCTCATCGCTGATCGGGACTCCGCGCCGCCTTCCGTTTTTCCGCCGCCGTCTCCGCGCCGGACTCGACGTTCGCGCCGCCAGGACTCTCCGCCTCCCGGGTATAAAAGGGCACCCGACTCCCCTCGACTTCCTCGTCCCGAGCCGCCGCCTCCGCCGCCGCTCTCCGCCGCCTACGCTCGTGCGCCGCCGTTCGCCGACGTCGCCTGTGAGCGCAGCTGTGCTCCGCCGTCCGCCGCCGGTTCGTCGCCGGTGAGTCGCCGCCGTCCCGTCGCCCGTCCCGGACCCCACCGTCGGCCAGACCCGCCGCCGCACCCCGCCGTTGGCCAGACCCGCCGCCGCACCCCACCGGCCGCGCCCCGCGCCGCCAGCGGAACCGCGACCGCGCCAGCGACGCCTCGCGCCCCGTGCACACGCACGTCAGCGCTGACGCCAGCCGCACCCGCCGCTTCGCCTTCCCGTGGATCGAGTTCACCGTGCGCCGAGTCACTGACATGCCGGGCCCATCTGTCAGCCGAACCCGTAGACCCGTGCGCCTTTGTGCCACGTCACCCTACCCAGTCAGCATGCCACGTCAGCCCAGCCGCTTGCGCAAGCAGCCCAGTCAGCCGCACTGTTCCGTGCGCCGCGTCCACCGTGGACCTAGCTCCTCGTGCGCCCGGTCCACAGCACAGTGCCTTTTTCCAATTTCCCCGATTTTCTTTAGATCCAATTTTCCAAGAGCCCGTTCTCCCTCGTCCTAGCTCCGATTGACCACATTCTTTTTCCTAAATTCATCTAAAATTGAGCTCTACCTTTTGGTTCAGGTTTGAAAGTTTTTGGAGTTCATTTGAATTTTATTTGAATTTATTTTTGTCTTTTCGTCTCGTTTTCTCTCTCGTTAGATCGCGTGTTCGAGGGAGCGGAAGTTGGATTTGAAGATCAAGAGCCCTCAGCTGAGCAAGGCCAAGGCAAGTCGTATTCTTTGATCATGTTGAACCTAGTTTTCAAATCTATTATGTATTATGTTGCTTTAAATTATCATGCATTGCTACTTTATTATAAAACCCTTGTGTTGGTAGTTATACTCCCAATTGGTTATTTCCCTCCATGATAATTTGACTACCATGTTTCCATTGACACCTTAGGATTGGGAATTATTTAGTGATACAATAATAGTTGTCACATGGGGTTACGTCTAATTGCTTAGCCAGGCTTATCATTAGCACGTTGGGTCTGTCATCACATGTGGTTAATTAATCTTGACTTAATGATTTACTTGAACATGGTGGTTAGCCACAGTTATAAAATTTGTATGTCATGACATGGGTAGTGTCATGGGCATTGGTTATACAAACTTGGCTTTCACTTGGGCGAATGATCGTGCAGTAAAGGGGGTGCTGGATGCACATTGGGATGTGGATGTTTCGCCTGGGTAACTCTTAAGGACTTAACTTTGTGCGCCATTGATCTGAGTTTTATCGTGCAAACCACATGTCTAGTATGGGATAGACCTGGCATAATAATTTGTGAAGTCTCAACTTTGGTTTCACCACTGATGTTGTTGTGGCGCAAGGGGGGGCAATTATCGACTAGGGGGTTACCCTACTCGACAGCGAAACCTTAGCGAGTGGGATCGGGTTGAGATGGATCACTGTAAAAGCCTTGTTGTGATTATCTTTAACGTGAGGATTATCACATCGTGTGGGTACAGTTGTGCAACCTCTGCAGAGTGTAAAACTATTCGAATAGCCGTGTCCTCGGTCATGGACAATGCTCGGTGATTTCACACGAGGGGTAGAGTCTTTATGAAATTTTGGTTGGTTTGAGCTGGGAAGTGAATGGTCAGTTCACTTGTGGTTACATTCAGTTCCTTTGGTTATCTACTTAGTGTCTGTTGTTAAATTCGCTTTTCAATCTATTTAGTGTATTTACATTAAATCGTTGCTTTATGCAAAATTAACCTTTCAGCCATCCATTGTTAAGCCTTGCATACTATATTGCATTTATTTGTTACAAACGACTTGCTGAGTACCAATGTACTCACGGCTTTATGCCCATGTTGCTCAGTTGAAGAGGAGGGACCAGATCAGCAGGAGTTACTAGAAGGAGGCTACTACGAGGACTTCACGGATTAGGACTTCGCTCCCCAGTCGATTGCCTGTGGGCATGTCGAATGGCTACTACATTTAATTTTGGATTTCCGCTGCTAGTTTCTTTAAAGCCCTTCAGGCTAATAATTGTAAGCTTGGCCATAAGGTCGTACTCTGATGGTTATTAATATAATTCGGATTTTTCTTTAGAATATCGTGATGTGGATGATATTTGTCTTTGTTTGCGCTGTGTGCACTAGCGTGATCCTGGACTAGTGCAGAATACACAGTAGAGTCCGGATTTGTATATTCGGGTCTCGACACATAGGCAAGAAGCTGGAAATTATTCAATGCAGTGATCGAGAAAGGGTTTTGTTTGCTTCACATCAGCTACATGGACCAGCATCAGAATGATGGGACACCTACACTACCGCTCATGCCAATGCTCAAGCTATCACTTGGAATGAGTTCGTGCGGAACTTTCGCAAAGCTCATATTCCCACTAGCACCGTCACTCTCAAGAAAAGGAAATTTCAAGCACTGCGCCAAGGAAGCCGCTCTGTGAACAAGTACTTGCAGAAATTCAACCAGTTAGCACTCTATGCACCTGAGGACGTGGCTATGGATGAAGCTAAACAGGAAAGGTTCCTAGAAGGACTCAATGAAGACCTATCAGTTCAACTCTTATCCAATGATTACGCCGATTTCCACCAGCTGGTCAGCAAGGCGATTCGCCAGGAGTCCAAGCATCAGGAGATTGAGAACCGGAAGAGACGGATGCATGCTCAGCATGTGAACACCGGCAACTTCTCCAAGGCCAGAAGAGCTCCCCCTCAGGCTAACAGATTCCAGCCATCGTCATCAACAGGAGAGCTAGTCCCCATGGACCCCTTCCCCAACACTGAAGACAATAAGGTATTGAAGGATCCAAACCCTGCAGCAGGAATTACTTGTTTCAACTGCCATGAGATGGGACATTACACTAGCAACTACCCCAAGAAGCAGCAGGTAGTGAACAATGGGGCATCAACCGCCAACCACATTCAGGTCGCCAATAGAGGGCCAAAGAAGTTCATGAAAGGACACCTGAATCAGATATCAGCCCAAACCATGCAGAGTAAGATCCAAACCCAATTCTTGCTAGCCAACCCGAATCTCGGGGACAAGATTCTTTTTTTAGGGGGGTAGATTGTAACAGCCCAGGTTTTTATTAAAATAAAAATAAATAAATAAATAAAAATTAGTTAAAATAAAAATTAAAATTAAAATAAGTATTTTTGTGCCTAAATTTTAAACTTGGTTTTGCCCTGGATTTCTGTTTTTGAAAAAGCTGAATTTAAAAAGTATTTTGAGTGAAAACCTAATTATAAAAAAATGATATTTTTATTTTCTATAAAATCCTAGTTAAAAATAATTATTTGGATTTATTTGGATTTTATTTGGTGTTCTGAGTTTTCCTGGAGTTTTAAAATCTATTTTAGAAATAAAAAGTATTTTAGCATAAAAATATAATACCAACATTAGTTGGAAATATTTTTATTAGGTCCAAAATGTCTCCAGGAACTTCTGTGTATTTTTCTGGAATTTTTGGAAGTATTTTCATATTTTTCTGAGGCTTAATTAATTTCCTAGGCTTTTCTGAAATTCAAAAATCAAAAATAAAAAACCCAGCCCCCTCCCCGCAGGCGACGCGTGGACGGCCCAGATCCGCCCATGTCGCCGCCATGCCTCCACCCCGCCTCCCCCTCGGGCCGACAAGTGTTCGGCCCGGATCCTTTGGCCCCCACGCGCCTCCCCTCTGTGCCAGCCGCCCGATCTCTCTCTCTCCCCTGCCTTGGCCCATCCGCCCTCCCCTTTCCCCTCGCCCTCCGATCGCCATCCGACACCCGTGCCTCCTCTCGTCTTTTCTCCCTCGGCAGACCGGGTCCCGCCCATCAGTGCGCCTCCCTCCTCTCCCGCTGACCGCCCAGGCCCACCCATCAGCTCCGTCTTCCCCGCGCCCCTTCTTCCCCGCGAGCGCCGCCATCTCCCGCAACGGGCGCCCGCCCTTCCCAGCCACCACCCCTACTTCCCCCGGCCCAACCGTCGCCCTCCCCACTCCACCACCCCTCTCCCGCACGACCCGCGCCCCACCTTCTCCCTCAATTCGGCCGCAACCGCCGCGCCCACTCCCCCACGCCGGCGAGCAATTAGCGCCACCCCCGTGCCCCTCCGCCCCTATAAATGCCACCCCCGACCTCCCCTCTCTCCACACTACCTCCCCCGCCACTCCTCTCTCCCTCTCGGCCACCCCATCGCCGCCGCGCCGAAAGACCCGAGCCACCGCCGCTCTGCGCTCGCCGCCGGCCCTTTCCCCGGCTGCCCCCGGTAAGCTGTGCCCCTTCCCGAGATCCCCGCGTGCCCCTCTCCCTCCTGCGCCACTCACCGCCGGCTGCTGCCCGTCGGAGCGCCAGCGAGCTCCCCGGGACCGAGCGCTGCCCGGCCGGCCTGGCCACGTCAGCAACCGGGGCTGACGTGGGCGCCACGTCCCCGGCCGCGTCGACCCATCCTGCTCCGTCGGCTGCACACGGGCAGGCATGCCACCTCGGCCGTCCTCCCCCTCCATGGGCTCGGTCCACATGGACCGGGGGCCCACCTGTCAGTCAAACCCCCTCAGGCTGATGTCATGCTAGCGCAGTAAACCGGATTTTTCAGTTGGAAAATAATTCGGCCGAAATTAAAATCCCTGCTGATGCCATAATTCAGATTTTTCTTTAGAAAATAATTCCAGAAAATTCTTTTTTCCTTTTTCTCTGAATTTAAACTTCCCGAAGCCCGTTCTTCTTCGTCTTAACTCCGATTTAGCTCATTCAAATTTCTAAATTCATCAAAAATTCCCCTCTATCCATTTCTGGCCTCAATTCAAATATTTGAAGTTAATTTGAATTTATTTTGAATTTATTTGAATTTGATGGGTTATTTTCACGTGTAGACTTCGACGATACAGGAAAATTCTTCGACGAAGATTCAAACCAAGTTGAAGAGCAAGGAAAGTCACACTCCTTAATCATGTTGATCCTAATTTTCAAACTAAAATTATGTTGATTTAAATTATATTGCATGCATATTTTTATTCAACGTATTTCAATTCAGTTTTAAATTTAGTTATTGCCTACTTGTTAATTCCTCCTTTGATATTGAAATTCCTCGATACCTTGTCACCCTAGAATCAAACTCTAGTTAATACATTAGTGTTGGCTAGAGAGTTTAAATCAAATGCTTAGCCCTGCTTGGACATATTAATTGGGTTGGGAGCTTTTCACATAAAATGATGAGCTTTTCACATGAAATGATGAGCATTATAAATGTACTCTTGACTTTGGTGAGTCAAGGAGGTTTATGAAATATTTTGAAAACAAAATATAAGAACTGGTTTAGACTTAGGCAATTGGTTAGACTGGTGGGTGCAGGCATGCCCTGTTGGTTGGAGCCGCAGTGGTTGGCTGTCATGCACATGGGTATGTGGTTGGGCCTAAGTCAGATTAAGGACCGGTCTGTGAGCTACTATTGCAAAGCCCTATCGTACTACCACATGGCTGGTATGGGACAGCCCTGACTGAATAATTTGAGAAGTCCCAACCTGAGTCAAGTTGTAGGTTGAAGGTGGGCGTGGTTGGTGCCATGTGAAGTCCCACTTGGGTGAGCGTGGTTGTAGCCATGAGAAGTCTCACTCAGGCTCAAGAGGGGGTCCCGGTCTGGTGGATTCCTTGCTGGGGTGAAGCCTTAGAGTTGGCTTGGCCAGATTGAAGGCTTTGCATTGTAAAGACCTTGTCACGACTCCCCACCGCACACCTAAGGAAGTGTGTAATCTAGTGGTACAAAGGGATGATCGAATCTTGTAGGTAAAGCTGTACAACCTCTACAGAATGTATAATCTATCCTGGATAGTCGTGCCCACGGTCATGGGCATGCTGAGTAAAAGTTTTTCATAGATTAGACTTTGCTTTTTTTAAAAAAAAATGATTTTCGAAAACCTTATGGATGGATGGATGGAATCCATGAGAGAATGAAAACCTTGTGGGTGGATGGAACCCATGAGAGAGATTGGAAGCTTGTGGATGGATGGAATCCACGAGTGTTTGGAAACGTGTGGATGGATGGAATCCATACGTGAGCTTTTGGAAAAGATGGTCCGGGTGGGATACCCATGGATAGGTTTGTGTTTGGTCGGAGCCAGCACTGACGGTATTATTTTCAATTACAAGTATTGTTTTTATCTACTGTATTAAATTCAGCATTTTCAATCTATTTACTGTATTTCCTTAAATGTTGTTTTATGCAAACTAACCCTATAAGCCTTCGATTGAAACCTTTATCATTATGTTGCATTTCTCCGTGTGATTTGCGGAGCCAAGTTTGTACTCACCTTGCAATCTCCATACAGAGGAAGATGTCGTCAACTATGGTGAAGATCTGGACGAGTAGGCATCGTCTTACTGTCGTTTGCCTGTGGGAAGGCTTGGGCTTCACTATTTATCAGTTTGCTTCCGCAGTTCTTTGCTTTATTTATTTTGCCAATGGGCGTTGATGTAAGACTTGGCCATAAGGTCGTACCCTTTTATTTAATATGATTGGTCATTTGTGCTTGGTATTTATCTTTATTGTACTGTGTGCACTAGCTGATCCTGGACTAGTGCGATTTACACAGAGAATCCAGGAGTCATTACTCCGGGTTCCGACAGTAAATATGATAAAGAGAGCTCTACACGTCAAATAATTTCAATGGCTTGGACTAGTTGATTTATTTGACAAGTATAATAAACAAAGCTTCTGAAAATTTTAAACAACAAGCTCCCCCTCAGAATAATCCCATAAGATGTAATACACCAAACTCACTTCGTACATGAGCAAATAAGAAATATCAAGCGACTTAGTGAGAATATCAGTCATTTGAAAATCAGACTCAACAAGGTGTAAGACTACATCACCTTTTCCAGATGGTCTCTCAAAAAGTAAAATCTCTTGAAAGCCATCAAAGAGAGTGAAGAATCATCAAGTGTTCCAAACAAGCAATGATGTAAAAGACTGGAACCCAATCTAGCTCATGTTCTCCATCCTTGTCAGCTGTTCTTACATCATAGGAAACATCGGTCTCACAGTACCGACGTTAGTGAAATAAAATCTAGGAATCCAGTACTGAGACACACGACAAACAGGAGCAACAAAGCTAGAACCAAAATCACGTGCATGTGAGTGATCAGAATGTCGAAAAGAACGTGAATTATTTGAATTAGATCCCAATCTGGCATGTGAAGCAGATTTAAAGTCATCATAAAAGTTCTCTAAAAATATAGCTTTCGCATTTGTTCTAGGAACAAAAAATGTTGCACGTTTTTGTCTAAAAGAATTCAATCTTTCCTTCTTCTTTTTCTTAGCTCACCTAAAGCAAAATTCATGTAAGTGTCCATCTCTTCCACAGTAAGTGCAATGGAATTTAACATAACCAGAATTCTTTTGAGATAGTGAGCTAGCTCCTACGTTATTATTCGATGAACTTTGCACAAAGCCAGCAGATTTAAACATAGTTTGTTTTGGTTCAAGTTTCACTTCAATTTTTTCAGGTTCAAGAGGCTTAATAACCTTAGGAGGATTATTCTTGGCATACTCAACAAAATTAAATTCTAGACCACGATTTTTCATACTCATTTTTGACTTGTCTAGAATCATATTCAAATTTTTCTTGCCAAAAGAAAATCTCTCTAAAGTGTCTTTCAGGTACTCATTCTCTTTAGCTAGAGTGGGATAAGTTGTGCATTTAACAGGTTCATTCACAAGATTTTTAGAAGCACTTGACCGAGTCAATCATTCTTTTTCAGGAAAATCATTAAGTTGTCTAGTCAAAGCTTCTATTTCAGTGTTAAGCTTAGGACAATTAGAGCAAGAAGATATCTCATGATAAAGCATCTGTTGAATTGTTTCTTGTGATGAATTCAGTCTAGCTTCTAGCTATTCACATTTAGAGCAAATTTTATATTGAACATTTGAAATACTTGACTCTAAACCTGTAGAAGAACTAAACTTGAGCTTTTCAATTTCATCATTTGCAAGTTTTAGCTTTTCACCACAAGAATCATGTGCCAATCTCAACTCATCAAGTTTAGCAGTTATATAACTAAGTTGAACCAAGTTTGATGCATTAATTGTTCTAACAGATTCCGACTCAGTATGTAAAACTTGACAAGACTCACAAGATTCATCATCAGGATAGAAGCTTTAAGTCTATTGATTTCAGAATTTAAGCCCTCAACAACGAAATCATGATTTTTAATTTTCTTTTTATACTTCTTAAGTTCTTCTGTCAATCTAAGCACAGCACGAGATAAATCAGCATAAGAAGGTTTCACCTCATCAGGATCACTAGAAAAATCATCATTGCCGAGCTCCTCACTGTTGGCCATAAAACACATTCCTGTGAAGTCTACCTCCTTTACCTTCTTCTCATTGTCCTTATCATCGCTTTCAGAATCATCATCACTCAAAACAATCTCATCAAGTGCTGAAATTATCTTAATGACTGCCCTGCGATAATTGCGCTTCTTGTTTGGATCAATCTTGATTTGAGAGTGACGAGTTGGTGCCTTTTCATCTTTGACCTCCTTGCTCCTCAGTATGGGGCAATTCATCTTAATGTGGTTTAGCTCACCACATTCATAGCATCTGATTGGAGCTCCTCTTCGTCTTAATCTGATGTTATTAATTGCATTAGTCACCCTATTGGAAAGAAGTACAGGCTGCTCTTCTGGAATTTCCTCTAATTGTTCATTTGAAATAGAGCACAATGCAGACAAAGAAACAATAGAAGAACTAGAAGAACTGTCAGCTTGGTTAGTCACTAAACCCAAAGAATTAGTGA
Organism: Dendrocalamus latiflorus; assembly: GCA_017311315.1. NCBI lineage: Eukaryota > Viridiplantae > Streptophyta > Magnoliopsida > Poales > Poaceae > Dendrocalamus > Dendrocalamus latiflorus. The sequence continues at coordinate 7,034,713 of CM029646.1, forward strand.
TCAGTCCAACATATCTACGCTTGCCTTGTTGAGCAGGCAAAATTTTCTCCGAAAAAATCGGCCTCCACGGATAAATCCGAAATTTGAAAATTTTCGTTTGAAAATTTTAATTTCAAATCTAAATTTTGTAGAGGAAATAAAAAGAGAAAAATATTGCTGGTTTTGAGCTGAGAGCATTAGAAAGCATAATTAACTTGTTTGAAATGTCAAGTCAAGAGAAGTCATCGCAATACACCATCAGCCAGCTAACAAGAGGGGACCCACTTGACAGATGTTGCTCTATTGATCAGTGCAAGATATACATACGCTTTCCTTGTTAGAAGGAAAACATTCTTTCGAAAAAATTCGCCTTGAGATCTGAAATTCAAAACTTTTAGAAAAATTTGAAAATTTTCGTTCGAAAATTTTAATTTTAAACATGAATTTTTCAGGGGAAATAAAAAAGAAAAAATAGTGCTGGTTTGGAGCTGAGTATGCAGTAGAAAACTAGAAACCATAATCGAAAAGTTTCGTTAGAAAATTCTAATTTCAAATCTGAATTTTTGAAAGGAAATGATGAAAATAGAGAAATAGTGCTAGTTTTGTTGTTGAACAAATGACCTCAAGCTCACCCACCACTATCCTTCGTCACTAGACTAGCTAAGTCTTTGTTTCCTAGTGTTAGTTATGAAATCTATTTAAATCTGAAATTTCGAACAAAAATACACCTATTTGACATATTTTCAAACCCGGCTGATATAGCCGAATTTCGCAAATTTCGGCCGAAATTGTAATCGCTGTTGTTGAGTATCCATCAGAATGTCTAGCTCGAAGTGTTTGTGTAGGATCGTCGATGGCAATCAGAGGGGGGTGAATGATTGCAGCGCCTAACGAAAGCTTTTCATAAAATTTATTATTATTTTTAAACCTGCAAATCACAAAAACACACACAAAAGCAAAGGACAGCAAAAGATAATAATGATAATCTTCAATCGTTTGATCAAGCCGAAACCGAGACATAAGAAACTCTAATTACGTAGCATCCAACCTCCTAATTACCTCTCCCCTAATCATGTCTAATCACAAAAAGACAATATAGCATATTTAATCATACTATCATAGCTCTCATGTCTAATCACAAAAAGACAATATGGCATATTTAATCATAGCTCTCGTCTAGAACATGCATGCAAGCTTAATCATTAATTGAACTTGATTAGATATTGTTGGCAATAGATCAATAAAAAATTGACACTGGCTTTCACGAGCGGTCACTTCTTGACTACTTCTCTCTCAAGTGTAGAATAATGAAATGCAAAGTTTGTACTTGAGAACACCAACCGAAATACCAGATCGCGCATGGGACAAAACAAGACGCTGGTGGTTCACTCGTGAATAGGTGCTGGTGCGCACATGGATCAAGGACGAGACGACGCTGGTGATGCAAAACTTGCCGTCGCTTTCGCCGCGTGAACAATCTTATCTTGATTTGAGAGCGATGAGTTGGTGTCTTTTCATCTTTGATCACCTTGCTCTTCAGTATGGGACAATTCATCTTAATGTGGTTTAGCTCACCACATTCATAGCATCTGATTGGAGCTCCTCTTCGTCTTAATCTGATGTTATTAATTGCATTAGTCACCCTATTGGAAAGAAGTACAAGCTGCTCTTCTGGAATTTCCTCTAATTGTTCATTTGAAATAGAGCACAATGCAGACAAAGAAACAATAGAAGAACTAGAAGAACTGTCAGCTTGGTTAGTCACTAAACCCAAAGAATTAGTGATCAGTCCAACATATCTACGCTTGCCTTGTTGAGCAGGCGAAATTTTCTCCGAAAAAATCGGCCTCCACGGATAAATCCGAAATTTGAAAATTTTCGTTTGAAAATTTTAATTTCAAATCTAAATTTTGTAGAGGAAATAAAAAAAGAAAATTATTGCTGGTTTTGAGCTGAGAGCATTAGAAAGCATAATTAACTTGTTTGAAATGTCAAGTCAAGAGAAGTCATCGCAATACACCATCAGCCAGCTAACAAGAGGGGACCCACTTGATAGATGTTGCTCTATTGATCAGTGCAAGATATACATACGCTTTCCTTGTTAGAAGGAAAACATTCTTTCGAAAAAATTCGCCTTGAGATCTGAAATTCAAAACTTTTAGAAAAAATTGAAAATTTTCGTTCGAAAATTTTAATTTTAAACATGAATTTTTCAGGGGAAATAAAAAAGAAAAAATAGTGCTGGTTTGGAGCTGAGTATGCAATAGAAAACTAGAAACCATGATTAACTCGTTTGAAATGTCAAGAGAAGTCATCGCAATGTGCCATCAAACGGCTAACAGGAGGGGACCCACTTGACGAATATTGCTCTGATTGATGAGTCCAAAATATCTACGCTTGCCTTGTTGAGCCGTGAAAACATTCTTGGGAAACAATTTCGCCCCCACCTATAAATCCAAAAATCTCGAAAAGTTTCGTTAGAAAATTCTAATTTCAAATCTGAATTTTTGAAAGGAAATGATGAAAATAGAAAAATAGTGCTAGTTTTGTTGTTGAACAAATGACCTCAAGCTCACCCACCACTATCCTTCATCACTAGACTAGCTAAGTCTTTGTTTCCTAGTGTTAGTTATGAAATCTATTTAAATCTGAAATTTCGAACAAAAATACACCTATTTGACAGATTTTCAAACCCGTATGATATAGCCGAATTTCGCAAATTTTGGCTGAAATTGTAATCGCTGTTGTTGAGTATCCATCAGAATGTCTAGCTCGAAGTGTTTATGTAGGATCGTCGATGGCAATCAGAGGGGGGGTGAATGATTGCAGCGCCTAGCGAAAGCTTTTCTTAAAATTTATTATTATTATTAAACCTGCAAATCACAAAAGCACACACAAAAGCAAAGGATAGCAAAAGATAATAATGATAATCTTCAATCGTTTGATCAAGGTGTTGGATCGAAATGGCGACAGAGGGGGGGTGAATGTTGACTTAAAAAATTGCTCCCCAAAATACTCACGGAACAATTCCTCTCCAATAGCTACAAAGCTATGAAGAGAAGAGCATCAAGAACTCAAAAAGAACATTAAGCATCAGAAGAGAAAGCAATAACACTAACGGAGCGAAGAACTGAAAATTAACTCAGGCTTTAACAGTACTGGCAGTCTGACCGCAAGGCATGGAGCGGTCAGACCGCATAGATGCCGCCGTTCTGACCGCTCCCATCACGCCGGTCGGACCGCCTTGTCATGAGCGGTCAGACGCAAGCTTCTAACCGGTCAGACCGGTTAGCTCTGTCCAGAGCACAGACAGTCCGAAATCAGGCCTGACAAACTGAAATTTCAGCGATTTGCCTAATCCAAGAAAATGAGAGAGAAAGTTCTATTCTTCTCAGGCATCAAAACCAGGAATAGGTTCTAAATAGCAAGTGGAGCCTAGAGACCAAGATAATCCAACTCATAAGCAAGAATTTGGAAATTTGGCCAAAAACTGAAAACTACAGAGAGCCACATCAAACTTCAAATTGCCATTTCAACTTTGATCCTTTGGCCAAGAAACTTTGCAGATAGCTAATTAATAGCCTCTAGACTCTACATGCCAAGTTTCATGCCATCTCAAAGAGGGAAACAAGAAATACACCAAAACCCTAGAAAAGAAAACGAAGAACTCAAGAATAGTCAACAGAGAAAAACGTGATTCTTGCGATTCAATCAAATTGCTCTTGGAACTATATGACCAAAGGGTCTAGAAGTGAAATTCCATCATAGAGCAACCCATTTTGCCACTCCCCAGCAAGAATCGAGCCAAAACACTAAAACTCAAGAATCACTCAAAAAGAGGCATCGAAGGGAAATAAACAACAGAGAGCTAGAGACTCAATCAAATTCAACCAAAGCCATCTCATATTGATATTGAGGATCATAGAGACGTCCCCATACACATGTACATTCAAAGGAGTGATTACAAGGTGGCTCAACTCATCATCTCCCTCTCCATCTCAAGAACACGTGAACACTACATGCTAGAAGAGGAGCACACACACAGAGAGAAGCTACGAAGGAGACACACACCTCTGCATCTCCTGCTCTCAACCACTAAAGCCTCACCAACTAAAGCCTAAAGCCAAAACAACCTCTCCAAAGGCTATTTTAACTAAAGCAAACCCTAACAACCCATGCACTCTCTCTCACAAGGCTTACATGCACATGAGAATCCCTCTCCTATTTATAGCCCTTGGATAATGGGTCTCCAACCCGTTACGCCCGCTAAACCCCGAACGGAACCGCTTCCACCAGTGCAACTTTGCGTTTTTACCGAAACGCCCCTCCTGCACCTTCCGGGAAGCTTCTGTGTTCCTTGTCGTCCAAGCATCGCAACCACCTCGAGTCTCCGCCGTCTTCGACACCTCCGACCGTTCTGACCTCGACACCGTCTGTGTCTAGCCCGGTCACCTCGTGTCTCGCCACGACTCCGCCTCGACGTCCTGCAGCCATCACAGACAAGAAACACATCACATAACATCGCTCAACACATGAAAGCATAAATAGCATCAACGAATCATACTTACGCACGAAAGAGCCCAACCTGTCGAATCAAGAAGATAAGCATCCTAATCGCTTCGACCAACTTTGACCAAGTCCGACCGAAGCCGATTGTACCACGCAATGACATGGTCCGAACCACACAAACCAAACTCGACTTCCTAAACTAATGTCAATTATTCATCACACACTCGGGGTCACCTCCACATAGTCCATCACAAGGCAAAACCGAGACATAAGAAACTCTAATTACGTAGCATCCAACCTCCTAATTAGCTCTCTCTCTCTCTCCTAATCATGTCTAATCACAAAAAGACAATATGGCATATTAATCATAGCTCTCATGTCTAATCACAAAAAGACAATATGGCATATTTAATCATAGCTCTCGGCTAGAACATGCATGCAAGTTTAATCATTAATTGAACTTGATTAGATATTGCTGGCAATAGATCAATAAAAAATTGAAACTGGCTTTCACGAGCGGTCACTTCTTGACTGCTACTCTCTCAAGTGTAGGATAATGAAATGCAAAGTTTGTACTTGAGAACACCAACCGACATACCAGATCACGCATGGGACAAAACAAGATGCTGGTGGTTCACTCGTGAATAGGTGCTGGTGCGCACATGGACCAAGGACGAGACGAACCTAGTGATGCGAAACTTGCCGTCGCTTTCGCTGCGTGAACAGATTCTGCGACGAAGAAAAAGAATATAAATGTAAAAACTAAACAATATTTTTCTGACATAAGTTCATCTTAACGAACATCAATCTGTACACATGCGACACAACTCGCATAACAACGCTAAACAAAATCACCAATTATTTATCATAACAAATTAACTATTGTCAATTATTCATCATTAAAATATCCTAGACCTAGCCACATCGTCTAACAGTCTGTCATCTACTGGGTCTGGGATGTGCATGTCAAAATCCCTATTGCGTGAAGAAGAAATGTCAAACAAGATGGAATGTGCAGTCCGCAGAATTTAATTGGGAACATTACTCCTTCTGAGTCGACATACATAATGAGCAATATAAATAGTAGTGGGCCGAAGTGAGCTCGTCAGCCATCTGTGTAGCCATGAATCCCCTTATTTCCACTGTCATTTCAGCTGCTCCCCTACTCACTCTGCTTGCTCTACTCTCGAGTTCCGTTTCTCTTGACAGTTTGTAACGCCCCCGTTTCCAGGGGCGCGTACGGACACGGCACCTCGCAACTATTCACGCATGAACAGTTATGAAGTGTCGCGCAAGAGTATACCATCGCATGCTTACGACAAAAGTCCAGCATATATTTCACATACGGATTAACATCCATTTTTCAACAGCGGGGCGTGCAAGCCCAAAGTATAATTACATTACAGAAGCTCCAAGATCCGCTTGAGCGCGGCCAAGACCTAAAGCCACGGATCCTCGTCGAAGAAACAACCTTCCGGGACTTCCTCAACGGGGAGGCAAACACCTTCGTCTTGATCCTCTAAAGAAGGGCAAAAGCAAGCCGTGAGCCAATCAACCGGCTCAGCAAGTCCCAAAGGGACCCTAACTTATTACATGCACGGAACATCAAAGGAAGTGAGTATATTTGGTTTATTAACTTTGAGTGGATGCAGTTTTATTTGCAAACATTTTTAGAAAACGGACCCAAAACTACTCCTCAAGAACTCAGGGGTTTTTCATGAAATTTCAATTAACCAACTAATCAAGTTCAAACATGTACAAAACTACTTAAGCTTTGCTGCTGGAATCACCCAAGTGACACAGCTCCAATAACCGGGAGCACGGCGTATTCGAATACCATTTATTAGACTCTGCAGAGTTTGCTCAGCTTTACCCACACGATCCCTTAACTCCCGCGACAGAGTTAAGAAAGCCAGGTCGTTTCACTGCTCAACTCTTTATATAGGCTCTACCCGGTAGAATTCACTCGGGTCTGGCTCGCTCACACACACACGCACAAGAAAAAGAAAACGGTGCCGCTTCGAGTGAACTCTACCGTTGTTAGGCACCCAATCACGGTCTGCCTAACCTTTGTTACCCAAACACCTTCTCCACAACACCTGTAGAGTTTCAATCGAGTTGAGCAGCTACTAAACCAGTGTTGACAAGTCAACTCCTGTGGTTGAGCGGTCACCATGTCAATTGCTCAGCGTAAGGTTCTAGTCCTTATATTTTTTTTCCCCCGGAGTCCGCAACCCCGGCCAGGTCCGCAACCTGCAACCCAGGGTAAGAGGCGGGCGAAAACCGTCTCGCGGCGCACCACAGCCCCCCTTACCCTATCTTACATGTCGACATACTCCGCCCTAGGGCACGGCATCCCATACTACCCTGCCCTAGAGTCGGGTTTTCCAAAATCTATTGGCCCGCAGCCACAACCTTAACAGTGTAACACTTTGCATGATAATAATATCCTACGATTCTCTAGAATATCAGATAATTATTTCTAGGGTTTCAAAGGCATGGCTACAATTTAATCATGGCATTTAACGGTGGTAGGACTAACTATATCACATGACATTCTAAACATTTCATTTTATTTTCGAACTAATATTTCAGAAATAGCTCAATGCAAATAATGTATTAACATAATTAAATAACATGGGTTGCAACATGATCAAAGGATTTGGGACTTGCCGGCAATTCGGACGAACTCGGCTAGCTTGAACGTAGAAGCACCGGGGTCCTGAGTCTGCTCCTGGGCTTCCGGGATCTCCGATACTAGCGTAAACAATTTAAATAAGTAAATCCGGCTTGCTACTAAACAAGCGAGGAAAAATAATCTAATTAAAAAGGAATAAAATTCATAAACACCCCAAATGGAATTTTAGGAATTTATCTGGGATGAAATTGTGGAAATGGATTTCACCAGAGGGTCTGGAATATTATTTGGAGCAAAGTGGTGAAATATGGGAATTTTTGGGATTTTCTGTGATTTTCTAGGATTTATTTGAGTTTTCTGGAATTTTAGAAATTGGAAAATCACTGGAAATTGGAATGAACAGTGCCGGGCCGGCCCAAGCCAACAGTGCGGCCTGGCACTGTGCAGCCCGCGCGGCCGAACGGCCGGCGCGGCCCGCGAGCGACGCGCGGCCCGCAAGCGCGCGCGCTCGGGCGGCGGAACGGGCCAGGGAGGCGGCCCACGCTCGCGCGCGCCCACGCCGTCTGGATGCGCGACGCGTGGAGCTGGCGGACGGGGAAGATCCAGCGAAGCGGGCGGATGGGATGCGGTGGTGGGAAGATCGGACGGTGGCGAAGCGGGGCGAGGGTGAAGCGGCACAGATCGGATCGGACGGAGGGGAGGCGAAGACCTAAGTGGCATCGGACGGCTGCGGCGGGATCTCATCCGACGGTCATCTTTAAACGGCAACGGGGAGATCGGGCGACGGAGGAGAGGCCACGTCGCGGGGGAGGAGTCGTCTTCCTCCTTCAGCCGCTACAGTAACCCCGCGGCGAGGTTACGGTGGTGACGGCGGCCTGGGCGCTAGGGGGCTCGTAGGCGACCACCGAGGGTACCGGCGGGTAGAGGGAACAGCGGGGAACCCATTTCGGGTAGTTAGCATCTGCGGGGACCAAAGGGAAGAGAGGGAGGGAGAAGGGTGTAGTTCGGGCATTTTGCGGTGGAGGGGGTTGCCGGCGGCAAAAGGGGCTAATCGGGGGCGATTACACGGGGAGGGGTCCAGGGAGCTCACGATGGCGGTGGTGGGGGAAGCTGGGAAGCTTCGAGGAGGTCTGGCCACGGGAAGGGTGGAACGGCCGGCGGTGGGAGACGGTGCGAGCACTTCACGGGCGATCACCTGTCCAGAGGCAAACATTAAAGGGGTGAGGGGACCGCAGAGGTGCTCTGGACGAAAGTAATCGGAAAATGCGCAAGGGAGGAGGGAGGTCCGCTTTGCGGGGTCACCGGCGCAGGGGAGAGCGGCTGCGGCGACTGGGGCGATGTGGCTTCAATCGGCTGCTCCGAGAGAGGCTTGGGAGTGGTGGGAGGTGTTTGCGGGCGAGGGAGAAACTCGGGGAGCAGAGGAGCGAGAAGGAGCAGAGGGGGCAGTTTTTATACCCGGGCGGGGAAGTGGAGGCTTAGCGGGGAAGGCACGGGCGAGGGCGCCGGGTCAACAGGAGTGAGGGAGGCGTCTCCTCCGCGCACTGGGGATGACGTCGGCTCTGCAGGGGAAGTGATGGTGACGCGACAGGGGATGGGAGCAGGTGGTCGGGGCGGCATGGGCGGAGACGCGTCCGCGCACGGGGAGGGAAGAGGGCGGCCGCTGCCAGGTGGGACCAGAGCAGGGCGAGGCGACGTGGCGCGAGGGCGTCCACTCCCCTCGGGCCAAGGCTTGTCGGGACGGCACCGGCGCGGGGAGGAACCGGGGCGGCGCGGGGACAGGCGCAACCACGGGCGCCAGGGCGGGGCGGCGCGGCGCAACGCGCAGCGCTAACGCGCGTGCGCGGGAAGAAGGCGGGGAGGGGCTGGGCGCCAGCGGGAGCGAGGGAGCGGAGGGAGGCGCTGGGCAAGGGAAGAGGCGGGGCGGGGCAGCGCCAACGCGGGAGGGAGAGCGGGAGGCGCCGGGAGAAGGAGGAAGGCGGAAAGAGGAGGGGCGCCAACGACTGAGGAAGGCGGCTGGCCAAAAGGGGAAAGCGGCGGCGGGAAAAACTTTCCCAAAAAGGAAAGTTTCCAGATTTCACTCAAAAATGCAGCAAAAATTCACAAATTTCTGGATTTTGAAATTTTGGGGTTTTTCAACCTACCCCCCTTAAAAGAATCTCGACCCCGAGATTAACTTGGTCCAGGGAGTAAGTTGGGGAAATCCCGCTGCAAATCTGATTCTCGTTCCCAAGTGGACTCGTCCGCTGTGTGATTTTTCCACTGCACTCTGCAAAATCTGATGTTCTTGTTTCTGAGCTGCCTTTCTGACGTTTCAAGTATTTGTAGTGGTTCTTCAGCATATGTGCAGTCATCTTGCAATTCTATATCTGACAATGGCACTTCATCTGTTGGTTGGCGTAGACACTTCCGAAGCTGGGATACGTGGAATACGTTGTGAATTCTGGATAAGTTGGGCGGAAACTGCACTTGATAAGCTACTTCCCCAACTCTTCCAATTATCTGAAACGGTCCCACATATCTTGGAGCTAATTTGCCTTTGACTTGAAATATCTTGACTATTTTGAATGGGGTAACTTTGATGTATACATAATCTCCAACTTCGAAACTCAAATCTTTTCTACGGTTATCAGCATAGCTCTTCTGTCGATCTTGTGCCATTCTGAGTCTGTCTCTGACAATTCTGACATGTGCTTCTGCATCCTGAACAATTTGGGGTCCAATAAGTTGTCGCTCTCCTGTTTCTGTCCAGTTCAGTGGAGTCCTGCATTTTCTGCCATAAAGTGCTTCAAACGGTGCCATTTGAATGCTGGCTTGATAGCTGTTGTTATATGAGAACTGAGCAAATGGTAGACAGGTGTTCCATGTTGCTCCATACACTATCGCACAAGCTCTCCACATGTCTTCTAAAATTTGATTGGTTCTCTCTGTCTGTCCATCTGTCTGCGGATGATATGCTGAGCTGAAATTCAGATCGGTGCCCATAGCTTCATGCAATTTTTCCCAAAACTTGGATGTAAACTGTGCTCCTCAATCTGACACAACTTTCTTTGGAACTCTATGTAATGTCACTATTCTGGTGCAATACAGCTCAGTAAGCTTATTTTTCCCATAGGTTTGCTTAATCAGGAGGAAATGAGCCACCTTGGTCGATCTATCAACAATGACCCAAATAGCATCATATCCCTCACGAGTCTTGGGAAGTCCCGTGATGAAGTCCATACCAATGCTATCCCATTTCCATTCAGGAATTTGCAAAGGTTGCAACAATCCTGATGGTTTTCGGTGGTCTATCTTGATCTGTTGGCAGACATCACATTTAGCTACATATTCTGCCACTTCTTTCTTCATTTGGTTCCACCAATACCTCTTTTTCAAATCCTGATACATCTTTGTGCCTCCTGGATGAATTGAGAATTGAGAGGAGTGAGCTTCAGCTAAGATCAACTCTCTCAATTCCTTCTTGTTGGGTATGCAATAGCGACCATGGAAAGTAAGGATTCCATGCTCGTCTAGCGCATACTCTGATGAATTTTCTTCTTCAATATTCTTTTTCAGTTTTTGAATCTCTTCATCTTCATCCTGGGCTGCTTTAATCTGATCTGGCAATAGTGGTTGAATCTCTAAGGCTGCTTCTTCACCTTGTTCTGTGATTGCCAAGTTCAGCTGTAATATATCTCTCTGCAATTCAGGTGGGTACTCTGATTGACTGCCTTTGCTTGGACGAGCTTTACGGCTAAGGGCATCAGCAACTACATTTGCCTTGCCCGGGTGATACTGAAGTTCAACATTATAGTCTTTAATCAACTCCAGCCATCTTCGTTGTCTCATTTTCAACTCTGGCTGTATGAACAGGTACTTCAAGCTCTTGTGATCAGAAAATATCTCACAACGATTTCCTAGCAGGTAGTGCCGCCAAATTTTGAGAGCATGCACCACAGCTGCTAGCTCCAAATCGTGTGTGGGGTACTTCTCTTCATGTGGCTTCAACTGTCTTGATGCATAGGCAACAACTTTTCCGTCTTGCATAAGCACACAACCCAAACCTTGCTTTGAGGCATCACAATAAATCTGAAATTCCTTATCTGGATTGGGTAAAATCAGCACTGGTGTTGTTGTCAACTTGGTCTTCAACATCTGAAAGCTTTCTTCGCATGCATCAGTCCACGTGAACGGTTTGTCTTTCTTCAACAATTGAGTGAGTGGGCGAGATATTCTTGAGAAACCTTCTATGAATCGGCGATAATAACCCGCCAATCCTAGGAAATTCCTTACTTCAGTCACGGTCTTGGGTTGTTTCCATTCCATAACTGCAGATATCTTTTCTGGATCGACCTTCACTCCATCTTCAGATATAATGTGGCCCAAGAAAGCAACTTCTTTTAGCCAAAAACTGCACTTGTCAAACTTTGCATATAGCTGATGTTCCCTCAGTCTTGACAATACCATGTGCAAATGCTGTCTGTGCTCTTCTTCACTCTTGGAATATATCAGGATATCATCAATAAAGACAATCACAAATCGATCCAATTGGTCCATATGCACCAGGTTCATAAAATTCATGAAATATACTGGCGCATTGGTTAGACCAAATGGCACGACCGTGGATTCAAATAATCCATATCTGGTGATGGAAACTGTCTTCTCTCGATCTTGCTCTCGGATCTTGAGCTGATGGTAGCCCGAGCGCAAGTCGATCTTGGAAAACACTTTGGCACCCTTGAGCTGATCAAACATGTCATCAATTCTGGGGAGGGGATACTTGTTCTTGATGGTGACAGCATTCCAACCTCTGTAATCCACGCACATTCTCAGTTCGCCATTCTTCTTTTTCACAAACAAGGCTGAGGCTGACCAAGGCGAAACACTGGGTCGAATAAACTCTTTCTCTTGCAGTTCATCTAACTGTCTCTTGAGCTCTTTTAATTCACTGACTGACATTCTGTACTGATACTTTGGCAACTGGTTTTGTGCCTGGAATCAATTCTATAACAACTTCTACTTGTCTGTCAGGGGATCTGCCTGGCAATTACTCTGGAAATACATCAGGGTATTCTTGCACTTGATCTGGTGTGACTGCTAGCATGTTGATCATGCGCTTTCTTGCATCCTTCAATACTTCTCGTTTTTTTTTTCTTCTTTTTTTTTTCTGACCTTCAGGGTTGACCAATGATATTGTTTTGATCTCACAGTTTACCTTGCCTTTGTCCTTGGCTAGCCAGTTCATGCCCAAATGGCATCCAGCCCTTGCATAACTGGCTGCAGTAAATCTGCTTTAACCCCTGCTGGATTGACTTTGACTCCTTCTCACTTGTACCTGCATATCATCATTGGGTATATACTACAGGTTCACACTTAGCTGGATTATGCAGTACCAGGGCTACATATATGTCTGGGTCCGTTAGGATCAACTTCATTGCAACATGAACTTCTCATCCATTACATTTTACACAGATGGTTTTCATACATTTTCATAGTCTTGCCACAAGCCTTAGTTAAAGTAATTTACAGACAAACCATTAAGTTCTTCCAACTGGTTTACAAAAGGATAACCAAAAGTACATCATCTCATGACTTGTTCTGCATAGCTCATATTCTCTTGTCTATCTGCTGGTTTTGGCTTGGAGTTTAGCTGCTTCTGATGACAAAGTCCTTCTGGGACACTGATGCTTGTAGTGTCCAGTCTCTCCACAATGGAAACATGCATCTGTCCTTCGTGGACAGCTGCTAGTAAGATGCTTGCCACCGCAGGTGAGGCACTTGATGGCGAGTGGTGAGGGAGTGGCATACTGCTGAGACTGTTCAGACTGGGTCTTCTCAGGGTAGGATTCTTCTTCTTCCATCGGTGGCGGACGTGATGTTGATGTCTGCCTCTTTGCTTGCTTTCTAGCTTCTTCTGTAGGTAAGGACTTCAGTGGGCATTGGCAGCGGTAATGTCCATCCCGTTCACAGTGAAAACAAGCCGTTGGTGAAGGAGGCGAAGGCTGCTTTCGTTTCATAACTTTCACGTAACCTGGTCTTTCTTCTAATTGGAGAGCTCGATCAACTAGGCTTAATAGGCTTGAAAACTTCATGGACTGAAGGCGTTGTCTCATACTAGGTCGTAGGCCTTTCATAAAGCACTCCATCCTTCCGGCTTCAGTATCAATCTCTTCTTGAGCATACTGGGATAACTGATGGAACTGCTGTAGATATGCTGTGATGGAGTTCTCTCCTTGTTGAAGATCGAGAAAATCCTGATATTTTCCTGCGATAACTTCAGGAGGAATGCAGGCTTGGCGAAATCTCTTCACAAAGTCTTCCCAGGTAATATCTTCCTTATTTGGGTGCATCCACTCGATAGCATTCCACCATGTAATTGCGGGCTCGGACAACTGATAGGTGGCAAAGATAACCTTCTCCTTATTTGTACACTGGATAGTATTCATTCTTCTCTCAATATCTTGTAACCAGTCATCTGCATTCAGTGACCCTGTTGTTGAAGGGAATATCGGGGGTTGAGTTTGCAGGAAGGCTATAAACTTCAATGCAGTTGCGCTTGACGCTGTCACTGACTCTTCGGGTGTCACCTTGACAATAAACTGTGATAGCGATTCTCTTGGCTTTTCTGACATCTGGGCTTGATCTGTGGCAGGTGCACCCTGCCTGTTGGTCTGACCACTCTGCTGTGTTGGATCCATCTGCCAATTGGGAATTTGAGATCAGCTTTGCAGCGGCTTTGGAGAACAGGAGTAGATAAGTAAGACATTGAGTTTTTAAGGTACGTATAGGATGAAAAAGGTAAGAACGAGAGCGAAAGGGGACAGGAGAAAGCTTTGAACTGAGAGGGATTACTGATAATTAGGCAAACAATATACAAGGATAATGAACATATATTTACAATATGCAAGTGGTACACAAACCACTTAGGGTTCATGATTGCACTTGCTTTACATTACAAAAATACTGCTACTACTCAGGGTCAGTCTAGTCTAGCGAACAACGGCTACTCCTCCAGCTGCCGAGAAACGAAATTTTGAAGCTAGACCAGAGAAGCAGTAAACATTTTGCGAAAGTAAAACTTAAGCGGAAGTAAACTAAGATAGATAAGGTAGCAACAAGAGAGGGAAAAGACAGCAATAATACTTATATTTTTCGTAAATCCTTTTTATGGCTTTAAATTAAGTTTTGCGATAAAATCGGTTCCTAGTTTGCCTTAGGTCTCAACCTACGGTCAAGAGCCTGCTCTGATACCACTTCTTGTAACGCCCCCGTTTCCAGGGGCGCGTACGGACACGGCACCTCGCAACTATTCACGCATGAACAGTTATGAAGTGTCGCGCAAGAGTATACCATCGCATGCTTACGACAAAAGTCCAGCATATATTTCACATACGGATTAACATCCATTTTTCAACAGCGGGGCGTGCAAGCCCAAAGTATAATTACATTACAGAAGCTCCAAGATCCGCTTGAGCGCGGCCAAGACCTAAAGCCACGGATCCTCGTCGAAGAAACAACCTTCCGGGACTTCCTCAACGGGGAGGCAAACACCTTCGTCTTGATCCTCTAAAGAAGGGCAAAAGCAAGCCGTGAGCCAATCAACCGGCTCAGCAAGTCCCAAAGGGACCCTAACTTATTACATGCACGGAACATCAAAGGAAGTGAGTATATTTGGTTTATTAACTTTGAGTGGATGCAGTTTTATTTGCAAACATTTTTAGAAAACGGACCCAAAACTACTCCTCAAGAACTCAGGGGTTTTTCATGAAATTTCAATTAACCAACTAATCAAGTTCAAACATGTACAAAACTACTTAAGCTTTGCTGCTGGAATCACCCAAGTGACACAGCTCCAATAACCGGGAGCACGGCGTATTCGAATACCATTTATTAGACTCTGCAGAGTTTGCTCAGCTTTACCCACACGATCCCTTAACTCCCGCGACAGAGTTAAGAAAGCCAGGTCGTTTCACTGCTCAACTCTTTATATAGGCTCTACCCGGTAGAATTCACTCGGGTCTGGCTCGCTCACACACACACGCACAAGAAAAAGAAAACGGTGCCGCTTCGAGTGAACTCTACCGTTGTTAGGCACCCAATCACGGTCTGCCTAACCTTTGTTACCCAAACACCTTCTCCACAACACCTGTAGAGTTTCAATCGAGTTGAGCAGCTACTAAACCAGTGTTGACAAGTCAACTCCTGTGGTTGAGCGGTCACCATGTTAATTGCTCAGCGTAAGGTTCTAGTCCTTATATTTTTTTTCCCCCGGAGTCCGCAACCCCGGCCAGGTCCGCAACCTGCAACCCAGGGTAAGAGGCGGGCGAAAACCGTCTCGCGGCGCACCACAGCCCCCCTTACCCTATCTTACATGTCGACATACTCCGCCCTAGGGCACGGCATCCCATACTACCCTGCCCTAGAGTCGGGTTTTCCAAAATCTATTGGCCCGCAGCCACAACCTTAACAGTGTAACACTTTGCATGATAATAATATCCTACGATTCTCTAGAATATCAGATAATTATTTCTAGGGTTTCAAAGGCATGGCTACAATTTAATCATGGCATTTAACGGTGGTAGGACTAACTATATCACATGACATTCTAAACATTTCATTTTATTTTCGAACTAATATTTCAGAAATAGCTCAATGCAAATAATGTATTAACATAATTAAATAACATGGGTTGCAACATGATCAAAGGATTTGGGACTTGCCGGCAATTCGGACGAACTCGGCTAGCTTGAACGTAGAAGCACCGGGGTCCTGAGTCTGCTCCTGGGCTTCCGGGATCTCCGATACTAGCGTAAACAATTTAAATAAGTAAATCCGGCTTGCTACTAAACAAGCGAGGAAAAATAATCTAATTAAAAAGGAATAAAATTCATAAACACCCCAAATGGAATTTTAGGAATTTATCTGGGATGAAATTGTGGAAATGGATTTCACCAGAGGGTCTGGAATATTATTTGGAGCAAAGTGGTGAAATATGGGAATTTTTGGGATTTTCTGTGATTTTCTAGGATTTATTTGAGTTTTCTGGAATTTTAGAAATTGGAAAATCACTGGAAATTGGAATGAACAGTGCCGGGCCGGCCCAAGCCAACAGTGCGGCCTGGCACTGTGCAGCCCGCGCGGCCGAACGGCCGGCGCGGCCCGCGAGCGACGCGCGGCCCGCAAGCGCGCGCGCTCGGGCGGCGGAACGGGCCAGGGAGGCGGCCCACGCTCGCGCGCGCCCACGCCGTCTGGATGCGCGACGCGTGGAGCTGGCGGACGGGGAAGATCCAGCGAAGCGGGCGGATGGGATGCGGTGGTGGGAAGATCGGACGGTGGCGAAGCGGGGCGAGGGTGAAGCGGCACAGATCGGATCGGACGGAGGGGAGGCGAAGACCTAAGTGGCATCGGACGGCTGCGGCGGGATCTCATCCGACGGTCATCTTTAAACGGCAACGGGGAGATCGGGCGACGGAGGAGAGGCCACGTCGCGGGGGAGGAGTCGTCTTCCTCCTTCAGCCGCTACAGTAACCCCGCGGCGAGGTTACGGTGGTGACGGCGGCCTGGGCGCTAGGGGGCTCGTAGGCGACCACCGAGGGTACCGGCGGGTAGAGGGAACAGCGGGGAACCCATTTCGGGTAGTTAGCATCTGCGGGGACCAAAGGGAAGAGAGGGAGGGAGAAGGGTGTAGTTCGGGCATTTTGCGGTGGAGGGGGTTGCCGGCGGCAAAAGGGGCTAATCGGGGGCGATTACACGGGGAGGGGTCCAGGGAGCTCACGATGGCGGTGGTGGGGGAAGCTGGGAAGCTTCGAGGAGGTCTGGCCACGGGAAGGGTGGAACGGCCGGCGGTGGGAGACGGTGCGAGCACTTCACGGGCGATCACCTGTCCAGAGGCAAACATTAAAGGGGTGAGGGGACCGCAGAGGTGCTCTGGACGAAAGTAATCGGAAAATGCGCAAGGGAGGAGGGAGGTCCGCTTTGCGGGGTCACCGGCGCAGGGGAGAGCGGCTGCGGCGACTGGGGCGATGTGGCTTCAATCGGCTGCTCCGAGAGAGGCTTGGGAGTGGTGGGAGGTGTTTGCGGGCGAGGGAGAAACTCGGGGAGCAGAGGAGCAAGAAGGAGCAGAGGGGGCAGTTTTTATACCCGGGCGGGGAAGTGGAGGCTTAGAGGGGAAGGCACGGGCGAGGGCGCCGGGTCAACAGGAGTGAGGGAGGCGTCTCCTCCGCGCACTGGGGATGACGTCGGCTCTGCAGGGGAAGTGATGGTGACGCGATAGGGGATGGGAGCAGGTGGTCGGGGCGGCATGGGCGGAGACGCGTCCGCGCACGGGGAGGGAAGAGGGCGGCCGCTGCCAGGTGGGACCAGAGCAGGGCGAGGCGACGTGGCGCGAGGGCGTCCACTCCCCTCGGGCCAAGGCTTGTCGGGACGGCACCGGCGCGGGGAGGAACCGGGGCGGCGCGGGGACAGGCGCAACCACGGGCGCCAGGGCGGGGCGGCGCGGCGCAACGCGCAGCGCTAACGCGCGTGCGCGGGAAGAAGGCGGGGAGGGGCTGGGCGCCAGCGGGAGCGAGGGAGCGGAGGGAGGCGCTGGGCAAGGGAAGAGGCGGGGCGGGGCAGCGCCAACGCGGGAGGGAGAGCGGGAGGCGCCGGGAGAAGGAGGAAGGCGGAAAGAGGAGGGGCGCCAACGACTGAGGAAGGCGGCTGGCCAAAAGGGGAAAGCGGCGGCGGGAAAAACTTTCCCAAAAAGGAAAGTTTCCAGATTTCACTCAAAAATGCAGCAAAAATTCACAAATTTCTGGATTTTGAAATTTTGGGGTTTTTCACAGTTTACCACTGAAATCCTCTCTCAAAGTGGAAGCCTACGACACCGACATCCTGCAATCATCTGATGGCACTTTCTCCTGTGGCTTCTACAGAATCTACGACTACTCCAATGCCTTCACATTCTCAATATGGTACTCCAGTTCAGCTAACAAGACCATTGTCTGGACTGCGAACCGAGGTCACCCAGTGCACTCCAAGAGGTCAGCAATGACCTTGCGGGAGGATGGCAACATGGTTCTTACGGACTACGACGGTACGACTGTGTGGCAAGCTGATGGTGTCTTCACAAATGTTAGGTATGCTCAACTCTTAGATACTGGAAATCTTGTTGTGAAGAACTTGAGTGGTAATATTGTGTGGCAAAGTTTTGACTCACCCACGGATACTTTGCTGCCCACTCAGCACATCACTGCTACGAATAAGTTGGTCTCTACCACCAAATTACATGTTCCTGGTCACTACATCTTTCGT
Organism: Dendrocalamus latiflorus; assembly: GCA_017311315.1. Taxonomy (NCBI): domain Eukaryota; kingdom Viridiplantae; phylum Streptophyta; class Magnoliopsida; order Poales; family Poaceae; genus Dendrocalamus; species Dendrocalamus latiflorus. Next base: position 7,053,110 of record CM029646.1, read on the forward strand.
TTCAGCGATCAGTCAATATTGTCACTTATGTATGATGCTCCTAATGTTTTTGACACATACTGGCCAGACCCTGATAATGAGGTCGACCTTCATAACAGAGGTCGTTATAACAGTACTAGGTTGGCTTTTCTTGATGATTACGGAAATTTTTCTTCAAGTGATTTCACACACCAACAACAATTTGTTGTTTCTGATGGAGGTTCTGGGATTAAGAGAAGGCTCACTCTTGATCCCGACGGCAATCTCAGAGTCTACAGCTTGAATAGCTTGAATACATGGTCTGTTTCTTGGATCGCTGTGTCTCAACCATGTACAATCCATGGTTTCTGCGGTCCAAATGGAATCTGTCACTACGCACCTACACCGCAATGTTCTTGTCCACCAGGCTATAAAATGAGCAACCCTGCAAACTGGACCCAAGGTTGTAGGGCTGTAGTTGACATCACATGCGGTGTTGCACAGCCAGTGGAGTTTTTGAAACTTCCGAACACCGATTTCTGGGGATCTGATCAACAACATCTTCCCGGATTATCTTTGCAGGTTTGCATGAACATCTGCAAGAGAGATTGCACATGTAAAGGTTTTCAATACCAAGGAGGTACAGGGTCATGCTTTCCAAAATCTTTCCTTTTCAATGGAAGGTCTCACCCGACACCAAAAGCTTTCACAATGTATCTCAAACTACCAAAGAGTGTGGACATTTCAAATGCCTCTGTTCCCCAATCCAACGTGCTCGACTCTACACTGCATCATATTCAATGTGGTCAAGTGAGTACACCACCCATGCCACCATTGCATAAGACCAGTGAGGGGGGACCAAAATGGCTTTACTTGTATGGGTTTATTGGTGCATTTTTTGTTATTGAAGTTTTCTTCACCGTATTTGCATGGTTTTTTATATTGAGGAGGGAGCTGAGATCACCGGAAGTATGTGCAATTCAGGAGGGCCTGAGGGTTATGACTAATCATTTCCGAAGATATAGTTATAAAGAGCTGGTCAAGGTAACTCAAAATTTTAAAGATGAGCTCGGAAGGGGAGGTTCAGGGATTGTCTATAAGGGAATCTTGGATGATGAAAGAATGGTGGCTGTAAAGAGGCTAGAAAATGTGAGTCATGGTGAGGAAGAGTTCCACGCTGAGCTGTGTGTAATTGGGAGGATCAATCATATGAATCTTGTTAGAATATGGGGATTTTGTTCCGAAAGTTCCTACAGGATATTGATTTCTGAGTATGTTGAGAATGGATCATTAGCTAATGCCCTGTTCAAAAATAGCATCTTGTTACATTGGGAACAAAGATTTACAGTAGCTTTAGGAGTTGCTAAGGGATTGGCTTATCTTCACCACGAGTGCTTAGAGTGGGTCATTCACTGCGATGTGAGGCCGGAAAACATATTGCTGGACCAAAATTTAGAGCCTAAGATCACTGATTTTGGGTTGGCAAAGCTACTCAGTAGAGGTGGGTCGAATCGGAATGCATCAAGAGTGCGAGGAGCCGTAGGCTACATTGCTCCTGAGTGGGTCTCTGGTTTACCGATCACCGCAAAAGCTGATGTTTATAGTTATGGAGTTGTGCTTCTTGAACTTGTGTCTGGAATGCGAGTTTTTGACTTGGCTATGGGTGTGGATCAAGAGGTGCCCATGACACTTAAGAAGCTTGCTTTCACGCTTGCTGATAAATTGGACGGGGACGAGAAATCGTGGATAGCAGAGTTTACAGATTTCAGACTGTGTGGCCAATACAACTACATGCAAGCAAGAACTTTGATCGAGTTGGCTGTTTCATGCTTGGAAGAAGAAATGAAGAAAAGGCCCACAATGGAATCAGTAGTCCAGATTCTCGTTTCGGTTCATGAAACTGATTGCACAATGAAAGAATGATAACACTGAAATGAAGTTCTTGTTCGGTTTTAGCAAGCTAAGGCCCCTACATCGGAAGATTGTTATACCGTCCGTACCATACTAATCTTGCAATGTCAATTTCCTTGACTGAGTGTAATACATGTATGCCTTATATACACGCGTGTACGCATGTTGTATCTGTTAGTGATATGTTCTAGAGGTGATCATAGAGATGGTAATATCACTTCTATGTTTATGATCTTTTGAATAATATGTTATTTTGTCTCTTGAATAAATGTCTTTCATATTGATCAATAAGTATGTAACTCTTTATTTATGTTTTGATGTTATTCTAAATTATCAATGATCTTACATCATTATATGGAACAATTATGATTTACATATCAGTACATGTATTGATTGATGATCATATTTCATGGATCCGGATCTTGAATATGAGGATATCAAATCAATAATATGAATATATACTAGAGAACATGATGTTGGATTAACATATCGTGAGACACAAGAATTGTTATATTTTTAAATGTAATCAGTTAATCTCATACATAATGTATATAGGATTCTTAGATCTAAGATTGTTATAGTTTTCTATATGTGTAATAGTTTTTTAAGGGTTGTCAAACACTAATCCATAACTAAGTGGTCATAAAGGTATCTTTCGAATTTATTATAAACATGCAAAGCAATGTAAGCAGTCAAAATGAAATTTACCCCTCCTATATAATAGGAGATATATCTCTAGACCCCTTGAAGTGGTTGGATTAAGAAAGTGCATGGCTATACCGAATGTGATTGAAAAGTCAATCACAACTGAGTAATCCACTACAGATTCGAATGAAGGATCGAGCTATCATAGTATAACATGTTTCTCGCCTTGAGTTTGGTTTGGTATTGTGAGGCAATGAGATCAATGTATAAGCACTATATAGGCTTGTCCGATATGATCTTTATGCATATTTGGGAGTCATTATGTTCTACTAGGAACCGCTATCGACTTACAAATCAGAAAGGAGTTTTCATGCCATGACCGAATATGCATGAATTTATAGGGTCACACACTTAATGGGTTGGAACGACAAGGGTACGGATGGTAGATTTCGAGTGGGATACGATCTCTACTTGTATTGGATAAGGATCCTGCCGAAGGCTCTCCGAATGGGACACAATATCTACTCGTATTCGATAAAAATACAATCAAAGGTTTTTCAAGTTGGATACAATATCTAATCATATCAGATAAGTATCCAATTGGTGGCTATATATTAAGAGAGGTGGGGGGCTGAAGGAGGCATCCCAAAATACACCCATTGAAACTCTAGCCGCCACCTCTCAAAATCTCTTGTTGTGTATGCTGGTGCTAGCACAACGATGCATGACATTCCATCTCTGGACGTGTGGACTTGGGTAGAGGCACTTTTGCGATTGCAACGTTGATCGGGATAATCGCAAGGAGGAGATGGTTGACCAAAGAACGATTATCTAATAATTTGTAATAGCAAGTTGTCTTCTGTCTACTATTACTAGTTACATGTTCCACCTCTCCACCTCCATAATTGAGCTGCACAACTTTCACCTTGCTCCATGACATAATTTCTGTTGTTTGCATCTTATAACTAGTGTAGAATTTTTTTTGCTTCCTTGTTTATTTTTATGTATGGTACACTGCTTTTCTCTGGTAGGTCTTGAAAACTCCTGTCTCACTTGACATGCTTGGGTGCATTTTTAATGGTTCTTGAAAGCCTTTTTATCTTAAAACCTCGTAATACTGCTGATTTTTGTGAGGGGGAAACATCCATATGGTATAGAGTGGGATTCCAGTTTTCTGATTGCACTCTTATATCTGTACTTAGTAAGGTGATTTAGCGAAGTTGAACATTTACATTTGTTTTATAGAATTGCTACTTTCTTCGGTTCAATTACTTGTTTTCAGCCTTGCATAAAGTATTCTTTCTGACAGTTGCATGTACAATCTTTCAAGTATATCACTTTTCTAGGAAGTTTGATGATGTGAGTGATTGATTAGCACCAACCAAGATGATGCGCTACCATATCATTTGGTTTGGGGCTGTGAGCATATAGCGCCCAAAGCACATCTACACTGCAATATCCATATTTATCTGATCATGTTTAATGAGTTTGCCTCTTCTCTTTTCAGGGACCATCATGTACACCCAAATATAAAGAGGGTGTAAAGAAACAAATAGGTATAAATTTTTAACTTTGGCAGGAGTTGGACAATTTTACTGGACAGGAGGATGGGAATTGAGAGATCCTGCACCACATCTTCCACCAATGCAGACTATACAGTGATACATGACCCTTGCCTTATACATGAACACCGTCTTTTTTTAGTTGTGCATGACCACTGTTAATACTATTATAGATAAGATCCCATATATTCCTTCTCAAATCTCCAAATGGTTGAGGTGTAAAACTATCGGTTAAGGTTGATTGATCTAGAGCTTTGTCTGTTAGGTAGGTCATACAAATGGATTGCACCATATGTAACTATAGATGAATTTGATTGATTAAACTTTGCACACTCCTGTTCTATGATCGTTTAAGTGTTATAGTTCAAAAATACTATATATGTGCAAGGTGTTTAATGTCAACTATCGAAATTTAATGTCAACTATCGTCAACTATCGAAATTGTGTACTGAGATTTCTTGGCGTGTGCTACTCCCTACATCATCGGCTGTTATTCCTCTTTGACATGCATGTTGGTGATGAGCTCTCCGGATGAACATATGGCTGCTACTGACTTTCCATGGGAAAGCACTTTCATATGAACAGTTTGCTATTGATAGCTGATGTGGTCTTTTGTTGAAAGATGAATTGTTTTCGTACAAGATATCTCGCAACAATAGTATATGAAGAAGGAACTAGGAGGAAATAACAGCCTTTGTATTTGTGAAGAAACTACATCACATCTATCTCTCGAATTAGGTGAAAAATAACTAATTTTGTAACGTTCTATTACCGATTTATATTAATCATGCAACGACATTATAGGACAGATAACAATTGTGTCATTTGTTAATTCAACTCTTGACTAGGCTACCTTTTGATACCATCTTGACTAAAGAGGACCGCGTCTTCTAGGACAAATTAAACCGCAGTTGCCTCTTGAATGTGTGTTAATAATGTTACACCTGTTTAGATAATAGGTTGCAATGACATGTTATGCCATTTGATTTTTTTTTTCTTCAGTTCAATTTTGACATGGCTTTACTATTTTAGGTCTTTCTCTGTACTTAACCCGATGAGCAGCTATAAGAAATCTCTTGAGAGATAGCTCTCCAATAAAGAAGCCAAGGGCAAGCACTATATACATTAACCATGAATCTTTGTGTTTCTGAAATTTTTTGAGCTGATGATGACCAGTACTTGCTACCTCTGCCATATATATATTTTTGTTTAAGATATCCTCTCGTAATCTTTGAACTCTGCATTCTATATTACCGTTACTATGGCTTTAACTGCATTGTTGCATATGCGGTTCTACTAATGCTTATATTTACTGGAACTGCCTATATATGGTTACATATCCTATTTAACATAATTATGATGATTGGCCAGTTATATGTCATACTGTTAATGATGCATTATATCCTTGTTTCTCTTAGATTGAACCAACTTGCTCTCTTCAACCCTCCACCCCACTATACATGTCTATTGTATTTTAACTAAAAATAGCCATGATGCCATAGTTAGAAAGGCACCTTGCTAAATTAACAATCGTTTCACGCCAGCATTTTTGCAGACATCTTATCTCGCAAGGGACTGCATGGGAGCAACGTAGCACATCCTACCTATGTTGTTTTTTTATATCTACTATTTAAAAGAAAGAGCCAAAGGAGTGGTGTAGACCAAGCATGGTTGTGAAGACGTTCAAGACACACGTCGGCCTTGCATTGTGGCGGAGCCGATGTCGAGACACAACCCAAGCCCGGGGAGGACAGATCAATGTATTGAGTAATATGGTTTTATTATCCATAACAATACAGGTAACGTGATTCTTTTATCTACAGCAACACGAGCAGAAGCATGATGCGCTGACACCAACTAGGGCAAAGCTTGGCCAAGCATAACGGCAGAGTCAAGTGCGTAGAGCAAATTGAGCCCGATGATAACTCGACGTGCTAGGATAATAGATTTATTTTAATCCATAGCAAAGCATGGGCATTGAACTAATTCACCAAAATATTAATTTGGAATGTTAATTAGTATGCTCAGTCTGTGACCATATTTCGCAAGTTGAGGATGTCAGAATGTAATTTGACTGCAAAAGATATCTCGGCTATAAAATTGCAATATCATATTCTATAAAATTTGTTCCCTAAAAAATCTATACAACTCTTGTATTTCACTTAGTTGCACCAAAGAAAAAGACGGAAAAAAGAGGGCTACTCAAATGGGCTTCTTGCTCTTGGCTTTTCACTTTTGTTATAGTAACTAGCTTTTAAATAGTGTCTTTTTAAGGTACGATTTAGAAGTCGATTATAGATATTATACTGACTTCAGCTATATTGGCTAAAATTGCATGTGACTATCTCTTTTTATATTTTTTGTGAACCGTCAGAAATCAAAAGCTAAAAGTTACCGTCTAAAAGAACCCATCTATTATGTATAGGTCTCTGAACTCTGGTTGCTTGGGAGCCCACCAACTCCATCCTGGGAGGGGCACCCACACAAGGCATCGGTGCTTATGTTATCAAGGCTGAAGCACCGGAAGAACAAGCTTCATAACGTTGAGATTCGTGTGATCCCCTGCAACTCGACCCCACGACCCACGTGGAGGGAGTGTAGTATGGTTTAGGGTTATAGCCGCGCTTGGTGCGCTTGTTACGGGTATGCCCCTCCCTGAGGCCACACTTCGTGCTCCGTTGGTGCGTTAACTTTTTAACGCGCCTTTTTTTTTCTTTATATTATTTATAGAGATATAACAGTGTTCTCATTTTTTTCTATTTTTCTTTATTTTTGTTTAATTAAATACATCAAGGAAAAGGTAACAACCGTTACAGATGTTCTCATTCTTCTTATTTTTCTTTATTTTTATTTAATTAAATACATCAGAAAAAGATAACAACCGTTATAGTATTATTCCGCTACAACACTTTTGACATGGGACTAAAGATGCAAACTGTGCAACCGTGGTTGCAATGGGCCTGCTCTAGCCTCCAGCAGCACATTTGGACTAGGTACGTGCACCACGTTTCGAACCCAATGCTAGGAGTAGGACGTCGAATGGGACCTCCAAGTTCTGCGAGCGAAGATTTTACCTGCCACAACATCATGCCCCTTGTGCGATGGATCCGGAATGAATGGTTGAGATCACGCGAAATATCACACAACCTAGGGGAGCTCGTACGACGTTGAAGCAAAATACAACATACAAGATTCTTACATCTAAATGCACCAAGATCATTGAAGCCCAACCCTTGGTAGTTTCTTCCCCATCTGGTCATGCTTGTGAAAAACACACATGGATTAGACTACACATGAGCTGGAATCATATGGGAAGAAAATTGCTATGTACATATACGTAGGATAGACATAGAGGCAAGGACCAGTCACTACTGGTCATCCAACTTCCACACCTCGTGGAGGAGCCTGTACCTCGCCGTGTCTGAGTTGCTGATCTGCTTCAACTTGGCGAGCGGGTTCGATGACGCCTTGGAGACGAAGGTCAATGGAGAGCTCAGCTCATCAAGCTCGTCGTCGCTCGTGTTGGACTTGCGAAGGATGGCCGATCCACTCTTCCTCGGATCACCAATGATGCTTAATATTGCCCCAGATGCAGGGTAAGGGTACAAGATGGGCGATGCGCTGCACGGGACCGCTCGTATGCCCTTGCCATTGCCCTCCAGATGGTCCTAAACAACAGGAAAGAATGCTAACTGATTTCTGATGGTCCAATACTCTGTAAATTGCACCAAACAGCCTACATTTTACTACAATCTTATACAAAACGGAATTACCTTGTTAGAAATGACACCCCCTTTCCAATTTCACCTTTTCTCAAAAAGTCAATTTTCACATTTAGCTTTACAAAAAAGGGAACTGCTTTTGGGTTTCTTAATACATCATTAAAAACATGTGCATTTGTCAATGATATAAGTAAATGCCGAATTTGCATTTTTTTAAACAATACTAAGGTGTTGTATAACAAAATCTCTCTCAGTAACTACCTAGTTTGCTTATTCTACCCAAAACAGGAACACGACGGGTTTATACCCCTTAGTCATGGAATTGACTTCATGTCTTATGGTTTTGTGAGATTCTAGGCAATCAAGCATGTTATGTTCTCAACCTTTTGAGTAACTGGGCTCATTACCAACATAAGTCCGGAATTATCAACGCATCCAAAAATTGACTAAACTAACCTCCAATTCTAGTGCTTGAAGCAAAGAATCTTGAATTGGGTCCGGACAAAATTCATCCGGTACAAAGCCATCAAGGATGCTCTTGATGATTGCTGAACTAAAGGTAGGACAAAGCTGTGAAAAAAGAGATGATAGTATTACTATTAGAAATAGAAAAATAACTTCAAATTGATCAGAAAGAATTAAATAGTTCATATTGAAAACTCATTATTAAAATAATGAGTTTTTTCTTTTTGAACAAGATAGGAGCTCATGCCTCTTTCCTGGTACTGGTTTCCATGAGGACATCCTTAGGGAGCATTAGGAGATCACTCAATGCATTTAGGAGATAGAATGGCTTGAGGGTTTTAGCAATGCCATTTTCACCATCTCCATTCTCAACTTCTGGATAATCATCCATATCCATACCAAACAAGTCAGCAAGACATCTGGACCAGCTGCCAATCTAGCACCACCAGAAAAGATATGGGTTGGTGCTCTTGATGACAAGCGAAAAATAATATAAGTACGTTCCACTGGTGTGAGTAGTGTGACCACACAATTAGCATGATTGTACTTACAGCATTTTTCAGTTGGACCCCAGCACCGAAGCTAAATTTTCCAGATGGGATGGGAAGAACCTTAGGATCAGTTATTGGGTCAGACATGGGATCTGTTGGGATATCATCATCTGACTCCCGAAAAATAGCATTGAACATTGCTACATCCAATCTAGCTATGCATTGCTCCATCACCTATCAAAGGGAAATACTGCTGGGAATTAGTACAAGTCTAAAAGATTTGTATGAAGTCCATATTTTCTCATTCCAGTGCCTAAAGCTTGAATCAAGATGCAGTTGCATTGAACATCAAAAAATTTCATAAATAAAATAATTTAAGGTGAAATGTACAAATAAACAACAGAAACAATTTTCGGAAAAGCACATCTAGTGAACAAGTGTAAAATGCACAGAGAAGGCTTACATCATGAAAAGTTAAGGGTCAAATTATGATTGTATCCGGTTTGTAACATTTACCAACTATCATGATGCTCACAGTGAGTCACAATGAATTAAAAAAGACTACAGTTTATGGCACACTTAAAAATAAAAATCTCACGGGAAATGCCAGTAACAGCTTCAATAGATCATCAAGTTTAATATCAATGTGAGAACAAAAAACACAGGTATCTTTTCATGCTAGAAATATGTAACTATATATTTCTATACCTACTTTGGGAAAATATGAGCATATTCGAGCTATTGTTCAATCATACGACTATACGAAGCTCACCAATTTGGCCAACAAAGGCAGACACCCACACTCATGTCCAGCTGCCCTTACTGGGCAAAGCTTTTCTGATGCTTCTTTGAAAGCCTTCTTCCATATGTCTATTGATAAGGTTGCTTGTTGCTGATTGTCCACAGGAGTAATCCTTCCATAACATTTCTTTGCATTTGAACTAGTCTTTGATTCACTGATTATTTGAGCAGATTGCATATGTGGTGTGAATGTCTGCAACGAAAGATTTGTGGTGCACCAAGTTTAACAAATTCCTATAAACAAAGGTACATGCATTAAAGGATTTAAACTAACAAGGAAGCAAACCTGCCACCAAATGGATTCAACAATCCGTGAGAATATCCATGATTCAGTCTTCTTTAGTGCAGCTATAAACGTGTCGATATCTTCCCAATTATCAAACTCAGGGGAAAGCAAATTTCCTTTCTTCCGATTAAGTGATTCCCACTTTGATACAGAATTTCTCCTGGGTGTTGTTTTGGAATTATAATCAGTAGAATTGATGCCATTTCCGGTGCCTGATTGCTTAGAAGTTTCAGTAACAATTGTTCGCAGCACCACACAGTTTGACAGCCAGAAGCTCAACCTGATTGGAAAAATTATGTCAGAATACGGATAAAACAATACATTAGAAAGTTCATCAACTGCTCTAACATAATGATGAGGGACTAAAGTCAAGCATGTAAAAATTTATCAAGTCGCGGACAATTATTCCACCCCCTCCTTAAAATATGAAGGTTTGAACATAAGAGGAAATCCCATGCACCTTGAAACATCATATCCACAAGCTTTTGCAACCAAAACCAGCCCAGAGGAAGCACTCCTTGCTGCACTTCCCAGCTTATCTCTCGACCAGTTTTTTAATGCATGAATAAAATGCCTAGAGAGCCTTCGTGCTGGGGTATGGACCTTGTTTGTTGAGCTGCCATGTTCGGCAACCACGGAATAAAGGCCTATCTCAGCAGCAGCAGATTCTCGTAGCTCTGTTTCAAGCAACTTAACCCTGAGTTCTAGTTCTCGAACTTTGCTGTCATTTCGATTATTCGAAATGCGTATCGGCACCTGAGCTTGCGGTCCATCATCAGCACTGGCCTTAGCATTAGGAGAGACCAAGATATCTTGGGAATCAACTTCCTTCACTTCTTCCTTTTGGGAATCTACTTTCTTATTTATGACACCTCCATTAACATCTGGAACTCTCAAAGTGAACCTCATATTCTTTGCTCTATCACTAGTTAAAGTGCTATAAGTTCTCTCCCCAAACTGTTTTTGGTTGGAATCAGTCATACCATAAGCAAATGGCATTTTACGACCAGTTCTAAGCACACTGTTTGGTGGAATAAATGGAGTTTGTTCTTCGGGAAAATCTGATAAAAGAGACATATTCCCTGGATGGCCATTTGACTTTTGGACTTGAATTGGATACTTTTCAACATCTTCACTCCTCACTTTTGTACTGGAAGATGGCACTTCACGCTGGGAATCCAATGATAAGCTGGCCCCTTCATTACCAACTATCCTGACATCCTTCCCCTAGAAAATTCAAAACTAGATTCAGATGATGCAAATAAGAAGACTATGTTTAATTAGAGGTCAAAACATTAAGAACATATGTGTTGTCATGGGAGAAAATGAACAAAAGAGTTGAATTATACCATTACTATTTTTACTGAAACTAGTAAGCATGCACAGATGCATGTGGAACCCCTGCTGTGTTAACATGGTGTTTACACGACAGAATAAAGTAAACGAAGAGACCATGTATGGACTTATCGAATCAACCACTCCAACAGCTATGGCTTGCCTTGCGAGGAATATTGTGTAAAAACTCAAAGATTGAATACTCATTTTTTTATATCAGCCACACTTTAGAAATGTGATGGAAACATGATAGTAGTAACAACTCCCTATGCCCTGCCCAATACTTCCAGTTTATTATAATTGTTTAAGAAGAAAGGTTTCTTCACTTAAGGTGTAAAATAACTTTTCAAAGTAAGATGAGCAGACAAGAGTCCATTCCACATATAAAGATGGTGTTCTGCTTTTTACCTTGAGAGAGTCCTGAGATCTATCACTACCTGTATGCACATTCCCATTCGAGTGGCACAGGTATGGAGCTTCGTCCTCATCATCATCAGTAAAGGAAGCAAACCCGGTATCTTCAGTGCACTCCTCACTCATTGTTGCCGACATCAATTCCTTTGGATCCTTATCAACTGATGCCTCTTTTGATAATGCATCTCTTGAGGAAACGCTCGAGGTATCCCCATCCAAAGGCTGGATTCGAAGGTAAACCATGGGCTGTGCATTGTTTCTAAGGCTCCTCTTGGAGTTAAGAGGCACAGGAACACTGGTGTCCTCATGAAATATTGCATGCTCGGCCAAGTCTAGTGTTGCAGTCCCCAAATGCTGTCCCTTCAGCTTATCCCTCCTTGGTTCATACAAATTCAACTCAAGCAGATTCTTCTGCCCCTTTCCGCTCTTGGATGACCCCTCCTTCTGAAAAACAGCTTGTATGCTTATGAACTCATTGAATTCGATCTTCCCCACTGTGGAACCTGACCCAATTGAAGGTGAAACAGTGTTTGTCTTCCCTGAATTGCGCTCGCCATTTTCCCAAAAGAGGACCACAGAGCGCAAAGACTTGAGGGATTCAGAAGGGGGCCAGGGGCTGATTTCCTGGATGAGGATATTGAAGTCTACATGGGAGGCAGCATCCTTCTTTGTCTTGGTTCGGAGGCCTAGTACCATTGCTGCAACACTGGATACAAACTGAACTTATTTGTGGTGCTTGACAACTTGAATACCGGATGAAGACAACAGCCTCTCTGCGGTTCACTCTCAATTATCCATCAAATCAGGCAGATGACATTAGGTTCATTGGAAGCAAAGTTCCTGCAATTAGTAAGGGGGTTAATCAGTTAATCTAGTAAGCACCAAGTTCTACAGCACATCCAGCAAAAAGAGGAAGTAAATAGAGATCAAAGTGAAATGAGATGAGCATCTCTCCACATTAAAATATATCACCACAATGCAAATTTATTGCAATGATGGAGGAGTGAAGAATTCAGTCAACCCTATTCCATAAATACAACTCATGGCATCACGTAGGCGCCATAAAAGATAAAGATTTCAATTATAATGGATACATGACATATTTTTGTGATACTATGTGACATAGTTCCTTAGTGTCACAGGAAAAACACAAGATGATCAAGGAGCTAAAAAAAGTATAAAACAACCCCTAAAACTGCATTTAAAAAAATTATCGGAAGAAAGAAAAGAGATAAATGCATCTCAAAACCCAAAACACAGCAACATTATAATAAAAAATAAAGAAAAAAGGGAAGAAAATGCTAGGGGCACGAAGAGATCTGAGAAAACAGATAACTTTGACCAGACTGTACCAATGCAACATCCAAAACATGGCAAGCACCCCTCTCAAAGTCCCGGTTTTTGCCAGAGGAAAAAGAAAGTCCACTCCGATTAAACGCAGTCCAACCAGTCTGCAAGAACAGCCCCCAAAAGAAAGGCATCAAAAAACCATAGGAAGGAAAAATGGGACTTTTGGGGGACGAAAGGGCACGAACTTTATCCACAGTAACACCCAAATGCAGTCCTAGAAGCAAAACACAATAAAACTGACAAGCAACAACCCCAAGATGCCTCAGTACGACTGTATTGAATGCAGATTAAATGCGAAAAATACCTCAAGCTAACAAGTTAGGACATCCAAATGCCATACCAAAAACCGAAAGAAGGGGGAAAAGGGAGACGATTTAGTACAAAACCTAGACCAATTTATTACACCAAATTCAGTACAAAAAAAGGTGGTTAATTCCAAAGTGCTGCATCAAAGGAATGCAAGCAACAATCAAATCACACCCAAAAATGCGCATACAATTGATAGCCATCAATCAAACTAGTCAACAATCAAGAAAAAAGGGGCCAAGGCCAAACCAAAGTAAACTCGTCAAGAACTGCAACCACCAAACAAGTAAAAGAAAGGAAATGGGGGGAAAACAGCAACTACCTGAATCTATCGGGGCCAATCCAAACGCAATGCAACGAACCGGAAAAGATTGATGGAAAGAAAGAAAGGGAAGGATGAAAGCATGGAACAAGACACAGGATACAAGAAGCCTGCCCTCGAACAGGAAGAAGATATCGTGACCCGAAGCGGACTAAACTGTTCGGATGGAAAGAATCCAGGTGAATTATTTGGAATTAATCTGGGCGGAGAGCTCGTGGAATGGGGTTAACTATGACAACTAGTATAGTGTCCGTGCTAACGTCACGACGGCATTTTAGGGATGCACACGAAATCAACCTTTTTATGGTTTCATATTTATTTAAAAAAAATACATCAACCTTTTTATGGTTTCATATTTATTTAAAAAAATGCATTACAGTATTGAGTAGAATCACAAACCCTCGTGGCCTCATCAACCAATTATATCAACCTTTTTATGGTTTCATATTTATTTAAAAAAATAAAGGGCAAACTGAGGGGGTATAAACAGCACACACTTGCTGTTCCTTGAATACATGAACATCCCTTCCAAACCGTAAACCAACAGACCCTACAATTGGAAAGATTTACCTGATGAGAATGAGGAGCATGCTCATGGGAATAATCAATGATTTTCTTATTTACTAGATAAGAATAATGACTACTGTATTGAGACTCGAATAATACGAGCATAACCAACGTTAATGTGCAGAATGTGAAGGAGCATAGCCAGCTTTTGAATGCAGGAGAGGTAAGGATGGTTGGCCTGTCTTGTGAGTCGTGACCAAATTTGACACCATAACTCAATACAAGAACCAAAAAGGAATATATATTATCAGAATAAAAGACAAGAGGATCCTTCAATTGTGTTTTATCTCCCAGCATATTTAATTAGGGTGCCGATAAGGTCGTGTTGCAGGCAACATGCATTCTTCAGTCAACAGAAATGCACCTATGTTGGCATATCTCAAACCTATCAGGCCCACATGCTAGCAAGCAAGCAACGATCAGGATGTGTAGAACTGCCACATTCAACACTCAAGAATCAAGACAATTTATTTCTTATAAGATTCTGTATTTCCATGAAAACATACTTTACACCAACTTGAAGGAATATACCATGCGAAGACTCTGAAACAATGCCAGTTCTTCCAGATAAATCAACCATACTGAGAGCATCAATAACGGCAGGCCGTGGCTGTTTCCGAAATGAAGATGGAAGCAAAATAATTGTCAGCATTCTGGCAGATATCACATTGCCTGTATGGATGACCTTCCTGAAAAACCAGTTGATAAGCGTTATAACTTACAAGTAATAACATCCAGAAGAGCATATAAATCACCTAAAACCATATCATGAAATTAAATATCATCGATGACTGTAAAACAGGTAGGCTCTGCTCTGATACACTCACAACAAGCATTTCTTCAAATGGAAAATGGTAAAGCTAAAATTTCATTGGTTGAGCAAATTAGAATCAACCTGTAATAGGTTTTATAGGAATGAACTGGAGTATATGTTTGTTTTGAACTCAAAGTGCAACTGTACAAGCATGATTATTGATTATCATACGCACTCCTCCAATGAGCTAACATTGTGTATATACCCAATGGACACCTTTGTTTAAAAAAGAATACACAAAACATTATAACTTTAGTATTAGTTGCCCAACTACAGTTTTATGCGAAAGCAGAGGCCTGAGATGTAAGCTATATCCATTATCGAAAAAAAGGTTGCCAACTACATTTCAAGACTCAAGAGGCTCGTGCAGTGCTATTCTAACCTCTCTCCATTTTCAAATAACCATGACATCAGCAAGCATTACATATGTAGCACAACTACTAAAGCACCCGTCAAAACAAAATCAAATCACCAACCTAGCAGGCAGATCATACGCATTGGTCATCTTCGCCATCCCGGTAGAGATATAGTAGGATTACAAAGGCTGACAGTCTGCTTTGGAGCAGCCCTTTTTTGGGTTAAAACTTAAAACATGGTCATAGTCCTTAATCCTTATATGTTAAGGAATGAACTCAGAAAGTAAAAAATTACAGTACTCAGTTGCAGGGGCGATCTTTAGTGAACTACGAAATATTATTCTTCCTGCATATAGTGAAAAACTAATGGCTGAACTCTTCTGCCATAGAGATAGATGACACACTAAATTATGAGAAAATACCTAATTGCCTACACAATGTAACAAGCGAACTAAAATATGAAATACATACCTTTACTATACATGTCCCAAAGATGGGTTTTCTATCACAGTTTCTAGAAGGAACTATCGCTGTTGCAATGCTCCAAACCCATGGGAAGAGGTTGACAAAGCAGGTGAAAGGCTAAAAGGAACAAAGAAGTCAGGATATTGAACGATTAATTTATATGTTTGTTTCTAGGAAATGTTATTTGCGAGACAAGTACAACTTCGAAGCTAGCATGATCAATTTAAATGGTACAGCACAAGAACTTACTCTTTTGGTCCTTTCCAGGTCAGCCTCAATGGATTTGATGCGCTCAAATGAGTTCAATAATATATGCTCCTCCTTCTCGGGGATCTGTGGTGGTTTGCTGGCTAGATGGTTGCACAAAGATTCAAGCTTGTCAAGACGCTGTAAACAAGCGCTCATGTCAGCATCACTTATAGACCGAGGGTGTGGCTTATCTGCAACTGGGATTGGTGCCATAGAAAGATGGACATTCTCAAGCCTTCTCACTGGTTTGGATATGAAAAGGCGGAAAAAGGAGAGTAGCTCGATCAAGGCTGTGACCACAGCTTTAACAAGATTTTCCAAACCCCTACGGGCAATTGTACCATCCAAATTAAAAAGCAGTGTTCCCTGCCATCAATAAAACATAACAAAAATCAATAACGAAGAGAATAAACAGCAGCAGCATATCACTACCCCAGGAGCAGTCAATGGATACATGCCAAATAAACTGAGGTTATTTTCTCAATCAAAGAGATAATTTTCATGGTTCCAAGGCTAGCGCAAAACCAAATAGACAATTTTGAGTTTTTCACACTCGTAAAGTGATAACAATATTGGCAAGCAAATATAGATTTGACGGCACATAGGTTACTAAGCAAAACGAAAGGAACAGGAGCTACCTAAGTCATGTCGGCTTCCATTTGTGGAGGATTGCCTGTTACCATCTAGTTGTTTTGGTACCATTTCAGTAGTTTGTTGTCCTCCCCTACAAGACTCAGGAGCCATATCCCGGAGAGTCTGATCGTCACAGCTAAAGTAAGTTGAAGAATCTGTGCCCTTTACCTATCTCAAGAACAAATACCAAAATCAACTCATAGAAGTTATTTTTTTAAGATACAAGGGTAAACCATGCAAACAGTTCAAGACATAAGCAGACCTAAGACAATCATAGCTAGTAATGATACCAAAACTGAATAGAACAAGCTAATCCCGAAGTGTAAGCAAAAACATAAATCAACAGATGAGCATTGAACTTACTTCCTCATGGACTGGAGTGAGGCAACCATAGTCAACAGCTTTCTGGAAAAATGATGAACCAAAATCATCAACGTCTGACCCAGATTCAGCATTTGATGTGTCACTGATCATGCCCTGCCACTGGAAAGCATAAATATGAAATTTAGAACAAGATCAGAGGCAACAAGGTGGTGTAACTTTCTTAGCAATGCCTTTATACCTTCTTAGCTGAATTTAACTTTCAGAGGCAACAAGGTGGTGCAACAAGCTCAATTTATAACTTTCTTAGCTGTTTCTGGTATAGTTTCCAAGGTGGTGTAGTTGAATTCAATTGTGAAATAACTGGAAACCAAACAATGCCTTTATACCTTCACATCTATGTTTGCATAAGATTTAAGTTATTGAATCATGAGGTTAGATATGAAATTTGTATCTTGTTTGCATCTTCTATTAGGTAGCCAAGGGCCACGTTGTAAACCAAAAACCAGACCAAACTTGCATTGGTTTGTCAATGTGTCAGACCTGAATATGGAATTTGAAGAACAGATTAGCTGAACAAAATAATCCAAATAAAATAAATAGCCATCTGGCCCATCCCTACTCCGCGTTCCCAAATTATGCATGTTTCCTGTGGCTTCTATCCCAAATGAAACATTTTTAGGATGAAGTACTAAACTACTCTGTGATCAATACATGGTTAAAGGCATCATCTTTTCTAGTCCACAGCACATCCTTCTCGCTTTACAAAACTTATGGAGGTTTATACACAATCAATAGAAGCATAATATATCAAATGTTGCAGCTTTTGCAGGTCACAAGCATAAAACTCCATTTACAACTACTCAGCTCCCCAAAATTTGGGACCCATTAAATCCACTCAGCCTCATGATACCTAAGAACTTTATGAAATGTCACAAATTAACAATGAGCTAATGCCAGAAACACAATGCAAAATTCTAATTTCAGCTGCCTAATCATGAAAATGTCTTGTTGAGGAAGAAAACGTAAACTTTGCTACACTACCTGGAGTGTGCAAAGACACAAGCCAAACCTACCCATATCTTCACAAATACATCGATAATGACTGGAACCACACAAACAAAGATGGTAATTGTAGCTTGATTGACTTCAAGGCCATAGTGCTCAAGAACTACTTCTGCCAGTGTGTGCCAACCTGACTCGGAATGGTACCTGTAAAATAGTAATTGGGATAGGATGACATGGCCAATAGTAGCATCGCAATGCAGAGTTCCATGACTCATGCAGTTCATATAGGGCATTCTTCTGCGCAGACTAACTTGCTTCGAAATGAAAGAAGACATACTAACATTCAAGTTCAGTTTTTTTCTAGCTAGATCGTAAATAACAAGGTTATGTGATATGCAAGGTGCTACCATGCAACAGGTCAGCTTTGTTTGATTAAGGAAAGCCTTTTCTTTCGGAGTAAATACCTATAGATTAGAAATTTGGTTATATGTTGATACATGCACAAGATGTGGTAGGCACTTGCATCTTAATTGAACTATTAGCTCTTCCATAACACTTTTGCTAAATATCCAGCATAAAAAATAACATAAAAGCTAGTATCTTTGTTTTTCAACAAATTATACCAGTACAACCAAAAGGACATGTTATGTAAGGAAACAAAAGAACTTTACTTACCCCCAAAGAGATATCTGCAAGCATAATGATAAGAAAGGCCTTCCCAGCATCTGAAATATTACTCAATAACTTGTATCCTATGAACTTGAGCAATGCAACCTGACCATACAGAAAGCATTGAGATTAAGATGCATATCATCATAATTAAATTCTACAGAAAGCAATAGAACCTGATCATAACTAAAACATAAGATGATTGACAAGTATGAAGATATCATATTACTCTTCTATTGAGTAAAGAAAACATGGCTGTCTGCTGAAGATAATAGACATCAACATAAACCAATATCAAGATATCATAAACTTTTTGAGTCCAGCAAAGGGCAATAATGGCGGCACATTAGGCATTTTTCCCAGTCAACAATTTCTTCCCATTCTGGACAATTAAAACAATAGAAGGTTCATTACACTCAACAAAATAGCTGTGGAGAACCATTCCATAAAACAGCTTATACCAGGAAATGGGTAGCTTACCCTGTATCTTTCAACAAAATTTTTATCCTTGGAGGATGGGGCATTATTTTATTCTTCCTCCTCTTTCTTCAACATTTTTGTGGTGAACTTCTTCCCTGCATCTCTTCCCCTCCGCTTCTTTGCAGGCTCCAAAACCTCATCCTTGCTTAAGCCCTTGTCCCTTATTGTCCCTGCATCATCCTGTCAGGGAAAGAAAATGCTAAGCCCGTCAAAATTCTGATTTCAAAATCTAAGAGCAGGGGACAGATTTCACTTGCTAATACATGCAGTATATGATATATCCCCTAAAATTAGATTATTCTAACTAAAGTAAACACCTTTCAGGGATGTCGCATAAAACTAACATCCTCCTAAAGGTTTACAGGCAACTTTATAACTGGGAAATATGCACACTGCACATTCCAATCTTACAAGGTTTATTAACGCAGGACGCCAATGCAACCCTAATTTTCCATGGATGCTTCATTTCTATGACGACCAGGGAAAATTGTTTGGTCACCTCAAACATATAGGATCTTGCTTAATAATAAATTGTGCACCAATCATGTTCAAATGACAAATACAGAATTTGTTAGGCAAGATTGAAAAATTGGGTCACTAATCTTTCCACTTGAAAGTTTTGATTGATATCAGACCCCACTGTCAAGGTAAGAAAATGGTGCTCCAGTTTCTGTGCTGCGTTGCCCCTAGCTTCTTGAAGGCTATTCTACAACCACAAATTGGAACAAACTTGTTCAACCAATTATCTCTATCATTCTAGACGTGGAGATTAAGGAGAACCTGATAACCCCTTTTATCCTAGAATAGAACACGATAAGGAGTAATTGCTCCCTGTTTATCCAAATTTCAATCCCTTACGCTACCTTAGGCATCCCAAACATCAATTGACCAACGGAACTAAACTTCAGTGCAACAGTTGCCACTACCAACATTCGCATCCTACTGGGTCGACAGGGTCGATCTCTTGCCACACCCAAAGGCTGAAGGCCACAACTATCAGGACGCCGGATTAGAAACACTGGGCGCTGCAACACTGAGTGTGATTCAGACCCATGTACCACATGAACAAATCTACAGTGATTGCAGAGGGGGAGGGGGAGATGGAGACGCCTCACCTTGTCACCGACGTACGGCGCCTTGGGCCCCTCGGGCGCGTGGAGGTCGAGGTCGGCGTCGCCGCAGCACGCGTGGTAGTAGTCGCCGCCCATCGAGAGCTCCACCGACACGGAGTCCGAGCAGCAGCCGTCGATGCTCGGGTTAGGGTTCACCTCCTCCCCTCCACCGACGTGCGGCGCGGGGGCCGAGGGGGCGTCGCCCATGACCACCTCCTCGGGGACGGGCGCTGTGGCGTCCGCGTCGGCGGCGGCGCCGGCCTCCCCGTCATCCGCCACCTTGTGCTTGCGGGAGCTCGCGTCGGCTGCCTCCCGCGCCAGCTTCGCGTCTGGGTGTAGGCTCCGGAGTTCGAGACGGCGGCTTCGATCCGGGTGGAGTCTCGCCTCTGCGGTGTGTGTGTGTCTTCTCCTTCCTTCCGGGTGGGGTGGGGAGGAAGAGGAGGCGGCGGCGGCGCAGCGTGGGGGGAGGAGGAGGCGGCGGCGGCGCGGGGTGGGGAGGAGGAGCGGCGGCGGTGCGGAGTGGGGAGGAGGA
The DNA here is from genome assembly GCA_017311315.1 of Dendrocalamus latiflorus. Lineage (NCBI taxonomy): Eukaryota > Viridiplantae > Streptophyta > Magnoliopsida > Poales > Poaceae > Dendrocalamus > Dendrocalamus latiflorus. The sequence continues at coordinate 7,073,884 of CM029646.1, forward strand.
GGTGAGGGGAGCGGCGGCGCGGGGAGGACGGGGGGAGCGGAGGCGCGGGGGAGAGGTGGAGATGGGGAGCGGCGGCGCGGTGGAGGACGGGGGAGGCGGAGGGAGGGGAGGCGCGGTGGAGGATGGGGGGAGGCGGAGGGAGGGGAGGCGCGGGGGAGGAAGGGGAGGCGTGGGGGAGGCGGAGGGAGCGGAGGAGGCGCGGGGGAGGAGGGGGAGGCGCTGGGGAGGCGGAGGGAGCGGAGGAGGCGCGGGGGAGGAGGGGGAGGCGGAGGGAGCGGAGGAGGAGGGGGAGGCGCGGGGGAGGAGGCGAACCCTGCGGCGAAGGCGGCTGCGAGGAGGGGGAAGGGAGGGAAGCGGGAGAGGGAGAGAGCGGCGACGGGGAGGAGGAGCGGGAGCAGGGCAGGGGATTGTGGGAGTTGGAGAGGGAGGGCGAAGGGGTACTGCAGATCCATTGAAGAATGACCGTCGGATATGGTTGAGTAAGGAGAGAGAATGGAGGAGAGTTAATCTGGTGCGCACGTTTTTAGGATGGTGTAATTCTGGGTGCATATTGTGGTGTGGACGTAGTTAAGGTTATGACTGTGGAGCAGGTAATTGTTGGGTGGATGTAGGATAATTTTAACTGGTGGATTATTAGTTTAGATAGATGAGCAATTATTTGGAGGGTTTTGGGACAACAATTACTTATCATACCATTACTTGTTATTAAGGGTTCTTTTTATACTGTGGTTTTGATTTTTGGTTTTTAAATTTTAACTGTTTTTATATTGTGGTTTTGATTTTTGGTTTTTAAATTCTAATTATTTGTATTCATCAGAGACAGTACACAGAGTAAAATAGTCACATACAATTTTTACATATATCGTTGAACTCGGTACAATGTCTATTACAATATTTCTATAGGCTCCTCCATAAAAACACACCGTTTAAAATCTAGTTACTGTAACAACGCAAGCCAAAGCCAAAGTATAAGTGCTCCCGAACCCACCTCATATTCGTGGGTACTTATATACGAATAAAAGATGCTCTTGGGTAGTCTTCAGTTCTTCATAAAACAGATCTACTGAGAGAATGTATAATAGACTAACATAAGCTATTTATAATCTTGTCACCTAACATTTTTGATAATGTGATAAGAGAGAACAATGAGAGAGGAAGAAACCATCTGTTATGCATCAAACGATCGATAAGGTTCTTATAAATAGTTTTTTTTGCTATTGTATCTATGTTGTTGTAGGACTAAATGACAACAAAGGGGTTGAATGATGCTGTCTAAAATTTTCCTCTAAGTTTTCTTGATCCTGTTCTCCAATAGCTATAGGCCTACTGAGTACTGAGAATTGAAACCATAGCCAAAATCCCAAATATAATGACCAAGAAATCAAACTTAAAGAAAATCTAACGCCTAGAGGTCTAATTTTCAACCAAGAGGCAATCTGACCTCTCTCTAGACGGTTTGACCTCTCTCCGGGTAGTCTAACCATCGTAAACAATGCTTTTTTTTGTCAAACCGCTGCTACAGTGCTAGTCAGGCAACAGCTATAGAATTTCAGGATGAATAATAATTTTAGCGCTATTCCACGAACGATCAATACATGAAACTTTTGATCTATATATATAAATAATATGAAAATTTGCAGAGATCTTCTTTAGGATATTATGAACCTATTCCAACAAACGATCATGAAAACTATTGCCAGAGTTGAGATATTTTTTAATTTGAAGACAGATTACACCAAAACTGATCAAAAACCAAAATAGATGATCAAGACTTGCTTATGGGTAGAGGATAGCCAAGATCGCTTTGGATATGTTCCCATATGTCATAGCAAACAGGAACACTGAAGAAATTACTCCAAAAACCCTTAGATCAAGAAATTACTTGGGAGATAAAAAAACATGCAAAAATTGAGTTTCTTGATGAACTTGCTACCAAAGTACCGAGATGGGTGAAGATTGAAACCCAGAGATTATCTCTATCTCTTATACGTCCTTAGCACAATAAGATCTAAAAATAATGAGAGAAGAGAAAAAACTAATCAAATCAAAAGCAAACAATCAGGATAAAAGATAGCAATGGATATGTTCAAAAATTGATTCTATTGTTGTTTGAAAAGAAAAGTTTTGCAATCACTACACCTTGGAGGATAGAGAGCACACCAATCACTCAACTCTCAAACCCCTAAACCTCAACAAGAAATTACAAGAGAGAAAAGATTAGATAGTTAACAACAAGTCTCCATCCTAACTCCTTAAATAGATGAGCTAGCTAAACGCATCTAACTCTTAGTGAATACTATCCACTTAGCACAATGGAGAAAACCCGATAACCCTTCACATATGGGTTTTACTCACACACGTTCACTTATACATGCTTCCCAAAGTGCATAAACACAAATCCGCTAAGTTTTGAGCTTTGGTCCATCTTGATCATACTAGATTCTCCATTACCTAAACTGTTTTTCCAAACGCCGCTCGCACGCTACAGTTTTCTTGATACGGGGTCGCCCGATCTTCTCGACATAGGATGGATACTCACGGGAGTCTTGATGAATCGTAATGATCCTCCAATGCCAATGCAAGGGACAAACACTCTTTAATCCGCCAAAACACACTCGTGTTGATTTCGCCGACCACCAAGCGAAAATCTATCGCGCACCCAATTCCCAGCGGAAAGGCTGAACGATCTTGATTGAAGAAGATACTCCTAATTCCATTAGGAATTTCGGCAGCAATGCTAAACTCGAAAACTTTAGTAGATTGATTTTTCTCAAACGTGGTCTGAGCCCTAAAGGCTGCCAATACAAGGCTTATATAGCCCCTTGGGACGTCCATATGGTCCCCAAACCAAGTACAACTCAACCCTATATGGTTTTAGATACGAACTCTCACAAAAAAAAGAAACTATATTTTCCACCCGTCATATTGTTTCGGTTATAACTTTTTATCTATGATGAATTTGAAGGTGGGACCAGATCCATTGCGTAGCCCTTAATCGGACTCCGTTTGTGAAAGTTATGGCCTTTTTAGTAACTGCCTGTCAGGTTGTCCCGAACCGAATCCGAATTGAATTCTAAGTTGAATCCGAGTTTGAATTGGGTTGAGCACATGGGAAGTCCGAATTTGGCTTCGAAATCTTATCCAAAACTTGTAATTTAAGTCCTTGGGCTCCTCCCTTTTTGCTCCCCCACTGCATGGGCTTCTTTCCTCCTTGATCAGCTGCATGGGTTGTTTAGCTTTCTCCTTTCCATTCCCATGGGCTTTGAGCTTTTTGTTCTTGGTAGCAAATATGATTACCCTCCTTGTGTTTCTCCATTGCTTTGGCTCCGGAATCATCATAATATTCAAACCTAATAATAAACATGAATTTGGCATAAGGTAGTATATCGTTCCCACGAATAGAAGGAAATTCATTAAGAAACAAATTCACCTGACAATTTTGCGGGTAAAGTTCTATTTCAAACTGTTGCGGGTAAAGTTATAATCTCTACAGAGTATAAACTGTTCGAACAACCGTGCCTACAGTCAAGGGCGGACAGGGGAACTTCCTCTAGTTCTATTTCAAAACCTTTGTTGGCAGGATAAAAACCTATCAGAGGGAACTACTCTGACTTTGACTTTTTCTTGGAGGGAAGTACTCCAATGATAGAAACTAGCATCAGTGGAGGTAACCATGTACTGTAAAAAGTGGATTTAACCCGCGCTATTATTATTGCATTCTCACAATCAACTTTATAAAATTTATTATAGTTAAAATTGCCAAGTCTCATGAATTTTTCTATTTATGGTAACATCGAAATGATGCTTTTAGCAACTAAAAGAACCTAAGGCCTCCTTTGACAATTTTGCATCTATTATTATTGTATCATATGTGGTGGCTTGCTAAGTACCGTTGTACTTACTCTTGCTTAATTACCGTCAATCAGTCAAGAAGGAAAAGAAGGACACGTCTTGTTGTGTGTGTGAAGGAATCGACAAAGCTGGAAGGCGATGAGACTAAGAACTAGGTTGTAAACCCCAGTTGGCTGGCTGTGGGCAAGTCCTGAGAGTCCCACATGTGTGAAGTTTTCGCTGCTGCATTTTATTGATTTCGGCCTAATCGGCCCATGAATAAGTTACTACCGTATTATCTACGCTTCTGCACAATATGTTTTGGTATACAGTAATGTATCTGTAAGCACTATCTACTGATTAGAGAATAGTACGATGGAATCACAGAAGATCTGGGTTACTAACCCGGGTCCGACAGTTATCATTTTTGTAATGGAATTTATTTAGTGTATCAATTAGCCCCCAAAAGATTGCATACTAAAAATTATGGCAGCTTTGAAGCCTATCGATCGGATCAGGTTTTCTTACCCATGTTGGTCTTTTTGTTCTAGTTAACGCAGCAATGTTGTATATGCCTAAAAAAAGCTATATTTCCTTCTAAATATATGAAGGAGATGTGAAAGCGATCTATCGATTGTAGGCTACAATAAAGCTGGAAAGTTGGAAGTCTAAAAATTGTTGAGACATAGAAGGTTTACATTGTTGGAGGTTAGATTTAACCAAGGTTCCCAGGTTTCCTCTCTTACAGGTGCCAACCTCTACTGAGTCTATTCCCTCCACCACTCTCACATTCATCAAAATTGGTAATGGACTGCTTGACACTATGGGTGGAAACAGATCGGATACGATTGAATAGTCTCAAATATGAATACGAATCCATACTTTTAAAACGAATATGAATACAAATTCGAATATTTTTAAATATGGATATGAATATTCTCGAATACGAATATAGATATTTTCGAATACGGATTTTCTCGGATACGAATATCGGATAAAACGGATTCCTAGTGGTTTTGCTGATTTTTCACCGGTTTTTGATTGGTTATCGGTTTTAAAACGCCTAAATTCAAATTTTGAATCACAAAATTTGTATGAATTTTTCATGGGTTCTAGAAACGGATCGAATACGAATCAAATAGTCTCGAATACAAATACGGATACAAATATTCTCGAATACGAATGCAAATACGAATATTCTCAAATATGGATATGAATATTCTCGAATACGAATACGAACATTTTCGAATACGGATTTTGCTTACCACATTCACGTTTTCTTGAATATAAATATCGGATAAAACGAATTATTTGTTACTGTTTTCCACCCCTACTTGATGCAAAGCAACCTTTTCCAAAGTCCAATGATCAAACACCATCAGGGCGAAGGGGATTTCATCAGCTGCGCCTTTCATATATGCACATTGAAATACCCTTTTATATAAAATCCGAGAGCTAATAAAAAATCAAGAAATATAACTTCGTTCCTTTTAAATGACGTAAGCAAATGAAATGGTATTCGTCTCTCTTGCATCGGTGCAACTCATTGATCACTACAGTATATGATGTCCGCTATAGTGTGCTAATACAACATAACACGATATCACATATCCATGGCGTTGCTACAAATTTTTTTTTTGTCTTTCTATGCCTGCCTTGAAATGTGGTTTTCTATGCAGTCCCGAAGCTCGAGGGATACGATCATATAAATCTAATCGAATTTATCGGAAGAGAAATTTAGGACAAGCCAACAGTGTTGCTTACTTGATAATAAACTTGCCCAAAATAGGTCGGGTCAACCGTGCCAACCCAAGGTACGGCACTATTGGCCTAACCTAGACACAATATGGCACGAACCGTAACGAATTGAGCTGATCCGACCCAATTGGGCTTACCATACTTAGGCCGGCACCTCGGTACGACGGTAGGCCTGGCCCGCACAGTACCACGCCGAGGCACGGTTTGGCCCAATACGACACGCCATTTATCCTCAACCCTTCCAGGAGGTCGGTATGCTCAGAAGAGTGTAATAACTCTTGTGTGATAGTAAAGTAAAAATTGCTTACAGATGGCAATAAAATTACTTAGGTTAAGGTTACTGCACTCATCTGAGCGTGGACGGGTGACTTGACAGTAAAATTACATGCGATTGAGCTTGTGACTGACAATAAAAATACTTACGACTGACAGTAAAATTAATTGCGACAAGTAGTAAAATTACTTAACTGGCACTACTTGCAATTAACACTAAAATTACTTATAACTGACAGTAAAATTACCTATGGCTCATAGGGCTAAATGTGCTTGGGCCAGCCCGGCATGGCCTAATTCCTCTCCGAGCCACGTCTGGGTCAGGGAGCAAGCACGTGAGTGGCATGATACATCATGGTATTTTATTCGGACCTGTCGCATCAGGCTTAATTGGACCGTACCGTAGCCATGTCGTGCCGATGACACATTTGACTAGGTCTGAACATTAACATAAAGCAAAGAGAAAATTGCACTATGGCTCTCTGAACTTGTAGGGTTGTGCCACTTTACCCTCTGAACTCGTATTTTACTTCCTCAGCCCACTGATATTGTAAGGTTGTGTCACTTTACCTCCCTAAACTTGTATTTTACTTTTTCACCCCTCTGAACTTGTAGGGTTATACCATTTTACCTACTGAACTTGTATTTTACTTTCTCAACCTCCTGAACTTGAGTATGTTTGCACCATAGGTTCATTAGGCTGTTTGCTAACAGAAAATGCTAAAATGACATAGCACATGGCTCATACCATAGGGTTGGCCTTGATCGCATGGGCACAGTGTTAAGTCGGCATAGCGCCATCTTCTCCCTTGCAGCATGGCAGAGCAGGGGATAGAAGGCACAAGGTGACAGTGGGTATGATGGCGAGGAGGAGCACAATGGTGGTGCTCTATGGCGAGAGGGGCTACTGAAGGAGATGGGTTTTGGTTTCAGTGTGATATGGCATACCTTGTGACACGGACAACCTGGCATGAGGATGATAGGGAGGATAGTTATCTGGGAGTCGAGAGGGGAGAGGCGACGTAGCTCAATACCAGTGGCCATCCAATGAACTTCGGCTACCAGGGTGGCACTAATAGGACCACAATGAGGTAAGGATAGTTGTGGTATGGTCAATTTTGGGAGATGAACTGAATTAACAGAGATTTTAGGAGGTTAACCATCATGGTTTGGAGCAGTGGCAACTGTTCATTGGATTAGGGCCGAGTAAGGGGGTATAATGGTGTTGTGGCGGGATAGAAAAGTGGAAGGAGTAGCAAACATGTTAGGATGGCATGCTTAGACGTTAAGTTATCATCCTCCTCGTCATCAATCTCACCAATGTCATCCATGTTGCCCCTATGGAGCCTCCTTGAGCCGCTCCTCCTTCCATGCACAACTTCACATGCCTCAGGAACACGTCACGTGCACAACATCATTAGATCCCTGCCATGTGTCAGACCCAGATTTTGCAATCCAGAATCCTCTGTGATTCCACTACACTATTCCTTATATCAGTAGATAGTGCTTACAGATACATTACTGAACACCAAAGTACATATCATGCAGAAGCGTAAATATATTAGTAGACCTACTCATGAACCGATCAGGCCGAAATCAATAAAAAACAACATCGAAAATAAAAACTTCATATAGGTGGGAACCTCAAGACACACCCACAGATAGCAAACTGGGGTTTACGACCTAGTTCTTGGCCTCATCGTCTTCTAGTCTTGTTGACACCTTTAGATGATCACACGACTTGTATTTTCTTCTTCTGACTTATTGAATAATTATAATTGAGCAAGAATGAGTACAAACATACTCAGCAAGCCAACCCAAAGAATGTATTAATAATAGATGAAAGGCTGATCAAAGTAAGGCTTATAATTCTTTTATTTGTGAAAGGCCACTATTTTGAAATACAGATATAGGAAGTACCTGAGACTTAGCAATTTTAACTGAAACAGAGTTTTCTAAAGTGCATGAAAGTTTGCAATAACAGTAGTACAAATTTCCATCCACCGTTACATAGTTACCTGCATCATATGCTAGTTTTCCAGTATCATATCCACTTATTACCATCACTGGGATCGACGACCCAAGGCAACACAAATCAAGGATTTTACTGCCCCTCACTTTTCCATTTTCCACCTATAAAGTTTTTGAAATAGAACTATATCAAGTTAAGTTCCCATGCTCGCCCATGACCTTGGGCATGGCTATTTGAATAGTTTATACTCTGCAGAGGTTATACACTTTACCCCACAAGAGACAATCAACTCGTTACTCCATATGATTCCTTAGTCATACGGATGAGTAGACCATCATTGTAACTTTTCTAAATACCTCACCCCTTCCATCATCTCACCCATATGGGCTCCCATTTCACACGAAGCAGATCCCATAAGTTGTTCGGGATGCCTATACAATGACTAGCCACAGCTGGACTATAACTTTTCACAATGACTAGCGCATCTAATAGACTTCGCCCTCCACATGGAGTTCCATCCAAGCCGAAACCGATTCCACACTTATACTACCCGACTCCCCCATTGATGAGATGAATTTTAGGGTCCGGTAAGTTTACTAAGACAAGTTGTACTTACAGACTTGCAGGTGTACTTATTTTACATAGGAGGTCATGACAAGATTCAATCCTTAGAGTTATTTAGATGGTTCAACCACAATCCACACATTCTCGTGCATCCACTGCACCAACCCCTCTTACCATTTGCCTAATAAATAAGCATGTTGGGGTTTTTGAGAGCATAAAATAATCAAGTTACAACATACCAGTCACTTCCCATTAGTGACCGCCCAAACCAATTTTCTCATGTTTGAATTGATGATAGGGCAAATTAATGCCCCTGAGTTTCTAAGCAAGACTAAGCATGGTGCTTGGGTATAGTCTTATAATTAGTACGCTAATCACTAACTCTAGGGCGACAAAGTTTCATGTCCAAAGCCTAGGAGTGGGATATAATTAAGCAATTATTCATAAGGAATCGACTATGAACTAATGCAAATATACTTTGCATAATAAAATAAAGCATGCAATTTGATATTTTCAAATAAAATAACTTCCATTCAAAAGGTAGGTGCAAAATAATCAAAGTGATGACTTGCCTTGCTCAATTTACTGTAATCTCGATCTGTCTCAAAGCCTTTTCAATTGATGGTCTTGCATTCTTGGTCTTCATCTCTACTTATCTCTTGAGCCTGCTCGATCCTTTACTTCTTCGAGACTTTGAATTCTAATTACACGATAAACGATTGATTCCAAATAAACTCAAGTAACTCAAGAAGTCCAAATAAATCCAAATGAACCCAATTTAGGTTTATTATGATTTAGTGGGTGATTTGAGGCAAGGTTTATTAGGCATGGAGTATTGACGGGGTCAACTAGCTTTGAGGGAAGTGGGGGATGACAGAGGGAAATCCATCGAGACGGATGTCAAGGAAGGTTCCACAAATGTTGAGACCCGAATATGCAAATCCGGACTCTCTGTGTATACTGCACTAGTCTAGGATCACGCTAGTGTACACAATGAAAACATAGATGAAATATCGACCATATTTAGGATTAACTAAGAAAAAAACTAAAATATTATTACTTATCAGAGTTGCAAACTTATGGCAAAGTTTACACTTTAACAACCAGAAGGGCTTAACAGAACTAGTAGCGAAAACACAACGAAAACAAAGTGCCATTCAGTATGCCCACAGGCAATTGACTAAGAAATGAGATCCTAATCCGAGAAGTCGTCAAAATATCCTCTTTCAAGTACCTCTGGTTGATATGGTTCCTCTTTTTCAATTGAGCAAATATGGATATAGCCATGAGTACATAGAATACTCAGCAAGTTATTTATAACAAGAATGCAATATAATTATGCAAGACTTACCAAATGATGGCTGGGTGGTTAATTGGCAGAAAGCAATAATTTAAAGTAAATATAATAAATATATTGAAAGCAAACCATGAAAATGTTTAATAAGCATATAATCAAAGAAATTGAATAGACCATAAGTGAACTGACCATTCGACCAATGAACTACCTATGAACTAACCATTCACATAATGAACCACTAGTGAACTAACCATTCACTTCCCAAATTATCCAACCAGGTTTTTATTGAAATATCTACCCCTCATGTGAAATCACTAAGTATTGCTCATAACTGGAGATACGACTATTCAAATAGTTTTACACTCTGTAGAGATTGCATAACTTTATCCACAAGATATGATCATTTCATAGTAATACTAGAGCAACACACTTCCTTAGGCATGATGACCAAGAAGATCATAACAAGGCCATTACAATACTCAATCTCAACTTAGTTTTGCCCACTAAGATTTTACGATCGAGAAGGCTAACCATCTAGTTGAACAGATCCCTCTTACTCCCCACGAAGATGCCTAACTAATACCTATTGACATACCGATGGCGAAACTAAAATTGAAACATTACAAATTAATTAGCCAAGTCCATCCCATACTGGACATGTGGCTGTATAATAAAGCTCAGATCATTGGCACACAAAATTAAGTCCTTAGACTTTAGCCAAGCGAGACATCCACATCCCAAGAAGTGCTAACCACACATTCCCCTTTACTACATGATCACTCGCCCAAGTGAAAACCAGTTTGGTATAACCAACACCAATGACACTATCCATATCATGGCACTCAAATTTTATAATTGTGGTAGACCACCATGATTCAATATCTCATTAAGTTAAAATTAATTAATTAACTCACATATGATGATGAATCCAACATACTACAAGTATGTGTCGGGACCCCGGATTTCCGAACCCGGACCCTCTGTGTATTACTGCACTAGTCCCAGATCAAAGCTAGTGCACACAGTTAAACAGAAATGAATACATAACCAGCAACGCTTTATTACAATATTAAAGAGTACAGACCGAAAGGTCTCATTATTACAATTGAGGTTTCAAGACCTCGCACACACGAAACACAGCGGAAGCAAAAGATAAACTCGGTGAAGACCCATCAATACACCACAGGCAATTGACTAGGTAAGCGCGACCTAGAACTCCTGGAATCCTTCGTCGAATCCTTCGCCGTCTTGAGCTTCGTACTCCTCTGGTTATTATTTTTGAGTGTAGCATGTGAGTACATAAAGTACTCCGCAAGTCTTGGGAAAAATGTAATAGATGCAAGGCTTGACAAAGGAAGGCTATATGGTTCTTTTGCACAAAGCAACATTTTCATTCAATTACTTCTAATTATTTTCGAAGGCATCAATTTAATAAAGTAAATGTTTTAGCAGAAACTATCCTTAACTTTCTAGTGAAGGTTCCATCTACCAACACTAGCCAACCAATTACAATTGGTCAAGTTTAAAACTGCGGGTTTGATCCACCCTCTCTGGCTCCAACTGCCAGGATACCCTTCCGAGAGTTCCCTCCACTCTCGGAATACAAAAACTTTGATTTTAAAACCAAAACCAAAAATCTACCATGTGAATGCATTCCTTGCCCGCCCTTGACCGTGGGCACGGCTATTCGAATAGTTTGACACTCTGCAGAGGTTGTACAACTTTACCCACAAGAGATAAATTATCCTAAAAGTCCACACGCTTCCTTTGGCATGAGACCCAGATAAAATATCACAAAGCCTTTACCTTACTCTAATCTAGCTAGATACCACCCGCTGAGGTTTCACCGCAGGTAGGCTAACTGCCCGAATCGAAGCCCCCTCTTGCGCCATATGAGTGCAGTAAATCCCTGTCCCTCACTGTGAATAACCAGTCCATCCCTGGCACCCACTTTCCATTGGTGGCACCTAAACTAGACTATCATAAGTTAATCAGCTAGGTCGTACCCATATAGACTTGTGGTTGTACGGTTAATGCTCAGTCTGGACAAACACAAGCGTCAGTCCTTAATTGACTAGGGTGGAACATACACTTTACAAGATCTCGTGCTTCCTGCACCAACCAAACCAACCATCCACCCTAATCTAAACCAACTTTCACATTTTAGTTTATTTTAAAAGAACAGTGGTAACTCCAATTACCACTAAATTTGTAAAAACAGGGGTATTACAATAATTCATAATTTCCCATTTTCAAGATTTATGAGGTATTCAATAGCGTGGCTAAGCATTGTTCTACCATTCTAATACCAACAATTGATTATAATACTCTCACTAAAGAGCCAAAGGAAATCCTAGGGAGACAAGGGTACATGGCATTCAATTTCAACTGAGGGCATAACAAAATTGGGGTAACTAATACCTTAATATTTGAACTAATGCTTTATGTAAATAGCAATGCACATAATTTAAAATAAGTAAAACATTTCAAAATCATAGGTCCAAGATGATCAAAGGAGACTTGCCTTCTTGCATGCTCTCGAGTTCTTCCTGCTGCAAAGTGGAGAGGTCTTCAACAACGTTGAATTCTACACGCGAAAAGACAGAGCAACAAAGCAAATAAATACAAATAAAATCCAAAATTAAAATAGAGTCCATATTTGGATAGATTACGATTTTAGACGAATTTAGGAGAAAGATTCAGCGGATTTGGGGTTCACACGAGGGAGAACGAATATCTAGAAGATCGGTAGGGAAAGGAAATTTCTGAGGCAATATTTGAACCAAGAAAAAAATAGAATGGATTTTATGGAGATTTGGCAAGATTTGAATTTGAATTTTGAAAGTGCACAAAAAATTTGGGATGGAACTGAGGCTTTGAAATTAAACTAGGTATTGGAATTTGAAATTTAAATATTTGAAATATCAAATAAATTTCAAATATTTTAAAGGATGGAAGAAATGGATAGTTTAGAATTTTTGATGAATTTAGAAATTTGAATGGGCTCAAACGGAGTTAAAACGAGGGAGAACGGGCTCCGGGAAGTTTGAAAAGAGGGAAAATGGAAAAAGATTGATTTCTGGAATTATTTTTCTAAAGGAAATTGGAATTATTGCGTCAGCACTGAATTTCCTTTTTCGGCCGAATTGTTTTTATACTGGAAAATCGGGCTTATGATGTCAGCAACGACGTCAGCCCTGAGGGATTCTCGGGCAGTGACTGACATGTGGGCCCGAGGTCTATAGACCGGGTCCACGGCCGAGGGGAGACGTTGAGGTGGCGGGGTGGGGGCTGGCGCTGGCGTGGCGTTGACGGGGCAGGGGTGGCTGAGGCGGCGCCCACCGAGCAGCCACGCGGCCGCCACGTAGGCGGGGCGTGCTGACGTGGCCCGGCCGGCCGAGGTAGCGCTCGGGGACGGCGGGCTCGCCGGCGCTCCGGCGGGCCGTGGCCGGCGGCGAGCGGCGCAGGAGGGAGAGGGGACCGAGGGGAGTGCGGTGGTGGGGCGGTCCTTACCGGGGCGGCCGGAGTTGAGCCGGCGGCGAGGAGAGGCAGCGGCGGGGTTCGGGTGGCGACGGGGAGGGAACTCCGATGGCGGGGAGGCGCGGCCGAGGGGCGCAAGGTCTTCGCACGGGTGCGGCGAAGGCAATGGTGGAGACAACGAGGGGCGGCGTGGCCCGTGTCGGCGGCAATTGCTCGCCGGACTTGCTGGCTGCGGCGGCGAGCAAAGCGCACGGCGCGAGGGCGAGGAGGGGCTCGGGAGGAGCGGCCGTGGGCGGAGGGAGGAGGTGCGGTGAGAGGGGAGGCCGAAGGCGGTATTTATAGGGGTCGGGGATGTAACATCCCAAAAATCTGCTTTCTGAAAAATTTAAATTCAAATTAATTATTTTAAAGTATTTGAGTTTTATTTGGATTTGTCCTGAATTTCTGTTTTTGAAAAAGCTAGATTTGAAAAGTATTTTAAGTAAAACCTAAAAATATTGTTAAACAAAAAGATATTTTGAATTTCTATAAAAATCCTAATTCAAATTAATTATTTGGAGTTAATTGGCTTTTATTTGGTTTCCTGGATTTTCTGGAGTTTAAAAACCTATTTTTGAAAATAAAAGTATTTCAAGTATGAAAATTAAATACCAACATTAGTTGGAAGTATTTTTTTTAAGTCCAAAACTTATGCAGGAACTTCTATGAATTTTTCTGGAATTTTTGGAATTTATTTCATATTTTTTTCTGAGCTTATTTGGATTTTCTGGCCATTTCTAAAAATCTGAAATCAAAAATCAAAAATTAAAATCCCTCCTCCACCCTCTGGCCGCCACGTGGACGGCCGGATTGCCGCCCACGCCACCACCCGGATCCCGCCTCCCTCTCCTCCCCGCTCGCCACCTGGCCGGCCCGGATTCCCCCTCCCTCGCGCGTCGGCCCATCTGGCCCGTCCGTGCCTCGCCCCTCTCTTGGCCGCCCGATCCCCGCCCTCGGCCACGCAGCCACATCCGCGCCACCCGTGCCCCCGCTTCTCTCTCTCTCCTCACTCCGGCCCACCCGTCAGCCGCGCCGCGCCTCCTATCCCGCTGACCGCCCGGGCCCACCCGTCAGCTCCGTCTTCCCCGCCCACCTTCTTCCTCCGCACGCCGCCTCCGTCTTCCCCGCAACCGCCGCCCCTCACCCGCGGGATTGTTTTCCTTTTTCCGCCGCCCGTGCGACCCGTGCCCCTTCCTTTTCTTCCTCCCCCGATTTCCTTCCTTCCGCGGACCCCCCTCTTTCCTTTCTTCCTCTCCCCTTCCATTTTCCGGCTGCCATCTCCGGCGAGGGATTGCGCGCCCGTGCTTCCCCCTCCACCCTATTTAAACCCCACCCGAACACCTCCTCCTTCCGCCTATCCTCCTCCCGCTCTCTTCTTCCCTCTCCGGTGAGCCGAGTAGCCCCGCACCGAGCTTCCCTGTGCGCGCGCCGACGAGCTCCTCCGGCGAGCCATTGCCGCCGCTCCGGTTGCCCCCACACCTCGCAGGCGCCACTCGAAGGCCGACTTCACCGGTGACCCGAACCGCGCCGCCGCCTCCGATCGCCCACGGTGAGCCCGCGCCCTTCCCCGAGACCCCCCATCGCCCCCTCTCCCCGTTGCCACCCTCGCCGCCGGCCGCCGCCCGCCGGAGCGCCGGCGAGCTCCCCGGGCCAGAGCCCCGCCTCGGCCGACCGGCCACGCCCGCCCGTCGTTCCCAGGTGGCAGCCATGTGGCGCCACCTCAGCGCCAACGCGGCGCCTCCCTGCCCCGTCAGCGCCCTAGCCACCTCACCCCTTCCCCGACTCCGTGGACCTGGTCCATGGACCAGGACCCCACTGTCAGTCAGCCTCCCTCAGAGCTGACGTCATAATCTGGGTTTTCCCGTTGGAAAATAAATCGGCCGAAAATAAATTCCCAGGGCTGACGTCATAAATATCTTTTTCAGTAGAAAAATAATTCCAGAAATTTTTATTTTCCATTTTCCCTTTTTTCAAACTTCCCGGAGCCCGTTCTCCCTCGTTTTAACTCCGTTTGAGCCCATTCAAATTTCTAAATTCATCAAAAATTCCAAACTATCCAATTCTTCCATCCTTTCAAATATTTGAAATTTGTTTGATATTTCAAATATTTAAATTTTAAATTCCAATGCCCAGTTTAATTTCAAAGCCTCAGTTCCATTCCAAATTTTCTGTGCACTTTCAAAATTCAAATTCAAATCTTGAAAAATCTCCATAAAATCCATTCTATCTTTATTGGTCCAAATATTGTCTCAGTAATTTCTTTTCCCAACCGATCTTCCAGATATTCGTTCTCCCTCGTGTGAACCCCAAATCTGTTGAAACTTTCTCCTAAATTCTTCTAAAATCATAATCTATTCAACTATGGCCTCTATTTGAAATTTTGAGTTTGTTTGAATTTTTATTTTTATTTATTTGCTTTGTTTGCTTCGTCTTTTCTCGCGTAGATTCCAACGTTGTCGACGATCTCTCCACTCCTCAACAGGAAGACCCAGAAACCCTGCAAGAAGGCAAGTCTCCTTTGATCATATTGAACCTATGATTTTGAAATGTTTTAATTATTTTAAATTATGTGCATTGCTTTTTACATAAAATGATAAATCAAATCTTAAGGCATTAGTTATATCCAACCTTGTTATGCCCTCACTTGAAGTTGATTGCCATGTACCTTTGCAACCCTAGAAATTCCTTTGACTCATTAATGAGAGTAATATATTTAATTGTTGATATTAGAATGGTAGAACAATGCTTAGCCATGCTATTGAATACCTCATAAATCTTGCAAATGGGAAATTATGAATTATGGTAATACCCTTGTGTTTCTAAAGTCTAGTGGTGATTGGAGTTGCCACTAATCCTTTAAAAATAAAACAAAATGTGGAAATTGATTTAGATTAGGGTGGATGGTTGGTTTGGATTGGTGCAGGAAGCACGAGATCTTGTAAAGTGTATGTTCCACCCTAGTCAATTAAGGACCGACGCTTGTGTTTGTCCAGACTGAGCATTAACCGTACAACCACAAGTCTATATGGGTACGACCTAGCTGACTAACTTATGATAGTCTAGTTTAGGTGCCACCAGTGGAAAATGGGTGCCAGGGATGGACTGGTTATTCACAGTGAGGGACAGGGATTTACTGTACTCATATGGCGCAAGAGGGGGCTTCGGTTCGGGCAGTTAGCCTACCTGCGGTGAAACCTCAGCGGGTGGTATCTAACTAGATTAGAGTAAGGTAAAGGCTTTGTGATATTTTATCTGGGTCTCATGCCAAAGGAAGCGTGTTGACTTTTAGGATAATATATCTCTTGTGGGTAAAGTTGTACAACCTCTGCAGAGTGTAAAACTATTCGAATAGCCGTGCTCGTGGTCAAGGGCGGGCAAGGAATGCATGCACATGGTAGATTTCTGGTTTTGTTTTAAAATCAAAAGTTTTGTATTCCGAGAGTGGAGGGAACTCTCGGATGGGTATCCTGGCGGATGCAGCCAGAGAGGGTGGATGTAACCCGCAATATTAACTGGTTCAGTTGGAAAAGATTAATCTAGTGTTGGTAGTTAGAACCTTCACTAGAGAATAATTGTTAGTTCTGTTAAAATCATTTACTTTGTTAAACTGTTGCCTTCGAAAATAATTAGTAGTAATTGAAATTTAAAATATTGCTTTGTGCAAAAGAACCATATAGCCTTTCTTTGTTAAGCCTTGCATCTATGCATTTTTCCCAAGACTTGCGGAGTACATTTTTGTACTCGCATGCTACACTTAAAAATAAATCTCAGAGGAAGTTGAAGCTCAAGAAGGCGACTACGACTTCTTCGCGGGTGGATTCGACGAAGGATTCCAGGAGTTCTAGGTCGCGCTTCCCCAGTCAATTGCCTGTGGCGTATTGATGGGTCTTCACCGAGTTTATCTTTTGCTTCCGCTGTGTTTCGTGTGTGCGAGGTCTTGAAACCTCAATTGTAATAATGAGACCTTTCGGTCAGTACTCTTAATTATTGAAATAAATCGTTGTTGGTAATGTTTTCCATTCTGTTTAATTGTGTGCACTAGCTTTGATCTGGGACTAGTGCAGTAATACACAGAGGGTCCGGGTTTGGTAATCCAGGGGCCCGACAGGGGAGGGGCACGGCGCGGGGGATTGCCCACTGGAGATCTCGGCGGCCGGCGGCGATTGCGGGGAGAAAAAGGGAAAGCGGCGCGGGGGAAGGGGGATTCGAGCGCGGGGATGGCGGGGTTGGGTCGGGGAAGAAGAGAGGGGGAGAAAGGAAGGAGATCGGGCGACCGAGGAGGCGGCGGAAATGGCGGCGGCGAAGGCGCGGCCGAGCGGGAGGAAGGAGACAGCGCGGGGGAAGACACGCCTGACAGGCGGGCCCGGGCGGCAGCGAGAGGGAGGCAGAGAGCGGCTGACGGGCGGGGCCCGCGCGGCAGAGAGACGGAGTTGAAGGGGGGGCGCGCCGACAGGTGGGCCGGGGTGAGGAGAGAGAGAGAAGCGGGGGCGCGGGTGGCTTGGATGGCGCCGCGTGGCCGAGGACGGATCGGGCGGCCGGGAAAGGGACCAGGCGGGGACGGCCGAATGGGGGCGAGGAAGGAGGCGTGGCGCAATCCCGTGCGCACACGTGGTGAGCAGAGAGGGGAGGAAGGCGGGATGGGGGCGACGGCCGGATGGTGGCGACGTGGGCGGTATCCAGCCGTCCACGTGGCGACCGGAGGGGAGGGAAGGGATTTGATTTTTATTTTTAATTTCCAGATTTTCAGAAAAAGCCTAGCAAATCCAATAAAGCTCAGAAAAATATGAAATAAATTCCAAAAATTCCAGAAAAATTCACAGAAGTTCCTGGATAAGTTTTGGACTTAATAAAAATTATTTCCAACTACTGTTGGTATTTAATTTTCATACTTAAAATACTTTTTAATTTCAAAAATACATTTTTAAACTCTAGAAAATCCAGGAAACCAAATAAAAGCCAAATAACTCCAAATAATTAATTTGAATTAGGATTTTTATAGAAATTCAAAATAACTTTTTATTTAACAATATTTTTAGGTTTTACTTAAAATACTTTTTAAATCCAGTTTTTCAAAACAGAAATTCAGGGCAAATCCAAATAGAACTCAAATACTTTAAAATAATTAATTTAAATTTAAATTTTTTAGAAAGAAAATTTTTGGGATGTTACAGTATGGCTAAGCATACTAAATATACAACTCATGTGATAACTGGTATTGCATCACTAAGTAATTACCTAACCTATGATGACAATAGAATCGTGGCATTCAAATTATCAATTGAGCGATTAATCAAATTGGACAACAAGTACTAGGTACAAAGGTTTGTATTAAAATAGTAATGCATGATAATTTAAAATAAAATAATAAAAAATATATTTAAAACTAGATTCAACATGATCAAAAAACATGACTTGCCTTAGCCTTGCTCAATTACCAACCCTTGGTCTTTAGATCCTACTTCAGCTTCTTTGAGGACGTTATCTAACGGGAGAGAAAATAAACAAAACACAAATAAATTCAAATGAACTCTAAAAACTTCAAAACTAGAACCAAAATATAGAGATCAATTTTAGATGAATTTAGGATAAAATCAGGACAATCGGAGCAAGGACGGAGAAGAATGGGCTCTTGGAAAATTAATTGGCTGGAAATACTGAAAATTGAAAAAAAGACTACTGTGCTGTAGACCAGTTGCACAGAATAGGGTGGTCTACGCTGAACTTAGCTCACGGAAAAGTGTGCATGTGTCGAGGCTTGCTGACGTGGCATCTAGGGCTAGCGTGGCATGGCCTGTGGCTCGACACATAACGTGGCTGCTGAGGTGGTGGTGATGTGGCATGATGATGAGGCATGGTACGGTGGCATGGTTGTGCTTAGGGCTGTAAAAAAAGCTCGAAGCTCGCGAGCTACTCGAGTTTGGCTCGTTGTAGGCTTGATTTGAGCTTGTTCGAACTTTAAACGAGCCGAACTCGAGCTTGATCACGAGCTCGCGAGCTTCACCGAGCCAAGCTCGAATAGTTCGCGAGCCCCCGATTCGAGCTTAAATATTAATACATATTAATTCTTACCGAGCTTACTCGAGCCGAACTCGAGCTCGAGCTTGTCTTATTATTGAAAATTAGTGTGTATTTGAATTATTTTGATTGTTATCGAGCTTGCTAGAGCCGAGCTCGAACTTAAAATTTTCTTATTATTGAAAAATAATGCATAATAAATTATTTTAATTGTTATCGAGCTTAGGCCGAGCCGAGCTCGAGCCTAGGTTCAGGCTCGGACCCCAACTCGAGCTCGGCTCGAGCTTCTACCGAGCTCGAGCCTGGAAGGCCAAGCTCGGCTCGTTTATAGCCCTAGTCGTGCTTACATGGCAGTGACATGGACTGACACATCGGATTAGGGCTGACGTGTGATCCAACGTGGCTGTGCTGACGAGGCTCAGTGCACGGGTCTACGGAATAGTACACCTAACCAATGGATTCTGTGTGTCAGAGACACAGTGCACGACAGATCCAGTTCACGAAGAAGACAAAGTGTCTGCGGGGCGTGGGTGCGTGCTGACATTCGCTGGCAGGCGCGCGGACCGAGATGACCCTTCGGTAAAAGAAGCGGCGCACGGGTGAACCGAGGGGTCATGCGGTGGTCAACGCTCAAGGGCACCGACGGCTGTCTGAAGCGAGGTAGAGAGGGGACGACGGATGGTGGTGAGGCTCAACGGTGAAAGTGACTCACCAAGCAACAATGGCTCGCCATCAAAGACGACGAGGCAGCGGACGGCGAAGATGGAAACTCCGGCAATAATGTCCGCAGCACAAGAACAGCAGCACAAGGCGAAGACAATGGGAACTTCAATGGCTTCGGGTGCAGAAAATGAGATGTGAGGCAAGGCTTTTATACAAGGACGTCAAGGAGGATAGGACGGACACGGGCGAGAGTCTGAACCGGCAATAGCACAAACTCTGAGGCGAGTCTGACTCGGGCATGACGCGGCTTCCATTAGAGATGAAGCACAGTGCCTACACTGCTCGATACGTGACACGTGGCTAGAGAGGAAATTGGGCGACCGGCGCATGCAACGGCTCGGATGGCCAACACTTGGCACGGGTGAATCGGATGGTTGAGACAAGGTAGGCCAGAAAGGATTAATGGGCCAAAACCCAAGAGGGACAGGCCAAAATTAAATACTTTGGCCCAAAGGCCTTTCAGGATTTTTGAGGAATTTCCTAATTTTATAATTAAGTTTTAATTCATTTGAGCACTAGAAAATAGCAATTAAATTTGAAAAATCCCAGAAAATTTAGGACAAATCCATGGAATGCAAATAAAATATTTCTAGTAATAATTGAAGTCTAATTTAGTCATATTAAATATTTTTAATTTGTAAAAATTTAATTTAAGCTTTAATTAATTCCATAAAAATCCAAATGGTGCATTTTATTTTAAAAGCTTCAAGAAAACTTTAAAAAATAGGATGTTTCAACAAATAAGGGAATATTCATAAGAATATTCCTCTTCAGTTTCAAAAATGACCATGCATAGTTGATTGCAAAATAGCATGACTTAACCTTTGATTTTGTAACCTCTTTTATAATTTTTATATTTTTTTAGGAAGTTTTATGAGTCTGGTTAGACCTAGAACAGATACCTGGGTTTAGCTGGGTATTATTTATCGAGTGTAAATTTTTTAGGAATTAGGGCGCGGATGCCGCACGTGATGTGTATCAATTTAACTTATTGAATTATTCTTATGGTTTGTATTCTTAGCAATTCAAGATGTATTATTTTATATGGTCCTAATTATCAATTAATTGTACAATTAGTTAAACAATTCAACTCAATAATTTGTTAATATGTGGGATTTATTTATTTAATCACCAGACTTCAAATCACCATTGATTGATGCCTTAGTGAAATTTCCTTTATTAGGGTCTAATTAACTGGTCCTAATATTATATTGTTCTTCGGATTATATATTAGCGAGATTATCTTAATGACTGTCGACCCAGGGTTTTTACATTATTAGTTATATTTTAGTAGATGTTACCACTTGATTTTTAATTAAAGATGCTCTATTGGATTAAATGCCATCGGCATTTTATGTTACAATCCAATCCTCATTTTCTATGCAATGATTTGACAAAAAATATATGCCTTCTTCTTGCGCTTGATTATTGTATGCTAGAAATGTCGGCACTGAGAGTTGCTAACCTTATTATTTTATGCATGAAATTATTTAACATCATAAGACCAGGTATCCTATCTAGGGTCTACTCCACGACAAATCTTGTATTACTATTACTATTGCTATGATTATTTTTAATCTTTTTATTGCATTGCTTCTCATGCAAACTATTTCTTAAAGCCGACTTAAAGATATATATACATATATATGGGTACATATACAGGTACACACACACGCATACACTAACTTGGTTTTTGACTTAAGGCATACTTTTATGCGCGCGTTGACTACTTCTAATTGTCAAAGTTCTACTCTTATAATATTTTTTGAATGAATAGTTGGAGGATTAGGGCTGTTTTTATCAATTGCTTCGCGACCTCTACATC
The DNA here is from genome assembly GCA_017311315.1 of Dendrocalamus latiflorus. NCBI lineage: Eukaryota > Viridiplantae > Streptophyta > Magnoliopsida > Poales > Poaceae > Dendrocalamus > Dendrocalamus latiflorus. The sequence continues at coordinate 7,095,661 of CM029646.1, forward strand.
GTTCAATGGTGCCGAACAATTTCTAAACATAGTACCATGTCATCACGCCATCTAATGATTTTTGCCCTACCAAAATACAAGTGTGAAAGCATGAATTCACATAGGAACCACTAGGTTATGCTAGTTTTATTTACCATAAGTGACGTTGATTATTACTTACATTCGTTGATTATATTTTATTATCGCCTTTAACTTTAAACATGTGTTTAAACTTCGGTGGCAAATATGAATTGACCAAGTACCTAAAGTTTTACTTAATAGTCTTTCTAAACTAGGTTCAGATAATATCTGGACACTTATATAGAGTTATATGCTAATATTATCCTTAATTAGAATTTGGGTTCGAAATGAACATTAATGTCATAATACTCAAATTAATTTCCTAAATTATTTATGCACTAATTTAAAAAGGATCTTCATGATTTTCGGGACATAACATTAATTATTTCGACATGGCTTATTCTTGTTCTCACTTAACCTTATAAAGTAGTTAACTTGTTAATCTTGGTTGAGAGGTCACTAGCCCAAATTAAATCTCTAGTCTTGTATAAACTTTTAATATAATTTCTTGATTCCATTTTATTCTTACTTTTATTTTTGAATCCTATTTTATGGAATTACTCAAATTTCACCAAACTACTTTCTAATTTGACAATCAATCCATGGCATTTGTGAGTTACCAAGTTTGTTTTACATGGACTACAATTTAGATATTCATCAATTAATTGAATTAGTTTTAGTGAAAAGGAGGGCCCAACTGTCATTTGCTTACCAGAGAGGGGTTCTTCACAGAAGACAAAGAAGAGGGGGGCCAAAACAGATGAGGCCCCCGAGCGATGGGCGGCACTAGGTAGATGGTGGCCTCGCCGATGGGGGTTGGCCGGGGAAGTGGCAGCGTTGACAAAAATGGGACCCATGGGAGGGGAAGGGCCAGGGGAGGTGGCGCTGGAGTTCGAGCGGCACTAGGATGGCCAGGCGGTGGCTTTTGGTGGCCAGTGGTGAGGGAGAAATGGGGAGTGGTTTGGGTGGCTTGCGGTGAGGGAGAAATGGGGAATGGTGATGCTGGAGTTAGAGGAGGGAAGGCAAGAGGGGCATGAGCACTAGGGGACTCTGGTGAACTAACTCATGCGATTGGCCGAGTGGGAGGGGGTCCGTGGCGATCTAGTGATGTGAGTGGGCAGCGGCGCGAGGAGGCTCGCCCGAGAGGTGGATGGGAGGAGCCAAAGCTTGAGGCAGCTTGAGGATGTGGAGGTGAAGCTCCAATGTGGAGGAATTGGCCCGAGGGGCACCGAAGAGGAGGTGGCGTCAATGACCGAAATTGAGGTAGATGGCCAGCGCAACGAGCTCTTTGGTGCACAGAAATCCAATTAATTCGGTGGGGAGGAATAAGAGGCTTAGGAACACATAATGACACGCTCACATTGGCAATGGCTTCAAGCATTTGCAAAACACATTCACAAATGCAAGTCTCATGCGAAGATGAGTTAGAACAAGTGAGGTTGAGTCATCAATACATGATGAGATTCAAACTACTAGACATGACCCCTTTTAATAGTACGGCAACCAATACAACCAATCCGGTCTTTCAACCAAACACCAAGACCGGTAAAAGACGAGAAAATTGATATTATGCCACTCCTTTGGAGTGGCTTCGATAAAATGCCACCCTGTAGATGGTAATTGTTAAAATGCCACTTAATACATGAATTACTCTATGATTTGCCCTTTTTGGGGTTTTAGCCCCTTTTTTTCGTTTTTATGTTTTTTTCACCGAAATTCTATAAACAAATGACCATAGTACCCTTCTGATATTCCACCTACAGGGTGAGATCCATCGATCCATCTCAGCGTTTTCACAGCAGACCGAACGTCAGAGAAGCGGCAGGGAGGAGACTCGCAGGCGCCGCCGCCGCCGCCGGCAAGGCCCGCCTCCGCCTCCCGCACGCCCGGGCCGCCGCCGCCTGCACACGCACGGGCTTCTCCGCCGCCGCCACCCCCGCCGGCACGGGCCGCCGCCTAGGCCCGCCGCCACGGGGTGCCGCCGCCCGCTCGCCAGGGAGGACCTCGCCGCCGCCCGCTCGCCAGGGAAGACCCCGCCGTCGAGACTCGCCAGGGAGGACCCCGCCGCCGCCCGCTCGCTCGCCGGGGAGGACTCCGCCGCCGCCCGCTCGCCAGGGAGGACCCCGTTGCCGCCCGCCAGGGAAGACCCCGCCGCCGAGACTCTGTGCCGCCGCCCAGCCCGCCACGGGAAGACCCTGTGCCACCGCCCGCCACAGGAGCCACACAATTTGTTGTGAATTTATTTTCCATTGCGCCCACGGCGCTGCCATCCTGCCGTCGCCTCCTCCCACCTTCCTCCCCTCCCCCGCGCGCCACGTGTGCGCTCGGGATTACGCCACGCCGCCACCTGGCTCAATCCACCCGTCCGCCCTCCCCCTCGCCCTCCGTTCACCATCTGACGCCGACACCTCCTCTCGCCCTCTCTCTCTGCCATCGGGGCCCACCCGTCAGCTCCGTCTTCTCCACTGCGCCTCTTCCTTCCTCCCGCGCCACCCTCGGTCGCAACCGCCGCCCGCAACCTCTGGCCCCGCCCTACCCGGCCACGCCCCACTCCCCGAGCGCGTCGCCACTTCTCCCATGCGCCCGTGCCCCACGCGCCACCTTCTCCCCCGCCTTCTCTGCGCACGCCTCCACCTTCTCCCGTAACCGCCACCGCCTCCGTGCCCTCTCCGGCGAGAAATCCCCGTCGGCCCGTTGCCTTCCGCCGCCTATAACAGGGTCCCCCGGCTCCGCCTCCTTCCGCACAACCCCGCCCCCACCTCCGCTCTCCCTCCCGAGCCTCCTACCGCCCCCGCATCGTGCGCCATCGCCTCCGCCGCCGCCTCGGGCTCCGGCAAGCAATCACCGCCGCCACGGGCCACGTCGTGCCTCGCCGTCTCCATTGCCGCCTTCGCCGCGCCCGTGCGCACCCCGGCCGCGCCTCTCTGCCACCAGAGCCCCCTCGCCGTCAACAACCGAGCCACGCCGCCACCTCTCCTCGTCGTCGGCCCTACTCCGGCCGTTTTCGGTAACTCCCGCACCACCGCCGCACTACCCGTCGCCCCTCTTCCTTCTTCGCCCCTTGCCGCCGGCCGCCGCCCGCCAGAATGCCGCTGCCGCCCCCGTGCGCCTCCGGCCAGCGTTGCCCCGTGCTGGCGTAGCCGCTGACGTGGCGCCGTGTCAGCGCCACGTCGGTGCCATCCGGCCTCCCCTCACCCCTGCCACCTCGGCCTTTTTCCCCTCACCGTGGACCTGGTCCATAGACTCGGGGCCCACCTGTCATTCGGCCCATCTCAAGGCTGACGCCAGCATGGCGTCATTAATCCTTTTTCCCGTTGAAAAATAATTCGGCCGAAAAAGAAATCCCTGCTGACGCCATAATTCAGATTTTTCTTTAGAAAAATAATTCCAGAAATTCCTTTTATTCATTTTCTTTGATTTTTAACTTCCCGGAGCCCGTTCTTCTTCGTCCTAACTCCGATTGAGCCCATTCAAATTTCTAAATTCATCGAAAATTCCCCTCTATCCATTTGTGGCCTCACGTAAAATATTTGAAGTCAATTTGAATTTATTTGAATTTGGTGGGTTATTTTCACGTGTAGACTTCGACGATCTAGGAAAATTCTTCGACGAAGATCCAAACCAAGTTGAAGAGTAAGGCAAGTCACACTCCTTGATCATGTTGATCCCAGTTTTCAAAATAAAACTATATGTTGATATAAATTATTCTGCATGCATATTTTTATTTTTATTCAACGTATTTCAATTCAGTTTTAAATATAGTTAATGCCTACTTGTTAATTCCTCCATTGATATTGAATTCCTTATACCTTGTCTCCCTATATCAAACCCTAGTTAGTACATTAGTATCGGCTAGAGGAATTTTATATCAAGGAGTATTGGCTTAGTACATTAGTATTGGCTAGAGGAATTTTATATCAAGGGCTTAGTATTGGCTTAGTACATTAGTATTGGCTTAGACTACTTAAATATAATCTTGATTTTGGGATACCTTTTCACATAAAATAATGACCCTTGTCACATAAAATGATAAGCTTTTCAAAGTTACTCTTACCTTGGTGAGTCAAGGAGGTTTATGAAATATTTTGAAAACAAAATATAAAAACTGGTTTAGACTTAGGCAATTGGTTAGATTGGTGGGTGCAGGCATGCCCTGTTGGTTAGAGCCGCAGTGGTTGATTGTCGTGCACAGGAGTATGTGGTTGGGCCTAAGTCAGATTAAGGACCGGTCTGTGAGCTACTGTTGCAAAGCCCTATCGTACTACCACATGGTTAGTATGGGACAGCACTGGGTGAATAATTTACGAAGTCCCAACCTGAGTCAAGTCGTAGGTTGAAGGTGGGCGTGGTTGGTTCCATGTGAAGTCCCACTTAGGTAAGCGTGGTTGTAGCCATGAGAAGTCTCACTCAGGCTCAAGAGGGGGTCCCGGTCTGGTGGATTCCTTACTGGGGTGAAACCTTAGAGTTGGCTTGGTCAGGTTGACGGCTTTGCATTGTAAAGGCCTTATCACGACTCCTCGCCGCACACCTAAGGAAGTGTGTAATCGCGTGGCAATCCGGGATGATTGTGTCTTGTGAGTAAAGCTATACAACCTCTGCAGAGTGTATAATATATCCTGGATAGCCGTGCCCACGGTCATGGGCATGCTGAGTAAAAGTTTTTCATGGATTAGATTTTGTTTTTCAAAAATGTTTTCGAAAACCTTGTGGATGGATGGAATCCACGAGTGTTTGAGAGTGTGTGGATGGAATCCATACGCGATCTTTTAGAAAAGATGATCCGGGTGAGATGCCCATGGATAGGTTGGTGTTTGGTCGAAGCCTGCACTGACGGTATTATTTTCGATTACAAGTATTGTTTTTACTTACTGTATTAAATTCAGCAATTTCAATCTACTTATTGTATTTCTTAAATGCTGTTTTATACAAACTAACCCTATAAGCCTTCCATTGAAGCCTTTATCATTATGTTGCATTTCTCCGTGTGACTTGCGGAGTACAAGTTTGTACTCACCTTGCTATCTCCATATAGAGGAAGATGTCGCCGACTACGGTGAAGATCAAGACGAGTAGGCCGCGTCTTACTGTCGTTTGCCTATGGGCGGGCTTGGGCTTCACTTTTATCAGTGTGCTTCGGCAGTTATTTGCTTTATTTATTTTGCCAATGGGCGTTGATGTAAGACTTGGCCATAAGGTCGTACTCTTTTATTTAATATAAGAAGTCATTTGTGCTTGGTATTTATCTTTGTTGTTACTGTGTGCACTAGCTGATCCTGGACTAGTGCGATTTACATAGAGAATCCAGGAGTCGTTACTCCAGGTTCCGACAGAACACATCCTTAGCCCTAGCTAGTCATACCTTTGCCTTGGGTCATCTTCTCGATATGCATCAACTCATGATGCATTCTTTTCTGTAGCTCCATCAATACATGATGGTCTTCACTTGACTTGATCAACTCATGATCATCACCATACATCAACTCACGATGCGTCCTTTCTCTTCGATGGCCTTTAACACATGAAGCCATCTTCTTCTTGATCTTGACTTGCTGATTTTCAACCCATGAAGTCATCCCAAGTCATCCTCATTTGTGGAACCTAACCTATTCATCCAACTCATGGAAAATGTTAGTCTCACAAATCGATTGTCATTAATTACCAAAACTAAGCATTAACTCGTAATGGAGGAACTAGATTCTCAATCTTTCCCTTTTGGTAATTGATGACAATCTCAACAAATAATGAGATAATAAATTGAATATAAAATCATTTGAATTCAAAGTGCGGTACTACCGCTGTTATAAACTCCGGTACTACCGCTCGCTGGTAGTTCCGCAAAGTCGGCGCGGTACTACCGCTTGAGCCGAAATCCCAAAAGTCCCAAAGTTGGCACTCTCTGGAAAAAAGGCTCCGCTCTATCTCCGGAGCTTCCGGACTCCGAAAGTACCACTCTGGATAGCGGAACTACCGCACCCTGCGGTAGTTCCAGCGTTGAAATCGTCGGTACTTCTGCTCCACGAAAATTCAATTTGCATCCGGAGGGTCTCTCTGGAAAAAAGGCTCTGCTCAGGTTTCGGAGCTTCCGGTCGCCGGTAGTACCGATTTTGCCTATGGAACTTCCGCTCTGCGATAGTTCCGATGTTGAAATCTGCGGTACTACCGCTCTTCCAGACAGAGCACAGTTTTTGGCTTTTAAAACAGATTTTTAATGAATGCATGATCCTAATTTGATCTCAATGTATGTATAAAAGGAAACATGGATCAATACTAATGAAACTCTAAAACATAGAGAGAGAGAGCTCCCTCTAAATGTGTGCATACAAGTCTATATGAAGAAAAACATATGCACATATTCATTTGAACTGTTTGAGGAGTTCAATCTATATTTTGGATATAAGGAATGCATTAGCATATGAGAAAGTGATTTTGAATGCATACCTCTTTAATTTCACCTTTCATACAAATGAGACTAAGCTATAATATACTTTGAACAAATATATTAGTCTCATATATACATTTGTCATTATCACCAAAACAATATAAAAGTATTGTCATTAACATCAAAATCTCATAATGGCATTTGTCATTAACACCAAAACTAACTTAAACGGAGCTTGATCATTCAGATGGTCGTGGCGTTGGTGTGATGTTGACGCAGCTCAGTCGACGGGAAAGCCGGCAGGGCATGGCTTGGCTAGGTATGATGCCAGTGTAGGGGCGGCAGGGCTGTACGCGGACGTGTGCGTGGTGGTTACTGCGTGAGCAGCCAATGGCAGGGCATAGTCTCTAGCGTGGCCGCACGAGCATGGGCATGGCATGGTGAGGCAATGGATGATTGACAGAAGTAGTTGGCGCAGGGCATGGGCTTCATAGGGCATGGTGATGGTGACATGGTATGGTGGTCGAAGCTATGGCGCACGGCCGGGCTAGCTTGGCCGAGCCAAGAGTAGGGGAGAAAAGGAAGAAGATAGATAAGAGAAAAGGAGAGGAAAGAGGGGCCTGGGCGCTAGAGAAAGAAAAGAGGGAGGGAGAGAGAGAGAGAGAGAGAGGAAAATGAGAAAAAGAAGAAAAGCTTTTAGCCAGAATTTGAAATTTGAACTTTTGTTTTGAAATTTACATTTGAATTTGGATTTCTGATTTTCGAGTTTGGAATGATATTCCAATTCAAGATTTGAATTCTCAGTTCAATTAATTAACTAGATGTAAAATTTAATGTTTTACTACCTTTGCTTTTATTTAATTAATTTTGATTTGAAATTCCCATGTGTTCCAAGTTGTATTTCAATTTATCTTTTCATATTAGAATCCCTACTTTTGAATCTTCACTTTAAACCAGGTTTTGTTTTATCCAATAAATTTTGAATTCAGGTTTGGTTTTACTAACTTAAATTTAAACCCATGTTTTCAGATTTGTTGGTTTCACATTCACTTATTTTAGCTTTTCCATTATTTTGTTAACATGATTATTGTTTACACTTGGGATTATTTTCCAATATATTAATTTGTATGTCACAAAACTCAAAAGATTACAAATAAATATTCAGACGAAATTTTAATGCCAACAAAATACAAGAAAAAGTTTTAAAATTATCATAATTTTGAACATCTGAATTTCAGGATGTTACACTGTGACAAACCGCTGTCGCCCCATGCCCTCATCCCATGCATGCTCTGCCACGCTGCATGGGAGAAGAGGGCACTATGCCCATATGATTGAGCCCAACCCTATGACATCAACCATGTGGTATGCGAGCTCAGTATTTTCTGTTAGTAAACGAACCAATGGACCTGTAGTGCAAATAGACACAAGTTCAGATGGTTGAGAAAGTAAAAATATAAGTTCAAAGGGTAAAGTTGTACAAACCTACAAGTTCAAGGTTTGAGAAAGTAAAATGTAAATTTAGAGGGTAAAGTGGCATAATTCTACAAGATCAGGGGGTAAAGAAAGTAAAATGCAAGTTAAGACAGTGGCGGATCCAAAATTTCATCACGCCTCGGGCTATGAAGGGCTGGAGACCACTACTACATAGGTTGAGAGGAAGGTTGTGCCCTGGGCTTCCTAGGCTTTGCACTGATAAAAATTCTATGCATCGGACTGGAGCCTAGGCTGCCATAGGTCTGAATCTGCTCCTGATTCAGAGGGTAAAATAGCACATCCTACAAGTTCAGAGAGCTAAAATGCATTTTTCTCTAAAGCAAAAGTATACGCAACTAACTAGCCCATGCTGAGGAGGCGAGAACCATCATCCATCCATCTCGGAAGCATTCACATATATGGCACTATAGTGATTTTTTTTCAATTTTAGCTTCCAAGCACCTTTTTTTTTCAAATCTAGCCCCCTCTGCGAGCTCGGTAGTCGTGGTAGGTGACATGTGTCTCCCGCACGACCCCCTAGCTCAGTAGAAGGGCATGACTGTGGAGGAGCACCAGAGCTTAGCACAGCACGTGACACACGCAGTAGATGGCGGAGTGCATAGCTGGGCATAACCTGTCGAGAAGCCCATGCTCGGCAGGTCCACCTGGGCTTGCACGATGCCAAAGAAATAGAGGATGAGGCAACAAGTTGCCTACTTCCACAATCAGTGCTCATGTGGATGAACAAGAGCACATCAATAGTCCTCACCTAGTTCCACTGTTAATTAATGGAGTATATGCTCTATTGCATTAAGCTATCTCTGATGTGATGCAACATGTGTTAGTTGCATACTTACATAGTCCTGGAGTACTAGTGTATTACACATGCAGTATGTGGTGCTGCAGATCAGCAGAACTCACACAAGCACGCACTATGGTGTATTTTGTGATCAGTAACTTAAGAGTCTGATCAGATTTCGTTCAAACATATATTCCGGTCAGTAACAGGTCGGTAATGCGAACTAGTCGAAGATTATGATTGGAACTATCTTCATATTCGTGATAGACTCTGCACTAATTTACACTATTATAGTGTCCAAAAGTGTTTGCATCGACTGGAGTGAGACATGGCTACTCAAGGTGCTTTCGTCAACAACTCTTTCACCGTTATCTCTTGCAACTCTGTTTCGTCTTCGAGTGGGGTAACTTACTTGGAGGCGGGAACAACACCCTATCTTATTCTATTATGTGCTTACTAAGTCGTGAACTCACCTTTATTTTTATTGTTGTTTTTATATGATCGTTTAAGACGGCATGTATGGGCGGGAAGTAGCACATAATTGATCTTGCACTGTTATAGTTTCTTTATTCACTTAGTGCCCAATTATTCATTGTTAGAAATAAAATTATCCTATTTATGTTACTCTTAGATGAATAATAATTCCCTTTGAAACATATTGATATTTTATTTTTGCTACGTGGCAAAGTTTCCTTTGAATAAATTTATAATTGTTTCTTCTTAATATTATTTATTGATTTCTTTATTATTGTCATATCTGTTGTCATGATTATACTGTGTAATTATAATTGAAGACTAGTTGCTGGTACTTCATATTTGTTAGTTTAGGCCATGCTCGGTTGGGCTGAAAAGCTGTGGCTTATGGCTGAAATTACACTGTAGTGCTGAAATTTCACTGTAGCTGAAGGTGGCTTATTTGGCGTAATTAAATTTAAAAAATTTAAAAATAGAAAAAAAATTCTAGCTCATCACAGACAACGCAAACAAATACGAGAAAAAAGAACTGGCAAAAAAAGCTAAAAAAGCCAAAAGTTCAGAAAAAGATGAAATTTATGAATAGTAAAAAATAAGCCAGAAACCAGAAGCTAAAGCCCAAACGAGCGGGGGGTAGATTGTGTTGTGCGTGATATTATGAGTTTTTGTTAAGCTAGATTGTTACAACTTGTGAGGCTAAGTGTGTCTGAACCGATCTAGCATAATCTGACTTCTTTCTAACCCACATCTATATTAGAGGACGGATTCATAACCTTATATGATATAACACAGTAACTTATTCCGATCATGCTGTGCCGGCCGGGCATTTAATCAGGTCTGATCGTTAAGACTGTTGAGAAACTGGGCCCAGGACCAAGAGTCCTGGTCCAATATGGGCACCCCACCGTAGGCTATAAATAGGGACCTATACCCCCTCATTATGTACACCCGAAGCAATTGAAAGGAATAAAGAAAGACCAGGAGTTCTCTCTACCTCTCCGTGTTAAATCTATTGTTCTGTGATTCTGTGATTGATTCGTTCTTGTTCTAAGCAGAGGAATCGATCGGACTGGTCGCCAATGACGGTTCCTCAACACGTTATCAGCATGACTGCGCTCCGGTGAACAAGGTAATCATCGAAGCACAGATTAAATTTTCTAGATCGCTTTTGAATCTGTATTTTCTTTTTCGCGTTCTAGATTGAATCTCTACGGTGCAAATCCGCCCTAATTTACCGCGAGCAGACTTGAAGTCGCCAGCACAATGCCGATCGGTAGATTGTGAAACGGAGTAGATGTTGATTGCACTGTAGAACGATGCAAATCCACCCCAATCTACTGCGAGCAGATCTGAAATCGCCGGCACAATGTTGATCGATAGATTGAGAGAAGGGGTAGATGTTGATTGCATCGTATAATGGAAATGAAAAATATATGCATTATTTTCCTATTCAGTTTCTGCACAGTTATTGAATGAAAAAATTGCATGGTTCTCTGTTTTGGCTTTGCACGAGCACTACATGAAAAAAAAGGGGAGATGGAGAATCGGCCTGAAGCCGCCATGAACTGTCGGCCTCGCCGCCTGCACGTGGCTGACCCCTCGGCCGCATCGGCCCGCAGCCGTCGCAACCGGTCGCCTTGGTGCGCCACCCCACCGGCCTGAGTTCTACTGCGCCCGCTCGCGCACAGCCGCCCGCATGCGAGCTGCCTTGGCTTCGCCGTCGTTCCACCGTTTCTGGACCCGCCGCTCAAGGAAGCACCGAGTGGCGCATCCAAGCCCGCCGCCTTGAGCCGCCGGCGCACAAGGCATCGCCTACACGCGGCCGCCAGGCTCACCGTCGCACACCCGGCCCGAAGCCGCCGATGCGCCGCCCGTGGACCGCATCCACTCGGCCCCGGCCTGCACGCCGGCTAGCATAGGCCGCCACCCCGCACGAATGTCGGAGCCCAGATAATTAATGAGGATTCCTTTGTGATTCCACCGCACTATTCCCTGGATCAGTAGATAGTGCTCACAGATTACAGTTCTGATTATCAAAGTACATACCACGCAAAAGCGTAAATATATTAGTAGACTTACTCATGGGCCAATTAGGCCGAAATCATTAAATTGCAGTAGCGGAAGAACGAAGCACATAATTGGGACCTTCAGGACATGCCCACAGGCAACCAACTGGAGGTTCGCGACCTAGCCCTTGACATCTTCTTCTTCTTTGACACCATGACCAAGAGTATTGCTGTAGCGATCTGGCGCCTGATTCTGGATTTGTTGTGAGAGCGAGTGTGAGCACAAACCACCGTGCTCCGCGAGCCAATACATAAGATGCAATTAGATAATATGCATGGCTTATCAAGGAAAGGCTCGGGTTATTTTATTTGCCATAAATTGCTTTCAAAATACAATACGTAGAAATTTCCTGAGACCTAGCAATTTGAACCAAAACATAAGTTGTGAAAGAATGCAATAGTAATAATGATTCAGATTCCATCCACCGTTAGATGGCCTCTGCACCATATGCTTAACCTTTCAGCATCATAACCGCTTAACTTATCACTGGGGCGACACCCAGGGCAACACAAATAAGGGTCTTTCTCTGCCCTCCACTTTACCAATTCCACCCACAAAGTTTTTGAAATAGAACTATATCTAGTTAAGTTCCCATGTCCGCCCTTGACCGTGGGCACGGCTATTCGAATAGTTTTTGACTCTGCAGAGTTTGCACACTTTACCCACAAGAGATAAATCCACTCGTTGCCCCACATGATTCCTTAGCCATGCGGTTGAGTAGACTATCACAGGACCTTTACAATGCATTTTTCCTAGCAGAGTTACGTCCGCTAAGGTTTCCACTTCCTTCGGGGTACGACCACCCTTCCAGAAGCCCCCTCTTGCGCCGTCACGTCGGAGGATGTGGCCATCCTCTACCCGCCCGTGGTCACACCGGTGCAACTCTTACTAAGTCGATGTAAATTAGTTAGCCCTGCCTACATTTTGCCAGCTTGTGGTTGTACTGTTGTTCACTGGGAGGCCATCACGAGATTCAGTCCTTAGGGTTATCTGGGCGGTTCTACCACTATCCCCTTTGTGCTTCCACTGCACCACTCATACACACCCTCGAACCATCCGCCCAGATAATTAAGCAACTTGAGGTTTTTGGGAGCATAATATATCCATAACCAAATATACCAGTCATTTCTACCATGAATATCCAAACCAATTTCTCATGATTCAAAGTGATGCTTTGGGGCATTTTGGTGCCCCGATTATCTAAGTAGTACTAAGCATGACATATAATTATGGACTTATTTTCGAAAGGTTATCATTATAATTTTTGCTAGGGTGACAAGGCTCAGATATTCAAATGTTCCAAAGGAGGTATAATACTAGCAAGTTGAATAATGGCATATAACTAGAATTTTCAAACAAACATATATTTGCATAAGAAATAACAACATGCAATTTGATAATTTAAACAAAAGTAAATTTGCAGAAAATGTAGGTTCAATATGATCAAAGTATTGACTCGCCTGGCGCGGTTTACCGCAGACTTGAGCTCACACGATGCTTTCTCTTGAGCTTCTATTCTTTATCTTCACTTTGCTCGGACCACGCTTGATCCGTGGAATCTTCAAGACTCCAGTTTCTAATTATGCGATAAACGACTGAATTCAAATAAAAGCGAATAACTCAAAAGATCCAAATAAATCTGGGTAAACTTAATTTAGATTTATTAGAAGTTAATGGGTGATTCGGGTGATTTGAGACAAGGTCAGTGGTAGAATACGATAACTTGATCTTTTTTTATTAATATTCTCTTTTGTTATTTTTGTATTTATCAAGGAAGTTCCATGAGTTAAATTAGACCTAGTAATTGGTGTATGAGTTTACCTGATCGTTATTTTGTCGAGCGCTAATATTCAAGGCATATACTATATGCGTTATATAAGCGATGTATACAATTTTTAGCCTACCGTGTTAGTCTTATAGTCTGGGTACATAGCATTTGTGGTACGACATTTATGTACACTTAGTTATTACTAGGCATAACTTATTTTGAATTAGGATCCACTGGTTCAGGTCCTAGCTTGCTACCTTTATTCGTACCCAACGTTATCGTTTATTTAACCTAATGTTAAGATTTAATCACTGGCACCACTATCATTTGCCTACACCTTTGTTATTGTTACGCTTAGCATTATTATTATTATTTATTATTATTATTATTATTTCGTCAAATTTATTTATCAACAGTATGCTAAGGTTGTCTTCAAATTAAATTTGAGTATGTGGAAATATTAACGGCTGGTGAATTGTATGTATGTATGTATGTATGTATGTATGTATGTATGTATGTATGTATGTATGTATGTATGTATGTATGTATGTATGTATGTATGTATGTATGTATGTATGTATGTATGTATGTATGTATGTATGTATGTATGTATGTATGTATGTATGTATGTATGTATGTATGTATGTATGTATGTATGTATGTATGTATGTATGTATGTATGTATGTATGTATGTATGTATGTATGATTTATTTAATTATTCACCATGAAATCTTCAATTCATATGTTAGTACCTATGGTAAAAGGTTTAGGGGTCTCGTATTAACCATTTCCTAACTATTTTAAGTCCACGTAACATGCTAGTATTGCTTGTGAATGTTTGGTCATACTTGAGGTCGTTACTATGATTATCGTACATAAATCCTTTCTTACAAGCAGTTTGTCCAGATTTGGTCTTTAAACATTTTTGGGCGTTCATAAACTCAGGTTCTAAAGGTATTATTAATATTGCATCTTGTTTTTTTGTGTTACTAAGCTATTCTCCATTAGTCACTTGATTATTTACATTTAACTCTATACTCGAATGCATATTTACATTCTATTTGTGCTTACCTCCATTATCTTTGGCTTTCCTAAATTATTTCCCTTAACTTAACTTGAATATATTTTTAATTAGGATTCTTATTTAAACAAAACCATAGTTTATGGATGCCTTTAATTATTAATTACATTTAAAACAAATTCTAAAGTCATATTAGTTACTAACATATGCTAGTAGCGGCAGAGCAGGTATGGCGGGGGCGTGCAAGGCACAGGCGAGGGCGACGTGGAGCTGGCGTAGATGGCGCGGCGGGGCGCAGGGCATGGGCTGGGGCGTGCGAAGTGACGGGAGCAGGTTGGCGCAGAGGGAGGAAAGAGAAGAAGAGGGGGCCCACATGGCAGTGTGAAGGAAAAGGAGAAAATGAGAGGAAAAACAGGAAACACCTTTAAATTTGGATTTTTAATTTAAATTTTTAATTTATATTTAGGGTTTACTAATTTTGGGGTTTTTGTAAGATGTTCAAAATTTAAATTTTTACTTAGGTTTTGTAGTCCATTTTTGGGTTTTCAATTCGAGCCTTGGTTCAAGTATCTAGACATAAAAGCTAGCATTCTTCTATTTATTTTCATTTTGTTTTGAATTGCATGTAAATTTCGAACCTTGGGCTTTGTATTCAAAATCATTCCCTTGCATTTTAGCTCTAATGTCACAACTAGGTCTGGAATTTAGCTATATAAAATATGTATATATATATACATATGTATTTTTGAGTGGCCCTTTTAATTCAACACTTTCTCTTTAATTAATCCATGTTTTGAATCAATAGATTAATTTTAAATTAATCTCTCAACGGTTAAACCCCATTTAAATTATTTTGTATTATTACCATTATTATTATTTTTGGCCATGATTGCTAAGTTGTGTTTGAAAATTATTTCCAGTTATTATTTGCTTAGCACAAAACTCAGAAAACTCAATTAAGATTTTGAACAAAATTCAAATGCCAGTAAAATGCAAATAAAAGTTTTAAATTTCTAAAAATTTCAAACATCTAAAATTTAGGATGTTACAACGAGCCACCGCCTTGGACAGCGTGCCACGCCCCCGTATGGGCTGCCGCCGGCTGTGGCTTCGCCATGCGCCACCGCCCGTGGTTGCGCCCGAAGCGCTGCCACTTGACCTTCCGGCTAGCAGTCCCGAAAACCGCGCCGCCGCCGGAACTTGCGCCTGCATGCGCTCTGGCGCCGACCACCCTGCCGTACCGGCCTTGCCCGAGGACGCCCACCGCCGCACCGGCACCGCATAGCCTCCGTCGCTCCGATCTAGCGCCCGCAGCCGCCGCGCCCCTCCCCACCGGCTAGCAGCCGCCTCTCGGGCCGGCTATCACCGCCCGGCCACCTTGCGTCGCTCCGGCTGGTCACCCGGGCCTTAGCCGCCGCCACAAAGGAGATGAGTAGGGGAAACCCTACTCATCATGGGGTATGTGATGGCCGGATGGGCCAAGCGGCCAGGCCGTATGGGCCAATACCGAGTGGGCCGAAAGGGGAGGCTCGAACCGGGTAAAGGGGGCGGATTTTGCAGAAAACACCCTCATGCTTGTAATTTAACTGAAAGGCCCCTATAATTCGCATATAAGTCCAGAATTTTGCAGAAAACCGCTCGGTAAATCAGAAAATTGCGCGAATTTTTCTCTAAACTGAAATTTTGCGTAAAAACCCCCAGAAATTGTAGAATTCGCTGAAATCTTATATTCTTGCATAAAAGGGCCTCAGGAATCCGAAATTTTGAATTATTTTTAGCATTTGAAGCTTATTTATTTATGCCATTATTATTCTCTGCATTTATTTACTGTTTTGATTAATTGTAATTGTTTAAATTGCTTTTAATCAGTGAAATTAGCAGTAAAATTATAGAAAATACACAAAAAAAATTATGAAACATTATGGGAATCTATTGTACCACTTTATTTACCTGTAGTAAATTTTCCATGCATGTTTACCTGCAGTAAACTTATTTTATTTCGTTCATACACATGTAGATGACTGAAATTTCGAAGCAGGAGTTCGAGGAGCTGGCCCAGAATGGCCAAAACTATCTGACATGGGCATCCGATGTCGAGATTGTGCTTGGGGGCCGGAAGCTCAGCGCGGCTATTGGGTTAAGTGGACAGAAAGACGCCCGACCCACACCTGAGGAGAATGCTCAGACACTTCATTTTCTCAGGCACCACCTCTGCCCGACTCTCAAGAATGAGTATATGGCAGAAAGAAACACGCTAGCACTCTAGACCGCACTCAAGAAGCGGTTTAAGAGGCCCAAGTACACCATTCTTCCTCAAGTACAGCAGGAGTGGATCAGACTGAGGTTTGCCGACTTTAAGACGGTCGGGGAGTACAATTCTGTCTTGCACAGGATTTGTACTAATCTTCAACTCTGTGGCAAGGAGATCACAGATGAGCAGAAGATCGAAAAGACCCTGTCCACCTTTCACCCCAGTGCTGTACAGACTGCCCGCAACTATCGTCAAGACGACTACAAGGAGTACGCCGAATTGATTGATATGATGCAGGTGGCAGAGGCTCAGGACGAATTTCTCCACAAGAATTACGTCTCTCAGCCACCTGGCAACTCCGCTGGCCGTGAAGCCAACGCCAGCAGCTACAAGGTGCAAAAGCCCTTGATGAAGAGATGGGGGAAGAAGGGTAAGATCGTTGCCCAGAAAGGCAAGTCAGATGCTCCAAACGACAAAAAGGCTAAGAAGAATGGCAAGACCTATGGCCAGCAGAATCAGGGTTGCTACAAGTGTGGCAAGTGGGGACATTGGTCGCGGATATGCAAAGAACCGCAACATATCATTGATGCCCACCAAGCTCAAAAGAAGACTGGCAAAGGGCAACCTGAA
Organism: Dendrocalamus latiflorus; assembly: GCA_017311315.1. Taxonomy (NCBI): domain Eukaryota; kingdom Viridiplantae; phylum Streptophyta; class Magnoliopsida; order Poales; family Poaceae; genus Dendrocalamus; species Dendrocalamus latiflorus. Next base: position 7,112,587 of record CM029646.1, read on the forward strand.
ACCCACTTTGCAGCCATTGAGGGGGAGCAGCCTGAGCAGCTACTAGAGATGATGGAGATTGAGTCCATCCCGGCAGCAGCACCCACTTATGACTTAGAGGCAGCCGCCACCATGATCTCTCTTGAAGAGAATGTCACTGCTGAGAAAATAGCCAAAGAAGTCGATGATTTTCTAGTTGATTCCGTCTGATGCACAGAATGCATAGGACGTTAATTGTCATTTATTTTGTGTTAAATGGACAAGTTTAGAACTTGCATGGTTGGTGCTTTAGGATTTTGTTTTCTCATAATGGTTGGATGATTTTGGAATAAAACATTCATTTATTCAGTTTATAATGGCATTATATGTTCTGATATTGGCGTATTTTATTTATGTGTTGAATACCTTCTAATACATGTTAATTAAATACGTTATATTAGAACACGTGTGGCGCCATATGGAGGAAGTATGCCTTGCCGACAGCGGCACAATGAATACCATCTTAAGAGAGACTACGTATTTCCAGTCGATCCATAAGAGCACCGGCAGCCTTACGACAATCGCCGAAAGCGATGCATGTATAATCGGTTCCGAAAGAGCCACAGTTATACTTCCAATGGGCACAACTTTGGTCATTGAAGAAGCCTTATTGTACCCAGAATCGACTAGAATTCTCCTTAGTTTTAAAGATATTCGCGCCAATAGTTTCCACGTTGAGACCGACGAAGAGTACGGTAAGCAATACCTGCTCATCACGAAGCGCGAAGAGAATGTCAAAAGGGTATTAGAAAAACTTTCTTCACTTGAAACTGGGCTATATTATACCAACATTAAAGCGCCTGCAGCGTACACTGTTCTGAAGATAGTTTTTAGAAGCTCTGAACTCTTCTGTCTCTGGCATGACAGATTAGGCCACCCAAGTCTTAGGATGATGAGAAACATAATAAATAACTCACATGGGCATAATATTAATGTGAAGAATTTCCCGAATCATGAAGATTTTATGTGCCCTGCATGTGCCACCGGGAAACTAATTACTAGACCCTCCACTCTCAAAGTGAAGGATGAAGTCCCTGCATTCCTGGAACGCATCCAGGGAGACATTTGCGGTCTCATTCAGCCCGCCTCAGGGTCGTTTAAGTATTTCATAGTGCTCATTGACGCTTCTTCGAAGTGGTCATATATGGGTTTATTGTCCACAAGAAACCACGCCTTTGCAAAATTGATCTCGCAAATCATTCGCATCAGAAATGTGTTTCCTGATCATTACATCAAGTCCATCAGAATGGACAATGCCGACGAATTTACTTCAAAGGCATTTGATGATTATTGCATGGCGATGGGAATTGCAGTTGAGCATTCGGTACCGCATGTCTATACCCAGAATGGTTTGGCAGAGGCTTTAATTAAAAGAATTAAATTTATTGCCCGACCCCTCTTGCACAAAAGTAATTTGCCAGCTACATGTTGGGGACACGCAATCCTTCATGCAGCGAATCTCATCAATCTTAAACCTTCGGCCTACAACATCCATTCACCTATGCAACTAGCGCAAGGGTCACCACCGAAAATTTCTCATCTTAGAAGGTTTGGATGCAAGGTTTATGTACCGATACCACCTCCGCAGCGTACTGCAATGGGCCCACTCCGCAAGATTGGGATATACGTTGGTTATGAGACTGCATCCATAATCAGGTATTTTGAACCCATGACGGGAGATTTGCATACTGCCCGCTTCGCTGATTGCATTTTTGATGAGGATAATTTCCCGTCATTAGGGGGAGGAAATCAACCCGTTGATGAAAAATGTTGGGAAATTACGTGGGAAGCCACGGGAATTCATGCACATGACCCACGCACTAGTGAAACTAAAAAAGAGGTCCAGAAGATCATCGACTTGCAAGCATTAGCAAACCAACTGCCCGATCACTTTAGTGATTTGAAGAGCGTGATTAAGTCGCATGTGCCTGCACGCAATGCACCGGAGAGGGTTGAAATACCAAACAAAATTGAAGGTATTCCCAATCCCGTCCGGATGCCTCAGAATAAAAGGACGGGAACTCCGGTTCCTGGAGTCCAAAGTAACCGGGGACGCCCGGCAAAAAAGGATAAGAGGGATTTATCACAGCCGATCATTGAAGTTCCCCAGAATGAGAAGGGGAACCAGTTGAGACCTGGCACAAATATGACACCTTCCAAAAAGGGCATACTGGATCTGAATATCCCCATCGGCATGGATGTATGCGCACACATCGGAGCCGAAAAACTAAAGGGACTTGCCACCGCAATTGAAAGAAGCGATGTGCAAGGTAAAGCTCCAGCAGAAGCAATCGCTCCAGAAGAAGCAACTCATGAAGAAATAGCTATAAATTATGTGCACACGGGAGAGTCCCTGAATAGGACAACAGCTAATATCGATATCTACTTCGCAAAAAAAATTGTCACCGTCATCGATCTTGATCCCGAGCCTGCATCGCTCACTGAATGTAAGAAAAGATCAGATTGGGAAGATTGGAAGAAGGCAATAGCAACTGAATTGCTATCTCTGAACAAAAGAGAGGTGTTTGGGCCCGTATGCCGCACACCTCCCCACATACACCCTGTTGGGCACAAGTGGGTATTTGTTCGAAAGAGAAATGAAATAAATGAAGTAGTGAGGTACAAAGCAAGGCTGGTAGCTCAAGGTTTCACTCAACGTCCTGAAGTTGATTATGAAGAAACCTACTCTCCAGTCATGAGTGGAATTATCTTTAGATACTTGATCTCAATGGCAGTGAACTTGAACTTAGAAATGAAATTGATGGATGTTGTGACTGCATACCTTTACGGTAACTTGGATTCAGAGATTTACATGAAAGTCCCTAAAGGAATCCCTCTCCCGAATCAAGACAGAGCAAATAGAAATCTGTACAGTGTGCAACTCAGGAAGTCACTATATGGACTGAAACAATCTGGAAGAATGTGGTATAATCGCTTAAGCGACTTTCTCTGCAAGAAAGGCTACACGAATAATGAGGACTGTCCTTGTGTATTCATACGACGATCCCAGAATGGATTCTGTATAATCTCTGTGTATGTAGATGATCTGAATATCATCGGGACAGCCGAAGATATAAAAGAAGCAAGCTCCTACTTGGAGTCAGAATTTGAAATGAAAGATTTGGGTAAGACCAAGTTTTGCTTAGGCCTGCAGCTTGAGCATGTCCCTGAAAGAGTCTTGGTACATCAGTCGACCTACACCCAGAAGGTGCTTGAAAGGTTTGGCTTCGAGAAGGCATTTCCCTCGAAAGTACCGATGATCGAGAGGTCTTTATAGCAAGAAAAAGATCCTTTCCGACCTAGGGAAGAGGGGGAGGAAGTCCTGGGACCAGAATTCCCATACTTGAGTGCAGTGGGAGCACTCATGTACTAGCAAACTGCACTAGACCGGACATTGCATTTGCCGTGAACCTGTTAGCAAGGTACAGTGCAGAGCCCACCTAAAAACATTGGCAGGGCATAAAGGACATCTTCCGATACCTCCAAGGAAGCAAGGACCTTGGACTGTTTTACAGAAAGAATCAAGATCTGAACTTGATTGGCTATGCCGATGCTGGGTATCTGTCAGATCCGCATACCGCTAAGTCACAAACAGGTTATGTATTTCTGTGTGGTGGAACTGCAATTTCATGGAAATCGTCTAAGCAAAGCCTTGTAGCTACTTTGACGAACCACTTAGAAATCATAGCACTGTATGAAGCCGCACGAGAGTGCGCTTGGCTCCGCCGAATGGTTCACCATATCCAGCAGTCCTGTGGGATGAACATTGTGCAAACCACCACAATTATCTATGAAGATAATGCCGCTTGCGTTGCACAAGTGCAAATAGGTTATGTGAAGAGCCACCTCACAAAGCATATCAACCCTAAGTTCTTATATGCACACGAATTGCAAAAGATGAACGAGATTAAAGTACTGCATACTAAGTCATGTGAAAATCTCGCAGATTTATTCACTAAGTCACTCTTCACATCTAGCTTTGAAAGGTGCGTACGTGGAATTGGAATGCCGAGACTTAGAGAAGGGCAGAATTCAGAGGGAGAATTCTCACAAGCCCACTAATAAATCTTGATCATGAAGATTAAGTACCCAGAGAACAAAGTTCTCAGACCAAATGAATTTGGGTGAATTGTACTCTTCTTCCCTTGACAAGTTTTCTATGAAGTTTCTCGACCAAGGTTTTTAATGAGGCAATTCGTGCATCGCAACATTATATATATTATGTACTCTTTCTCCAAATTTTTACCACTGGGTTTTATAGAGTTTTAACGAGGCATGCGTATGTTGGGTGTGTGCCCAAGGAGGAGTGTTGAGAAACTAGGCCTAGAACCAAGAGTCCTGGTCCAATATGAGCGTCCCACCGTAGGCTATAAATAGGGACATATACCCCATCATTATGTACACCCGAAGCAATTGAAAGCAATAAAGAAATATCAAGAGTTCTCTCTACCTCTATGTGTTCAATCTATTGTTCTGTGATTCTGTGATTGATTCATTCTTGTGCTAAGCAGAGAAATCGATCGAACTGATTGCCAGCGACGGTTCTCCAACGAGACAAAGCAAAAGTACATGCCGAGGAGGCGGAGGACCATCATCCATCCCGAGTTGCCAGGACCCCAGCGTCCCGTAAATTCCTTGCCTTTCACAGCCGCGGCCTCGAAATCACCCTTTTCCAGATCAAGCCCGCCGCTTCCCCTCCTCCCAGATCTCCCCCGCCCTCGCCCGCCGGCCGCCATGCCGTCCGCCACCGACCCCCCCGCTGCGCTCCCCCTCACCCTCGACCTCGAGGACTTCAAGGTGCCCCTTCCTCTCTCTCCCTCGATTCGATTCGGTTTGGTTTGGTGTCTCTTCTCCCAATCCAGCCGTAGTAAGCCTTGTGATGTGGTGTGGGGTGTGTGTGTGTGTGTGCAGGGGGACTTCTCGTTCGACGCGCTGTTCGGGAGCCTGGTGGACGAGCTGCTGCCGGAGTTCCGCGGGGATGACGCGGCGGGAGTGCCGCCGCCGCCGCCGGTCCTGGGGGCGGCGCCGCCCATGTTCCCCGCCGTCGACGAGCTGCTGGGGCTCTTCAAGCACTCCTGCAAGGAGCTCGTCGACCTCCGCCGCCAGGTCGGTTGCCCACGCCTCGCCTGCCGGTGGTGGCGGTGGTCTCCATGTTGCAGGCCACCTGCCCGCCCGCCTCCGTGAGTTGTGTGGGTGGGTGGTTGGTTCTGGTGCTGGTGTGCTAATGCTCGTCTCTATTTGTTTTTACCTGACAGATTGACAAGAGGCTCCAAAATCTGAAGAAGGAGGTGGCCTCGCAGGATGCCAAGCATCGTAAAACTCTTGGGGAGGTTAGCTAGTATGCTTACAAGCTTCTTATATGTTGATTAGTGTGCATGTTATTAAAGGAAAATAAAGAAAGACGCTTGAATGGTAGAAGTGGAAACCCTATATGTAGAAAGGAAATACAAATTGATTTGATATAGAGATATAAATGACCTGTCAACAACGCAAAGACCCACTGAGGGAATCTTATGTCTGTGCATCATTTGTTCCCTCGGATCACGATTCTCACTGAGATGAAAGTGCTGCACTAGATTCCAGGACACGACTCAGTGATCAACAACATACAGATCCACTGGGGGAATCTTAATGTATGTTGCTTACAGGTTTACCTTTGTTTCCACCGTTTTAGGATCCATATTAATCTTTGTGATCCACGATGAAGTGTTCAGTTCTAAGATCTCCACTCAATTGAATTCTGTCGTATACATTCAAAGTTTACAACTGTATACATCATAGAACTTCTCTTACCAGCAAATGTTGGTACAGACAAACGTCGATTCCTGGCCCTCTTGTCCTGTTGGACCTGTCCAGTTGCTAGAAAGGACCTTTTTTTTTCTTGTAGTAATCCAATTTTCAGTCCCAGACAGTCTAGTTGAGCCTATGGAAAAGTTAATGAATAGTAGCTCAAAGGGGGTAATTCTGGAGGGGTGAAGAGACAGCACGGCAGCAGCAAACTGAAAAGTGTAAAGGCTGGCATCCAATGTGCTTCTACAAAGGAAATTTCTGACTAGTGAGGCTTGCAGAGGAAATTGGTGTTGTGTTGAAACATTCTTTCTAGGCATTTGGTTATCAATGTCTATCTTATTGTTAACAGCATCTGCGGAATGATGAATAGCTTGATGCACAAATTTCTTTCGACCCTTTCAGTGGAATGTGTGTAAAGGAAGGAAAATCCATGAACTTACCACAGACTGACCATAGACCCTGTTCAATAAGTAGAATGCATTAGCCGTCTACTCTTGGTTTGGCAGTTAGTAAGAGAAGGGCAAAGGTCAGAACAAGGAGAAAACTCCCCTTTTGTAGTTCTTTTGTAGCTGCACTCCCCGGAACCACAAGAATCCTAGATCATTACGCAACTTTGTTTCAAAGTTACTGTCTCATCGAATTTAGAAGTGAAGCTGGTTGATTGATTTTGTCTTTCCTTTAAGGAATATAAGGTACAGAGAAGCTATTGGATATTCGTCCTATATTTTACAAGTTTTGTTTGACTCCTGATCCTTGTGCATTCTTTATGTACATTGTTTTATTGTCCTCTCCAGCTCGAGAAAGGTGTGGACGGTTTATTTGATAGCTTTGCTAGGTTGGATTCCCGCATCTCCAGTGTTGGCCAAACAGCCGCAAAAATTGGTGACCATTTACAGGTAATTTTCTCTTCTGCATTATCTTTGCCTGTAATTATTGCACATGTTCTGATTGTGACTTTACTCTTTAGTTTGATTTTTGTTGCTTTCTCCAGTTGTTGTATTTAACATCTATTTCTCTTGTCTGTCAGAGTGCAGAATCCCAGAGGGAAACTGCTAGTCAGACTATAGATCTCATCAAGGTAACAAAATTGTTTTAGTTTGAGGTTACTATTGTACCTTTGGCTGATATTTTTTCATGACTTATTTGAATTGAGAAATACTTCTTTTGTAGTATCTGATGGAGTTCAACAGCACACCTGGGGACCTTATGGAACTTTCTCCTCTATTTTCTGATGACAGCCGTGTTGCTGAGGCTGCTTCAATTGCACAGAAATTGCGTAAGCTCTCAGTAGCTTTTGTCTGATATCATGAACTGAACAGTTACCTTTTTTTTTTTACTTTACGTCCTTTCTTTGTGCCTATGAGCTATGGCATGATCTTATAATATGTTTCATTTCTTTGTTTCTGTGTTGTGCACTTACTTATTTGCTTGATTCATTTTTTCCTAGACAAACACCATACTAAGTTGATATATTTGTGGAATTGTATATTTGTTCTTAGCTCTTGTATATGGTACCTTCAAAAAATACACTACTGCTAGAATTTACAATGGTAAAATGATTTCAGCTGCCATGAAAATGTTCTCCTACTTCTGTTGAGCATCACTTGTATGAATATAAATGACATGCAGTCAAAAAGTCCAACATGGATGCAATTGTATACACTAATTCTTGAAAGTATATATTTTTAGCAGTATAGCTGGTCTTTACAACCATGTGTTATTCACAAAGGGTGGGGCATTTAGCAATATAAGCAAACTCTTTCAAGCTTCAAATAGTCATGTTACCTTTCATTTTTGCACCCAGCATGTTTATGCCTTGTTTACACCTAACGTGATGTTAAAAGATTTGCATGTTTTGATAATGTAGGATCATTTGCTGAGGAGGATGTTGGTAGACATGGTGTAACATCAGCCGTAGGTTCTGCTAATGCAAGCCGTGGATTGGAGGTTGCTGTTGCAAATCTTCAAGAATATTGTAATGGTCAGTTTTCTACCTTTCAGCTTCCCTGTAGCTATTCTGTTGGAATTTGGTTATAACTTCTCATCATATGTTCAGAATTGGAGAATAGATTGTTAGCTCGGTTTGATGCTGCATCACAAAGGCGAGAGTTGTCTACTATGGCAGAATGTGCTAAAATCTTGTCACAGGTGTGTATTCTGTGCAATGAACATGGTACTGTTTTTCATGCTCAGATTGGCTGATTAAAGGAGACAGACCTTTTTCGTACCATTGCAGTGGACCGATGGAGGTCTACTGGTCTAGTACTATTAGAGCAATCACTGGTTTTGAAATCCTTGTGTTTACATTTCTTGAAGTGCTAAATTACAACTTGCAAGATTTAAATACAAAAAATGGTCTGCTACTCTGTACTTGTGATGGCCTGGTACATTTGTATGATGATGGCCTACACTTGTTAGTTATAAAATTGGGAGCACTTATGTGCAGGAAAAAAAATGAGGAAAGATTGTGTTTGGCCCTGTTTAGCATAGCCTAGGCTCAGCTTTCCTTATCTTATAAACCAGCTTGCCAGGCTTATGGCTTACAAGCTCAAGCAGTTTGCTGAGTAGATTAGATATGAATATGACCTAAAGCTGTTTGGATAAAACTTATAAGCCTCTGCAAGCTTATCAGCCCTATAAGTAAACCTCCCACTGACTTCTAAATTTTAACCTTTTTGGTGGAAAGGAGCTTAGGCTTACGAGTTCAGGCTGAAAATAAGCTGGCGGTCTGGTCCTGGTTATGCTTGTTTTCCTGATAATTCTAAAGAGTAGGCACAAGGCCAAGCAGGCATGTAGTATTATTCAAGGGTTGACTTGATTTGACATACTTTTTTCTTGCTACATCAATTGTAGTTCAATCGGGGAACCAGTGCTATGCAACACTATGTTGCAACACGACCAATGTTTATTGATGTGGAAGTTATGAACACCGATATTCAAGTTGTTCTTGGTGATGAGGGGCCACAAGCTGACTCCAGTAGTATTGCTGATGGTCTCTCCACATTGTACAAGGAAATTGAAGGTATCTATAATTTTACGTATACTCTTGACAATTAGTGTTTGTAAGTTATACTTTGATGTTTTTTGCTTATAGTAATCTGATTATCCTTCTGCTGTTTCAGATACTGTGAGGAAAGAGGCAACTACAATAATGGCTGTCTTTCCTTCTCCAAATGAGGTCATGTCAATTCTTGTGCAGGTATGTTTTATTAGGCAGTGCTCTTTGTGTGATCACCATGATTTATCAATTTTAAAAAGTATGTTTTATTAGGCAGTGTTCTTTGTGTGATCACCATGATTTATCAAATTTAAAAAGTAAGACTATTGTACTTTGCTTTTCAGCGAGTGCTAGAACAAAGGGTAACAGCAATTCTTGATAGACTTCTGATAAAGCCCTCTCTTGCTAGCTTGCCTCCTATAGAAGAAGGTGGCCTTCTACAAGTAAGCACTGTGTATACATCCTACTTTCAAATTGTAGCCTTTTGCGAATCCTTCACTGAAGCATGAGATCTTGTTCTTGTCAAACTGAAATGGCAGTATCTAAGAGTTCTGGCAGTAGCATATGACATGACAAAAGAACTTGCTAAAGAGTTGCAGTCTGTCGGTTGTGGGGATTTGGACATTGAAGGTACCTTGCATTGCATAATCTCTTATTTTTGTTGCTTCCTAGTATAGTATTTTTGACATAGTAGTCTTTTGGTTTGGTCTGCTCGGATGCCCTATAAATGTATCAACTTGAGTAGTTGAATTCAAGGTTCTCAGTGTGATTCTTCTACATTTGTAGTGCAGTTGCAGATCTGTTGATTACCATCATGATTCTCTCTCTCTCTCTCTTTCTTCTAGGTTTAACTGAATCCATTTATGTTGCCCACAAAGATGAGTACACGGAATTTGAGCAGGCATCACTCAGACAGCTATATCAATCAAAGGTTATATTTTTGCATTTGTAGGGTGTAATACTTTCATGTACCATATTTTGTAAAATTGAGCTTGTGTGCAGATGGCTGAGTTGAGAGCTGAGGCCAAGCAACAATCTGAGTCAACTGGCACAATTGGACGTTCAAAAGGAGCATCTTTGACTACATCACCACAGCAGCAAATATCAGTTACTGTGGTCACTGAATTTGTTCGCTGGAATGAGGAAGCAATATCCAGATGCACACTGTTGTTTTCTCAGGTTGAACTGATTTTATTTAAGCTTTTTCTCACCCCCATTCATTACTTGTGCTCGTATGTTAACAGATCTCTTGTGTTTGATGGTTTCATTTAGAGCTTCCATGTGCTGATTGTCAGTTGTCACTATATTACTGGGTAAAGAATTTCTGTATTTGCATTAAAACTTTGAATATGTGGTATGCAAAATAGATTTCACTGGCATGAATAAACATGTTGTTTTAAAGTCCAGAAGGTCCCTGGGCTCTTATTGGTAAGGCTAGATTTTTTCTCAAGAATCTGAAAGCAGGTTCACAATTACTCCACTACTTTCTTTTTTCTACTCAAATAGATCCATGTAATTTTTTCGCATATAACTATTATTCTTCTGACAAGACTGATTTGAATTATTATCTTTTGCAGCCTACTACTGTTGCAGCTAATGTAAGATCCATATTTGCATGCTTGCTTGATCAAGTAAGTAAAGAGCTATAGACCATAATAACATATGAAAATCTTAGGAATATTATGCTCATCTGATGACAATGTTAATTTGTTACATAGGTAAGCGAATATTTAACTGAAGGGCTCGACCGTGCTAGAGAGAGTTTAAATGAGGCTGCAGCTTTGCGGGATAGATTTGTCATTGGGACAAGTGTTAGTAGGAGGGTGGCTGCTGCTGCTGCTTCTGCAGTATGTCTGCTTTCCTCTTCGTCAATCTACTGTTCATTTTGGCTGTCAAAATACATTTGTCTCCAATATTTATCATTGGATGGAAGAGTTAGCTAGATTTGAAATATTTGCAGGCAGAGGCAGCGGCGGCTGCTGGCGAGAGTAGCTTTAGATCCTTCATGATCGCCGTGCAGCGTTGTGCCAGTAGTGTTGCTATTCTTCAGCAGGTAATATGTATGGACAATTACTTAACATGCAACTTAGGTTGCTAGGCAATGAAGAATGCTCATTTTTGTCTTCTTCTCTGTAGTACTTCTCAAATACCATTTCACGGCTCCTGCTGCCTGTTGATGGTGCTCATCCATCTGCTTGTGAAGATATGGGATCAGCGGTATCCGTTGTTGAGGCTGCTGCTCACAAAGGCCTGCTACAGTGCATCGATGCTGTCATGTCTGAGGTTTGCACCTTCTCTTTTCCCTTTTCATATCTAAAACAAATTTATGGGGCCATGTTTATTAAAAAAAATATTAGTAATATGCACAAATAGTGAAGAAAAGTAGTGTATGCGAATTTCTGAACTGATTAAATTATTGAATAGACAGACCAAGGATCGATCTATAATAGTATTTCAAATTGATCTCACACCTGAATGTTGGAAAGGTATGACTTGATGCAACCTTTGATATATTGATACATACAATCTCCAACTGCCAAACCATTTCCTTTTTAACCTTAGTTGGGGAACTATTTCCTTGTTAACCAACCCTTGATCCATGTATGGACACATTATTTATCTGTTTCTATCTTGTTAGTTAGTTACCTCAATAAATGAATGAATCAGATACTAGGTATTATTAATATTTTTGGCAATGCACAAGCATAATGCTTCTGGCTTGGCTTCGCAGGTTGAAAGATTGTTGTCTTCAGAACAGAAGGCTACAGATTATCGGTCACCAGATGATGGAGCTGCACCAGATCATCGGCCAACTAATGCTTGCATTAGGTGCTCTTTTGTATGTTTAATGTCTAGCATGGTCCAACATAACTAAATATAACTAATGTATGGTTATCTGTTATTTCAGAATTGTAGCCTATCTCTCTCGTGTTCTTGAGGTTGCATTCAGTGCTCTAGAAGGTCTCAACAAACAGTCCTTTTTGACTGAGTTGGTAAGTTACCTAATAGTAGATCTTGACTTTCAAACCAATTATTTTATTTTGTGAACTGCGGACATGCAAACTTTCAAAAGTCACAAGGTTATGAAAGACCAATATACTTCAAGACATGAGAATTTGACCATTTTTGCACTATTGTATAATGATTATGCATGCATATTGCCATATTCATTAGTCCTTAGCACAGCAGTGCTGCTTTCTGCCCTTAAATCTGCTGTATGTATGTCTTGCAAGTAGGAAAAAGTTCATCATAGTTATAACATAACAACGTAACTTCTTGCACTAGTGACCATATCAAAATCTTGTGCTGTCCTCTGAGTATTAAATTCATACTACAAGCAAACACATGTGAGTACCTGAGCCAGCTTGTGCTAGTACTATACTGTAATTTTTAAAAGTATACTTGCACTGATATTGGTAATGGTTACTTCTGGTTCTGATACTCAATGCAATTTTTGTCTGACATGTAAAATATGTACCATAAATAACCTGAGCTGTGGCTTTTAGGGAAATCGCATGCATAAGGGTCTGCTTAATCATTGGCAGAAGTTCACATTTAGTCCCAGGTACTCTTCTATCATTCTGAACAGATAAATCTCTGCATCTTTATTTTTTGGTCTTGTATTCATGACTTTTTGCTAGTTCAGTCTATTTTGTAGTGCAAAACTTAGTTCTTTTTCTGATAATTTATATTTATCGTTTGTTGGATTAATTATAAGTAAAGGAGAATAGTTCATAGTATTTAAATACTTGCTTAAAATTATATATTGAACAAAGAAGACATTAAGTGACCTTGAATCTTGTGGGTTACAACATCTAAAAAAGTTTTGCGTTCATTTGCTTTTATGATCTATGGAAATCTGGTAGCGAAATAGCTTCAGTAGTGAAGATTGCTTTAACCTCCCATTGCCGTTTCAGATTTCACCATCTAAGCTGGTTGACAACATCATTTAACCTCCCATCACCGGTACTGAATATTGCTCTAGATCATACTTGACCTCAAATCAAGAAGGCTTCTCTCCTACCAGTCTCAACTCTCAACATTTAAGCTTAGACAAAACCTCAACCTAATAATCAATTAACTGTGTTGACCTACTCAAGCAAGAATATATCTAGATCGGTGTTTGCCCCCCTCAGCTATCGGGTTAGGTTTTTGTTGTGTTGGCCTTCAATGAAATTTATGTAAGGTAGGTCACAATTTGGAATGATGAGTGGTCACATATGGTTCAGGTTAAGAGATAGCAAAACCAAGAGTTGCTCTATAGCAATACGGTCATGTCCCATTGTAATTGTTGTGCTGGCCAGATATACACAAAGTGGTTATCTTGGCAGACGCTAATTTTACAGCGTCTTGTTTATCTTTTGCAGCGGTGGCCTACGGTTGAAACGTGACATAACTGAGTATGGGGAATTTGTTCGTAGCTTCAATGCCCCCTCCATAGACGAGAAGTTCGAACTTCTTGGAATGTAAGCGTGCCTTGTCTGTAGGTTTTGTCCTGATGTCTAAATTCGTCCCTAATATTTATTTGTATTGTGTGTGCAGCATGGCGAACGTCTTTATTGTTGCTCCTGAAAGTTTAGCTTCCTTGTTTGAAGGAACCCCTAGCATCCGGAAGGATGCCTTGCGGTACTGCATCTGCATAGAATATATAATGAGCTGTCTCCAATCGATCGCTGTTTGTTAAATTTGAGACTGAAGTTGGGATCTGAATTGCAGGTTCATTCAACTCAGGGAGGACTATAAGACGGCGAAAATTGCTTCCATGCTTAACAGCATCATGTCTGAATAATTGGTACTTGAAGCATAATGATGTTTGAGCAGCAGGCACACTTACCTGCTGCCTCGCGGTGCAAGGCTATGAAATGCTTCAGAGTCATATGAAATGATTTCCACCATCGATGTCGCCTGTATAGGAGAGCTTCAGAATTATGTTAATTCTTTGGGTTCCCTTTGTTTTTTGCCCCTTTTCTTTCATTTTTTGGGCTTGCTGAATCCGAGTTGTACATGTATGGGTCAGAGACCTCTGTACTAAGCTGAATGTGTACAACAGTACAAGCATTAATTATGTAGAGAAACGGTAAATTGGTAAATTGTGTTGCAAAAAAACATTTGTGGTCCGTACAGTCGATCGCGATTGATCATCCTAGCGTGCTCTGTTAACAGCCAACTGAAATTTGAAGCCAAACGAAATAGTATAATTCTTCATATTTACTTAAACAAAGGGTACTTTGTCTTCGTGCTTCAGATTTAATGAAACAAAGGGTACCTAGCTTTTATGCGTCTTCAACTCATCTTCCTTTTTTTCAAACAGACGAGCATTCGGGTGCAATTTACTATTTTCCACTTTTTTTTTCTAATGTTGGACCCCAAAAAAAAAAAATCTATGATCAATAGTTAGCACATATATATGTAGTATATCATTGCATCATATTCATATATGAAAAATTAAAATAGAATATATGAAAAATTAAAATAGAATAAACATAATATTAACCAGTTGCACGTAGATCTATACAACGGACGGGCCAAATAATTCGCATCATAAGATACTTGCGGAAATAAACGATAATGAAAAGATAACAGGAGGCTAACGACTAGGTTAACACCCTAGTACTCGGCATCAACATCTTCACAAAAAAAAAATATAAAAGTAACCAATCGTGGGGTCTTCTTTCACTTACTCTGATAGTGTTCAACAAGCAATTATCAATATAAATTGTACCCTACAAGACTTTCAGCAACATTATAATATATGCAAACTGAGACAAAGGTAGTGGCTATCCTAACTAAGCTCTTTTGCATATAGCGAGTTTTTATTTACAATAGACTTAATATTTTGTAAAGAGCAAGTTATGAGAACATTTGACATTGATAAAAAATAATGAATGATAATATATGTACATAAATAAGTGGCCTTCCTTTGTCACAACTTTTCATATTGGCGATCCTTTGCTAAAACAATTCTAGCATGAATTCCCGCCATCCATACTCTTTTCAAACCATTTTTTAAATTAGAAACCAAAAAATCTAACCAAGTGTTGTATTACCAAGCAATATCCATGACCGATGACACAACTATTCGAATAAATTTGAGATGTCACTCTGCAGAGGACGTATGACTTTACCCACACAATATAATCAACTCATTATGTCAACGCAGTTTCACTCAACAAGATAGAGTGCAACTAAGAGGTTATAACGAGCCATTTACAAATATCTTGCTCTAACAGTAAACCGTCCTATAAGCTATCTCATCTAGATATGCATGTCCTTTACCACGATCAAGAGAGTCCATAGTTGTTCATGTAAGCCTTACACTGCAATGTAAGAGCCCCTTCGAACATAGAGATCCATTACCATGCCTACACAGCTAACAAGTAAACCTATTGCTTACCACCTGCGGTTTAAAGCTAGCTCATGACAAAATTAATTAGCCAAGTCCTTCCTATACAGGAACATGTGCTTGCACTGATTTGCTTGGATCAATGGCACTAAAGTTTGGTCCTTACTGACTCGGGTGAGACTACCACAAATTGAGATCCCGTGTAACCTACACCGGTCTCAAGAATTACTTGTCCAAGTCTAAAACTATTTTTATTTTTATATTTTAACCAAAATATCATAGTAACCCCTCTGTCCAGAATTTGCTAAAAAAAATTCCCATTTTGTCCAAAATTAAGTTTTATCCATTCCTACCATTGTTAACCTCAGCATGACTACGCATATGACACATATATTACTCTAAAATTTCACCAATATTTCTAACAATAGTGGATAATATTCCTAAGGTGACAACAATAGGTATATTAATTTTCCAAAGCAGGATCAATGCAACAAATAGGTGGTAACTAAATACCACACATAAACTTATTCCTTAAAAAAAAGCACGCATAGTCAAGGGAAGGTGCTTGCTTTACTTGTTGAACACTTGGTCTTACTGTGGCATAACTTCGTACGATTCCGGCACGTCGGTATGATATAACTTGTTGGAATTTGCAAATTCATAAATTTTTCTGGACAACTTGCAGAAATGGATGATTTTACGAAATTTAAGTCATGAGATGATTTGGTTTAATCTAGGTCAGTGCATATGTGTTATATGATGTGTGTTACAGCTAACGTGGGTTAAGTTGTGAAGAAATTATACCCAAAAATGATTTTTTGGTTTTTAGATGTGCTGAGTCGCTTGGAGTCAATCATGGTCTGGTCGTCTATGACTATACACAGACTGGTTGTTTACGACCACACTAGTCGTGACTGACCACACACAAGTTAGTTCTCTTCCGCCGTACACGACCACAGCTTGTCTTCGACCGTGTCTCGGACCATAGCTTGTCTTCGACTGCGTCTCCGACCACACAGGTCGTCTAAGCACCGACCACTGTACTGTCGATCATGGTGCTAAGACCACAACCACGGTCGCCATGACTATGACCTTATATAGGCGCTATGACCACAGCGCTAGTGACTTCGACGCTGGTCGTTACGACTACATACAACGCGGTCGTAACCGACCACTCACACAGACACCACGACGCTGGTCGTTACAACCACACACAGCGTGGCCGTAACCGACCACTTGCATAGGCGCCAAACGCTGGTCGTTACGACCACACACAACATGGTTGTAACCAACCACTCACACAGGCGGCACGATGTTGGTCGTTGCGACCACACACAACGTGATCGTAACCGACCACTCACAAGAGCAACAACCATGGCCACTGTCCGACCAAGGTCACTCCGATCACAGCCACTTCGACCACGATCACTCCGATCATAGCTACTTTGACCATGGTCATTCTAACTACAGCCACTCCGATTATAGTCAAACCATCAAGATTAACAAAGCCGACCCCAGCGTGCGCTGCATTGCCCGTTGTTGCGCTGGTCCATCACCAGCGCCGCTACACGCTAATCTCGGCCGCAATCAGCGCGCACCGCGTGCTAGCTCAAAGCCAAGCACGGCCCATCGCTAGCGCGGTCCGCCGGTCGGCCGCCTTCTGCTACCGCCACCTGCCCGCCGCCCTGCGTGTAGCCTTCGCCCGCATGGAAATCACCATAGCCACGCGTGCGTTGCGCTTGCTTCGGCTCGCGCCACGCGCCAGCACGTGCAGGCGAGAGCAGCTGGCCATCTTTAACCGTGTCGCCCACGAGCATGCATGCTGTCGTGCCCCGGGATGAAGTGCTGCCGGCTATGTGCGTGTTGCCGTGTCGTTAAGTGCTGCCGGGACTTGTAGGGTTGGATGGTGCTGCATCATGCGAGGGTTGTGCTGCCGTGGCTGTAATGGCATTGGAGTGTGCATGGGCTGCTGAGTCTGCGTGGAGACTGCCTAGTAGAAGTGGTGTGTGCATACATGCACACATCAGCGTCCCTGCTAGCTAGTTGCCATGGAAAATTTTCATGTGCGGCCGCACGTGTTGCTGCAACAAGAAACAAGGGAAGGAAAAACAGAGAAGAGTCCATGCTTTGGGTATTTTTTTTTACCGGAGTAATGATCAGAGTTGGAATTAGAAGGGTAGTAGCTGTTATGAAACGTAGAAGTTTATGTTGCAGGCAAATATCAAAACTACCACTGAGAGGTTTAGATTATAAATAGAGAAGCATATATACAATAAGAAAGGATCTGAAATCAATAAATTTCTTTCTCAATTGTTTTCTAGTGATTTATCTCTCTAGTGTTCTTGTGATTAGTTGCGTGGATTTGCATCGCCGTCCATCTATTTTAAAAACGTTATCAGCACGACTCGCTCTACAAGGTGCACATATGCAAATCACGAACCAATCTATTACACATTGCGTTATGTTTCAATCTAGATTGATTCTATATTCATTTGTAATGCAATAATTAGATCAGATGCGTTCTAATTGTTTCTACTCCAGATTAATCTTGAACTTGCTAGCATATTTTTATGCAATTCTGTGAACCTGTTAGATGAATCTTCGAGTATCTAGATCAATCTCATAGGTAGATTAGAAATTGGGTTTGCTGGGATATCACACATGATTTGGTACTATCAGAAATCACAGACGACTGCCACACAGCCGTTGCCTAGCCCCGGTCACCACACAACCGCCACCCGGCCTCGGCCGCCTGAAGACGCCGACCGTTGAAGCCCGGTGCCTTCGCCTAGGTCGATGCGCTGCCACTCGACGCCGGCCACCCACAGTAGCACCTCATCGGTGCCTCGGCCGCCACCACCCAAAGACTTGCACACCGACGGCTTGAGCCGCCACTTCCTGTGCTGGCTGCTTGAAGTTAGCCCGCAGCCACTCGGCCTCTTCCTCAATGGAAGCTATTGCGGCCGCTCGGAGCCATGTCGCCGATGCTACAATTCCCGCCAGGAACCGACATGCCCACGACCATTGCGCCCATGGGCACTTGAAACCGCCACCATCGTCGTGGCTGCCTTTGTGCTCGGCTTCTCCCGCGCCACCGCTTATGGGCCCCGCACTCGAGGAAGCACGCCCGAAGCCAGCTGTCGCCTCGCACTCCCGCGCTCGAGGATGACCGCACGAAGCAAGTCACCGCTTCCGCTCGATCCCACCGCTTCGAAGCCGCTCGCACATCACCTGCCTTTGGCCCGAAGCCACCGGCGCCACACCGTCTACCCACACTCGCGCCCGCAGCCGCCCGCTCGGTCGAGCTCTTCATGCCTAGACCTGTCCAATGGGCCATCCTGGGCTGGCACAGCACAGGCCCAGTGTAGGCACGGCCAGTTTAGGTCTGCCAAATAAATGGGTCATGCTGTGTAAGCCCACGGGCCACGATCAGAGCCCAAGCATGGCCCATGACCGTGCCATGCTGGCACGGGCATGATCAGGGCTTAACGGGCCGTGCCGACACGGTCGGCTCGTTAAGTCGGGAAAAAGAGAAAACATTCAAAAAATTATAGAAAATTAAGAAAAAATTATAAAAAATTACCTGAAAATTATAGAAAGTTATAAACATTGTTAATCATCAAGATAATTATTTTTAATGACATAATAAGCTTTATTAACTTGTTAAATTACATAGGATGGCTGCCTCGTTAAAAACTTTACCAAATAAAAACTCAACATGACAAAACCTTGGTAAAGAGAAAAGAGTAGAGCCTATAAAGCTCACTAGTGACTACATCTGAAGAAAAATATTGAAAATCTTATTGATTGCTATCTAGGTATAAATTCTCAAAGGATTCTTCTAAGTCTTTATTCTCTACAGTATGTTGAAGTATTGATTCAGCTTATTCCCAGTTTTTGACGGACATAAGGATTTTGACCATCTAGTTTGAGAGACTTGTTCATCGCTCCTCAATTATTCTTCTAGATTTACTGAAGGTTGACTCCGATGAAACTGTAGAGACTGGAACAGTCAATACATCCTGCGCTAATATTGATAGCATTGGATATGTTCAACTCTTGCCACTGTGAGAGAATGTTCAACTCTTGCTCGAAGCTAACACTATCACTGTTGAGATAGCTTGATAGGTCTCCAGTGCTTTGTCGCCTTCCTCCTCCTAACTAATGTGTACCTACATTTGCACGAGAATCTCTAGAGGAAGAACCAAAAATCTTGCCCATTGCATGGTCCCCCTAGAGGTGCTAGGGCTACTAGGGGTCTTTCCAAACGCACGAACCCAAACTTATTTTTGTATTTCTCATATATCTCATATAATTTATCCTTAACTACTCTATAGTATGTACAATAATCTAAACTAGTAGCATCACTTAAAAGTTGTAATACATTTATAAATCCTTAGAGTTTGGCCCTAGGATCCAAAATAAAGGTGAATGCATATAAAATAGGAATTTCCCTCCAATATTTTAAAAACTTAGTTTTCATAGCAACTACAGCATCCCGTAGTACGAGATCATTTTCAAAAGCCTTTAGGTAAGTGGTAATTTCAAGAATGTTATGAACAATTAGATGAGAGGTTGGATAGTATACTCTAGAAAGACAAAGTGTAGCTTTATGAAAAAGTTTTAAAGAAGAAAATATTTTTTCACTAATAACCCAATCATAAGTATCTGTGAGGCCAAAATCTTCTACAACTTTAATAATACATTCTGCAGTATTTTCAGCAGTATGTAAAATATTAATTAATTTAAATCCTATAATTATTTTTCCATTACCCAGTCAGCATATTTGTATTCCTTGCCTTCTTTTGCAACTTGCAGCATGCCATTGCAGGTGACCCGTTCCACCTGAAAATTTTCCAGACTATTCATTACCACAAATTTTACAAATAGCATACCTCACTGAATTCCCCTCATCATCGGTCTTGAACTTCTTATCAAAATCATTCTAGACTCCTGATTTAGTAGCTCTTATTCTTTTTGCATCTGTGTTATGGGTTGTGGATGCACTTGTTGAGCCAGCAGAAGATGGATGGATTGGACCCTACGCCACCGGGGCCGTCGCTTCTTATGGCTCTCTAATTTGTTGTGGATGTGGACCTTCCACGGATGGATATCCTTCTTGAAAGGATTGCATATCCTCTGTCGAGAGGCCGAATTCGGAGAGTTGAAAATCGTAGTTCTCCATTGAATCAACTACAAATTGTAATAGTAAAGAACAATTAATTTACTATTGAATCAACAAATAATAGCAAAAAATTAAAATAAGATAGCACCATTACCTCTTTTGCAGCTCTCGGACAATTCTTTGAAGATTTTTGAATTTTCTGAATTTCGCACGAATTTCTCACTAATTTTGCCAAATTTGCGTAAACACTACTGGATTTTTCACAGCTAAACGGAGCGATGAGAGTTAGGTTTGACGTGTGTAGAATGGAGGTCAGATGCCTCCTATTTATAGAAAAATTCCATTTGTTTTGAATTTTTTGCTATTTTTTCTGAATTTTTTACACCCAACGGTCAAAAATGGCTATATTCAACGGGCACGACCCACGACTGTAAATGGGCCATGCCGTGCTGGCCCGTCGTGCTACCGTCTCGTCCCACGCACGATACACTCCACCGGGCCATGCCGGCACGGCCCGCGAGCTAAACAGGTCGTGCCGTGCTTAGGCCGAGCCAATGGTACCGGGCCGCGGGCTGGCATGGTATGTCCTAGCCCATTGGCCACCTCTACTCATGCCGCTAGGAAGCCCGGTGGCTAGGGTTGGTAATGGGCCAGGAGGCCGTGGGCCACACAGGCGAAATTCAGCCCGAAAATAGCAAAAAAAGAATTTCGGTCGACGGCAAATTTGCATTTTGACCCCCAGACTTTTAGTAAAATAAGTAATTCTGCTAAAAACTAGAAAATAATTATAAAGTTGACCATGAATTTTGTCAAAATTGCATATAAGTCCCGTAGAATGAATTTATCTCTAAGGAAATTAAATTTTAGACTATATGAGCTTAATTATAGTGTCATTAACACTTGGCTTTATTATATGTTTAGTAGATTTACTTTCTTCAACATATTATTTCTGCTTATCAGTAATTCCAAAAATTGCTTATTAATTAGTAGAAATTCATTAAAGATTACCAGAAAATTTTAGAAAATCCTAAAAACATAGTTTTTATGTATATGAGCTTCCGTAAATTTGTGAAACCTTAAACTTAGTACACCTTGGAAGCATCATATTTCTTTTATGGTTTATTTCCTGACATTGTGTGTTTGGGATGTATTTAATGGGTTAGTAATTTTGCAAGTTGCTTAAATGCCTTAACAATTATTAGAAAATCCCAAAGATTGCTAGAAAAAAATCTGGGAAATGATAAATTATCTACTGAATAGATAAAAGTAAATCTTTACTATTTGCACTTATTTCATGCACTTGAGATTACTTACGAACAGTAAGCATGTAGGAAATTGCATGAATATTGTAGGACTTTGAGCATCGCTAAGTCGATATTCGCCTACCCCGAATTGCTGCAATTGCATCACCTAGACTTATTTCATTGTCATACGGTCATACCACTGTTAAGCCTAACGCTGACATAACTATACCCTTTTTGTCACTGAAAGATAAAAACTTTGTAGTTTATGAGATATTGCCTCTACTCTATCCTGAAGAATGACTATATGATTTAGATTGATTTGTTGGGCCTAAGGACCTTCTCTAAAAGAATGGCCAAACCTGTAAAAGGTTATGATGCTCCTGTAGGTACTTTGCCAGGATCTACATATGTTTTCCAGGACTAGAAGTCCACATGCGAGTATTACTCCGCCTTGCACCATATTGTCTCTAGAATAAGTTTATGTAACCTGTATAGTACTAATAAATAGGTGTATTCATAAGCAAGAATATGCCCACAGTGAACAATATGGAGATTAGTAGCATTCTCCTAGTTATCCCTTAGCTTTATTTAGATACCATTTCCCTACATGAGTAGTGTCACTAGTATAGATACAACTCATGTCGAGCTTTATCTTGATCATGAGGAGCACCTCTTATCTTTTGTTTTAGGCTAAAAATGTGCATTAGATAATTATTTTCCCAGATACCATAAATATTTTTTTTTGTCTAAGTTGTTCTATTAAAGTCTTACCCCTACTGAATAATTGTTTAATAGAACACATTGCCAGTAGCATATCTTATCTGCAGTAAAATAATTAATTATGCATGGAATAAAATTTGTAAATATTATGCCTGATATTTGAAAGAAATGATATGGTGCAGTTCACTAGTTCTTTGTGCATTAATGCCTAGATGGCAATAGAAAAAATTATCCTTATTGACGACACAAGAAATCTAGTCAAATGTTAAATCTCAGAAGGATTACCTTAACTAGAAAACACTATGAACCTCAAATAAGTACGGAATAACTTAGAACCAAAAACATGAAGTCTATATATAACCCTCATCTTCTATATTACAAAGTATATATTGGTTTCACGTCAATGAAATTTAAATGTTAAAGTAGTATAATAGCAATTAATTGCTAAAACTCTGGGTTAATTCAAAGCAAATGCTAGAACCATGCATTTTCACTCAGAATTTTATGGTTGGCATGAAAAGGGGGAGGAATTTGGGCATATGAGAAACATTGAAACCTTCGAGGCATATCCTAGGTCAAATCCAGAAGCAAATAAGTTTAAAGCTATAAATAATTTAGTTTATTTGAGAGATAATTGAAATTACCATCCACATTGTTGGCAAATGAAAATCTTTGCAACCTTCAAAGGGTAATTGATTTATCTCCAGTAATATGTTAGTCACCAGCATGTGACCACATCATGGGAATTACACGGTAGCATGAAGCTACTACACATATGCCACTAGCAGCTATAGCCATTTGCCTGAAAAAAATATAACTCTCAAAATACTAGATGACCTATTGGATTTTAACGATCCCAAATGATCTAAATCTATCATACTTGTTTGGCATCATAAATTACAACAAACATATAAACTACCTTCCAATTAATTGCATATATTCCTGGCGAATAAATGTTCCATCTGGGTGGTTAAACTAGAATTATATTTTGAGAAAATATATTATATTCCATGCAGATTAATCTATGTTCGTATTTTATGTGACAGTGTTATATTTATGCTCTTTTGAGCATCCAGAAGATGTATATCATGTTGTCAAAATGTAATACTCTTGACCAGGTCAAAACATGTTGCATTATCATAAAACTTGAAGTTTGAGTGATCCAAATTCTAATGCATAGTATGAGTGATTGGATCATAATATTGAGCAATATATAAGAAGCTAGAATTTTTCTACTGTAGCGGATTAATACCCACCAGATGTTTGGGATAATCTACTAGTAGTAGAGATGTTTAGTTTTCATGCCACTACATTAATAAATGTATAGCTCGCTGCATTAAAAGAAAACCCCCAATCAAGGATTAATGTGTATTAGAAGAATTAATCATTTTCCATATAATATCACCGCTGTAGCATATACCATTTGGGTCACCACCAGTAGTTGGGATCAAATTAGATACGAAATTCCATCTATCATGTGTCCACACTAAGGGGATTTTGAAGTATGTTTAAAGCAAGATCAAATCTCAGCATCAAGGGGAGAGATGCCCAAAATATTTGAATGCCATGATATTTTCCTGGAGAAAGATTCACGCACTAACCAAGCTAAATTTTGTAGGACCGAAATGGCGACAGAGGGGGGGGGGGGTGAATGGAGCCCTTTAAAAATCACCCCGAGTATCCTCAGCAAATTCTTCTCCAATAGCTATGGCAGCTATGAAGTTAGAAGAGGATTGCTAACTAGACGACGAAAACTAGATCGACAAAAGAATGGGCACAAGCCGGAACTGAAACAGGGATTGCAAACATAACCGGAACGAAAAGCAAAAACTGAAAGTTCAGTTTGCTGAAAACTGGACAGCTAAACTGAAAACTGAAAATTCAGTTTGCTGGAAAAACTGGACAGCAAACAGAATGTAGTTTTCAGCAAGACAGCATGTTGTTTTTTCAGCAAAACAGGCTGCAATTTTCAGCACAAAGCATGCAGTTTTCAGCAAGGCTGCCTGCTGTTTTTCAGCAAAATAGGCTGCAGATTTCAGCACAAAGCATGCAGTTTTCAGCAAGATAGCCTGCTGTTTTTCAGCAAAAAAGGCTGCAGATTTTCAGCACAAAGAGCCACTGTTTTCAACAAGAAGCAGTCCTTTGAATATTGCAATTTACTGCACTAGACTGCACTAAAAAAGGATCCAAGACTTCAACCAAAACTGGACTGAAACTCCCAAAAATACAGCAGGCTGCAGAAACTGAAAACAGACAAAAAGGAGCAGGAATTAAGTGCTTGACTACAATTCCAGAGAATGCTCAAATCAAAGAAATTTGATAGAACCTTCTGATCTTTTTCAACCAAGAGAGCAAGGACTTGAGTCAAATAGAGCCAGGACTCTAGAAAACACAAGAACACAAGGAGAGAGAGCAAGAAATTCAGATTATGACAAAATCTGAAACTCTTGCACAGAACTGAACCAAAACTTAAATTTCTCTCCAATCTTTGAACGATTGCTCATGAAACTTTTAGGATAGCTAATTGATAGCCTAAGGTCTCTAGGTACCAAGTTTCATGTCGTTTCATGGAGGGAAACAAAATCCACCTCAAACCCTAGAAATGCAAAACAAGAACAGAGGAGCTCTAAAGAGAAAAACTGAAATCAAACATGGTTTGCTCTGAGGATTAACTAGCCAAATGGCTTTTGAGCATCTCCCATGTCATAGCAATCCATTTTGGTCCTCCCAAGCGACAAACAACAAGAAATCAAGAAAGTCAAGAAATCTCCAAAAGAAAGCATCGAAGGAAACAGGGATGAACTGGAGAGACAAACTTCAGATTCTTCATTCCAATTAAACAAGAAATACAAGAAGCTACGTCCCCATACGCATGGACATTCGGAGGAATGATTACATGAGGTCTCAAACCATCCTCTCCCTCTCCCTAAGCCTAGAACACACACCCATACATGCTTCCTGGGAGACTCAAGAACACAGAGCTACCACATTGGGGACATCGAAGGAGACTCACTCACAACAGACTCTGCCTCTCCTACCAACTAAAGAGCAAAGGGAAAACAATCTCCCAAAGCCTCTTTTGACCCACTAAAACCCTAACTCTCTCTAGAATCCCACAAGAGGCATGCAGCCCCCTCCACCTATTTATATCCCATGGCTAACGGGTCTCCAACCCGTTACACCGGCTAAATCCAACGGAGCCCGCTCCCGCCTGTGCCGTCTTGCGAAATTCCCGATTCGCCCCTCCTGCACCTTCCGGGAAGCTTCCGCGCTCCTTGCCTCGCACGCCTCGCAACCACCTCGAGTTCACGTCGTCTTCGACACCTCCCGACTGTTCTGACCTCAGCGCCACCTGCGCCTAGTCCAGTCCTCCGTGTCTCGCCACGACTCCACTCGACGTCCTGCAGCCACACAGACAAGAAACACGTCAAATAGCACCGCTCGATACATGAAAGCGTAAGATAGCATAAACACGTCATGCTTACCCATGATGAAGTCCAAACCTGTCGAAACATTAGAATATGCATCTTAATCCATATGACCAAGTTCGACCAAGTCCGACCGAGCCCGTCGCACCATGCAACGACTCGACTCCGAACCACTTAAACCAAACTCGACTCTCATAAACTGATGTCAATTACTCATCATACACATGTGATCACCACCGTATGGTCTCTCAATCTCCCCCTTGATGAGTATATTGACAAACCCAGAAAAAGCAAGAAGTTGAGTTTGAGTTTTAAGAATCCAACATGGTCCAAAGAAAGAGATTGAAACTAATGACCATTTCGACAGAAGGAACACTAGAGCAACAACTGAAAGAGCAAATTGTTCTCCAAAGTTCTAAAATGTTTCCAATTGACTTTCTCTCCTCTATTCTCCCCCTTTTGGTAATAAACACATCAAGATGCAAAAGAGAAGAATATGACATGTCAATGGATGAATATGACTGAAGTTTGTTTATTTTAAGCTTGTAGAGCCATGAGAATTATCCATAATGTAATACACCAAGCCATAACTCAATAAAAGGCTATCTAGATCATGACAAGATATGTATATCCTAGCTAGAACACATAGATGACGATCTGAAATGTAATGCATTTTATGAGCATGTCAAGTCATCAATAAGCAAAGTCTAACTAGAGATATCCAAGAATGATGCAGGCCATGTCGATAAGCTAAGCGGAAACAAGAAGCTAGTGTTGAGTCAATTAGAGTGCTACAAGCTCAAGAGTTTATCATTTGGTTAAGCACTTTTCATCTTTAGGTGATTAAGCAAATCTTGCACACTTGACATATTTTCTTTTAAAGCTTATGGCTGTTTCCAACCAAATTTTTTTTTATCATGTGCTAGATCTCAAGCCTTATGCGACTACTCCAAGCGAGAAGCTTAAGAAGATAGTCTAGGTCATCCAAAACTCCCCCTGAGTTCATGCCTAGTGCAATGGCAAGCCGTCTCATGAGAAAGAATTGGTGAAATCAGTTTTTTTCGCATATAAAAAGAGATCCTTTTGTTTTTTTAACAGATTGTGCTAACTCATGATGTATCAAGATACTAAAATAGCTCAATCTAAGATTCAACCTAGATTCAAGGCTCAACTCAGCCTATTTGACATGGCATGAATCATACAAGGATAGCTAAAGATAGACTAAACTCAAATGCTAGCATGACAAGTTTTAATTTCAGTTGAGTAATCTTAATTAACTTATCATGGTAAAAGCTAGTCTACACATATGAAGTCATGATAAATCTAGCATATACGCACAAGTCATGGCAAGGTGTAAAGCATTGTAAAACATGTCATAACAGGATAATGATCAAGGCTCAATGTAGTTATATTACAATGCGAAATGCTAAAATGCAAGTAAATCCAGCTCCTCCTCAACATGAGATGCAACTTTTAGTTCAAGTTGAGTTAGGTCAATATTAAGCTCCAGAAGCTCCCAAATGAACTCCCCCTGAACCAAAGCAATAAATCGAGAAGCTGGGAAAGAAAACAGCAAACGGGCAGTCCTTAAAGCATAGATAAGATATAGAGACAACTATGGCTCAGACTGACTCTCATTTACCCCATATGACTCCAGGACTATTAGCTTGACTGTAAAACACATACTAGAGAGCAAACACGTACCCTGTCTACCCGAGGGTGGCCCAACCCTTGCTAGAACATACAAGAAGTGAGTGAGCTCAATCTAGTGAGATAAGAAACAGCTAATAAGGAGCATCCTGGAAGCACAAGATAAGAGTAAGAAGTCTATGCAACTAGATAAGAGAAGCACTCTAACCTATGCTAGAAGGACTAAGCCCGATGCACCCTGAGTGCAAAGCGACAGAAATGAGACAGAAGCATAATCAATATAGTAAAGCAGTAAAGCCTAAAGCTCCCCCTCACTATAGTCCATAAGGACAAACCACCCCAAGCTCTCCCCGCAGAGCTGAAAACCTCGAACTATCCAATGGCTTGTGAAGATGTCAGCCAACTGGTGGTCACTCTCCACAAACTGGAGCACTATATCGCCCTTCTCTACATGGTCTCTAAGGAAGTGATAACGGATATCGATATGCTTGGTCCGAGAGTGTTGCACTGGGTTCTTAGCAATGTTAATCGCAGAAGTGTTATCACAAAAGAGTGGAACACTGTCGATAACTAACCCAAAGTCCCGCAGGGTCGAAGCCATCCAGAGTACCTGACTGCAGCAGCTGGCTACAGCAACATACTCGGCCTCTGCGGTGGACTGTGCAACACCGGACTGCTTCCTAGAAGACCAAGAGACGAGAGAAGTGCCAATGAATTGGCAAGTGCCAGAAGTGCTCTTCCTATCTATCCTACAGCCAGCAAAGTCTGCGTCCAAAAAGGCTCTCAAGGAAAGACAGGATGAGGAAGTGATGTGACGATGGCCCGATCTTCCGAGAGGTACTGATAAGTCGATTGTGGAGATCTCGACGTTGATGATCCAAAGGCTCCGACCAAAACAGATCGAACCCCTCGCAATCACTACACCACTGCTCCGTTGGTTATCAACCGTGCCGAACACGATTGACCTCGCCAAGAAGGCTATCTCCTGCAAGCGAATCGAGAACACAAGCAAGAGAGTAAAAGATGCAATCTGAAATTGCGAATAATGTTTAAGTTCACAAGTTGGGGTTCCTCAAACCGAACATGCGGCGAAACTGCTAAGCAGAATAAACTCTTAAGAAAAACCCGAGGAAAACTAAAGGGGTGCGACCTCCTTAAATAGGAGTGGGGGAGGTCGCACTTATCTAACAAAAGGGGATGTGGTACTATTCACAGGTACTGTTCACGTGAACAGTACACCCATGATTAGTGCAGGCCCAAATAGTCTAAGTGTGATTACAAGGCCCAAGGCCCACTTTGACTCGGACTGGAAAAGTGACGCCACTTGTTTTGCAGTTTCTGATCGGCTCGGATGGAATTTCGAGGTGAGACCAGATTCATCTGAAAGTAGACTCCAAGATCTTTCCAACGAGTACTCACGGGCCCCGAGAAACCTTCTAGATCAAAAGTTATGGTCATTTGAAGTAGGCGCTGTCCAGCAGTCCGAATCTGAGTCGAACTCGCGAATATGAGTTGGCTTGCGCTTGACGGTTCCACTTCTACACTTGAGCTCGCGTGGTTCTTCTCCATGGTTCCTAAGGACAAGAAAATCACAAGTCTTAGGAAGTATCGAATGCTCAGCGGAAATATTATTGACTCCTAAAAACGAGTTTACCTGATAGTTGAGTTGACGAGCACGTGCCCGAGTGATTGGACCTTGCCCATCATTCATGGAAGCAGTAAGAGGGGTGTTCATATCAATAGAAGTGATGTCCTCATCATCCTCCCCTTCTTGAATTGGAGTCGTCCTCGACTCAAGCTCATCTTCCACGCCCAAGCAAGGTCGCAAATCTGCAATGTTAAAGGTGGGGCTAACCCCAAAATCTGCAGGCAAGTCTAACTTATATGCATTATCATTAATACGTTCAAGCACTCTAAAAGGACCATCTGCACGAGGCATGAGTTTAGACTTTCTCAATTCAGGAAATCGTTCTTTACGCAAGTGTAACCACACAAATCACCCGGTTCAAAAGTAATATGCTTGCGTCCTTGACTACCAGCAACTTTATATTTAGCATTCATAATCTCAATGTTCTCTTTAGTTATCTCATGCATCTTACGTATGAAATCAGCACGTTGTTGCGCATCACAATTTACTTTTTCTGAAGCCGGAAGAGGCAACAAGTCGATAGGTGCACGAGGTATGAAACCATAAACAATTTCAAAAGGGCATTTCTTCGTGGTAGAATGCAGCGAACGATTATAAGCAAATTCCACATGAGGCAAACATTCCTCCCACATTTTTAAGTTCTTTTTAAGCACAGCCCTAAGCATAGTAGACAATGTTCTATTGACTACCTCAGTTTGTCCATCAGTTTGGGGATGACAGGTAGTGGAAAATAACAGCTTAGTTCCCAACTTTCCCCACAAGGTTCTCCAAAAATGACTAAGAAATTTAGCATCACGATCTGAAACTATCGTATTCGGAATACCATGCAAGCGAACACTTTCCTTAAAGAACAAATCAGCAACATGTGTAGCATCATCACTTTTATGACATGGTATAAAATGAGCCATCTTAGAGAATCTATCCACGACAACAAAAATACTATCCCCCCCTTCTTTGTCCTAGGAAGCCCTAAAACAAAGTCCATAGAAATATCTTCCCAAGGTACGCTTGGAACAGGAAGAGGTATGTATAAACCATGAGGATTAAGTCGTGACTTAGCTTTTTGGCACGTGGTGCAGCGAGAAATGAAGCGTTCGACGTCACGCCTCATCTTTGGCCAATAAAAATGGTGGAACAGAATGTCCTCAGTCTTCTTCACGCCGAAGTGGCCCATCAATCCTCCTCCATGCGCCTCCTGTAACAACAAAAGACGAACGGAGCCAACAGGAATGCATAGCTTGCCAGCACGGTATATGAAACCATCATGCACAACAAATTTATTCCAACCCTTTCCCTCTTGACAATTTAGCAACACGTCTTTAAAATCAGCATCATGCACATATTGCTCCTTTATTGTCTCTAACCCAAAGATTTTGAAATCAAGTTGTGAAAGCATGGTATATCTCCTAGACAACGCATCAGCTATCACATTTTCTTTGCCCTTTTTATATTTAATGACATAGGGAAAAGATTCAATAAACTCAATCCACTTAGCATGTCTACGGTTCAGGTTGGTTTGACTTCGAATATGTTTCAAGGATTCATGATCAGAATGTATTACAAACTCTTTGGGCCATAAATAATGCTGCCATGTTTCCAAAGTTCGAACTAGAGCATATAATTCTTTATCATAGGTAGAATAGTTCAAACTAGGACCACTTAACTTTTCACTAAAGTAAGCAACAGGTTTTCCTTCTTGCATTAACACACCCCCAAGACCTATGCCACTAGCATCACATTCTAATTCAAAAGTCTTGCTGAAATCAGGAAGTTGAAGCAAAGGGGCATGTGTTAACTTATCTTTGAGAGTGTCGAAAGCTTGTTGATGATTGGTGGCCCAAGTAAAAGGAACACCCTTCTTTGTAAGTTCATTCAATGGTGCAGTGAGGGTGCTGAAATCCCGAACAAAACGCCGATAGAAACCAGCGAGCCCGAGAAAACTCCGCACTTGTGTGACCGTTTTAGGAGGCGGCCAACTCTGGATAGCGATGATCTTGGCTTGATCAACCTCAATTCCCTGCGGAGTAACAACATAGCCAAGAAAACAAACTCGATCGGTGCAAAAGATGCACTTTTCGAGGTTACCAAACAAACGTGCATCTCTCAAAGCAACAAAAACAGCACGTAAGTGTTCAAGATGTTCATCTAGTGACTTGCTGTAAATCAATATATCATCAAAGTAAACTACCACAAACTTACCAATGAAAGCACGTAAAACCTCGTTCATTAATCTCATGAAAGTGCTAGGGGCATTAGTTAAACCAAAAGGCATCACTAGCCACTCATATAACCCGAACTTAGTTTTAAATGCCGTCTTCCATTCATCTCCAAGTTTCATTCTAATTTGGTGGTATCCACTACGCAAGTCAACTTTAGAAAACATTGTAGAGCCACTTAATTCATCAAGCATGTCGTCTAACCTAGGAATAGGATGACGGTATCTAATGGTAATATTATTAATAGCTCTACAATCAACACACATACGCCACGACCCATCTTTCTTTGGAACCAAAAGTACAGGAACATCACATGGACTAAGGCTCTCACGTACGTACCCTTTGTCAAGCAAGTCTCGCACTTGACGCTCAATCTCCTTAGTCTCCTCCGGGTTGGTTCGGTATGGCGCACGGTTGGGTAGGGAAGCTCCTGGAATCAAATCAATTTGATGTTCAATACCCCTAATTGGTGGCAGCCCTGGGGGTATCTCAGTAGGAAACACAATCTCAAATTTCTGCAAAAGGTTAGTGACAGCAGACGGCAAAGAGCTAGATATATCATCAAGTGAAAATAAAGCATCTTTGCATATCAAAGCATAGCATGACATTTCATCATGACAAATTTCAGCAAGATCAGATTTGGTTGCAAGCATGACACAACCCTTTAATTTAATTCCCTCGGTCCTAGAACTAGATGGCAACCTCTCTTTCTTAGGTGGGAAAACATCCTTCACTACTTGCTGATTTTCAGATTCATGTTCAAGTTCTTTCTTCTTATTTTCAGCTAGCTCTTTATCACAATTAGCAATTTCAGTGGGTGTCAAAGGTAGCAAAGTTATTTTCTTTCCTTTGTGCACAAGAGAGTATTTATTACTTCTACCATGATGAGTTGCATCGGTATCAAATTCCCATGGGCGACCTAATAAAAGTGAGCATGCTTGCATAGGTACTACATCGAAATCAGCAACATCATGATAGGAACCAATGGAAAATTGCACTCTCGCAGATTGTGTTACCTTAACCTTACCGCTGTTGTTGAACCACTGAATGTGGTATGGGTGAGGATGCGCACGTGTGGTCAAGCCAAGCTTCTTGACCAATCCTGAATCCACCAAGTTATTGCAGCTCCCGCCATCAATTATAACACGAACACGGCAATCCTTGACGATGAGGAACATCTGAAACAAATTATGACGTTGTAGCTTCTCCTCTTGCTCTCTTTGAGTGCTCAGTACTCGCTGCACAATTATGGTTCTATAACTCGCCGTAGCAGCGGCACCTAAAATCTCCTCACCATCACTATCTGTCTCATGATCATCATCATCACCTGCAAGGTTAGCTGCAAGAGCATATTCATCCTCAACATCACTAGCACTTACATAACCACCATCTTCTGTCGCAATGTACGCCCGCTGACTTGGGCAATCTCTCATGACGTGGCCCATCCCTTTACAACGGTGGCACACAATGCCCGTCGTACGGCCCGTGGAAGCAACCGATGAAGAGCTCTTTGCTGGTGCTTGCACACTAGTAGATTTGCTCGCCTCGGGTGCTCGTGATGGTGGTGGCAGTGCTGCTGAACGCGCCCTACTCACAGAGGGGGCAGCAGCTCGAAAAACAGGAGGTGGGGCTGTCTTGGGTTGCTCCTGTGTTGGTCTCGATGTAGACGTACCTCCAAAATTGCTCCTTGTCCTTTGTTGTCTACCCTGCAATTCTTTCTCTGCCAAACAAGCAAGCTGGAACAATCTATTGATATCATTATACTCTTTGTAATCAATTATGTCCTGAATTTCACGCCTTAATCCCCCATAAAAACGAGCCATCTTATCTTCCTCATCCTCTTCAACATTACAACGCAGCATGCCTATTTGCAGTTCTTGATAATATTCCTCAACAGATCTATTACCTTGGTCTAAGCGCTGCAATTTCTTACGCATTTCACGTTTAAAAGCAGGAGGAACAAATCTAGCACGCATAGCTACCTTCAATCTATCCCATGTATCAGGGGCTAAGCCAGAATTAACTACTTGAGTCCACCAAATGATAGCAAAATCTTTAAATTCACTAGTAGCTTGTCTGACTCTATGCACTTCAGGAACTAGATGGGCATTAAATTTTTGTTCAACTGTCATCTCCCAATCTAGATAAGTTTCAGCATCATAGGTACCCGCAAAAGATGGTATGGAAAATTTAACTTTAGCAAACGGGTCATCATGAACATGAGCATTGTGATACTGAAAATTATTGTTACCTCCCATACCATGACGGTTCTGATGAGGATGGTGTCGTGGCCGTGCAGCACCGGCGTCACGGTTTTGTCTCTCATTATCATCTCCCTCCTCATGATCTTGGCCTCCATTGTTTGGTGGCCGATTCACCATTCTTTCAAGGCGTGTAGTGAGTGTTGCAATGCTCTCATTGATGGAAAGTTGCATTGTATCCATCTTCCTATCGATGTCATCAGTAATGGCAGCGCGTTGTTCATCCAAAAGCGTCATGAGCTCTCCCTTTAAAACACACTCTTGCGCATCAGACGTCTCACCTGCCATGGTTAGTAGCAAACAAAAGACAACACAAAGGAATTATCCCTATCAACTACTAGGTGGTGAGAAGTAGAATCACACACTCTCAAGCGTCTTATCACACTCTTACAAGTGTTCTTACCAATGTAGCAGGTGGTACAACCGGTGGCTGGTTCGTGACACCGTGTCGAGCGTGGGTACGATTGCAAGAGGGAACCTGTTCTGATCAAGAGTAGGTGTAGCTTGGAAGGCACAATATGGTAGCAATGGAGAACAATCAGTTCATTTCAGAATTGCATAGAATTGAATTATAGTTCGTATCTAGCACTTAGCCTATGTTGCTGATCAACCAAGGATGGAAGAAGGCTAAGAATAAGTGTATGGCAAAGTGTAGGAGTGGTAAATACAAGATAATTCAATCCAATTCAATCTGGAATTGAAGAACACAAGGATTGACCCAAAACTGAAAACTTCAGATTTCTGTCCACTGGACAGCACGTTGGTAATTCGGCCGTAACTTTTTGTCAGATGCCTCTTTTTCACTGATTCTTTTTTTACTGTTTTCTGACGGCTTTTTCTACAGATTTTGTTTTGGGGCCAACTTCTAAATCCCAACACAGAAATTCGCACAAAAATCACAACTGCTGACTGTTGCAGATTCAGAACAGATAATTGGGTCAACTTTCACCGCACATATCTCTTAACTGCCTGGCTGGAAAGACGTGAAATTTTACAGATAGATGGATAAGGAATTTTTGAATCTAATGGCGGTGGTCCCACTCAAAAATAATCTCGGAATCAAAAGATATGATGTTTTTGGTGGCGGCTGCAGAGGAAGGAAAAATCAGCCGAAATTGGAAATTAGGGTTTGGGGTGGGGAATTTTTTTTTGTTTGGATTTTCAATGGAACAAAGATATGACCAGCAACTAGACAATACTATGACGGACACAAATTCAATTTAGCAAACCAAAACTAACAGATTGAAAGGCACAACGGGGTTTGGACAGCGGAAATTAACTCTTTTTGTGGGGCAATTTTTTTTTCTGGACTATAGGAAATAAAAAACCAATCTACTAACTAGGGATACAAGAATTACCTCACGGGCAACCGTTGCTCTGATACCAACTGATGTGACGATGGCCCGATCTTCCGAGAGGTACTGATAAGTCGATTGTGGAGATCTCGACGTTGATGATCCAAAGGCTCCGACCAAAACAGATCGAACCCCTCGCAATCACTACACCACTGCTCCGTTGGTTATCAACCGTGCCGAACACGATTGACCTCGCCAAGAAGGCTATCTCCTGCAAGCGAATCGAGAACACAAGCAAGAGAGTAAAAGATGCAATCTGAAATTGCGAATAATGTTTAAGTTCACAAGTTGGGGTTCCTCAAACCGAACATGCGGCGAAACTGCTAAGCAGAATAAACTCTTAAGAAAAACCCGAGGAAAACTAAAGGGGTGCGACCTCCTTAAATAGGAGTGGGGGAGGTCGCACTTATCTAACAAAAGGGGATGTGGTACTATTCACGGGTACTGTTCACGTGAACAGTACACCCATGATTAGTGCAGGCCCAAATAGTCTAAGTGTGATTACAAGGCCCAAGGCCCACTTTGACTCGGACTGGAAAAGTGACGCCACTTGTTTTGCAGTTTCTGATCGGCTCGGATGGAATTTCGAGGTGAGACCAGATTCATCTGAAAGTAGACTCCAAGATCTTTTCAACGAGTACTCACGGGCCCCGAGAAACCTTCTAGATCAAAAGTTATGGTCATTTGAAGTAGGCGCTGTCCAGCAGTCCGAATCTGAGTCGAACTCGCGAATATGAGTTGGCTTGCGCTTGACGGTTCCACTTCTACACTTGAGCTCGCGTGGTTCTTCTCCATGGTTCCTAAGGACAAGAAAATCACAAGTCTTAGGAAGTATCGAATGCTCAGCAGAAATATTATTGACTCCTAAAAACGAGTTTACCTGATAGTTGAGTTGACGAGCACGTGCCCGAGTGATTGGACCTTGCCCATCATTCATGGAAGCAGTAAGAGGGGTGTTCATATCAATAGAAGTGATGTCCTCATCAGGAAGAGTACCAGATACCATAGTCAATGGTAGCTCGGAGGTACCGAAAGATGCGCTTCACCGCCTGGCGGTGATATACGCGAGGAGAGGCCTGAAAACGAGCACACAGACACACAGAGAAGTGTATGTCTGGTCTCCAGGCAGTGAGGTAAAGAAGGGAGCCGATCATACTCCTGTACTCTTTCTGATCAACTGGCTCGCCACACTCATCTGGGTCAAGATAGGCTGTAGAAGCCATCGGAGTTGACACCGGCTTACCATCACTCATATCGAAGTGTCTCAGGAGGTCGCGAGTGTACTTGCCTTGATGCAACAAGGTACCCTCCCGAGTCTGCTTGATTTGGAAGCCAAGGATGAAGGTCAACTTGCCCATCATGCTCATCTCAAACTTGGTGCTCATGACATCCGAGAACTGTGAAACCAGAGCATGGGAAGAGCCTCCAAAAATGATGTCATCGACATAGATCTGGACGAGCAGAAGGTCATTGCCAAGCCTACAGATAAACAAGGTCTTATCTACTTTACCCATTTCAAACCCATGACTCAACAAGTAGGACTTAAGCCTCTCATACCAAGCTCTGAGGGCCTGCTTAAGTCCATACAACGCTTTGGAAAGCTTGAAGACATGGTTTGGGTATTTGGGGTTCTCGAAACCTGGAGGCTGTCTGATGTAGACTTCTTCCTCAATAAAGCCATTGAGAAAGGCACTCTTGACGTCCATCTGGTAAAGCTTGAAACCCTTAGAAGCTGCAAAAGCAAGCATGATTCTAATAGCCTCAAGTCGAGCTACATGGGCAAAGGTCTCCTCGAAGTCTAGACCCTCAACCTGGGAAAACCCCTGAGCTACCAGTCTAGCCTTATTTCGAATGACTACCCCATCCTCACTCTGCTTGTTCTTGAACACCCACTTAGTCCCAATAATATTGTGACCTCGAGGGGGCTCGACAAGCAACCAGACCTTGATCCTCTCGAAATTTTCTAGCTCCTCTTGCATGGCATTGACCCAAGACTCGTCGGAAAGAGCATGAGAAACATCCTTGGGCTCAAAGTAGGCAATGAAAGCAGAATGGAGACAGAATTGAGATAAGCCAGATTTTGAGCGGGTAACACGCTCGAACAGGTCTCCAATCATCTGCTCAGAAGGATGAGCTTTCTGGATATGTCTAGGAGGACCAGGATGAGAAGAGGAAGTGGCCTCTACCTCATGTGCAGACGAGGCAGGGACAGAGCCACTAGCTCCGGAGGAAGAAGTAGGTAAGGGCTGATCACCTTGAGGTGCCGTGGAAGAAGGCATCTCAAGGGGTGGATGAAGGACTGGATCGGGTAGGCAACCCTCATCTCCATCGTCCTCATCATCCACGAAGATGGTCTCTGACTGCTCTAAAGAGCCTGAGATATCAAGCCTAGTCCCTGGACTAGCCTCATCAAAGGTCACCTCGCAGGTCTCTACCATTTTACTAAACTCGCAGTTCCAGACCCTATACGCCCGCGAAGAAGGCGAGTAACCTAGAAAGATGCCGTCACAGGAACGTGACTCGAACTTGTCTAGGTTCCCGGACTTCAGAATAAAGCACTTGCAACCAAACACACGAAAATGAGAGACGCTGGGCTTTCGCCCGTATCTCAGCTCATAAGAAGTGCGGTGTAAGTGTGCCCGAAGAAAAACTCGATTCGAAACATGGCACGCGGTCGCAATGGCTTCAGCCCAAAACTTCCTCGGTGCAGAGTACTCATCGAGCATCGTCCTGGCCATCTCGACCAAGGTACGGTTCTTCCTCTCCACTACGCCATTCTGCTGAGGGACGTATGGAGAAGAGAACTGGTGCTCTACACCTGTCTCACCACAGAAACTCTCGAAGTAGGAATTCTTGAACTCCGTGCCATTGTCACTGCGGATCGCTCGTAAGGCACCCGGGAGCTCAACAGAAAGCCTACCGAAAAGACCTCGGAAATGTGAAAATGTCTCATCCTTCGATGCTAAGAAAAACACCCAAGAAAATCTCGAATAGTCATCGACCACAACAAGAACATACCACTTCCCTCTGGCTGACTGCACTCGAGCTGGTCCAACAGTGTCCATATGGAGCAGCTGTCCCGGTGCATCAGTCATGGTCACAGTGATCGGAGGATGTGAAGCGGCAACCATCTTGCCGTGCCGGCATGGAGCGCAAACAAGATCTTTGACCATTTTGAGCTTCGGCAGACCACGAATGAGGTCGTGGCCGCTAACTCAGGTCAAATGGTCAAATCCAATATGACCAAGTTTCCTATGCCAGAAGGTCAAATCACGGGACTCTTAGGCAACCAAACACCGGAGAGGATCACCAGAAGAATCAGAAAAATCAGCACGAAAGATCCTCCCATAACGAGAAATCCCGCAAACCAGACTACCTGAAGCATCATGAATTTTGCAAGCGTTTTTCTTGAAGCTCACCTCGAAACCGTCATCGGTAAGCTGAGAAACGGAGAGCAAATTGTACTGCAGCTTACTAACCAAGGCAACATCCTTAAGAATAAAAGAAGCATTAACATGCACAGTACCTTTGGCGATGACGCGCCCAGACGAAGCGTCTCCGAAGGTGATCGTCTCATCACCTGGAGCGCGGGCTAGGGAGGAGAACCAAAGGGAGTCTCCGATCATATGACGAGAACAACCGGAGTCTACAAGCCAAACCTTCTCCTTCCCTACCCGGAGAACCTGAGTCAAACAGAGAGTAAAGTCTCAGTACTGGGGTAAATCAAGAGTGATTTTGGCACCCAATACTGAACAACACGTCGAGCAGATGAAGTCGTCAAGCACGACTGACCTCTATCTACCCTACGCTCTTTGTGACTCAAAGAAGCGGAAGGTCTGTGAGCAGACCTGAAGCTGTTGCGGGGTCCGACTGCTACGGGAGAGCGAGTCGGAACACCGGCAGCTGGCAGATCACGCCGCGGGTAGCTATCTCGATGGAAGAAACGAGATCTACCCTCAGGACGGCGGAAGTCACGACCAGGAGCATATCGAGGACGAAAACCAGAAAACTCAGAAAATCCGAGTCCTCGATGATGCCCAAAATCAACAGACGCAACCCTAGACCTCGTGTTGGTCTTAGGTGCACTTAGGATCTGGGGCTGACCCTGAATACCCCTAAGAGACTCAACACGGTCTCTACGTGCGATCTTAGCGCGCCTGAAGCATCGATCGACTGTGTGTCCATCCTTCTGACAGAAGGTGCAGTGATACTTCACCTTCTGAGAGGTAGAAGTAGCACGGGGAGGCTTCGCCTTCTGAGAGACCGAAGCAGCAGGTGGAATCACCTTGCTGTCAGAGATCCCTTGGACAAAGCTCGCTGATTTGAATTTAACCTCATCAGATCTGGGCTCAACCTCGATCACACCTCCTACTATGGGTCGGAGAATAGCAGGTGGATGCTTCCTCATATCCTTATAAAAATCATATCCTAGACCCTGATTAAATCTACAAATCTTGGACTGGTCTAGAATAAGATTAAGCTTCTTCTTGCCGCCTACAAATCTCTTGAGAGTGTTCATAAGATACCGACACTCCCGAAAGAGAGAGGTGCAAGAAGAGCAGGGGGAAGAGGGAACAGCAGGAGGTAAGGAAGCAGATGAAGAACCAATATCAGAGGAACGAATGGCTTGTGCACGCACAGCCGACTCAGAATGGACAGTCCTACTGCTAGCAGGTTGGTTCACGTCGCTAAGCGTCTCAACCTTACCCTGGGGCTTCTCCCCTTTCTCAGCACAGACAATACAAGAAGATGGTGGCTTCTCTAGTAGGTCCTTAGTTAGCTTCACACATTTCTCATCCAATGCAACCAAGTCAGATTTTAGTTTGTTACAATTAATGCATGGTGAGCTAACAGGATCCTTAGAAGCATACTGAGCCAACTTCCTATCATAATCAATCATTTCTTGAAACTGTTTGGAGACAGCTTCAAGTTCAGCAGTTAACTTAGGACAGTTCAAGCATGAATCAATCGGCTCAAGCAAAGAAGCTTGTAGTTCAGCAATTTTATGATCTGCCCGTTTTAGATTCATCTTCAAGTTATTGCAATTTTCACAAGACTCGGGCAGATCAAGGAGCATGGCATAAGGTCCTCTAGCAGCAATGTCCTTAACCTCACATGAGGTGGGAGAAGTAGTCTCATCAGTAGTAAGTAGGGTAACCGCCATCCTACTCAACTCTAACTTAGCAAGCAGACTAACATTCTCCACCTTAGCAATATCAAGCTCGGAGGACACACTATCATGCGAGGTCCTTAGTTTCTCCATGTCACCCAACAGAGCACAGCATGTATCACAATCAACACGGGAGGGAGCTGATGTAAGTGAAGTAAGCTCCCGTGATAGTCTATCTACTTCCTTCTCTAACTCAGTACACCTAGCCCTAGCTCTAGCATGAAAACCACCTAGTTTAAGAAAAGCATGATTGAGCTGGTCGTAGGTGGGGCATACCTCGTCTGAGTCGGAGTACAGCTCGCTGTCGCTCAGTTCGCCCTCGAGGGCCATGAAGCACATGCCGGAGAAGTCGTCGCCGCCATCCTTGGGCTCTTGGTCACCCGTCCCATCGTCGTCGCTCCATCCCTCCACCTCGCTGAGGTCGAGGTCGTCGAAGGCGGTGAGGACGCGGTGGAAGAGCTTCTTGGCTTTGCCGAAGTTGCGGAACTTCTTCTTGCCTTGAGCAGGTGCTGAGGGCTTCGTGTTGCGGTTTTTGTCGGTGTAGTCATTCTTGCCCGAACCGCCGTAGTCACCTTTGCCCTTCCCAAGCTTGGGGCAGTTTGCTCGGATGTGGTTGGGGCCACCACACTCGAAGCAAATCACGGGTCCTCCTATCTTTCTGTCCCTCCTCCCTTTGTAACCTTGGGAGAATCTTCGAGCAAGGAGGGCAAGCTGCTCATCCGCAAGCTGCTCTAACTGATCATCAGTTATGTCACAGAGAGCAGCAAGGGAGAATCCGCAAGAAGACTCAGAAGAGAGACCAGAAGCTGAACTGGGATCGGTGACCAAAGCCATCGACTGTGACTTCGACCTACGAGAGACAACGTCAATCTCGTGAGTCTTGAGGCGCGAGTACAGCGCGTCAAGAGTCAAGGTCAAGAGGTCTGTCGTGTCTTTGATGGTGGTCACTTTCATCTCCCACACACGCAGATCGAGTGCCGCGAGCATCTGACGAGCGTTGTCCGAGTCGGGGTATGTGAGACCGACCGCTCGGAGGTTGCTCAAGATTTTGTGGAAACGCGCGAAGCACTCATCTAGGGACTCACCAGCAAGCATCTCGAATTTGTTGTACTCTCGCTTGAACTGGTCTTGTCGAACCGTCTTGATCTGGGTGGTGCCCTCATGGTATGCGTCGAGGGTTACCCAGATATCGTAGGCGGACGACAGGTGGGAGATACGATCGAACTCTCTACGACTCAGGCCCTAGATAATGATGTTCCTTGCCTTAGCGTTTGCCTCAACATCATGCATATTCCCAGCATTGATGTTCTCATCGGCAGGAACAACAAACCGGACCTTGACCTTGCGCCAGATAGCGTACCCCTAAGCCTGGATGTATGTCTCCATTCGGCTCTTCCAGAAGGGGTAGTCGATGCCATCGAAAACGGGCGGCTTGGTCGAGTACTTGTCCGTCACCATGGCTCTTGAGACCGGTTAAGATCTATTGAAAAGAGCTAACCGGCTCTAATACCAATTGTAGGACCGAAATGGCGACAGAGGGAGGGGGGGTGAATGGAGCCCTTTAAAAATCACCCCGAGTATCCTCACCAAATTCTTCTCCAATAGCTATGGCAGCTATGAAGTCAGAAGAGGATTGCTAACTAGACGACGAAAACTAGATCGACAAAAGAATGGGCACAACCGGAACTGAAACAGGGATTGCAAACATAACCGGAACGAAAAGCAAAAACTGAAAGTTCAGTTTGCTGAAAACTGGACAACTAAACTGAAAACTGAAAATTCAGTTTGCTGGAAAAACTGGACAGCAAACAGAATGTAGTTTTCAGCAAGACAGCATGTTGTTTTTTCAGCAAAACAGGCTGCAATTTTCAGCACAAAGCATGCAGTTTTCAGCACGGCTGCCTGCTGTTTTTCAGCAAAATAGGCTGCAGATTTCAGCACAAAGCATGCAGTTTTCAGCAAGATAGCCTGCTGTTTTTCAGCAAAAAAGGCTGCAGATTTTCAGCACAAAGAGCCACTGTTTTCAGCAAGAAGCAGTCCTTTGAATATTGCAATTTACTGCACTAGACTGCACTGAAAAAGGATCCAAGACTTCAACCAAAACTGGACTGAAACTCCCAAAAATACAGCAGGCTGCAGAAACTGAAAACAGACAAAAAGGAGCAGGAATTAAGTGCTTGACTACAATTCCAGAGAATGCTCAAATCAAAAAAATTTGATAGAACCTTCTGATCTTTTTCAACCAAGAGAGCAAGGACATGAGTCAAATAGAGCCAGGACTCTAGAAAACACAAGAACACAAGGAGAGAGCAAGAAATTCAGATTATGACAAAATCTGAAACTCTTGCACAGAACTGAACCTAAACTTAAATTTCTCTCCAATCTTTGAACGATTGCTCATGAAACTTTTAGGATAGCTAATTGATAGCCTAAGGTCTCTAGGTACCAAGTTTCATGTCGTTTCATGGAGGGAAACAAAATCCACCTCAAACCCTAGAAACGCAAAACAAGAACAGAGGAGCTCTAAAGAGAAAAACTGAAATCAAACATGGTTTGCTCTGAGGATTAACTAGCCAAATGGCTTTTGAGCATCTCCCATGTCATAGCAATCCATTTTGGTCCTCCCAAGCGACAAACAACAAGAAATCAAGAAAGTCAAGAAATCTCCAAAAGAAAGCATCGAAGGAAACAGGGATGAACTGGAGAGACAAACTTCAGATTCTTCATTCCAATTAAACAAGAAATACAAGGAGCTACGTCTCCATACGCATGGACATTCGGAGGAATGATTACATGAGGTCTCAAACCATCCTCTCCCTCTCCCTAAGCCTAGAACACACACCCATACATGCTTCCTGGGAGACTCAAGAACACAGAGCTACCACATTGGGGACATCGAAGGAGACTCACTCACAACAGACTCTGCCTCTCCTACCAACTAAAGAGCAAAGGGAAAACAATCTCCCAAAGCCTCTTTTGACCCACTAAAACCCTAACTCTCTCTAGAATCCCACAAGAGGCATGCAGCCCCCTCCACCTATTTATATCCCATGGCTAACGGGTCTCCAACCCGTTACACCGGCTAAATCCAACGGAGCCCGCTCCCGCCTGTGCCGTCTTGCGAAATTCCCGATTCGCCCCTCCTGCACCTTCCGGGAAGCTTCCGCGCTCCTTGCCTCGCACGCCTCGCAACCACCTCGAGTTCACGTCGTCTTCGACACCTCCCGACTGTTCTGACCTCAGCGCCACCTGCGCCTAGTCCAGTCCTCCGTGTCTCGCCACGACTCCACTCGACGTCCTGCAGCCACACAGACAAGAAACACGTCAAATAGCACCGCTCGATACATGAAAGCGTAAGATAGCATAAACACATCATGCTTACCCATGATGAAGTCCAAACCTGTCGAAACATTAGAATATGCATCCTAATCCATACGACCAAGTCCGACCGAGCCCGTCGCACCATGCAACGACTCGACTCCGAACCACTTAAACCAAACTCGACTCTCATAAACTGATGTCAATTACTCATCATACACATGGGATCACCACCGTATTGTCTCTCAAATTTAAGTTTAGTTGATACTCTTGTATGCTAGAATAGGGAGACTGCCAGATTTCTTTTTCTAATGCATGGAGGAGTTATATAGTATTTACTTCAAGTTAATATGTCGCTAAGTTTGAAATACCCCGGGTTGAATAGTATATCCATCTTTGCGAAGTTGACTTATTGGTCAGTGATCTAAAGTCTACGGGGATGCCTATGGATCTAAGGTCTAATGACACTAGCCAAAATAATCATTAAACACTCCTTAAATACTCTAGAAGAGAACTCACCTTGAAGGTGAAATACCTCATGAAGAGAATCATCATGAAGATAAAAACCCCAGTAATTAGGTGCGCACATATTACAATACTGGGGAACATCAAACAACCAATAAGCTTTAATTTGGGAAATGACGAAGATTTGGTTAACACTGAAAGACACTCAATTATGAGGATATTTGGAGAAAAGTTGTCGACAACCAAATTGCCTCTGAAATTGCTGAAGTTCTCGTATAAAGTCCATGGCTGAGCACTTGAAGTGTTCATATCGGGTAAAGAAAATGAAAGGAAGCAATTAAGGCCAAACCATAATGAGGTGGTGAAAGCGATGGTTCAAGGATCCCAGTAGAGATCAATATTCTCCTTATATAAATGAAATAATGTTCTGTTATATAATAACTTTGGCAGATGACAAGAATAAAATATACAATTATCAGATTCTGAAAATCCTAGATGGGATCTCTGAAGGGACTCAAAGCTCGATCCTTGAAGGACTCAGTGTTTCAACAAAAAAAATAAATTACAACATGTATATATATAACTCATACCCGATAAACT
The DNA here is from genome assembly GCA_017311315.1 of Dendrocalamus latiflorus. Lineage (NCBI taxonomy): Eukaryota > Viridiplantae > Streptophyta > Magnoliopsida > Poales > Poaceae > Dendrocalamus > Dendrocalamus latiflorus. Next base: position 7,156,936 of record CM029646.1, read on the forward strand.
TTTACTTAAAGAAAGTGTCTCCTAGAAGAGAAAATATCTCCTAGAAGAAAGAACATCTCCCTGAAGAGAAATTAAATCATCTGTTGATCAAAAATACACCAACGATTATGCGATCTCTAGAAGGGATAAGGACCCATCTAAGACCCGAGGGAATGGAATGAGAAAACTAAAAAACTAGAAGTGCGTCACATAAACACATATGAAGTGCATCTCCTACCAGAAGTTGATGGAGTGGCAATATCCTTTATTACCATGATGGTGTCATATACATTGGTGTTAATGGCAAATTTATTAATCCCCTAAGTGCCAAAATAAAGACTGGTTATATTGATTCTATGGTGGTATGACCATGCTTTCTGTAGAACAAACTTTTGGTCGTATAGTACTACTCAGATATGGTTGCTAAATATTAAGAGTCTGAAAGGTTTTGATAAGTCATATCTTGAAGAAATGTGGCATTGCAATTGATTACCCCCATATCCTGATTAGGATAAATTTTGCTTGTGTTGCACATATAGATAAGTGATATTTTGGAAAGTTAAGTATATAGCTCCCAAATTGTTTTATCACCTCTTTATCTAGATGAATAGTGAGACAAATATCTAGAAGACTATACATTGTGGTAATCCAGTAGATATACTCATAATATACTCGCCTGTATTTATTTCTTAAAATTTATTAAAGGCATTAGAATAATAAGACTTCACCGAAAGTGGTCTTCAGGGGGAGCATATGCTAAACCTTTATAGTTATACTCAAGATTCAGAAAATCTTGACTTTAGTCTAATCTAGAAGGTATTTACTTAATGATCACTCCCTTGGAGGTTTTACCACCTATCGGTATAAGTCCAATCGATGGACATGATAAAGGTCTTGAAGATCACAATAAATCCCGAAGATAGTCGTTGTACTCTTTTTTCCTTAGTAAGTTTTTTCGTTGGGTCTCTTTTGAAAGTTTTTAATGAGGCAACAAATGCAATACAATTTTAACGTGTGCTATATACTCTTTTCTCCATTCATTTTTTACCACTGGGTTTTTGGAAGGAGTTTTTAATGAGGCATATGCATATCATGGTATGAAGCCTCACAAGAATGTGCTTGGCTCAGGCGAATGATCAGCCACATTAAGATGTCATGTGTCATAAATACCATTCATAACCCCACTATTATCTATGAAAACAATGCAGCTTGTGGGGTACAGATGCAAATGGGTTATGTTAAAAGTAATATCATGAAACATATTGCTCCTAAATTCTTTTATCCTCACGAGCTCAAAAAAGGCGAAGAGGTAAAGATATTGAAAGTTAGGTCTTGTGATAATCTGGCAGATATATTTTCAAAATCTCTCCCAACCTCTAGCTTTCAGAAGTGTGCGTGAAGCATAGGGATGAGACGACTTAGAGAATTGTAAGGTTCAGGGGGAGTAAATCCCTGAACCGTAGCCCTTATTTAACACTAGAAGACTTATATGATCTTGGAGATCTAATGTTGTACTCTTTTTCCTTTTATGAGTTTTCCTGAAGTTTTCTCACGTGAAGGTTTTTAATGAGGCAACAAGTGCGACACAAGAAATAGATGCGATGTACTCTTTTCTCTATCCCTTTTTCACACTGGATTTTTGGGTGGAGTTTTTAATGAGGCATATGCATGTCGTGATATTCACCCAAGGGGAAGTGTTACGAAACCTAGAAGGTTATGTTGTGGGCAAATACCAAAACTACCCCTGAGGGGTTTAGACTATAATAGAGAAGCATATGTACAATGAGAAGGAATCTGAAATCAATAAAGACAATGTTCTGGTGTTCTCTCTCAATTGTTCCCTGGTGATTGATCTCTCTTGTGTTCTTGTGATTGATTGCGTGGATTTGCATTGCCGTATTGTTGTACTATTTTTACAGGTAGTGTATGGGCATAATTTGGGAATCTCTTCTACTATAAAGGTTTAGACAATTTCGGTAGCTTCCTGTAGAATTTTTATTTATATCGATCAGATGAGTAGATTGTGAGATATGAATTTTATAATCTTGTTGTCTGGTAAATTTATCATGTTTTGGCAGCATGTGTTAACTTTTAGATTAAAAATAGTAAATGAACTAATCTTGGAATTTGGTCGACATGAACATTGTAGGTAATTTTTTATAGTTACAACAAAATCCAAGAATACAATTTTAGACAAGTAGATTAGGAGTTATGAATTTTGGGACGCTTCTATCCTGTACCAGGTTGCTGCTAGACGCAGTCGTAGGAAAATATTAATTTGACTAACTTAATGGAAGAATTAAATTTTAAAAATAACTAGAAAGTGGTAGATAATTTCCTGTTGTTTCTGAAAATGCCACAGTTCAATATATTTGCATGTGTAGATTAAAAGCTATGAAATTATTAAGTTTGCTGTTCAAAATATGATAGATCTGTCTTCTAGGTTAAAAACGAGGGTTTAGATGATTTAATCTGAACATTTAGTCGACTAAGTAAACATAAATAATTTTGTGTAGATTTTAGAACTGAAATGGTTTGCTATTTTACATTGTGGGAATTGAGAGTTACGATATTTTTGTACCACGACAGCAAGGGGGACTGTCCAATAAAGGGAGAAAATGGTATATTTGGAAAGCGTGTGGGAACGTTATCAATTGAGTGTTATCTTATGTTGCAATGGCTAGTATTGAGGCTGAATATTTGCTGTAGGAGAGTAACATCGGTTGTGTTATCATCTCCTAATCAAACCGGTCATCGTAACTAGAAAGACAGGTGCTTAGTAGAATGATAGATGAATAGTACAACAATAATATTGAATTATTCATGTCACATAATAATTTTGACTATTTCTTTGTTCAGTATGATATTAATTTGATGGTAATGGTGATATGTAGTAAAATGATGGAAAATGACATTCATGACAATGATATATACATTACAAGGCAGGGTGACGAGAAAGTCAATAGTTATGACTAAAGCTATGTGACTATTCTTACGTGCTCTTGAGCAAGACGCACTTCGGTAGGCACATCTACGGGATGGAAGAAAGACCTACTTTGGTGAGCACATCCACGGGATAGAGGTAGAGGGTGACATCGATATGTATGCCCTCCGCTATACCTGTATAAGTTATAGAGGAGACATAGCCATGACCATTGCTTTACATTAAGAGAAATTGAGATGAGATATTGAGACATGTGGATGAGAATCGATGAGAATGAGATGTAAAAATTGAGTTAATGGTAAATGATTAAAAACTGTTAAAAAGAGGTGGATTCATTTATTGTTCTACTTTGTACTTGTTGATTTGTGAACTCACTCTTATTGTTGTTTTTAGGTGAATGTTGAAGGCGTCATACATTCGGTGAAAGTAAGACATAGAACAATTGCACTGTTGTAACTCTTCACTCCACTTAACGAATCATTCACTTCATGTCATAAACAATTTAGCTTATCCATATAATAATTAGATGCTTAATGGTTTTCTTAGTTCGTTAAAGTTCATAATGTTGCTATCTAATAGTTCCTTGGATGGTTTATCAATTAAAGTCATCTTAGTGAATATTTAGTTCATCTTAAGTTCAGTTTACTGTTTACCATATTGCTGAATTTTATACTTATTATCATGTTGAAGGCTTGTTTTTGAAGTCTAGATGATGTTAATGCTTGATTATTTGTTAAAATTGATAGAGATAGTAGTTGTAAATAATATTTTAGGTTTTTAAGAAGCCAGGGTGTTACAATAGGGCTGCGTCGATGATGGAAGATGAGCTGTTGTGGTTAGTTGAGCACCATGATGAGAGAACGAGTACAACGAGTACATACTGTACCGGCAGCTTTGTGGAGTCAAATTCATCGCTTTTAAATAAAGCAATCAAGTAACTACATCAATCTTGATGGATTTGAGCGGATGCATAATCCAGACATTCGCAGAGCTCCTGCCCTCGTTTCATGCCTCCCAAGCCCATGCCACTTGCAAGATAGACACGTTAAGCGTCAGTATCTACAATTTGCCAAACTCAAATGGTAAGCATCTCTGATCTCCCTGTAATTTCAGCTTTGTTATTGTAACACCCAGACCTTCCACAGGACATACAATGTCACTACTACCATCACTACCATTCTAATTACAATTATAATATTAAATTCCTGCATGGAAGTAAGTTCTGAGAACATCTTTAATAATGTTAACAAGTTATACAACAATTCTGTAATTAATGGGGAAGCTGATGAGCAATTTATGAAGTAAAAGTTGAGCATTTTAACAAATATACAATACCACATGTGTCTCAAGATTTGTGCAAGGGATATTCAATTATTAGAAGATAAGATGATGTTTTGAAAATTGAAAGTTTGCATCAATCGCAAGGCACATTTGATGATGGTAATAGTACATGTACCCATATATACATGGGGAACCACATTCGAATTTTAATTAACAAAAAAAGCTGCAAGTAATTCAGTCTGTGTTCCCAGTGGCTGGGAGGTTGCTTCCTCATCCCCGAGGTGGCAGGGTAGGAAACCACCTAGTCCAATGACATTTTGGTTACCCGTGAAGCACACGCTATGACTTAAGGAGGTTTACCAACTCTTTGATAATTAACTATACATTAAAATGCATCATAGGTCTAAAATTTTGGATGGGTATTGAAAAGTCCCCAAAAATTCAACCAAAAATTTCCTTCTTTTTGCTGGGTTTTTGAGTGTTTTTGGGAACTTTCCCTTTTTGGAAAGTCCTCCCGATCCCGCTTTCCTTTTCTGGCCGGACGCCGCCCCGCCCTTTCCCGCTTTCCCCTCTCCTTCAGCGCCCCGCTCCCTTCCCTCTCCCGCTGGCGCCTTCTCCCCGCGCTCGCGCTGCTCGCCCGCGCCGCTCCCGCACCGCCTCGCGCCCCCGGTTTCTCCCCGCGCCCACGCCGTCCCGACAGCCCCGATTGGAAACAGTGGGCGCCCCCGCGCCACGCGTCGCCCCGCCTCTGCTCTGGTCCCACCTGCCAGAGGCCGCCATCCCCCTCTCCCGCGCGCGGACGCGCCCCGCCCATGCCCGGCCTCACCTGCTCTCCCGTGCCGTCGCCTCACCATTACTCCGGCTGTCAGCGCCGGTCACCGCTCCATCCCGCGGAGGAGACTCCCCACCTGCTCCTGTTGACCCAGGCGCGCGCCCGTTGCCTTCTCCCCTACGGCTCCGTCTCCCTCCGCTTGGGTATAAAACCCCACCCCGTTGCTCCCTTACTTCCTTTGCTTCCCGAGCGCCTCCACCATTTCCATTCGCCTCCCACCACTCCCGAGCTTCTCCCTGAGCCGCCAATCGACGTCGCATCGCCCGGAGCGCCGCCATTCCTCTCCCCTGCGCCGGCGGCACCCGTGATCGCCCGAGGAGCGCTGCCACCGAAGCTCACCGCCGGCTAAGACAGTACCCCTCCCGTAGCCAGCCCTGCAGGAGACTCCCCGGCTAGCCCCACCACCGCCAATGTGAGCCCCACACTTCCGAGATCGTGAAATCGCGCCCCATTTGAATGAATCGCCACCGGAGAGCTCCCGCGCCGCCGCGAACCCGAGACCACCCCCTTCTGCCTCCCGTCCCCTCCGTTGATTCCCTCACCACCCAAACCCCAAAAATGGAACCCTCTTGTCGAACCGCACCTGCCAGTGCCCTCGGTCGCCGCCGTAGCCCTGGCTCGGGGCACTGTAGCGGCTGAAGGAGGAAGAAGACCCCCTCCCCCGCGACGTGGCTTTTCCCCCTCCGTCCATCGCTCCCGTTGCCGTCTAACTCGGACATTCGGATGGCTGCCCTCCTCGATCGTTGGATCTTCATTAACTCCACCCCTCGTCTCCGTTGGTTCCTCCCATACCGCTTCACTCGCCCCGTTGCTTCGCTGCCGTCCGATCTTCCCCGCTCCACTTCCCGTCCATTCGCCCCGCCCCCATCCCGGCCATCCACCCGAGCCGCGTGTCGCCCATCGGGGCCGCGTAGGCACGCGCGGGAGTGGGCCGCTCCCCTCGGCCTGCTTCACTGCACTCGCGCGCGCTGTGGGCCGCGTGAGCCGCGCGGGCCGCCGGCCGCGTGGGCCGAATTTCCGGCCAGGCCGCACTATAGCCCCGGGCCGGCCTTGCACTATTCAAATGATTTTTCAGATGATTTTTTAATTTCCAAAATCCCAGAAAATCCGAATAAATCCTAGAAAATCACAGAAAATCCGAAAAATTCCCAAATTTCACCACTTTGCTCAGAAAAATGTCCTGAACCCATTTTTGACCTCCTTTCCTCTAGATTCATCCCAGATAAATTCCTAAAATTCCAATTTGAGGATTTATGCATTTTACTCCTTTTTAAATAGTTTATTTTCCCTCGCTTGATTAGTCTCAAGCTGGACTTAATTATTTTATGTGTTTGCGCTAGTGTTGGAGATTCTGGAGGTTCAAGTGCAGGCTCAGGATCCAGGTGTTTCTTCGTTCGAGCTAGCTGAGATCATCCAAATCAACGGCAAGTCGCAAATCCTTGATCATATTGCAACCCATGTTATTTAATTATGTTATTATGTTATTTGCATTATGCTAGCTGTGAAATGTTAGTTCAAAGTAAAATAAAAATGGTTAGAATGACATGCTTATGTAGTTAAACCTACCACCGACAAATGTCATGTTAAACTTGTAGCCATGCCTTTGTAACCCTAGAAATAATTATCTGTTAATTTAGATAACTGTAGGTTATTATGATCACTCAATGTCTTGCACTAATAAGGTTGTGGCTGCGGGCCAATAGAATTTAGAAAACCCGACCCTAGGGTAGGGTGGAATGGGACACCGTGCCCTAGGGCGGAGAGTGCCGGCGTGCACAGGTTAGGGTGAGGGTTGGGGAAGAGTCGCGAGGCGGTCTTCGCCTATCTCTTACCCTAGGAATGAAGTTAGGGTAAGGGTGTTGTAGGGAACCGCGAGTCTGTCGACGCCCACCGCTTACCCTAGGTTGGGTCGTGGACCTGGCGAGGTTGCGGGCCATGTGAAAATATAAGGACTGAAACCCTTACGCTGAGCAAATATCATAGTGATCGCTCAACCACAGGAGTTGACTTGTCAACACTGGTCTAGTAGCTGCTCAACTCGATTGAAACTCTACAGGTGTTGAGAAGTCAGGAGATTGAGTAGTTGGGTTAGGTATGCCGTGCTGCGGATACCTAACAACGGTAGGGTTCACTCGAAGCGGACGGGAGTTTTCATGTGCCAGACCTGAGTGAATTCTACCGGGTAGAGCCTATATAAAGAATTGAGCAGTGAAACGACCTGACTTCCTTAACTCTGTCGCGGGAGTTAAGGGATCGTGTGGGTAAAGCTGAGCAAACTCTACAGAGTCAAATAAATGGTATTTGAATACGCCGTGCTTCCGGTTAATGGAGCTGTGTCACTTGGGTGATTCCAGCAGCGAAGCTTAAGTAGTTTTGTAAATGCTTTAACTTGATTAGTTGGTTAATTAACTTTTCATGAAAACCCCCTGAGATCTTAAGGAGTAGTTTTGGGTCCGTTTTATCAAATTGTTTGCAAATAAAACTGCATCCACTCAAAGTTAATAAACCAAGTATACTCCCTTCCTTTGTTGACCTGTGCAAGTAGTAAGTTAGGGTTTCCTTTGTGACTTGCTGAGCTGGTTGTTTGGCTCACGGCTTGCTTAATCCCCTCTTTAGAGGATCAAGACGAAGGTGAAGGTCTCCCCGTTGAGGAAGTCCCAGAGGGTCTCTTTTTCGACGAGGACCCGTGGCTTTAGGTCTTCGCCGTGCTCAAGCGGATCTTGGAGCTTTTGTGATGTACTTATACTTTGGGCTTGCACGCCCGCTGTTAAAAAAAACCGGATGTTATTCTGTATGTGAAATATATGCTGGACTTTTGTTGTAAGCATGCAATGGTATACTCTTGCGCGACACTCCATAACTGTTCATGCGTGAATAGTTGCGGGGTGCCGTGTCCGTACGCGCCCCTGGAAACGGGGGCGTTACAGGTATGCGACTTGGGTCTCTGAAAATGAAAATCGTGTATTCAGATCTCTAAACTTGTATATCTTGTTAGGTCCAAACCCTGCTTAATTAGCACTTATTAAGTACATAGCTGCGTAATAGTTTGACCTTGTGCTTGTTAAGTAATATGAAAGGAAAACTAGCTAAATTGGTCGGAGATAAATATAAACTTCTCTTCAAATCTGAAGACATTAATATTCCATTGATTTCACTCGACAATCACGTGGTAGCCAACGGGTTGATTACCAATTAAGTAGGTTTGGACCTTTGCTGACACACTTGTGAGGTGCTTTTGGTCATCTAATATTCATTTTTGGTTACATTTTATTAGTTTCCATTTGAGTGAAATATTTGTGAAGCTTTTTATATATCTCAAAGTGGTATCTTAAAGCATGCCATTTCTTTGAGAAATCCCGTTGAAGTGGAACATGGGTAGGTTCTAATATCTGTGAAAATGCATTTTGAGCAAAATTATTTTCTAAGAATATTGGTCCTGTTCATATTGAATTCTACTTCTTATTTCTGCTTGGAAAAGCCAAAACCCAATATGAACATCCGGCTTCTCGAAACGATTTCTCTACTCCTATCACATGCATGCATCTCTCACTTGTTCCATTGTTCGCCACCTCATTCTAAAAGCCACTTCTTTCAGCTTTTCAACTAAAAACCATCAACAAAATCCAATACAAATGCCCCATTGTTTGACTAAGATTAATTTGTGAGGTTTTCAAATCGTTTTAGAAGTTCATAATCTACCCTACTCTATAATACACCAAAATTTTCTTTTTTACATCCACCCCCTCAACCACCCCCACAGTCATGCCTAATCTAAGTCCACCCAGATTTGTGTACCAAAGTAATCCAACTTCATACAAATGAATGGCCTAGATCTCTTCTCAAGCCTTTTTCTCTTACTCATTGAAGATCGTAAGGCCAAAATCATTTAGATCATGCACATCATTGAACCATGCCTCTGCCCACCCCCGCCCCCCGCGCGAACCCCGCTTTCCCCACGTCCTCTCCCGTTCTCCCCCGTCTCCCCCTCTGCGTCTACGCTCGGTTCTCCGCGCCGCCTCCTCCCCTCCATCCTCCGCCCTCGCCTCCTCCCCTCCCTCATCCGCCGCTCCGCCCTCGCCTACTCCTCCCCACCCTGCGCCGCGCCTCCTCCTCCCCCCACCCCTCCGCATCCGCAGATATCCAAACCCTAGCCTGGTGGAGCTGGCCGCAGGACCGGTGGAGGTGGCAGAGGCGCCGCCGTAGGGACGCATGGTGCGGATCCTTGTGCGCGACGCCAACGCCACTGACTCGTCGTCGAGCGAGGACGAGGCGCCGCTGCCACCGCATCCGCGGAGGGAGAGGGGAAGGGGGATGGCGGGCGTGAAACGCCGTGTGATGGAGGCGGGGAGGGAGGAGTCTGGGGCGAGGCTGGCCTTGCGGTTCCGCGGCGTGCGCCAGCAGTCGTGGGGCGGTGGGCCACAGAGATCCGCGATCCGCACCTCCGCCGCCGCTTGTGCGCCGGACGCGGCAGCCGCCGCCGAGAAGGAGGAGGTACGCGAGCTCCCTTGCGGCCTTGCCTCCCCGCCCGCCGCCGCCTCCTTCCCTCCCCACCCCGCATCGCCTTCTCCCTATCCCGCACCGCCTCCTCTTCTGCCCCCCACGCGCCGGCGCCGCCTCCTTCCCTCCCCACCCGCCGCCGCCGCCGCCTCCTTCCCTCCCTACCCCGCATCTCCTTCTCCCCATCCCGCACCGCCTCCTCTTCCGCCCCCCACGCGCCGCCGCCTTGCCCTCCCCCATGCGGCCGTCGCCTCCTCAAATGTCGGATCTGACCCAATCTTCTCTGACCAGGTCCGCGGATTCGTTCCAGGTCGGGATGGTGAGCGTTGTGTACAGCCAATCGGATCTGCTGTGGAAGAAGGTGTTCCTCGTGGAGACGGTCGACAACGCCTCCAGCTCCAGGGAGGCCATGGCGCACCTCAACTCAAGGCCGTATACTTCCTCCGCCCATCCTCCGACAACGTCCAGAAGCTCAGCCGCCACCTCTACGCGATTCACCGAGTACCACCTCTGTGCGTAATCAATCCCCCATTTGCTACAATCCAGCCGATGGCTAGCTATTTCTTTTAATCATTTTTTGTATCTTATTTGCGTTTGTCGTGAGAGATTCTGACGAGTTGGTATGGATAAGAGATGTAGACATTTTGGCAGACAACTTAGACGGCTCGGCCAACCTCCCCCCGCTCCTCCGCCTCCGCATCAGCTGCCGCTTTCGCCGAGCTGTAACTCAACAAAGACAAGGTCAAACAGGGGTTATATTGGAAATAAGGGCATTGGATTCAAGTCAGTATTTCGGGTAGGTCTAAAAAGAAAGCCATCTTCCAATTAAATTATCATATTAATGCTGTAAACTGTTCAGTTTTACTATTGCATGCCTTCTCATATATTTTCTTGGATTTCTTATTGTATCAGTCAGTCAATTCTTTGTTTCTAAGTCCTCTAGATCATGTAGAACTTTCGAGTTATTTGGGGAATGTATACCATTTTAATTTTGTGAGTCTACACGCACTTTTGAAAGATTTTTAATTTTGTGAGTAAGAATTTTGATATATATATTTTAATTTTGTGCAGAACTTTTGAAACAAGATCAAGATGTGACTTACCAATATGGGTAAGAATGTGACTTAATTGTGAGTAAGAATGGATACCAATATGTATTCCCCAAATAACACTATTGGTGCACTTGCCAGCCGGAACTAATCCTCTATGTGTGACTTACTCATGTAATCAGTGAATAGATTCCCCTTTTCCAATCAAAATTCAAGATGTGAAGGCGTTGCCTGTTGCCCTGTTGGAAAAACTAGCTGCTCGCCTGCTCCTCAAGGTGATCTTCAGTTACATGAACAACAGATGTTGCATCTCTCCCTATGATAGTGGATATAAGTTCTTGTAGTCAATATATTTCACATTTTGTGTATATACTGTAAGTAACCTTGTGCGAGAATAGCAATTCTATGACTTACTGTAGAACAGATGTTGCATCTCTCCCTATGATAGTGGATATAAGTTCTTGTAGTCAATATATTTCACATTTTGTGTATATACTGTAAGTAACCTTGTGCGAGAATAGCAATTCTATGACTTACTGTAGATTTATAGTTAGAGAGCCTGTAATTTTGTTTTATGTGAACAACTATGTTTCAACTCAAAAATATTAATCATTTAGTGTTTAAAAATATGCATGATGAATCAATGATAGTTATGCATTCACAAGTTCCTACTGAAGTTGCACAGCTAAGTATGTTGGTTGAATTGATGCTTACTAATTTTTCTATTTTATTTTATTTTTCTGCGTAGAAAATAGAATCATCTCATATTGTTATGATTTCTCTTTTGATCTCATTCATTTATTATCTTTATTTTGATCTTGATGATACAACCATCAAGGAGAGAATTTGGTCTAATGGTTGTGTATTATGCTAAGCGAGGTGATAATCATCATGCTCGTGCAATGTTTGAAAACATGAGAGCAAGAGGAATAGAGCCCAATGCGTTTGTCTTTACAAGGTAGGTGCATTTTTGCTTTTATTTGACGATCTTCGTTGTTGTTTCTTTCCCATGATAGACAAGCTGATGTAGGATAAAATGCTAAGCCAGAGGAATTGTGTAAATAATTATTTGAAATAGGCAAACCACAAAATTTTAGTACATAAAGATTGCTCATGGAAATTGTTTCTGCATGATTGCCAGCATGAGAAGGTGACTGGAAGAAAACTTAGGAATGAACCTACCCAGAAATAGTATAGATGGTCACTTGAAATGCTGGTTCCCTAGCATGAAATAAGTTCACCGATAAAAAATATTGAGATACAAAGGCAGGTGGTTCTCATGGTCACATACTCACATCTGGCAAAAAGCCTTGCGGATATAGCGTGTTCCAGTCACAATCTTTTTATTATCTTCATTATTCAATACTGTGCTCTACTTTCACATATAGAAAGGGAGACCATCCTGTGCTCTACTTGGCACTCGATTGATAATTTGATCAGTTCAAGCATTCTCAGTTAGCAGGGAAAGCAGTCCAGATAGCAAAGACATTTTTAGTTACATCATGAATCTGGTCATACTTCAAGTGATGAAGGCAATTCTTCTGAGGAAGTGGATGATAGCCACTTACACCGAGTTTTTGATGAAGAATCATGTACAGCTGCTTTCTCTATGTCTTTTAGTGTGCGTGTGTGTGTGAGAGAACGGGGAGTACCAGGCTTTAGAATGTTCTCTAAATGTGCTACCAAAACTTTCTTTTCAGGGGAAATGCAATGGCAATATCTCCTCTGTTGATGAACAGGTACATTTTAATCATCTGTGTTACTGGTGTAGGATTTTTCTTCTCTATTTCGATATCATTTAATTTTTCCAACTCAATGTCTGAGGAAGGGATAGCTCTCCAGTAACAAAAATGTTAAAAATCTCGATAGGAAAGTAGGAATAAGCAATCATGTCATCAAGGCTGGATATATGTGATTTTGTTTTGCATTTTTCTCCACCATCTAATGTTCAATTTATCAAACAACACAGGATATCCATGGCATAATTGGATTCTCCGCATTGCTATTCCTACCTGTGGCTGCAATGCAATAGATTGTTTATGTGTTTGGGTATTGGATTAGTTTAGTTCTACTAACCTTACTTCAAGTCGACCTGCACGAGCGAAGCTTTAGTTTGAACTTCTTGTGCGAAAAGAGAATAACAAAATTGTGATGTCAGAATATACAGTCTCTACACATATTAAAATCTCTTCCGTTTCTACCTAAGAATTTAGGAATATAATGAAATGGCTTTGGATGTCGTAAATGCTTCTGGACTAAGCAAGAGAAGTCTTAGCGGTTCTGCATACATTAACCGAAATAAATGCATGTTTTCCATGGAAATTGGGACCGTACACTTCAGTGCAGAAATGCTAACGCCTCGCTCATCTTTTTTTATAGATGCTGGGTTTGAGACTTTGAGTTGAGGTTTATCATCATGCTTATTCATCTCTGCTATGTTGTTACACCTTCACCAAATTAGCCCATATATATAAACAGGAAACAAGAGCAACTGAGCAAAGATATCCTGTCTAGCATCTCTTTTGTATTTCAGTCATAATTTTTACTGCTTATAATTTTTCTAATGTGTTACTTATATGTAGATAGTTTTTTTAATATATTTGTTTGTTTTGCCAATCACAGATTGGGTGAGGTCCAGATCAATAATTCCTTTGTCACCTTTGTCTGACTTGGGTTCCACGGGTTTGGAGCATTGTCATTGCGTCTGACTGCCGGTGCACGCAGATGGTGTGTTCATTTGAGCCCAATCTACTTTTTCAACAATTTTAGCATACATTTTTCTTGGTTTTTTACCAATTACATTCAGAATGCCACATGGTATCAGGTACGACAATATCTTCACATCAAAGGAGTATCATTGCACGAGCTATCAATGAAAATATCAAAGGATATGGAATTATCGGAGCGCGAAACAGATGAGTTGTGTGGAGAATGCGGTCAAGGGGGAGATATTTTCCCTTGCAAAATCTGTCCAAGGTCATTTCACCCAGGTAGAATCTCCAATCTTCCTGAAATTATAACTGCAAGAGTGCTTTAAGAATGGCGTTGTTGAGTTGTTTACTTGGAATATATATACACACATATACATACACACACACACACGCACGCCCGCACACTCGCGCGCGTGTGTGTAAGGAACAATTATTCTAACTATTGACCTGCTTGTTTTAAAATTTGCAGCTTGTGTTGGGCTGTCTGAAGTCCCCTCTGAGCGGTATTGTGATAATTGCAGCAACCTTGTTCAAAAAGAAAAGGCTTTAGCGGAAAATAAAAATGCTAAGGCTGCTGGGAGGCAAGCTGGAGTTGATTCCATTGAACAGATAATGAAAAGAGCTATAAGAATTGTCCCAATCTCTGATGACCTTGGAGGGTGTGCTCTATGCAAGTGAGTACTGTGTGTCTTAGTTTTTTTTTCCTTTTTAATGTATTTGCTCTATTCATTATTATCCTAATAATCTACGCTTGAACCAGATTGGCTAATTGTGGCTAGGAAATGTTATAGACTTATAGTTGTAGTACCCAAGGTTCATCTTTTTTGGTACCTGCTCAATTGACAGCCTATGAGTGGTCGAACGGCTACCTGAGTGGTCGTACGGCAACAGAAGTGGTCGGAACCAGCCGTAATTGATTGGAACCGGTCGTAAAAAAGTCCTGGGAGGTCGTAAGGCCTTTACAACACGCTCGTCGTCGTCAAATATTATATATTGCAGATCAACAAATTTTATCTTGTTTTGTATTTTACCGTAGCGTTAGCGTTATCTGATTAAGGCTACAGAATCAGGTGGTTCACTTTCAGTGCGCATTGGCGATGCACTTTCTCCATCAGCTACAATTGAAGGAGGATTTGCTGGTGAACATTTTATCTGATGCAAAATGAATACATGTTTTACTGTCTTATTAGAACTGAATTATTTTTAAGTACATAAGTTAATTTATCTGTAGTAAATTGTAAATTCTGTGTTATTAGGTTAGTGTTAGACTATCATTACTTGGCTTTTCAATGCCTTTTTTTATAACCGGCTTTTAAGGGTTTTAGCCCGACAATATCTAGCTCATGTCTGCAGGCATTGTTGTAGATTTGTTTTGTGATGGAAAGGTCATACCTCAGCTACAAGAAGCAAATACCCTTTGCCATCCCGTTTAGTTCATTTATTATTATTCTGTATTCTATGATGGTTAAAATTTCGAGTTTGTGCTTTTCAGTATTTTTTTGTCTCTTGCTCCTTGAACAATAGATCAGAGTCCTCCTTAGTCCTATGGTGATATGATCTCGCATGCATGGAATCGCTATAGCTCTACAGCAAATATCTTGCTGTTGATTATAAATTTGAACTGCTATCATGTTGTATTCAATACTGCATATACTTAGTTAATTAGTTTGGTCTGGTATGTACATTTGTTGACATAAAAACCCCAAATAAATAGAGTGCATGGCAATGCATAAAGTAAAGGATAGCTACTTCCTGTACCCTTAGTAAGTGTCTTTGGAACCCAAGGGTATTTTTTTGTCCTTTTGTCCGCCTTCTTTTCAGGCCTAATTGGTCCAAATGTATGGCATGATCCATACACCAAAATTGAAATTATATAACGGTTTTGTAGAACTTTTGAAAAGTGCATCTGAGATTTGTAGCTTATTCCTGGATGTTACTTTTATGGAGTATTTACTTCATTTCAACAAACTATCATACTTTTGGCTTTAATTTCAACCTTGTTACAGGCTGAAACTTGGTTGGAAATTGGAAAAAAAACTGATGGCCGAATCATAGTCTATTGTGGTGGAGCAGATGCTGCGGTATCTCTTGCTGGTGATACGAGTCCTTCGGCCTTGGTTCAGAATCCTACATAATGCTCTATGTTCTACATTTCCTGGGCAGGTAAGATGAGACTAATGCTGTAATGCAGCTGTATATTTTCAACCGTTGGTACTCTTAATGCTGTCCTACTGACATGACCCTGAATTGCAGCTAAACTGGAAGAGACTTTCAGAGAAGGGAGTGTAAATTATGTTGCATTGACGGGCCCTCTTCCAGACTTGGATGAGTCATGAGTGGTCTGCCTCAGTTCCTAGCGAGTTAAGCGCAACAGTGAAACAATTGGCCCTGATCAACTCGGCTTCGGCTTCTGGATTCTGGTTTATTTTTCACTATTCATAAGTTTCGTCTTTTTCTGAGCTTTTGGCTTTTTGTTGAGCTTTTTTGCCGGTTCTTTTTTCCCCATATTTGTTTGTATTATACGTAATGGGCTAACATATTTTTTTATATTTTTAAAAAATTTTAAATTTAATTATGCTAAATAAGCCTCTGTCAGCTACAGTGCTTTTTTTAGCCAGCTACAGTGTTTTCAACCATAAACCATGAGCTTTTCAGCCGAACCGATCACCACCAATGGCTACCTTGTGAGCAACAGTGAAATATTTGGTTATACAATATATGAGACGTGAATCTTAATGAATCTGATTATTCGTTTCATTTTTTACAAATTTTATCTTGTTTTGTATTTTACCGTAGCGTTAGCACGGGCATACTACTAGTAATTTATAGTTTTTGTAAAGCTTCCTAAGATTTTATCTCACCCCCTTTCCCTATTCTAGGTTTTGGCTTTGGAAGTTCATCTCCTATAAAAGGGAAGGGAGAGTACGGAGTTGAAGCATGCACACTTTTGGTCATCATGTTCATTGTAGATAGCTAATAGCTGTTGGAGAATCTTGGAGTAGACATGGCCCGTTTAATACAGCTTTCATTGATAACTTTTGATACTTTTGACTACGACTATTGATTTTTGTTGAAATGGATATTATAGCGGTTGTTAACTTTTCGTTAGGGCATTCAATTAAAGGAAAAATAAAGAAAAAGCATGGAAAGTGAAAAAAAATATATCTCCATAGATAATGTAAAGGAAAAAAGAAGAATAAAACCGTATTAAAAAACCAACATGTTCAAAATAACTTTCGGGTTTTGGAAGCTAAAAACCAAAAGCCAAAAACCATTTTAAACATAGACTGATATATAAGCCTTGTTCAATCCAGCTTGGACTTCTGGCTTTGACTTCCAGAAGCCAAACTGACCGCGTGAGCTTCTTTTTTATGACTTTTTTGCTTTTGCTTTGTCCCTTTTTCCTTCGCATTATCCGTAGAAATATAACAGTGTTTTTTATTTTTCTTTATTTTTTAATTAAATAAATCAGAAAAACTACAATTTTAATCGAAAGCCGCAGCTTGCACGGACGTTTATATGGATGGCCTCTACGGAAGTCATGTCAAAGGCCTGTGCGGAAATCCTTCAGTCCCGCTCAATCCTTTCCCTCTCGTTTCAAGACTAGTATCTACTTTCTGTATGGACGTTCAGTGGCAACAAAATTTAAATATTACAGATCAAACTTGATCAAAACTACATCAACAAGCGGCAAAAAGAAATATAATAGTACGCAATAGTAAAAACAATTTTCCTCATGTCTTGATAATTTAATCGAGTTTAATATTCATGATTTGCATTTACCTAAAAACCCCCATGACAGAATCGCTGACTGAAATGAAACCACGCCAACTCCCAAATATGTTTTATGGACAAAAGAGAGTGAGCATGTACAAGATTGGCACCAACTCCCAATCATCTGAATGAACATACCGAATCTACACGAAAAATACAACGGCCACTAGATTAACAAAAGAATATCCATGCACACTTATGTGCGATGCAACTGCCAGATCTACTTGAGACCAGTGATGTTCTTATTAAACTCGAACAGCCAGACTTTAGATTTCCTGCAACACAACACGTAACAACTAAGGAGCATTCATTTGCTGAATTTTCTGATAGAAACACGTACATAACCAGTAAAATTCATAGCAAGTTAAGCAGCATGCTTATGGCATGCCTCACTAAAGTAACAATCTGGTGTAAGGGTTTGAACCTACTAGCCAATGTTCTGAATGGAACCCTACTTCACAGACTGGATTTACCCTATTAAAAGTATAGAAAGTTGGCTTTGCTTAAAGAACAATTTATCTAAATAAACAGTATTTTGACTGCTTTAGTACAGTGACTACCAATAAATGGCACTGGGAAACTGTTCTCTACTTTTATGATACATAAATACATAATAGACCCATTTTTTCAGCTTATAGCTTATGGCTTCCCTTAAACAAAAATAAATAGGACAGCTCCTCCATCACCTTTGTGAAGCGGCTTATCGGGAAGCCTTTTTAGAGCGGCTTATTGGGAAGCCTTTTTAGAGCGGCTTATCAGTACTTGGTTCGTTCACATAAGCGCTCGTGCTAAAGCCAAAACCTATCAGCCTCAGCCATAAGCCATCAGTCTCAGCTATAAGCCATCAGCCATAAGCTATCAGTCTCAGCCATAAGCCATCAGTCTTAAGCGCTCGTGCTAAAGCCAAAACCTATCAGCATCTAAAAGGTTTGGAGAAGGTACACCAAGTGACAATGCAATAGTGAATCACACAATTTCCTTACTTTAGGGGCACAAACTTTAAGTTGCACAAAATTCGAACAAATATACTAATTCAAGGAAAATCCAACAAATATAACTAATCTGCAATCTGGGATAGCATTTCCTTATTAGATCCTACTACTTGAATTTATTTCAAACTCAATGATCAATTTATATGATTTACCTTCAAATGATGGACTTGACCTGGTTGTGATCAGTAAAGAAAACATGCTTTGAAGTGATACATTCATCTTGCAAGAATTGATAAACATTGCATGCTTGCTTCTCTGCGCATAGATCAAAATTTGACAGTATTCTATCAGATCAATTACATGACCTTGATCCATAGTTATGGTAAAACTGCAAGGCAACTGAATAGATTGCATGCTACAATATTATACTTTGGAAAACAATGAAAACATATAAAAGCATTGTTAATGGTACCTTATTTCAATTCAGGAGCAAATGGAGCAGGGCAAGGCGATACATTATGGTCAGGCAAGTCACTTATGAACTCGTTAGCAGCCTGAAGACAGCCATGCAGCAATTTCTTCTCCAACCTTGTAAGCCTAGTAGCAACTTCCTTCTTTGGTTCCAAATTGCCACCTGCCAACTGGCAAACACCAGAGTAGTGACAAGTAGAGTAAAGGTAACAGAGAAATTTTTAAAAAGAACATATATAGAACTCTACAGCTCGTTACCATAGCTTCATCCTCATCCAAAGTTGTTGGATAACCAGCCAATCGTGACTTCAGGTATCCAACAAGTTGGTCCAGTACTGCTCGATCTGTGCATGGACTAACCTACAAAATCACAGTTGTAAGCAACATGTTGCATTTTAGCCAAATTACCATGCCATAATACTAATGTTACAAGCGCCGCCGGACCGCCGGTTCAAGCGGAAAAAACTGGGACCAGCGGCTGGCCTGGCTTTTAAAGAGAAGTAGACCGGGGAGAGAAAAAATGGACAAAAATAACTATTTAATTGCGAATCTGCCGATGATATCGTACCAAAGGCCCAAACCAAAGGCTCACAAGGCCTGCAGTGAATATTAGCAGAAATATTAATGAAAGGAGCGCATGGATGGGCTGGTTTTGAATGTGAGTTGGGGTGATGCATCTTGCCTAAGTTCACCACCCTGCTGGCCAAGTGTTTGTGTCAGGCCTGGGATATAGCCTATAGATAAGACTATATTGAACAGCGGTCCAACCGTCGTACCGGACCGTAGTCCAACTGTCCGACCGGCAGGTCAACCGCTGGACAGTGAACAAGGAGCCAGAGAGGTTCACTGACCTATCTGGTTTTTAAAACTATGATCTACCTCATGCTATAAGTTCAACCAAATGGCAAATTTGTATTTCGCATGTTCACAGCATACAAAATGGTTCTCTAGAGTCTAGAGCAAGGGCCTATTTGGCCTAGCTTTGATTTATAGGCTTATAAACAACAGCCAGGGCTGGCATACTTTTGGGTTTATTCAATAACTTTAAGGCCTGCAGCCATCCTTCCAAATAGAAGCCCCAATCCCCATATAACTGGAGCCATTGGAAGGTGCCTTCTGAGGATTATAAGCAGAAACCAAAAAAAATGGCTGAGCGGAATCACAAATTAGGTCAAACATCCCCTAAATAAAATGGTAATGGAATGGAAAAATATGGTTATTTTGTCTCACATCAAATCTAAGTCCAGAAAAATAGATAACTGGTCATGCACAATCCCGTTCATGTCAATCGCATATTCTAACAGTACCCAAGTAAATCAAGAATTCAAATAATTTACCAAATGCAACAGGTAGCAAGATTAAGAAAGGGTAAGCAGACTTACTGGACACGTATCACCTTCCGAAGAAAGTATGGATTGCATTTCATCCGGATCTGAAATGTATCCGAGTCTCAAGTAAGGCAGCATTTCTGAAATAGTTTCTTTCTCTTTACCTACACAGACCTGATCCACTGAGGCATATGAATATACAACACTTTCTAGTCTCAAGTCATTTCAATGGGAAAAAAAGGAATTAAAGTTCCCACATGGAAATTTTGGATAGCGAGCTTTCCATTTCTCTGAGCAACCATTCTCTTTTCTTGGTATTGAGGATCTTCTGTGTTTAGGGATGCCTGTGAGAATGAAGAAGAAGAAATTAAAGTTCCACATGGGAATTTTAGGCTGTTACACAACCAAATAAGAAAGAAGATTGTAAAACACTTAAAAAATACACCTCAATTACTATACGATCATAGGGATTGTCTTCATCAACAAAACCATAGTTGAGAAGCAGCCTGGAGTTTGGTTGTGGTCCACACCTGTATAATCTACATAATTTGAGATTATTGCACACATGCACAAAATCTGCCTACAGAGTAAATCAGCATCCCGTATTGCTAAATACGATGAGGTAGAACAAGAATATTTATGCAACTGAACCAAACATAATACCAAACGATAATTGGTTCTCCTGCTTTGTACGGCCGGTCCACCACCAACCGAACGGAATCACCAACTGCTGTCAGCATTGCTTTGCAGTTGCTCTTGTAGGTCAATAGTGGTGGGCACAAGGGAACTAATGCAAACCTTCGAGCTAAACTAACTTTCTGTTCATGAAAAAGAAGTATAACCAAGTCAGTGGAGACCAGATTTGGCATTTATACAACAATAAAAGGCTCGGCAAGCTATGCACTGTTTGTTTCACACAAGAGTATTAAACAAATCAGAAATATTAAACACAAAAATATGCACAGAATAAATCTACAGAATTTGGAGGAGCAAATCTAAAAATTGTTGATTGCGACAGATACTGTGAGGTTTTCAGAACCTATGATCTGCCCAAGATGTTTAGCACTAACTAGTTCTATATTCATAAAATTTCCCACGCTACTAACTTGCAGAACTAACCTTAAGACTTGTGTTCAACAGCGAGGGAAAATAAATCAAATTCACAAGCAACAACTTGGAGAACCATACATGTTTAGATAATAACACAAATCCATTGCATAACATAATACCTGCAAATGAACCACACAAGACTGTACTGCAACAAAAGCCTGCTTGAAGATCTCAAACGGAAAAGCCTCGGTAGGTATATCAAAAGGGTATTGCTGCATAACAATCAATAATGAGAACAGAACACCTAATGCAACAGCCTCTCACAAAGAAAATTTTGGAAGATCGAAAAAAGGACCTGAAACAGTGAACCTGCCATAAACCACAATGTGTCAAGCTCGTTATACTCTCTCCTTATTCCCTCATCTCTAGCAACAACTTCATCCTGAATTATTAAAAAATCAAGTTGGGATACACATGTTCTCATTAAATATATATTAATCGTGCATAAAAAAGTGGTGATGACATGTTTGACATATACTAGATAAAAAAAAAACACTAACCCTCATGGGGCTGCCATTCAGGTAATCCAGTTCACTTTCAGTCCATAAAAGAGGTGATTCAACAGCTAGCTGCCCCCTTCCTCGCTGCCGATCAAGCTCCTTAATGTATGGATACCAAAATGAATCCTTTCCTTGCTTTTTCTCATACATGAGATACAATGCCAAGCATGCCAGCTCAGACAATTTGTTTGTCGTTAGCAATTCAGCTGCATGGTGCAAAAATAACAACAGATTACCATAGCAAATAAATGACAGATAAATCAGTTTACATATTCTCTTGGTGTTTGTGCGACATGACAGACATAAAGCACCAAGAAGTATTGCTGATTCAGAGATGAACAGTTAGGACCATAAATGTAATGCATGAAACACCTATCTAACAGAAATATTACATCAATTTCAATGTATCCAGTTCAACTATTTTTAACCACACAATAATCATAGTGCTACTTTCTTATACTACTCTAATAAAAATTGACAAAACAAATAAACATTCAAATGAATGCTGTAGATATAAAATGCATTCCCATGAAAGAGCAAATGACAAAAGAGTCAGCGAAAAGTCTCAACTCCCTGGCTCCTAATGCTCTTTTGGCTTCATAACCAGAATCAACATTCAAGTCAAGGTTGAAATACATAGCTCTTGTTCGTTAATGCTAAGCAAAAAACAGAATCTTGTGTCTTTGCTTTCTAACTTTATGAATGGGACGTGACGACCTCAAAACAACAACCACCCGAATTACAGAGATTGCTGGTACTTGAATCTAACATGAACATGTGCAAGCATGAAGATGCTGGATACAGCGATGCTAAAGTTAAATATCAGCGGAGCAGATTCACAAATTTTTGGTCCAGTTGAATTGTTCTTAAAGAACCCCCACAAATACTAAACCACAATTAGTATCTTTCAAAGAACATTCCCCGAACCACACACATAATGTTGGTGACAAGATTAAATTCAATACCTACCCATTTCCCACCTATACATAACAAGCCCTACACTAACCCCACCTATAACTTAGTGCTTCTATAAATTCCTTCCCGTGACTAAAATTATACTCCACTCATTTCATCATGCGAAGGATACCTACTCAGGACAAGAATGAATTGGGCATATCATCTCAAAGCAAAGCGAGTCTGTCATTGCAGTGCTAAATTCATGTCAATTGTGAAATGTGCACCCAAGAAATGAAAATTTGCTACTTCCTCAGCCACAAACCGACCAAATGAAAGAATTCAAGGGTACTACGGCTAGCGGCCTTCTCACCGACGGACTCGTCCCCGAGCACCCTCTCCAGCGTGACGACGAGCGACATGGGCACCACGAACGCCACATCCCCCACCTGCCAAAACAGGAAACCATCCAGCCAAATCAACATCGAGATGGCATCTTTACCACCGGAATCAGCTACGAACGCTGCTTACTCAGTACCTGGAGGTCCTGGCCGGCGGCGACGTAGTGCACTGGCCGGTCCTTGCCCCCGCGGGAGCAGGGCACGGGGCGCTCCAGGATGGCCACCCTGCCCGGCGGCAGCCCGTGCGCGCGCAGCCAGCCGGTGAATCCGCCGGCGGAGGAGGCAGACGGGCACGCCGCAGGGGTGGGCGGCGTGTGGGCCCCGGAGGAGGAGAGGAGAGTGTCGGCGTGGCAGGCGGACAGGCGGAGGCGGGGGCGGGGGCGGGGGAGGCGACGCGGGGAGCAAGGGAGGAGGAGGAGGCGGTGGTGGGCGCCGGAGACGGCGGCGGCGGCGGAGACGGAGGCGCAGGAGGCCATGGGCGGGTGGCGTTAGGGACTCGGGCGTCGGTTGGGGGAATGACGGCGGTGGAGCGGGGGAGGAGGTCGGTGTGGTGTGGATGAGGGGAAGCCGTTGATTGGGCCAGGTGGACCGATATTTCCCCGTAGATTTGATTTTTTTTAGAAGGTCGTATCTAGATTTCACTACAGTTTGATGTATTTCAAATTCTCAATTCAAAGGGACACAGAAGGGCGTGTCTCAGCGAAACTTCAAGTTTTGTGCTCCCCACTAGAAACTTCTAAGAATTTCAACTCGAAACCCTAGATTTTCACCTTGAATTTTTATATGAACGCCAACTTGAAAAACCAACTTTCAAATTGCAACACTAAAATTGTACTTTCAACTCAACAAAGAACACCAACTTTCAACTTGAAATTTCAATAAAAATTCAACTCAAAATTCCCAATAAAGCTTTCAAACTCAAAAAATCAACAATTATCAACTAACGGTTGGATCTTTCACCTGCCTGTTCCACTCACTTCCTACAAGGCCATGGTGCTAGCCAGCGCGGGGGTGCGCAGTGCCACACCTAGATCTGAACCTAACTATCATCTCTCTTGATTATAATACATATAATTAGAAGCAAATAGTAACCTCAAATCACTAAAAACAAATTGATCTACAAGCACACGTGCAAATTTACGGTATGCTTTCACCAAACTTCCAAAAGCCGGCCGCCTCCTTCAAAGCAGCGCAATGCAAGTAGATCTGTCGAGACTAGCCTAGCATGGTATTTAATAACGCAATGTATCATAGACATGTCCAACCACGAACCATCTGTGATACATAATTATCACATATGGTTCTTAATAAGAACCGTTTGTGATAATGGAAGACTTCACAAACGGTTCTTTTATTTGAACCATATATGATAATTCATAAACGGTTCTTAATGAGAATCATCTATGATAATTATGTATTACAGACGTTTCTAACCATCGCTACTAACATAGACGGTCACGCATGTAAGACCATTTGTGATAATTGCAACATTGGCGGATTCGGCATCTGTGATGAGGTATCCAGTATGCCCTTCTCTGTAGTAGTAGTGGCTTGCAGATGCGCTTGGTGATTAGCGTGTCACTGACAAGCCCCTCGTTCTCCAACTCATCCATGGCCTCAACCGCAAATTTGCCACATTAAAGACCATCCTACCTATGCGACAACCATTTCCCACGTTTCTCCAAGAGCGTGGGTACATGCTGCTCAAGGAAACATCCCAGGCCACTACCGCACAAGATGCAGCTGCTGCAGCTCTTCTAGTGGTCAATGTCCATGACACCTCCTCTGACGACCATGGCGATTCTAATCGCCAAGCTCGCGGTGACGGTGGTGACCACGCGAACACCAACAACAGCAGTGACGACCGCTACACCAACAACTTCGGTAACAATGGTAGTAATCAGTACTACAAGGGAGGTTGTGACCATGGCCGTGGTAGTCGTAGCAGCAGCGATCATGATGGCTTTGTCCAGTGGCTGCTAGTCTATGCACCATGGGGCAATTCGTGGGCTAGCCAGCAATGGCAGGCTCCTTAGACTTGTGCTATGGGCCCTGGCATCTTGGGCACCCACCCTCCAGCACCTATAGGCTAGGCCTATCCCATCATGCTCTAGTTGGTCACCTCCTTGGCTCCATCCGGCACCACCACTTGGGACACCAATGGGCTTCTCCATCACTGCACGCCTCCTTAATGCATCAACCGAACAGCTCCACCAAATGGTTCCTCGACACTGATGCCACCTCCCACATGACTAGCGATAGTGGTAATCTCTCTAAGTATTATTCCTCGTCATTGCCTAATAAATCACATGTTATTGTCGGTAATGGATCACATCTCTCTATTCATGGCACTGGTTCATCTACCTTGCACACTAACAATGCTTCTTGTTCCTTGAACCATGTTCTTCATACACCTAACTTGGTTAAGAATATTATATTAGTGCACAAATTTACCAATGATAATGCTTGCTCTATTGTGTTTGACCCTGCTGGTTTATCTGTGAAGGATCTTCTAAACAAGAACGTCATTCTAAGGTCCAATAGCTCCGGCGATTTGTACCCATTCCTTGGTTTTTGTTCATCCACAAGTTCAGCAGGTGGCGCTACCTTCCTGTCCATGGTTGATGTGTGGCATCATTGAATTGGGCACCCCGGACGCCACACCATGTCGCATTTGGCTTCTTCTAGTTCCATGGATTGTCATAATCCAAATCGTCGCATGTTTGTGAGGCTAGTCAAGTTGGTCATCAATACTCGATTACCTTTCTCGCGCTCACTGTCATGCACATATTTTCCCTTTCAAATAATACATTGCGACTTGTGGACATCTCCTATTGTTAGTCCTCCTGGTTATAAATACTATCTTTTGATCTTAGATGATTTCACACATTATACACAGACTTTTCCCTTACGCCAAAAGTCTAATGCTTTCTCTGTTCTTCAGAATTTTTATCATCTCATTCTAAATCAGTTTCATCTTTCCATCTAGTTCATACAATGTGATAATGGTTGTGAGTTTGACAACACCTCTCTTCGAACCTTTCTCTCCTTCTGTGGCATTACGATACGACTCTCCTGTCCTCACACGTCTCCTCAAAATTGCAAGGCAAAATGCGGCATTAACTCAATTCCTTCCCGAAGCATGTCCGCTAAAAGACCTAACAGTGCCGTGAAACTCTTGTCAGATCAACCATTGCTTGCCTTCAATTTCAGTAGTTCAAGCACGGCTGACAACCTTGTGTACTTTGACTTGCAGCATGTGAAAAAAATTTCTTTGAGTCCTCCACCAAGCCCCAGAATTTAACATATTCTCTCTCATCACAGTTCCCTTCTACATCGCGAAACATTTGATCCAGATTGTTACCATGCAACCTATCCAAATCGGAACCACAATTGACATCATCCAACGGCATATCATTGACTTTATTGGCAATGTCATTATTACTACCTTCTTGTGTAATTTGCTCTTCACCATGACTGGTCTAACGTGCATACCCTTTTTTGAAACCCCATCAAATCAAGTGCACTTCAATTTGCACTCAGTTCTTAAACATGTTTAGATTCTCACAATCAATATATGGATAATACATATATTCCACCCCCTTATTCAACATATCCTCCTTGTCAGCTCTTGTAAAACCAGACATGTCATTAATGTACTCTTCACTCACACGGTTCCCGATGTACATCCAGCTTCGGTCCTACGTTACACATATAACAAATTAGTTTCTTTTAATTCTGACGTAACAAACAATTTCTATGAGGCATCAAATTCCCTATATATATCAGTGCTCAAGTAGGCGGGGACTAGGCGGCTGACTTCAGTATGATGTGCTATGGGCAATGTCAAGACATATATGATGTTTGGAGGAAGAATAGTTACCTAGAATAATTTGTAATGTTGTAAATTTGATAGATGATGATGGATACTTTATCACTTGATGTAAATGCTTCATGTAAACCTGCACATTAAAAATTAAGCAATACATGAGACTATTGGTATGTAGACAAATTTATACAACTATTACTCTTTAGACTTCTATGTAAGTATGAAAGAATGAAAGAAATAAGAAATGACTGCAAGATAATAAAACAGTCACATAGATCAAATAAAATTATAAAATAAGTTCATAACCACACGTATATATAGTTCACAACATCTGACACCAAATGTTCTCAACCACACATAGCAAAATAGTTCTTAAAGAAACTTTAACAAGGTACCATGCATAGATAAAATGATCAATCTTCGTCCTCTTGACCATAATCCTTTGTTGGAATCACTTCATCTTAATCAGATTCGAACTCAATATCCTCAAGTTCCTCGTTCACCTCCTCTTCCTTTTCGCTTTCATATTCGAAATCATCCTCATGAAGTTCTCTAACTCTTATGCTCCTATGAGGTTGTGTGACTTCATTCACCAACACACCAAAATCCTACCCTACGTCACTCGACTTCCTTTTGAGACTATCTTCTGTGGTGCTCACCTCCGGCGCTGATGCAACGGACAGCATTCTAATTAGTAAAAAGTTACAATAATCAGTAAGTAATTATAATTCACACAAAAATAAAAAATGAATTACTAATATACTAAATCTCTACCCTCCTGTCCTCCATAGCATTGTCTCTGCAAATCTCTCTCTCTCTCTCGTCACTCATCTCATTCTCCAGTCCAATCGGCAGTCGCCCATCGCCATATCCTCTCCTCTACTCCTCCGGTCCTCCCTCGCCATCTTTGCTTCTCCACCCCACCGACTATCGACATATGCCATCCGACACCTTCTTTGCTAGTTCACCCTTACCATCTCCACCCTCTATAGTCACAACGCGGAGCATAGCAGAGTTGTGGAGGGGAGCGGAGCCACGGAGAGGAGGTCGAGCTACGGAGAGGAGCGAAGTCGTGAAGCGAAGTGCCGCCGGGCGGAGGATAGAGGGGAGCACCGTCGGGTGGAGGGGAGGTGGATGAGAGGAGGGAAGATGACGAACAAGAGGGGAGGTAGAGAATATGGTGAAGGGGAGGTGGAAAGCATCTGGGAAATGCGGAATCCGGTGAGATGGCAATGCGGCGCTAACTGGTGAGGTGGAATCTGGCGAATTGACGTTGGTGGACTCGTGCGCGCGTGAAGAAACCCTAATGCACGAGACGCCCTGACTCCAAAAGTCCAAGTGGTAACCCTCTATTTCCTCCTCCTCATATATTACCCAACTTCTCCGCCTTGCGTGCCTAGGCGCCGCTTGCCCGCCCACTGCCGCATAACCGCCCACTGCACCGAGGCCGCTTTCTGCCGCCTTTAACCGCCTCCCCGTCTAGTCGCCCACTTAGCCAACTACTGCCCGAGGTCCAACGGTCCCTTGCTGCCCAACGCCTACATGGCGCCTGGGCGGTCATCCATGTGAAAGCATCTAGGCCCCTAAAAATAGTTTTGGTAATTAATTAATTTATGTGAATATGGGACTAACGTGTTTAATGAGTATGTAAAGGTTAAGTCCATATGTGGTTGACAAGATGCAACCAAAGGATAATTGTGAAGACCAAAAAATAGCTCAAGGCAAAGGTATACTTGGAATATGATCCCTTTTTTATTTTTACCGGTCTTAGGAGAAAACGTGGAAGACTGGATTATAGGGTAAATAATCGTACCATAAAGAGGGATCATGGCAAGTAGCTTGATAGCAAAATTTATGTGCCATTTGGATCAAACTAGGAGCATGCATTCATTAAAAATCAGTTTTAAAACCAAATCTGTGCTCTGTCTGGAAGAGCGGTAGTACCACAGATTTCAACGTCGGAACTACCGCAGAGCGAAAGTTCTGCAGGCAAAATCAGTACTACTGGCGACCGGAAGCTCTGGATCCCGAGCGGAGCCTTTTTCCAGAGAGCACCCTTCGGATGCAATTTGAGATTTCGCGGATCGGAAGTACCAGCGATTTCAACGCCAAAACTACCGCAGGGTGCGGTAGTTCCGCTATCCAGAGCGGTACTTCCGGAGCCTGGAAGCTCCGGAGGCAGAGCGGAGCCTTTTTTTGAGAGAGCGCCAAGTTTGGGGACTTTTGGGGTTCTGCCCAAGCGGTAGTACCGCGCCGACTTTGCAGAACTACCGCAGAGTGGTAGTACTGGATTTTTCAATGGCGGTAGTATCGTGCCGATTTTCCAACGATCACTGCAGAACTCTGACATAGTCGTTCTGTCGCGCCAGAAATGGGAGCGGAACCACAATGCAATCGCCAAAGATTATCCAATTAATCAAATATTGGGTGATGTGAGTAAGGGTGTTCAAACTCGCTCTAGAGTAGTTTCTTTTTGTGAACATTACTCTTTTGTGTCTTCTCTTGAGCCTGAGCGTGTAGATGAAGCTCTAGATGACCCGGATTGGGTTAATGCTATACATGAAGAGTTAAACAACTTCGCTCAAAATGAAGTATAGACTTTGGTGGAAGGACTCAAGGAGCACAATGTAATTGGTACAAAATGGGTCTTTCGGAATAAACAAGATGAAAACGGAGTTGTGGTAAAAAATAAAGTAAGGTTAGTTGCTCAAGGTTATACTCAAGTTGAAGGTTTAGATTATGATGAAACATTTGCACCCGTTGCTAGACTTGAGTCAATTAGAATCTTGCTTGCTTTTGCATCTAGCTTTGATATTAAATTATTTCAAATGGATGTTAAAAGTGCTTTTCTTAATGGAACAATCTCTGAACTTGTATTTGTTAAACAACATCCAAGGTTCAAAGATACTAAATATCCTAATCATGTTTATAAACTTTCAAAGGCGCTATATAGTTTAAAACAAGCTCCTAGAGCATGGTGTGAGCGCCTACGAAATTTTCTTGTTTCAAAAGACTTTAAAATTGGAAAAGTAGATACAACATTATTCACAAAAATCATTGGTGATGATTTCTTTATATGCCAAATTTATGTTGATGACATTATATTTGGTTCTACTAACTAAGAGTTTTGCGAAGAATTTAGTGAAATGATGTCTAGGGAATTGAGATGTCCATGATACGAGAATTGAGCTATTTTCTTGGACTCCAAATCAAGTAACTCAAAGATGCGACCTTTATAAGCCAAACAAAGTACATCAAAGATCTTTTCAAGAAGTTTGGCATGGAAGATGCAAAGCCCATCAAGACACCAATGGCAACAAACGGGAAACTAGATCCATGATTGGTAGTTTGCTTTATCTTACCGTATCTAGGCCCGATATCATATTTAGTGTATGCATGTGTGCTCGCTTTCAAGCTTCTCCAAACGAGTGTCATTTAAAGGCCATAAAAATAATTTTGAGATATTTAAAACATTCCAATAACATAGGGCTTTGGTATTCTAAAGGTGCTAAATTTGAATTAATTGGATATTCTGATTCCGATTATGCGGGTTGCAAACTAGATAGAAAAAACACTTCGAGAAGTTGTCAAGTTTTAGGAAGATCCTTAGTGTCTTGGTCCTCAAAGAAACAAAATTCCGTACCACTTTCAACCGCCGAAACCGAATATGTTTCCGTCGGAAGTTGTTGTGCTCAATTATTATGGATGAGGCAAACTTTGATGGATTATGGAATTAATTTTGATAAAGTGCCTCTTTTGTGTGATAATGATAGTGCTGTCAAAATATCCAATAATCCAGTCCAACACTCAAGAACCAAGCATATAGATATACGCTAACATTTTTGAGGGACCATGTTAGCAAAGGAGATATTTGCATTAGCCACATCCGGACCGAAGACCAATTAGCGAATATCTTCACCAAACCGTTAGATGAAAGCCGCTTTTGCAAATTAAGGAATGAATTAAATGTCATAGATTATTCTAATATTGCATAAACTTATGGCACATTTAAATGTGTACTCACTTGAAGTAGCTTGAGAGTTTTTGTGCAAAAGAGCTTTGATTTTGATCAAATGCAAAAATTATTTAAAGATATTATTTTGGTATATTTAATGCATAATGATCCTTAATGATTTTAGTTGAGTGCAAAAACTAGGGATCATTTTCATCTAATCTCATTCAAATCCATTCCCTCCAAGTTCCAGAAAAATCGGAACTACCACTGTTTCCCTGCGGTACTTCCGGTGATCGGAACTACCTGCCGTGTAAGCGGTACTTCTGCTTAGTGGAACTACCGGCCGTCGCGGCGGTACTACCGCATCTGACTTAAGTGGAAAAACCGCCCGTGCCCAAGGGCTCTCTTGAGGGACCCTCTCCTCTCTCCGCGGTTATTCCGCCTCACTTCCGCCCGAAGCCGTACAAGTCTCCTCTCTCTCCCCCTCTCTCCCACTCAAAATATCCACAAAAACCGTCCCCTAGATCCATAAATCTAGCGGGTTTTTCTTTGATTCTTCAAGTCTTCTCATCTTCAAAGGGTTCAACTCCTCCGATCCTCAAGGTATTTCGGATCATATCCATCTCTTTGATCTCCTTTTGAACCCTAGGTCAAAATTTAGGTTTGATTAAAATGTAGATGATTTTGCGCAATGATTCTAGGGCAAATGAGTTGTTTTCGTGTTTAATGGTGTATGCACACCTATTCCATGGATTCAATCCAAGAAAACACCAAACATTTATGCACATTGTCTAGACCTAGAATCGGTCAGGGGGAGTGGAGCTACCGCTCGACAGGAGCGGAACTACCACAGTGCGGTACTACCGGCCCCTGAACAGCGGTACTTCCGATCACCCTGACAGAACAATAATTTCATTATATTCTTTTTTCAATCTAAATTGATCTATTCTCCCTTGGTGCTAATAGTGTTTCTCCTTGTTCTTAGATGCCTAGGGCAAGGACCGCGGGCTGGAGGATGTACTCTTCTGCCACATCCGGGGATTCTTTAGGAACCCCTACTCTTCCTTCCACAGAGGCAGCTCAAAAGGATACACTAGATAAGGGAAAGGGACCGGCATCAGAGTCAAACTCCGAGACAGAGTCTGAACAGGCCGTGAGTTTGCCTATGGAGGAGTCCGAGGAGGACTTAGTAGAACGGGAGGACCCACAGATAGACTTAAAGAAGATAACTGCTGATGAGTATGCCAGGCTGCAGCATAGGAATCAATTTGAGCTCCCTTGCAACTCCATCAACCCGAAGTTCCACACAAAATTTCAGGAGCAGATTTTTGATCAGTTGTATGAGAAGAGCATACTATTTGCTGATCACAAGTATGTCGACTAGGATCACTTGGATTCCATCGACAAATATGATGGAACATACAGGCTATTCCAGCGAGCAGGACTGCATCAGCTTGTGGCATTATAGTCAGACTACAAAGAGGAGATTATTCGACAGTTTTATGTCGTAGTCCATATCACCCCTGATTTCCAGCAGCTCACATGGATGACAGTCTGCCAGAAGATAGAAGCAAATAAACATGACTTTGAACTTGATTTAAGGGCAGAGTTGAGTGCTTATGAGAAGGTATACAACAAGCCAGCCCTCGACCTTTCAGAGATGTCCATCTACTATAACACTGCTGAGAAATTCATACCAGGCAAGTTGGTCGGTCTGCTTCCCATTCCTAGCCTGGTCAATAGAATCATTAATCATACTATCTTCCCTAAGAGTGGGAACTTCAATGCATTAGAGGTCATGCTTGGAACCTCATTGATTATATCATGAAGGGACAAAAGTTTGATGTAGTTGATGTGATCATCAGGGAGATTGCTTCTTCCAAGAATGACAGGATTAAGCGCATCAACTACGTCCCCTACATAATGGCCTTGATTAAGAGGAAGTATGAGTTCAAGGGAGGCTTGGGAGGAGTGCACAAACCATATAAGCCTAGGCTCGAACCTCCTATTCCCACTTCTGCTTGAGCTCGGCAGTCCGATTCGGTAGCAGCAGGATCTTCAGGAGCAGTAGGAGCAGCAGCAGCTTAGCCCGAGGTGGCTGACCCGACTTCCCTCTCCCAGATCTACTCGGCCATCCTTCAGCTTCGAGACTCCCAGGCCGAGGGGTTTGCTACTCTCATCGCCAGGATGGACACTTTGGATGGGCGAGTTGCAACCATCAAGCAGTCCCTTCCCAGTCTTCTTCGTCGCCCCTGCACTACACTCGACGCCGCCGTCGCAACCCTTCTCCTCCAGGACCTTAGGAGTAGCTCTTTTTGGTACTTGATGCCAAAGGGGGAGAAGAGTGGAGAAGGTGGACAAGATGGGCTAGTTGGGGCTAGGATGGCTTTTGGGGGTATAAGTGTAACATCCCAATTAGGGAACTAGTGTAATTATGAAAGTTATAAAATCTTTTAATGGTTTATCCCGTGCTTCACAAAAAGTTTTTGGCGAAGTTCAAATTTCTTAAGTTGGTCTCTTGCTGAAAAGCCCGACTAATAAAAATCCAAACTTCGGAATCAAGAACCAAAGTTTAAAGTTTAAAAATTGAGAAGATCCAAAACTCCTTGGAAATTTTAATTTCGAATATAAATTGAAATTCGAGTACGCAAAACCAAGAATGGAAATTGGAAATCATATAAAGTCTTTCCCATCTAATTTTCATATCTGAAAATTCAAATCCGGAGAATTAAGAAAATATCTCTCAAATTCATCAATCTTAACAATTAAATTGTTGAATATGAAAATTTGAACCAACTGTTTAAATTTCAAATCTACTCACCAAACCAAATCTGAAATCCAAAGGAAAGTCGGAAATTCTAAAATCACCAAAAATCTATCTTGGGCCCGGCCCATTTCTTTTCTTTTTCCCCAGCCCACTTCTCCTCCCCGGGCCGTTTTTCTTTCTCTTTTTCCCCGGCCCACTTTCCTTTCTTCTGGCGCTGGCCCGACCGGCATTCTCCTCCCCCTGTTTCTTCTTCCTTCCTCCTCTCTCGCTTCCCGTCGCGCCAAGCCGGCCCACCGCCTTCCCCGCACTATTCCGCCGGACGTGCCGCCCATGCCCCGCACTGCTCCGCCGGACGCGCCGCCCATGCCCCGCACTGCTCCGCCGGACGCGCTGCCCATGCCCCGCATTGCTCCGCCGGACGCGCCGCCCATGCCCCGTCGTACTCGCAGCCATGCCGTCGCCCATGCCGGCGTACCTCCGTCCATGCCGCTGCCGTACCCTCCCCGAGCGCGCGCTGGCCTATAAGTAGCCGAGCTCACTTCTCCCCATTCCTTGCTCCCCTTTCTTCCACCTTTATCCAAGCTTGCGCCGGCCATCGCCATTTCTGCCGCCGCCTCCTCCCCCGTCAACCCCGAGTCGATTCCTCGCGGGGAGAGCTTCTACTCGGTGCCCTGGAGCTTCCCCCATGGTCGGCCGGTGCTCTTCCCCGGCGGTGTGACCTCTCCGCGCGAGCCACCCGCTGCCGCCCCTAATCTCCGTCGCCGGCCTGCCTCGGCCTCCTTCCGGTCCCGTCGGCCGCTCAGGTGAGCCACTCGTACTCCAATCATGCTCAGGCGCACCTCACCTCTCTCCCCCTCGCACTCGGCCGCCGGCGCCTCTTTTCCCCCTCATCGCCTGCCGCATAACGCCGCCGCCAGCCCGCCTTGGCGCCTCCCGAGCTGAAGCCACTGCCCCCCCAAGCTACCTCGTCACCGGGGCACCCCCTTTGGCCGGTCGCCGTCGCTTCCCCGGCCGCTCCCCGCCGGCGACGCCGCCACCCATTCTCGGCGTCTCCCTCCCCTGTTCGTTCTCTGGTCTGTTCTGGTTCCCAGCCGATGGCAGCGCCCTCCTCGCAGTCTCCCTCTCTCTGGTATGACAGGTGGGTCCACTTGGAAGCTTGACCCGAACTCACGTGCATGAATGTATCTTTCCACTTTACTGCTAAGATCCTAAAATTTCTATCTAAGGTTTTCTCATTTGAAGGTAATGAAATATAATTGGTAAATAAAGGGGGAAATAAAGAATTAATTGTAAAGTTACAATACAGGCTTTTGTAATTCAAAACTTTTCTTTAGTAAACTTCATAACAAATGAAACAACATAATAATCTTCACATGAAACAAATTAAAAGGGTTCTCTTTTATTCATCAAAAGAGCTATAGACTTAACCCCAATAACCAAAAATGCATGTTTGAAGCTCTATAAAGATAACTTCAATACTCTAAACTTTTATCTTCAAACAAATCAAATATTAATACCACGTTCTGTCACAATCTCGAGTGGTCTAGATACTACCTTCCATCCCTCAATCTAAATCTATTTATGCAAACTAAGTAAATCAATTTAATGAGATTTTGCCACATAAAATATTGACTGTAAACTGCTCATCTCTAATACCATGGCAACTCTCCTTCCAAAAAATGCTTAAATTATTTAAAGTAAAGACTTTAACATTTATCTTAAAATACTAAGACTTAAGATGACAAATACAATACGATTAATAAAGTCTTAATCAAGTAAGAGCAATCCTTAGTCTTTGTCTCGCACCCAAATCCCCAATCATTATCTCGGGATTTAACTTTAATGATCGAAATTAAATAATAATAAAAGAAATAGCTTTATTAAGAAGATCCCTATAAAGTAATAGCACCTCTTTTAGTAAAACATAATCGTTGGCCTTATCTAATAATAATTGTTAATAAGCCGGCTGATTAACTTTGCTCCTAATAACGACTAGACTGAAATGGCTAACCCCATCATTTAATTAAGCCATTAACATAATGATTTGTTAAGCTGGCTACTGCAATCTCGGATAAATATCGCCTCATGAAATATCAAATTTCATTAAATAATTAAAATTACTCATCTCCTGTAAAGCTCCTGCATCTTAAAAATACAAAGTTCAATTCCTCTTTACTATCTTCGCTAACCCTTTTTATCTGTCCGTAAGTCCTGCCTGACTCACAGGACTTCCTTGATAAATATAAAATTAATAATGAGAAGGTTATCCAATAAACGGTCGAACCTCGCATTGCCCCGATCAGCTATGTTTTGACCTCTACCTTTTCAAAGGGGGTATATTCCTGTAGATACTTCTTCATTTTTGTCCCTCGTTATTCTAAATTTTCCCTCACGGTAAAGCTATTCTGCTACCTCATTTCTTCGCCCAATTCATCTACCGCTGTGCTTACGGCACACTAACCCGAATCATCCTTCTATTCCCAAATCATAATAAAAGTATAATTTAAAGTAGATTGGGCATTTAAAATGTTTGGATTTATTTGGTCTTTCTTTTCTTTGCTGCGTATTAGAATCTGAAGACTCGACAAGACGGCATATTCGAACAGGATCAAGATTTGGGTAAAATCGAGGACTAGTAAATTAAGATCGATGACTGAGAAGGCTTTGATTTAGAGCAATTGAGGCCGTGGTAAAACAAGCGAGGCAAGTCATCACTTTGATCATATTGATCCTACATTTTATGCAAAACTATGTTCTTTTAAACTATCAACTTGCATGCTTAATTTGTTATGCAAATATATGTCAAAGCTTAAGGTAGCTACATGCCCACTTGATGTTGTATTAAATTTATTATGCCATCCTTTGATACTTGAATCACTTGATCCTTGTCACCAAAGATAATAATGATAACTTTACTAGCTATACGTCATATTAAATGCCATGCTAGTTTTGTCAAAGTCCAGGGCGCTAGTTGCCCTGATCATCAATCTACGAAAACATAAAGACTTGATTTGGGACAGTCATGGGATGTACGTGGCTGAATATGTTGATACAACTGTTTTAAGCTTCTCAAAACTCTCAAAACCTGCTGTACCTGTCTGGGCGGTTGGCGGGAGCGGATGGTGCTGATGTCGCATGAGAATCTATGGTTTGTGGTAAGAACCGCTTGGACAAATTAAGGACTGAATCTTGTGATGACCTCCTGGTGTAAAACAGTACAAGCACAAGTCTATATGGGTACGACTTAGCTGATTAACTTGCAAAGGTTTAGTTTAGATATCATCACGGAAGATGGGTGCCAGAGCACTGGTTTACTCATACGGCGCAAGAGGGGGCTTCTGACTGTGGTGGATGTAGCCCTTCAGCGGTGAAACCTCAGCGGGGTGGTATCTAGCTAAATCGGAGTAAGGTAAAGGCTTTGTGATAAACCATCTGGGTCTCATGCCTAAGGAAGCATGTTGACTATTAAGATGACTTATCTCTTGTGGTGAAAGTGTACAACCTCTGCAGAGTGTAAACTATTCGAATAGCCGTGCCCATGGTTAAGGGCGGACATGGGAACTTACTCGAGATAGTTCTATTTCCAAAAATATTTGTGGGTGGGATAAAACCTATCAGAGAGATGTACTCTGACTTTGAACTTTTCCTGGAGAGATGTACTCCAGCGGTGAAAACTAGCATTGGTGGAGGTAGCCATGCACTTTAAAAGGTGGATGTAACCTACACTCCTATTATAATCACATTCTCACTATCAATTTCATAAAACATGTTTCAGTTAAAATTGCTACGTCTCAGGAGATTTTTCTTACTTATTGTAATTCCAAAACCATGCTTTTAGCAAATAAAAGAAACTCAAGCCTCCTTTAACAGCCTTGCATCTATTATTATTGCATCCTGTGTGGTGGCTTGCTGAGTATCATCGTACTCATTCTGGCTTAACTGCCATCGTTCAGTCAGAAAGGAAATAAAGTCAAGCCCTACGATGCCTAAAAAGGGTCGAGAGAGCTGGAAGACAATGAGGCCATGGACTAGGTCGCGAACCCCAGTTGGCTGCTTGTGGGCAAGTCCTGCGGGTCCCACCTGTGTGAAGTTTCCGCTGCTGCATTTTATTGTTTTCGGCCCAATCGGCCCATGAGTAAGTATTACTGTATTATTTATGCTTCCGCATGATGTGTTTTTGATATACAGTAATGTATCTGTGAGCACTATCTACTGATCCAGGGAATAGTGCGGTGGAATCACAGAGGATCTGGGTTTGCTAACCCGAGGTCCGACAATAAATCTTATTTTATTTATGCTTTTGGGATGTAATGAACCTTATTTACAGTTGGATGTTTTGGTTGAATGGTTGTAATGACATTATACTCATGGATGACTTTTGGATGTAATGACTTGATCGCTTAATGTCCATTTATTTCCTTAATATGACATCTCTATGTCACGTGCATCTTGTCTCATATGTGATGTTTTTATCCTCTTTATATACAGCACATGTTTAGGGTGAGTTTCTCCTCTCTTGGACTTTAAAATGGAAATAATTCACCAAATACCAAAATAAAAGTTTATTGCAAGAATTATTCTCATTTAAAGTCACAATAGAATATACAACTAGTTGTTAAACAAGTGGTATATTCAAAAACATTATTTTCCACATAAAAGGTGTGTTGTCATCAATTTCCAAAAAGGGGGAGATTGAAAGCATCTAGGCCCCTAAAAATAGTTTAGGTAATTAATGAATTTATGTGAATATGGGACTAACGTGTTTAATGAGTATGTAAAGGTTAAGTCCATATGTGGTTGACAAGATGCAAGCCAAAGGATAATTGTGAGGACCAAAAATGGTTCATGGCAAAGGTATACTTAGAATATGATCCCTTTTTTATTTTTACCAGTCTAAGGAGAAAAGGTGGAAGACTGGATTATAGGGTAATAATCGTACCATAAAGAGGGATCATGGCAAGTAGCTTGATAGTAAAATTTATGTGTCATTTGGATCAAACTAGGAGCATGCATTCATTAAAAATTAGTTTTAAAACCAAATCTGTGCTCTCTCTGGAAGAGCGGTAGTACCACAGATTTCAACGTCGGACTTCCGTAGAGCAGAAGCTCCGGATCCCGAGCGGAGCCTTTTTTCCAGAGAGCACCCTCCGGATGCAATTTGAGATTTCGCGGATCAGAAGTACCGGTGATTTCAACGCTGGAACTACTGCAGGGTGCGGTAGTTCCGCTATCCAGAGCGGTACTTCCGGTGCCCGGAAACTCCGGAGGCAGAGCGAAACCTTTTTTCGAGAGAGCGCCAAGTTTGGGGACTTTTGGTGTTCGGCCCAAGCGGTAGCACTACGCCGACTTTGCGGAAGTACCGGAGAGCGGTAGTACCAGATTTTTCAATGGGAGTAGTACTGCGCTGACTTTCCAACGGTCACTGCAGAGCTCTGACATAGCCGTTCTGCTGCGCCAGAAATGGGAGCGGAACTACCGGCGATAGGCCGGCGGTAGTTCTGCTCGCCCTGAATTTTCTGGAATTTGTTCCAAACGGCTAGTTTAGGTTGGTGAAAGGTACAAATACCCGTACCACTGCTCAAGGACAGAAAGAAGAGACCCATTGAACATCTCTTGAGCATAGAGCATTCACTCCACCCCTTGTTTACACTTTCTGCATTAAATTTGAGGTGGTTGGACAAATAGTGCATTGCATTCATTAGTTGATCCATTGGCACTCATTTGCAAATCCATTGGCATTCATTATTGTGTTGACACCAATTTTATCTAGAATTTTTATGGCATGTTACCTTCCAAGATTTTTTGCGTGCCGTACATATTACATTTGAGTGGCGAATTTCTACGGTACGATTGTAGGGCAAGTGAAAAGTTCACGTCAAATTTTCAGCTCATTCGGAGCACATATACTCACTCGAATAGGATAATACGGCCGGATGACGTACGCAAAGCACAAATCCGCCTTCCAAGATTTTTTGTGTGCTACATATTACAATCAAGTGACGAATTTTTATGGCATGTTCGTGGTGCAAGTGAAAGTCTTGTGTTTAATTTTGAAGTCATTCGGAGAACAAATGCTGCTCGAATAAACTGATATAGTCAGATGATGTACGCAAAAAAAATCCATGCCAATAGCCATATACGCTCACATGCTATATGCATGCATAAAGGCAAATCAAAATATTTATGAGAATTAATTGACATCTCCATAAATTTAAAAAAGAGAAGTTGCCACTACTAGACTGGGGCCACACGCACGCACAAGAAAAGACTCAGTCCAAATTAAGAGCTCGCATGCATGCATGATGAAGCCAAATACGTTTGCATGAAGGAACTAATGGCTCACATGGCCGTCAAAGAGCACTTTTCCCACGTAGTAAAGAAAGTGGTTGCATGCATCAAGGAGTAATTACCTTCT
The DNA here is from genome assembly GCA_017311315.1 of Dendrocalamus latiflorus. NCBI lineage: Eukaryota > Viridiplantae > Streptophyta > Magnoliopsida > Poales > Poaceae > Dendrocalamus > Dendrocalamus latiflorus. Next base: position 7,196,605 of record CM029646.1, read on the forward strand.
CAATTACTAAAATTAACAAAAATGATAATGGCCCCACTGTATAGTCACTGTATACATAGAAATGCAAAGTAATAAGAAAATGGAAGATAGCCATGAATTGGGAACTTCAACTACCCATTATGTGCATGCATGCATGAATTCCTTGATTGTGTGCATGCATGCATGAATTAAGAGGAGCCCATGTCCAGCATGTGAGCCCACTTATTTGCTTGCTTGTGCATGTGTAGAGGCTTTGGTAGCAATAGCAAAAAAAAAAAAAAAAATTGGAAAAGAAAATCAAAGTGAGAAGTTACCATAACTTCTCTTCATGAACCACCCCTCATCCTTGCTCTATAAATAGGGGCTAATGGTATAGAAAAAAGGAGAATCTTTGGAGAAGGAATGGGAAAAAAATGCTGGCCATTTGGGGAGAAAAGGAAGCATACACAAACACTAGAAAGGAGAAACTATAAAGAAATAGAGAGAGCTTTTAGAGAGGGAGGGCTACACAAGCAAAGCTGAAATTCTTGCTCGTCTCTCTCTCTCTTTTGCCCTTAGGTTCGGCCATTGCCGTACGAATCAAGGTGCTTCATTTTTTTTTTATGTTTTTGCCCCCTTGGTACGGTCCCATTAGGCGGATACAAACCTGAAGAACGAGGGCTCGATCTCTCGTTTCTTAGGTTCGGTCCCCTACAAATGGATACAAATCAAGGCAAGGCATGAAAACCTAGTCTTCTCGGTTCGGTCCCGTTAGGTGGATACAAACCCAAAGAACAAGGGCTCAATCCCTCATCTCTTAGGTTCGGTCCCCCTACAAATGGATACAAACCAAGAGTGAGAAGATTAAAAACCCCATTGTCTCAATTCGGTCCCCTCAAATGGACACGAATTAGGGATGGGTGTATGCTGCAAAAAATAATAAAAAAATGCATGAAAAAATGTTTAAAAAAACAACAACCTTCGCCTCGGTTACGCTACATGCTAGTGGTAATACAAGGTGGAGCAAAACACTTAATTTCTATTACACGACATACCCAAAATCTATGTCATGTTTAGTAGTAATATAAATATTAAAACAACAAACCTCGTCTCGGTTACGCTACATGCAAGCGCTCGACATTTGCAAGCGCTATGCAATGCTAGTAGTAATACAAGGCGGGACAAAATCCATGGCGCACTAGTAGTAATAAAAATATTAAGAAACAACCTTCGCCTCGGTTACGCTACATGCAAGCGCTCAATATTCACAAGCGTTATGCAATGCTAGTAGTAATACAAGTGAGTAAAACAATGAAAAATAAAATAATAAAATACTTCTATTATACTACATGCATAAAATCCGTGTCATGCTAGTAGTAATAAAAATATTAAGAAACAACCTTCGCCTCGGTTACACTACATGCAAGCGCTCAATATTCGCAAGCGTTAGGCAATGCTAGTAGTAATACAAGCGAGTAAAACAATGAAAAATAAAATAAAAATATACTTCTATTATACTACATGCATAAAATTCGTGTCATGCTAGTAGTAATAAAAATATTAAGAAACAGCCTTTCGCCTCGGTTACGCTACATACAAGCGCTCAATATTCGCAAGCGTTATGCAATGCTAGTAGTAATACAAGCGAGTAAAACAATGAAAAATAAAATAATAATATACTTCTATTATACTACATGCCTAAAATCCGTGTCATGCTAGTAGTAATAGAAATATTAAAAAAACAACCTTCACTTCGGTTATGCTACATGCGAGCGCGCAATATTTGCAAGCGCTATGCAATGTTACAAGATGAAGCAAAATAATAATAAAAAAACTGAAATAATTAAACTTCAATCATGCTACATGCATAGGTTCACTAAAAAAATAAAATCATATGCCATGTTAGCAAAATAATATAAATGCAGCTAAAATGCCCTCGCGCAAGCATCCATCAGCAACGCCAAGATTGAAGACCTGTTCTTTTATATTTTTGTAATAGTCATATGTTGTAATTTGTTGTAATGCTTATGTTGGAATTCTTAATCAGGGGTTTTCTCCCAAAGAGATGTAATTAACAGAATCTTTATGTAAATGTATTAATTCTGGAAGTAATGGACCCGCAATACTTGATTCCTTTGTCTTATTTTCAATTAAATTTAATTAACTTGTCTCTAATGACGCGGACGTGGGTTCACGCCCATTTTCCCGTCATCAGATTCTGGCACGCCCAGTGGGACATACTTTTCCCCTCATCTTTGAAATATATATATATATATATATATATATATATATATATATATATGTGTGTGTGTGTGTGTGTGTGTGTGTGTGTGTGTGTGTGTGTGTGTGTGTGTGTGTGTGCAAGAAGGTTAATATATGGTTTTCTTTGTATGAAGGGATGGCGGGGCGAGTTCAACAATTCGTCACGTTGTGCTTTGGATCGCTGTGGCTAGACGTGCCGGTGGGGCCTTGTCAAGCCACCACTAGTGCAAGTTCACTGCAAACCACAACTGCGTCCCCGACTACAGCAAACCACGAGCATGAAGTGACTTCTTTACGTCAGGATGGGTTCATTCCTATCCTGTCCAAGTCAGCCAATAGGAGGATGAGGGCAGCAGTAAAGGCTTCAGGAGCCACCTCACATGATCAGCATCTCAACATACGTGAGGCCGGTCCCTTTGACTCGGTTCCTGTGGGCTTTTCTAAAGAAGCACGCGCCAGGTCTGGAAGCCATGAGTCATCATCAAGGTTTCGTCGCACAACACTTGATGAGTGGCCTATCCGTGCGAAGCGGATGGGTCCATCGAAAATGACACCGCGCGGACAAGCTGCGACTTCTTCCCCATCAACTACTAAATCAAAGGGAGTGCCTTCTCCGTCAACAGCATCTACAATACGGGGGGCAAATGCGCACCCAGTATTGAGGGCAAATTCTTCATCAACATTGAGCACAAGCCCATCCCAGATTTCTCATAAGCTACTGGGGGCGAGCTCGTCAAAGCATGCCATAAGCATAGAAGGGATGGCTCCTTCTCGGACTGCAGCTATGGCTACGTCACCGACGCCAAAAGGAAAGGCGATGATGCTGGACCAACCCCATTGTCCACAGCCAAGTGGCAAAGGAAAGGTTGTGATGGTGGATGAACATTACCACCAGCAGCTCATGAACAAAGGGAAGGTTGCAATAACAGAGCATGCTGCGTCCGAAGGAGGGCCATGTCATGCACAAACTCAACTTCGAGCTGATGTGCCGGAGTTCATCCCCTCGCTGGCCAACAAACCCAGCACGTCCATGCCTAAACCGAACCACAAGCGTACGCTCCTATGGCAAGGAGTGTACCTCACTCCTGGTGACATCAAGATGGGTCGCGTGAATCCAACGGCTACAATCTCAGATCCTTTATCGTCATCTACCCCAATTCCACAACCTTCCTTTGATGGCTTACTTTCTTCGTCACGGCATCGTCGTCGTCAACGCAATGCTCGGCGTGCGTGGGTTGATTTCCCTGTGGCAATTGACCCTATCGTGACAACACATCAATGTGAGCAAGTGGGCACCACCATTTGGAACAGGGTAAGGAAGAACCGACTGAGGATTCAAGGAAGAATGAATCATGCCCTGGATTCATATGTCACACGGAGTATCTGCCAAACCCTGAGGGAGATACTTCTAGGCGCATCCACATCTGCAAATGATGTTGGAGGTGCTATTATGCGACGAGCAGAGGCCTTCACTAAATGGCCAGAGTACCAAGAATTCATTGAGCAAGACCCTCGGCAACAAAACTAAATCGCCCAGGCTGCTCGTGCACGTGCAAAACGAGAAGCCTACAAGCAGAGGGAGTTGGCAATGCGAGCTGACTCTAAATCTAGCAAAATTCAAGGGGCAAACTCTCCTTCATCAAGTCATGGTGGCAATACCCAAGTGGTGAAGAAGCTAGCAAGCACACCCAAGAAGGCGGCAACAATGATGGCTCCTTGGCCAACTCGAAAGAGGGCCTCAAAAAATGCAGCTGAGGTATTTCTTTCGATGCCGGTCGGAGTCACAGAGGCGGCGGATGATACCAGCGAAGCATCTTCAACATCGACACACTTCAAAAGAAAGAAAGGCTGAAAGAATGTTGTAATGGGTCATCGTCCTGTAACTCGTAGTCAAGCAAATTTGGGTAATGAAGAGCATGATTCGAATTACTCAAGGTCTCATAATCCCCTCCATAGTAATTCATCTTCCTCTCCTAAAAATGATCCCCAACATGATATAAACGCTTATGAACTGCGTTCCCGTAGTTTTGAGCCAAGCTACGCGGAACAAGTTCTTGTGACAAATGAAACACGTTCAGTTGAGGAGCAGCTAGCACAACTTACAGCTGCATTTCAGCAAAAAGAAGATGAGTTGGCTGCTTTACACAACCAAATAGCTAATAATACAAGCCGGGATAATGACACATGCTACTGTAAGTCATCATAGTCATCAATCATCACCTGCAATTAGCCTTGAGGCGATCCAAAAGATGATTGCTGAGGGGGTTAAAGCCCAGTATATGCAAACTCACTACTCGATGCGTCCGGGGTATGTTAAGCCATACCCACCGGATGTTGACATGGTGTATTTCCCAAGCAATTACCGCCAGTCGCAATTCATCAAATTCAATGGAACCGGGTCTCCTCATGAGCATATAGCTCATTTTCTTGTAGCCTGTCAAGATACAGCCCATAACAGAGCACTTCTCTTATGACAATTTGTGCAGACGTTGTCTGGTCCAGCCTTCACATGG